>OY754310.1:40348846-41766346 GCA_963573325.1 Astragalus glycyphyllos
AATGCACCTAAGTATCCCAATTAGTCAATTATCAATTCAGACAATCAATAATTATTTCGCTTAGCAATAAGGTGCTTAAAATTACTTAACAATCAATGTAATTAATAACAATCAATTAAATAATTAAAACAAGGAACTTGGAGATATGTTACACATAACTTCTAATAATTCATTTTTTTTCCTCATGGACGCAAATAGATTGAATGAAATATTAAATGTCATCGGGTGAAAGAGAATACGGGAGAGAAAAAAGGATTGAATGAACAATCACGTGCCTCTCTCAAAAAATTAGTTTGACATATGGGTAATTGAAAGTTTTTTGATCGAACTTCAAATTAATATCTCAGTTCCAGAAGTGATTTTGTGCATGAGAACTTTTCTGAGCTTAATTTTGATTCCATTGAGTTCCTTGAGATATTTTATTAAGTTGGAGTGCAGTTTAATTCAATTTGGTCGCGTATTTCATGAGTTATTAAAGAAACAAGAAATAAGATATTAAGTGTTCTTAGTGTTCTTGATCACACTCATAGTTTTCTTCATTTTTCTGTATTTTTGTTTAAGAGGACCAAATCGGGAAAAAATGATATAATAAAGACCAGAGTGAGAAAAAAAAGATAAAGAACCAAACTGACACAAATAAAAGAAAAAGGACCAAAATGAGAATAAAAAGATAAATAACTAAAATGTAACTTAAGTTAAAGATAAAGAACCAAAAGTTCAATTTAGCCTATTTTATTTTCATTCATGAAACTCTAGATCTATTATGTAAACTTGCATATCTCAAAGTTTCTCAGAGAAACAAATTTCTTTTCACGTAGAAACTTTAGATCTGGCTTTTTATACAAAATACATCTTTTGAACTACAATTTTTAGGTTTGGTCTTTTAACATCCCCTAGTAGTCTAGTACATAATTAACATGTGGATCTATAAATCTATAAAAATCTAAAAAAACTTGAAATCATTCCATGTTTTCCCTCTTTAAGCCACAACTTTTGATCAACTGAACCTTGAAGTTTTTTCATTCTTTCCTTAATAGGTCGATAATACAACATGATCCAAAGAAAGGATAGAAAGCAAAGGAAAGAAAGGAAAAAAGTAAGGAAAAGAAAGGAAAAAAGTAAGGAACAAGGATTTACCGCATCTAAATTTTCTTTTGAATTGGGTTCTCGTTGGGCGTTCGGTTTCTGGCCAAATCGCGTTTTAACAGGTGAAAAATATTC
Source organism: Astragalus glycyphyllos (assembly GCA_963573325.1). Lineage (NCBI taxonomy): Eukaryota > Viridiplantae > Streptophyta > Magnoliopsida > Fabales > Fabaceae > Astragalus > Astragalus glycyphyllos. The sequence goes on from OY754310.1 coordinate 40,350,068, forward strand.
TATTGTACTTGCTTTCAACTTATAAGAGTCACTAAATCAATGACACATAGGCTAGTTAATTCATAATAAAGCCACATCATATCTCAAAGCACTCAAGTCCTATCTTTCAAAAGAAATTATCACATCATGAATCGAGCCACGTGTTAAGCAAACATTAAACCCTATGATACCCAACAGCTTTATGTCGATACAAGTCACCAAACATCGCATCAAATATATTCTTGTTCCTCTCAAAATATTCTCGATGAAAGCAAACTGATATCAAGCATCATTTCATTTCATTTCATCAAATATAAATCGTTCTAGATGAAAGCAAACTGATATCAAGCATCATTTCATTAGAGATCATGTGCAAAAGAAAGATATTGAACTTGTTTTCTTTGTGGATACTAAACACCAACTAGCTGATATTTTTACTAAACTCCTCTTAGAGGAATATTTAGTTTCATTAAAAGCATGTTGGATATTATTGAAACCCCTTCAAATGAGAAGAGTCATGACCAACAACCTTCTCAGTGATGAGAAGGGTCCTAACCCTCAACCTTCTCAACTCTTGAGAAGGATCATCAGATGCATATGACCATACAAATCAAAACATGTCTTAGTTGATTTTTCATGTGTTTTATTGTTTGTTTATTGCTTTTGTAGTTTTTTTAGATAAACAAAAAACAAAAATAGGCACCTAGTCGTTGCCCAACGACTCTCTTCTTCCGTTCCCTCTCTCATCCAAATCAATCACTTCAACCAACGGTTACAACATAGAGTATAACACTTCCAACTATTGGTCAAAAACCATTTCAAAGTGATTAAAACATCACTCTCTCATTCCCTCTCAATTTCACTTCGAAATCTCCAAACATTCAATGGCAAGAACATAGATTCTTGGTCCTCCTCTCACCGAAACAAAACCTCATTCACAACCTTCAGAACCAGAAATGGCTTCCCCAAACTCCGTAATCTCTTCAATGTCTCCTGCTTAAGTTCCCACTTCTGATTTGCCTTTAAAGTCACGACCTCCAAAGATTAAGCATGCTCCTAGTGGTAATTCTAGATTTTCAATGAAAGTGAAGTATGGTACTTCACCTAAGACCACCACTACCGAATCTTCAGCGCAAAGAAAAGTACAATTGACTTAGAAAATGAATTCCCATCTCCACGGCCAAAAACAGAGCTCAAACGTGAAACGAAAAAAGAAGAAGGTGGTTGATGAAAAGGGAAAGAAGAAGGTTGTCATTTCTCTTAGAAAGGACATTAAGAAGGGTCAAGCTAGTAGAAAGTGTAAGAAACTACAAAGATCAAAATGGGTTGAGAAATGTGGATGGAATGTCACATCCTATCTCTCTCAACAGAAATGGGTTGATTTCATCACTCTTGAAGACTTGGTGTACCAAGAAAGAGTAAGAGAGTTCTATGAAAATGCCATCTTCAAGCATGAGCCTCTAAGGATAGCAACATCTGTCAATAATGTTGACATTGAGGTCTCCTCAAAAACTCTTGGGAAGGCTCTCAATCTACAAGGTGAAAGAGTGAAGATTTATGAACTTACCAAACCTCAAAGAACTCATTAGAATCCTGCACTACATCTGTACTCATATCATTTTTGCCTAGAGTAGGTTCATTTGAGAAAATCGCAATAGGTGATTCTATTCTACTATACCATTTCTTCAATAACATTCTGTTGTCGTCAAACTCTTAGGTCCTAGCCGTGGGGTCGGCCAGAGGTTTGGACAGTCTTTGATTCCTCATTTCTTCAAGCAATTGCGCCGAGGAGGGAACTCTGCTCCTCGATTGTGGGTATCCTGACTCCTCTAGAAAGGGTCAGGTTGAGTGAGAGGGACGCGAGAGTTGGATTATACTACTGACTAATGCATAAAGTAAAAGATAAAGTGCTGTAAAAAGAAGATAAATTGAAATAAACGTAAAGTTTGATTGATTGGATGGATGTCTGTACAATTACTCTGTATATATATATATATATACACACACACAGGCCCTCGTCGGCCACTAAGCTAACCAACATTTGCCTATCGTAGGTTCAATCTAAGATTGACGACTCTCATTGCTTCCTAGGCCCTCAAAGGGGCGGAGTAACTACCCATGATCCCACCGGCACGGTTAGTGGGGTAAGTGTTCGTTGCTCCGTGTTTTTCGGCCTCGCTCTTCCGTCTGATCTTCAATCGCTCCCACGTTCTTCCTTCGTGCCACGTCTTCCTTGCCTTCCAAGCAATGCCTGCCTTACCTCGGCCCTCTAGGTCGCTCGGCTGCTCTAGCCTCTTTAGACAATAGCTTAGGCGCTCGAGCCGCCTAGGCCTTGGCACCCTATAAGCTGGGGTCATTACTCACCCTCGACTTAGCCCGTTGGCCCTCGGGTGTAACCCTCGCTCGGGGAGTTTTGTCGTTTAATGTGCCCCGAGGACCTCTTTTGATTTCACTCTATTTGGCAGATAACTATGCCATGCGACTTGCCTTCACACCATGATCCTCTTTTCCTTTCTCCTAGCCCTCGGCCGATGACTTAAGTATTTTTGGGTGTTAACAATTGCTCCCCTTTTAGTGTTGTCGTATGGCCTTGAGGACGTGACTGACGGTACAAAAATTCCTTGATATGACTTGGGGTGACAGTTTGGAGGGGACATAACTGCTGCTCTGTGACACTTGGTGCTTCGCGCCAATCGAAACGACTTCGCGACGGTTCCCAAGGAAACGCCGGTTAGACCTTGTGATTATAAATGGCGATGATGCCCATTCCATGAGATTTTTCGCATTCTCCCCCTTTTCATTCCGTATCCAATCTCCTTGTGATCCTATCTCCTCATCTTCACCATGTCTGCCTCTAACAGCGCTTCCTCTTCCAAGGCCTGTGTTCCTCCTATCTTCCACTCCATGGGCGAACTCTCCGTCCTTTTCCTGTTGGCTGACAGTGATGACGACGGTTTCTCTCTTCTTGAGAAGCGCTTCGACGCCGGCGATCTCCCTTTGAAATCTTCCCGATTCACTGCAGAGGCCAAATTCTTCGATGTCCAAGGGTGGCCAGCAAGCGATAAAGATTACAACACCTGGGTGGAGCGCCTAGAACCCCACAAAGGCGGGTCCTGGAAGGAGTGGGATATCTATGACATGATTCTGGTGTCGACCAAAGGGGTTGCACGCAACATCGATATCCTTTTGGTCGACGACCCTCAACGTCTTTGTCTTCCCCTGCGGGATGCTGACCCCTCAACGTCTTTGTGACTCAATTTAAGGGGCAAGGCTACTACTCTAAAGTCGAGGGTCCCATCTGGTTCCTTCAACTATGGGCGCAGCTCTATTTCCCAACCTTCGCTCCTAGCTTGGACGTCAAAACCCACCGTGTTCTGGGTACTGCCCTTTCTACCACTCCTATTCTGCCTGTGGATCGCGCAGAGGTGTTCAAAGTGTTTCTGGATCTTGATCCCGCCGCCAAGGACAAGTTCTCTCAACCTTTCTGCTAGTACCCCTACATGAAATACTGCCTGGGTCCTGACTGGATGCTTTCTCCCATGGATCTGGCCAATATTCCATCCAATAAGCACGACAGGCTCTTTCATTAGAGTCGTATATTAATTGCCCGTGATTTGGTTGTCGGGGCCAAACTCTCTTAGATCAAGAACTTCCTTACGGTCGAGCCCTGTCATCCCAACTACGTGGCTCGGCAGTTTGGGGTAGGCGGGCAGGGGGCCTACCAGGGTGTCGCTGGTGAGACTCTTCCTTATGCTTCCTGGTGGTCGAGGGTCCAGGAGTACGTTTTCTCTCAACCTACCGCTGAGTAACTCCGGCGCTTCCTAGGTTCTACCGAGGGGCTGGCCGTTCGGCCTAAGTCAGTGGCTGCCGGAGTGAGTCCACCACCTCCTACGGCAAGTCATTCAGCAACCAAGCCAGCGAGCACGAAGACAAGAAAAACACGAGTTTCTGATCCTCCTTCCTGGTCATCCTCTCGGCTGAAAGCCCTCAATCAACCTCCTCCCTCTTGTGGTAAGTTTCTTTTATTTTTGCTTATCTATCATCCTTTTCTCTTCAGCACAAGCTTCTGCCACCATCATTTTTTATGATAGTGATGGCGATGATGAAAATGATTGTTGCGTTTAAAACACACTTGAGAGCAAGTGTACTCTCTTGCAGAAGTAGTATAAAAAATATCGTCTCCACAGGGATTAATTAATAAGTACCAAACTACTTAAGATTAATTATTATTTAGACGAACGAGTGTATGGTTGTTATAGAAACTAAATAAGACAAAGTGAATAGCAAGGATTTAAATTATGAAGTTCGATCAATGGAGAGAAGTCTAGAGTCTCGGTTTCAGTTGCTAGCTTCGATTCCTCTATGTCTAATTCTACCTGAATTCCCTTATTTTATTCAATTACCAATCCCTTTGCTAAAACTATTAATCCGTTTGGTCATTCGTGATTAATATTCTTTTTCCTAAATTAACCCTAGGTTGGTCATGCTAGAATTTAAATTTAAGAAAAGCATAAAGTACAAAAAGGTTGAATGATTGGAAGACTAAATTAAAGTTTGGTCATTCATTAATTATAGTCTCAATTATCCTATAGGTCCACCAACTAGTTGTAGTACGGTCGCTAGTCAACTAGATGATTATAAACATGCAAAGGGTTGTCAATCCTAATTATGTAATAAAGCAATAGGATAATATTAATTGAAATAAAAATTGGGAATTCAAAATATAAATTAAAACATAAAAAGGTCTCTAATCAAACAAGATCCACCTAAGACCCTAGAAGAGGATTTAGCTATCCATAGTGTTCAAGAACATTGGATTAAAATAAAAAGTCATGAATTACAGAATATAAAAATAACCCGGAGATTGAGTAAATTCTGATCCTGTATTCAGTCTCTGTATTCTGCTCCAAAGCTCTCTCACGGTGTCAAGAATCGGTACCCAAATAGTCACTGTCTGTCAGTCCGTGTGCACTGTTGCGTCTTCTTTCTCCTCCTGACGGCGCTCTCTCTTCCTCAATTCAATTGTTTCTCACCTTTTTTTGCCTAGGGTCGTGTGTGTCCACTCAAAGGGTGCCTTCCCTTTTTTATACTATTTCTCTAGGCTCCCTCTTTTCTCTCAGGTCACGTGATGACCTTCTTTCTTCTTTTTTCTATTTTTATTTTTGCCGCCTCGGTTTCCGTGTCAAGCAAGTGTGTTGCCAACACAAAGTTTACGGTACTTTTCTTCCTTTCTCTCCAAGGTAGGTTTTGATCTAATTTTAACATGGGCTTCATCTTCTCATTGGGCCACTTTTTCTTTCTTCCCATCGGGCCAGCACTCTCAAATTAGCCATTGGCCATTTCTTTTGGGATATGGGCTGCTCCAATTGAAAGTTGTGATTATTTCTTTCTATTGCAACTTCGTATATATATTCCTTTTGATATTTTATTTTTCTATAAAAATAGAGCAAATCAAATTAGTAAATTATATAATCATATATAATTGCTCTAAAAAATAATCCAAAATTGTCTCTAAAAATACACTTTTTTGGAGTTTATCAACTCCCCCACACTTAACTTTTGCTTGTCCTCAAGCAAATTTTCTGGCTCAATAAAATTTTCAAATAAATAATAGAGAAGGCCAAATAAGAGATCCAAGATTAGAAGCACAATGACAGACAATATACAATATAGCACATATGAGGTGTCAAAAAGTTGCCCAATTAGAGGCTCATGTCCTTGAAGAATACATTTCTGTGAACAAGGGCACTCGCTCACAATCTCTCTAAGTGTTTAGGGACTAGGGAAATATACGCTCAAGTTTCCACAAAATGCCCATTACCATAAGCTTGTAATTTGACCAAATCTCCACTAAATAGTTCACATGCATGCAAAAGATGGGGTTTCATGGGTTGTAATGGGGCCAGGGGTGAAATCATGCAGGGTAGGAAACAAGAAAGAAGGGATAATCAAAGGGCTAAAAAAAAAAAAACAAGAAACAAACAGTAACCCTTGAAACCAAATATGGAGCTTCTATCTATTTTACAATTTTTGTCCAAACTCCAAACTAATTTCACTTCCATTTCTTCATTGTTTTTTTTCTATTGAGTAGACTCTTTTATTTTATTTTATTTTGTTTTTTTGGTTTTGCCCTTTGGCTCTTTCATTCTTTTGATATGCCCTTTGGCTCTTTCTTGAGTAGACAATTCAATTCTTTTTTTTCACTTTTTTTTTTCATAGGAGGAAAAGGTAAGTACATGATAACTCCTATTTTGTTTCCTTTGTACGGAAATATTTTTGTAAGCACACGATTCACTTCTTTTTTTTTTTTTTTTCATCATCCTAACAAGATAGACAACTAATAGTATGGGACAGAATTTCAGTCCTGACAACATAGACAGCTAAAATATAGGACGAGATTGTAATTTTCAATAGTTGCTCCACATTCAATTTCAAATGGTTACCACAAACAAAAAGAAAAAATTATATCTGGGTACCAAAGAAAAAATATAACAAATAGGCTCAAAGGGGGCAACTAAGGGATAAATTCATCAAGCAACTCTGAGGCCAGAAAAATACCTAAATCCCCAAATCTTTTTACATGATGCAAATCAATTTTCGCCTTGAAACGGTCAAAAGACAAGTTCTAGAATGTAGCAAGTTGGGAAACACACTCATAGAAAGAAAAAGGGGTAAAAATTTATGATTTAGTATCAATCCCCTTATGAAGGCTCAGATCTCACATTTAGAAGCTAGTTCACAAAAAGTACTCAAGAGGGACAAATGCTAATTATCAGCTTCCTAAGGACATCCTCACAGTTACAATTAAGCACAAGTCTGTCAAGCGATCTAATTATGGGATCCCCTAAAGGCAAAATCTCTTATTTTTTTTCTTTCAATTTAAGCATAGTTCATGCAAAACAAGCCAGAAAAAATGCTATCAACACATGTAGTGGGTATGTGCATTAACAGAGATCAAGTGACAAAAATAACTATCCTCCCCCGCACTAGCATGAAGCATGGTCCTCAATGCAAAATGATCAACTAGAAACAAAAGGAAATAAATGAGAGAGAGAGAGAGTAAGAGTGACTTCCCTGAGAGAGCTTGCAAACCGAGCTAATTCCTAAAAAACAAAACAAAATAAAAATAAGAGAAAATAAAACACAGGTTGCCTCCTGCGAAGCGCTTGTTTAACGTCCCGAGCCTGACGGTAGTAGGGTCAATCCTTGAGGGCAGTGACATAGCTCACTTGGAGTAACCCTTCCTCAAAATGCTTCACACGCTGACCATTGACTTTAAAAGTGGTACCATCTTCATGAGATACCTCAAGAACTCCATAAGGAAAAACTTGAGTAACAGTGTAGGGTCCATACCACCTTGAGCGCAACTTTCCTGGAAAAAGACGCAAACGTGAGTTATAAATTAAAACTTTCTCACCAACATGGAATTCACGCTGCTGGATGCGCTTATCATGCCACTTTTTAGTCCGCTCCTTATATAACTTGGCATTCTCATAAGCTCCCAGAAGGAGCTCATCCAATTCATCGAGTTGCAACAACCTATTTTCACCTGTAAGCTGAGCATCAAAGTTTAGAAATTTTAAAGCCCAAAGTGCTTTATGCTCTAATTCAACAGGCAAATGACATGCCTTTCCAAAAACAAGGCGGTAAGGAGACATCCCAATGGGGGTTTTAAAAGCAGTTCTATAGGCCCATAGTGCATCATCAAGTTTCAAAGACCAATCTTTTCTTGATGCACTAACTGTCTTCTCTAAAATCCTTTTCAACTCTCTGTTTGAAATTTCAACTTGCCCACTAGTTTGTGGGTGGTAAGGAGTTGCTACCTTATGAGTAACACCATATTTGCTCAAAAGATTTTCAAATTGTTTATTACAAAAATGAGTGCCACCATCACTAATAATGGCTCGAGGAGTGCCAAATCTGGAAAATATATTTTTCTTTAAAAATTTCACCACCACCCGAGCATCATTAGTGGGTAAGGCTACAGCTTCTACCCACTTAGACACATAATCTACAGCAACAAGAATATATTGATTTGAAAAAGATTTAGGGAAGGGCCCCATAAAGTCAATACCCCATACATCAAATATCTCACAAACCAAAATATTATTTAACGGCATCTCTTGACGCCTAGAAATGCTGCCACTCCTTTGACAACTATCACAAGCTTTCACAAATTCATGAGCATCTTTAAATATAGTAGGCCAATAAAAACCACATTGTAAAACTTTATATGCAGTTCTATTTGGGCCAAAGTGGCCACCTACCTCTTTTGAATGACAATGCTCAAGGATAGAAGTTACCTCATCCATAGGCACACAACGCCGAATTACCTTATCTCCACAAACTTTAAATAGGTAAGGGTCATCCCACAAGTAGTGTCTAGCATCAGAAATTAATTTCTTCTTTTGCTGAAAGGAAAGATCAGGGGGAACAACCTTACCCACCAAGTAGTTGACGATGTCTGCAAACCAAGGAATAGTAGAAATAGCTAAAAGTCTCTCATCAGGGAAAATCTCCTTGATCTCCCCATCATTTGAGGCCTGCATCACACTATGGTCGAGTCTTGAGAGGTGGTCAGCTACAAAGTTCTCTGAGCCTTTCTTGTCTCTAATCTCCAAGTCAAACTCTTGTAGCAACAAAATCCATCTGATTAACCTGGGTTTTGCATCCTGTTTTCCAAGTAAATATCTAATAGCAGCATGATCAGTATAAACAATAACTTTAGAAAGAACAAGGTAATGACGGAACTTATCAAATGCAAATACTACAGCTAGCAACTCTTTCTCTGTGGTAGTATAATTTCTTTGAGCATCATCAAGAGTGCGACTAGCGTAGTAAATGGTATAGAATACCTTATTCTTTCTTTGCCCCAAAACAGCCCCCACAGCAGTATCGCTGGCATCACACATAATTTCAAAGGGGAGTGACCAATCGGGGGCAGCAACAACAGGGGCACTAATTAATTTTTCCTTTAAACAATTAAAATCCTTCAAACAGGTGTCAGAAAAATCAAAAGTGGCCTCCTTAACTAAGAGGTTAGTCATAGGCTTTGCAATTTTTGAGAAGTCTTTAATAAACCGCCTATAGAAGCCGGCATGGCCTAGAAAACTACGGACCCCCTTAACAGAATTGGGTGGGGGCAACTTCGCAATTACCTCGACCTTTGCGGGATCAACTTCAATGCCTTTAGTAGACACCTTGTGTCCCAAAATAATGCAATCTTGCACCATAAACTGACATTTCTCCCAATTGAGCACTAAATTAGTATCCCTGCATCTCTGCAACACTGAATTCAAGTTATGTAAACAATCCTCATAAGAGGATCCAAAAACAGTAAAATCATCCATGAATATTTCAATGCATTTTTCAACCAAATCAGAGAAAATAGCCATCATGCATCTTTGGAAAGTGGCAGGGGCATTGCATAAACCGAATGGCATCCTTTTATATGCAAATGTTCCATATGGGCAAGTAAAAGTAGTTTTTTCTTGATCTTCAGAAGCCACTGGTATTTGCAAATAGCCGGAATATCCATCCAAACAACAATAATAATCATGACCTGCCACTCTCTCAAGCATTTGATCAATAAAGGGAAGGGGGAAGTGATCCTTTCGGGTGGCATCATTTAATTTTCTATAATCAATACACATACGCCACCCGGTAGTTTTCCTAACTGCAATTAATTCATTTTTATCATTTTCCATAACAGTAGTACCTCCCTTTTTAGGGACACATTGAACAGGACTTACCCACTTACTATCAGAGATAGGATATATGATACCTGCATCAAGGAGCTTAATCACTTCCTTTTTGACCACCTCTTTCATGTTAGGATTGAGGCGGCGTTGAGGTAGTGCCCGAGGTTGATAATCATCCTCCATATAAATCTTGTGAGTGCAAATTGAGGGGCTCATGCCCTTTATATCATGAATTGACCATCCAAAGGCCTCTTTGTTGGCCCTTAATACCCTCAAAAGCTTATCCTCCATGGTGTCTGTCAAATCTGCAGAAATAATCACAGGCAAAGAGGAAGGGGGTTGCAAGAAAGCATATTTTACATTTGAAGGAAGAGGCTTTAATTCAAGCTCAGGAGCCTCTTCAATTGAAGGTTTCGGATTTGGAGTATCACCCCATTCCAATTCCTCAAATCTATGATTACTCCAATTTTTCTGAGGGTGGTGAGCCTGCAAAAACATTAAGAACTCTTCTTCCTCACCACCCTGCAACATGCCAAGTCCCTGCACAGTAAGTACTTTTTCTAGAGGATCCTGAATTCTAAAATCATCAAAATTTTCAGAGGTAACCACATCATTAATATCCTTAGCTTGAATAAAATTACAAGAAGCAAATGATGAGGGATTTTTTAATGAGTTCAAAACTTGAAACACAACTTCTTCATCTCCAAGTCTCAAAGTCAATTTTCCCTGTTGTACATCAATTAAACTTTTACCTGTAGCCAAGAAAGGACGCCCCAAAATAATTGGGACTTCCTCATCTTCTTCCATATCCAAAACAACAAAATCAGCAGGGAAAATAAACTTATCAACTTTAACTAAAACATCTTCCACCACTCCACGGGGGTGGGCAATGGATCTATCAGCTAGGTGCAAAGTGATGTTAGTAGGATGGGGTTCCTGCAAACCAAGCTTTCTAAAAACAGAAAAAGGCATCAAATTTATACTTGCTCCTAAATCACATAAAGCCTTTTCAAAATGAGAGTTACCAATTGTACAAGGGATAGTAAAACTACCTGGATCTTTAAGCTTAGGTGGTAACTTTTTTAGAACTATAGCAGAACATTCCTCATTAAGCCTAACTGTCTCAAAGCCTTCTAACTTCCTCTTATTGGAAATAATTTCTTTTAAAAATTTGGCATATTTAGGCATTTGAGCAATAGCTTCAGCAAAAGGAATGTTGATATGCAATTTTCTAAATATTTCAAGAAATTTAGCAAATTGCTTATCATGCTGCTCACTTTTAAGTCTTTGAGGATAAGGAACATTTACCTTAATTTGCTTGCTCATATTCTTCCCTTTCCTTTTTGCTTTTCTCAGAAGTGCTCCCCTTAGTAGGAGCTTGTATTTCTTTCTCGGGCGCCAGCCCATCTTGATTGTTTTCTCGAACCAGCTCCTTGCCACTCCTAAGAGTGACAGCCTTGCAATGCTCATTTCTTGGATTAGGCTCAGTTTGGGTAGGTAGTGAACCTTGAGGCCTTTGAGACAACACAGTAACGAGATTTGAGATTTGACCCTTCAAGCTTCCAAATTCATTGTTCATGGCTCCAATTTGGCCCTCCAAGCTTCCAAATTTCTTCTCCAATGTTTCAAATTTTCCATTTGTCTGCTCCATAAACCTTGCCAACCCATCATTGGTATCCAACTTCTTCTCCTCTTGCCTTTGCACATGTGGAGGCTTATAGGAGTTTGAGTTTTGCCCCTTTTGTTGTCCTCCCCATGAGAAATTCGGGTGATTTCTCCAACCTGGATTGTAAGTGTTTGAATAAGGATCATTTTGGTCCCGGTTAGAATTCTGAACATAATTAGCATCCTCAGTTGAAGCAGATGGTCGACCCTGTGCTTTTATTAAATCTTCAATAGATTGTAACCTGTCATCAGTTCTGTCCATGTAATTGGCTAAAACACCCATGCATGGATGTCCAACCTTTTCCATGTATCTAACTAAAGAATCTTGCATGCCAGGCCTTAAGTCACTTTTCTTCTGACCAAGATAGTTGACTTCTTCAGTTAGGCCTCCCCAGGGATTATTTGTGATATCACTTGTGGAGGTAACTATGGGAGTAGATTGAGCTTGTACCTTCATCAAAGATTGCATCTGTTTAGAGAGAGCATCCAGCTTTATGTTAATACTAGTGTCATCGTCAACCTTGTACATTCCAACTGATTTCTTAATGTGTCTGTCACTAGTTTCCCATTGGGCATTATCGGCTGCTATCTCTGCAATCAAATCATACACTGTCGCAGGTTCTCCATTCATCAGAGAGCCCCCGCAAGCCATATTAATAATTCCCCTATTTTGAGAAGATAATCCGTTACAAAAATATTCAAGCAATTGCCACTTCTCAAATCCATGATGCGGACAACTTCGGAGTAAGTCTTGAAATCTTTCCCAAGCTTCATGTAAAGATTCTTGCTCAAGTTGAGCAAAGCTGATTATTGCACCTCGAATCTTAGTAGTCTTACCTGGAGGAAAATATTTGGTCAAGAATTTCTGCTTCAGTTGGTCCCAAGTGGTAATGGACTCAGCAGGTTGAGAGTCTAGCCAAGCAGATGCCTTGTCAGCCAATGACCATGGAAACAATCTCACTCTAATTGCATCAGGAGGGACACCATTACAAATTACTGAGTCTGCCACCCTCAAGAAGTTTCTAAGATGGGTGTGAGGGTCTTCTGTTGGTGCACCTCTGAACATAGTAGAATTCTGAACCATTTGAATTAAGCTTGGTTTGAGCTCAAAATTAGTAGCTTGCATAGGTGGATTGACTATGCTCGTAGTGATATTTGCTGTTGGAGTGAAGTAATCCCGAAGAGTTCTTCTCGGATTGGCAGCCATCACTCTTGTCTCTTTTCTTATCCTTCGAGCAGTTCTTTCAATTTCTGGATCAAAAATCAAAATAGGCTCTTGGGAGCGGGTGAGCATGCACGAGTAATAATAATAAAAATAAAACTAACAAATAAAATTAAACTAAATGTAATTAATTTTTTTTTTGTTTTTATTAAATTAAAATAAAACAAAGTAGAACAAGAAATAAATAAAAAAAAAGGTCTAAAGCAATAAAAAATCTTTTCCGTTTAATATTATTAAATTAATCCCCGGCAACGGCGCCAAAAACTTGTTGCGTTTAAAACACACTTGAGAGCAAGTGTACTCTCTTGCAGAAGTAGTATAAAAAATATCGTCTCCACAGGGATTAATTAATAAGTACCAAACTACTTAAGATTAATTATTATTTAGACGAACGAGTGTATGGTTGTTATAGAAACTAAATAAGACAAAGTGAATAGCAAGGATTTAAATTATGAAGTTCGATCAATGGAGAGAAGTCTAGAGTCTCGGTTTCAGTTGCTAGCTTCGATTCCTCTATGTTTAATTCTACCTGAATTCCCTTATTTTATTCAATTACCAATCCCTTTGCTAAAACTATTAATCCGTTTGGTCATTCGTGATTAATATTCTTTTTCCTAAATTAACCCTAGGTTGGTCATGCTAGAATTTAAATTTAAGAAAAGCATAAAGTACAAAAAGGTTGAATGATTGGAAGACTAAATTAAAGTTTGGTCATTCATTAATTATAGTCTCAATTATCCTATAGGTCCACCAACTAGTTGTAGTACGGTCGCTAGTCAACTAGATGATTATAAACATGCAAAGGGTTGTCAATCCTAATTATGTAATAAAGCAATAGGATAATATTAATTGAAATAAAAATTGGGAATTCAAAATATAAATTAAAACATAAAAAGGTCTCTAATCAAACAAGATCCACCTAAGACCCTAGAAGAGGATTTAGCTATCCATAGTGTTCAAGAACATTGGATTAAAATAAAAAGTCATGAATTACAGAATATAAAAATAACCCGGAGATTGAGTAAATTCTGATCCTGTATTCAGTCTCTGTATTCTGCTCCAAAGCTCTCTCACGGTGTCAAGAATCGGTACCCAAATAGTCACTGTCTGTCAGTCCGTGTGCACTGTTGCGTCTTCTTTCTCCTCCTGACGGCGCTCTCTCTTCCTCAATTCAATTGTTTCTCACCTTTTTTTGCCTAGGGTCGTGTGTGTCCACTCAAAGGGTGCCTTCCCTTTTTTATACTATTTCTCTAGGCTCCCTCTTTTCTCTCAGGTCACGTGATGACCTTCTTTCTTCTTTTTTCTATTTTTATTTTTGCCGCCTCGGTTTCCGTGTCAAGCAAGTGTGTTGCCAACACAAAGTTTACGGTACTTTTCTTCCTTTCTCTCCAAGGTAGGTTTTGATCTAATTTTAACATGGGCTTCATCTTCTCATTGGGCCACTTTTTCTTTCTTCCCATCGGGCCAGCACTCTCAAATTAGCCATTGGCCATTTCTTTTGGGATATGGGCTGCTCCAATTGAAAGTTGTGATTATTTCTTTCTATTGCAACTTCGTATATATATATTCCTTTTGATATTTTATTTTTCTATAAAAATAGAGCAAATCAAATTAGTAAATTGTATAATCATATATAATTGCTCTAAAAAATGATCCAAAATTGTCTCTAAAAATACACTTATTTGGAGTTTATCAACTCCCCCACACTTAACTTTTGCTTGTCCTCAAGCAAATTTTCTGGCTCAATAAAATTTTCAAATAAATAATAGAGAAGGCCAAATAAGAGATCCAAGATTAGAAGCACAATGACAGACAATATACAATATAGCACATATGAGGTGTCAAAAAGTTGCCCAATTAGAGGCTCATGTCCTTGAAGAATACATTTCTGTGAACAAGGGCACTCGCTCACAATCTCTCTAAGTGTTTAGGGACTAGGGAAATATACGCTCAAGTTTCCACAAAATGCCCATTACCATAAGCTTGTAATTTGACCAAATCTCCACTAAATAGTTCACATGCATGCAAAAGATGGGGTTTCATGGGTTGTAATGGGGCCAGGGGTGAAATCATGCAGGGTAGGAAACAAGAAAGAAGGGATAATCAAAGGGCTAAAAAAAAAAAACAAGAAACAAACAGTAACCCTTGAAACCAAATATGGAGCTTCTATCTATTTTACAATTTTTGTCCAAACTCCAAACTAATTTCACTTCCATTTCTTCATTGTTTTTTTTCTATTGAGTAGACTCTTTTATTTTATTTTATTTTGTTTTTTTGGTTTTGCCCTTTGGCTCTTTCATTCATTTGATATGCCCTTTGGCTCTTTCTTGAGTAGACAATTCAATTCTTTTTTTTCACTTTTTTTTTTCATAGGAGGAAAAGGTAAGTACATGATAACTCCTATTTTGTTTCCTTTGTACGGAAATATTTTTGTAAGCACACGATTCACTTCTTTTTTTTTTTTTCATCATCCTAACAAGATAGACAACTAATAGTATGGGACAGAATTTCAGTCCTGACAACATAGACAGCTAAAATATAGGACGAGATTGTAATTTTCAATAGTTGCTCCACATTCAATTTCAAATGGTTACCACAAACAAAAAGAAAAAATTATATCTGGGTACCAAAGAAAAAATATAACAAATAGGCTCAAAGGGGGCAACTAAGGGATAAATTCATCAAGCAACTCTGAGGCCAGAAAAATACCTAAATCCCCAAATCTTTTTACATGATGCAAATCAATTTTCGCCTTGAAACGGTCAAAAGACAAGTTCTAGAATGTAGCAAGTTGGGAAACACACTCATAGAAAGAAAAAGGGGTAAAAATTTATGATTTAGTATCAATCCCCTTATGAAGGCTCAGATCTCACATTTAGAAGCTAGTTCACAAAAAGTACTCAAGAGGGACAAATGCTAATTATCAGCTTCCTAAGGACATCCTCACAGTTACAATTAAGCACAAGTCTGTCAAGTGATCTAATTATGGGATCCCCTAAAGGCAAAATCTCTAATTTTTTTTCTTTCAATTTAAGCATAGTTCATGCAAAACAAGCCAGAAAAAATGCTATCAACACATGTAGTGGGTATGTGCATTAACAGAGATCAAGTGACAAAAATAACTATCCTCCCCCGCACTAGCATGAAGCATGGTCCTCAATGCAAAATGATCAACTAGAAACAAAAGGAAATAAATGAGAGAGAGAGAGTAAGAGTGACTTCCCTGAGAGAGCTTGCAAACCGAGCTAATTCCTAAAAAACAAAACAAAATAAAAATAAGAGAAAATAAAACACAGGTTGCCTCCTGCGAAGCGCTTGTTTAACGTCCCGAGCCTGACGGTAGTAGGGTCAATCCTTGAGGGCAGTGACATAGCTCACTTGGAGTAACCCTTCCTCAAAATGCTTCACACGCTGACCATTGACTTTAAAAGTGGTACCATCTTCATGAGATACCTCAAGAACTCCATAAGGAAAAACTTGAGTAACAGTGTAGGGTCCATACCACCTTGAGCGCAACTTTCCTGGAAAAAGACGCAAACGTGAGTTATAAATTAAAACTTTCTCACCAACATGGAATTCACGCTGCTGGATGCGCTTATCATGCCACTTTTTAGTCCGCTCCTTATATAACTTGGCATTCTCATAAGCTCCCAGAAGGAGCTCATCCAATTCATCGAGTTGCAACAACCTATTTTCACCTGTAAGCTGAGCATCAAAGTTTAGAAATTTTAAAGCCCAAAGTGCTTTATGCTCTAATTCAACAGGCAAATGACATGCCTTTCCAAAAACAAGGCGGTAAGGAGACATCCCAATGGGGGTTTTAAAAGCAGTTCTATAGGCCCATAGTGCATCATCAAGTTTCAAAGACCAATCTTTTCTTGATGCACTAACTGTCTTCTCTAAAATCCTTTTCAACTCTCTGTTTGAAATTTCAACTTGCCCACTAGTTTGTGGGTGGTAAGGAGTTGCTACCTTATGAGTAACACCATATTTGCTCAAAAGATTTTCAAATTGTTTATTACAAAAATGAGTGCCACCATCACTAATAATGGCTCGAGGAGTGCCAAATCTGGAAAATATATTTTTCTTTAAAAATTTCACCACCACCCGAGCATCATTAGTGGGTAAGGCTACAGCTTCTACCCACTTAGACACATAATCTACAGCAACAAGAATATATTGATTTGAAAAAGATTTAGGGAAGGGCCCCATAAAGTCAATACCCCATACATCAAATATCTCACAAACCAAAATATTATTTAACGGCATCTCTTGACGCCTAGAAATGCTGCCACTCCTTTGACAACTATCACAAGCTTTCACAAATTCATGAGCATCTTTAAATATAGTAGGCCAATAAAAACCACATTGTAAAACTTTATATGCAGTTCTATTTGGGCCAAAGTGGCCACCTACCTCTTTTGAATGACAATGCTCAAGGATAGAAGTTACCTCATCCATAGGCACACAACGCCGAATTACCTTATCTCCACAAACTTTAAATAGGTAAGGGTCATCCCACAAGTAGTGTCTAGCATCAGAAATTAATTTCTTCTTTTGCTGAAAGGAAAGATCAGGGGGAACAACCTTACCCACCAAGTAGTTGACGATGTCTGCAAACCAAGGAATAGTAGAAATAGCTAAAAGTCTCTCATCAGGGAAAATCTCCTTGATCTCCCCATCATTTGAGGCCTGCATCACACTATGGTCGAGTCTTGAGAGGTGGTCAGCTACAAAGTTCTCTGAGCCTTTCTTGTCTCTAATCTCCAAGTCAAACTCTTGTAGCAACAAAATCCATCTGATTAACCTGGGTTTTGCATCCTGTTTTCCAAGTAAATATCTAATAGCAGCATGATCAGTATAAACAATAACTTTAGAAAGAACAAGGTAATGACGGAACTTATCAAATGCAAATACTACAGCTAGCAACTCTTTCTCTGTGGTAGTATAATTTCTTTGAGCATCATCAAGAGTGCGACTAGCGTAGTAAATGGTATAGAATACCTTATTCTTTCTTTGCCCCAAAACAGCCCCCACAGCAGTATCGCTGGCATCACACATAATTTCAAAGGGGAGTGACCAATCGGGGGCAGCAACAACAGGGGCACTAATTAATTTTTCCTTTAAACAATTAAAATCCTTCAAACAGGTGTCAGAAAAATCAAAAGTGGCCTCCTTAACTAAGAGGTTAGTCATAGGCTTTGCAATTTTTGAGAAGTCTTTAATAAACCGCCTATAGAAGCCGGCATGGCCTAGAAAACTACGGACCCCCTTAACAGAATTGGGTGGGGGCAACTTCGCAATTACCTCGACCTTTGCGGGATCAACTTCAATGCCTTTAGTAGACACCTTGTGTCCCAAAATAATGCAATCTTGCACCATAAACTGACATTTCTCCCAATTGAGCACTAAATTAGTATCCCTGCATCTCTGCAACACTGAATTCAAGTTATGTAAACAATCCTCATAAGAGGATCCAAAAACAGTAAAATCATCCATGAATATTTCAATGCATTTTTCAACCAAATCAGAGAAAATAGCCATCATGCATCTTTGGAAAGTGGCAGGGGCATTGCATAAACCGAATGGCATCCTTTTATATGCAAATGTTCCATATGGGCAAGTAAAAGTAGTTTTTTCTTGATCTTCAGAAGCCACTGGTATTTGCAAATAGCCGGAATATCCATCCAAACAACAATAATAATCATGACCTGCCACTCTCTCAAGCATTTGATCAATAAAGGGAAGGGGGAAGTGATCCTTTCGGGTGGCATCATTTAATTTTCTATAATCAATACACATACGCCACCCGGTAGTTTTCCTAACTGCAATTAATTCATTTTTATCATTTTCCATAACAGTAGTACCTCCCTTTTTAGGGACACATTGAACAGGACTTACCCACTTACTATCAGAGATAGGATATATGATACCTGCATCAAGGAGCTTAATCACTTCCTTTTTGACCACCTCTTTCATGTTAGGATTGAGGCGGCGTTGAGGTAGTGCCCGAGGTTGATAATCATCCTCCATATAAATCTTGTGAGTGCAAATTGAGGGGCTCATGCCCTTTATATCATGAATTGACCATCCAAAGGCCTCTTTGTTGGCCCTTAATACCCTCAAAAGCTTATCCTCCATGGTGTCTGTCAAATCTGCAGAAATAATCACAGGCAAAGAGGAAGGGGGTTGCAAGAAAGCATATTTTACATTTGAAGGAAGAGGCTTTAATTCAAGCTCAGGAGCCTCTTCAATTGAAGGTTTCGGATTTGGAGTATCACCCCATTCCAATTCCTCAAATCTATGATTACTCCAATTTTTCTGAGGGTGGTGAGCCTGCAAAAACATTAAGAACTCTTCTTCCTCACCACCCTGCAACATGCCAAGTCCCTGCACAGTAAGTACTTTTTCTAGAGGATCCTGAATTCTAAAATCATCAAAATTTTCAGAGGTAACCACATCATTAATATCCTTAGCTTGAATAAAATTACAAGAAGCAAATGATGAGGGATTTTTTAATGAGTTCAAAACTTGAAACACAACTTCTTCATCTCCAAGTCTCAAAGTCAATTTTCCCTGTTGTACATCAATTAAACTTTTACCTGTAGCCAAGAAAGGACGCCCCAAAATAATTGGGACTTCCTCATCTTCTTCCATATCCAAAACAACAAAATCAGCAGGGAAAATAAACTTATCAACTTTAACTAAAACATCTTCCACCACTCCACGGGGGTGGGCAATGGATCTATCAGCTAGGTGCAAAGTGATGTTAGTAGGATGGGGTTCCTGCAAACCAAGCTTTCTAAAAACAGAAAAAGGCATCAAATTTATACTTGCTCCTAAATCACATAAAGCCTTTTCAAAATGAGAGTTACCAATTGTACAAGGGATAGTAAAACTACCTGGATCTTTAAGCTTAGGTGGTAACTTTTTTAGAACTATAGCAGAACATTCCTCATTAAGCCTAACTGTCTCAAAGCCTTCTAACTTCCTCTTATTGGAAATAATTTCTTTTAAAAATTTGGCATATTTAGGCATTTGAGCAATAGCTTCAGCAAAAGGAATGTTGATATGCAATTTTCTAAATATTTCAAGAAATTTAGCAAATTGCTTATCATGCTGCTCACTTTTAAGTCTTTGAGGATAAGGAACATTTACCTTAATTTGCTTGCTCATATTCTTCCCTTTCCTTTTTGCTTTTCTCAGAAGTGCTCCCCTTAGTAGGAGCTTGTATTTCTTTCTCGGGCGCCAGCCCATCTTGATTGTTTTCTCGAACCAGCTCCTTGCCACTCCTAAGAGTGACAGCCTTGCAATGCTCATTTCTTGGATTAGGCTCAGTTTGGGTAGGTAGTGAACCTTGAGGCCTTTGAGACAACACAGTAACGAGATTTGAGATTTGACCCTTCAAGCTTCCAAATTCATTGTTCATGGCTCCAATTTGGCCCTCCAAGCTTCCAAATTTCTTCTCCAATGTTTCAAATTTTCCATTTGTCTGCTCCATAAACCTTGCCAACCCATCATTGGTATCCAACTTCTTCTCCTCTTGCCTTTGCACATGTGGAGGCTTATAGGAGTTTGAGTTTTGCCCCTTTTGTTGTCCTCCCCATGAGAAATTCGGGTGATTTCTCCAACCTGGATTGTAAGTGTTTGAATAAGGATCATTTTGGTCCCGGTTAGAATTCTGAACATAATTAGCATCCTCAGTTGAAGCAGATGGTCGACCCTGTGCTTTTATTAAATCTTCAATAGATTGTAACCTGTCATCAGTTCTGTCCATGTAATTGGCTAAAACACCCATGCATGGATGTCCAACCTTTTCCATGTATCTAACTAAAGAATCTTGCATGCCAGGCCTTAAGTCACTTTTCTTCTGACCAAGATAGTTGACTTCTTCAGTTAGGCCTCCCCAGGGATTATTTGTGATATCACTTGTGGAGGTAACTATGGGAGTAGATTGAGCTTGTACCTTCATCAAAGATTGCATCTGTTTAGAGAGAGCATCCAGCTTTATGTTAATACTAGTGTCATCGTCAACCTTGTACATTCCAACTGATTTCTTAATGTGTCTGTCACTAGTTTCCCATTGGGCATTATCGGCTGCTATCTCTGCAATTAAATCATACACTGTCGCAGGTTCTCCATTCATCAGAGAGCCCCCGCAAGCCATATTAATAATTCCCCTATTTTGAGAAGATAATCCGTTACAAAAATATTCAAGCAATTGCCACTTCTCAAATCCATGATGCAGACAACTTCGGAGTAAGTCTTGAAATCTTTCCCAAGCTTCATGTAAAGATTCTTGCTCAAGTTGAGCAAAGCTGATTATTGCACCTCGAATCTTAGTAGTCTTACCTGGAGGAAAATATTTGGTCAAGAATTTCTGCTTCAGTTGGTCCCAAGTGGTAATGGACTCAGCAGGTTGAGAGTCTAGCCAAGCAGATGCCTTGTCAGCCAATGACCATGGAAACAATCTCACTCTAATTGCATCAGGAGGGACACCATTACAAATTACTGAGTCTGCCACCCTCAAGAAGTTTCTAAGATGGGTGTGAGGGTCTTCTGTTGGTGCACCTCTGAACATAGTAGAATTCTGAACCATTTGAATTAAGCTTGGTTTGAGCTCAAAATTAGTAGCTTGCATAGGTGGATTGACTATGCTCGTAGTGATATTTGCTGTTGGAGTGAAGTAATCCCGAAGAGTTCTTCTCGGATTGGCAGCCATCACTCTTGTCTCTTTTCTTATCCTTCGAGCAGTTCTTTCAATTTCTGGATCAAAAATCAAAATAGGCTCTTGGGAGCGGGTGAGCATGCACGAGTAATAATAATAAAAATAAAACTAACAAATAAAATTAAACTAAATGTAATTAATTTTTTTTTTGTTTTTATTAAATTAAAATAAAACAAAGTAGAACAAGAAATAAATAAAAAAAAAGGTCTAAAGCAATAAAAAATCTTTTCCGTTTAATATTATTAAATTAATCCCCGGCAACGGCGCCAAAAACTTGTTGCGTTTAAAACACACTTGAGAGCAAGTGTACTCTCTTGCAGAAGTAGTATAAAAAATATCGTCTCCACAGGGATTAATTAATAAGTACCAAACTACTTAAGATTAATTATTATTTAGACGAACGAGTGTATGGTTGTTATAGAAACTAAATAAGACAAAGTGAATAGCAAGGATTTAAATTATGAAGTTCGATCAATGGAGAGAAGTCTAGAGTCTCGGTTTCAGTTGCTAGCTTCGATTCCTCTATGTCTAATTCTACCTGAATTCCCTTATTTTATTCAATTACCAATCCCTTTGCTAAAACTATTAATCCGTTTGGTCATTCGTGATTAATATTCTTTTTCCTAAATTAACCCTAGGTTGGTCATGCTAGAATTTAAATTTAAGAAAAGCATAAAGTACAAAAAGGTTGAATGATTGGAAGACTAAATTAAAGTTTGGTCATTCATTAATTATAGTCTCAATTATCCTATAGGTCCACCAACTAGTTGTAGTACGGTCGCTAGTCAACTAGATGATTATAAACATGCAAAGGGTTGTCAATCCTAATTATGTAATAAAGCAATAGGATAATATTAATTGAAATAAAAATTGGGAATTCAAAATATAAATTAAAACATAAAAAGGTCTCTAATCAAACAAGATCCACCTAAGACCCTAGAAGAGGATTTAGCTATCCATAGTGTTCAAGAACATTGGATTAAAATAAAAAGTCATGAATTACAGAATATAAAAATAACCCGGAGATTGAGTAAATTCTGATCCTGTATTCAGTCTCTGTATTCTGCTCCAAAGCTCTCTCACGGTGTCAAGAATCGGTACCCAAATAGTCACTGTCTGTCAGTCCGTGTGCACTGTTGCGTCTTCTTTCTCCTCCTGACGGCGCTCTCTCTTCCTCAATTCAATTGTTTCTCACCTTTTTTTGCCTAGGGTCGTGTGTGTCCACTCAAAGGGTGCCTTCCCTTTTTTATACTATTTCTCTAGGCTCCCTCTTTTCTCTCAGGTCACGTGATGACCTTCTTTCTTCTTTTTTCTATTTTTATTTTTGCCGCCTCGGTTTCCGTGTCAAGCAAGTGTGTTGCCAACACAAAGTTTACGGTACTTTTCTTCCTTTCTCTCCAAGGTAGGTTTTGATCTAATTTTAACATGGGCTTCATCTTCTCATTGGGCCACTTTTTCTTTCTTCCCATCGGGCCAGCACTCTCAAATTAGCCATTGGCCATTTCTTTTGGGATATGGGCTGCTCCAATTGAAAGTTGTGATTATTTCTTTCTATTGCAACTTCGTATATATATTCCTTTTGATATTTTATTTTTCTATAAAAATAGAGCAAATCAAATTAGTAAATTATATAATCATATATAATTGCTCTAAAAAATGATCCAAAATTGTCTCTAAAAATACACTTATTTGGAGTTTATCAATGATGTTCCACTCACGTGGTGCAAAAGGACTAGGGACCTTCTAGCCCCGAGTTCCCCTCGGCCTGCGGAGCAGGGCTCCAACCTGTCGCCTCCTCCCGGAAAATGGCTTCGGGTAGGTTTCCTTTCTTTTCGCCGCTTATTCCTCACCATCTCAATTGTCTAACCCTCATGCATTCTTGTGCAGCATCTTCGTGTTGACTCCGACTCTCCTCCTTCTTTCCAGGTTCCAACTCATGAACCCCAGGCTTTGATTTCGATAAGCCTCTATGCCTTTCTCTCTGACTCCCTGTCGTGTACCTCTCCCTATCTTCATCACCTCTTCTTTTGCAGGAGGCTGTCAATGACGTTGCGACGACTGACCTGGACCTGCTGGGGGTGGTCGAGCCTGCTATGGACCTCAACTTTGAGAGATTGGCCTCCCCTATTGTTGATGATGAAGAGATGCAGCGCTATTTTACCAGTTTGGGTGTCCCAGAGGTGGCTGCCTCTACCTCAGCGACAGATCTTTGCCCAGGTGGAGGTGGCTCTGATTGGTGAGATCCAAACAAACTCAGAGGAGGTGGCTAGACTGCGAACCACACTATTCCGTCTGTCAAGGTCCCCAGAGATCCCCCTCGCCAAAAGGGATATTTTAGAAGAAGTTTCCCTTCACCTTGGGGAGATTTCCAGCCAATATGCGCTGGCTAGGGAAACCAGAGACCAAGCTGCGACGACTCTCTAGAAGCTGGACTCTCTCCTTTTTGAGAAGGCGGGTTATCTGACCACCTTCAATACCCTCAATCGAATGAAGCTGGCGGCCTTGGCCGAGGAGAATAAAATAACTGATCGCATCCAAGTTGTGGAGGACCAGATTGCCTCCCTCCGTTCTGAGTTATCCGTCTTTACCCCTCAACATTTAGTGGCCGCAGACAAAATTGCTGCCATTACAGCGAACATTGCTGGCCTTTTCCACCGCAGCTTTAACTTGGATATCCATCTTGTTTACCTCCTCCGTCTTTAGCCTTGCCTGGAAGCAGATCTTGATTCCAGTAGTGCCGCTCTGTTGCGAATTACAGCAGAGTGGGGGGCTCTGAGATCATCTTACGAGCAAGCCCTAGCCCCAGCAGTGCAATAGGTGGCCGACGCTCCCACCGCCGATGCAGCAGTAGGTGAGCCTTTCCCTTCCACTACTGTTCCATCCCTCACCAACGCCCCTGCTGCCGAGGTGGTGATCCCCAGGGACGGCGCTGGTGAAGGGATGGGGGCGCCAGTATCATAAACATGCCCTACATTGAACCCCCCCCCCCCCCCCATCTGAGGGCCTAGAGATCTTGTGAGATGTTGTTTCCGTTGAGGCGGACGAGGCCATAGCTGCGGATATTGAGGCTATTGTGCAAGATATAGTTCAAGACGCTGCCGCGGCTCATGTGGTTGTCGGTGAGGAGAGGATTGTTTAGGCCCCAGGCCCATGTTCTGTCTTGTCAGATTTACCACTAGGTCGCTGATGTGTTGCGTGCCACTTTGACAATGTTTTCTTTTAAATCCATCTTTCTTCTCCTCGCATATTTTCCAATAGAGTAGGATAATACGCTTTGAGATATTTGCCATTTATCTTCGTTTCAAATTCTTCTCCATCTAGGGTGATTAGCCGATATGCCCCACCGTGGTACACTTCACTAACCACGTAGGGCCCATCCCAATTCAAAGACCACTTGCCCAACTGGGGGTCTTTCCTCCCGAGTGGCAAAATGGCATTCCACACAAGGTCACCCTCAACAAACTTCTTTGGTTTGACATGTTTGTTGTAGGCTCGGGCCGCTTTGGCCTTATTTATTTCTATTCGGCTGATGGCAGCCAGCCTGTCATCATCCACCGAGTCCAACTCCATCATCATGGCTTATTGGTACTCATCCATACTAAGAGAGTGTTGCCGAGCTATTCTTAGTGAAGCTACACTGATTTCCAGTGGCAGCACGGCATCCGGCCCATAGACCAAACGAAAGGGAGTCGCCCTCGTGGCCGTAGACTTAGAATTCCTCATCGCCCAAAGAACCTCATTGAGGGTCTCATGCCACCACCGAGGTTTATCCTCTAGGTTCTTCTTGATGAGCTCATTGATGATTTTGTTGGTGGCCTCTGCCCGCTAATAACTCTATTTTATATAGAGTTATATACGCTTTCAAATCTAAATTATTGTAAAGAACTCAGTAAATTTATAACTTCAAATAAAAGAAAACAGAAGAAAAATAGCATCTTTAATTTAGGAACTCATCATCATTGTTTATCATGATTTGTGGCATTTTTATGTGTTTGTTCAATTGCTGCAGCAATCATTGCACCTGCAATAGGTCAAGCAACTATTGCACCTGCAATACAGGAAACAGAAGTTCTGAAGAAAGCAGATACATTGCACCTAAAATGATGCTAACAACCATTGCACCTGCAATGTGCCCATATGACAATGCACCAGCATTGCACCAACAATCATTGCACCAGCAATCATTGCACCTGCAATGACCACAACACAGAATGCTCCTGCACTATGATGATGACGTCAGCATGCCAAGTTGCAAGTGCAAGTTGTGCAAGTGGATGGTTGCAGCGTCAAGTTCAGACCCCTTGGACAACATGTTGTAACTTTTTGTGTACACTTGTCCACACATCATTGGACCACTCTTCATAGTTGGTGGGACTTCCAATCTTGCTTTTTGAAGACAAGGGAAAAAGGGAACCCTAAAATCAGCTTGGTGACCGAGGTAAAGCACTTTTTGAAGCCTATAAATACATCCCCTCTTCTCCATTCAAAAACACATTATAGAATATCACTAGTTATTATATTCTCTCCATCTCCATAGTTTAGTAGATAGTGTCATTTTATTTTTAGAGTTAGAGGTACTCAACAAAGCTTGAAAGAAGGAAAGAAAGTGACAACTTCTTCCTTCTCTTCTCGTGAAGTTCCTGTTGGTGTTTTCCATTGTTGAGAAGTGTTCTCCTCAACATAAGCTAGGTAGAAAATGCAAAGGATCTTCATGTGTGTAATTCCTATCTCAACTCCTTTCCTTTATATTTTCCTTCTTATAAACATGTCTCATTCTGTTTATATGTGCCTATTTATGTTAAGTATGAACTAAACTCTTTATGGTTGGAATACTTTAACTTTGTAATGAAACTTTGATTAGTTATTATGTTATATTGATGTTCTTGCAATTTGGTTCTTGTGCTATAATTCTTTCAAACTTATTGTAAGATTGATCACTTAGAATAAGTAGGGTCATAAATACAGAAATGGTTTGTGATTTGAACTCAAAAACTAATATGGATAAGAGTTTTAATAAGAGGAAACTTTGTTAAAACCATGCTAAGACTTAGACATAAGATAGCATAGTCCCTAGGGTGAATCTGTAAGGGTTTAGAAGACAAGGGTGAACTTATTTAGGTCTTAGACATAAGACTTATAACGAAACCCTGAAGATAGTTGCAGAAATGCACAAGTCATCTTATACAGCATCCATTCCAGGTGCAATCATTGCAGGAGCAATGATTGCATGAGAATCATATGTAACATAATGCTTTCAAAGTGAATTTACTTAGAAAAGAGTATTTCAACCATCTCTCTCAATTGAAACACAACATCTTTTTACTTGCTTTGATTTACATTCTGTTTGCATACACCATCTTCACATCAACTGAATTTTATTTTACTTTCCTTTTATCACTAGCATTACTATTATTTTAAACTCTTTAAAATTAATCCAATCCCTGTGGGTACGATCTCTACTTATCAGTATATTACTTGTTTTAGACTGTGTATACTTGCACATCTTTTTCACACAACACCCGCCCATTAGCTTGAGCGTAATAAGGAGACGAATGTCTCATTTTAATGTCGTACTCTTGGGCAAAGGCCACTACTCGTTCCCCGGTGAACATGATCTAGTTCTCTATGAATCTAGTTCTCTATGAATCTACTCGTTTCAAAGTGAACATGATCAGTATATTACTCGATCGGCCATGGTGGTCTCAGGGTGGCCAAACCTGAATATGATCTAGTTCTCTATGAATCTAATCACCGCGGCCTGATCGACGTTTCCCATCGGCATGGCTTCCACCCATTTAGTGAAGTAATCGGTGGCAACAATAATGAAGTTGTGACCCTTTGAGCTCGGGGGAATATCTTGCCAATTAAATCCATGGCCCACCCTCTGAATGGCCAAGGTTTGACAATGGGATGTAGCTCATGCGCTGGCACCCTTTGGATTGGACCGTGTAGCTGGCAAGCCTCACATCCTTTGGCAAACTGGAAACAATCGGTCGTGATCGTCGGCCAATAGTACCCGGGACTGTAAATGAGCCACTTTATGATGGGGCCAGACTTGTGGGCACCGCAAACTCCTGCATGGATCTGTGCCATTACCGTGTAAGCATCTTTCATCTTAAGGCATTTTAATAACACCCAGTTGGTGCTTCTTTTATACAGGTCGTCCCCTATCAAGATGTAATTCAGTGCCCTTTGTTCGACCTTTAAGTCGGTGTCAACCGTCGGTTACGAAGGCACCTCGTCAATACCCCAATCCAAGCGTCGACGGGCTCCACCCTGGCGGGGGTCGAGGTGTCTTGTTGTAGTATCTCAACTACTCGCTCTTTATAACCCGAGGCCTATTGGGCCAAGTCATTAGCTTCTTGGTTCTCATTCCTTGGGACATACATGATGACAACGTCAGCGAACAACTTCAGTAGGTTATGCGCTGAGGCGCTCAGCTGTTTGAGTTTTGCATTGAAGCACTTGTATTCCCCAGTGATCTGCTTGATCACCAACTGTGAATCCCCCTTATCTCCACGTAGTGGGCCTTCATGCTGGCCAGGATGTCAAGTCCCATGATCAAGGCCTCATACTCGGCCTGATTATTGGATGCTTGATCCCCCATCCTGCACATGAACTTCCACGTCTGACCGCAGGGGCTAGTAATGACCAGCCTACCCCTTCCCCTGTCTGGGTGCTTGACCCATCGAACATGAGGACCCAGGGTTTTAGGCCTAAGTAATTGACAGAATCGGCTGGAGCATCGTGTACTTCTACACATGGATGCTGAGCCAGGAAATCTGCCAGGGTCTATCCTTTAACGGCTCTCAAAGACACGTAGGTTAAGGCAAATTTGTTCAACTTAATGGCCCACTAGACAAGTCTTCCCTGTAAGACGGGCCTATTAAGGAGGTATCTGATAATGTCAACTTTGCATACAACCAAAACTTCCTTAGGCAAAAGATAGTATTCCAGTTTCATACAAGCATTGAATAAAGATAAGCAAAGCTTCTCAGTAGGCGAGTATATAGTCTCGGCATCGTTGAGAATCCTACTAAGATAATATATAGCACGCTTGACGCCATTATCATCATCCTGAGCTAACAAGCAGCCGATTGCTTGATCTTCGGCCGCAATGTATAACTTCAAAGGCTTCCCAGGCTGCGGAGGTACCAGGGCAGGGGTATTGGCCAAGGCAGCTTTGATTTGATCGAAGGCCCCCTATTGCTTGGTTCCCCATGTCACCTCCTCGTCGTTCTTCATTTTCAACAAGGGTGAGAAAGCTTTCATCTTCCCTGCCGAGTTAGCAATGAATCTCCTCATGAAATTGATCTTGCCTAGCAAACTTAGCAGCTCCTTCTTTGTTTTAGGAGGCCCCGCCTCCAAGATAGCCCGAGCTTTGTTTTTATCCACTTCAATGCCCTGGTTGTGTACTAGGAAGCCAAGAAAGTTACTTGCAGACACGCCCAAAGCACATTTAGTGGGATTCATCTTAAGCACATTTACTTGCAACCACTCATATATACCTAAAGCGCCAGGGCATCTAAAGGCAGTTTTATGGGTGTCGGCCTCGGCCACATAAGTCTGGTTGTAACCAGAATAGCCGTCCATAAAAGTCAGGATGGCATTATTTGCCGCAGCGTCGACAAGCATATCGGCCACAGGCATGCCATACTCGTCTTTTGGAGTGGCCAAGTTCAGGTCTCTGTAATCAATACATACCCTGACCTGGCCATTCTTTTTGATCACATGGACTATATTAGACGGCCATTCTACGTACCTGACAGTTCTGAGAACCCTACCTTCAGCAGTCTCTCTACTTCAGCCTTGATTTGTGGCATCAGTTGTGGGTTGAACCTCTTCGGTGGTTGCTTGTGGGGTTTAGAACCTTCCTTGATAGGTAACCTATGTTCCACCAAGGCCCTATCGAGGCCCGACATCTCATGGTAGTCCCATGCAGAGCAGTCGTGGTAGTCCTTTATCAAAGCCACCACCTGGTCGCATTGTTGCGGCTGGAGCTCACCGCTCACCTTAGTCATCCTCAGTTCACTCTCAGTTCCCAGATTTACCTCTATCAGGAGATCTTGGGCCTCGGAGGTGGGTATACTCCTCTGGATGGGTTCTATATAAGGGGTTCGGTCAACGTCTTATTATCGAGGTCGTCCGAAGCCTCTTGGGGTGAGAGTCCTGAGCCTTCAACTTCTCCATATACGACACCAAACATAGCCTCTTCGGTGCTGGATTCGATTTGGAATAGGCGCAGCCGATTCAGTAGGCTTTGTACCTCTGAAGGGAAACTAATCATTACTCTCTTTGTTAGGTCGTGGGTCGCCCAACATCTTGAATTCAAAGCCCTTCTTAGTCCAATCACAAGACTTTATACCTCCTTCCTCATAATCCCCTAGGATAGCAACAAGACGCAGGTGAGGGGAGTAGAAGACGACCTTGAACATCTTTACTTCAGCTGAGAAAGAATTAGGGTCAGTCTCCACTGTCTCCACTGTCTCCACCTTGTCTCCTACCCATATCATGAGCTTCTGGTGCAAAGTAGAGGGGACGCACTCACTCGTATGAATCCAGTCTCTCCCCAGGATCACTGTGTGTATAGGTTTCCCTTCTATGACAAAGAACGGCGAACGAGTTACCTTAGACCCAACCGTCAGATCGGCCACCAACACTCCCAAAGCCTGAGATGGGTGGCCCATGAAACTAGTCATGGTCATGGTGGTTGGAATAAGATCCCAAGCGTTCTTCCCCAACCTCTTCATGGTTGTTAGCGGCGTAATATTCAGCACAGCACCTCCATCCACGAAGACCCTATTGAACAACTTCCCGTTGAGATAGGCTTTGATGTACAATGGCTTCAGGTGTCTGGTCATATCTGCCGTTGGTTTTTCAAATAGCATGCCTTCTGTGAATGGTCCCTCAGCCTCTGCCAAGGCGGCTCATTCGGCCTCCTCGACGAAAACGTCTCCTTCGAGGGTCTTTGGCTGATCCGTGGCTCCCCGAAACTCAGGTGGAAGGAGACCCACCATTTCTATATCAACACAGAACTCCCCATCTGTTTCGTCCATCAAGTCATCTATTATTGACTCATTCATGGAGTTTCCATCAAAGTCTAATAGACCAACGGGGTGTTCTTCTTCCTCTCCTAGGACGTCGTTCTCTTCCCACTCTTGCTTTGTCATTACCCTTTCGACCTGGGGTTCATCAACTGGTCGGGGCTGCTTGGGACTGTGAGGTCCATATAAAGGCACTCTATCACAGCCTCAATGAGTAGGCTGTGAGGTGTGTCCATGTTGTGGTAAAAGGATGTGCAAGTATACACAGTCTAAAAACAAGTAATACAATGATAAGAAGAGATCGTACCCACAGGGATTAAATTAATTTTAAAGAGTTTAAAATAATAGTAATGCTAGTGATAAAGGAAAGTAAAAATAAAATAAAGTTGATATGAGTGTGGTGTATACAAATAGAATGTAAATTAAGGCAAATAAAAAATGTTGTGTTTCAATAGAGAGAGAGAGAGAGAGAGAGAGAGAGAGATGATTGAAATACTCTTTCCTAAGTAAATTCACTTTGAAAGCATTATGATACATATGATATTCATGCAATCATTGCTCCTGCAATAATTGCACCTGCAATCATTGCTCCTGCAATGATTGCACCTGCAATGGATGCTGTAATAAAATGACTTGCGCATTCCTGCAACTATCTTCAGGGTTTCGTTATAAGTCTTATGTCTAAGCCCTAAATAAGTTCACCCTTGTCTTTTAAACCCTTACAGATTCACCCTATGGACTATGCTATCTTATGTCTAAGTCTTAGCATGGTTTTAACAAAGTTTCCTCTTATTAAAACACTTATCCATATTAGTTCTTGAGTTCAAATCACAAACCATTTCTGTATTTATGACCCTACTTATTCTGAGTGATCAATCTCAATAAGTTTGAAAGAATTATAGCACAAGAACCAAATTGCAAGAACATCAATATAACATAATAACTATTCAAAGCTTCATTACAAAGTTAGGGTATTCCAACCAAAAAGTGTTTAGTACAATGATTAACATAAATAGGCACATATAAACAGAATGAGACATGTTTATAAGAAGGAAAATACAAAGGAAATAAGATGAGATAGGAATTACACAATTGATGATCCTTTGCATATTCTACCTAGCTTATGTTGAGGAAGTCACCTCTCAACAATGAAAACAGCAACAAGAACTCCACGAAAAGAGAAGGAAGAAGTTGTCACTTTCTTTCCTTCTTTTCAAGCTTTGTTGAGTATATCTAACTCTAAAAATAAAATGATACTATCTACTAAACTTTGGAGATGGAGAGAATATGATATGATTTGAATGAGGAGGAGGGGATGTATTTATAGGCTTCAAAAAGTAATTTGCCTTGGTCACCAAGCTGAATTAGGGTTCCCTTTTTCACTTGTCTTCAAAAAGTAAGATTGGAAGTCCCACCAACTATGAAGAGTGGTCCAATGATGTGTGGACAAGTGTACTTAAAAAGTTACAACTTGTTGTCTAAGGGGGATGAACTTGGCGCTGCAACCATCCACTTGCACAACTTGCACTTGCAACTTGACATGCTGACATCGCCATCATAGTGCAGGAGCATTCTGTATTGTGGTCATTGCTGGTGCAATGCTTCTGTCTTCAGTAAATCTG
Source organism: Astragalus glycyphyllos (assembly GCA_963573325.1). NCBI lineage: Eukaryota > Viridiplantae > Streptophyta > Magnoliopsida > Fabales > Fabaceae > Astragalus > Astragalus glycyphyllos. The sequence goes on from OY754310.1 coordinate 40,382,029, forward strand.
TTTATTGCTGGTGCATTGTCATTTGGGCATATTGTAGGTGCAATGGTTGTTGGCATCATTGTAGGTGCAATGTGTCTGCTCTCTACTGAACTTCTGTTTCCTGTATTGCAGGTGCAATGGTTGCTTGACCTATTACAGGTGCAATGATTGCTGCAACAATTGAACAAACACATAAAATGCCACAAATCATGAAAATCAATGATAATGACTCATTAATTTAAAGATGTTGTTTTTCATTTGTTTTCCTTTATTTGAAGCTATATAAACCCTGAGTTCTCTACAATAATTTAGATTTGAGAGCGTATATAACTCTATATAAAATATATTTATCAGTCCACCATGCTTATCATTGTATGGTCTTCTCCCTCTTGATCGATGGGTGGCACAGGGATGGCTGGCTCGGGAAGCTGCTCTAGAGCTATATCCTTGGCTGCCTTTGGGAAAGCCTGTTCCAACGCCGTAGCACCAGATGATGCGGGGATGGTCTGGGTATTCCCATCTCTAGCTAAGGTAAGCATCCGGAGAGTCTCCCTCATCTTGTTGGAAGCTCTTGCCCTTTGTAGCCTCCTCTTCTTCAAGCGGGATTTGGAGGCCACCCTAAGGGTCGACATTTCGACGGCCGCCTGTGTCATCCATTGATCCTGTGGTACATTCGAAGGCGGTTTTACTATTCTAGTGGCTCTTAGCTCCTGGTCATTCAGGACCGTAATGTCTACCAAAGTTGAATTTCGTGCCTCGGTGACATGTGCCACCCTCCTTTCTTCTCTGGGTCGAGTCCCATCCTCCGGGGTTGGCAGGGTGGCCTGCCCAATGGAATCATTGGCGGGCCTACCATGCCCCCCAGGTGGGACGTGTTGCAGTCTCTCCCTCAGGTCCCTAGGTTTAGGCAAGTGTCTTTCAGGGTTGAGTTTGGACAAATGCAACTCCCTGAGTTCGTGGACAAGCCTCCCCGGCTTAGGGAGTTTGTTCTGAGGTCCTTGAGGCTGACTCGGTGCCCCTATATGTAATTTTTCTTGTAATAGGGCCATTAGTTCTGCTACTGTGGATCCCCTGGGAGGTGAGCCCAATCGGTCAAACACAGATGTCTTCCCTTCAGGGGAGGTTTCCTTTTTGGGGATCCACACATACTTCTTCTTTCCTTTCCCTCAGTCGCTCCCTGAGAAGGAGACCATATTGACACTCATGTTGGGGAAAGGGTCAGTGTCGTCAATCATCTTCGGTGCCCCCTTGTCGGCCATTTTGAATCTCTCTTTCTTGATGGCTTCTTGAATTGCCCGGCGGAAGATCATACAATTAGAAGTAGCATGGTTGAAGGAATTATGCCACTTGCAGTATTTCTTCCCTTTTATTTCTTCAGGAGGGGGAATCTTATTGCCGTCAAGGAGTTTGATCTGCTTGTCTTTGAGGAGGTAGTCAAAGATTTGGTTGGCCTTGGAGATGTCAAAGGAATACTCGACCCTTTCCTCATCTTTCTCCTTGCCCTTGGCGGGTTTGAGAGCTGGACAGAGATAGGCTTTCCCTTTAACTATCTTGGCCACTAAGATGTCTGCCGTGTAGTCGGCTGATTCATCATAGTCCGAATCCTCGGCTGCATCCACTACTGACACCAACTGTGGTCCTTGGCCCCTAGTGGCTCGCTTCCTTTCTCTTTCTTGTATGAACTGTTCAATTTGAACCACCCTGGAAACCAAGCCACTGAGGTCATTGCAAGCTTATCCAATAAGCTTTTCCTTCAATTGAGGATGCATTCCAGAGATGGCCATGGAAGTAAGTTGGGATTTTGGGAAAGGTACTGAGCACTTTCCGGCCTTCTTTCTGAATCTTTAAATGAAGTTTGGCAATGCCTCATCCACCTTCTGTCGTAAATTCATGAGATCAGCTGCGGTAACTTCGAGTTGTGGCCAATAGAATCTGTCATGGAAGCACCTTTCCATGTCTGCCCAGGTCTGTATATAATCAAGTGGGAGAGAGGAGTACCACGTGAAGGAAGTTCCTGTCAAAGACAGAGGGAACAGCTGCAACTTGTGATACTCCTTTTGGTTTCCTTCTCCACATTGAGTCGTGAATCGGCCGATGTGCTCCATAATAGACTTACCATCATCCACGGTAAATGTGGCGAAGTCGGGGGTTTTGAATCTTTTGGGCAGAGGCAGCAATCTATCCACCCACTCCGGGTAATGCTTCATGTACACTGGACGGTCAAGCGGTCTCAACTGAACACCAAAGAACTTCTTGATGGTGTCACCAATGATATTAGGGTAATAGGGTCCAGGAGTTAATTAGGGCTTTGATTGTCTTTCAGGCGAAGGCGTTGGCCGCCACAGTGTATCTGGGGGACCCTGCACCCCTGGTTTCGGTGGCACCTGAGGTGGAGCGTCTGTTCATGGCTGCCCAGACACTACTTGGGCCAAGTTAACAAGGACAGTTCGTGGTACAGATGTCTGTGTGCCTCGGTGAGGTGGAATTTGATTCCATGGCTGCTCGACCAGAGCAACATTCATCTGTGTCTATATATAGGAACCCGCCGGGTAGGTACTGAGTGATCCGTGGTACGGCTGACTAGGAGGGAGGTTTGTCGAGCCAGGTGGGCTATGGATCCATGGCTGCTGACTCGGGCAATACCCACCGGTCTTGCCATTCCCTGATTTTGGAGCGAAGGCTTGCCCCCCTGCGTAAGCCGGGTAGTTAGCCGCGGTAGAACATCCATAGGATGATCCTTGCGGCAGACCCACCATGCCTGCTGCCTCGGGCGGCCTTCTGGCAAGTTGCACTTGTCCCTGCAGAAGAGAAGTCGTATTAGTGACATTCGCCAAAAACTGCCCCCTAGTGTTGGCAGTGGTAAAAGTATCAGGCTTAGGAATTACAGGAGTAGGATTTACCTGATGGAAGTACGCCTGCTGAGTCCCAGTCACACTCCCACTCGGTGGACACTGATGCATGCCTTTCATAGGGTTATAAGAGGATGTTGAGGTCCAATAGGGTTGGTGTATAGCGGGGCCTGATGCGTTCCTCCCATAGAAGAGGGTTGTCCTCCCTGTGATTGGTCGGAAACAACGTAGTTCATGGTGCTACTGACTTGCGTAGCGCGTCTCTGCTCCGCTTCCTTGGCCTGTTGCACTTCCTTGTGCACCATAGGTTTAACTATGTCAGCCAATTGGTGAGATAGTTGATACATGATGTCGTGTATCCCCATGTCGATTTGTTGCCGGATAAACAACGTGGACATAAGTAACCACCGGTTCCTCATAATCTTGAGGAGAACCGTCGTTCAACTCGGCATTAACCCCAGGGGTCGTTGTTTCCGAAACACTTACCGGCTCAGTGTTTTTCGTTTTAAAAGCAGTTTCCTTTCTTGATGGCTACGGTGGCTCCATACTTAGGTTCCTACCAGAGCGTGGGTGCATACGCCAACTATAATCCAGTCCAGGCGAATCAAACGGAATCGTTTGCTCACCCGTTCCTATCCCACTGGGCGTGCCAATTTTTTGTTGTCGTCAAACTCTTAGGTCCTAGCTGTGGCGTCGGCCAGAGGTTTGGACAGTCTTTAATTTCTCGTTTCTTCAAGCAATTGCGCCAAGGAGGGAACTCTGCTCCTCGACTGTGGGTATTCTAACTCCTTTAGAAAGGGTCAGGTTGAGTGAGAGGGACGCGAGGGTTGGATTATACTACTGACTAATGCATAAAGTAAAGATAAAGTGCGGGAAAAGAAGATAAATTGAAATAAACGTAGAGTTTGATTGATCGGATGTTTGTCTGTACAATTACTCTGTAGATATATATATACACAGGCCCTCGCCGGCCACTAAGCTAGCCAACATTTTCCTGCCGTTGGATCAATCTAAGATCGACGGCTCTCATTGCTTCCTAGGCCCTCAAAGGGGTGAAGTAACTACCCACGATCCCACTGGCACGGTTAGTGGGGTAAGTGCTCGTTGCTCCGTGTTTTTCGGGCTCGCTCTTCCGTCTGATCTTCAACCGCTTCCACGTTCTTCCTTCATGCCACGTCTTCCATGCCTTCCAAGCAACGTCTGCCTTGCCTCGGCCCTTTAGGTCACTCAGCTGCTCTAGCCTCTTTAAACAATAGCTTAGGCGCCCGAGCCGTCTAGGCCTTGGCACCCAATAGGTTGAGGCCGTTACTCTCCCTCGGCTTCGCCCACTGGCCCTCAGGCGTAACCCTCCCTAAGGAAGTTTTGTCGTTTAATGTGCCCCAAGGACCTCTTTGATTTCACTCTATTTGGCAAATAACTATGCCACGTGGCTTGCCTTCACACCATGATCCTTTTTTCCTTTCTCCTAGCCCTCGGCCTACGACTTGATTATTTTTAAGTGTTAACAGTTTCCCCCCTTTTTGTGCTGTCCAATGGTGTTGAGGACGTGACTGACGGTGCAAAAACCCCTTGATATGACTTTAGGTGACACTTGGCGCTTCACGCGAATCGAAACTGTTGCGCGGCGGTTCCCAAGGACACGCCGGTTAATATTTTGCCCAAAGCTATAAATAGCCCTCATCATTATCCCTATACGGTTACTTGTCCCTTTCAAAACCCCTCACCCTCACTTCAACCGCTTCTTGTTAATATATGCAAGTGTCGTACTCGAGACATACATGAAGAGTGAAGGATCACTCTTGCTTGTAAGCCTTGAGAAGTGATGATTATTTTAATTGCATCATGATAAGCTCGTGGTGCTTCAAGCTCGTGGCGCTTATCTTAGGCTATATATAGCTTTGTGAAATTTGCAAACATAGTTTGGATGTTGAGTGTCTTTGAGTACTAGAAATTGGGCCATGTATATATCTTGATTTTGTGACCTTTGGAGGAATGCATTGTTAACATCAACTTGATGCATTTGTTGCCCTTTCCCAAAGCTATTATTTTGATGGTTTGAGGCTGACTACTGACACAAAGATCTCTTTGAACTCCGCCCATGAGATTGTGTAAAGCTTTTTGCAAATAACATTGCTTTGTGACTAGCGATGGTGCCATGCATTTGAATTGCGTTCGATGCGAAACACCCACTTGCAATCCACAATATTGTGATGCTTCGGTGGTGGGACACTGGACCATTTGCCATTTATAATTAGAGTAGTGAATTCTTCTAATATTGCTTGTCTTCAATGAGCATGCCGCATTGCTTGTTTACGTTAGACGATTCTAGCTAGATTCTCAAGAAGGGGATGATTTAATAAATAAAAGATTTTTTTCGGTAACCTATGAATATACATGGTATAGATTTGGGTTGGAGTTTGTGGTGTGTGTAAGGTTTGAGCCATGGGAAGCAAAGAGTGCCCTAGCAGTTACTATTACAACTAAATAGACAATTATCAGAGTCACCTCGAAGGGCGCTACATTTTTCACCATTTTTAAAAAAAAAACACCATTTATTCCAAAAAAAATCTCCAAAATAATTTATATAAAAGAAATCACCAAGCAGCGGAAATATTAACCAGTTTAAACATCTCCAGAATTAACAATTAAAGACATCTCCAAAATTAATTAAAACAATTTCCAATAACTAAAATAATAGTTCAAAACGATAACTAACGACTCCCCGGTGCTACATATCAGAGCTGACACAGACCCAAACGAGAGAGGAAGCAAAACCTAGCAATTCCTCCACGAGCACTAGCGATCACCTGCAGCGTTGCCGCATGAGAGCAACATTCCAAGCAGAAGGGGTGAGTCTAACAGAGGTAATAAGCAGATGATAAAAATATGCTAGCATCAGGTAACTACAGCAACACAATACAATTACACCATATCACAGCACCAGATACCAAGGGAAAAGTCCATTTGACAGTGAACCACCAAAATTATAACATTCATAGACAATGGGATGATATGCAACCCCTCCAGTGGGCATATGCATGCGGTACCGATCACCAAAATGAGCCACGACGGGCATATCACCAATAAACACCAGAGGCAGAGCCTATATCACCAAAACATGCATATGACAATGCGACACCATGATTATGCACCAACTCACCATAACAAGTATTTAAAATAAATACTATATCACCAGAATCAAAACAAATGATTTCACCAAAAATAGCACCAAGTTGTAGCATCACAGCTACCACTAAACTCTCCTGAGCATACCAGCACCGCACCTGAAATATTAACACCAGACGGCTCCACAACGTGGACATAACGCACGCACACCACGCACAAGACTGGCGCACAGCGCCTAGGCACATCGCACCTACTTCAGCGAATTAATTAAAATAGCAAACGACATCGGATTTCAACAAATAAATACTTGTTGGAAAGCCCTATGGGTCTGGTTATCATCCCTAAGTTCAGTTTTTGAAGGAGAGTGTCCAATAGGTACAGTTTTCGAAAAGCACACAGGCTAGTTGCAAAAGAGGACAGTTTCTGTCCTTCAAATTCAAGCAATTCCAAAGTGACCAAAACTCAATCAAATTGCATGAAACTTGTGCATAAACTGGGGCAAATTTTGTCTAGTTTTCAAAGAAATTGGATTCGTTCGAAAAGGAGTTCTTTTGAAAACGTGGTAACCAAAACACTGACCCTGTGTCCAGATTGTTTCCAGAATCTTACTCTAACTTGTGGAATTCATATCTCGAGCTACACAACTCTAAACGCAACCAAACCAGTGCCAAATTAACAAGCATTAAGTCTATTTTCCAGAAAAATAAACCACATAATTTTTCGGTCAATACAACGTTCCCAGTCACCGAAATACCGAATCTATACCCAAATCGTTTCCAGAATTTTAACCTAACTTGTATCGCCTATAACTCGAGCTATACAACTCCGAATTTGACGAAACCAGTGCCAAAACGACCGGCGTTAAGTCTATTTTCAAAAACAATAAACCTCATAATTTTTGGATCAACCAGACAGCGCCAGTTTTAGGAAAACCGAACCTGTGTCCAGAATCGCTAAATTGCCAAACACCAAACCCTAACGGCAACGACACCGCAACCACCACAACAAAAACGACAATTCGACAACGCGACAACAACAATCAACCACGCACAGCAACAACAAAAACACGAACAATAACAACACCATCATCGTGATACAACAATCACGCAACAACAAATAACGAAACAAATCACAATAACGTGCAATAATCATCAAAGCACCAATCTCAACGAAAACACGATATGCAACAACACGAACAATTCAACAAAACCCTAGACTACCCACACATAATTATCATCAACCCATTATCAAGGTTAAGCCCACCCTTACCTCGAATAACGTAAGCTCCGGAACACGACGAACGAGACACGAACAAAACCACAGCAACACGAACGATCTCCTTTTGAAATTCTTCGCGAAACCCTCCTCTTCTCTCCCTCTTTGCGCCGCGTGCTCTCTCTCTCACTCTCACTTTCGTTTTTCTTTTGCTTGCTGCGAATGAGGGTTTGGCTTAAACCCCCAGGGTTTAAGTTGAGGGCTCAGTAAACACTGGGCTCTCTACGTCACCACCTCCTTTACTCGTTTCACCTCCTAAGCATATAAAATATTAACCTTTTAATTTATCTATATCCCGCCTCCAAATTATTTTAATAATTCAATCAACTATTTTAATTAAATTATTTCCAGGGTGTTACAACCCTCCCCCACTTAGAATCTTTCGTCCTCGAAAACATACCTGATTCAAACAGCTCCGGATAGGACTCTCGCATCTTGCTCTCCAACTCCCATGTCATGCTTTCACCAGCAGCTCCTAACCAGACCACTTTCACCAGGTTTATCTCTTTGCCACGTAAAGTCTTCACTTCACGATCTTCAATTCGCACAGGCATTGTCTCCACAGTGAGATTATCCCGCACATGCACATCATCCATCGGAATCACATGGGACGGATCCGAAATATACTTCCGAAGTTGCGACACATGAAATACATCGTGCAAATTCGAAAGATTAGGCGGCAAGGCCACCCTATAAGCAACATTACCAATTCTCTCAGTGATCTGATACGGTCCAATGAAACGAGGAGTCAACTTCTTTGTCTTCAATGCACGCCCAACACCAGCCATAGGCGTGACTCTCAAAAACACATGATCACCAGCTTGGAATTCTAAATCCTTCCTTCTCTTATCATGATAGCTCTTCTGTCTACTCTGCGACGCTTTCATTTTCTCACGGATCAATTTCACCTTTTCAGTAGTCTCTCGAACAACCTCGGGTCCAAGAACAATACTCTCCCCAGATTCATGCCAACACAACGGAGTCCTACATCTCCGACCATACAATGCCTCGAACGGTGCCATCCCGATGCTAGAATGGTAACTATTGTTGTAAGTAAACACGATCAACGGAAGGTGAGTATCCCACGCACCTCCCTGCTCAAGAACACAAGATCTCAACAAGTCTTCCAACGACTGAATGGTCCTCTCTGTCTGCCCATCAGTTTGAGGATGATAAGCTGAACTCAACCTCAATTTAGAACCCAACGCTTCTTGCAAACTCTTCCAGAAATCAGAAGTGAACCTAGGATCTCTGTCAGACACAATGCACAAAGGAACACCATGCAACTTCACAATCACCTGAATATAAATCTCTGCCAATCTCGACACCGGATACGTGATATTGATAGGAATAAAATGAGCAGACTTCGTCAATCTATCCACAATCACCCAAATCGAATCGTGCCCCCTCACAGTATTAGATAACCCTATCACGAAATCCATAGAAATACTATCCCACTTCCATTCCGGAATCTCCAACGGTTGCATCAACCCAGCAGGCTTCTGATGCTCAACCTTCGATTTCTGACAAGTCACGCAGGAATACACAAACTGCGCCACATCACGCTTCATACCAGGCCACCAAAACATCTTCTTCAGATCCTGATACATCTTTGTAGCTCCCGGATGGATACTCAACTTACTCCTATGACCTTCTTCTAAAATTGCTCTTTTCATCTCCTCATCATCAGGAATGCAGATTCTTCCACGGTACTTCAATACATTCTGCGCATCCAACTCAAAGCCTTTATTCTCGGATTGATCAATCCCAACCATCAGGTCAACTAATTTAACATCTAACTTCTGAGCTTCTCGAATGCTAGCCATGAATTCATTATCAATCTTCAACATCCCCAATCTGACACTCTGAGGCGTCACTTCACAAACCAAACTCATATCCCTGAACTGCTCAATTAATTCGAGTTCTCTAATCATCATTGCTGACATATGCAACGTCTTTCGACTTAAAGCGTCAGCTACCACATTAGCCTTTCCCGGATGATAGTTCAAGCTAAAGTCATAGTCTTTCAGCAACTCCAACCATCTGCGCTGTCTCATATTCAACTCTTTCTGATCAAACAGATACTGCAAACCCTTATGATCACTGAACACCTCAAACCTCGAACCATACAGATAATGTCTCCAAATTTTCAACGCGAACACAACTGCAGCAAGTTCTAAATCATGGGTAGGGTAGTTCTTCTCATGAGTCCTCAACTGTCTCGACGCATAGGCAACTACCTTACCATTCTGCATAAGCACACCTCCCAACCCCATCTTGGAAGCATCACAATACACCACAAACGACTCTTCCGGATTAGGCAACGTCAGAACAGGAGACGTCGTCAACCTCTTCTTCAATTCTTTGAAGCTCTCTTCACAACAGTCATCCCAGATGAAAGCTTTACCCTTGCAAATGGGTAGCACCAGTATCAATAATAGCAATGAGAGGAGAATTATTAATATAGCATGTACCTCTGATCTCATTCACTGCATCTGACCCCGCCAGAGCGAACACCTTCCCAACGGACCTTTCTTTCTTCGGTTTAGGACACTGAGTGCTGATATGACCACCCTCACCACAGTTGTAGCATAACACATCCTTTCGATCACAGCTAGACGCCATATGACCCTCTTTACCACACTTGTAGCACTTCTTCACATCACCTGGACAGTCAGGACGCTTATGACCGGGTTTACCACACTTGTAACATACCACACTAGCAGCAGCATCTCCCCCACTAGGTCTCTTACCCACAGCAGTTCTCTGATTGCCCTTACCAGCTGGAACCTCATACGGCTTCCCACGACTCGAGAAATTCTTCTGCCTATCCCTCATGACTCTAGAATGAGCATTACTGTCTTCCTCGAAGATTCTGCAGCTGTCAATCAACTCCGAGAACACCCGAATTTTCTGATACCCTATCGCCTTCTTGATATCAGCCCGCAACCCATTTTCAAACTTGATGCATTTGGAGAATTCAGCACCAGCCTCACCATAATGTGGATAGAACTTCGCCAATTCAATGAACTTGGCAGCATACTCAGTCACCGACATATTACCCTGCTTCAGCTCCAGAAACTCAATCTCTTTCTTCCCACAGACATCTTCAGGATAATACTTTCTCAGAAATTCTCTGCTGAACACAGCCCAAGTGACCTCTTCATTCACAGTCGCCAACCTCTGCCTCACCTCCAACCACCAGTCATCAGCCTCCTCTGCCAGCATATGAGTACCATACCTGACTTTCTGCGCCTCAGAGCAATCCATAACACGAAAGATTCTCTCCATCTCTTTCAGCCACGCCAAAGCACCATCAGGGTTATACTTGCCCTTAAAGGTGGGAGGATTCTCCCTCTGAAACGTAGCCAAACTGCGCGACCCAGCATCACCAGCAGCACCTGGGTTATTCTCCACAGCTTGAGCCACAGCCTGCAAAGCAGCAGCGAGTGCAGCATCGTTCCGTCCTGCCATCTCAACCTAACACTGCAACAGAAACTATAATCAGAAACGAGTAACAATTACTCAAGTGTTACTCGACTCGACGACTCGACAACTTGGCCGGACAGACCGAACTGCTCTGATACCACTAATGTAACACCCCCCTTTTACTATTACAACTAAATAGACAATTATCAGAGTCACCTCGAAGGGCGCTACATTTTTCACCATTTTTTAAAAAAAACACCATTTATTCCAAAAAAAAATCTCCAAAATAATTTATATAAAAGAAATCACCAAGCAGCGGAAATATTAACCAGTTTAAACATCTCCAGAATTAACAATTAAAGACATCTCCAAAATTAATTAAAACAATTTCCAATAACTAAAATAATAGTTCAAAACGATAACTAACGACTCCCCGGTGCTACATATCAGAGCTGACACAGACCCAAACGAGAGAGGAAGCAAAACCTAGCAATTCCTCCACGAGCACTAGCGATCACCTGCAGCGTTGCCGCATGAGAGCAACATTCCAAGCAGAAGGGGTGAGTCTAACAGAGGTAATAAGCAGATGATAAAAATATGCTAGCATCAGGTAACTACAGCAACACAATACAATTACACCATATCACAGCACCAGATACCAAGGGAAAAGTCCATTTGACAGTGAACCACCAAAATTATAACATTCATAGACAATGGGATGATATGCAACCCCTCCAGTGGGCATATGCATGCGGTACCGATCACCAAAATGAGCCACGACGGGCATATCACCAATAAACACCAGAGGCAGAGCCTATATCACCAAAACATGCATATGACAATGCGACACCATGATTATGCACCAACTCACCATAACAAGTATTTAAAATAAATACTATATCACCAGAATCAAAACAAATGATTTCACCAAAAATAGCACCAAGTTGTAGCATCACAGCTACCACTAAACTCTCCTGAGCATACCAGCACCGCACCTGAAATATTAACACCAGACGGCTCCACAACGTGGACATAACGCACGCACACCACGCACAAGACTGGCGCACAGCGCCTAGGCACATCGCACCTACTTCAGCGAATTAATTAAAATAGCAAACGACATCGGATTTCAACAAATAAATACTTGTTGGAAAGCCCTATGGGTCTGGTTATCATCCCTAAGTTCAGTTTTTGAAGGAGAGTGTCCAATAGGTACAGTTTTCGAAAAGCACACAGGCTAGTTGCAAAAGAGGACAGTTTCTGTCCTTCAAATTCAAGCAATTCCAAAGTGACCAAAACTCAATCAAATTGCATGAAACTTGTGCATAAACTGGGGCAAATTTTGTCTAGTTTCAAAGAAATTGGATTCGTTCGAAAAGGAGTTCTTTTGAAAACGTGGTAACCAAAACACTGACCCTGTGTCCAGATTGTTTCCAGAATCTTACTCTAACTTGTGGAATTCATATCTCGAGCTACACAACTCTAAACGCAACCAAACCAGTGCCAAATTAACAAGCATTAAGTCTATTTTCCAGAAAAATAAACCACATAATTTTTCGGTCAATACAACGTTCCCAGTCACCGAAATACCGAATCTATACCCAAATCGTTTCCAGAATTTTAACCTAACTTGTATCGCCTATAACTCGAGCTATACAACTCCGAATTTGACGAAACCAGTGCCAAAACGACCGGCGTTAAGTCTATTTTCAAAAACAATAAACCTCATAATTTTTTGATCAACCAGACAGCGCCAGTTTTAGGAAAACCGAACCTGTGTCCAGAATCGCTAAATTGCCAAACACCAAACCCTAACGGCAACGACACCGCAACCACCACAACAAAAACGACAATTCGACAACGCGACAACAACAATCAACCACGCACAGCAACAACAAAAACACGAACAATAACAACACCATCATCGTGATACAACAATCACGCAACAACAAATAACGAAACAAATCACAATAACGTGCAATAATCATCAAAGCACCAATCTCAACGAAAACACGATATGCAACAACACGAACAATTCAACAAAACCCTAGACTACCCACACATAATTATCATCAACCCATTATCAAGGTTAAGCCCACCCTTACCTCGAATAACGTAAGCTCCGGAACACGACGAACGAGACACGAACAAAACCACAGCAACACGAACGATCTCCTTTTGAAATTCTTCGCGAAACCCTCCTCTTCTCTCCCTCTTTGCGCCGCGTGCTCTCTCTCTCACTCTCACTTTCGTTTTTCTTTTGCTTGCTGCGAATGAGGGTTTGGCTTAAACCCCCAGGGTTTAAGTTGAGGGCTCAGTAAACACTGGGCTCTCTACGTCACCACCTCCTTTACTCGTTTCACCTCCTAAGCATATAAAATATTAACCTTTTAATTTATCTATATCCCGCCTCCAAATTATTTTAATAATTCAATCAACTATTTTAATTAAATTATTTCCAGGGTGTTACAACCCTCCCCCACTTAGAATCTTTCGTCCTCGAAAACATACCTGATTCAAACAGCTCCGGATAGGACTCTCGCATCTTGCTCTCCAACTCCCATGTCATGCTTTCACCAGCAGCTCCTAACCAGACCACTTTCACCAGGTTTATCTCTTTGCCACGTAAAGTCTTCACTTCACGATCTTCAATTCGCACAGGCATTGTCTCCACAGTGAGATTATCCCGCACATGCACATCATCCATCGGAATCACATGGGACGGATCCGAAATATACTTCCGAAGTTGCGACACATGAAATACATCGTGCAAATTCGAAAGATTAGGCGGCAAGGCCACCCTATAAGCAACATTACCAATTCTCTCAGTGATCTGATACGGTCCAATGAAACGAGGAGTCAACTTCTTTGTCTTCAATGCACGCCCAACACCAGCCATAGGCGTGACTCTCAAAAACACATGATCACCAGCTTGGAATTCTAAATCCTTCCTTCTCTTATCATGATAGCTCTTCTGTCTACTCTGCGACGCTTTCATTTTCTCACGGATCAATTTCACCTTTTCAGTAGTCTCTCGAACAACCTCGGGTCCAAGAACAATACTCTCCCCAGATTCATGCCAACACAACGGAGTCCTACATCTCCGACCATACAATGCCTCGAACGGTGCCATCCCGATGCTAGAATGGTAACTATTGTTGTAAGTAAACACGATCAACGGAAGGTGAGTATCCCACGCACCTCCCTGCTCAAGAACACAAGATCTCAACAAGTCTTCCAACGACTGAATGGTCCTCTCTGTCTGCCCATCAGTTTGAGGATGATAAGCTGAACTCAACCTCAATTTAGAACCCAACGCTTCTTGCAAACTCTTCCAGAAATCAGAAGTGAACCTAGGATCTCTGTCAGACACAATGCACAAAGGAACACCATGCAACTTCACAATCACCTGAATATAAATCTCTGCCAATCTCGACACCGGATACGTGATATTGATAGGAATAAAATGAGCAGACTTCGTCAATCTATCCACAATCACCCAAATCGAATCGTGCCCCCTCACAGTATTAGGTAACCCTATCACGAAATCCATAGAAATACTATCCCACTTCCATTCCGGAATCTCCAACGGTTGCATCAACCCAGCAGGCTTCTGATGCTCAACCTTCGATTTCTGACAAGTCACGCAGGAATACACAAACTGCGCCACATCACGCTTCATACCAGGCCACCAAAACATCTTCTTCAGATCCTGATACATCTTTGTAGCTCCCGGATGGATACTCAACTTACTCCTATGACCTTCTTCTAAAATTGCTCTTTTCATCTCCTCATCATCAGGAATGCAGATTCTTCCACAGTACTTCAATACATTCTGCGCATCCAACTCAAAGCCTTTATTCTCGGATTGATCAATCCCAACCATCAGGTCAACTAATTTAACATCTAACTTCTGAGCTTCTCGAATGCTAGCCATGAATTCATTATCAATCTTCAACATCCCCAATCTGACACTCTGAGGCGTCACTTCACAAACCAAACTCATATCCCTGAACTGCTCAATTAATTCGAGTTCTCTAATCATCATTGCTGACATATGCAACGTCTTTCGACTTAAAGCGTCAGCTACCACATTAGCCTTTCCCGGATGATAGTTCAAGCTAAAGTCATAGTCTTTCAGCAACTCCAACCATCTGCGCTGTCTCATATTCAACTCTTTCTGATCAAACAGATACTGCAAACCCTTATGATCACTGAACACCTCAAACCTCGAACCATACAGATAATGTCTCCAAATTTTCAACGCGAACACAACTGCAGCAAGTTCTAAATCATGGGTAGGGTAGTTCTTCTCATGAGTCCTCAACTGTCTCGACGCATAGGCAACTACCTTACCATTCTGCATAAGCACACCTCCCAACCCCATCTTGGAAGCATCACAATACACCACAAACGACTCTTCCGGATTAGGCAACGTCAGAACAGGAGACGTCGTCAACCTCTTCTTCAATTCTTTGAAGCTCTCTTCACAACAGTCATCCCAGATGAAAGCTTTACCCTTGCAAATGGGTAGCACCAGTATCAATAATAGCAATGAGAGGAGAATTATTAATATAGCATGTACCTCTGATCTCATTCACTGCATCTGACCCCGCCAGAGCGAACACCTTCCCAACGGACCTTTCTTTCTTCGGTTTAGGACACTGAGTGCTGATATGACCACCCTCACCACAGTTGTAGCATAACACATCCTTTCGATCACAGCTAGACGCCATATGACCCTCTTTACCACACTTGTAGCACTTCTTCACATCACCTGGACAGTCAGGACGCTTATGACCGGGTTTACCACACTTGTAACATACCACACTAGCAGCAGCATCTCCCCCACTAGGTCTCTTACCCACAGCAGTTCTCTGATTGCCCTTACCAGCTGGAACCTCATACGGCTTCCCACGACTCGAGAAATTCTTCTGCCTATCCCTCATGACTCTAGAATGAGCATTACTGTCTTCCTCGAAGATTCTGCAGCTGTCAATCAACTCCGAGAACACCCGAATTTTCTGATACCCTATCGCCTTCTTGATATCAGCCCGCAACCCATTTTCAAACTTGATGCATTTGGAGAATTCAGCACCAGCCTCACCATAATGTGGATAGAACTTCGCCAATTCAATGAACTTGGCAGCATACTCAGTCACCGACATATTACCCTGCTTCAGCTCCAGAAACTCAATCTCTTTCTTCCCACAGACATCTTCAGGATAATACTTTCTCAGAAATTCTCTGCTGAACACAGCCCAAGTGACCTCTTCATTCACAGTCGCCAACCTCTGCCTCACCTCCAACCACCAGTCATCAGCCTCCTCTGCCAGCATATGAGTACCATACCTGACTTTCTGCGCCTCAGAGCAATCTATAACACGAAAGATTCTCTCCATCTCTTTCAGCCACGCCAAAGCACCATCAGGGTTATACTTGCCCTTAAAGGTGGGAGGATTCTCCCTCTGAAACGTAGCCAAACTGCGCGACCCAGCATCACCAGCAGCACCTGGGTTATTCTCCACAGCTTGAGCCACAGCCTGCAAAGCAGCAGCGAGTGCAGCATCGTTCCGTCCTGCCATCTCAACCTAACACTGCAACAGAAACTATAATCAGAAACGAGTAACAATTACTCAAGTGTTACTCGACTCGACGACTCGACAACTTGGCCGGACAGACCGAACTGCTCTGATACCACTAATGTAACACCCCCCTTTTACTATTACAACTAAATAGACAATTATCAGAGTCACCTCGAAGGGCGCTACATTTTTCACCATTTTTAAAAAAAAAACACCATTTATTCCAAAAAAAATCTCCAAAATAATTTATATAAAAGAAATCACCAAGCAGCGGAAATATTAACCAGTTTAAACATCTCCAGAATTAACAATTAAAGACATCTCCAAAATTAATTAAAACAATTTCCAATAACTAAAATAATAGTTCAAAACGATAACTAACGACTCCCCGGTGCTACATATCAGAGCTGACACAGACCCAAACGAGAGAGGAAGCAAAACCTAGCAATTCCTCCACGAGCACTAGCGATCACCTGCAGCGTTGCCGCATGAGAGCAACATTCCAAGCAGAAGGGGTGAGTCTAACAGAGGTAATAAGCAGATGATAAAAATATGCTAGCATCAGGTAACTACAGCAACACAATACAATTACACCATATCACAGCACCAGATACCAAGGGAAAAGTCCATTTGACAGTGAACCACCAAAATTATAACATTCATAGACAATGGGATGATATGCAACCCCTCCAGTGGGCATATGCATGCGGTACCGATCACCAAAATGAGCCACGACGGGCATATCACCAATAAACACCAGAGGCAGAGCCTATATCACCAAAACATGCATATGACAATGCGACACCATGATTATGCACCAACTCACCATAACAAGTATTTAAAATAAATACTATATCACCAGAATCAAAACAAATGATTTCACCAAAAATAGCACCAAGTTGTAGCATCACAGCTACCACTAAACTCTCCTGAGCATACCAGCACCGCACCTGAAATATTAACACCAGACGGCTCCACAACGTGGACATAACGCACGCACACCACGCACAAGACTGGCGCACAGCGCCTAGGCACATCGCACCTACTTCAGCGAATTAATTAAAATAGCAAACGACATCGGATTTCAACAAATAAATACTTGTTGGAAAGCCCTATGGGTCTGGTTATCATCCCTAAGTTCAGTTTTTGAAGGAGAGTGTCCAATAGGTACAGTTTTCGAAAAGCACACAGGCTAGTTGCAAAAGAGGACAGTTTCTGTCCTTCAAATTCAAGCAATTCCAAAGTGACCAAAACTCAATCAAATTGCATGAAACTTGTGCATAAACTGGGGCAAATTTTGTCTAGTTTTCAAAGAAATTGGATTCGTTCGAAAAGGAGTTCTTTTGAAAACGTGGTAACCAAAACACTGACCCTGTGTCCAGATTGTTTCCAGAATCTTACTCTAACTTGTGGAATTCATATCTCGAGCTACACAACTCTAAACGCAACCAAACCAGTGCCAAATTAACAAGCATTAAGTCTATTTTCCAGAAAAATAAACCACATAATTTTTCGGTCAATACAACGTTCCCAGTCACCGAAATACCGAATCTATACCCAAATCGTTTCCAGAATTTTAACCTAACTTGTATCGCCTATAACTCGAGCTATACAACTCCGAATTTGACGAAACCAGTGCCAAAACGACCGGCGTTAAGTCTATTTTCAAAAACAATAAACCTCATAATTTTTGGATCAACCAGACAGCGCCAGTTTTAGGAAAGCCGAACCTGTGTCCAGAATCGCTAAATTGCCAAACACCAAACCCTAACGGCAACGACACCGCAACCACCACAACAAAAACGACAATTCGACAACGCGACAACAACATTCAACCACGCACAGCAACAACAAAAACACGAACAATAACAACACCATCATCGTGATACAACAATCACGCAACAACAAATAACGAAACAAATCACAATAACGTGCAATAATCATCAAAGCACCAATCTCAACGAAAACACGATATGCAACAACACGAACAATTCAACAAAACCCTAGACTACCCACACATAATTATCATCAACCCATTATCAAGGTTAAGCCCACCCTTACCTCGAATAACGTAAGCTCCAGAACACGACGAACGAGACACGAACAAAACCACAGCAACACGAACGATCTCCTTTTGAAATTCTTCGCGAAACCCTCCTCTTCTCTCCCTCTTTGCGCCGCGTGCTCTCTCTCTCACTCTCACTTTCGTTTTTCTTTTGCTTGCTGCGAATGAGGGTTTGGCTTAAACCCCCAGGGTTTAAGTTGAGGGCTCAGTAAACACTGGGCTCTCTACGTCACCACCTCCTTTACTCGTTTCACCTCCTACGCATATAAAATATTAACCTTTTAATTTATCTATATCCCGCCTCCAAATTATTTTAATAATTCAATCAACTATTTTAATTAAATTATTTCCGGGGTGTTACAACTAATCCCTCGAGCCCTGTTGGACCACAATGGCGGCAAAGCTCTCCCTCAAGATATTTAACACTGCTGCTCTTGGTGTATGGTTAGTGTTGTTTTCTGATCATGACATTACATGTGGATTTGTTATTAATATTATTAATTATCTTTTAGTTATTTTTTCAAACTAATCCATGTGTTGTGATGCGATTGAAAAACAACACCAACCACACTTATGTTTAGTCCTAAAATATATTAAAAATTAAATAATAGGAAATATATTAGAAGATATTATGATCTATTCATAAATGTAAATGTGCTTCTAGGATCTAAATATTTCACATCTATTCTCAACTTAGACATATGTACAAAACAAACATTTGTTATATTTTTTTATCTAGCTTTTGTAGCAAATGATATCATGTTCTTTGCAACAACAATTTTGGATCAAAGAAATTCTGGAAATGAAGAACACCAAGAACACAAGTGAATGATTGATTTCTTATAACAGGTTTATCTCATTGAATACTCAACCAATTCAGACAATATTGGTGTCCATTTCACTCAAAGGTGATTCTGGAGATGAAGGTTGAAGGTGAAGCTTCAAACCTTCAAACTCAACAATGGTAAAATACTCAAAACAGCACCAAATCAAACGAAATTTGTGCCTAAATTGAACAAAATTTTACAAGGATCACGAATAAATCATCAATTTGCACAAATGAGGACAAGAACTTACTCAAAACGCGATTTTAGAGCAAAAATACGTTTAGGCTTATGTGACTATGGTATATTGCTCAAAATGCAACCAAAATTCATGAAACAACTTGCAAAAGGTGTGAAACCACTGCAGTAAATGATTGATGGCAATGAATTTCAGCAAAAACGAACATGAATCGAAAACGAAAGTGAAATTTCAATTCACGTTTTTAAGGTTTTTGAAACTCGAAATTGCTCAAATCTTGCTCAAATGAAGTGAAACATGTGTGTACTAGGTTGAAAATCACAATAGAAACAAGTTGAATCAAAGAATTACGCAAAAACCGGAAGCAAAAACAGAATTAAAATGGACAGCAACAAGAGAGGGAAAAAAATGCGTTGATATGGACCCCAATGATGCTGCTGTTGATATGGACTCCAATGCTGCTGCTGTTATTAATAATGGGCCTGAGGCACAACCCAATACAGCTACCACAAGGCCTGTCCGAAACAAGAGGCTTCCAGCCAAGTTTAATGATCATCTTCTTTACAAATAATATTCCATTCTATTATTAGCTATTATTAGCTCTTATTAGCTTTGAATTGCTGTAATATCAATTCATATCTTCTGTTACATTTCGTTTGGTATTCGTATTAGCTAAGGCTATATAAAGCTTGTACTGACTCTTATGAAATCATCAAAGAGAATTATTCAGAAAACTCACTTCCTTTCCTTTATTAATTCTTTAGGAGGATTTGCTCAATCCTTATAAAATTGAGCTGTATCATTGGTGCTTTCATTGTGATTTCGCCCTCCTTCCATGGGTTCTCCACCTCCACCTCCGGATACCATGACTAATTTGATCCGACAGGTTGCTTCTTTAACTACGCAATTTGACGCCATGCGTAAACGCATTGAAGATACTGCTACTTCATCGCGTTCTTTTGCGGACTTTCATAATCGACCTCATCTGAAACTCGATGTGCCTCGATTCGATGGGACCGATACTCATGGCTGGATCTTTAAAATTTCACAGTTCTTTACTTATCATCAAACACCTGAAGAGGAGCGCATTACCATTGCCTCTTTTTACCTTGACGGAGCAGCACTGGCCTGGTACCCGTGGATGTACCGAAATCGCCAAATTGCATCTTGGGCTCAATTCTTGGAGAAATTGGAAACACGTTTCGCCCCAACGGCCTTTGACGATCCTCGTGGCAAATTGTTCAAGTTGACTCAATCTACGACGGTGTCTGCTTATCTCACCGAGTTTGAAGCGTTGGCAAATCGCTTGGAAGGTCTTTCTGACGTGGATTTACTTAGTTGCTTCATTTCCGGTTTGAAAACTGATGTACGGTGTGAGGTAGTCGCACAACAACCCACTTCGATCTCCCAAGCAGCGGGTTTGGCTCGATTGCAGGAAGAAAAGCTGCAAGACATCGCACCCGCTTCTCGTTCCAGACCTACATCGTCTTGGCAACCGCCTTCCATAGCTCGCCCTAT
Source organism: Astragalus glycyphyllos (assembly GCA_963573325.1). Taxonomy (NCBI): domain Eukaryota; kingdom Viridiplantae; phylum Streptophyta; class Magnoliopsida; order Fabales; family Fabaceae; genus Astragalus; species Astragalus glycyphyllos. The sequence continues at coordinate 40,402,878 of OY754310.1, forward strand.
TCACAAGGCTCCTGAGGTTACTTCCCCAGAGAAAACTACAGAAGGCTTGTTACCCACGCCTCCGGCGAAGCCGCGTTTCCGGCACCTCTCTGGCCCTGAATTGGATGAACGAAGAGACAAAGGCTTATGCTTCAATTGTGATAAGAAATGGTCCAAACAGCACAAATGTGGTGCTCGAGTTTTTTTGATGCTTGCTGACAATGATGACCCTATTTCTATTACAGGCGCTGAGGAATTGCTCACGGATTCCATTGATCCAGGAGGCGTTCTGACGCCACAATCGGCGGTCCAAGCGGCGCAATTAAGCTTTTTTGCCCTATCTGGTGCTCCGGTGGCTGATACAATTCGGATCCTTGGGTATATCGGGTCACACCCGGTGCGTGTCCTTGTTGACGGAGGCAGCACGCATAATTTTATACAAGATTCAATTGCTGAAGTATTGGACCTGGCCCATGATTCTATCATGCCATTTAAAGTTTTGGTGGGTAGTGGACAAGAATTATTATGCTCTCAGATATGCCCTGCTGTGTCCATCACGTTGCAACAACACACCTTCACTACAGATCTGTATCGCTTGGGTCTTCGTGGGGCAGATATCATACTTGGGGCCCAATGGCTAAAGCAAATTGGCCCAATTTTGATGAATTATGCCACACTGAGTTTAAATTTTTTTTACAAGGATCAATGCATTGAACTTAAGGGTGAGTCTCCAGCCCCAACCGTGGGCCTCCACTATTTCCAAAAAGCAGCCCGTTTTGATTCATCAGCCCAATTCTTTTCTTTATCCATTGTTGAACCCCTACCCGACCCAAACACAACACTACACCCTTCTTCCTCAACCAATCCCTCTACCACCGAAACTGAACCACTCACTCCACCATTCCAAACACTTATCGCTAAACACAGCCGCCTCTTCTCCGACCCATCCACCTTGCCTCCACCTAGAACAACCGATCATACCATACCTTTATTACCAAACTCCTCTCCCGTAAACGTACGACCTTACCGATACCCCCATTCGCAGAAAAGAGAAATCGAATTACAGGTATCTAAACTTCTCTCCACCGGATGGATTCAACCCAGCAATAGCCCCTTCTCCTCCCCTGTGTTACTATTAAAGAAGAAAGATGGTACATGGCGTATGTGCGTGGATTATCGCGCTCTTAATTCACTCACGATCCGTGATAGGTTCCCATTACCCACAATTGATGAGCTTCTGGACGAACTTGGCCATGCTCGCGTCTTTTCAAAGCTGGATCTTACCTCTGGGTTTCACCAAATTAGAGTGGCACCACAAGACATTTAGAAGACAGCATTTAGGACCCACGACGGACATTACGAGTATAGAGTAATGCCGTTCGGTTTGTGCAACGCTCCTTCAACGTTTCAGGCAACCATGAACGACATATTTCGTTCAGTTCTTCGCAAGACAGTTATTGTTTTCTTCGACGATATCTTGGTCTTCAGTGCTTCTATGGAAGCTCATTTGGAACATCTTTCTCAGGTATTTTCGATCCTTGAAACTCATCACTTTCATTTAAAAACTACCAAATGTTCCTTCTGCCAGTGTACAATTGCTTATCTGGGTCACATTGTCACTGCTAGAACGGTTGCGCCAGATCCTCAGAAAATTCAAGGGGTTTTGGATTGGCCAACTCCTAAGTCTGTGAAGAACTTACGTGGCTTTCTAGGTCTTTCGGGTTTTTATCGTCGCTTTGTGCGAAATTATGCTACCATGGCACACCCTCTTACATCCCTCTTGAAAAAGAATGCTTTTGATTGGACCTCTGCTGCGCAACAAGCATTTGATCAGTTGAAAATTGCCTTGTCGACGGCACCCGTTTTGTCCCTTCCAGATTTCACCATACCCTTTGTAGTGCAAACAGATGCTTCTGGACAAGCAATGGGGGCTGTATTGTTACAAGGCGACCATCCTATTGCATTTTTTAGCAAAATTTTCTGCCCTCGCCTCTCTAAGGCTTCTACATATATTAGAGAGCTTCATGCCATTACAAGTGCGGTCAAACAATGGCGCCAATACCTTTTGGGTCACTTCTTCGTCATTCAAACTGATCATAGAAGTTTGAAAGAGCTGCTTACTCAGGTTATTCAGATGCCTGAACAACAATTTTATTTGTCCAAATTGTTGGGTTACCATTATGACATTCAATATAAACCGGGAAAAACGAATATTGTTGCTGATGCTTTGTCTCGCTGCTGTGAGCCCTTTTCAGCCGAATTGAATTTACTCTCGGTACCTCAATTCTTGTTCATAGATGAGCTACGTGAAGAACTGCAGCTGAATTCTTCATATCAGGAATTATGTCAGAAGGTAATTTCTGATCCTACCAAATTTCCTGAGTTTGTTTTATCTAATGGCATATTGTTGATGAAAGGACGGATTTGGATCCCTGCCAATTCAAAATTTAAGGTCCTCCTATTAAAAGAATTTCATGAAACACCCGTGGGTGGTCACGCTGGTGTTATCAAGACACTCAAAAGGCTCTCTGCTAATTTTTATTGGCAACATATGCGTAAGGAGATTAAGGATTTTATTGCTCGGTGTTTGGTTTGTCAACAAACGAAGTATTCTACTAGCAAACCAAGTGGCTTACTACAACCCTTGCCCATTCCATCCAATGTTTGGGAGGACATTTCGTTGGATTTTATCACTGGTTTACCCCTTTCTGGAGGATATTCAGTTTTGTTGGTTGTGGTGGACCGCTTCTCCAAATATACTCATTTAGGTGCCTTACCTTCTCACTTCACTGCTTATAAGGTTGCAGAACTGTTTGTCAACACAGTTTGCAAGTTACCTGGCATGCCCCGCAGCATAGTGTCTGACCGTGACCTTGTTTTTATCAGCAAATTTTGGTCAGACCTGTTTAAGTTCAGTGGTACTTTATTACGAATGAGTTCTTCTTACCACCCTCAAACCGACAGTCAAACGGAAGTCACTAACCGCACAATTGAGCAGTACTTGCGGGCATTTGTTCATCAGGGCCCAACGCTTTGGCATCGTTTTTTGCCTTGGGCAGAATATCACTACAATACTTCATATCATACTGCTGTAGGTTTGACACCATACCAGGTTGTATATGGTAAGGAACCTCCCACAATTACAACGTATGTCCTTGGTACTTCCAAAGTTGCTGCCACTGACGATCTACTCAATGAGCGGGAAGAAGTGCTTGCCATGTTGCGCAAGAATTTGACAAAGGCCCAAGAGAGAATGAAGACTCTTGCTGATAATCACCGTCGAGATGTATCTTTTGAGGTCAATTCTTATGTTTATGTGAAGTTGCAGCCTTATAGGCAAAGTTCTGTTTCTGGTGTTAAGTATAATAAGCTCCAAAAACGCTACTATGGTCCGTTTCGTGTTTTGGAACGTATTGGCCAAGTAGCATATAAGTTGGAGCTCCCTTCGCATTCAAAGATTCACAATGTGTTTCATTGTTCCCTTTTGAAACCGTACTTAGGGCCTATCCCTCCTGATGCACCCATTCTTCCTAATGACTCGGTTGACAATCACCCTATAGTAACTCCCCTTGCCATTCTCAACTCACGTATTATTTCAGTGAATGGCCAGCAGATGCAGCAAGTTTTAGTGCAGTGGAATGGACTGCCACCTGAAGATACCACTTGGGAAAATTGGCAGGATTTGCAAATTAGTTACAACCTTGAGGACAAGGTTGAATTTGATGCGGTGGGTGTTGATATGGACCCCAATGATGCTGCTGTTGATATGGACTCCAATGCTGCTGCTGTTATTAATAATGGGCCTGAGGCACAACCCAATACAGCTACCACAAGGCCTGTCCGAAACAAGAGGCTTCCAGCCAAGTTTAATGATCATCTTCTTTACAAATAATATTCCATTCTATTATTAGCTATTATTAGCTCTTATTAGCTTTGAATTGCTGTAATATCAATTCATATCTTCTGTTACATTTCATTTGGTATTCGTATTAGCTAAGGCTATATAAAGCTTGTACTGACTCTTATGAAATCATCAAAGAGAATTATTCAGAAAACTCACTTCCTTTCCTTTATTAATTCTTTAGGAGGATTTGCTCAATCCTTATAAAATTGAGCTGTATCATTGGTGCTTTCATTGTGATTTCGCCCTCCTTCCATGGGTTCTCCACCTCCACCTCCGGATACCATGACTGATTTGATCCGACAGGTTGCTTCTTTAACTACGCAATTTGGCGCCATGCGTAAACGCATTGAAGATACTGCTGCTTCATCGCGTTCTTCTGCGGACTTTCATAATCGACCTCGTCTGAAACTCGATGTGCCTCGATTCGATGGGACCGATACTCATGGCTGGATCTTTAAAATTTCACAGGTCTAAAGTAGATCTATAAGGTTTAGGATCTTGAAATTTGGCAAATAAACAATTTTTCACAATAAACTCATGAACAACTCAACAACACAAAAGGAAAAGACACAACACTTACATAAGGAGAAGAAATCCCAAATATGGAGAAGATGGAGATGGAAGTGGAGAAGGAAGTCCACCACTTCTTCCTTGGGAAAACGATAAGGACAAACACTATCCTTGAGCTCTCCTAGCCTCAAGGTTGTCTCCTCAAGGTTTTCATCTCAAGAAGCTTTGGAGAATTTATGATAAACCTTCACCAACATTAGCAACTACCCTCTCACCACTCACTTAGGTATTAGGACACTCTCATGCTCAAGATGGGTAGAGTGATTTCATGGTGACACTCAAACTAGATTATTTTAATGAAATTAATATTATAAAAATGTATTTATGTACAAATCTATTTTGCAATAAAAAGAAGATCGACTTATTTTTATTTGTCTTGATATATATATATATATATATATATATATATATATATATATATATATATCAGTTAAAAAAAGTGCTTTCTTTACCCACTTGTTCTATGATAAGTTTTTGTTGGGTAATTTGGTTTTTGAATAATTCTTTTAAAGAAAGTAATTCTTTTTCAAGGGAGGTAAATTGGTCCCCTAAACACCATATGGTGATTAACTTTTCAAAAAAGAAAATTTTGCTAAAAACATTTGACATATTTGATTTGGGAGAAATCCTTCTATCCCTAAAGGTTGATAGTTAAATGCCTATGACGTTTGCAAAGATGACTGATGAAGTGTTGTTTGAAAAACAATTTCATAGGCTCAATTTACCTACTATTGATCTAACTTTAATATTCGACCAACCACAACAACTTTAGCCTGTCCTTACCATGGATTTGAATGATTATGATCATCAAAATAATTTGATAAAAAACGAAGAACTCGTTGAATATCCAAAAAATTTGGATCAACTAAACAAATGGACAATACCGTTCGTCCCTTCAAAGCAAATTTATAAATTTGGCATGTTTGATGTTATGTCACGTTTTGCTGTCAAAACCATAGAACAGACTATTCAAGTTTCTGAGCATACTCAAACAATCAATTTGTTAAGCAAAAAGGATTTACTTCCTTTCAAAGATTACAATTTTATCCATATAGGATTAGTTCAAATTGCTTTTAAACCCTTAACTCTGTTAGGTTTAAATTCTAGCATTATGGCTTATGTCTGAGATGGAAGGTGTAGAGATTTTAAATCTTCTTTAGCTGCTTTAATTGAGACTAGTCTGTGCCATGGACCAGTCTATTTTGATGTTTCCCCGAATCTAAGTTTATCCTTATCTGATAAAAATTTACTAGATGCTATACAACTTACTATTCATACCAATGGTTATAACTTTAAACCAGGTAGTGAAATATTAGCAATATGCTATAGAATATACTATAAGGTGTTAAACACCCTTAACCCTAAAGCCAAACAGATATCCTTCCCAGGGACTACAACTTTAGTCCAGGCAAACCAATTAACTTCTAATATAGCAACTAATAGGTTAATTAAGTGGGACGAAATAAACTTCCCTACGACTTGGTCTCTTCCCCAAGAGATAGGCCCTGAGCCTATCTTAAACAGAGACATAGACCAAATTATCCAAACCAGTGAGGGAGACATAGAAATAAAATTCAACCCTAAGAGAACTACTAGAATACCTAGAGCCTTATCTGCAAGGCATTCAGTTAGTGAGTTTTATACAACCCCAACTGAGTTAGGTAGAGCCTCTACCTCTCACACAAGAGAAGAGATAGAATCGGTAGAAAATATAAGGATTAGTGAAAATAAAATTCCACATGGAATCTACCAAAAAACAAATTCTCAGAGTAGGGAATCACCTACTCAATCCGAAATGAGTTTCCATATATGATGGATCTCTCCCAAGGTAGCAAGATGAGGGAACTCATTAATGATGAGTTCCAACATGACAGGTACTCCCAGTTTAGGAAATGGTATTTCAAAAAATTTTCCAGTCCTGAACTTACAAAATTCAAGGATGATTATTATGAGCAATTAGCTATAACACAAAACTATATTCCTTTTATTAAATGGTTTATAACCTACTTTATTAATAAGATAAGAGAAGAGGTCCTTGTTCTCCGGTCTAAGACTTGGGAGACTGTTAAAGGAGAAACCATAAGTTCTCCATTTCCTCCTAAACAGACTATAAATCTCGGCCAAAATACGGAAGCTAATGCATTCTTTGGCCTACAAAAAATAGAGAACAACCAAGTAACCATTAGAGAACTAAACTCTATAATTAGGGCCCAGAATTACACTAATGCCTTTCTCATATGTTTAGGGGACCAATTTACCTCCCTTGAAAAAGAATTACTTTCTTTAAAAGAATTATTCAAAAACCAAATTACCCAACAAAAACTTATCATAGAACAAGTGGGTAAAGAAAGCACTTTAGCACCCATACCAAAAGTCCCTGACACGGCCCTTGTCCAGCCTCCTATCGCTATAGAAGGTTTTAAAATGGAAGATGACAAAAATGAATTTGTCCAGATCCTTGAACAAAAATTAAAAGGTCTTCGTTTGAATGTTTTATCCCAAAAGGATACTTCAGAAATTTCTGGAGAAAGCGAAGATATTGATAATATTAATGAACTGACTAGAATGTTTGCTAACCAAGACATCAGTAATACTAATGAAGTCAACCCCATATATACCTCTAGATCTATAGAGAAATATTATTATAAGGGACCTTCGCCTCAAGATTTACTCTTTGAGGAAACAGAGCCATACCAGAATTCTTATTCTGGGAAATCCATCTATGAATGGAATATTGATGGCCTAAATGACAAGCAGGTCATTGATACAATACATAGAATGATTATGTATTCCACTGTTTGTAAACAGCACAGAAATTTCGATAGTTCTATTGCCTCTTTTATAGCCACTGGGTTTGTTGGCCAGTTAAGGGGTTGGTGGGACCATTACCTTACAGAAACTCAAAAAAAGAGATTTTGAGTCATGAAAAGGAAATTAAGTTAGAAGAAGGTAATAGTACTGCTATTACTACCACTGGTGAGGAAGACGCAGTTTATACATTGTGTCTCTCCATCCTACAACATTTTGTAGGAACTAACACCCCGATAGGAGAGAAATTACAAACACTTCTCCAAAACCTAAGGTGCCCTTCCTTAACCCATTTTAGGTGGTACAAAGACACCTTTTTGTCTAGAGTCTTTCAACTCAATAATCCTAATTCCATCCATTGGAAAGCCAAATTTGTAGATGGATTACCCTATCTATTTGCGGAAAAGGTTCGGCAATCCTTGAGAACTAAAAATGATGGCAAAACATTAATTATGCTGACTTAACCTATGGCCAAATCATTAGTAACTGTATCAGTGAGGGATTAGCCCTATGCAATGACATAAAATTAAAGAACCAGCTGAAAAAGAAAAAGTTATCCGAGAAACACCAATTGGGTGAGTTCTGCGAACAGTTTGCTTTTGACATAGGAAAGCCCCTTGAAGAAAACAGGAAAAAACAGCAAATAAGAAAAAAGCCTTATAAAAATCATAAGGAAAAATCTAAAGAATACTATAAGTCTCCTAATAAAAGGAAATATAGAAAAAATTACTACAATAAAAATAGACCTAAGGAAAAGAATTTCCAGACAAAAGGAAAAAGAAAAGCCAAAAGGCTTGATATTTCCTGTCACAAGTGTGGCAAAATTGGCCATTATGCCAACCAATGTTGGACTAAGAAAGCCCTTAATGAAGTTGAAGATGAGCAGTTAAAAAACCAACTAGAAAAAATCTTGTTAGTTAATTCTGAATCAGAAACAGGATCTTCAAATGAAGATATCGGAATCATTTATGATTCCTCTACTGAATCATCCTCTTCAGACAACAATGATTGTCAATGTAATGAATTGAATTACTGGAAATCTATTGTTGACATGAACGGTTTAAATGTTTTAACCACTGAACAAGATGAAGCCTTAAAGGCTTTAGAATCCATTTCAGATAATAATCTGAAAAGAAAAATGATAGATGTTCTAATTAGGGAAAATTCCAGGAGGGAATCTCCTCTAATTATAGAAGCTCCTTACCAAATAAGTGAGATTTTATCTAGATTTCAACAATCCAATATCAGAGAAAATCCAGTCTCTATTATGGATTTAAAGAGAGAAATAAACCTCTTGAAAACTGAAATTTCAAAAATTAAGAAAAATAATAACATGTTATCTTAAAGAGTAACTCTTTTGGAAAATCCTAGCAAAATAAAAGAAATCCCTTCTACTAATGATAATGATGGTAATTACTTATCTCTTTTAGACCGCGTAACTTCTCAGAAGTGGTTTATTAAGATAACCTTAGTTGTCAATAGGAATTTCATCCTAGAAAATGAAATTGCTCTTGTAGATAGTGGGGCAGACCTCAACTGCATACAGGAAGGAATTATTCCTACCAGATACTTTTCCAAAACTACTCAATCCCTAACTCAAGCTGGAGGGGATAAGTTACAGGTTAATTATAAACTTTCCAATGCTTACATCTGTAACCAAGATGTTTGTTTACCAACATCTTTTATTTTAGTAAAAAATTTGACCCATAGGATAATACTAGGGACTCCTTTTTTACATAATATTATGCCCATGATTAATATTGATCAAAAAGGTATTACTATTGTTATTAATAACAAAGATGTTTTATTTGAATTCATCACTGACCCCCATACTAGGATGCTTAACGAGATTAAAGACATCCTTCTTAATAAAGAAAAACAATTATGCTTTCTTAAAAATGAAATTAACTCTCTCAGTATCAGTGAGCAGCTTAATAAGAGTGATATTAAAAAACAAATCAAAATTATAGAGCAACAATTCATCTCTGAAGTCTGTAATGATTTACCTAATGCTTTTTGGAATAGAAAGCAGCACGTTATCACCTTACCTTATTTGGATGATTTTAATGAAAATCAGATTCCAACTAAGGCCAGACCCGCACAAACGAATCAAGAATATCTTGATTTATGCAAAAGAGAAATCAATTCCCTTTTAGAAAAAGGACTTATCAGAAAGTCCAAATCCTCTTGGAGTTGTACAGCATTCTATGTCAATAAAAATGCTGAACAAGAACGAGGTGTTCCCAGATTAGTTATAAATTATAAACCCCTTAATAAGGTGCTGAAATGGATTAGATATCCTATCCCCAATAAAAAAGACTTATTAGACAGATTAAACAATGCTTTAATCTTTTCCAAATTTGATATGAAATCAGGATACTGGCAAATCCAGATTATCGAGGCTGATAAATATAAGACAGCCTTTACAGTGCCTTTTGGCCATTATGAATGGAATCTCCTTCCTTTCGGATTAAAAAATACCCCTTCTGAATTCCAGAACATTATGAATGATATATTCAACCCTTATTCTGATTTCATGATTGTCTATATTGATGATGTTTTAGTTTTTTCTAAAACTATTGACCAACACATGAAACATCTGAAAATATTCAAAAATTTAGTTAAGCATAACGGATTAGTTATATCTGCTCCGAAAATAAGACTATTTCAGACCAAAATAAGATTTCTCGGCCATGAAATAAATCAAGGGACAATTATCCCAATTAGTAGAAGTATAGAGTTTGCTTCAAAATTCCCTAACATTATTTCTGAGAAAAAACAATTACAAAGATTCTTGGGAAGCCTGAACTATATTTCAGACTACTATGAAAACCTAGCACAAGACACAGCCATCTTATACAGAAGGCTTAGGAAAAACCCAGGACCTTGGACAGAAGAACACTCTCAAGCTGTCCAAAGAATTAAAGGCAAAGTAAAATGTCTACCTTGCTTAGCCTTAGCAAACCCCAAGTATTTCAAAATAGTTGAAACTGATGCTTCAGACTTAGGGTATGGTGGTATATTAAAACAAGTTGCCCCAGAAAGCTCTAAGGAAGTTCTAGTTAGATTTGCTTCTGGAAAATGGAATCCAACTCAGTCGAAATATTCGACCATTAAGAAAGAAATGCTTTCTATTATAAAATGCATATCAAAGTTCCAAGATGATTGGCTAAATCAAAAGTTTTTACTTAGAATCGATTGTAGCTCTGCTAAGTCAATAATTGAAAAGGATGTAAAAAATTTAGTAGCGAAGCAAATCTTTGCTAATTGGCAAGCTCAATTATCTGCTTTTGATTTTGATATTCAATACATTAAAGGGGAGAATAATTCCCTTGCTGATTATCTAACCTGTGAATTTTTACAGGGTGAATGACAACCCCCAATAGGGGAAGAGGTCGCGGCTACGGCCGTGGTCGCGGAGGTAACAATATGATACCTTACCAAGAACCAAACATTCCCCTAATAGGGGATTGGACTACAGTCTACCATGGTAAGACCAGGAGCATGCAACAATTACCTGCACCTCCAAAAAAGGAAGATGTACCCTCGTATTCAGGGACAACATCCTACAAAGAGGTAGCCACTAATAACCCTCCTCAAGAACAAATAACAAAATATTTTGAAAACCCAGTTACAGAAGACATCATGTATATTGATGATGAGGACATTAACATGAGCCCTAATGATGGATGGACAATAAGGACAAGGTACCTTGAAAATAGAGGTTACCTTGGCCTCCATGGAAAGTCCAGACCTAATCTAGAAATTCTCTTGTCAGTTACTGAATCAATAACCATTACCCATCATTACCAGAATAACAACCCAGAGAGTTTTATCAACTTCAGTAAATGCCATATCAATAAGATATTGCTACCTAGAGAGTGGGTTTTAAACCCAAATGGTGAAAAAGCAATAAGAATTGCTGAGGGAAAATATATTTACTTTAATTATTGGGATTATATCCAAGCCTTTTCATTGGCATTCTATTATCAAAATCCCAAAAATAAACATTCGTGGTTTTTTACCGTTAACCCAGAAATTCTTAATAGACCTGTACCAAATTGGTTCTACAGTTGGTGGCTAAAATTTGGCCCTTCTTTGGAAATATTACCCAAAGAGCTATCTGATCTCTATAACCCTTGGTGCGATGATAGCCCATTAATTTTAAAATTTTCATCTAACAAACTAATTACTGGACAATGTCCTTGTTTGTACTTTGTTAAATTTCAAATTCCCTGGATTTGGAGATGGACAATCACAGTCTCCCAAGACAAATTTAATATTCCCACTCTTAAAAGAAATTTCTTTTATAAATGGTGGAATAAAATAAGTAATGAAGATATCCAGAACATGGTCTCAAAAATTAAAGCGGTCATGGCAGATGACAGGATTAATGGAATAAAAGAGCAGAGCTCCCAACAACTCTCGATGGCTAATTTGAAAAGCTATTTCCAGAAAAAATACCCAAATGAAACAGAAGAACAGATTATGGTCAGGACCCTAGAACATATGAAGAATCAATTTTTCAGTACTTTCCTAACAAGAGAAAAAGAAACCATGTCCATGAAGACCAGTTCATCACAAGGGTCAATGGACCAAGACTACTTAGCAGGAGAATCCCAAGCAAATGAAGACCCCACTCCAGAAGATTTCTGGGACGCACTAATCTAATCGATGGCCTACCAGGCAAAAAAGGACAAAGACCAGCAAAAGTAAAAAGATGTTGTCGGCCACCTTGTCGGCCATTTAAGCAATTATTGCCTTTTACTATTTACTTTTAATTCTGTCGGCCATTTAAGCAAATAGTGCCCTTTACTATTTACTTTTTGCTTTTTGTCGTTTTGTATCATTATTGATGTGTCTATGGGGCCCACAGTGTACCCGGCATGAATAGTGTTATTTTGTCGTCTTTTGACCGGCTACCGTTTGCAATAGTAGCCTTCTACCGGCTTAAATAGTAAGCCTTAAATCCCTATATAAAGGGAGATTAGGTTCATTTGTAACCAGACTCTGAATTTCCTGAAATATTATCAGTTGAAGTGTGTGCCTTCCTGTCTCCCCCCATCTTGCAATCTCCGATCCTCCCCGCTGCTTCAAAAACTACTTTCTGGCTATATATATATATATATATATATATATATATATATATATATATATATATATATATATATATATATATATATATATATTTATTCTTTTAAAATTATATATTAACCAAATATGAGAAACTTTCTGATTTCTTAGAAAGATTTACATTCATAACTTATATAAAATAGGCTAAATTCCGTCAAAAAAAATAAAATAGGCTAAATACCACTTTTGGTCCTTTATCTTTGCTCTAAGTTTCACTTTGGTCCTTTATCTTTTCTTTGGTCTGTTTTGGTCCCTCATCTTTCATTTTCGTTTCATTTTGGTCCCTGCCGTTAGTTTTTCTTAACGGACGTCACGCTGGCTGTTAACTGCTGACGTGGCGTCTTACATGTCACTGCTGACTTGGAATTTTTATATGATGTGGCATAGAAGGGACCAAAATGAAACTTAACAAAAACATGAGGGACCAAATTGACAAAAACACACAAATATGAATAATCACCCCCACTTCGTCTTCTTCTTCTCCGGCAAGCCGCCGCCACCTCCGGCGAGCCACCACCACCCTCTCCTCCTCAATCCACCGCCACCCTCTCCTCCACCGCCACACCACCACCACAACACCAAAATAAAATCATAAATCCCAATCTTAAATCCCTAAATTCCAATCTTAACCATCAAAAGACAACAACAGAAACACTATCAATTTCTTGTTGCGTCAAAAAGCAATGTGTTGTTATAACATTAGCTGGGTGTTTCCATTGGTTTAACCATGAAGAGGATTTTCATTTGAATATACCTCTGTATTAATAATTGAAGGAACCAAGTGGGTTGAACTCGGTTGCTGGACAAGAAGCAATGGATTTGAACTTGGTTGTTACTATGCCATGGATTAAATTAAAATAAATATTAATACAATTCGGGGGCTAAGGAAAATTACATGATAGGCATTTTAATTTTAAGGAACCAAGTGGTTTCAAGGGATATGTAGATCGATAGCAAAGTAAAAGGGTACCAAATTGCAAACCGACTTCTAACATCAAAAGGGTTCATCAGTCTGATACCATCAAAACGGTTCATCAAAAGGGTTGAAATTGATAGTGTTTTTGTTGTTATCTTTTGATGGTTGAGAATGGGATTTAGGGATTTAAGATTGAGATTGGGATTTAGGGATTTAAGATTGGGATTTAGAATTCTATTTTAGTGTTGTGGTGGAGGAGAGGGTGGCAGTGGATTGAGGAGGAGAGGGTGGTGGTGGCTCGCCGGAGGTGGTGGTGGCTCGCCGGTGAAGAAGAAGATGAAGATTGGGGGTGATTATTCATATTTGTGTGTTTTTGTTAATTTGGTCTCTCATGTTTTTGTTAAGTTTTATTTTGGTCCCTTCTATGCCACATTATATAAAAATTCCAAGTCAGCAGTGACATGTAAAACGCCACATTAGCAGTTAACTGTCAGCGTGACGTCCGTTAAGAAAAACTAACGGCAGGGACGAAAATGAAAGATGAGGGACCAAAACGGACCAAAAAAAAGATAAAGGACCAAAGTGAAACTTAGAGCAAAGATAAAGGACCAAAAGTGGTATTTAGCCTATAAAATAATATATTTTTCATTGTGACAATGATAGTTTATTGACAATTGTTGTTTGTACCTCCTTGTCCTATAAATATATATTTTATTTTATTTATATTGATTATTATTTTTTTCAGAACACAACTTAAGTTATTAATATTCACTAATCAGACAATCTTTTAACTTTTTATTAGATATATGGTTTGTTAGATATTCTTTGATTCCTTTATATATTTTTTATGTCATATTTTTTCACAAAATTATTTAAATTCAATATTATACATAAAATTGCTTCCCGTGCATCGCACGGGTTACATACTAGGGGTGAACCCCCTTTTTTCTCACAAAAAAAAAGGGTTACATACTAGTTATTTTTCATTTTTTTTGATACAATTAGTTATTTTTCATTTGTGATTACTGTACGTTGATGCATAATTTCTTTATAAAAATAATTGACTTTTTTTATAAATCCAATTATTAGACCGTAAAATTGACTTTTTTTTACTCATCATAAAAGTTAGATACCGTGAATTCTCATTGGTGGCTTAAATATGTATTCTGCCCCTGCAAATATCACCATAATCCAGTTATACCCGTGTAAAAATAAAAACTTTAAAATTACCCTTGCAAATATAAATCGCTTACGGTTATGCCCCTCGGTCAGCTTCCCATCCAAAAAAATAATTTAAATAAGGTTTAAATATATGTTCTGTCCCTGCAAATATCACCATAATCCAGTTATGCCCCTGCAAATATCAGCATAATAGAAAAACTAAATATTTTGACAGGGGCATAACTGGATTATAGTGATATTTGCAGGGGCATAACTAGATTATGGTGATATTTGCAGGGGTAAAACATATATTTAAACCTTATTTAAATTATTTGTTTGATGAGAAACTGACCGAGGGGCATAACCGTAAGCGATTTATATTTGCAAGGGTAATTTTAAAGTTTTTATTTTTACAGGGGTATAACTGGATTATGGTGATATTTGCAGGGGCAAAACATATATTTAAGCCTATAATAAAACATCTTTTCACCTACACGTATAAAACTTACACTGTGTTTGGTTCCCATGAAAATAGAGGGAAAGAAAGGGAAAAGGAATGAAAGTTTCTTGGTATTTGGGCTTCCCCCGTTTGGTTCACTTTTAATAGAGGAAGAAAAGGATACTTTTGGTGGGACCCATGCTCAAATTTGCTTCCCCTCAATTTGGGAAGAAAGACGGAGAAGACTATCTTTTGATGAAAAGACAGATATATCCTTACTTTGGTTTGTGATCTTTGTTGTCAGTTAGCATATAGGGGTACAAATGTGAATCTTTTATTAAATGAAAAAAGTTGTTATCATTAATAGGGGTACAAATGGAAAAGAATATTAAAAGTTACATTGAAATTCTAAAACAACAATCAATTTGGGACAAATTGATTTTGATAAAACTGCAAACAATTTGGGACGGAGGGAGTATATATATATTTAACTTATTTTTTTTGCGCTTATCTAAAAAAAACTTTCTTTTTTTTGCGTGAAAGATCTATTTGTTACACAGCTAGCATATATATTTAACAAAATGATAATACTCAACTAACGATAATACAGTAATAGTAACAGTTCCGTTTGATATTTTAATATTGTACATACTATATAGTTTATTTTTTTCATACTTATATTAATATTATATTGCTCAATATCTTCATCGAATTATAGTATCCCTTATATAACCGATGAATGAATTATGTTGCAAGGATAAGTTTATATATTGATATATATATATATATATATATATATATAAAGTTAATAGGTATTTTTTGATGTTATTCTATATTAAAGCTATATAGGGATATTTTTGTCATTTACCAACTATATCTCTTTCTTTCCTCTCACTTTCTATTCACTTTCACTTCTACCAAACAACTCAATAATCATCTTATTTTCTACTCACTTTCTATTCACTTTCATTCCTCCAACATTCTTTCCTCTTACTTTCTTTCCTTCAACTTTCTTTCATCATCCAAACATACCATTAGTGTATGTTTGGTTCCTAAAAAAATTGAAGGAAAGAGAGGAAGGAGGGAAGATTAGGATATGCTTCTTTCCACTGTTTGGCATCCAGTAAAAAAGGAAGGGAAAGATTGTTTTCTAGTGGGACCCACCCAAAAGTTTGGTCCTCCCAATTTGGACGGAAAACAGTAAGAAAGCTTACTTTTTACATGAAATGACATAAAAACCCAAACATTTTCATTGAATTACATAATGATGATGATGATGTAATCACGTAGGACATTGGAACCAAACTAGCCACTGTGCCTGTGATATCCACGTGTTTTACAAAAATTTTATTTACAATTACAAAAATTAATACAGATGTTATTATGGTAAATGCAATGAGATATATTTATTATGAAGTCAATAAAGGAGTATGTTGGCTAATAGTAAGTTAAATATTTTTTATCTCTATAATGTTAGTTAAACAGTAGCATACAGATATAGTTGAAAGTTATATATTTGTGGTATAGATTTGAATAGAATGTTAGTCGGTGGTATCCACTAAAAGAAAAATATCAATCGGTGGATATTAACTATTTAGCATTATCATGTTTGATCCAACGTATGGGCTAATCAAATTAAAGTTAAACAGACTGAACAAAGAAGTGAAAAAGTAAAGAACTAAAAAAAAACGTATGTTCACAACAACGAAGCTATATAATTTAAAAATTGATGACAATAAAATGCTACATTTGTGGATTGCATAGCCGTTAAAAACCTTCGGGCAGGTCAAGTGGCCATGTTACCAATAATTTGCTTGCTGAATAAAAATTACAAGGTAAATTTATTTACTGTTAAATCAATTCAAAACGTACAAAAGCAGACAACTCTTGGTAACACAATGTAAACCAAGTGAAAATATACAAAAGTAGCCAACTCTTATAGTAAATCAAAGACTAATTTCTATAGCCCAAGCCAGTGCCAAAAATGGTGCAGTGAGTAATATCATTATCACTGGAAAGAACACTTCATCAAATTTTAAAAAGCCAATAATGATATTGAGAATTGCGAGAGTGGTTACGATGATGAGAAAGCAGTGTTTCATATTGTTAGAGTGGTTAATAAATTTTTGATTTGGAAGATGTTGAAAATTGGGAGTGTAATGAGGTTTTATAGAGAATTTTTTTGGGAAAGTTACTGTTTATGACCGTTTATGATTTTAGAAAGTGAGAATGAACCAAACAGTACCGGATAGGCTAATTTATTTTGAAAAATGATAATAAATATGTTGGTATATTAAATTTAATGATTATTTCAATCAATATGTTAATCATATCACTGAAAAATAAAAAACATATATAATCTTATTGCTATAATGGTTTTATTTTGAGGTAGTATTGAGAAGAAAATTTGTTGGAGGTACCCGTGGTACCCATTGGGTATATAAATTTTTTTTGAAATGATTTCAGTACAAAATAGGCTACAATTAACATCTATTTCTATTTGTTGAAGTTGATGCATCCTAAATTTATTTCTTAAACGAAATTAATGAACTAATCCAAAAGTTTTTGTTATGAAGTCAATGTTAGATAGACTTGGAGAAATAATAATTGAAAAGAGGAGGGTACAACAAAAATCAACTAAAGTGTTGATCGTACAACAATTTAAAGCATTCTTAAATATGAAAAGAAGAATAATCAAGAAATCTTATTTTTATAATCTTAATATTTTATAAAAATACTTTGACTTGTATTTATATTTTAGAAAGGCAAGAATTTGAAAATATTATAGTACATAATTTTATTAGAATAAATTTTCTTTTTTGCATTTTTACATGTACACCCTTGATATTCCTTCCTACACCCCCTCCTGTAGTTGGTTTTTATTGCAATTGGGCAAGCAAATAGGCCGAGCCCACTATTTTCATTAACCCGTGAAGCATATGCCTATTCACTCATTCAAACCCTAATTTGAGAGTCTCTTCTCTCCCCCTTCCTTGAAGTCAGCCACCGTTCCACCCTTGAAACCCCACCCCACAGCGACGACCACCACCAAGAATCGTGGAATCCGCTCCTCTCCCTTCTCCATGCACACACCACCTCCCTCTCCTCCCCTCTCCGTTCGTATCCCTCTCTATTACAGCGAGGTGGCTCGCGATCCGGTTCGATCTGACGCCCTCCGGTCCTGACCGTCACGCAACATGGAGGAGCCTCCTCAAATCGCAAGATCGTGCAATCCCATAAGGTAACTCGTGATCTTGCTGACATTGCTCTTATCTCTGAGCCATATCCACCTCTCATCCGTCGCCCATTTTCATATCTTCTCCTACCTTACCCATTCTTGCGTGTCCTTATAGATGGTGTTACCTTTTGCAAGCAAAATATAAGTTATGGAGGACTTGGGATTGGCCTTGAAGGTAGTCATTTAAACATCTGATCCTTGTTATTTTCACTGATTCAAGTTTTGTATTTGTTGAAATGTAATATTTTCTAGACTACCTATTGAGATAAACTGTTTGACATGCATTTAATTTTATATTTTTATGGTTTGACTGAAAAATCAGTGATGATAATAAAGATCGGAGCTTTTCTCAATGGTGTTGTGTTTGCTTGCAGTTACACTCCCAAGAGATAAGATGGAATCATGTTTTTAATTAGTTCTATGTTGGTTTTTATTGCTCTATAGTATATTCATCTATCTTTCTACCACTGTTTCCTTTTTTTGTTCTTTTTTCCTATTCTAATGTTTTAGGATATGATGTTGGGTGGTTGTAGCTTTTTAGTATTTGATTTTTCTATTATATGGTAATGATGTTGCTGCATTGTATTTAAATTAGACTACATTATAATACATTATAGGGTTAAATATGTTTTTAGTCCCTACAAAATTTCACTATTTTGTTTTTAGTCCCTATAAAATTTTTCATCGACTTTTAGTCCCTATAAAATTTCAAAATTTCGTTTTTTGTCCCTATAAATGCCAACTAGTGTATATCCATTGAATTTTTGAGTGATGTTTTGCATACATGTTGAGGACATTATAAACATCTCTTCCAGAAAAACTTTGAATTTTTTAACAACGTATAAATTAAATCTAAATTTTTTAAGTGCAAAAGATTCGATAAACAAATTAAAGAAAATACTAACCTAGAAATCAAATTTTGAGTTTATTTTTTGTGAGGGAGATATTTTTAATATCTTTAACGTGTATGCAAAATACCATTCAAAAATTCTAAAGGTATACACGAGTTTACATTTTATAGGGACTTAAAACAAAATTGTGAAATTTTATAGGGACTAAAAGTTGACGAAATTTTTTATAGGGACTAAAAACAAAATAGTGAAATTTTGTAGGGACTAAAAACATATTTAACCCTACATTATAATTGCGTAACTCCTGGAACATATTTTCATTGGTCTTGTATGGATCTCTTGACCAAATTATGATTTTGGGTATTGCCGAGACCATTATTTTGTTGTGTGTTGGGGTGAAGGTCAAAGCATTTTTTGGAAAGGATTTCATTTTGGAAAGGACTATTTTAGTTTAAGAATTAGGAGTTTACAATGCTAGACTTTAAAATAGGAATGGAAATTAAAAAAAAAGGATCTAAAGTTTGAGCTAAATTCTTTCTTTTGTTTGAGTTTTAGTGCTATTACTTACTACTTTCGTAGATTTATTATTACTATGCCCAGAAATGCAAGTACTATAAAAGTATTGTTTCAATTGCTTGATTTATTTTCTTTGTTTTTGAAACTATAGGTTAGAATTGTCCTCCAAAATAAAACTAATAAGGCTTATAAGTTATGAGTGTTATTTCTCAATAGTAGACTTATAACACTGTTTTATGTTTTTGTCAAAAAAAACACTGTTTTATGTTATTAATATTGAAGCCATTTTAACAAAAGAGTATTATTTTTCATTTTGGACTTTTTCACATGTCTTGATAGTTCGATTGGAGGCTGATTTGTCACAAATTACTACCATGTTTTTGTCATTGTTTTGTATTTAGCGTTAGTGGGGACTGTTTTTTTTTCACAAATTAACAAAAATGCTATACATGTTGCATCTATTTATTTATGCCTTTAAAGCTATACCATGTTTTTGCTTTCTATCTAATATCCATTTATCTCTTTAAAGAAACTATTATATATTTTGTATTGTATCATAGTCATCAATATGGTCAGTGTTAGTGACTTATCTACTTTTTCAGTGTGCTAATATGGTCGCTTTTTGTATATCCTTGGTTGCTACAGGTACAAAGTGGTGTTGAAAATCTACTATAAAAAATGAGAGTGCAAACTTCCTATTTTAGGTTAATAACTACTTACTCACAAATGATGGTTAATATTTTCTTTGTTATAATAGACATGACATTCTCTATGAAGGATAGGATGTAGACCCTCGCTCTTACTTTGATATATTGTTTACCATTTAATTTATTCATTTATCTGAAATTTTTTATTTTTATTTATTTGTAATTTTTATTCTGTCAATTTTTGAAAACTTGCTTACTTTGAAGTTGAAGCTATTAATTACTCTAAATCACAGTAAAATTGTGAATGCTGCTATTCTTTTTATCATTTTTTTTGTTGGTTGGTGTTGCAATTGTGAATGCTGTACACTATGAACACATGTCTTCTTCTCAATCTTTATTACTCTTAAAAGAAACAAAAAACTCTGCCTGAAGCTTTAGTCAGAAATCTGATTTGGAAAGATTTTAAAGCTTCTTGACCTCATTGCTATTTTAAGTGATTTTGTAAACAACCAGTACCCAATTGTTGAGATTTCAAACAAATCAATGCGTAGTTTAGTTGTGTTTGCTGGAATAGTTATGAAGTTTATCAAACAATCATATGACCGCGATCTGATTTAAATTTTTCTGTAACAGATTGAAAGTTGGAGCATAAATTGAAGAAGCAATAAAAGTATCAAAAATAGTAGAGAAGAGGGAGATGAACGGCTGTACCTGATGATTCCCATAAGAAGGTGAACACAATAATTATTTTGTTCTTTCTTTGTTGGCTTTGTTGTATATATTTATGTTCTTATTTGGTTTTAATGCTTGTATCCAATTGCTTTCTTCTATTATTTTAAAAGTGTATCAAAAACCAAAACCCTGGAGTCACAAACTATGTCATGCTTCAAATAATTTGGAAAAAGATGTCAAGTAGTGAAGAAATTATTATAAAGTAATAATGGCAGCGTTACAAAGTTATATATTTACATATTCTGTTGCTCAAAATGATAATTTTGAAGAGGAAATAGATCTTATACATATAATAATTTAAAAGTGTGAATTCTGATGGTGATGGATTTCAATTCTCTAAAGAATATTTGTTATTTTCTTGTAGATGATCAACATGTGGTAGATGGAAAGCTCTTCATGTTGAAAAGTTCTATTTGATGTCAATGTTGCTAGCGCAAAGATCATTTTGGGACATATTTGAAGTTCTTTGTGGAAGAAGTGTGCAAAGACGAGGAAGATCGGAGGTGCATAGACGATGTGGTAGCCATGGAACTTAAATCAGCAATAACACCTATTTCAACTTCAAAAAAAAGTAGGTAACAATTTGTTAGATATCTTCATCCTCATGAGTATACATAAGAGTATCATGTACTCATTAATCATCTTTGATCAATATGAAATCTGGTGTTTTTCTCTCCTTCAAGCTTCCAAACCTTAAAACTTTTTGGCAAATTAAAGTTAATTATTGAAGTTTGCAACCAAGATGGTTTTTTTCTATTGTGGTTATATTTCACCTAGACAATTAACAATTTGTTAGTTATCTTCATGAGTTTAAATAACAGTATCATGTAGTCATTACTTATCTTCGATCAATAAGAAATCTTAAGATCTCCTCTCCTCCAGGCTTCCAAACTTTGGTCCCTGCTTGTCCTGATTGCTACCAGAAAAAGAAAATTAAGTTAATGGTTCCATTATTTGAACTTTTAACTCAAGCAATTTTCCAAAAGTGTTACATACCAGACAGTTATAATGGAAATTATAACTATACCTTACTCTTCTTCTGTTAGTCAAGATCACCTTATTCAACAACAACTGTACTTGATTCTTCTTTTGATAGTCAATATCACCTTATTCAAGAGTTTCACAAAACTGCCTTCTTGCCAATTATAAAAAGACAAAAGCAAAGTATATGTTCATCATTCATGTCGAATGCTTTGACAAGTTAAGTTTAACATGGAACTTTGGAATATTTTTCTATTTTTTTTAGTGTGATTTCTAATTCACATTTTTTTCCTAGAAAGATAGAGCATAAATTGAAGAAGCAATTGAAGAAGCAAAGTAACAAACACAGAAAGCTTGAAAGTTGAATTACTTGTTCTTTTTAAAAAATCTAAAAATTAATGAAATAATAGAGCTAATATGCATGTAATTAAACTGGAAAATATTACAAAAGGTTTATTCATGGAAAGTCCATGTTCTACTTTCTATTCTTCATTGATCTACATAATTTTAGAAACATGATGTTGTTGGAGTACTTTCATAATCGCTTGAAGACACCATGTACTAAAGAATTTATTACTGGTTATGTGCTAATTTTTATTGTGTGGTATTGACAGGTGTTTTCGTTTTGGTTGATCTGGAGAGGTATTGGTATGGCAACCGCAAAAGAGGAAGAGATGAGGGGACAAGTGGAGGTGATAAGATGGTGGAAAAGAGAGGTGATATGAGCTAGGAAGTGTAGAGGAGAGGGACTGACCGAAAGAGATGGAGACGGAAGCCTTGGTGGTGTTATGATGCAGTGGTGGTGGAGAGCTTCCACTGCAACGTTGTTACTCTAAATCAATTTTATCATTGATTTCACTTCTTTAATTTGTGCCATGTTTTGATCTGCTTTTGTTTTCTAGTTTATCAAGTTATATTTATAGACTTGTAATAAGCTTAGTAAGGCAGTTAAATAGGTGGCAGAATATAAATTAGCCACCACACCAATACTATTAAAGCATATGTGGCAACCTTACTAAGACACAATTCACAATAAAATGACAACACATAGGTAGTTTCATAGCAAATAGGAAAAGCTGATGAAAGGAAAAGAAGAGACAAAACAACAACAAATTGTAAGCAAGGAAAAATAGAACCAATAGGGGCAACTACAAAAATGCAAGTTGTAGAATATGTGGCAAAACCAGCATTTGACAACAAAGTGCAAGTTGTAGAATATGTGGCAAAACCAGCAATTGACAACAAATAAATTAAGAGTTAATGTTTATAAAAAAAATAGGATGTGAGCGTGTGAAAAAAGGCAACTATGATAGAGATGGTAGTATAGATTGAATTGGCGCCAAATCACACACGTGAGAACTGCTGAAAAATTATATATAGTAGATACACAAATATATTGTATACTCTTGATGTTAAAAAATTAAACAATTATATTCATTTTTGGCTTAAATGCACGTTACCCCCTGCAAATATCTCCATTTTCCATTTACCCCCCTGCAAAAATATTTTTTTCAAAAAACACCTTGCAAATATTAAACGTTTCTAGTTACCCCCCTCTGTTAACTTTTCTGTTAAAAAGAGGACGTGGCAAACGGAACGCCACGTCAACACCCTATGTGGCAGTGTTGTTACACTCAAAATAAATTTTGAAAATGGCTGGGGTAGGACTTGAACTCACAACCTCTAACTCACAAACAAGGAGAATTACCACTAAACCAATGCTATATTTGTGATACTAAACTGTTCTAATATATTTATGTTGTAAACAAAGATAGCTTTTTTTAAAAAAATTGGAACAAAAACGCAGAAACAAGCACCAGCTAACCATCCCCAATTCTTCTTCTTCTTCTTCTTCAAATCTGGAAACGATGGAAAGGATTAATGGAAACAAAAACGCAAAAACAATGGAAACGAAATGGGTACCATCCCCAATTCTTCTTCTTCTTCAAATATGGAAACGATGGAAAGGATTAATGGAAACAATGGAAACAAAAAAGCAAAAGCAATGGAAACGAAATGGGTTTTGAACGTTTTCAGATTCGTTTTCATTGTTAAACAATCAGAATTGAAAAATCCCAATTGAAAGCCTTTGAACCCCAAATCCCAATTGAAACCCCTTCTTAATTTCAAATTCGTTTATGTTGTTAATCTGAGAAACACAAATTTCGATTATGTTGATTTTAGAAATACAAATATGTTTTTGTTGATGAATTCGTTTATGTCATGGTTGTTGATTTTGTTGATGAATTCTTTTATGACAGTCTGTTGTTGAAGATGATGATGTAATTTTTTTGTTTGTTTTTTTATCTGGAAGAAGATATATATATATATATATATATATATATCACTTTTGTGAGAATATTATCAATTTGAATTAGTGGTGTACTGGTTAAGGAGTTGCATAGTAGTTAAATGTTGCTGGGTTCAGTTCCTAGCCTAGACATTTTATAAAATATATTTTAATGATTGTATGCCACGTGGCAGTGTTGACGTGGCGTTCCATTTGCCACGTCCTTTTTTTTAACAGAGGGGAGTAACTAGAAACGTTTAATATTTGCAAGGTGTTTTTTGAAAAAAAAATTTGCAGGGAAAATGGGGATATTTGCAGGGGGTAACGTGCATTTAAGCCTTCATTTTTTTAGATAAGCAATAATTCATTAATGGAGGCACGAAGCATTAGGGGTGCTCAAACCCAAACAACATCAAGTGATTACATATTGTAATTGACAAATTAGAGTTACAACCTAATCTATAAACAAACCAACTACACGTTAAGCTTTTGATACGAGTGATCACAAATTCAACATTTGCTCCTCGTTCTTGAAAACAACACGATTCAGAGATAACGAAATACTCCAACAAATTGCTAACCAAAACATATACTTTGTTCTCTTTTGTTTCCTCCCCTTGCAAATCTGTCCACATAAATAAAATGATCTTCCACGCTTAAAGAGTCATCGAATACAACTCCCAGCCACGAGCACACGCGGCTCCAGACATTTTTGGCGAAAATGCAACTCATAAACAAATGGGGAACATCTTCATGGGCTTGATTACTAAGTGCACAATCAGATTCACCTTCCGAAGAAATAACCTGCCTTCGGAGTAATTGCGCGCACGTGGGCAATGAGTCAAGCAACAAACGCCAACCAAAAATTGTAACCTTCGATGGTGTGCTTGTTTCCCATAAGCCTGCTGCCAAATTATGCAAAACCGAATTGAAATCAGCTCCAATACATTCGGTCACCAACAGCTGATACATAGATTTAATCGAAAAAATTTCGATGACTCCAACGGCCAAATCTACCAATCTCTCTTAGACTGATTTGGTTCTACAACAAGAAGAATATCGTGCAGATTTTTTGCTTCAGCTGCACCATCTGAATCAGTCAGCTGCATCCAAGGCTCCCTCCACGTCCACTTCCTACCAATCCACGTACCAATGTTGGCAACAGTTACATGCTGATGGTTACTGCCAACAATACAGAATGATAAACTTTATAAAGAGGTTCAATTCCTAACCAATAATCCTTCCAAAAGTTGACTAATAATCCATCTACCAAGCCCCTTCTCACAATTGATGCAAATCGTCCAGCAAAAGAGAAATTAGAGTCCAAATTTAACAAATCACGCCACCAAATTGAAGCAATCAATCTTCGGTTAGAGCCTTCCAAAGAACCGTGAATAAATGACGAAGCAAAATCCTCATATCTATATAATAACAATCCCCTCCAACTAGCATCAGTATCCACCAAGGCCCTCCACTTCCATTTGGATAATAGAGCTATATTAAATAACTCTAAATTTTTAATACCAAGACCGCCCACTTTCTTCGATTGACAAATCCTATCCTACACCACCCAATACACGCCACCCTCTCCTTCTTTAATACCCCACAAGAAATCCCTTTGAATTTTTATCATGGTGTTGATGGTCACCTTCGGAGCTTTATAGAAAGAGAAAAAAATAAAGAGGTATACTATTTAGCACAGAATTAGTAAGAGTTACCCGACCATCAATGGAGAGAGTTCGCCCTTTCCACAAAGTTAATCTCTTTCTAAGCATATCAATAACGGGTCTCCAAGTTGCTGCCCTTCGCGGATTTGCTCCTATAGGAATTCCCAAGGACTTAAACGGAATGGATTCCGTTCTATATAGAAGAAGCGGTGTCTAAAAAACATATGATATATTAACACCAATTAGCTTACTCTTGTGAAAATTGACCTTCAAACCGGATACTAGTTCAAAAGATCTTAGAATAGACTTCATACTCCAAATATTATCCCACGAAACCTTTCCCAGCAACATCGTACGCATCCGCAAATTGCATAATGGGGAAACTCAAATAACCTTGAAAAGCTCCAATCTCCACCACTTTATGCACCATAGCCGTCAATCTTTCAACAACTATAAGAAAGATAAAAGGAGACAATGGATCCTCTTGCCTCAAACCTCTACAGACATTAAAATCTTAAGTTGGGCTACCATTCACAAGAACCGACATAGAACTATTACAGATGCATGACTTCATCCAAGAAATCCATCACTACGAAAAACCCATTTTAGACAACATGTAAAGCGTAAACTCCCATGAAACTGAGTCGTAAGCCATCTCAAAGTCAACCTTGAACAATAAACACTCATCCTTATGTCTCTTCGTATAATCCACCAACTCGTTAACAACTACCACCCCATCCAAAATCTGTCTACCACCAAGAAAAGCTGACTGACAATTAGAGATGATATGAGGCAACACCCTCTTCAACCTGCTAGCCAAGACTTTCGCCAAAATTTTATACAAGCAACCTATCAAACATATAGGTCTAAATTCACCCAAACTTTGAGGATTGTCGTTCTTGGGAACTAAAGCAATGAATGATGCTAAAATTGCTTTTGGAATGAAAGCCCTCTCATGAAACTCATTGAAGAAACCTCTTTCAACAAATTCCAACAAAGCTTATAAAATTGAGATTAAACCCGTCCGACCCCACACTTTTATCACCATCACAATTCCACACCTTCGTCCTTATTTCTTCCTAGGTGAACTGTTCCAACAAGAATTCAGAATCGGAACTTGATACTTGTTGAAAGTGGAGACCTCCTAAAGTTGGGCGATTATAACACACCTCCGAAAAACCCTTCTCACAGTGTTGCTTGACAAAGAGTTTAACCTCATCCACTTCCTCCACCAAATCCCCCGCTCTCTCTAAAAATCACAATGTT
Source organism: Astragalus glycyphyllos (assembly GCA_963573325.1). Taxonomy (NCBI): domain Eukaryota; kingdom Viridiplantae; phylum Streptophyta; class Magnoliopsida; order Fabales; family Fabaceae; genus Astragalus; species Astragalus glycyphyllos. The sequence goes on from OY754310.1 coordinate 40,429,976, forward strand.
GCACCTCCTTCTTCTATACTTCATAAGAGAGTGGAAATATTTAGAATTCATATTCCCTTCCTTTATCCACCTTGCTCTAGATTTCTGAGCCAACAAAGACTCCTTTACATGTATTTCTTTCCATAAAGAAGTAGGGACTTCTCTTCTATTTGCTACCACACCATCGTCCCACTCGTCACACAGGACATTACCCAAAGAGTTCAAATCCCGAACAACGGAATCAATATTCAAGTCCACTTTACCAAAGACCTCTCTATTCCACCCTCTTAGGCTACCTTTAAGCAACTTTAATTTCTCTTTATTAACAAAAGCTTTGTGACCTGTGATATTAAACTGTACATCGCTTGATTAGTTTTAGAAATATTTTTTCAATCATATAAATTTTCTTATTGGATATATTATTTCTATGAGGGCATTCATGTCATTCACTAAATAGATATATTTCTTTCCTCTCATTTTTTACTCTATTTTCACTCAAACCAAACAATTAATAAATCATCTCACTTTCCACTCATTTTCTACCAAATTTAACATTCCTTTAACTTTCTTTCCTTCCACCATCCAAACATAGCATTAAATAAATTAAATTCATATTATTGGAAGCTACTAGAAGAAGGTATACCTTAAGTTTCCTCCTTTTTTTTTGGTTAATAACAAAAAAGGAAAATATAAAAAGGTGAAGAAGTAAACAAGGCGGTTAAACGAAAACAAAGGAAAGCGAAGCGGCATAAAAAAAGGCAAAATACACACATTAGCGCCAACGCGAAAATCTGATATATATTTAAAACAACAAAAACAGACAAACAAAACCCTAGCCACTAACCCCACTACACCGCCTCTTTCTCCCTCACCGCCGTCAACTCCTCCGCTTCCCCCCTCTCTCTCTCCCTCTTCCGCTTCTTTTATCACTCACACAACCCTAAATCCCACTTATCTTTTAGATCTATTATCTTTTACAAACGCGACTGGAATATCAGTACGGTGTCGTTTTACCCTCTTTACTGTTATCATACCATGGTTGTTAACGAGAGACCTTCAAAGAGGATGAAAACAAGAGTAACTGCCGATCTCTATGATTTTCTCACTTTTCCTGCCGCAAACGACGCTTCACTCAACGGACCCTTTCGAAACTGTGTTCATCGCTTTCTCTCTGACCATGCTCGTGTTACCTTCCCTGCTTCCCTCTTTCCCTCTCTGATGACGTGGCAGATCATGTTCCGTGTTGGAGATGTTGTCGATGGGTCCGATCTCTCGTCCGCCATGGTTACCCTTGACATTGTTGAGGAGGATGTCACTCATTCTCGTAGTTCTGTCTACTGTGATCAGTGCCGAGTCGTTGGTGAGTCGAATCGTCGAGTCACTCGTTCTCTGAATAGGGAGATTTACTTTAATTTTTAAATTTTTTAATAACCTTCAGGAAGTGTAGTTTTTCCTTCATGACACGTGTTATTATTAGTGTAAAGTTGAAATTTAAAAATAGACCTACATTTTTTGTGTGCATATATATGCTAATATATGTTTATTTTTCTAATTTTTTAATTATATTTTAATTAGTCATTACATGACACTATGACAGGAAGGAACAAAAATTGTTTACTGTCAATTTTACTTTTTTGAAGTGTAATAATTAACTACTGCTGTCTATATAATTAGTAATTATTATGTAAGCATGTGATGGTTGGTGGATATGGATATGGTGATGGTTGAGTTCTGATCCTTGACTTTATGTTTGCAAAAATAAAAATAAAAAAAAAGGATGGAGTGGACATCCGGTGTGTAGAAAACGATACCATTTCATAATAAGGTCTGCAAGTAACACAAACGAAGCATATCAACCACCTTGTTCAAGATGTGGGAATCTTCTCGAATTATCTGAACCTAGGTAAGGGTAGTCAATTTCTCTTTTCATTTTTCTACTTCAAGTTTTCTCACTGAATTTATTGAAATAAATTGTGTGTTATTTGACACTCTGGCAGGTGTAAATCTTGTAACTTTGCCATTACTGCTGATGATCTTGAGGATTGGGTGTTTCTTCAAATGGAAGAGAACACACATCTTCTGCACGGTGTTGTCCACAGCAATGGTTATGGTCACTTGCTTACTCTTAATGGAAGAGAAGGTGGCTCAAAGCTACTCTCTGGATCTCATATCATGGGGTTCTGGGATAGGCTTTGTGCAGCAATTTCTGTTAGGTTTGAATCCTTCACCTTCCTCATCTTTTACTTCAGGTTGAGTTTGCCCTTTTTCTTTGTAGTGAAAATGGGTTCTTTATTTTGTGCAGGAAGGTTAGTGTAATGGATTTATCTAAGAAATTTGGACTCGAATATCGATTGCTTCATTCAGTCGCGAATGGACATTCCTGGTATGGCAATTGGGGTTATGAGTTTGGGACTGGAAGCTATGCTCTTACCCAAGATGCATACAAGAAGGCAGTGAATACCTTGTCAAACATGCCCTTGTCCTCATTTGTATTCCAGAGTCGAGGACCGCGAAACCGCATTCAGTCTGTTATTTCTCTTTACCAGTCTCTGGCAGATACTGAACTTTGTACACTTAAAGATCTTTTCTCCTTTTTGTTGAACTTGGTTCACAAATTTCGTAAGCCCAGGAGCACGAGGACTTTTAAAGAAAATGAGTGCATTAGTCCGTGTAATTTATTATGTGCTTGGACGAAAAATGATGTTGAAGATGTGCAACAGGTTTTGATCAAAGTATTGCTTGCATCTTGTGCCTGTAATGAGGCCAAATGGGTGACAAGGCAAACTCTTAAGGGTGCTGTATGCAGGCGTGTTGGATCTCCAGAGCTTCTTGACTACAGTCTTAAGCACCTGCAAGGGAAATCAGCTGCAAACGGAATGGTTGTTAGTTCACGATGCAATCCTGTTTCCAGTGCTATCGAATTTAGGTAAATAGTGATGATGTGTTATTTGTGAATTGCTTCTATATTGTTAACCCAACTAATGTTTGTATTGTATAATTCTTGATTACAGGCTGGAACATTGGAGTAATGGTTTCAACTCAAATGCAAGCTACCCGTCAGAAAAGCAAGTGATTTCTGATTTGACATTCTTATTGAACTCAATCTTTCATCCTGACAAAATGGTCAACTACAGACCTAAGGTTTTGAGGAAAAGGGTGGCTGATTCAGCCAGAAAACTCCTTGACTGTAAGCAGTTTATGAAGGATTACAAGCCTGATCAAAGGATTCCAGAAGTGCCTTCAGCCATTAAGCTGTGGTGTCACGTAGAGCTTTCTGATCACCCTAAAGAGGATCCATCTCCACCACCCGAGCTAATTGTGTTGCCTTTGGATGCTACTGTTGCTGACCTCAAGAATGAAGCCACTAGTGCTTTTCAAGAGGTATACGCAATGTACAAGAGGTTTCAAGCTGAGGAGCTTCTAGGATATGGGTCAATCAGTGATTCATTCACCGTAAAATTCCTTCTCGGAACAAGTGGATCGGTCCAGGTTCAAGGTAAGTGCCCAGCTAAACATGGGCTAAGCCGATTCCGGATGGAACGAGGAACCGAGGTGTGGAAAGTTGATTGTATTTGTGGAGCTAAGGATGATGATGGAGAAAAAATGCTAGCATGTGATACATGTGGTGTTTGGCAGCATACTAGATGTGCTGGTATAGATAGTTCCGATGGCATGCCTTCAAAGTTTTTATGTATGGGATGCTTAAAGTCGTATCGGAAGGAAACTAAAAAAATGCCAGGTTCCGGTGGGGAAGTTAACGACGATTGTAAATATAATACATCTTGCAGAGATGAAGCAGTGGCAACAGATTGTACAGCGGTTGCTTGTAATATAGCTGTGAATTTTGGTGTACGATGAGTGTAAATATTTTGTTTGTATAGTAGTTTTAGTCTAGGATTTTATGATATGCCAGACAGACAAGAGAGTGAACCCAGAGGTTATATGGGGTTGGACACCTTTTGAGATCCCATGTTATTTTTTCAGTTTTGGTGTTTAGACTTCAAAATGAAATGCATGACTGCTTGGTTTTATATTTTGGCTAATCTTTGCTCTAATGCAGTTTACATTCGTTTTGAACGCATTTGCTCTACAGAGTAGCAGAATTCGAATAATCTAAAGTTGTTCTAGATGTGCGCTATATAGCAGCTATGTCGCTATGCTGGCGCTATAATGGAATTTGAGCTCTTATCATAATCAACATTTGAAAACATTGATTCAAATGTTACTAATATTTCGCTTTGCTAGATTCAGAAGCATCTCTTCAATGCCTCCAACCTTTGCTAGGCACTAACGTACGTTTTAAAATCCATGTAGGGAGGCCCTGGAAGTGATTTTGAGGTTGCCTTTTGTGATTTCAGGGTGTAATAAATGGTTGTTTGGCTTTCTTTTGATAAAAGCGATTCTGGTTCTCAAACTCTATTTTATCCTAGCTTTCACGTCCACTGTAAATCAATTTTGGAGAGTTGTTGTTGCTCATCTTTTCATTTTCCTTCATTGCCCATGCTTCCCTGTATTACTGATGCATCAGCGGCAACACCATAGATCTGTACAATTAAAAACAACTAAAGAACAAAGTAGTGCCTGTGCCAATAACATGAAATGGGAGAGCCAATAACATGAAATGGGAGGAAAAAAAGGCCTTATTGTAGTTTAACTTCTTTCCCCCGAGTCAAGACAACTTGTTTAAAAAAATTTAAACAGAATAATATACGTACATCAGTGCCGCCTGCCAAGTAGGGGTAAATACATTATCTATGTACTTATGTTTCCTACCGTTAAAAATTCATGCACTCACTGCAATCAGTAGATCAAAATTATTGGATGAAGATTTGTTAGAAAATGATATTACTATAGAAACTGTAGAAGAAATTTAGTGACAAATCTCTAATTACAGTCGGAAAAAAAGTAGAAATAAGAAAGAAAACTATCAAAGAGGCAATGCTTTCCCTGCCCAATGTTTGGGGTGACTGAGGTCATTGGGCTTGTGAATATAAAAACATTAGTGCAATTATGAAGAAGGAAAACTGCACATTATGTTTATTTTGAATTTTTTTAATAGAGATCGGGTAATGCGGTTCAACCGATGACCCATCGGTTTGACCAATAACCTAATGACCTAGTGTCATCACCGGGTCGATCACCAGTCTGGTTTTAATAACACTGATTCCAACATACTGTGTTTGGCCCATTTTAAAAGGTGGGGAAATACTTTGCCCAGTGCCATACCTTTCTTGTTGCCATCACAAAATGCCAACATTAGGTTCTTGAAATAGTGGACCCAAATCTCAATTGCACTTCCTCTTCATCACAAACATTTTCCCTCCACCACGAAACACCAAAACAAGGTTGCATGTGTGCAACCGCTTTGCCATAGGGCCCCCATGTAGGATGTCTGGGTCCACTGTTGTGTGGGCGATTACTACTAACTTAGGCTGTCGATTCCGCCAAGGCTCCTCCCTTCGCAAAGTTATGATCCCCTCTAGGATTGGTGGGTCTGCTGGTCTATACAATAGCCATCCCTGCAAGCAACTTTCATCCTCCCTTACATCATCATTTTTAACAATCTCAATTGGATTTTCTTTGCAGAACTGTCAGATCCATTCTTCTCTCAGTGAGGTTTCTAGTTGCTCCTCCCCTATTAGATTTCTACCATCAAGTGCACTTATTGGTTTTAGTGGTCTTAGTTTTACCTCTACCTTGCTTCTCCCATATCTGCCAATCCTTTTTTGCTCTGTCCTTCATGCCTTCACCTTTCTCTGGTCTTTCTTTCTTCTCGCTATTGCTCTCACATGGAATTTGACCATAGTATGAACCTTGTGCTGTCAACGACTCCTACTTTGCTGCTGGCTCCTTTTCCTATTTTGAAATTGAAAAGATGTCTGTATACGTCAACTTTACATGCCAGAGTAATGCAATCACGAAAGCCTACCAACTTTACTGCCAACATAAAGAGCATCGCTTTGTGGGGCCTTCAGTGCCAATAGCAACTTCTCGGCCTTCGGTGTTCCTATGGCATCAAAGTACTTCTCAATATAAATCAATCACAGCTAAGCATCTTCTTCTGTACCAAATCTGGAATCTATTTTCTGTATGCTCCTCTTATCCCTTCTAATCTTCTCATTCATGCTTCCATTTTATTTCTTTTAATACCAAATGCTTTAGGATTGGAGCTCTCATACCAATTTGTTAGGAGCTGATATTATTATTACTATAGAAATCGCAGAGGAAGTGACAAATCTCTGGTGAGAGGAAAAGCCTTCCTGCCATGTGACCTCAATCACCCCAAATATTCCCTTATCTAGTTTTTTAAATATCCCCTTCACCCCCTTCCATTCCCTTTATATTCATATCCCCACATAGTTGTTATCCCACTCTCTCCAATAGCTTGCTGCCACCTGCCCTGTTTATAAGAACCATGCATAACAGACTCCTACACACCATATGCCCATACTACCTGCATTCCTCCTCTTCTTGCTCCAGTAAACCTTAACTGGAGGACCATCAAGCTGACTCACGTTCAGAGTTTGGTAAATTGGTTACAAACCAGGAACTCAGAATGTGAGCCATTCGGATTTTGCTAAGTAGTTATGAAGACTTGTATGTACAAAGCCTACGAAAAGGATTAAAATAACAAAAAATGCCTTTTTTTTGTTTCATTGATTAGATTTTTTACCAGTTTTGGAAATAATGATAGGATTACGATCCACGAGTAATCCGTGACCCATATAAATGTCAACAAATAAAAAAGTCTACCTCTTTCAGTTACGGTACGAAGGGACAATAGTAAAATAAGAATCCGCTGGATCAAAATTGAATGGTTTGCACTCAAAATGCGAACCAATATTCAATTTTGATCCAACATATTCTATTTTACTTACTGCAATAAATGCACAAATCCCTGACAGCCGAATATCCGGATTCATTATCTAAAACTGCAGTTTCGATTCTCAAGAAGAATTCTTGCATTATTTTCCCATCTCTTTCAGGGTTGGGTGGATAAAATAAAATCAATGCAATTAAGCTGAAAAATGATTTGCAATAAAAATCAGCAAGATATGCATCAGAAAGAGTAAACAGTGTTCAGCAGAAGCATCTAAAATAAGAAATAAGAAATCATAAACCATTCATCCTTCCTAGGGAAAATTTACCTATACCTAAAATGCTTTTCAATGTAAATGCCTATTCTTAAAATCTGTGGAAAACAATAAATTTGATTCAAGTTGTTCATTTAATTGTACATTCAATAGCAAAATATTTCGAGTAAACTAAAGAAGTACGAAAAAGCAACAAATCAACAATGATTTTTTTGGTGAACAATGTAACAGAGCATTCACAACAAATCTTTGAATTACATAGAAAAATACCAATAAAAACAATCGTGACAATATTAAATAGGTTTCTCATGTAAAGCGATGGATTATTATCGTATTAGTACTATTATTACTCATCGTATTAAAAGAATCGTATGTTCTATATGGATGAATGATTCAGCTGCAATGGTAACGAAATTCGGATCTACATTTAATGGAACTAAATAACGCAAGCGAAGATCGTAGTGTAATCTATTAAACCCTAGTTCTGCGAATGTTATTAAAAATTCTAAGAAGAGAAATATATCTGCGATTTTATAGCATATACAAAATTGACGGAGATGAAAGAAATAAAAAATAATTCAGAGAAAGTGAAGAGAAGAAACCTTAGCTTGTTGGATCGGAGAAGCTCAGGGATTTGGACGAAGACGTTGATGTTGGTCCCGTCTCTCGTAAAAGATCAAAAGAATTCAACGAATAACAGAATTCCTAATCAGGTATTCAATGCCGAATAGCCGCACATCGTCTTGCCTTTTATTCTCGGTAAATTACATTAAACCCATTGTAATTTTTTAGGGTAAATACTAAATAGTCATATTGGTCCCTCAATGTGTATCTCGCTATCAATTTGGTCTCTGAATCAAGCAAAAATGTAAAAAGGTCTCCCAGTGTGTATTCCGTCCATCACGTTCGTCCCCCGCGTTAATGGGCATCCTTAACTTCGTGAAACTGGATGATATGGCACGTTTAGTGCCACATGGATCTGCTTACGTGACCTTTATACGTTAATCTCATTTTAGTCCCTGAAAGATGTCACTTAGTGTCTTTTTAGTCCCAGAAAGTAATAGCGTAATGTCATTTTAGTCTCTTCGCATTTGTAATTCGTATTTATGGCTGCATACATTGGCTGAGTTGTTAAACTGGTAGCAACATCAATGCATTACTTTTCATGAGTGATATTCTACTGCATATGCATAATTGCAACTTCATAAATTGTCCAAAGCATATGCATAATTTGTAACCTTTTAGTGGATTTTTAGTGGTGTTTTTATAACCTTTTTTTTAAAATTTAAACAAAATAAGTTTTATATTTCAATACAAAACGTATTTGTTGTTTTAATAGAATAAATCCGATTTTAAAAAAATCAAAACAAATAAATCCGTTTTGAATTTTTTAATAAATAATTTATCTTTTAATTAGATAAACCCGTTTGATATACAGGGGTAAAATAGGAATAAAAAAGTGGTGGGGGATAGTCATTGGTATTAGATTCTTTCACTCTTGGTATTGTTTTTTTTGGGTACATTTAGTGTAGTATTCTTTGTGTTTACTTTTTTTTCTTTTCTTTCTTTTTATTTGTGTACAATTAATTTCACTTGCGATACTCCTTTTGTAGTCACTGTTATTTAATAACATTCTTTCACTCTTAGTATTGTTTTTTTGAGTACATTTAGTGTAGTATTGTTTGAGTTTACTTTTTCTTTTCTTTTCTTTCTTTTTATTTGTGTATAAAAAGACTCCCTCTATAAACTTAGTAATTTTTTTAAGACTACTATTATGGATTGTTAATATGTTGTTAGTGTAAAATAATATTTAGATATTCTGTTTATCTATTGAAATAATTGATGCGTGGATGTAGGGTCTCCCAAATTGAATAAGGCAGAATTTATCTGCCGGGCCTGTTGCTGAAAACATTGGGAGCCTCAGTCGGATATGGCTTTCTTTTTTTGTTCCCCACCATTTTTTTATTCCTATTTGACGGGGTGTATTTTGTTAAGCGGATTTCTCTAACTAAAAGATAAATTCGTTTTTAAAAAAATTCAAAACAGATTTATTTGTTTTGAAATTGTTAAAACCAGATTTATCCTTTTTTGACCAAATATAAAATATCTTTTTGTATTAAAATATAAAATTCATTTTGTTTAAATTTTAAAAAAATGGTTATAAAAAGACCACTAAATTATGCATATATTTTGGAGAAATTATGAAGTTGCAATTATGCATATGTAGTAGAATCTCACTCATGAAAAGTAATGCATTTATGTTGCTATCAGTTTAACAACTCAGCCAACCTATGCAGCCATAAATATGAATTTCAAAAATGCGAAGGGACTAAAATGACATTACGCTAATACTTTCAGGGACTAAAATGACAGTAAGTGACATCTTTCAGGGACTAAAATGAGATTAACGTATAAAAAGCCACGTAAGCAGATCCATGTGGCTCTAAACGTGCCACATCAGCCAATTTCACGGAGTTAAGGTTGCACATTAACGTGGGGGACAAACGTGACGGACGGAATACACATTGGGGGACCTTTTTGCATTTTTGCTCGATTAAGGGACCAAATTGACAACGAGATACACATTGAGGAACCAATTTGACTATTTACCAAATTTTTTATCAATATTAATCCATTGTCAAAAAAAATCAACATTAATCCATTTATAAAGTCTGATACTTCAAAAATGGAGACATACCTGTATTGGAACCATATCTGAGGCACTCGATACTTTTGATACGTATTCAAAGAGTATTCAATAATAAAAGAAAGTATTCAATAAATTTTTTTTAAAATATTTCACTCGGTACTTTTCAGATACATCTTTGATACTTCTTACCGACTAAGGATACTTTTTCGATACCTCTTACTAACTAAGCACATGATTGTCACTCATATGTAATACACTTTAATACCTCAATAACTAAAAGGAAAAATTATATGTTTTTTCGTAACACAATCATAGAAGAAATAATTCATTGTGATATGAGTGAGATAAATATACGTAACTATCTCTACTTGATATTGTTGTATGGGATAATTCAGTTTTAATACTTTACATATAGTCAATAAAGTCAAAGTCAATACATAGCAATTAGTGCCAGGTCACTTAGTTGAAAAGTGAGTCATACTATAAAAACTCTGTAATTGCTACTCTCTCAGTTCAATACAACAGAATAACAGAATTGAAATTTTCTGTTAGATCATTTCTCTCACTCTTCTCTCTGAACTTGTGTGTGTGTGTGCATTTCTGGTGTAATTGTTCCATACACACCACAGCACAATGGTGCTGCAGAAAGAAGAAATAGGACTGTTCTTAATATGGCTAGATGTATGATGAAGGGAAAGAGAATTCCTCACAGTTTCTGGGGAGAGGCAATCTCTACTGCTTTGTTTGTTCTAAACAGGTGTCCAACCAAAAGGTTGGAAGACAAGACACCTGAGGAGGCCTGGTGTGACATCAAGCCAAGTGTGAAACATTTTAAGGTGTTTGGTTCTCTATGTTTTAGACATGTTCCTGATCAAGTTAGAAGAAAACTTGATGATAAGGCTCAAGCAATGATTTTCATTGGATATCATCAAACTAGAGCATACAAGTTGTATGATCCACTCAAGAAGAAAGTAGTGATCAGTAGGGATGTGATGGTAGATGAATCCAAGTGTTGTGAGTGGGATGATAATGAAGACAGTGATAAGGAGGTGTTTCCTGTAACAGTTACACTTGAGCAAGCAGAAGAGAGTGAGCCTGCTGAAGAAACTAGTGCAGACATTGGTTCGAGGAGATCAACCAGACAGAGAAATGTACCAGTAAGGTTAAATGACTATGAGGTGTTTCCTACTACTGGTATTACTAATAATGAAGGTGAAGTACTGGAGTTTCCTCTGCTGGCAGAAAGTGAACCAGTAAGTCTTGAAGAAGCTCTAGAGAACTCTCATTGGAAGAGTGCAATGGAAGAGGAGCTGAGATCAATAAAAAAGAATGACACGTGGGAATTGGTTGAATTACCCAGTGATAAGAAAGCCATTGATGTGAAATGGGTCTTCAAAACAAAATTGCAACCAAATGGTGATGTATCAAAGTACAAAGCAAGGCTTGTGGCTAGGGGGTTCTTGCAAAAGAAAGGGATAGATTATGCTGAAGTATACTCTCCAGTAGCACGAATAGAAACTATAAGATTGGTTGTAGCAATTGCAAGTTACAACAATTGGAAAATGTTCCAACTATATGTAAAATCAGCCTTTTTAAATGGACCAATTGAAGAGGAAGTCTATGTGAGACAACCACCTGGTTTCATGATTAAAAATGCAAGTGAGAAGGTGTACAAATTAAAGAAAGCCATGTATGGGTTGAAGCAGGCTCCAAGGGCATGGAATATGAAGATTGATGGCTCTTTGCAGAAACTAGGATTCATAAAGTGCTCAACAGAATTTGGTGTGTATGTTAAAGTTTCCAAAGACAACTCTCTCATGGTTGTGTGTTTATACGTTGATGATATGCTGGTAACTGGTGAAAAAGTGACTGACTTGAATGAATTCAAGCAGAAAATGATGCAGGAGTTTGATATGTCTGACTTGGGTGAATTGTCATACTTTTTGGGTATGGAATTTACTCCAACAAGCAATGGAATTATGCTCCACCAGAGCAAGTATGCTTCTGATATACTGAAGAGGTTCAACATGCAGAGTTGCAACCTGGCAGCAACACCCATGGAGCCTGGACAAAAGTTGAATAAGAACTGTGAAGGGAATTGTGTGGATCCAACACTGTACAAGCAGATAATAGGGTCACTCAGATATTTGTGCAACACTAGGCCTGATATAGCCTATAGTGTTGGTGTGGTTAGCAGGTTTATGGAAGAGCCAAGAGAAGCCCATCTCCTGGCAGCAAAATGAATCCTCATCAGATATGTGAAAGGTACTCTAGACCTTGGCATATTATTTCCTAGAAAATTGAATGATGAACAGGTAGCTGAGTTTTGTGGTTTCACTGATGCTGACTGGTGTGGAGATCCAGATGATAGAAAGAGTACTGCAGGGTACATCTTTCTGTTTGGAAAAGCTCCTATCTCATGGTGCTCCAAAAAGGAGAGTGTTGTAGCACTCTCATCTTGTGAGGCAAAATACATATCTGCAGCTTTAGGAGCCTGCCAAGCAACCTGGTTAGGTATGCTTCTAAGGGAGATGAAAATTTCTGAGGATGTGTGTATGAAATTACTGGTTGACAACAAGTCTGCGATTGATTTGGCAAAGCATTCAATGGCACATGGCCGCAACAAACACATAGAAATTAAGTTCCATTTTTAACGTGATTAAGTCACCAAAGGAAAGATAGTTCTACAATATTGCAAATCTGATGAGCAACTAGCAGATGTCTTAACCAAACCACTGAAGAAATGCAGATTTGAAGAACTCAAGAAGAAGCTGAATATGAAGTCTCTTGCTAGTCTGAAGTAAGGGGGGATGTTGTATGGGATAATTCAGTTTTAATACTTTACATATAGTCAATAAAGTCAAAGTCAATAGATAGCAATTAGTGACTGGTCACTTAGTTGAGAAGTGAGTCATACTATAAAAACTCTGTAATTGCTACTCTCTCAGTTCAATACAACAGAATAACAAAATTGAAATTTTCTATTAGATCATTTCTCTCACTCTTCTCTCTGAACTTTTGTGTGTGTGTGTGCATTTCTGGTGTAATTGTTCCAACAGATATGATCATATAATGACTAATGATATGCTTATGTTTTATTGAGCAACTACTAATAAATATCTTAGTCTATAAAAACTCATCTATTTATTACATCTATATATATATATATATATATATATATATATATATATATATATAAGTCATCTATTTATTTTATATATATATATATATATATATATATAAAGTCATGTGTGTGAGCTTCTTCGTCAATACTATTTTAGTTAGTAATTGTCGCTCCCTTCAATGTTTAAGGCAGGCTCCGTCGTTGACTATTCGAATTATACGATTTCGAGTGGTCTGGGTTTCTTATCATCGATACTTTAAATTTTATGACTAGTCACTCATACACAGGTGTGTCGGTTGTCCTCTTTTCCCTTCATCTTTGTTTTTTTTTTTTTATATTTGTGTTTGTATTCTATGTTATTTTTTTGTTATAATTTTATATATTTAAATTTTAATTTGATTTTCTTATTAAAGTATCACAGTCGTGTCGTGTCTTGATTTTCAAAAGTTTTCCTATCCCGTACCCGGGCTCCATAGATCCATTGTAATAGTTATGGTTGTTACGGAATTTATGTGTCTATTATTTATGTTTATGTTATTTATGTGTTGAATGGGGGAGGTCCTTATTCAACACTCTTTTCGTGAAGCAAACTCATGTGTCGATTATCTTGCAAAAAATGGTGCTAGAAGTAATACCACCCATAGAGATGAAGCAATACTTGTGGGCTGATGCTTTAGGCACAATTTTTGGGAGGTTTTTGTTGGAATATTTTATTCTAATATCATAAATGGGCAAATATTCTTTTATTAATTATATTAGCTATTTATCAATTAGCACTCTTGATTGATATGTGATCAAAATAAGTAAAAGCTTATATTAGATTTCTAATTATATAATTAATTAATTATTATTGATATGGGCCTAATATGAGTGGATGTCAGCAATAGCCCATTAGAGAGATAATGGGAACCCTAATAGACTGCCACACTATAAGTAGGCTATGGTCTCCAATATACCGGACTAATTGCAATATACACATGTTTGCTCTCCTCTCCCCATCTGAAGAGAGTCTAAGGAATTAGGAGTCCCGGTTGAGGAAGAACCATAAGGCCGACAACGGCGACAAATAGCTGTTGTTAGTTTTCACTCACTCGTTCTTCTCAGGATCCGTTCTCCACCTCATTGCTATGGATCCGGGTATTTATCTAATCCTTGATATATCAACATGTTGTAGATCCTAAGATTATCAAGATCATGGCTTTATTCTTGATTATATAGAAGCATGCTCCTATGTTTTTTCTTGTCTTCCGCAATAGTGTATTCATGCTTGTATTATTAATTCTAACAGTTTTAATACCCTTTTGTTGCTTTTCTTTTTTGTTTCATTGTCCTTTTGAAACAAAAAATATATTGGAGTTAGTTAAAGGAAGTTACAATTTGTCAAAAAAAAAGTTACAATTCACTAGGTTAGTTACAAGTTAGTTGGTTAAAATCACTATATAAAGTGTATCTAACACTCATTATAAACATTAATTTTTCTACCATTCGATGAAAATCGTATTTCTTTCTTTCTTCTTTTCTCAATTCTAACATGGTATCAAAAGCAATTTTTTTGCTTCTGCAAAATTTTCTAAACGGAGCCATGACATCTACCTTGAAGAGATGATCCTAATTTTATTTTCTTTCTTTTATTCTTTTTCTTTATTGATTCGTAAAAATTATCTTTTACATCTTTATTTCATCATGATTTTTAGAGTTTGATTCTCTCATTTAGTATTTTATATTTTTTGTTTTTTGATTCTTTGTCTCCATTTCAAGAATCATCATAATTCCTATGCTACCTTTCTCTTTCTTCTTTGCCTAATTGGCATTTTTGCTTATGTCCAAAATGATTATGGAAACTTAAGCAATCAAACATCATCATTCTTAGCTTAATTGGTGTTTTAGCTTCTATCCATAAATATGATGGATAGTTAAGCAATCAAACATCATTCTTTTTAGCTTATAATCATAAATATCAAGGATAGCAATTAAACAGCATTCTTTTTAGCCTAATCTGGCATTTGATTATCTTCCAATTTGGAGTTCTTGATTTCGTTGGAGTGAGTGTCATGGAGTGTCATTACTAATTTTTTTCCATTAACCATTACCTTTCTATGTCATCTTTTTCTTCAACTAATCAAGCATCTGAAAATAACTTGTAATCAAGTTATGAGAATGATCACTATTTCCTCCAACACTATGTTAATTGCTTATGGAATGAGTCACAATAATGATGCCTTGAAGCTTGTTGCAAAACGGAGTCTGCCGCCTACAAGGTCTCTTAAGTTAACTGTCGATGGCAGTGTCAATTCTAATGGAGAAATGGGCTCTGTATGATTGGTGATGTCCAAAGGAGAGTGGCTATTGAGATTTTCATTCAAAGAAGGTCTTGGTGATGTCCTTTTTGCAGAACTTTTTTGTGTTTATCATGGGCTCAACCTACTGGTCATTTCAGCTCTGCCAATATTGTGTCTGAAATCGATTCTCAAGATGTGGTTATCCTGTTACAACAAAGAGAGAAACATGCTTTGCATGTTTATGAGTCCTTGCTCAACAAGATCACTTCCATGATTGATGATCTTCCTGGTTTTTCCATCAAACATGTGTTCCATGAGACAAATCCTCGCGCCGATTTCTTAGCAAAGCTCGGGAACATTAATTTTCTTGTAACCACTGAACCAACTCTTATTTGGGGGTTATATGAAGTGAACACCCTGAATCAAGAACCCATGTATTTTCAATGACGGTCTTAATAGTCATGAATACATCAGAGTCAAAATACCCCCGTGACACAATATATGCAATTGATACAGCCTCTTCATCCCTTCTTTTAAACCTTTTTCTTGACAATTCCTTTTCAAAATGCCCTTCCTTGTTGCACTAAAAAAACCTTTTTTGGACTTGTCTTTATTCTTAGGCTTGCATTTGATCTTTTATTTTGGTCTCTTCTTCTCAAACTTTCCGTTTACAAATAATCCCTCTCGATGGCTTTCCTCTTTAGCCTCCAATTTCTTCTTCATTTCCTTAGAAATTAAGGTTGATTAAACATCCTCAAGAGATAAATAATCCTTTCCATAAATGAGAGTGTCACCCAAGTGTTCATCTAAACTTGCCAGGGAACTTAGGAGTAAAAGAAATTGGTCTTCATCTTCAATTTTCACATCAATGTTCTCAAGATCAAGGACGATTCATCAATACGCTCCTCAACAAATTTTCGTGATTGCATCTTCAATGTGAAGAAACTTTGCTTCAGATATAGGCGATTGACAATGGATATTGTCATGTAGAGATGTTCCCACTTGAGCCAAACTGCTACAATAGTGGTTTCTTTTGTTACTTCTATCAAAGAATTGTCGCTAGGGCAAGACTCAAAATGATTTTTTTTTAGATAAGCAAGCACTTTATTGAGAAGGAGCACAATCGGGGGCTCCATCCCTTACAATGGGGGGTGGGCCTCGTTAAAACCTCACCGGGCCAAAACCCTTTGGGGAAAAGACCAAGAGAGGAAAAAGAGTACCCTATTATACAGCCTCCATACATCCCAGTGGGCAATTCAACCAATCTACAAAGATGAAAGAAGTCTGTCTACCCTGCCTAGCTACAAACCACCCCCATGATACAACTTTTACATGATTTACAACAGAATTAACATTAAATGATTTTTTTTTAGATAAGCAAGCACTTTATTGA
This sequence comes from Astragalus glycyphyllos, assembly GCA_963573325.1. Classification (NCBI taxonomy): domain Eukaryota; kingdom Viridiplantae; phylum Streptophyta; class Magnoliopsida; order Fabales; family Fabaceae; genus Astragalus; species Astragalus glycyphyllos. The sequence continues at coordinate 40,446,495 of OY754310.1, forward strand.
GAAGGAGCACAATCGGGGGCTCCATCCCTTACAATGGGGGGGTGGGCCTCGTTAAAATCTCACCGGGCCAAAACCCTTTGGGGAAAAGACCAAGAGAGGAAAAAGAGTACCCTGTTATACAGCCTCCATACATCCCAGTGGGCAATTCAACCAATCTACAAAGATGAAAGAAGTCTGTCTACCCTGCCTAGCTACAAACCACCCCCATGATACAACTTTTACATGATTTACAACAGAATTAACATTAAAAGGAACTCCCTCAAAAATAGCCTTATTTCTCGCATTCCAAATCGCCCATATCGCTGCTATCCATGCTAAGTGCTTCAATCTTTTGAGCTTCCTCCCTTTCAACTGCGCCGAATCTAATAAAGTGTTCAGTCGGGTCTTGTTCAGCCACCCATACCTTATCCAGCCACATCAGAATTTTGCTCCAAACATCCTTTGTTTTGCTGCAGCCAAAGAATAAATGTTCCACACTTTCATCTTCTTGAAGACAGCACACACATCCAGCTTCACACACCACTCCTCGCCGAATTAGAGCTTCTCTCGTTGGTAGTCTATTGAGTAACACCCTTCATGATAGCACTTTCGCTTTCGTTGGGACTTTGCTTCTCCATAACCTTGAACAGGCTGCCAGCAAATCTTCCCTGCTAGAGGCCAACGAACCTGCAACATTTTCAACCAGCCAGGAATAACAGGATTTAATAGAATAGTTTTTGTGTATATCTAACATCCATCTCCATCTATCATCATTAAGATTACTCAATGAGATGTCTTGGAGGATCATTTGCAATTCATTCAACATGCCTCTGTTTATATCATCAACACCATCAGCCCAACTCCAATTCCACCTCCAATGATCATTAATCCATACACCAAAGTGCTGAATTGTTGCTTCCTTTTGTGCACATAAATTGAATAAAAGGTAAAATATGTTTTTGTCCCTACAAAATCGGGTCCTTCTAAGTTTAGTCCCTACATTAACGAAATAAGCGTTTTGGTCCCTATCTTATTTTTCCGTTTTCAATATTAGCCCTTGACGTTAAATAAACTAACGGAAGTCCCAATCAGCATTGCCACATCAGCATTTTAGATTACATGGCATCCACATGTATATGACACGTCATATTACTATTTATAAAATATTAAAACTAAAACTTAAATTAAAATCAAAAAATGAAAATCAAGATTGCGATGAACGCAACCACCCAGAAAACCTATTCAGCTAATCACAAACCACAAAACACACAAGTCTATTAATCAACAAACCCAGAATCACATCATCAACAATATCTGAAACAATATCTAGCTCTCTTATACAATTTGCGAAAATGTAAGATTGTGGATGAGAGGAAGAGTGGGCACGCGAGAGAGAGGAGGCGAACCGCCTTTGTGCGGCGGTGGTTACCTGAGACGGCGGTGGTGGTGTTGTGGCAGTGTGGCTATTTCTCTCATCAGGGACTTAATAAAAAACAAAACCAAAAAACTTAATAAAATAGAGTAAAATAAAAAGGAAAAGCCACATGGATAAAATAATTGACATGTGGATGCCATGTAATTAAAAATGCTGATGTGGCAGTGCTGATTGGGACTTCCGTTAGTCTATTTAACGTCAGAGACTAATATTGAAAACTGAAAAATAAGATGGAGACCAAAACGCCTATTTCGTTAATGTAGGGATTAAACTTAGAAGAACCCGATTTTATAGGGACCAAAAACATATTTTACCCTTGAATAAATCTGGAAAAAGAGAGCAAAATGGAATAGTTCCACACCAAGCATCTTTCCAAGACCTCGCCTTATCGCCTCGACCCACCTGTAAAGCTGTTAAATTACTGAACCAATTATTATCACCTGTATAATCAAACCCAAGCATTAGTAAATCTCGCCACCACAATGAGAATTTTTTCATTCTACTCGAAGGAGTGTAAATATCGCGCCATCCATCAGGTTCACCATATCTATGTGACAGTATTTTGTACCATAAAGAATCACCACCTATCAAAAATTTCCATCTCCATTTGCCAAACAACGCTATATTGAATGTCTCGAGATTTTTTATACCCAATCCTCCTTTATTTTTAGGAAGACACACGACATCCCAATTGACCCATGATATTTTTTGCAATTCCGTGTTGCCACCCCATAAGAATTGTCTTTGCAGCCTTATCAATTCGTTAGTTACCCTATTTGGAGCTTTATAAAATGAGAAAAAATAGAGCGGGAGACTTGAGAGTACCGAATTAATTAAGGTTATCCTTCCACCAATTGATAGTTGTTTGCTCCTCCAATTTGACAATTTCAGCCTCATTATATTCACCACCGGTTCCCATGTATCACATCTTCTTGGGTTAGCTCCAACCGGAATGCCCAAGAATTTGAACGGAATTTTCCCAATGCAACAAGCAAGAAACACCGATGCTCCCCTAAGAAATCTTTCCTCCAAGTTCAGCCCCATTACATTGCTCTTGGAGTAATTGATTTTTAGTCCTGATGCTAATTCAAAGCTGCGCAAAATTGCCTTTACACACCATAAATCAGATTCACCACCATTACAGAAAATCATTGTATCATCCGCGAATTGCAAGAGCGAAACTGAGATATTATCACTTAATGAAAAACCTTTAAAACAATTCATCTCCTCCGCCTTACGCATCAGACCTGCCAGACCCTCGACAGCCACCAAAAAGAGAAACGGTGCTAGAGGGTCACCTTGCTTTAACCCCCTAGATGCAATGAATTCACTAGTTGGGCTCCCATTTAAAAACACAGATATAGAGTTGCTCGAATAACAACCACGCATCCATCCTCTCCATACCGAATTAAATCCAAGCCTCGAGAGCATATAATCAATAAATGACCAGCTTACCGAGTCGTATGCTTTCTCGAAATCAACTTTTAGAGCAAGGAAGCCTTTGCGTGAGCGCTTGGCAAAGTCCACCACCTCGTTTACAATAACTACACCATCGAGAATCTGCCTACCCGGAAGGAATGCACTTTGACAATCTGAGATAACCTTACCGAGTACTCTTTTGAACCTACCTGCCAAAACTTTTGATAGAATTTTGTATAGACTTCCTATCATAGAAATGGGGCGGTATTCATTTAATTCTTGTGGATTTGCAATCTTCGGAATCAGTGTTATGAAAGAGGCATAAATTGCCTTCGGAATCATGCCCGTTGTGAAGAATTCGTTCATAAACTCCATTACATCCCCTTCAACAAGGTTCCAATTTTTTTTTATAGAAGTTTAGATTGAAGCCATCCGATCCCGGACTTTTGTTGCCATCACTCTCCCAAACCACTTCCTTTACCTCCTCTATAGTGAAAGGGGCTGTCAAAAAACTATTGTCTTCATTTGTTACTTGTCTGAATGACACACCGTCAAGAATTGGCCTTCTAAATTCTTCCTCTTTGTATCTTGCTTCAAAGAACTCCTTTACTAGCAATTTCACTCCTACAACATCCTCAACCCACTGTTCTCCATTCCGTAACTTATATATTTGACATCTTCGTCTATTATTATTGATGCACGAGTGGAAGAATTTTGTGTTTGCGTCTCCTTCAGCTATCCACTTTGCTCTCGATTTCTGTGCTAATAAGCTCTCTTTGTATTTCATCTGCTGCCAAAAATCTGCAGTGAGGATTTTGACTTGATCTGGATTTACTACCCCCGTTGGCTGCGACTTCTTCCAACTAATTTATTTCTTTGACTATTTTATCAATATTAAGATCCAACATACCAAATACCTCCCTATTCCACCATTTGAGCTTCTCTTTCAATCTTCTCAACTTTTCTCTAACTGGAAATATATTAGCTCCTTCAATCTGAAATGATTCCCAGCATTCACTCACAAATTGCTGAAATCCATTGTGTTCCAACCAACAATTGTTAAATTTGAATGGCTTCGGTCCCCAATTTTCCACTGCTCCCACTAGCCATACCGGACAATGATCTGAGATGTCCCTATCCCCAATCCATTGTGCTGCCACCTTCCATGTACTTTGTAGGCATTCACTCAGTAGGAATTTATCAATCCTACTCATACTGTATCCATCAGGCCCATACCACGTAAATTGTTTTCCTAGAACTGGAGGATCAATTAATTCCATTGCGTCAATGAATTGCGAGAATTCTCTTCTTTCAGTATTACTTGTCACAGATGAACTTCCTCTTCTTTCATTTCTTCTTGTTACAGCATTAAAATCACCCCCCTATACACCAACCCCCTCATGGAAATCCTGTTTCAGCAATAACAACTCCTCCCACAATTTACGTTTTCCCATCATATTACAAGGGGAATACACATTTACCAAATAAATCAACATACCATTTTGTTCCACACACAACCCCAAAAATTATCCCCAGAGAAAGAAAACTTGACACTGAAAATACCTTGTTTCCATATGCATAGTAATCCTCCAGAGGCTCCTACCGCTTCTTTGCAAGCCCAATCACACTCTGCATTACCCCAAATACTGCGTATAGCTTGCTTTGTTACTGATGATCGTTTAGTTTCCTGTATAAAACAACAGTCAAAATCTCCCTTGCACAAAAGTTGACGCAGCCTTCGTTGCTTGCAAGACTCAAAATGATGGCACTGATTGCAAGATGACAAGAGTACTGTTCAAATCAGTGGGGTTATGGTTATGGCTTCTTCAATGCACATCTATAGTTCAAAGGGTAAAAACCCTGTATGGACATCCATTTCTTACTTTGGTGTCATCGAATTAGAGATTAGGAAACTTGATTATTGTAACTTTAAAGTGCTTATTTTTAAAATGCAAGTGACTCAACAGTAATGGTGGTGTACACACCGACGAATTGGGATTTACAATGGTGGACCTTGACAAGGTGGGTTATTAGGACGAGCCTTTCATCATGACTAACTTGACAAAACAAGGTTTCTAATTCATCGATCTTTATAACAAAAACGGTCAATGGTTCTACAAGGAACGATAAACATTTGATGAAAATGAAAATTCTATTCTTGCCATTTCCGAGATGCCTTCTTCCTCAACACGAATCCCTACATGTGACGACAATGAAGTTGACAATGTATATGAGACTCATAATGATCACAATGAAGGGATTTTTAGCGAAGAGACTTTGTTTAACCCATGAACAACTCTATAGGTACTTCCTTCCTTTTATAATATTTTTTAATTTATCCAATTAATATTTATATCAGGTTATTTATTTTGATAAATGTTTGTTTTATTGTTCAACTTAAATGTTTATTTGAGTGTTTGTTTTATTATTTTTGAAACAGGTATCATGTCTGATTAAAGCAACCCTCCTCCAAAGAGGAAGACAAGTCATCCACATCACTCCCTCAATGTATACATTCATACTTCCAGCCGGCAAAGGTATACCATGGAGTTTAATCCTATGGATTGACAACCTATGGGTACCTACGACAACAAATTTAAAAGCTATTTAGGGATGCTTGCTTGGAATAAACTAAGCATATTGATTATTGCTTTAGAGGATGTGAATGACAAAAAAAGACATGATTTGATAGGATGTCTTGGTATGTATATAAACATTTATATCATATATTTTCTTAGAAACATCTTTCTCGTTTGTCCTTTACAAAAACCACCATATTTCTTGTGTATTTAAGGAGGAAGTGTTTGACGTTCCAAGTGACAAACCTTTTAAGAAGTACTAGATGTTTTATGTCTCAGGATGTTGGAAACAACTCAAGATGAAACTCATCGGTACCCATTCCTCTGGCGTGGGGAATAAAGGTGGCGAGACAACCCCGTGTCAATTAAATACACAAGAAATGTGGTGGTTTTTTGTAATTCAATACTAACACATGCATTAATTATGTGCAGAGACAAGTAGGTGATAATGATTTCAAATTAGTTAATTCAATACTAACACTTGCACAAGATTTTTCTTGTGGGATGAACTTGCAGTGCAAAGCAGGAAGGGATCATTTCTTCCTCAGGGAAAGCTCTGACTGCTGCCATTGGAACACCGTAGCACCTTGTTCGTTTCGGGGCAACTGGTTTTCGGAGGTTGTGCGCCAGTTGACTCGAGCAACTCACAATAAGAATACCAGAGGATATGATGGCCTACATGGAGGCTTGATTTATATATGAAAAATATGGAGTCCAGATTGGTTGGCAGAGATATGTATCATTACCTCTTTATATTTATTAAGCATAAATACCAAATACGCGGGTATCTTATTGAGTTAGTATCTTTGATGTGTAGAAATTTGATGTGTAGAAAATCGCAAGTATGGACGTAGTGTGAAAAGATGCGCCTAATAGAAACCCCTCTCCCAAAACAACAGTGTTATCTAAGGCTAGTTGCTCCCCATCTCGTGTGTAAGAGACTACCGCACATGATTGGTTGAAAGAGATAATGATTATTCTTTATGATGAGCGGTCTGTAGAACTATTGCTAGAGCATGAAGACCAACATACATTCATTATCTTCAAGGAACTACGTGATCGATCCAGTGATCTGTGGATCGATTTAGCCCACATGATCATGTGGTGCACTTAAGTATATATATATATATATATATCAATTTCTAGTAAAATATTTTTTTTTTAAGTGTGTGTTGTCGTCAAACACTTTATTCCTAGCCTATGGATCAACCAGAGGTTTGAACACTTATGATTCCTCTGTTTCTTAAAGCAATTGCGTCGAGGAAGGAACTCTGTTCCTCGACTATGGGTTCCCTAACTCCTCCAAAGAGTGTTAGGATAGGTGAGTGGGACGTGTGGTTTGGATTATCCAAAGACGAAAAACATAAAGAAAAACAGTAAAGGGATAGAAGTAAAGACTTTGCAAGAATAATAGTAGATTGATTGATGTGTGTTTTTGAAATGTACAGTTCTACTATATATATATATATATATATATATATATATATATATAAACACACACACATGAGCCTTCATTGGCCACTATTCGAGTCTACAACTGCTCATTGTTGGATTAACTTAGATCAACGCCTACGATTATCCCTAGTCCCTAGAAATTGGGAGCCATTCCCTCACGACCTCACTAGCACAGGTTAGTGGGGTAAGACCTTGTCGCTCCTATTTCCACAGTGTTCTTATGTTCATTGACCTTAACCGCTCCAACGCTATGTCCACGTGCATTGAATACTTGTGCTCCAAGCAAGCATTCCACGCCTCGGTCACTGCCTTCCTCGACCATGTCTCACACTCGGCCTTCAGCCGTTGGTGTCTTAACCCACTTATCCTGCGATCGAGGCACCCTCCAAGTGAGTCTCACTCGGCATACTTTATCATTCCCTCGAGGGCTCAACCTTCTTGATATATCTTTTATGCTTTCCAACCGAGCTTCCCCTGTAATCATTCATCTCACAAGTACTATATCTTCCAGGCCCTAGTGTCTTTATGTCTTAACTCGGCTTAACCCTAACCTCGAACTCCTCGATTACTTAACCGACTCTAAATGTTATTTTCACTACAACAGAAAAAGGTATCAGGGGCGCTTTTTTATCCATAGTGAGCATTTTCGAGCGCCCCTAAAGCTGGCGCTCTTGTTGCCAAACCCTCTACAAGAGCGTGCAAGAAGCGCCTCTAAATGTTGGGCAACAGGAGCGCTTGCTGAAAACGCCCCTGTTGGTCATAGCGCGCAACTGACAATCAGGGGCGCTTTCTGCTGAAAGCGCCCCTGTTGGTCTTAGCGCTCTTGACAATCAGGGGCGCTCGCTGTTAGAAGTGCCCCTGATTGTCAAGTGCTCTATGAACAACAGGGGCGCCTTTGCTGCAAGCGCCCCTGATTCTATGTTTTTTTTTTAAAATATTTTTTTCTGTTTCTGGTATATCCAATATTTGGCAGCACTTCTCATTTTCATCAACCAACAACAACCTATATTTACCAAATTTCAAATCAACTAACCAATTGCAAATCAAATTTCAAACTAGCCAATTGAAAATCAAATTCCAACTAACAAACTTATAAATCCATCTAATATACATACATAAATATACATATCAACAAAGCACCAACAAAAATTACATAGATCATTAACCAAATTCAGAATGTCAACATAAATCATTAACCAAAATTACATGAACTTCGATTTTCTTTAATCAAACAAGCAACATGATGACACCACTCTCCTTTGATCTCAGTAAGTTGGTCATCAAAAAATGGAGCTCCAACCGCGTGTCCTGGAAAATACTGCAAAAATAAAATAAAATAAAATAAAATAAACTTAGAACTAAGTGGTTAAATGCTAGATATGGAATTACTTGTCAAAAAACAAACTATATAAATTACATACATTTTGGGGAATTTCCATTTGATTGTAAGTGATTATGTCCTTCATATACTTCATAACATAATATCCGCAATCATCATTGTTTGGTTGTCTGGGACACTACAAATCAAAATAACAATTAATTATTAAAATGCGAGCAAAATTTACATGGATAAGAATATTGATTATCAAAAGCTCATTCTTGACAATTACAAATAGAAATCCAAAGCTATCTCTAAGGTAAAGTTTTTCTTCTAAACACCAAAGGTATCTCTAAGGTAAAGTTTTAGCTTCTACTTAGGAATAGTTTATTGCAATCCCATTTAAGTAACTAAGTGCAGAACCATGAACTTTTGATTGGTTTGGTTTGTAACTCAACCTCCACTTTATAATGATTGGTCTGTAGTTATTATTGTTATTTAGAAAACTTCAATATTCATATAGTCTTATTCTATGGCTTAGCCCATGGGAATTGTTAATTTTGGGTGGCTATTTATTTTTAGTAGAAAGGTATATTCTACAACTATCCTGATTCCTAATATACGGAGGGCCTTTAGAGGCGCTTTTTAAAAGCGCCTCTAAAGGCCCTCCGTATTTTGGGCATCAGGGGCGCTTTTTAAAAAGCGTCCCTAAAGGATCTCCGTATTTTGGACTTCAGGGATGTTTCTTAAAAAGCGCCACTAATGGGTGCGCCCTTTTTTAACAATTTTGTTGTAGTGTTTAGAGCCAGTTATTTCAAATAACCGACTCTAAATGTCATATTTGGTGTCAATTGTTCAAACAACTGACTCCACATGTGGACACTCAAAGCCTTCAAGCCTTAAAATACCCACATCTGGAGTCGATCATGTAAAATAACCGGCTTTAAGTGTCATATTTAGAGTCAGTTATTTGAAACAACCTACTCCAAATGTGATTGTGTTTGCTAGAAAGCCTTTAATGTCCACATCCAGAGTTGGTTGTTTGAGCAATCGAAACTTTCCAAATGTCTTACTTTTGATTCCCCAAGAATTGAATTCAGATCCAGAACCGATTCTAAAAGGTCAAAATAACCGAGTTCAAATGTCTATTCTGATGACCCGGAGCACCCCTACCGGAGGTTAAAATAGATTAATCTATATTAAACTGTCATAAGGAACTTTGTGAATATTATAGTGACTTGATCTAAGTTTTTTCATATACACACGTGTAACTGGCATTTCAAAATTTGAATATAGGCATTGCAATAATGTAACAGGGCGCTGATTAAACGTAGCTAAAGATGACTTCAAAATCAAGGCACTGATACCATATTTCAGAACATTTGTATGAATGCTATGAATGCATATAATTAATATAAGTTTTTATCGTGCAAATTTTCAACCAGATTTTAGTCAACATGCATGGCTGAAAAGCTGTCATGAATTAATTTTAATTCAGTCGATAGGAGAAACATGCATGCATGATAGCAATTGGATCCACTTTGAGAATTGAAATTCCCATGAATTTAACCTGATTATATTTTCTCTAAAGAAGATGATGAAACCTACTTAATGCAAGTAAGGAAGCTAATTTGACATTTTTCTGCTAGCTATCTTTATATTTGTTCTCTGTCTTAAACTTGGTAGTTTAGTTTAAACCTGAAAAACAATGACATCTAATTAATTAATTAATTCGAAAACAAAATGGACACTGGATAATAAACAAAATACATTACTGTTGTGTTATATTTAAAAGTTATTTTTTCCAATACAAAACTTTTATTTTCTTGATTCCTTAACAAGTGCCCTAAAGACATTCGGTAGCGTGATCCTAAAATAAACTTTCCTTCTTTTATCTTTGATTGGAAAAATTTTAGGCTGAGAGGATGACGCTTCAGTCAAAGGCAGCGAAAACTTTGGCGCTCTTTAAACTAGTAGAAATCTGAACCTGAAACCTCCTAGATGCAAATCGCGCGTGTCTTGCTTCACTAGGTCAACCTCTTGAAGTTTAAACGGTCCTTGGTACGCATAATTTAGCTTAATTTATCTTTCTAAAACTCTGCTAAATACTATATAATTGACATGCAAGTCGCAAACCGTACCCATTGGGAAGGGGGGGATAATAAATCACCAAAAATACAGAAAGAAAACGTAAAATTGAATCAAGCAACGTAATTTGAAAGCACTTAAGGTCATACCCACATGTGCTTGCCCCAGCTATGGCGACTGCGTCTCCAACTGTTACTACTATATAACATTTAAGACTAAACCCAAAAATCTGTTAAAGTTTATATGATTGTCAATAATTTAGATATAAAATTGTCTATGATAAACAATTTTATTAGTATTAAAATTTGGCCGTCCAATGAAATGCGAAAATCCCAAGAAGCTTTAGTAGCTATTTTTCCAAACATTGCTTTAAGAACAATCAAATAACCTATAAATTATTCTGGTTTTAAATTCTCGGGATCGTTTACTGATTAAAATATTTTGAGAAAACTAGCTAACTGATTCTCATTGTAAGAGTTCTTCTACTGTCTTTTATAAAGCGCGTGGACTATAATTAGCATAATTATTCTGGTAGATTACCATAACAATGAATCTTCACCAAAAAACCATAACAATGAGTCAATGATCATAACTAGCCTTTGTACACACATTGCAAAACGACCACATGTTTGTATTCCTACGTGCACCTTCCATACATGGTAATAATTTGAAGTCAAGCAATTACATGTTAAATCAACCTTAACATCTTATACCTATTGAGTTTTGTTAGGTATGATACTCAAACATTCAATCACTCAATAACACCTCATCTTTTTAATTTAAGTATTTTAAAATAAATTTAAATATTGTAATAATTTTGCCTATAGGAGTATCATACCCAACAAAAATCAATAGGTATGGTACAATTCTCGTTATATTAATTCGACAGCTAATAATTAGCTTTATAGATTAGGAAAACAAAACTAAACATGTATCTTTTTTTGATAGGCAAAATGGTTAGAAATTAGTGTGTTAGTAGTTAGAGGGGAGGGGGGAGCGGGGTTCGAACCCCGTACGCCTACATTTTCACCAACGATGTCTCTTTCACTACCCTTCCGGGACAACTAAATATGTATCTTTATATATGGCTAAATACCAACAAGGGCCATGCGAATAGTGGGTTCGGATCCCACTCTAGGGTCTCAAGTTCGAGTCTTGATTGTGATAAAAACTTTATTGGTGGGAGAATCACACGAACCAACAAAGTTGGGTACCCGTAACAAAACAAATTATATATGACTCAATATATATGGTTTTGGCTTGATGAGTTTTGGGGTAGATGAATTCAATAAGGTTTAGGTAGCCAATTATAGTGCATGTTAAAGACTCCAAATATATTCAAAAATAATCTATAGACAATCCAAACCCCTTCAACACCTAGAGAGAAAGAAATAGAATTAGCGTTACGAAAAATGTGGTAAGTAATTCCACTAATCTCTATCTTATATGCGGCTTGGCAAGTTTGGCTCCAAAGTTCAGCAAAGTTTTTAGCCCCCATTTTCAATCATATTACCACAATTACCATTCTTTTATTTCTTCATTCTTTTTTGACACAAATTATTATTTTATTTATTTCTTCATTCTAAACTTGAGCTTTTTGTTTTTTTCCTTCATTTTTTACTGTTGTTCACTTTTAATATAATAGTACTTTAAAATTCGTAAATATTAATTTTGTGATAAAATACGTAAAGTGTGATGTTAAGCTGTACGTTTTGGGTACTTTAGCATTCAGAACAAATTTTAACTATTTCAATACACAAAGCTTGTTCCTTAGTCGTCGGTTTGGTAATAAAAATTGTGACAAAATACGTAAAGTGTGACGCTAAGCAGTGTGTTTTAGGGGTACTTTAGCATTCGAAAAAAAATTAACTATCTAAATAGTCAAAGTTTGTTCCTCAATAACTGATTTGGTGAAAAAAGTAATAACTTTGTAACACTAACCCGTGCAACTCACACTTTTGCTAATTTCATCACAACATTTAAAATAGGACTCCAATGTTTCACTTTCTAATTGTGTTGATTTCTTTTCTTTTTAATTACGGGTTAAGTTTCTATATTTACATCTGATGAATATGGTTATGTTATTAAAATTCTTTAGACTTTTTTTCTTATTATCCATGGATATTCAATTTTAATGTAGTCGTTAATGTTCCTTTTAACTGTATAATCTATTTGATTTATAGTTATAATTTAGTTTTTATTCCATATCATCATTAGACTATATATTTTTCAAACAAACATAGTGGGCCCACAAGCATGGGCTATACTGGGACATGAGTGTCAACTCAGTGCTCTTGAACTCGATTCATACAGTAAACAAACTCGCTATTGGCCAAAGTGAAATTTGCTCCGAAACACAAGCAGATGTTAGTCTTTTCATTAAAAGCGATGTGACACACTGTAGGTAGCCAACAATAGTACAAACTAAAAAAAGCTATATTTTACACAAATTAGAATTAGTCGACCCCGTGCATCGCACGGGATATTAGGACTAGTATTACAAATGCATGGGTCACATGCCTCTCATAATAACGACATTGGGGGTCCTATTGACCTAGCGAGAAACTACCAACATGAGAGGAGTTTCATCCTTTGGACACCAATCCCAATCAAAGGTTTCACAGAAAATACATCTATTTCTCATCTCCAAAAGTGAACATAGGATCGACTGCCAGATAAAATTCAAACCCCGCTTTTCCTTTGTCCTGAAGCCAAAAGGGCAGAAAATAGGAATAGGTAGAATAAGTTGGGTGACAAAGGCTAGCTGCCAGCCTAACTATCGTTGGAAGAGAGAAAGTGAGGTATGGGATGAGATGCTTATTCAAGAGAAAAGTGTAGGATGGATGTTGATAATTTTGGGGTGTCCATGCATGGTTGAAAACATATTATGTCCTAGGTAGCTTAATGTGTAATTATTACAAGAATCATATTTAGCATGTTTGGGTTTTATTTGGGCTAACTAACACCACAGACCCTCCTCCTTTAAAAAGTCAAAATGATAAACTAAAGCTTTGACTAAAAGTATATTCCCTAGCTTTAACCTCAAATTAAGCATGCTTATATCTAAGGTCTTAGTCAAGAGGTTCACGTGCATCAACACAAAAGTGAAGTTCGAACAAGTTTATATACAGACCATTAACAAACTAAGGATATATAAAGTTTCATTAATTGTGAGTTTAATTTTTTTGGTAAAAAAAGTATAATTTTTTTAAGCATGAGTAAATTAATTTTGAATATAATGACCGCAGAAAATAAAGTGAATAAATCACGTCCATTTATTCAATTTAATGAAAGATCGACGACTAGAAATGAAAAACACACAAATCGGTATCATTTCCAACTCTTTCTTCGAAACCCCTCCTTCATTGAATTTTCCAGTTCTCCAAACCATATATCTCCATTCTCCACACATTGTTCTTCCCAAACAATTGAAGAAGGAGTGGGGCGCAAAGAACACAGTGGAAGAAGGAGCAGTGCAAAGAAAGTGCGGGGTTCACGGCGCAGAGAGCGTAGCGTTTACGGGAAAGCAACATCCTCGAATACATCGATATGACTTCACATATGCAGGAGAAAAAACACTTTTTACATAAAAAGCAACAAAAATTGAAATCAAACCCAAAAATAAAAATGTATTAAAATTACGTATTGGACATTAGTTACACATAATTAAATATTTATACATATCATAATTATATAGTTACATAAAGTCACTTAATTAGTTACACATGATTTGTTTCTTTTCAAAAAATTGGTATAGATTATTCCTCGTGCCAGGGACACGGATAGGAATACTAGTTGATTGTCATTTGGGATCCATTTTTCCTGTATCCTTACTGATTTTTTTTTATATCCATTTTTGACGCTTATGAAATACATGATGTTTAATTGTATTTTGCTTGTCATCTAATTAATCTTTAATATGGATCGTGGGTTCGTTGAAATTGAAAATTATAGCTGCTCATGAGATTACTCTAAAACTAACCGCTGCAATTTCACATTTTACAGAGAGGATTTCATACTTCCAAAAACGAAATCATGAAGACGATTTTGGAAATGAAATAATGAGACGTTTTGTAGACCCAAAACAACCTATATTTGGGTGTTTTAATTTTGGCCGTTTGACCACATCTATCTCTAGTTTTAAAAGAAAAAGAGAGACTGTATTTGTTCAATTAATTCCATGGGAGATAATTCACTCCCATCCTCACATATTTCAAGTTGTGTGAATACACTAACAAGAGAATGAGACCAATTGAGGGCCCGTTTGGATAGAGCTTATTTTGAGCTTATGAAAAACAGCTTATGCAAATAAATAAGCTTTTTTGTATTATTCATAAGCTTGTCAATGTAGTTTATGGAAAAACAACTTATGGAGATATAATTTTTGTTAGTGAGAACTTATGGGTTAACATGAAAACTTATTTATCTCCATAAGTTGTTTTTCATAAGCTCAAAAATAAGCTCATCTAAACGGGCCCTGAATATTAAATAGTGGCTCTTATTTCTCGCCACAATTAAACAAGATAACATCTTAATTTAGAGAAAATAATTTTCCAACAATTAGCAAAAGTCCCCTGAAAAATGATTCTATTCCCCAATAATTTTTCGGAAATAATTTTTCGGAAATATATGACACAATAATTTTTTGGAAAAAAAGGCAAGTAAATATAAGGATTACAATCCCCTCTAACTCTCTGTAAGGCCTGACATGAGACAACATTCGTCCTCATCAGAGTAATACATACTTACTTATAATCTTAATCTCCAAAAACATGGATAAATTTAAAAACTTAAAACCCACATATAAAAACATACATCATATATATAGTCATGCATTCAAACTTTCAAAGTGCCTAAAGGCAAGTAGATGATCTTGTTGTGTACCTTACCTCGGGATCTGGGATTCTGGACCGGTGGTTGGTATTCTGTGTCTCAGTTTAGTCAACTACTTGCGCGAGACGAATGAGTGCCTCGCGAGTCGAATTCTTTCGAGGTAGTCTTCGTCAGCGTCGCCTTCTTCCGAGGTTGGACTCGGAAGGGTTGGGTACCTGCAGACACTCCGATGCAAAAGTCAGCCATCAGAAGTCAGTGAGAAGCACAAATGAGAGAAGCGTACCGAATTCTGGG
The DNA here is from genome assembly GCA_963573325.1 of Astragalus glycyphyllos. Lineage (NCBI taxonomy): Eukaryota > Viridiplantae > Streptophyta > Magnoliopsida > Fabales > Fabaceae > Astragalus > Astragalus glycyphyllos. Next base: position 40,461,895 of record OY754310.1, read on the forward strand.
GGGTAGTGTCGTATTTATAGACGTGGGCTAGGGAGTTTCGCGGATCTTCCTTGGCTCCGGGTCGTTGGATCGGGGCGAAGAGATCTGGACCGTTGATCTTGGATTCACGTGGTGGTTGGGCCGGATCCAGTGGTGCATTGGGTTGTTTATCAGGCGGATTGGGACTCTTGGCCCAGTCCGGAACATATCTCAATATCACTCCGGAGCCTCCTCCCATAATACATGTGTGTGTAACATGATATTCGCCTTAGCCATATGTCTTCGCCAACAGCTCTTATGAAGGATAGACTATAAAAAAACACATAACACAAGCATGCACAAAAAACAAAACAGAACTAAGATACATGTAAGAATTAAATGCACTTTTGGTCCCCCCGTATTTTGCTAAATACACATTTTTTATCCCGCAATTTTGGTCCCCAACCTTTTACTTTGTGAAACGTTGACCATAAGTGCATTTAAGTCTAAAAAAAGGAAACATAAAGTGTGGCTTCTCATTAAACTAGCCCTAGACTCTTTGTAGTCATGCATATAATTTTTTGTTTTATATGTTGACTCTGGCCATTTCCTATTGCCACAAATATCCCTACTATATTTCTGTGACGCCATTCGACTATCATAACGAAGTATAAATATTATAAGTCATTCCCTGCCAAAATTATCCTACTAAGGACTAGTCAAGGAATTGACCTTGTGCGTCACATACCACAAGGCAATTGGCTTACAACACATATGCATTCTATATAACTTCTCGTTTGCTATGATGCCACATTTTAACCCATACTTTTAACGATTTTCGTCATTCAGTACCTAATACCTTGTAGTATCATTGCATCATGATTAAATTCATTATTCCAACTTATTCCTATATGACCATGTTTCATTCCTCACACCTAGTTTCATTATGAATTCTTAATCTTAATCCATGCATGGCCTAAATTAGATATAATCATATTTTCCAAATAACCACATGCATTATCTAATAGAGGAACAAACATCATATGCATGTCACTAAACAATCATAATATAGATTCATTGTTCACATATATCAAGTAATCACATAGGAACCTAATTACATGTTTATATAACAGACAATCAGATCTGTTCCCATCTGGACTGACCGATTCCTACATCCGCTCGGCTCTCGAAGGACCTCCCCCGAAGACTGACCAGTCGGCTCCGAAATATCTCACCTCTACCTCTCCCAGAAAGGAATGACGCATAATCAGGGGGAAATATCCCTGATTTCCCTCCACCAACCTGTAACGGTCAATTTGACCATAATGTATATTTACTGCCATTTAATACCTCTGTAGTATAAATACAGTGTTGAGAGGCCAATAAACAGATCCAATTCCATTTCCCACAATACATAACTGTGTTATTACCAAATGTGTGTTCAGTCCTTTCTCAACAATAGAAACCGATCGTAACAATATCAAATTAATGGTCTTTAGGTATCGTCGACTATTCAACCTTAGTAGACCTTGAGTCATTCTACACACATTTAAACTACAAAGCTAAGCGTCCCGATGTATATGATATGTTTCCTCCACCTTAATATGAGAATGCATCACCATAAACCAACACACCCCCAAGCAAGGTGTTGGGGAAAATAACATAGAGAAATAAAATGAGCACAATCGAAACAGGAGAATTTAACGTGGAAAATTCCAAAACCGGAGAAAAACCACGAACTGTTGTCTAATGACAGCCAGAGAATAACACTATGTGAAAATTGTTACAACACATAACTTCTCTCAAACACCTAATGACCCCAGTACACCAACACCCTCCAAAGAAAATATTTAGCTGCATCTCACAACACTCTAAAACAAGAGTATAGGAGAAAAAACAAAGTCAAATACAAACTTAAGGTGTTTTTGACTGGTGCGTTTTGTAATGAAGAACTTTTTCAAGATATTCAATTCCAATTAACTCCAACAATCTCCACCTTGATTGTAATTGATACCTGAGACATCTTTCATTTTCATTGTCTACACTGACAATCATAGTTCAAAAGAACTATTATATTCCACCATCAAGAGTATACTTCACTTGAAGCTAAACCACTTCAAGAATTTCTCCATGCCGAAAGCCATCAACATAATCTTCTTCAAGATGATCAATTCCAATCAACTGCAAGACAATCTCCATCAACACTTGTACCTACAGACACATATACGAGACTAGAAAGATCTTGAGCAATCCATATTTCACCATGGTTTTAGAAACACAAATAGAAAAGGAATGAGGCAAACTCAATCATAACCACGAAATCAGAGATGTTATACGTATATAACAATTACCAGTACTCAAACTCAGGCTATGGAAATTTCGGGTAAGATTCTCAAATCCTGTAGAATCCGAAGGGGATAACAAAACCCTAAAACAACTTAGAAGCAAACTATAAGTCAAGCAAACTCATAGGTACTACAAAAACAACCAAAGACTAGTTTAAGAGACTCACTTGTAGCTCTGAACCTGAAGGAATTAAAGAAAAGAGTACTCAACTCCTCGGGTTCAGAAATCCTAATCTATCCCGACACGTGATAGCTCTCTCAAAAATAACGATATGGATAGGACTTGATGGTGTTGATTTGTAAAGCTTTTAGGAACACAAAAAATGGTGTTTTGATGTTGGAGTATCAAAGTGAACGTATTAGATAAAAACTCTTGTTTATTGTGAGAAATGAGAATATTTAATTATAATCGTTAGATTATAATTAACGGTCCTGATTATGCCATTACGAAATCCCATATGTCTGTTTCCTTTTTAATTGAAGTTCACTAGAAATTTTGTAATTAATGACGTACTTTGGACCACTATTAATTTTAAAATAACGGTTATAATTAAATGTTCACATTTCTCAGCATAAGAATTGGAGACTTACATGCATCTATTTTTTAGTTTAGGAAGTAGTGAGACACAGAGCTAGGGTTTTGACTTCCCCTTTGTAAAGGGGAAAATTTGTTACTTAGTCAATGTGTATTCCGCTTGCAACTTGGCAGGAAAGAGAAGACTATGGGAAAACTTGAGACGATTGAAAGGGGAATTCGAAAAGGGGGAATGGTGCATTGCGGGGGACTTCAATGCAATTATCTCAAGAGACGAGAGAGTGGGGTGTGTTGCCATCTTAAACAACAATGAAATGAGAGAATTTGAGACATTTATTGAAGACATGGAGTTAGTTGATGTACCGGCGTTGGGGAAGAAATTCACATGTTTTGGTGCCGACGGGAGGGCAAGTAGGCTTGATAGATTCCTTGTCACCGAAGGGTTGATCTCGGCTTGGGGAATTACCGCTCAATGGATTGGAGATCGCGAAATTTCAGATCATTGTCCGGTGTGGCTCATAACTTCAAAATTAAATTGGGGGCCAAAACCATTCCGGTTTAATAATTGTTGGTTGGAACACGAAGGTTTTAAAAGTTTTGTTAAAGAGTGTTGGGCATCATTCCGGGTTACGGGAAAAGACTCATATATTCTAAAGGAAAAATTGAAGTTGTTGAAAGAAAAACTTAGGTGTTGGAATCGTGAAGTATTCGGCATAAAGGACCTCAACATTGATAAGATAGTAAAGGAGTTGAATGATATAGAAAAATTGGCAACGGAAGGAGGTAGTGTGCTTGATGTACAACGCGCTCAATTGAGCAATGAGTTTTGGAAAGAGATACATGCAAAAGAGAGCTTGCTTGCGCAAAAATCAAGATTAAAATGGTTGGCCGAGGGAGATTCTAATAGTAAATTCTTTCATGCTTGCATAAGAGGGAACCGGAGAAGAATTCAGTTGCTGAAAATAAAGGTCAATGGGGAGTGGGTGGAAGATGTAACGGGTGTGAAAATGGCGGTAAAAGAGCATTTCCAAAGCAAGTTTGTTGAAGACGATTATTGTAGACCAAGTTTGGATGGCGTAGGTTTTAATCAAATTTCGACGGAGGACAATACTATGCTAATGGCACCATTTTCCGTGGAAGAGATCAAGGAAGCGGTGTGGGATTGTGACGGTAATAAGAGCCCGGGGCCGGATGGATTTAATTTCAACTTTATGAAAGCTTGTTGGGATATCATTGAAACCGAGATGGTAAACTTCTTCAAAGAATTCCATAGGGAGGCAAAACTTCCAAAGGCGGTAAGTGCTTCTTTTCTTGCACTCATCCCAAAGAACAACAATCCTCAAGATCTTAGTGAGTATAGACCGATTTCTCTTATCGGAAGCCTATACAAGATACTTGCTAAGGTGCTTGCCGGAAGAGTGAAGTTAGTATTGAAAAATGTTATTTCGGATTGCCAAAGCGCTTTTTTGGCGGGTAGAAATATCCTTGATGGTGTGGTGGTGGTAAACGAAGTAATGGATATGGCAAAGCGGACAAAGGAGAAATGCGTAGTGTTGAAGGCTGATTTCGAAAAGGCCTATGACTCGGTGAGTTGGGCCTACTTGGACTACATGTTGGGGAGGTTGGGCTTTGGGGAGAAGTGGCGTACGTGGATGAGGGTATGTGTTTCATCTAACTCCATCTCGGTCTTGATAAATGGGGGCCTATCCGATGAATTTGTAGCGCACAAAGGCCTAAAGCAAGGCGACCCTCTAGCTCCTTTTTTATTCTTGATAGCGGCCGAGGGGTTGGCGGGTCTTGTAAGGAAGGGGGTGGATTCCAACAATCTAAATGGCTTTAAAATAAATGATGATCTATCGGTCAACCTACTTCAATTTGAGGACGACACGATATTCTTTTGTGACGGTGGGAAAAAGAGTATTTGGTGCTTAAAGGCAATTCTAAGGAGCTTCTGAGATGGTTTCGGGACTCAAAGTCAATTTTGGCAAGAGCAACGTCATTGGCATTAATATGGATGAGAGAGTCATGGAAGGGGTGTGTCATTTTCTTGCGTGTAACATAGGCACATCATCTTTCAAATTCCTAGGGATCCCCATTGGAGCAAACCCAAGAAGATCGAGTACGTGGCAACCGGTGATTGATTCCATAAAGGCTAGATTAAACATGTGGAGGAGTCGTCAATTATCCATTGGCGGTCGGGTAACACTCATCAACTCGGTATTGGCTTCCTTACCATTGTATTTATTTTCTTTTTATAAGGCACCAAAGAAAGTACTAGAGGAGATAAAAAAAATTCAAAGGAGGTTTCTTTGGGGGGGGGGGGGGGGGGGGGAAGATAGTAGGAAGATGGCGTGGGTGAGATGGGATGTCGTTTGCTTACCGAAGGATAAGGGTGGTCTCGGAGTAAAAAATTTGGAGGCTCTCAATATTGCTCTCTTAGCAAAATGGAGATGGAGGGTGTTGGCGGAGGAAAGAAACTATTTATGGAAGAACGTTCTTGTGGAGAGATACGGTTTGTGTGGGAGATGGCCGAAGGAAAATGAATATAGGAGGGGGTGGGCGAAACACTCAATTTGGTGGAGAGATTTATGCTTGTTAGGTGAAGGAACAAATTTGGAAGAAGAATGGTTTGATGATCTAGTTAAAATAAAATTGGGCAAAGGAAATTTAATGAGATTTTGGAAGGATTGCTGGTTAGGAACGGAAACTTTGGAAGGTCTTTTCCCAATTTTGTTCAGCTCCTGCACAATGCAAAATGCTACTGTTGAAGAGATGGGGGTTTGGAGGGGTAATCAATGGGAATGGTGCTGGAATTGGGCCGAACAACTCCCTGCAACCGAGGCACAAAATCTGTCATACCTGAAGGAGGTGCTCTCGGGTTTGGCTCCAGTTCAGCAGGTGGCTGATTGCTGGCGCTGGCTGCCAAACCCCGTGGCTGGTCTCTCGGTAAAAACATGTTACGCTGTGCTGGTTTCTTTGTTGGCAGGTTCAGGTGCTGCTGGAGGCGAATCGTTTATCGCGGCGTGCTCGAAATTATGGAGGAATGATGTCCCTTCAAAAATGCATATTTTTTCATGGAGGGTATTGCTAAACAGAATCCCTTCACGCGAGGCACTTCTAAGGAGAGGCATTTTGCAGCAAGAGGCCGATGCATGCTGCGTTTTTTGCAGCAACGAAGTCGAATCAGTTACTCATTTGTTTCTACAATGTAATATGGCGACCTCGGTTTGGCATCAAATTGAGACGTGGGTTGGGGATACGATTGGTGGCGGTGATGACATGGTGGAGCACTTCATGAATTTTGGCAAGTTGGTGAAGGGGAAAAAGCGTCGGGGTGTCAAGCATCTCATATGGATGGCGACTATTTGGAAAATATGGATGGCGAGAAACAATGCAATTTTCAATGGAGTCTTGGAATCTCCTTCCGAGATAGTTATGGGAATCAAACTATGTGCTTGGAGTTGGTTCAAAGCAAGAAAAGGAAGAACTTGTAGGATAGAATGGTCGGATTGGTACCATTGTCCCATAGGGTGTTTCTCTCTATTGTAATTTGCTCTTTGATGACATTGTAGAATTGGGGTACTCTTTTTCCTTTCGGGGGTCTTTTTCCCATTGGGTTTTGGCCCTCGAAGGTTTTAACGAAGCCCCCTAGGTGTAAGGGGTTGGTGCACCCCTTGTGCGCCCCTTAATACATTTACTTATCTAAAAAAAAATGACCGATTACAAGTTTTAAAGCTTTATTTCTTACTAATAACACCCTTTCTTTAAGTAATTATGATGTTTTATCTTAAATTTTAAAATATTTTCCTTTGGGGCGCGAGTTTGTGAATGTAGGTACTTACCATACGGATTAGAAAGTGCACCTTACGCTCCCTATATGCTTGTGGGGAACCCTATGAATAATTTTAAAAATATCAACAAAAAATAGTAAAATAATGAAAAGATAACAATAAAAAATAACAATCATACTAGTCACATTCATTCCTTAAACTTGCTTTTTACGATAGCTAGCTTTAACCATTCCCGTCGGCGTAGTCACCGGCCGTCAACCCTTTCTATGGTGTATTGGTGGCGTTGACAACCATGTATGTATATAAACTCCATGCTTGCATCCCCACGTACAAAAATTGATTACTTCTTTCAAAGTTCAAAGAACTAGAAAGAGAGACATATCATTAATATTTAGCTATTTATGTATTCATCAATTCAAGTCACATACATATAATTGTTATTACTAAGTGATTGAGATTTTAATTGAATTTAGAGATTAGATGAGTTCTTCTAATGGTGGTGTGCCGCCGGGATTTCGATTTCATCCGACGGATGAAGAGCTGCTTCATTACTATTTGAAGAAGAAGGTTTCCTTTCAGAAGTTTGACATGGATGTTATTAGAGAGGTGGACTTGAACAAGATGGAGCCTTGGGACTTGCAAGGTAAACTACCAATTAATTTCTAATTTTTTTACTTTGGTTGTCTTCTATATACTTTGAACTAGAGCATATAATTTTTGATAAGCAAAAGTAGTTGGTTTTCTGTATGACTTCATAGTAGCTTAATTGATTTCTTCGTGTATTTTAATTTTATTGTTATTTGTATTCAGTTTTAATTTGTTTTTTATGCTTAGTTTCATGATTCCTATATTCTTTAAATAACAAAAATATTTGTAGTGCCAAAATTAGGTGATGTTATGATTTACATGTAAACATGAATTTCACGCTAGATGAGATAACTCGTACGTACGGTTTGTTTGATCCCAATCACATCGATAAGCAAAAATAAATAAATAAATGAATAATCAAATAAGTTAAAATCTCCATAATTCTCCTTTTACTTGATCCTATATAATATTTTGGTGATTACTGCTTTGTTATTTTTAATTGGATATATAATATAATATAATATATGGTTTGCATATATAACAAAAAAGCTAGAAGCATGATATAGATCACAATTCATATCAACTTAGTGAATTAAAAAATTAAATTACAGGAACTTGCCATAGTAGCGATATGTCCTCAAAAGGATTTATGATGCTAACTCTCTGCATAATTTTTAATTGTGGATGGTTATATCTTTTTCTCTTATTTGTTAGTTACTCATTTTCCTATAGTTGAATCTTTAAAATAAATAGGATAATGAATAATCATTTCAGGTAAACATTGAGTACTTCCTCAGTTGTTTTTGTATTTTAAGGTTGTTTACGATAACCAAGGAAATCAATAAATTTTAGTACATACTTTTGATGAAATTATCAGTATTTTTTCTACAAAGAATAATTTATATATATATAATTAATAACAAAGTAATCAAATGTGACTTTAAACTTCGAAAATGACAAACAATTATGATAAATTGTTTTGAAAAAATTGACACTTAAAATGGAACGAAGCTATATAATACCTTGTCGTTATAATGTGTCTTTAGTAATTTCATTGCACATATTTCTCTCTCTATAGTAAATAGTTAATGGAGCGATTAACAGCAAAATATTTAATGTGCCCTTGAACTTTAAAAATGATAAATAAGAAGTATTTTTTTTAAAAAAATGGACACTTAAAAAGGAACGAAGGTCATTTATAAGGATTTACATGTGACCTTTTCACGTGTTGGTATTGACATATATGCTATGTATAAGAATTGTTGTAATCAACTAAAAAGCCAAATATTGGAATATGGATCCTCTCCATATATGTGGGGAGAAATTCTTAAAAATAAAGCTTTTCACCTGTATTTACATTTCCTGTTTTTGTTTTCGTCATTTGTAGTGTTTGCTTAATTGTTGAATTTTTCATGATATGCAGAGAAATGTAAGATTGGATCAACGCCACAAAATGAGTGGTATTTCTTCAGTCACAAGGACAGAAAGTACCCTACAGGGTCAAGGACTAATAGAGCAACGAATGCAGGGTTTTGGAAAGCTACCGGAAGAGATAAATGCATTAGGAATACCTACAAGAAGATTGGAATGAGAAAAACCCTCGTGTTTTACAAAGGCAGAGCTCCTCATGGACAGAAAACTGATTGGATCATGCATGAGTATCGCCTCGAAGATAGTAGCGATCCCACAGGAAATACCAACGTATGTATTCCTCTCTTTCTCTTTCTACTAATGCACATGTACTTTTGGTGCTTATATTTTGGAACTGAGCTATAGTATATAGAATCAGATCATCATAGATAATTTTAGTTTGATGTGTTTCTTTTTTTTTCCTTTAAATTCTAGTTCCAAGCTAACATGGGTGGATGATAAGTACTATGTTAGTTAATAAAAATCTTTAAGCGGGACCGGTCCAAAGACGAGACTACCAAAATTCTAATTTTAGGTCTACCAATCAAAATATTGATTATTAATTTTTATAAGCAAAAAGGTCACACATATTGTTAAAAAAAAGTTCAACCTAAATCTCTCACTTAAAGTAAAAATGTCTCTTTCAATATTTGTGCTAGTTTGTTGACCAAAAAAAATTTGCTTGATGTCTCACTCATCAGAGTCGATGCTAAATTTTGGGTCATTAAGAGTCGACCCAAAAAAAGACACTCTTAATGACGTAATCTGAACTTTATATATAAATATACATATGGAGTACCATTTATGCTCGTTTCTCAATATATTGCTTTTGCTAATAGAAAAAACACACCTCTCTTACCTTTTACCTACACTCACATTTACCTAAGTATAAATGTATAGGTAAAGTATCATCCTAATCAAGTGTGAAACATTGTTATTCTTATATATATTTATATATGTGTTCATGATTATATGAATTAAATGTATTTGCAGGAAGATGGATGGGTTGTATGTAGGGTGTTCAAAAAGAAGAACCTATTCAAGATTGGTAATGAAGGAGGATCCACACACAACCAAGATCAACAAATGAACAACTCGTCAAGCACAAGTTCTCGTTCATTCATGCACAGAGAAAACCAATATTTACTACACCAACAACAAAACCCTAATAGAAACCCAACAGGGTTTGAGCTCGAAAAACCTGAGCTAGGTCTCCACTATCAACACTTACAAAACCCACAATACTCACTCTTCAACTCTCAAGCTCTACTTCACACTCAAAAAGCTATGGTTAATTATGACTATTCATATGCTTCATCTCTACCATCAGATCCACCTGTTACAGTCAAACAACTCATGACAAATCCAAGAGATTGTGAGAGTGGTAGTGATGGGTTAAGATACCAAGTATCAGAATCTGGCATGGAAGTTGGTTCATGTGAACCACCACAAGAAATGGGTGCTGGGAGAGGTGAAGGAATGAATGAATGGGGTGCTCTTGATAGGCTTGTGACCTCTCATCTTGGAAATGAAGAATCCAACAAAGGGGTTAGGTTTGAGGATGCGAATCCACAATCTGTTCACCAGATCAATCAACTTTCGTTGCGGGGAGAGATGGACTTTTGGGGATATGGAAAACAATGATTTCCAAATATCCTAATCTCATAGTGAAATTTGACTAATTAAATTCAAGGTTGTAGGTCATGCATTAGATGGTTCTAACCATTTAAGTATGGATACAAAAAATACATACATATTATTATTATTATTATTATTATTATTATTATTATTATTATTATTTTATTTTGATACTGATTGAAGATTGTTTATTACATTATTTATTTCACTTAATGTGAAGACTTCATTAATTATAATCTCTCAATTCATTGTTTGTCAAGTCCAATATGCAATTATGGTGGTGTTTTGAAATTTTGATTGATTGTAAGTCCTAAATTTTATTATAATTGATGGAATGTTAAGCCATGATCAATGATTTCAAAAATAAAGGAATCCCAAAGTCTTGAGGAAAGTAGTTATTTTGACAAAAGATGATATGACCTTCAAAGATGTAAAACATTTCTTGGTTGCACTCATTGGGCAAATGCCATCGCCTAACAAGAAGCAAAGCATTTCTAATGCTTGACAAACATATATACCGTTCAAAATGAAATTGACTCCCCCTTCCATAACCGCCTCCTCACATATCCGTAAAGGCTTTATGTGATAAGAGGGACCAAAAAAATTGTTACAAGTATGATTATGTTACGACAATACCTTATTGTAGTACCTTCACAACGTGGCCGGGTCATGAGTTACCATCCACACATTTGTTTTTGATGCTTGGTGCTCTTTGGAATTAGAGAAGTGAGATTATATATTGGTCGTGGTTGTTCGCGAGCGATGAGCATTACCGAGAGTAATATCATGTGGGAGAAAATTTCCACAATTGTCAAGGCGTCATGTATAATATATTTTATATTAATATGTTTATAGTTAAGCTTTACTAGATGTTGATTATCCGGTTAAATTATACTTTAAATATACTCGCGCTAATATGTGCATCAGCAGGTGAAGAGCGACACTACCAAGTGTGGTTTCTTACTAATGTTTACGGAAGTCCACACACTAGTTAGGTTCACTTTGAGAACAACTACTCAGAATCCGAGAGGCTCCGACCTGTGTTGGATGGCATACAGTTCTCAAGCTAGAGTAGCCAGGAGAACAAGTTCCTTATAGTTCCTTAATTTCTCTATTTTTAAGTCTTGTTGGGAGGTAGTTGAAGGTGATATTGTCAGGCTTCTCAATGAGTTTCATGAAAATGGAGTGCTCCCAAGAGCCATTACATCGTCTTTCATAGCCCTTGTTCCGAAGAATGAAAGCCCACAACCTCTTGGTGAGTATCATCCCATCTCCCTTGTTGGAGTCTCTACAAAATCCTATTAAAAGTGCTTGCTGGAAGGTGGAAAACGGTTCTTCGTCATTTAATTTCTAAACTACAAAGTGCTTTCCTACCGAAGAGTATCGGTGATTAATGAGCTAGTGGATTGGGCTAAAAGAAATAAATAAAAAGTTGTTGATCTGTTGATGAAAGTGATTTTTTTTTAATAAAAAAGAGTCGATTCTTGTATTACATTTTTGAAAAAAACTTTGGCAATCTACCATCTACCTATTTGATTGGCAGTAAATGCCTATTCAAAGTAACAAAGTATACTTTTGTTATACTTCGATGTGCTGGTGGATGGATTTTGAGGTTGCTGGTGTAGGGATTTTGAGGTACATTTCTTCACCAATCTGATTAGCCTTCTGACTCCAAGACAACTTTTAGGGAATTTTGCGGTTCAATAACGGTGTTTCTCACTTTGAATATGATGTATATATTATTTGTATCGGACCTTTCGGGGCAATCCATCGACAACCAGATGCAGTGTGAGCTGTCCTCCCATTGGACATGGTGATGCTTTCGATTTTACCAATACTTTACATTTTTTCCTAATCAAAATGCTTTCTTTTTCTGATGAAAGTGGATTTTGAGAAGGAAAATAATTCGATAAGTAACCTGGAGTATATTCTACGCATGATGGGCTTTGCAGAGAAGTGACGCTTATGGATGTGCTCTTGAATCTTTACAAGACATGTATCGGTTTTGGAGCCCAACAGATGAATTTTAAGCAAGAAGGCTTTTCCGACAGGGGACCCGCTAGCTCCATTCCAATTTTTAATAACAGATGAGGGACGTGCAAACACAGTTGATCATGGGTTGTATAAACCCCTTCATATAAACAATGAGGTTTCCTTTGTTTGATGATGGGAGGATGGGTGATTTTAATAAACTCTGTGTTATCTTCATTACCATTATGCTTCGCCAAGAAAGGTCCTTATTAAAATAGCTAAATTATAGCGACAGTTCTTATGAGCAAGAGGAGGTTTGTGTCATGTGTGAGGTAGTCCTCTTTGTGTAAGCCAAAAACTAGCGGCAGTCTGAGATTTAAGAATCTTGAATTTTTTAACATGTCTTTGTTAGCAAAGTGGAGGTGGAGGTTGTTGAATGAGCCAGAAGCAATATGGTCTAATTATCTAAGGGTATGGAGATTTAACAAAGTGGAATATCTTCCTGGATGACTTTGGAGAAGTATCCTACAAAAATGCTTTATTTGATGACTTTGGAGCGGGTATCCCACACATTTTCGGGAAGCGACTGATCCAAAATAGACTGGCAACCAAAAAAAACCTTGTTGGGCGTGGAATTATACCACAAGTACACAATAGTAGCCGTCCCTTTTGCTTTGAAGTGGATGAAACTCTAAGTCATATTTTCTTTCATTGTAAAATCGCCAATACGATATGGTATTTAGTAGCAAGCTGGATTGGAGTGAGCGAAACTCCTGGTGTGGATTCTTTAAATCATTTTTTGCAACACAGAGCTTTCTATTGCGGGAAAAAGAAGCAGAAGATATAGTATTTAATTTGGCGTGACCAGGGTTATTTGGGGACCCAGAAATGATATGGTGTTTAAAGGGCTTGTTGTTGTTGATGGAGAGTCATTATTTAATCGTGTGAAGGTAACTTCTTGGTAATGGTTTAAAGAAATGGCGGGAAGGAACACAAATTTGTTGTTTGAACTGTCGCGTGACAACCCCTTGAATTGCCTTAATACAACTTAGCTTAATCACTTTACAATGAATAATGTTGCTTTAGTTGAAGAATGTTACTAGTTTTGGGCTGAATTGTTTTTTGACGTTGTTGATATATTTGTGGTGGTTACTATTGAAATGGATAGAATGCTAAAAGTGGTGGGATTTGCAGATGATGGGATAAAATGCAGCTCTGTTGTTATACAATAACGAATCCCAAAATGGAGCATGCAGCCTTTATGTGGATTCGAGTTTAAGTTGGGTGAAGGAGTAGTTTAGGCTTTGGAGCATGCAGCCTTTATGTGGATTCTGGTTTAATTTGGGTGAAGATGTAATTCATGGTTTTGATGGTTGGTTGGGAAGCACTGATGGTGTGTAGAGATGTGGGGAGAATTCGGTTGGGATGCTTGTGGTCCACTATTTTGGGGGTTCATCTAATATGGACCCCTAAAAAAGGGTTCACTAGTGGACCTTTACCAGTTTTGGTATGTTTTAATAAAATATTACTTTTATTTTCCCTTTTTTATTATTATAAAATTCATTTTTTACTAAAAATTGTAAAGGTCCACCGGTGGACCTTTTTTGAGTAGTCCATATGTAGCACTTTGTTATTTTGGTTGGTACTGCTAATTTGTGTTTGTTCAATTATTGTTTCAATTAGGGTGTACTCTTTTTCCTCCTTGGGTCTTTTTCTGTTGGAGTTTTAGCCCTTGGAGGTTTTAATGAGGCCTCTTTGTAGCTGTAAGGGATTGGAGTACCCCTTGTGCTCGCATCAATAATATTTTGCTTATCTAACAAAAAATCCCTTTGGGATGACCTTATTTCTCTCAAGGAGAGATTCCAAGGGCCGTGGGCCCTTATGGAAGATTTTAATACTATCACATGTGATACGGAGCGCTTTGGCCCCCCTCTCATTAGCCTTACTAGGCGTGAGAAAACGCTATTTCGAATTGTGAATTAGTTGGTGTACGTTTTGGTACCGTGACAGGGTCCATAAGCGCTTGGATAGGGTGTTGGTTAATTTGGAATGGAGACTTATGTTTGCAAGGCAGATACCATCCACCCCCCCCCCCCCCCCCCCCCCCCCCCTCTCCAAATCGAACACTCGACCTATCCTCGTGCAACTTGAAACCCGAAACCCCGTAGCGGCTTAACCGTAGGAGAGCACCCTTCCATTTTGAGGCTATTTGGCTCACACACGATTCACTCAAACCCATTGTTAAGGTTTCTTGGTGGGGGGATTGCATCAACTGGAGCCGGTAGGTAAAGGAGCTGCAAGGGGTCTTAAAAGACTGTAATAAGCAAGTTTTTGGCAATCTCTTTGCCAAAAAAGGGAATTCTTACAAAAGATCAAACAACTTGACAAGCAACGCAATAGGGGGTGGAACAATAACATTGTTAAGCTCCAAGCAGAGACTTGGAAACATCGGGAAAAATTCTGGCTAATGAGGAACTCCTTTGGTTCCAAAAATCCAGGGATAAATTGAGACGACCCTCGTCCTTATCATAGTAACCATTTACTTAGTCTCTTATTCTCAAAAACGGTTAAACTTCAAACTTTACATAATTATATAACTGAACATACATCACAGATAAATACATAATTTTTAGAATTTTACAAAATATTTACTTCACTAAAGTGCTCAAGCATATATCAGAGTACTACAAAATTGCGGAACACAAAAAACATAAAACAAGGCCAACTAAATAACTAATATAACGAGACTCAAAAGACTGGCACACTGACTAAATAACACCCAGGTTCTCTTAATTGAACACATGACTTCTTCATCATATTGCACCAGTATTCTTGGTGCCTTAAACATGTCAAAAGTACATCAAATCAAATTATTTCTTATCTTTTATTCTTTATTAATATCTTATTTTCCAGACTCTATCTATGAGTATGTGACAATACTATATGTTGACGCTGGTCATAACTTGATGCCACTAACGTCCTTACTATACTTCGCAGATGCCAGTCGGCTGTCACAATGGAGTTCGAGTGTTATAAGTCGTAGATCCCTGCCTAAAAATTGATCAGGGTAATCTAAACCTAACATTACCACATCCGGCCGATAGGATAGGCCCTACTAAGGACTAGACCCGATACTTGACCTCGTGTGTCCCATTCCACACAGTTGTGGAATTACAATATATATGCAATCTATATGATTCTGTTTGATTATATCTAAACCCGTATGCTTTACTCATCTTGTTGATCAGTACCTTGTACTATCTCTTGCACAAAGGTTAAATATTCATTCCACTTTATATCTTTATAGTCTTAATTCACTTACCACACCTAAATTCTTTATGCGGGTCCTAAGTTTATTTTCTTCGTAATTCGAGTCTTGTCATATTTTATAAAATCATGCTTTCAATATTGATAAATAAATAAGGCATTTAAGTAAATAAACAAATAATCATATAAGGCATAAAAATATTTTACAACACTTAAAAAAACTAAAATAAATCAAAAAGGCACACATTATCCTCACTATAAATTAGGGGTGGGTGTTTGGTGGGTTGGGTGGGTTTTGATGAGTTTAAACACCCAACCCAATCATACACTTATGGGTTGGGTTCGACAAATTTAGACCCAAATTTCCGTGTGACCCAAACCAACCTAACCCAATCTCAAATGGATTGTGTTGGGTATTGGGTTCATTAGTAAAATATCTTTTTCAAAAAAATCAAATAAAGAAAGAATAATATGCCTTAATTTGGATTACAATTATAACTAATTAAACCAAATAAAAAAGGAAATGGTCTTCAGAAAAATCATGAAGCTCATCCAAAAGAAAATTTTCGTCATACGAAAGTGTCTTAAAGAAACTAAATAGATCATATCCCGCACATGAAGTCGCTTTCTTCATCAGTTTCTACAATCAACAAAAAAAATTACAAGTCACATTCAACTACATATTTAAGAGTATTCTACACCTAAACTTTGGTTAATTTTTACATTAGAATTTATTTTCAATGTAGACTAAAATAAGTTATCTTTAAAACATTTTCAAGGAAGAATGGAATTAATCTAAAAATTGAAATTTGGTTCAAATTGAGAATTTAATATGTGTAAGATCATAAAGGTATGGGTATGGGTTGGGTTGGGTTGAGTGGGTTCTAAGTTTTCAGACCCACTCCCCAACCCGTACTCTATAGGTCTCCCTATTTTAAAATCAACACAACTCACTTACCTGAACCAACCCATTTTTTTGGGTTGGGGTTGATTGAGTTACGGGTTGGGTCAATGGGTACCCATGCCCACCCCTACTATAAATCTCTCAATTTATTAATCAAATTAATCACACAAACATTCAAATCACAATATAAAAATTTTCCTACACATTTAAATTAAAACTTTACGCTAACTATCCCGACGAATACGGTATTTTATCCCCACCTGAAATACAGCACTAACCCAATGTTCTCTTTGGTAATGCCGAAACATGCTTGAACACTAACAAAAAGTAACGAACGCTTCGATTTAATGGTTGATGGTTTTGAATGAGGGAATGTTGTATGTCCTTTCAGTGCCACATTACGCTTGCCTCTCATTTGGTGGAAATAGATCTAGGATTAATAAGAAGAGATATTATCTCATTGTTTGGAAAAGCCTATATATATATATATATATATATATATATATATATATATATATATATATATATATAAAGAGAATTCATTTTTTGGTGTCAGATTTTTCTGACCAAAATACCCTTATAACTATCCACTAACTCTATTTCATTATATTATTATTTATTATTTATCTATCAACTCACCAATCCATGAAAGACGGGCCCAAAAGGCCCGTCTTTCCCCCTAGTATATATAAAGGCCGCCCATGTGTGTTAAGGACCTGAGGTGCATTCACTTGAAGACCTCTTCCTCTTCATTCTCTGGTTACCATATTTTCTTTTCTCTTCTCCATACATTGTATCATCACCCATGATAGGAAATCAAACTACCACCAAACCTTCATTCAATTTCCATTTGTCGTCGGACTGTTCATCCTCTCCCTCTCGGCTTCAGTTTGTGTGTTTAAGTAACATGCCCTTTATACAATGGGTAATATAAAGACACTTCAACCCCCTAAATCATGTACAACACTCAACTTGTCCTCTCACTCCAACCTTTACTCCCTTTTTTTTTCAAATTCCTTCAATAACTCTCTCATTTTCTTTTCTCTCTGATTGATCCTTCTCTTACTCTCTCAAATTCCATTTCTCAAAAAAAAGTTAAATAGACCTCTTTCTCTCTCCTTCAAATTTCAAACACTCTTCTCTTGTTCTTCTTATTTTCAAAACCACCATCTCGTCACATTTTAAAAAGTAGTGTAAAACAAAAACAAAAGAAAGAACTTAGAAGGAAATGAGAAACAATGGAGAGGGAAGGAAGGTTCTGATAAGAAGATAAGTGTTTGATAAGAGGTTAGTTTTCTTATCGTTTAGCAATTTCTTCCCTAACTGTGAATCTTCATCAGCTCACACCATCAATGGGTTCTGTCTTTGTTATGCAGAAATTTTTAGCCGACCTCGTCTTCTACTCCTCCTTCGTTTTGTTGAAAAGTTTTGTTTCAACTTTCAACACCCTTTTTCATCTCCATCCATCTTCTTCTCTTGAATCGTATATTAACTTTCGATTTTTTTCATCTTTTCAGGACAGAGCTCAACATACGCAGGAGTTAAAGGTTTGTGCTTTCCTGATTTTAACATATAATCATCTCAAAGGACTTTTTTTTAAAAGAGTGGGGTGGTGATAATGGGTGAATATTGTTGTGGAGTTCGGGGGAGAGCACCGGAAGCAACAACGAGCTAGCCAATGAACTGGACCACAAAGAAACTTGGACGCCACATCTCCACCCAAAACCTTAAGGCGTTAGGTATACGAACCCCCTCTCTTATATATCCTTCATATAGCTCATTCATAGTCAATGTGGGACTAACCACTCACACTTGAATTTCCAACATCTCCCCCCAAGTGTGAGTCACACACATCACTATACTTGATCCACTACTCGCTCCCCCATCAAGTCGAACCATGACTCTGATACCACTTGTAGGAATTAATCTATCTACAAGGCATGCTTATAATCATGAACATACTATAGCGGAAAACAAAAGACATACAAGCATGCTTCTATATAATCAAGAACAAAACCATGATCTTGACAACCTTAGGATCTACGACATATGTTGATATATCAAGGATTAGATAAATTCATGGATCCATAGCAAAGAAATGGAGTACGAATTGTGAGAAGAAAGAGTGAGTGATAAACAAGCAACACCTACTCGTCAACTTTATGGTTCTTCCTCAACCGGGCTCCTAATGCCTTAGACTCTCTTCAGATGGGGAGAGGAGAGTAAAAGTGTGAGTTTTGCGATTAATCCGGTATATTGGGGACCATATATAGCCTACTTATAGTGTGACAGTCTATTAGGGTTCTCATTATCCCATTAATGGACTATCACTGACATCCACTCATATTGGGCCCATATCAATAATAATTAATTAATTAATTATATAATTAGAAATCGAATATAGCCTTTTACTTATTTTGATTACATATCAATCAAGGTTTCTAATTGATAAATAGCTAATATAATTAATAAAAGAATATATACCCATTATCGATGATATTGGAATAAAATATTCCAACAAATATTTCATCAAAAGCAAAAAAAATGAAGATCTGAAGGAAACGGGGTCTGTCAAGTGTTGAAAATGGTGTGAGGTTTTTTGTTTTTAAATTTTACAAATCAGAACTTTTCAAAGATATTAAATTATTATTTTTTACATAGAAACCTACAAAGAAGGAAACATGTACCGGGTACAAAATATCAGTGGGAAAATGAACATCACTCCATCAAGGAGGCTTCAAGGTGAAGCAACATTATATATGTTGTACTATTTAAATTATTATTAAAACTCAAGTCATTAGATTTTCAATTGTGTACATCACTCAAAATGGTGTTACTACTGTTATTTAGTGTATATTTATGTTTTTTCTATAGTACTTATAGGTCCTATCAAATAAAATGTTAAATTGTCCTTATTTAGGGTTAGAACACCAACCTTGGTCACCAATGATGATTATAGATATACTTTGTATGTCCTGGCTTGTACCTCGTATGGATAGTCATAAGAAATATACTATAAATTGGCAGGAATAAAGTAAATATAAGTTCTCATGCTTATATTTAGTGTACATTTTATTAGCAAAGGTTACTAAATACACGCTGGACATATTTTTTTTGTTGGTCAACACGCTGGACGTGCTTAATAAATCCATTTACTAGAACGTTTTTCATTAGCAGGATCGATCGACTAAAAGCAAACTAAGAGTGTTAAAAAGACAAAATGAACCTTACCCAAAATCTTTTTAAATTTTCAACAGTCATGAAATGTGTGATGGTGTGATATATCATATGTAGAACAACTTTAGCACATTCTTCCGGTTGTCGCCTTCGTTTGACTCCGAAATTTTTCCGATAAGTAAGTCTTACATACATTTGCAGCTTAAGTGCCATAACTAAATCGCTTTCCACTACTTTATAGCATTACTATTTGGAATAAAAACCTTACTATTGGGTCATATTTAGTAGGTTGACTATCCCCGACAAATCAATTTTTAAGTTCTTAGGATACTTAAGTTGTAACTCACCAAGAAATGGTTAATTTGTAAATCAAGTTACCAACAATATTGTTTTTTTTATGGGTAGCTACCAACAATATTGTTATTCTATCTATACTCAGCCATTAAAGTTGTTTCCTGAGACGACCATCGTCTTCATCATAGTAACCCTTTATACTTAATCTTTTAATTTCAAAAACATAGATAAATTTAAATCTTAAAACATATATAACTGAATATTCATCATATAGATAAAGACAAAATGTTAATAGTTTTACAAAACGTGTGGCTATACTAAAGCCAGTCAAAACATATACCAGAATATTACAAAACAACGAAAAACAAGATCATAAAACAAGGTCAGCCAAATGGCTTAGACGAGACTCAAAAGACTGACACACTGGCTAAAACCAAACTCAGGTTCTCACAATGAGACACCTGTATAAGTCAGAAATAAACAATACAAGAGAAAACACACAAGGCTAAGATACATGTATAAGTCAGAAAAATGGGAAGATAAGGTAAAGCTTAATTTAAACATGTCACAAACATATCAAATAAAATTATTACTTATCTTCCATCCTTTATTAATATCTTATTTTCTAGACTCTACTTATGAATATGTGTCAATACTATATGCTGACTCTGGCCATATCCTGATGCCACTAACATTCTCACATCCGTGCAGAATGCCATCCGACTGTCACCATGGAGTCCGGATGTTATAAGTCGTTCCCTGCCCGAAATAGATCAGAGTAATCTAAACCTAACATTACCCCATCAGGCGCCAATCATAGATATGTCCTACTAAGGACCAAGCCCGGTACTTGACCTCGTGTGACCCATACCACATGGATGTGGTCTTACAACATAATGCAATCTATATGATTCTGTTTAATCACATCTTAACCCGCATGCCTTACTCATCTTATTAATCAGTACCTCGTACTATCTCCTGCACTACGGTTAAGTATTCATTCCACTTTACATCTCTTTATGACTCTTAGTTCAATATGCACACCTAGGTTCATTATGAAATCTTATCTTTATTACCATTATTAAATAAAATCATGCTTCTCAAACTTAACTATATCCTTAAGACATTTTAACAATTCAACAAATAATCACAAATAGCACATAAGCATTTCATAACATTCCAAACATTCAAAGCATTCAAGGAATCAATCAATCACTCAATCAATCAAATAATAATATAGAATTTTCCTATGCGCTAACCGGTCATCGACGGCCTAAACTTCACTTAACTTTAACTCCGAAGAGTAGTCAAATGATCTTTAGGTATCGCTGACTATTTAACTCTAGTAGAGCTTGGGTCACTCTACACATATTTAAATTAAAACTTTACGCTAACCATCCCGACGAATACTGTATCTTGCCCCCACCTGAATTATAGCACGAACGTACACTTGCTCCGACAACACCGACACGTACTCGAATAAAGCTATGAAATTACGAACACAAGATGTTGGTTTGTTTTGTGGTTGAAGGTTTAGAGGAATATGAGAAGGAAGTGTTTTTGTTATGGAATAATGAATGAATCAAATGACTTGGCTTGCTATTTATAGTAGCTCGGACCTTGCTTACATCATGCTAAGCATGAGGTGTAAAATTCACTTTTTGGGTGGCATGATTCTATAAGTTTAAGTGATGAGTCATCTTAAGCAAGTACCTAAGTGGATGACTCTCATGAAGCTTGTAGAAGGATGAGGTGTATTGTCTTTTAGGTAGCATGTTCTCATGGGTTAAAAATGATGATTCATCTTAAGCTAGCATGAGGTGTCCTATTCTAATACATCCAACACAAAGTCTAGAAGAAGCATGAGGTGTTCAATTCCTTTTTGGTGTCAAAATCTCATGGGTTTAAAAATGATGACTCACTTTTATCATAAAGCATGAGGTGTAAAGTTATTTTTAAGGTGGCATGAATCTATGGCTTCAAAGGAGTGACTCATCAAAGCAACCATCTACATGACCTATTCTTGTTAAACCAACACATAATTTGTGGAAGGAGGAGGTGTTGTTATCTTGTACAATTACTTAACAATGAAGGAAACTTGGTCATGAAAGAAGAAGGTAGATTTTATTCAAAAATAGTAATAGTAATAACTATAATTTCTCTTTAAGTCCTAAAGCACACAATTAAAAATAAAATAATTTCTAAAGCATCTCTTAATAATCTATATCTATATAAATTACTAAAGGAAACTTTTTTGGAGCCTCCACAATGCACCACATCATTTTTATCCAAAATAATTTATATTTATAATATAAATAGAAGACTTTAATTGTAACTCTTAATTAAATATAGCTAAAACACATAATTACTCACTAACTTATTAAATGATTTAGTGGAATATTATGCTTGGATAAATTATTAAATAATGTAGTGAAGAAAGCTCTAATGGAGCCTTCCGAATACTCCTCATTTTTTATCTACATTTATATTTAATTATAAATTATAATTTTAATATATTCTTTAGATTTAGCAATAGTGTCATTCTAAGAGTTAGTTACCGTGTTAATTAGTTTGGGTCTATTAGTTTAAATTTTATTTTAATAGTGCTCTTTTTAATAATTCTCTTATACTTTATGAGGAATGTGATGAATCATTTTTTTTTGCTGGATTTATTAACTTTCATAACGTAAGCTATAGGATCATGTACCTGTGAATTAGTTTGGTTTTATTAGTTTATTTTATTTTGATAGTTTTCCTTTTAATGGTTCTTTTTTACTCTATTTTTTAAAATAAAGAGTGTTAATTATAAATTACTTAATGAAATTTAATTTGAAGAGAAGAATTATATATATATATATATATATATATATATATATATATATATATATAAAGGAAGCTCTAATAGAGCCTCTAGAATACTTCCCATTATATTCATCTTTTTTTTTTACGGAAAAGATTATAATCATCTATGGTTATATATATAATTATTATTATTATTAATTGTTATAAATTTATGGCTGAAAGTTTTGATGTATACTCGCCTTTTGAATTTTAAGCAAAAGTTTACCAATATATATTTTCAACGACATCTCAGGTTTTGATAGAACTACATCAAAATTATTTTAGCTATTAATTTATTATGGAGTGAATGTCTTTTGCAATCCTATTAATTAATTTTTTATAATTTTGTAGTTGTAAATTTAAATGAAAGGACTTTCCAGTTACATAACGGAAGTCTTAACTCAAAAAAATAAAGCATACACTTTAATACCTATTCATATTTATACATCTCAATACCTTCCATTTTTGTGAGCCATCAACATTCTTCCATATTTCCTTTATTGTTTTCATGATCTCATGAGTGTTTTTTTCCTTCAAGAATTTTCAGTTTCTATGGCTCCACTTTCTTGGCTTATTCATCACTATATGTTCTATACATAATATGATAAATTTCTATTAGTTTTTTAGTGCATCATTTGATATATACTTACTAACATTTCAACGTGTGTGTCTTCTTTGTTAGGAGCATTGAAAATCACTTCGACTCTTAGGCATGCAAGAGATGTTTAGAGCAAATATAGGTCAAGGCTATGTGAAAAACCTTGCATTTTTGAATTGAAGGAGACACGCGCCAGGAGATTAAAATCTTAATAAAATAAGGATTCTAAAGGTGGGATATTTTTTTTACTCTGAAGGTGAGATATTTGAGAAGAAATTCTGGTAGTTTGGTGGTACCATTTGAAAAAATTTCCCTATCAATTTATTGGTGAAGTCATTGACGTTTATATGGGAATCAGGTGGATCATATTTTTGCAAAACATGTTTTGATTCATTTGAGATCTCCTCCAATAAAACAATGCTATAGCGTACGAACAATAATCCAAAGGGAATATAGTTTGGCATTTTTCGAGGGTTGGACGTGAAAAATTCAATTGTTTCGAAAGATATTACTATATAGGAAAACATTTTGCAACATCAATTTACTAATTTGTGGAATGTATACATAAATTTTAACATGAGAAGTACGATCATTATGAAGCATTTTTGGAACAAAACATAAGAAAATTCACATTCTTAAATCATATGTTTTATGTCTTTGTATGTTATTGTATACTTGCATCTTCTAAAAAGGAGAATTTTTCTTTTAATATTGTAGAAAACATCATTTTTTTTAAAAGTTATGTACACAAAAAGTTATTTTACTTTTTGTTACAATTAAAATTAGCACTTCTTATTTAAAAATTGTGTTTGACAATATTTTTTTTCATGACTTAGTCCTCTATTTTAGTAGTAAATTTGTCTTATTCATTATTTACAATTTTTTTTTAAAAATAACTAAATTGAAGTTCGTAAAATTTTATTAATCTGTATATTTAAGGGAAATACAACACTATGCGTTATTTTAAATGCAAATTATTTTCTTTAGTTACAATTGTATAGCTTTAAGTAAAATAAATGAAATCCTTGAGACATATGTTATATTAATATTATGTATGTATATGTGTAAATACATACATAATATTAATATAACATATGTCTCTATATTAATATACATATGACCATAATGCTTAAATCTCAAGGATTTCATTTTTTTACTTAAAGCTATAACATATGACCATAATACTTAAATCTCATGATTTTGATCCCGAAATCTCTATATTTCTCCAATAGATTGATCAGAATAATCTCTTGATAACAAACTTAAGAGACTAAATTATAAACATAAAATGTAAAAAGGTTAGCGTTTTTGAATTTTAAAAGTTAAAAGACCAATGTGGAGAAAAACATAAAAGAAGAAATCAAAATTTAAAAGTTAAGTTACCCCTAAGCAATTTTGCTAATATTTATACATCAAGAAATTACTCATAGTTATGTGTCACATCTAGAAAATCCCCAATCCATACCACATCAAAATATATTTTATTAAAATATACTTTAGATTATACTTTATAAAAAAATACTTTAATTATTTTAATTAATATTTTTGTTAACTGTTGTAAAGTCATATTTTTTCAGTTCTTTTTTTTTCACATTATTACCAAGAATAAAACAAAATAATAGATTTTTATCAAATATTTTTTTCTGTTTTTTTTTCCTAAATTTCATTCTAAATTAAATTTCTTGAATGTTTTACATGATTTATGTTTCACCATACAAATTCAATTGTCTCTAATATTAAAAAGCATGCTTACAAACTTCAACATATGAAATATTTTTTTATTTTGAATTACTAAATATAATGGAAAATATTGTACTAATCAAAAAATAATAATATGAAAACATATTTACCAATTTTAAAATAGTAAAGTATTCAATAAACTTCGTTTAACTTTTATTAAGTTATACTTTCAACAACTAATCTCATAAAAATTATATACAAATATTTATGTTTAAAAATGTATATGACTATTAAAATATTACCTAATAAAATAATATTTAGATATAAAATAAAACAACATATTCATAATGTAAATTACAATTTATTTATTTTTATATATATTTTGCAAAACCAAATAAAAAAATATTATAAAAACCCGTGCAAAGCACGGGGATTCCCCCTAGTAAATTACTAAAGGAAGCTCTTTTAGAGCCTCCACAATGCTCTTCATCATTTTTATTCAAAATAATATATATTTATAATTTAAATAGAAGACTTTATTAAAACATATAATTACACACTAAATTATTAAATGATGATTTAGTGGAAAATTAATTTTTGATGGATGCTCCATAATGCTTCTCATTAATTCTATTATTGTTGTTGTTGTTATTATTATTATTATTATTATTGTTATTATCATTAATCCTCAATAATTTTTATTTCTTTTTTCTTTTTTTTTCTCTACAATTCATGAGGTGAAGTTTTTCCTTTTATTGTTTTTTATTTGCAAAACATTTACCGATAGATAAATCTCAATATAACATTTTAGACTATATATTTTTTTAACAAATCTATCATAGTTTAATCGAAATATCTACTAATTATAATAGTTTAGATGAGTTTAACACAACATATGAATTTTTATTTAAAATATTTGAATATAACGAAATGTAAAGGAGGCTTCATCTTTTATAAATATGTAACCTTAAATTCCAATTTTTCTGATTTTTTTATTCATTAACAAAAATACGAAGATGCTATTTCTGTAAGAGACAAAATTAAATATGAAAATTTAAACAACTTTAGTTCCAAAGCCTATATATATATAATATTAAATTTATATTATATTAATAATTAAATATAAAATATTTAACATTATATATTACTAACTATAATGAATTAGTTTAGTTATTTTAATTGTTAAACTATTTTAGTAATAATAATAAAAATCAAGATGAGTTAAAATGACTCTTTGTTTTCCTCATAAGATGGTTGGTGGTTGTTGGGTACAAAAATATTTACAAGTACATAAAAACTTAAAAAATGAAACTGATATGTAATTGTACGTTACAAGTAAACTTTTCATCTCATTAAATAATAATCATACTTATACCTATAAAAGTAATTATAGAAATTATAGTGAAGCCCTATATATTATAATTGAAATTATTTTAACTATATGCTTTTTTTAAATTTATGGCTCGATTTTTTTATTATTATGTAATTTAACATGAACTCATATATATATATATAATAACTCTAAACTAATTCGAATGAAAAGAAATTAGATTATTATGATTTTTTGAGTTCAAAGGTTTTTGTATTGTTATCAATGATATTTTCTAATGAAAAGACTGAAATTATAATAACAATCAACAATAATATATTTACTAATAACATAATATAATATAAAGAAATTTTACTTTTATTTACAAAGTTATATTATTATTATAATTTGTAAAAATCTAAGTAGTTGACCTTTAAAATTCATTTTTTATTTTTTATGTTACAATTATGCATTGAAAGGGAAGAGTTTCACATTCATATACATTTTTTCGTTAATTGACAATAAACTCAAGAGTTATTAGAATATGAGTGGGATGATGAGGGGAGAGGTTTTGACAACAAAATTCATAATGAAAAACAAGAAGTAGAAGAATGGAGAAAGTTTTGTGAGAAGAGATAGAATACACAAAAAAGGGTAAATAGTTTCATATTCTTTACAGCTTTGAAGTAGACAAAGAGGCAAGAAGATAAATTTGGATCAATTAGTGATTGATGCAACTGAGACAACCATTTTTTGTAAAGTTATAGCATTGAGAAATCAATGTAAATTTTAATATTGTTGTTTAGAAAATTGTTTAATTTTAGCTTTTGTTGATATTGTATGATGCCCTAGGTCTAAATGATTTTTCTTATGTTCCTTCAATGTTCATCAATTTCTTCACCAAAAGAAAATGTTCATCAATTTATGTTTATAACTAAAAGAATATCTTTTTGGTCTCTTAATTAATAGATAATGCCTTTGTTTGTCTTTAAACTGACTACACGAATAATAAAAATGTCTTCAATATCATTTTGTTAAAACATGTGCTAAAACACACAAGAGACATGACATTTGGTGTCCACCTTCCACACGTTAAACAATATTTTACATTTATAAATAAATAATATTGGTTATTATTTTCAATGAGATATTTCTTTAGCATGAAAATATATTTAAAAAGTATATTTACTCTTAAAACCATGCTTTGGGTTTATATGTAAACAAAATATATTGAGCACTATTTTCATTTACACATTTTCTTTAATTATTTTTTTAGAAGTAAAATATCATATTTTTTAGGTGATGGTTATTTAGAAAATTCTGAATAAATATAAATAAACAATTAATTAAATAAGAATACCAAGATTCTATCCAAGTTACTCTAAATTAGAAAACATAAGTGTTGCCTAATTTGGATTTGCAAGTGAGAAGTGAATAATAATCTATAATAATTCGAAAACCGCAATATGAAAATAGTGAATAATCTAAGTTCCTTAATTTTTTGTCCTTCTACTAATATCATAACAATGTTTATAGTCCTTATAATATTTATAAACATCATATAATACTAAACTACATTATATAAATTCACTTTCATTTTCTCTATGTATGTTTAAAAATTAATATCTAAATAAATTGTATAAAAGCTGTTCTTCCTTTCTTTCTAATTATACATATTTAAATTATATCTTTAACATGTTTTTTTAATAAATATTTGTTGTGTAAAAAAACAAATATTTGTATAAGCCCGTGCATCGCACGGGATTTTCCCCTAGTAAATTACTAAAGGAAGCTTTTTTTGAGCCTCTAAGAAGCTCCACATAATTTTCATCTAATTTTCAAATTAAATCTCAATATTCTTTTTTACTTAATTAATGTCCACTCCACCTTTATGACATCCAATAAATCTCTTAATGAAATGAAAGGTTGTAACCAAAACGGATAAAATGAAAAGACACTCTTAACATGTCTTTATATGGTTTTTTTTTACAAATGTCTTTATATGGTTTGGTCCTACATTTATATAATGGCCTGAAATGAAAAGCTTATAACGAATTTTTATATTACCCAAAATACTAATGGTCATTAAAAAGCTATTCATATTCCATGAACCAAGCAAATTATATGTTGTGACCTACGCAGGTTATTTGGTTTAAAAGGTCAGTTCAACATATTAAAATTAAAATAATTATGGTTTAATCAGAAATTATACTTACATATAATTAGAAACCAACATGTAATAAGAATAATAAATCATTTATTCCCTCACTAAGTATACATAGCCTTTATATACACCACTTCTCATACCATTTGTGCATACTTCCTCTTTCACTTACTTCACTTGAGCTCCAGCCATTTTTTAGACATTTTCATTTCTTTTTCATTATATCTTTTTGATGAGAAAATCTGACAATTATACATGTTGTTTTTGTAGTTTCCTCAGCCAACTATTCAACCACATTGAAGAGTACTGCATTATAAAGTCGGGATTTCAAACAAAAATGTTCCCATTCTACAATCAAAAAGTATGAATATTCAATTATCGGGTATTTTAATTACCATCAATGTATATATATTTTGAATTACTTCAGTGATTGTTTATAAATCTATTTTATTTATAGATTTCAATCCAGATATAATCTTTCAATATCAATAGAATAAAACATCTTTCATTTTTAGATTCCTAAGAATGTTTGTAAATTAAAATAACATTATGAGTTTCTCAAAATTTAAGCGACAATGTTTGCACATATTTTCATCCAAAACTTTTTCATTTATATTTTTCCATTACATTGCAGATGCAGAAGAGAAATACCCATGAGTTTTCGAATGTGGAGAGGCCAGATTAAATTTGCTCAATTTGAAACGAGACCAAGCCACTACTGCTCCAATTATTAGTAACATGGAATCTTTAAACAAATTATTAACATTACTGTGCACAAACTTTTGTAAAACAATACTATCAAAAAACATAATATCAAAAGTGAACGCGGCCTTTCAATTTCTTCATTTTCTCTTCATTGTAATGATTAATACTATCATATTACTACTATTAATCATAAGACTGTAAATGCCAAACTCCCAGTCATTATATAAACCCTACCCACTCACTCACATACCCAACCTTCTCACTCTTATTTTCGGCTTTATTTTTTCCCTCTCTAGGATAGTTCATGGGTACTCAAGACAACAGTGTCAGTCTCGAGAAGTAAGAAAAAGATTAAAGAAGATCGATCAAAATCGAGTACTGGCCGAATTTTCCCCTTAAGAGTATTAAGCACTCGCCAATGTTTAAGCAGGGTTATATTTTTGCTTTGGTTATTGTGGTGCATAGGTTTCTCATGGATTTGCCTCGGCTATTACAAAAGGGAATAAATAGAATATTTTGTGTTTTTCTACTCTATATATTTAGTTTATTGCTTCCTCCCTTTTTATATAGAGTTGGTGTTCTTACCTTAATGAGTTTGGTTTTGTTGGTTTCTAAATATGTTTCACTTAACTTTTTCATTTTCTTTATAGATTGGGAGAATTATTCTTCTATATGTGCTGATTATTGTATATTGTTCTTTAACCAACACTTCTCACATAGACTTAATTCTAGGTGAACAAATCCATTGAAATTTCTAAGAAATGCCTCTTTTTGTTTAGTGATAAAAGTAATTCTACTTATTAAATATAATTTTACTTATTAAAAAAATATAAAGCTACTTTTTTAAAATTTTATTTATGTTTCTCCTTTTTACTGAGAACTTCAACTGTCACTTTCTAATTTTAAATTAAATTATTGTTGCGACCATTACTTACTTTAACATTTTTTTGGACCAAATTACTTACTTTAACATTGGAAATCTATCCTTCTTCCCATGTACTCCAAAGCCATATAAAAGAGACTTTAACTCTTTTTTAATAATTAACCACTATATTATTGGATGTTAATACTCACTTTAAGGCTAAAAAATTGAGAATTATTTAATTTTATTTTTTGGAATGCATTGTATTGATTCGACACCAACATGCTCCATCTCTTTTTTTCTTTGATAATACATATTCTATCCACTTAATCTCTATCAAATTAAAGCACTAATTATAACAATAATTTATACCACCTTATGTTTTGTAACATATCATTAATATATTAACTTCTATTAATGTTATTAATCATTATTTAACTAAGACTTACAACCACATATTTCATCCACTTTTTATTTGACAGTACATATTTCATCCACTTAATCTCTATAAAAAAACTAACTATATGTAATATATTGACATGATTATAATGATTATTTGAGCCAAATAACAATTGTCATTATATATAATTATCACTTTGTGATTTAAGGTTTTATGTAACACCCTAATATCTCTAATCAATAGAAATACTAAGAATATACAATTTAGTAAACATCAGAGTAACTTTCCTACTTATAATAAAGAAAAAGCGGAAACGATTACATAACTCAATTATCTCAAGTCATATATCGACTACAAAGACGACGGGAATAACATAATCAGAGACTGAAGGATTAAATCTTCAATCTCCTCTTCTTGCATGACACCTACTCGCATCCCTTAACCTTCTTCTTTTCCCTTGTTTCTCTGTAAAACAACAACAAATGATAGGGTGAGATAACATATCTCAGTGAGTTCTACCGCGACCCCTAACATTCACTCGGTTCAATTATGAAAACCCTTTTAATTCGTAATTCAATATAAATTACAAAATAGTCCATTTCATCTTTTATCACATCACCAACCACCCAAAGTAGCTTAAGTGATGAATTTCAATATTACATTTTAATCTTTTGCAAGTCACCAACTCCGAAAGCTTAAGTGAACCCCTAATTACGCTCACGGTTTAAGTACAAAGTTCCTCTTTAATTGGTAATTCAATATGAATCACAAAACCATCTGGCAATTCTACAAATGAATTGCAAAAACATCTGGTAATTCAATAAAAGAATTACAATAAAGCCTTATTAATTCTAGCACATCACCAACAACCCAAGGAAGCTTGAGTGAACCCCTAATTACGCTCACGGTTTAAGTACAAAGTTCCTCTTTAATTGGTAATTCAATATGAATCACAAAACCATCTGGCAATTCTACAAATGAATTGCAAAAACATCTGGTAATTCAATAAAAGAATTACAATAAAGCCTTATTAATTCTAGCACATCACCAACAACCCAAGGAAGCTTGAGTGAACCCCAACATCTGGCTGATAAGTGTACAACTCTTAAAGGCAAAGTAATAATAAACCTCAGGGGGCCTAAGATAAGGGCTCATGACTTCCCTCTCTTAGTATGCTAACATCTGGAGGTCGTCACCTCAATACGATATAATTTATATATCACACCCGCATTGGGCCGTCAATCTTATTTAATACCCGCATTGGGTCGTCAATCACATATGATATAATTTATATATCATGCCCACTACAATAGTAGAACATGAAGTTCCGTTTTGATTTGAAAAACATATGTTCTCACACGTGGCTAGCCTCGGTTTTTCGAAACATTGATAAGTTCCAAAACATTTCCTAAAAACCAAGTTTGAACATGTTAAAATCATGTTTTTATAAAGTAAATATCATCCGAATTGGTTGAGAAAAGGTTTAGAACTGATTTGGAACAAAAAGGAGCGACGAAAAGACAAAACAGCATTTTGGACCAGAGAGCAACGCATGGTCCGTGCCCCTGGGGCGCACGGTCCGTGCTACCTGTAAAAAAAAATTGTGGGATTGTCTACGGGACGCACGGTCCGAGCCTCTGAGGCGCACGGTTCGTGCTACCTGTACAGAAACAGCATTTTAACTCCGTTTCGCGATTCCGATCGACTCCAAACCGAAACCCAAACCAATTCCAACTGAAAAACAGAAGATTTCACAACATATTCCAGTCCAAAAAATCACAATCAAACCAAACTTCACATCCCAATCAAAGTATAATTGGAAAATTAAACCGTAAACGATGTTTTTCTAAAATTCAGTTTTTGACTCTAAAATCCTTTCGAAACCAAAACATCAATCGATTCTAGAATTTCAACACAATCAATTTAAAGTGTAAATTCCCTAAACGTGAGTAAAACTCACCTATCGTGATGAAAATCACGAAACATCGAGACTTTCGAAGTTCAAACGACCCGTAACGCACGAACACGTTCCGAACTTCACGAACTCGCTTCGAACACTTCCAATCGCTTCGAAATCGAACCAACTACTCCAATACCCTCTCCTACTGTCCCAAACCAAAATCAAACAACAAGGTGAGTTGTTTTTGAGCTTCTAATCTGAAGGTAGAGCTTCAAGGACCAAATTCAAGCTTTGAGTGTTCTAAAACTCCATTTCTCTTCACTATGAGCTCTAAAGGTCATCAATGGTGATTTGAGGTAGGAAGAAAGATTGGTGATGAAACTAGTATCAATAGATACGAAATGAAAAATGGAGAAGGATTGTGGTAGAATAACTTACATACAAGAACTAGGGTGGAAGTTCCTCTTTTCTTCTTCCTCCTTCTCTCTCACGAGTCTCTCTCTTCTCTCTCTCTATACCCTTTTTTTTTCTTTCTAAGTTTTAGAATTTAGGAAAGTGAAGTGGTGTTGGCTGATGTTGGAGTGTTGACTTGAGGGTTATTAAAAGGTATGAAAAGACCTAAATAC
Organism: Astragalus glycyphyllos; assembly: GCA_963573325.1. NCBI lineage: Eukaryota > Viridiplantae > Streptophyta > Magnoliopsida > Fabales > Fabaceae > Astragalus > Astragalus glycyphyllos. The sequence goes on from OY754310.1 coordinate 40,494,858, forward strand.
TCCTTCTCTCTAATCCTCACTTAAATCCATTCTAATCAATTTAGCACTCATCAATTCCTATAACTTAGCAAATTAACTACCATTCCCATGATCCTCCCATGTTTAGGACTCAATATATTATTTCATCGAATAATAAATCTTTACTAGGTGACAAAATGACAATTTTACCCTTGTGCTCTAATTCTCACTTAAGCCAATTTCTACCTACAACAATCACACGCAATCATATATATAATTCAAACAACAATGCGATTAAATCACATAATCTAGCAATTTTATATTGCTTTCGAGACAATCTCATATCCTCGACTAGATTTATTATTTCATCGAATAATAAATCTCTAGTTAATTTCGTAAACCGAAATTAACGAAACTAGGGATGTTACATTTTACATCCAATAAAAACTTTGTTTTTTACGTTTTTTTTTTATAATTTATCTTATTCGTTTATAAACACTTACAAACACTATTTGGAAAACATTTACAACCACTATTTTAATGCTCATTAGGTTTAAAAAAAGTGATGACTTAATATTATATTAATATTATTGACCCCTAACTATAGGATTCTAAAAAACCACATTCCTACTCACTATATAAAATTTCTGTACTAATTAAAAAAGAAATAAAATAGTGATTTTAGTTCAAAATGATATTTTTTTAAAATTCGTTTAATAACCTCCAACTATAATATTTATATTGTAACATTACTAATTATTATTTTTATTTCTAAAGTAATCAATATGCTAAAAAAGTGATATAGTGTATATTAAAATAGTCCTTCTTATCAAAAAACAAATATAATGTTTCGTTTTCAAAATTTGATTTAAGTTTCTAAATTAATAATTATCTTAAGAAATGGTGAGTAGTGTATTAAAATAGTTTTACTCATTAAAATAACTAATATAATGTTGTTTTTAGTTAAAAATATTATTACCAAAACTTAATAAAATTAAATTTAAAATATTATAAGAAGTCCATTATTTTCCAATCATGGTCTATTATTTTCTATTCATTACTTATTTTTAATTTTTTTTAAATATTTTACTTAAATGAATGCGCTCCTTTAAAAAAATAAAAAAGTTGTTTTTTTTGGTACATTAAAAAAAGTTTTTTTTGATGTATAGTTGTACTAATTTTAAAGTTGGGTAGTTTGTTTTTGATAAATATAAATAAACAATAATAGATAACAGTGCAAGGATTATATCGAACTTAATCTAATTTAGATATATAACATAACTATTGCCTAATTTGGAATATTGCAAGGGAGAAGTGAATAATAATCCATCGTAATTTGGAAAAAAAATTATATGAAAATGGTAAATAATCTAAGTTTCTTAATTTTTTGTCCTTCTAATATCATTACAATATTTATAGTCCTTATTATATTTATAAACATTATATTTTTTTTGACCAATAAACATTAAATATTATAAACTACATTTATTTTCTCTATGTATGTTTAAAAATTAATAACTAAATAAATTGTACAAAAATTGTTATCCCTTTCTTTCAAATTATACAAATTAAAATTATATCTTTAACATGTTTTTTTAATAAATATTTGTATAAACCCGTTACATGTCCACTTCACATATCCTTTTTTAATTTAAGCTTCTAAGAGCATCCACAATGGGGTTCATATATTAAAGTTGGAATATTATAGGTACCCTCATTGTGGAGATTTAAAAGTGGGTATCTATTAAGACAGAACTCTTGAATAAGAAACTCTCTCTCCTCTTACGCGGGGACCACAATTTTTTTTCATATGTCATAGTATAAATTATTGTTAAAATTCAAAATGATAAAAAGTTAGAGGGACCCGTTTGTTAAATTTTGTTGGGATTCTAGGTTGGAGAGAGGGAGAAATTTGTAAGTTGGTTTGCCTTCTTTGGTAATGGCGGAGTAGGAGTTCCACTTTTAATTTGTTTTTGTTTAGGTAATTAAAATGGATTTGGGGTGGAACTTCTACTCTGTGCTGGAGTTCAGGATTTTGATACTGGTGGAGTAGGATGTTTGCGAGATTGAGTCGCAACGGATGTGCTATCCTGCTGTGAGTCAGAAATCTCATCTACACGTTTCCACCATGACGAGTCTCGCTTTGTTGAGAACTCATCTTTCTTCTTCTTTCCCTTTCCATTTTTAGGTGCTCCCATTGTAGTGATTGGTTCCGGTGGTAGACACATGAAAGTAGTGTCCGAGAATGTCAACTCACGTGTTTTTTGCTTTATCATAACTCTACCAGCGTGATCAGCGACATCAAACCTTCGTTTATAGCTTCAAATTCAATCTTCAGATTCAACTCATCATTTGGGATTTCAGAAGAATCGTCATGATGGGAAACCTTGAAATTAAGTCTCTTCCAGTGAGGATGAATCGTTTCCAATGGAAACGGAGTGAGGTTCACCATGTGCCTACAAAACATGTATATGGTTTTTTTACAATGATAATTTTGAATGAGATATAGAAAACTAAAAGAGTTAGTTAAAACTTTTACCTAGCAAGCTCACATGCACACAGTAGACCATGTGTCGTTCTGATCACGCATCCACCTCATGGCAATTTTAAAAGTGTTACAATTCACTTTGCCAACTGAAACAATGTCTGTCATAGATATTCTTAAATTTGTCAAACTTGCAGATTGTTATTCGAATGTAGCAATCGCCTATAGAGTTTTACTAACGGTGCCCGTGACCGTAGAGCATCAGAGAGAAGTTTTTCAAAACCAAAGTTGATTAAAATCTACTTAAGATCATCAATATCACAAGAGAGATTGAACGATTTGGCAACCTTGTCAATTGAGAAGGACATGTTGGAGAACATTGATGTTGATTAGATTATAAATGATTTTGCATCTCAAAATGCTCAAAGAAATCGCTTCTTATGACATTTCGGGAAAAGAAGTTTTTGATATTTTGTAAAACTATTATTATGTATTAAGGTGTATTATGTTATGAAATAAATTATTATTTTGTCTCTTATTGAAATATTTTCAAATTAAAAAATAGATATGTTAGGGAGTCATTTTCTCACAATTTGCCTAGGACCCATAAAAAGTCGAACTGCTTTTTTAAGTCAACATTTTATACGGAACTACTTCACAACCCAACAGACAAGCACCAATTACTATCCTCCTCATAGATTATTATTATTATTATTATAACTACACCCACGGAGGGCTAGTGACAGATTAATTTCTTTAAAATATAGAGTTGGGTGGAGAGAACTAATGGACGGCCCTAAACTACTAATAATTATTAGGCAAAAATACATCAGAGGTCCTTTAAGTTATTTATTTGTAACAAGTTGGTCATTTATGTTTTTTTCGTACCATTTAAGTCCTTTAAGTTATTTAACGGTTTCACGGTTACCCTTTCTGTCCATTTTCGTCTAACACCGTCAAAAAAGGCTTATTTGGCAGTTAAGTGATGATTTGTCAAAAAAATATTAATCCATGTCATTTTTATTTAATTTATTAATAATAAATTAATCCATGTCACCCTCTTCCTCCTTCTTCTTCCTTGTTCATTTTCCTTCTTCTTCCTCCATGAGCAGTTTTCCGCAGCAACTACGACAGATCTGAATAAATGGGTTTGCTGGAAAAATTGAAGATGAGTTTGAGAAAAATGGAAAATACGAGTGTCCAATTTAGGGTTTATGTTTATCCCCAATTCCGTTGCATCTCTTCTAGATCTATTGCAGGAAATTTCAACGAAAATTAAGGACCAAATCTGAACGAAAATGGTAAAACGAATCTGAACAAAAATAAAACTCAACAGACCCAATGAATCTGAACAAAAATCTTGGTTGCAATTTTGAATACACCCAACGAACCTGGGTATGGTTTTCGGTGATGCACTAAAAGCAATCTCAAATTTCTATTAATAATATCAGGAATCTAACATTTCTAATAATAATATCATTAATTTTTCGGTGATGCACTAGCAAGTATGGTTTTCTGTTTAAACAATTTGGGTTTAAATTTTCAGGAATCTGATTTGGACATTTTCACTCAAACTGATGAGATGATGATGTTACCACGAGAGAGACGATGATAGAGGCATAGAGACGAGGTGATTGTGGGTTGATTCAGTGCTTTGATTTGGGGTTGAAGATAGATAATTTATGGGTTTGGGGTTGGAGATGGGTTAGAGGTTGAAGATGAAGATGCCACGTAAGACTTCGTTAGGGACACATCACCACCGTAACTGACACATCAGGCCCGTTTGTGACAACTGGATTTTTTTTCTAACGGAAATTTAAAAAAAGGCTAACGGTGTAAACGTTAGCTAACTTAAAGGACTAAGTTGGTACGAAAAAAACATAAAAGACCAACTTGTTATAAAAAAATAACTTAAAGGACCCCTGATGTAATTTTGCCTAATTATTAAATATAATTAACAGGTCTATGACTATTATTTTCACTTCATTATTGTACATATTCTAAGCGTATTACTACCACCCCAAATTTAGTAATTCTATTGTTGACTTGGTGGACACATACGCCACTCACAAAGTGTGGTTACACAAATAAAGCCTTCAAGCAAGTTCATATTATATCAACCATATCACTTAATTTCCATTGATCTGCCCCTTCAGTAGTACAATTATAGTAACAATCTCACTTTTCATGTGTAATTATCAATCCATGATAAGCACCTACATCCTTAATCCTTTCCCATTTCAAAACTTTCTGCCACACATCAATTCCACTCATCATTTTCTTTTGTACCACCCAAGTTTCTCTCTCTTTCCCTATGATAGTAGCTCTTAGCTGTATTACTAAAGTGTTTCTGATACCATATATTTTCCTCACCATTAGTTCCTAACACAGTTTCCATGTAAATTAATTTCTACCACACGTGCATTTCATGTTTTACACCATTATTTCCTACCACACTTTCGCACTGAATTATTCCCTACCACACCCTGTGCATCGTGCTGTTGAGTTTCCTAGGAACTTGCATTTTTACAGATGTGCATCACTTTAATTATTCTCATTAATAACTAGCTCTTATCAATCTCATATCGTTTCATTCAAAATAACTGAATTCTACTTAAACGCTCATGCATCTCATAAACACAAACAAAAGTTGATTACAATTTTAGGAATACCAATGGGAAATTTTATTTGTGCACAACTTTACTTAGACTTGCATCTTCAACATTTTACTTAAATTTACATCTTGAAGTTTACTTAAATTCGACCAAAAATTATTTTGTGCACCTAACAACAGATTTTGGATTTTTGAACTCATACATGTTTCCACCCAACTTATTCCACAATCAATTCAATTGGTATTCAACATATTAAATTACATGTCAAACACTATAATTTCCTATTAACTTATTCTTACCGATTATTCTCTACCACACTCTGTGCATCGCACGGGTGAGCGCCCTAGTAAACTATATATTAAGATTACATAGCTAAGGGACTATGTAGGTACGGCTACGAGAATTTTTTGGTCCAATGAGAATGCTCGCAAGTTGCAATACATATTTATCCTGTAGCTTGACATTTATGACGGTGGTACAACAACAACTTGCTTCAATTATTGGCAAGCTTGCTTTCCTTGTGTGAGGTAGAAGAAGCGGAAATTTTGTGGAAATTTTGTGAGAATGGTCTTAGTTTGGTTTTTGTAGGGAAAGTTTTGGAGAGAGCATGGCTTTTACCTTTCTACATATATATTACTTAGTGAAGGTCTAGTTAATTTAATACACGCACAAATAAATTTGGGGGTGTTATACCTAAATCTCTCTAAGTCGTAATTTACACAATTAAAATAAAATAATTTTTAAAACATGTCCTAATAATTATTTAGAATAAGTGGGGTGTTACATAAATGGCTAGAATATGGGGATAGGAACACCCGATATTTCCATGGTGTCACTGCGATTAGAAGACGAAGAAATGATATTTTGGCCCTCCAAGATGATCAAGGGTGGTGGATCCGCGAGGTGGAGCAGTTGAAAAAACTTGTTATGGCCTATTACTCCACTTTATTTAGGAATGACTCACTCTTTACTCCTTCTTGTGTGCAGGGATGAATATTCAACAGGCTAAGCGGCAAGGAGTGTATAATTTTGGCCCAAGACGTGACAATGGACGTATTGCTATGTACTATGAAGAGTATTGGGCCTTACATGGTTGGTGTGAGAAAAAGTAATGTGCAAGTATACACAGTCTACAACAAGTAATATAGAGAAGATGAGATCGTACCCACATGGATTGGATTAATTTCTTATGCTTAAATATATAGGGAAATCAGTGTAGAGTAAACTACTAACAAATGGTGGATGGTGGTATGCAATAAAATGTAAACAAAGTATATAAGATGTATGAAAACAGTGGAGAATGATAGTTGGGATGTTTCTCACCAAATAAGTTACTTTCAATAGTTTTGTGTTTATATGTGGTGCAGGTGCACTGACTGCTGTTGCATTAAAAATGTTCTTTTCAGTCACTTTCTTCAGAGTTTCATTACAAGTTTCTTATGTCTAAGCATGCTAAATAAGTTGACTATTGTATTTGAAGTACCCACAGTATCACCCTATGAACTATGATATCCTATGTCTAGGTCTTAGCATGGTTTTAACAAAGTTTCCTTTAATTAAAACACTTACCCATATTAGTTCTTGAGTTCTAGCTATAAACCATGTCTGTATTTATCACTCTACTTATTCTAAATAATCAACCTCAAAATAAGTGTTGAAAGAAGTATCAAACAAGAACTAAAATGCACACATCACATATGAACACAATAACTTATTTAAAAGATCATTATAAGGTTTAAAACATCATTATAAGGTTTAAAACATCCCAATCAAAAGAGTTTAGCTCATGTTAGACATTGCAAGGGATATATAAACTGAAAGGATCATATTCATATAATTGAAATCACAACAAAAGAAAACAACAAGGTAAGGGTTACACGGGTTGAAGTTCTTTTGCATGAATTCTCCAAGCAATGCAGGTGCACTAATTTCACTGCCTTCAGCTAGCACTACTAATTGTGATGAAGTAAAGAAAGAAGTTGTCAATTCCTTTCTTGCCTTCTTACAAGAGAATGAAAAACGAAACTTAAAACTAATCTAAGGTATCTTGTTAATATTTTTAGATGTGTCTTCAAATGAGAAGTGAGGGTCCTTTTATAGCCTTCAAAAAGTGAGCCTTCCTTGGAGATGAAGTTAACTTGAGGTTTAACTAGGGTTAATTGCTGGTCTTTCAAAAAGCAAATTGAATTCCACACTCAAACACAAAGGGAGGTCCAATAATGAAAGGCCAAGTCTCCCAAAGTGCATGACTCTTCAAAGCTAATCTTTTTATGGTAGGCGCCGAAATTTGCAAGTTGCATGTGACCATGTGATTAAGCATGACATCATCCATGAAGTGTTGGTGCATCTTGATGGTTTGAGAATGCTTCATGCATAGTTGTCAGTTTCCAGTGCAGGTGCACCTGGTGCAGGTGCACTGTTGTGTTCTGGTTATTTCTTGATGCAGGTGCACCATGGTGCAGGTGCACTGTTGTATCCTGGTGCAGGTATCCTGGTGCAGGTGCATTGAACAAACACATCAAAATACCAAAATATATGCCAAATGCTTAATCATGAGCATAACCCTTTATAAAACTCTGAATGTTGTTATTTTATTTATTTAACCACAATTACTACTTATTCTTAGTTAGAACTTAGCAATTATTATGTTTTAGATGCGTAAATAACTCTATATAAAATAGAGTTATCAATGGTCCCTTGTCTAGATGGCTTTCAAGCAACCTTCTTCCATTCTAAATGGTATATTGTGGGGAAGTCTGTCATGCAGTTAGTCTCGTAGGTTTGGCATGAGTCGTGGAGGATCAAAGAGCTCAATGACACCTTTCTATGTCTCATTCCTAAAGTGGACGGTGTCACTTCAATGAAGCAATTTAGGTCCATAAGCCTATGTAACGTATACTTCAAAGTTATCACAAAGTTACTTTCCCATCACATTAGACAGTCTACTAATCCAAAAATGTTCATTGGGAGCTTAGGAGTGATATTAGCAGTGTCTTGGGGTTTAATTCCATTGACAATTTGGGTAAGTACCTAGGCGTTCCCACTTTTCACAAAAGAGTCAATTGTCATACTTTTAATTTATTATTGAAAAGGTAAAATAGAGGCTTAACACGTGGAAAGCTTAGATCCTATCCTTTGCGGGTTGTTTGACTTTAACCAAGTCGGTGTTACAAGCTATGCCTACTTATGTGATGCAATCTTGCGCCGTTCCAAATGGGGTGTGCCACGAAATTGATAAAATATGCAGGTTTTTTCTTTGGGGCAACAATGCTAATCAAAAGTTTACATTTATTGAGTTGGGATAAAGTTTGTAAACCCAAAAAGGAGGGAGGCCTTGGTTTGCGCATGTCTACTACAGTTAGTGACGCTTTTATGCACAAAGCACCTAGAAACTGTGTACCTTACAATACACGCTTTGGGTGGACACAATCAAGGGGAGATACCAATGTAGGAGGGAGGGTTTCCCTATTATCGATAAGAACAAATAGGGCTCCAATTTTTGGAAAGGGATTTTCCGAAATTGGGAAGATCTCAGAAAGCTGCTCAAATGGAGATTAGGAAATGGTGAGTTTATTTTATTTTGGGAAGAAAATTGGGCCCCCAACCTGGACATTTTGAAGGACCTTGAAATACAAGTTGTGGATACAAGAAATAAAGTTGGTGACTTTGTCACTCCTGTTGGTTATGCGTGCTCCTACTATTGTTGATGCGCCTGACGAGCCGATTTAGGGTCCGAGTAGCGATGAGAGGTTCTCAGCGAGATCTTCTTTCAACACTCTCTTCTCTTATTTTACGCAGGTCAATAGTGTGATGTTCAAGACAGTGTGGGATTGGGCTGGCCTGGAGCGAGTCTACCTGTTTCTTTGGAAAGCCTCACACAAAATCCTGATGGTGAATACTGAAAGATGCAGAAGGCACTTCTCTACAAACAGCGTATGCCATGTTTACGGTCTTACCGATGAAACCCTCTTTCATTGCTTTTGTGATTATAGCCACAGAGCTGTGATTTGGGCGAACATCATGGGCGTTAAGCTGCAATTTGATTTCTTCTTGGAGCAATATTGGGAACAATGGCTTTTACTCAACTTGATGGGTCATAAATTTGGGGAAGTCCCAAATTGACCTCTAATTTTTTGTATGGCTTTGAATCTGATTTGTCTGGCTCGCAACGAAATGGTGTTCTTTAACATCTCCACAAATCCCATTAAGATTTTCTGGAGAATTCGGAGGCAAGTCGCTGATATCATTCATGCGAAGGACCAACTTGCCCTACTTCAGTCATTCAAGCATGGTAACAGGTTAGTGAATGAATAAATTTGGTCTTTACCTCCACCTGGTTTTGTTTCAGTTGTTCGCAAACAACCGTAACAATGCTGGTTGAGGAGGAGTCGCTCACGATGTGAAAGGTAATTTCATCTTCGCTTTTGCTCACAAATTAGACAACTGTAACGTCCTTGAAGTCTACCTGGACCCTCTACTGCTTTCTCTACATGCCCTCTCCAATAGTCTATCTCTCTCTTTATTCTCCAATCCTCTTTTGATTGTCTCTCTATCTGTTCTTAATTTTTTCTCTCCTCTGCTCTTGAAATTTCTGTTGTAGGTGTGTATAGGTGTAGAGGATCCATACTCCCTTGAAGCTGAGTTGTGGGGAATATACCATGGCATTTGTCTCATCTGGGGTAAAGTGTACCGCAAAGTCGTTATTGAATCTGATTCGGCCAACGCCATTGAGATGCTTCATGCTCTGAAGTCACAACTTCATCCCCTTTTAGCTCTAATCCAGGGTATCAAGAAGGTGATGGTAGACCAAGGCCTTGTTGCTTGGAAGCATATAGCTCGGGTTAGAAATGGACTTGCGGATTGTTTAGCTAAGGATAGTCTTTCTATGGTTACTAATTCAAAAAATTTGATAGTTTTCTTGACTTTCTCATGCATGGATTCCTTTAATCCAAAAAATAAATACATATTTAACAGTACCATAAACCTGTATTTGCGATTTTTCTAATTGGGCTAACCTTTAACGATTGTTTCATATCAAATTTCATTTAATTGTTGGATATTTTGTAAAAATGAGGAGAGAGTACACTACTCTTCGCCGCTTGCTAGAAAACCTCCACATATTTTTTCAAAAAAATGGCCTTGACTAGTTATAAACTTCTAGTCCTTGTCAAGATATCATAGGGGTTTAGTAGTGCTGCATTATCCAGTTATAGAGATTGAGACTTGCGAATTTGTGGAATAAGTAGCTAAATCATACGGGTAACTTTTGGAAGAAAAAGAGGTTTTTTTCGCGGTGTGTTTTTGGCTTAGTTGGCCAGAAATATACTTTTATCTATTTGTCATTAGTCAAAACAATAAATATAATTTTATAAAAAAAATTAACGATAAAAATGTATATAAAGAATAAAGTTGGAAATAACCATAAATTTAATTAATCAAAATTCAAATATTTAACATAAATTTATTATATCTTTTTCTAAATTATAAAATGTGGTGTTAGTGGATAGTGATAGTCATATAGCAGGAATCTTTTGATTTCTGAAACTAAAAATGACATTAGTATGCTTGCGATGTGATGAACATTTTATACCTAACGACTTTATTTAGGACTAAAGTGTTTGTTTTTAATATATAAAATGATCTGAGGACAAAAAAGGGGGACAAGAGATAGGAGACAACTGTAATTTCCTATCCCCAATCAACCATGGGACAATTTCTTGTCCATGAACAAACTAAGTAAAAAAATTGTTAAATATTGTTTTGTTGACCAATTGGAAATGGAGGATGTTGACTAACGAGGATATTGGGAAAAACCCAAGTCCCACATTGACTAGAGATATAGTCTCAAAAGATTTTATAAGTAAGAGGCAACCTTCACCTTACAAGCCGGTTTTATGGGTTGAGTTAGGCCTAAACCACTTTCTAAGATGGTATCAGAAGCGATTATGTAGCTTCCGCATTCATTTGTTCTCAATGATTCCTCCATTGCCTTCCCGTGAATCTCTTCTTCTATTTTGCGATGAACAATGAGACCCATTGGATATCACAAGAAATTCCTTAATCTTATCTTCATTTTATTCGTTTCTTATCTTGATTTTCTCGTTTATCGTCTATTCGATTTCGTCTTTGGATCATTTGTTTTTCTGGTTCTTGACTTCGATTTCATCTTAGTTTCGTTCTTCAATTCTTGTTCGAAACTCCTCCTATTTCTGTTGTGGTCTTTGGTTTTGCTCTTCAATTCATGTTCAAAATCTCTTTATTTTCGCAAATTCGTCTCTGTTAGGGTTTCGGTTAATCTTCCCTTGACCGTTTTCTCCTTCCTCTCGCGTCTTTGAGAGTGTCTCTATCTCTGCAATTTGCCTTCTACAATTCGATTCTTGAAGTCTCTCAAATGTTAATATGGTATCAGAGCCTATTCTAGATCCTTCGGACCACCCACCATTATAATCCACGCACCAAGCCCAATAGTGCTGGGCGTGAGGGGGTGTATTGGGAAAAACCCGAGTCCCACATTGACTAGAGATATAGTCTCAAAAGACTTTATAAGTGAGAGACAACCTTCACCTTACAAGTCGGTTTTGTGGGGTTGAGTTAGGCCTAAACCACTTTCTAAGAGAGGATGCTTGTTGAAGAGATATCATTTTGTATAGATACGGCACTGAGTTATCAAGCTTGTTGCGAGGTAATACTTCAACGGGTAATAGACTTAATTCTCTGTGGTGGCGTGATCTTGCTTGTTTGGGTAATGGTTGTGTCTATGATGGCTGGTTTGAGGGGTTTGGGAGATGGTCGTGGAGTGGATTTTTTGGCGGCATTATTAGATTCGACAAAGGCCGTTATACCTTGAATTTCCAATATTATTTGTTGGTTGTGGTAACGATCAAGTGACAGTTGCTGATTTGGGCAGTTGGTGAAATAATGTTTGGCATTGGAATTTTCCTTGGAGCCACCTAGATGATCCACCTTTGGTCGAGGAGGCAAATGTCATTAGTTCATTTTTTCGAGATGTCGCGTTGAAGGTTGGCTGCGATGATTTCTAGATTTGGATATTAGAATCTAGTAAAAGCTTTACTGCGCCATCGTGCTATAATCAGTTGGTTAATGTGTTTTTGGCTCATAGTGATAACAACGATTTCAACTTGGCGCTTAAGGTTTATGGAAGTCAACATTTTCGGTTGGAGAATGCTCACCAATTCTCTTCCCGTCTGTGACTTGCTTGCTCCTAAGGCGTAAATGTTATCAACACCAAGGAGGCAGCGATTTGTGTGTTCTGTAGAGACCGGCGTGAAGATTCGCAGCATCTTTTTATTGATTGTTTATTTTTTAGGAGGGTGTGGTTAGAGATTAACAGATAGTTAGATATTCAGGTCCCCCTAACAAATGGCATAATGCACCATTTTTTTCGCTTATGGAAACTTATGCAAAGGAACTAAGGCGAAGAAGGTCAAACACTTGTTATGGTTGTCATTGTGTTGGTGTATTTGGTTAGCTCGAAACGGGTGTGTGTTTTCGGGGTGGGGGATGCCAATTTAGATTCTACTTTAGCTCATGTAAAGTGTTTATCCTGGTCTTCGTTAATTTAGACATTTTGGATACTTGACTAGTTCTCGGTGGAATATCGTCCTCTTGTGTATTAATAATCTTTGATATGGATTCATTGTAATGGGTTCGAGTACCCTTAGTGCTCTCATCGATAAAATATTGCATATAAAAAAAGTAAAAGCCAAAGAGTTGTCAATATTTTCTATTGGCCACCGAAAAATGTATAATCAAAGAGTTGTCATGTGACTAACAATTATTTAAACTCTATAGTCTATAAAGCTCCACAATTATATTGTGCATGCCCATTTGGGTCTCTAAAGAGAACAACAATTATTGCAATAATAACCCATTTCACTAAAGCTGATTTTGTATCAAGTTTCTTTCCAACAAGGAAAGTTTGCAAAGATAACCAAAAGATTCTCATCTTTCGTTGTTTCACATATTGATCAAGTGCTTCGACATTTCGCTCACTCATCATCTTCTTTCTATTGTGCATCATTTTCGCCAAACATCTAGCAAGAACAACTGCATCTTCAATGGAGGCTGAGCCACCTTGAGCAATGAATGGGCCTGTGGCATGCATTGCATCACCAGCAACTGTAATTGTACCTTTCCTAAAGTTGTTAAAAAACAAATCCCATGGTGGAATATACTTCAAGTCAGTGAGATGCAAAAAGTTCAGCTCACAACTTTGTATCATTTCCATCACATGTATTGGGAAACCCTTCATTGATTCCATCAAAGACTGTCTAATAAGAACTGGATCTTTTGAAATTTCTGAATCTGCTTTTATAGGTTGAAATAAAATCAATTTTATTAAATAAATTCACACATAAGTTAAATTTTAACAAACATATATACAACTAATCATATTTTACCATTTTAGTGAATATGAATATCAGTTTGAATAAGTAATCATTTCAGTCTCTAAATGTGTGATACATTGTCACACTAGTTCATGAATGTATTGAATTTATAAATTTATAAATTAACCCCCAATTATTTCTTCCGTTATTCAGTTTGGTCCCCGTGGGACAAAACTTTCTATGTTAGTTCAAGGGCTAAATTGATAGTAAACAGTCACTTTGAAGGACGAATGTGACTATAAAATTAGTTTTTCTGGGATTAATTGTAATTTCGATATAATTGAGACAAATGTGATAGTGTCTCACACTTTCAAGTACCCAAACAATTGTCTACCCTATTTCTTAATACTTATCTTGGGTTCTAACCACGTTGATAGGTAGTCCACGTGGGTTGGTACTTGAAAAGATGTCCAAAGTTTTGATGATGATGATTGAGGTCATCCTTCAAAAAAAGGATGATCATGGTCCTCCTTATCCTCACGTCCGGGACAGTAGCCTGATCAATGTCGGTTCAACAAAACAAAAGAAAACGAATATAAGTTGAGTTGTAAGGAACTCTTACTAATTTCTTTTTGTTTTTGTTGAAACGACATCAATTAGGTCACCCTCTAAAGCATACGGACATGGAGGACCGAGAGCTTCTACATCATTGACAGGCGTTAGTAACGCCGCGTTAGTCATTTTTAAGAGTTTCAAATGATTTTTCAAGTATTAATCCACATGGACCACTATTAAGATGTCCCATCAAACAATTTTCCATATTTTCACTACATTAAGATAATGAAATATAATTCAAAGTTCTCATCAAATTTAAAATTTATTGTTAGACTCATTGAAGTAGGGGTGATAAAATTAATGACCTTCAGAACTCCTTAGCCTTGTTACAAACCAATAAACAAGATTGTCAGTCACTGGGATCCTTCCAAGTTGAACTTGACCTCTACAAATCACAACAAACTCACTAGCAAATTGATGACCATTTGGATAATTTGTGAAGCCTCGTGCAACACATGTAGAGAAGGACAAAAGCTTCTCTGGGTGTAACCAAACCATATTTGCAATGATAGAATTCACACCATCACATCCAATAACAACCTGACATACCAGAAACATATATGTGTTTAATTTCATTATGGATATCGTGGAAATCACAACACACTAATCATTTTGGTATAAACATTTATGTGGAGCTTTTTTTTTCTCTTGACGAAGTGGTAAGTACTACTCGTAAACTCACAAACAAAGTGGAGATCTCGAGTTCGAATCGAGATGTAACCTCAGAAAATATTTAGTATTACAACATCAATTTTGCTAATTGCCCTAGGTCTTACAGATATATGTGGACCCTTTTTGACATTTATATGTAAAAGATATGGAAATATTGAAAAGACACACATATACCTTGGCATGAAGGATACTTCCATTGCTAAGCACAAGCTTTGGATATTGTGTTAAAGGATCTAACTCAATTGAAAGCACTTGACAATGGGTACGAATAGTTCCCATTGGCAAACTCTTGGCCATGGCTTTGATCAAATCAGTGCGCTTTAAGCAACGAAATTCTTGATTAATTCTGTTAATTAACAAAATTAGTTCAATGATGAGATGTTACACTCATGTGATTTCTATTTTGCTTAAAAATTGTAGAGAGATGTGCTCTAAAACTCTCACCCAAATGGTACTTCCTTTGGCTCATCCTCATTAAGCGATATGAATTTCCCCCTGAAAACGTGCATTTACTTTGGTAAACTCATTTGTTCATCCTATATGAATTAGATTAGATTAGATTAGACTGTGAGATAGAAAGACATTATTACCCTTGTATTTGAATGGCAGTTAGTCTAAGTGTTGAACCAACACCAAGCTGATCAAGTGCACGCCAGCCATTGGCCTGTACGATTATAGCAGCTCCTGTAGCTCGCAACTTCTCTGATTTTTCCAACACCAAACTTTTGATTCCCTTCCTACAAATGATTAATTAAGTTAATTCAAATAAATCTAATTATAAAACTATAAAAAAACAATGCATGACAATAAAATGATATGTGGATGAGAGTCTTAGGCACTATATATGAAGCACTAAAACTGACACGGACACCGAACATATGACACTGACACGAACATATAAACATCAATAATATTTGAGAAAATATGTGTCAACGTCCGACATGACATGTGTTGGACATCAAACACCTCTTCAATCAGAAGTGTCGTGCATATAGTGGATGATGGATAAAAGTCGATGATACAAAACCTATGTAGAGCTAGGGCTGTTGCGAGGCCGCAAATACCACCTCCAACGATCACAATCTCATTGTCTATAGTTCTCTTCATGGTCTTGCCGTTTTCAAACTAACAAATTAGAGAAAGAAAGAGACTTCCATGACAATGTATGTGTGTGTTAATTGTTTATTTCTAGTTACTTTTATAGTACAAAATCCCAAAATTGTGTCGACTGTATTTGTATTTATAAGCTAACTATATAACAATAATCCCACGAATTTCTTCCATCAAATTTCACTCAACCACCAACAAACGGTGCACTTTGCATGATCTTGGATAAGTGGGTAGTAAAATATTATTTATTTTATTTTATTTTATAATTCATTAATATTAATTTCCTCAGAAAAATCCATCGATATTAACTAGTTTTTTTAGTTGTGAAGAGTAACAAGAAAAATCTTTCAAAGTGGAAGAGTAGCAAGAAAAGTCTTAGGAACTAAAAATATGCGGCTTTTGGCTCAATCTGTGAGCAAATCTGTTCTTCAAGAAAAAAGAACACTGTTATCTTACCACTACACTGGGCCCTAAAATGATAAAGATCTTACAAAAAAAAATTCAAAGATGTCGGTAACAAATAAATTGTTCTTAGTCCCATACTTCGTACAACTCCTTACTACTTAGTAAACACCCCTTACACGCCTGAAAAGATCAAAAAATCATTAATGAATCTTATGCACGTACGATGGTTCGGAGGACTGTGCTTCAAACCAGTTCGGACTAGCATCGTCCGAACCAGTTAATAACACACAGACACCCCTCCTCCCCCCCCCCCCCCCCCCCCCCCCCCCCCCCCCCCCCCCTCCCCTTTTTCCTTTCAGTTATAATAGAAGAGGTTCGGAGGACCGTGCTCCGAACCAGTTCGGGCGAGCATCATCTGAACCAGTTAATAACACACAGAAACACCTCTTTTTTCCTTTCAGTTATATTAGAAGAGGTTCGGAGCACGTCCATGCAAATCAGTTATATCAGAAAAGAGGTATTTTGGGGATTTTGAAAGTGATGAGGTGTCTACTGAGTAGCTAAGGGGTTGTACGAAGTAGGACTCCATGGTGAGCCCATGGAGCCAACTCATCTAAAGTTTATTGTACCAAAATAAGTTGTTCTTATGGCCTAAATGATAAAGGTCTTACAAAAAAAATAACAAAATATCAATAACAAATAAGTTGTTCTTATGGCCTAAAACCAAGGGCTTTACCGGCTTCACCTTTAAGCCAATCATGTAATAGTCATCTGCTCATTATGCTCTTCGTTTCGACTATTGTTGTAGCTCTTGAACAATAATCAATACACTTTTTGTTAGTGTGGTTGAGAAAAGTTTGTCTCAACCCAGCAATGGGTACCCAAATGTTAATGCAAACTTCTCAAAAAGCGAACCTCGGTATCCCCTTGTTCCTTAGGGGGCGTTTCTTTGGTAGACTTAAAGTGTATTCCAAGGAATCTAAGTTGGGAATGAAAGAATCCTATGTTTAGTATAAGAAAAAAGAAAATTGTATTGTAAGGAATCGTATGCTTAGGAATCCAATGACTTGGAATGTGATTCCTGATTTCAGAGTAGTTACAAGGCTTTGAGTGGAGAATTGAATTATCATGCAAGGACATATTTGCTTCCTCTCCCTATCAAATCGATGAAAACATTGGTTCACAGTTTAATAGTTCAACCGTGGTCAATCCAGTGATACTTAAATATAGTATTTTTTTGAGATTATTATAATTAAATAAATATAGTATTAGTAATATATCATGCAGTAATTTGATAACGGTCCCCCAGGCCCAGCACATCAGTATCCATGATCCAAATTCAAAATGAATCATGAAATTTCTTGCTACACCACATTCAATTCTTAAAAACAAGGAGAAACTTGCTATCAAGTAAAAATAAATCAAGGATTATTGTCTTCAGATCCTTTACTGCTTTCTTTTTCGTATTACTTGTTTATACATATTTACAAAAATTCCATTACTCCACCAGGGTAAAATATACCATACCCACCATACATTTCAAATTGCCTGCCTATTGATACCTATCAATATTAAACCTCTCTTAATCAAAAGGATCAATTCTTGGGTCATGTTCGCTCGCCATCGCCATTCCAGTGCATAGACATGTTGGACACATGACCTACAATCAGAATTCAGTATGGCAGTATATACCAAAAAAATTCAGTTTGACAGCTACAACAGAATTCAGTTCAATTATTATAGCGTATGGGTTGTGTTTATTTGCCATTTCGTCTAAGTAGACAAAAAAAAACATGCTTTTCAATCTTAACAAAAACAACCAATATTGCTACAGTCCCGGCAAGCCAATTAGTCTAGGCCTAGTTAACATGTAAAAGGTTTTACAGTTATAATTAATGTTATTATCATCAGTGGTAATAATTTTAATGTCATTAAAATGTGCAAAAACAGGCTTTAGTCATGTAGAATATGGAAGTTCTCAAATATGATTAGTGCAAAGTTAACAACTAAAAAGTCAATATTTCTAAATGACCAACCTTGCCAGATCCAGAGCAATTTGAACATCTCTCTGTTTTTGGTGCTGATAGAGGCTGATCTCCACCATTAATGCTGGATACTGGTTCAATAAGAACAAGTGCTCCTGTGTTTGAACAGCGAGCGCATGCAAGATATCCTGATGCATAAAAAGTATAATTCGAGCGCATGCAAGATATCCAAAATGCTTCAATTCCAAGATTCAGAAATTCGACTTCTAAAATGTAGATAGCAGAATAGGTTTTGAAATCTTACCAGTACCAAGACAGTATTTGCATCTTTTCTGCTCCTGTAGTTTTACATTGTTTACCTCAACAACCATTAATGCAGAGATTACTCCAACTGCTCCACCAGAGAATGATGCCACAATGGGATCAACCTGACTACAATATCCAACAGAATTTAGTTAATATACGAAATAGCAAATAGAATGCACAGATATTCATTCAAGAAGTCACAAACAGGAAATGGGCACTACCTCAATTGCATAGGCAGATGCACGTTTTGAATAAAATCTGCATAAGATGTACCCCCTATTCCAAGCTTAAGCTCCAACTGAGAAATTAAATGATTATAATGAGACGAGTTGGAATGGAATATTGCTCACTTTAATGCCACAAAAGATTGGGAAAAAAATAGGAAATGTGCACATAGCAGTACTCTTTAAGCCTGATATATTGAAGCGAACATATAAACAAAAACAAAAATGCAGCATTCATCTATTTGCAATACTTCCTATGCATGATCAATAAGAATATTATCTTTGCTACAAATAGAGTTAAGCACAGTTGCTTTGAGGTTAATTAATTCTTACTGATAGTGAACCCAAAAGTAAAGGGATCAAACAAGAAACAACAGAGAAATTTCCTTCCTAATTTGAAATTGAGTGCATATACAAGCTTTAAGAACACATAACAAAGTGGTGAAAAATCTTACGCTCGGAGCAAGGAGACCACCAAAAAGAATTATCCCGGAGATAAGAGAAAAACAGGTTGCATAATACTGCTTGAGGTTTGCTGAAGTCTGCAGATAATATATATAATTAATTGCCATTAATTGCCATTTTCCAAACCCACCCAAAATGAAAAGTAAATTTTTCATGTCCATTAAGAACAACAACGAAATCACTGTGACCGGCTATTAAATGTCTGATTGAGATAATCCAGAACTGACAAATGAAACTTACCAAAGGAGGCAAGAATGGAATGAATGATGGGAAGTTTGGAAGTTCATTCTCTTGCTCTTCTTTCATTCCAAGTTCAGCATTTTTAATCCTTTGCTGTATTCTAAGCCGACGAACCTACAAAAGTAAGAGGAAATCATTAGTCATTACATATTTTTTTTGGTTGTCGTGTTATTGGTGCGCAGTATCTACCAACGTTGCCAGTGACTAATCTACTCCGAGGAACCTGGCGGGTCACGTGTATACCCGGTTTTGCAGGTCCGTGTGGCTCTCCCCTCCCAGCAGAGTTTTTGCCACACCCAAAATTCAAACCTAAGACCTTAGGGGTGGGACCCGAGCCTAGTTACTGCTCAGACCAGCCCTTGTTGGTATTAGTCATTACGTACGTCAATTAGCAACCTCATTACATGCATAAAAACATTGCACTGTGAATTAAATCCAGAGAAGTAGTATTATTATTTAGCATTATAAACATAGCAGTAAGTAGTTTAGTGAAACAGCAAGTGTCACCTCTTCCATATGTAAAAAGATCTTGTTCCTTCTACTTCGAATATTATCCTGGATTTCTTGAAGTTCCATCTTGGCAAAATCTTGTACAGTTTCTGGACCTTCTATGATGCAAAACCTGTATTTAGAACCATAAAGACCATATTACCCCTGGAAGGGAACAAATCAAACAATTGTCGTCAAGTGAATTACCAATTTAGTCCTGAAATTGTAGGGTTTGGCAATTTAGTACTTACAATTAACAAACATTCCTGTTTCTTTTAGATTATGATTATGATAGAATTGAGTTTAAAAAATTGATTTGTGTTTGGTAATGATATTTTGAAACTAGATTCAGAAGCATTGATTTCGTTTAGATGGAAAAAGTAATCACTTTTAGGCTCTGCTTGGCGCGTTCCATCCGCTAGCGAATAGCAGATGACATTAGCCGGTGAAGAGTACGTGTGTTTGGCAAACACTAGTGTTTAGCGGGTAGCGTTTAGCGTTTTTTCAGATGCTACTTCAAGTAGCGTTTTTTCAGACGCTAGCGGATAGAGTCTCACTTTTTTGACATTTTTACCCTTTTGATTTTTATTAAATTACTTCTCTTTTCTCGTTAAACATTTCGTCATCATTAAGTAATTTAATTATTAATTAAATATTCTTTTATGTCATTTTACATTTTCAGCTATTTTAACCGCTATTTTTACCAAACACATCATTTGTTATCCGCTAGCTCATTTGCTATCCACTATCCGTTCATCCGCTATCTGCTACTTTTTACCAAACAGAGCCTTAATGTGTAAATATAAAGAACTTTGTGGGTACCACACTCAATTAATTTCATTCAACTCGAAAACTAGAAATTCTTGCTTTCATCAAAATCAAATCTACTCAGTCCAGAATCAAATTTATTTACGGCGATTTTATCAGCCAAACACAAGAATAGTGATTTTCAATTCTATTGACTATTTTTGCTCAATAAATTGATTTTACGCTGCCAAGAATCTAAAACATACCATCACTAAAATTATCCCTAAATTTTAAAATTCTCAATCACATTAAGGTCTGTTTGAGTAAGCATAAGCAATTATCATATGAATCCGTATGCATGTGTTATTTCCATATTTCCGTAATCAAAGAGAAAATATAGTCAAATTATAAAAATAAGCTGAAAACAGACAACTCTTCCAAACAATCTGAAAACTCCTATGCTAATAAATAAGCTCAAATAATCGGTTAATAAGTCAATCCAAATAGACTCGAAATTCAGTTCACCATGGGATTGAAGATTTACGAATTGAATTATATTTTAGAACATTAACAAATCCATGAATTAAATAGTTACTTCATACAATTTCAGTGATTCACTCAATTGCAGTGATTCCTAAATAAAGGGGAGATTGTCTATTAGAGGAGTATAAGGAAGAGTACCCTGTAGCAGCGTTTTTATCGGTAGCATCAGAATCAATAGAAGATGCAAAAGAAGATTCCGATTCAAGAGCCAAAAAACGCCACTTCGTGTTCAAACTGTTGTTTATAAGAGGGATTGTGGTGTTGATCCTGTAACGGTAATCAGAAAGCTGAAGTGATTTTGTGGAATGAGATAATCCACAAACTCCACCCAAACATAACATCTTCTTCACCCGACTCTCAATTTCAATTCAACAATAATGGAAATTGAAATGAAATGAAACAAGAAGGTTTGGAAATGAGGTTGTTGTAATGGAGTTGAATTGAATTGCCACGTGGACTCCGCAAATTGGTGGGATTTATTATTTTCATAAAAAAATAAGAGAGAAGATGAAAAAGGGTATTTTTAGTGGAGGTAGACGGTCGCCTCCCTTTAGATTCCACCGCTAAATCCAAATTTCACTCAAAACAAACAATGTGTTATGGATAATACAATAGTATATAATATGATAATTATCTATTTATATTTAAGAAGAGTACTACTAGTTTCACCAAAAAAAAAAGCAGAGTACCGCTAGCAACACACTCTTTATACATTCATTTCTTTACTAAAAATACTTTTTAATACTCATTTTTTATGTATTTTTTCTTTTTAGTCAATTTTTTTCTAATTAGTCAAAATTTTAATAGATCTTAATAAAAATATAGGTCCGTGTAAATTTGATGAATTTTATCTGAATTTCAATCGTTAAAAGGGTCTTGAAAAGAATGTGTTCAATGGTGGACCTGTGTAGTTGAGGGATTGAACTCTCTGGAAAAACATGTTTTATTTATCTCTTATATGATAAAAAAAATTTAACTCCTGAAATTTTAAATTTGCATTATTATTCTTTAGTTTGTACTTAATTATACTCATTATACAATTTTGAACTCCTTAATCTCAGGTGTTGGATTTGACCGAATGTGCTACATGTTAAGTATGTAAGGTTTAGAGCCGTATATGCAAAGTAAAAAGATTCTAACTCGAAATCTTACCAAAGGTATCTTCTCTTACACAAAAAGTTTAACCAAGTTGCTCTAATTTTTGGAGTTATGAGAGTTCCCACTCCACATTTATTTAAAAAATTGTGTTAGAAGGTGTGGCTGCGGCATTCTCATCTCATCTCAAAAGAAAATATTAGGGTGGTTGGATTTCATGCTCATACATTTGGTTACTTTCTACATAAAATTCCAAACATACTTATAGTAGTGGTCCCTAGGACCTACTATTATTGTGCACGAATTATGTACTTATAAATAATAAAAAAATAATTCAGCATTTATATATATAAAAAACAATCGTTTTTTTGGTTACTATGAAACTTTTTTTTGGTTACTTAAAAAAACCAATAGTAACTAAGCACATGAAAATGAAACTAACATAAATGAATTAATCGGTATGTCGTGTTGCCAACTATACTTATGACTCCTTTGATTAGTAAATTGAAATAAAGAAATAAAAATGAACTAATTTAAGTGGTTTGGCTTGGTGGGATCTTATTTCAATTTCATTGTTGAGGTAAAATTCCTAATTAGTTTTGATGATTAACAAACTTCAAATGTGAGAAGTTTAAGTTATTTGATTTCATATGCTACTAATACTTCTTCTTGAGTGAACAATAAGAACATAAATCAACCAAATCTCAAGAAGGTATATGCTTATGAGAAGCATCATAGTTGAGAAGACTTGAAACAATCATAAAACAATGTTGCACATGATGACCAAAGAAGAAGACTTCTCTTGACAAGATCAAAGATCAATACCAGATGGGTAAACTTGAGAAAGATCATCATGAGAAGAATCATTTCAATATGTGTCAACATGAGAAGGATAATGAGAAGAGTAAACCTCAGAAGCATCATGACAGAACATGAGAAATGTCCTCAAAAGAATAGAGATGAGAAGCATCGAATGAGAAAAGTCAAGTTGAGAAGCATCATGACAAGAAGAGTCAAGATCAGAAGGGTCATGATGAGAACAGTCAAGTTGAGAATGAATATCTTCATTAGAAGCATCACCTTGAGAAGCATCATCTCCAGAAACTGTCACAGTTGCGAAGAGTCAAAGTTGAGAAGAGTCATGACAGTTGTAAACTATTGTTGTAACATCCCTAGTTTCGTTAATTACGGTTTACGAAATTAACTAGAGATTTATTATTCGATGAAATAATAAATCTAGTCGAGGATATGAGATTGTCTCGAAAGCAATATAAAATTGCTAGATTATGTGATTTAATCACATTGTTGTTTGAATTATATATATGATTGTGTGTGATTGTTGTAGGTAGAAATTGGCTTAAGTGAGAATTAGAGCACAAGGGTAAAATTGTCATTTTGCCACCTAGTAAAGATTTATTATTCGATGAAATAATATATTGAGTCCTAAACATGGGAGGATCATGGGAATGGTAGTTAATTTGCTAAGTTATAGGAATTGATGAGTGCTAAATTGATTAGAATGGATTTAAGTGAGGATTAGAGAGAAGGGGTATTTAGGTCTTTTCATACCTTTTAATAACCCTCAACTCAACACTCCAACATCAGCCAACACCACCTCACTTTCCTAAATTCTGAAACATAGAAAAGAAAAAAAAAAGGGTATAGAGAGAGAAGAGAGAGACTCTTGAGAGAGAAGGAGGAAGAAGAAAAGAGGAACTTCCACCCTAGTTCTTGTATGTAAGTTATTCTACCACAATCCTTCTCCATTTTTCATTTCCTATCTATTGATACTAGTTTCATCACCAATCTTTCTTCCTAACTCAAATCACCATTGATGACCTTTAGAGCTCATAGTGAAGAGAAATGGAGTTTTAGAACACTCAAAGCTTGAATTTGGTCCTTGAAGCTCTACCTTCAGATTAGAAGCTCAAAAACAACTCACCTTCTTGTTTGATTTTGGTTTGGGACAGTGGGAGAGGGTATTGGAGTACTTGGTTCGATTTCGAAGCGATTGGAAGTGTTCGAAGCGAGTTCGTGAAGTTCGGAACGTGTTCGTGCGTTACGGGTCGTTTGAACTTCGAAAGTCTCGCTGTTTCGTGATTTTCATCACGATAGTGAGTTTTACTCACGTTTAGGGAATTTACATTTTAAATTGATTGTGTTGAAATTCTAGAATCGATTGATGTTTTGGTTTCGAAATGGTTTTAGAGTCAAAAAACGAATTTTAGAAAAACATCGTTTACGGTTTAATTTTCCAATTATACTTTGATTGGGATGTGAAGTTTGGTTTGATTGTGATTTTTTGGACTGGAATATGTTGTGAAATCTTCTGTTTTTCAGTTGGAATTGGTTTGGGTTTCGGTTTGGAATCGATCGGAATCGCGAAACAGACGAAACGGAGTTAAAATGCTGTTTCTGTACAGGTAGCACAGACCGTGCGCCTCAGAGGCACGGACCGTGCGTCCCGTAGACAGAAACTTACACAAATTTTTTTACAGGTAGCACGGATCGTGCGCCCCAGGGGCACGGACCATGCGTTGCTCTCGGGTTCAAAATGTTGTTTTGTCTTTTCCTTGCTCCTTTTTGTTCCAAATCACTTCTAAACCTTTTCTCAACCAATTGGGATGATATTTACTTTATAAAAACATGATTTTAACATGTTCAAACTTGGTTTTTAGGAAATGTTTTGGAATTTATCAATGTTTCGAAAAACCGAGGCTAGCCACGTGTGAGAACATATGTTTTTCAAATCAAAACGGAACTTTATGTTCTACTATTGTAGTGGACATGATATATAAATTATGTCATATGTGATTGACGGCCCAATGCGGGTATTAAATAAGATTGACGGCCCAATGCGGGTGTGATATATAAATTATATCGAATTGAGGTGACGACCTCCAGATGTTAGCATATTAAGAGAGGGAAGTCATGAGCCCTTATCTTAGGCCCCCTGAGGTTTATTATTACTTTGCCTTTAAGAGTTGTACACTTATCGGCCAGATGTTGGGGTTCACTCAAGCTTCCTTGGGTTGTTGGTGATGTGCTAGAATTAATAAGGCTTTATTGTAATTCTTTTATTGAATTACCAGATGTTTTTGCAATTCATTTGTAGAATTGCCAGATTGTTTTGTGATTCATATTGAATTACCAATTAAAGAGGAACTTTGTACTTAAACCGTGAGCGTAATTAGGGGTTCACTTAAGCTTTCGGAGTTGGTGACTTGCAAAAGATTAAAATGTAATATTGAAATTCATTACTTAAGCTACTTTGGGTGGTTGGTGATGTGATAAAAGATGAAATGGACTATTTTGTAATTTATATTGAATTACGAATTAAAAGGGTTTTCATAATTGAACCGAGTGAATGTTAGGGGTCGCGGTAGAACTCACTGAGATATGTTATCTCACCCTATCATTTGTTGTTGTTTTACAGAGAAACAAGGGAAAAGAATAAGGTTAAGGGATGCGAGTAGGTGTCATGCAAGAAGAGGAGATTGAAGATTTAATCCTTCAGTCTCTAATTATGTTATTCCCGTCGTCTTTGTAGTCGATATATGACTTGAGATAATTGAGTTATGTAATCGTTTCCGCTTTTTCCTTATTATAAGTAGGAAAGTTACTCTGATGTTGACTAAATTGTATATTCTTAGTATTTCTATTGATTAGAGATATTAGGGTGTTACATTTTGGTATCAGAGCGGTTCGACCTTGTCGGACTTAGAGACCTTTGGGTCAATAGGTTAGATCGAGTCAGCTAGGGACTTAGACAATTAAAATGTCAGAACCTTTCAGTAAATCATGTGATGTATTGGGTCAGGATCCACTCAATGTTTCATGTGAATTACTGCGAATGATGACGATTAGTTGCCTCAGCCCCGATAATGTCCAAAACCTAAACCTTAGGATCCTAGCCTTTTCGTTTCATTAGAGTGCGTAGCGTAAGCGAAGGGCTATAGATGAGCATCCGGATTTGTTCGAAGAAATTGTGGGCGTCTACTCCATTCTTGAATCCAAGGTAATTGTTTTGCTACGGCCAAGTCGTTGATCTAAGATCAGTTAAGATTAGTTGATACCACAGAGCTATAACCTTTGAGATCAATCTACTCGGGACCGATATACGGTTTAGCAATTAATTCTTCTTAGTGACTCAAGCTAGAACCCTGACTTATGTCACAATTAGAGACTTCTATTGGATAAGTTCCAAGCCTAGCAAATGATAGAGCAACATATGTAAGGGTGAACTGAGTTACCAAATGATCCGAACCTTTAAACCAAATCCTTTTCAGGATTGGACTAGTAAAGAGAGTCGATAGAAATCACCTTATACCAATCCTCTGGTTAAGTGCACGCTCGTCTCAGTCTGCGAGAAATTTTCGCTAGTTTTCCAACTCATTTTATTAATAACTCATACTTCGGAACTCTGATTTTTATGTTCTAAGAAGCATTGGAAAGCTAACGAAAATGTTTATACATCTGAGTAGGTCGTAAACTAAGTTTCTAATTTCATTTAGAAGTGTATCTCTGTCTTATCCTTAGCAGTTACACCCCAACGCATTTGTAGATTGGAAATCTTGTAATTGCACGGTGTATTGGACGAGGAGTTCCAACCATTAAGTTTAGACTAGGGCGAACACCCGTGCTCTGCACGGGATGGTGTTTATACGATGTATTAAAGACTATGTGTGAAGATAAGTTGGAATGTAATAGGTACTATGTTATTAACGTGAGTTGGGTTTTTAGAGTTAGGGATTGTGACATTGTTTTACCACCCAATGATGTATGGGATATACTAAACGTAAATGATGAATTACATAAAACAGGCGGCGAGTGTCATCAAAACAAGACGTTGGTTTAAAGCAATGTGTACATATCGCCGTCGTCATGTGTCGTGAAAGTATTAATAATCAAATGTCACTCATTCGATAACTACTCATAACATTGGTCTTTCATCATTGCACTTTCATTTTGTTTTTGCTTAACGAATGCTTTAACCTCGTTGTAATGATTAATAGATTAATTCAATTGCCATAATGGTGCTGCCTCAGGGTTAATAGGAATTGAATTTCTGAATTAATCCTTTCTCCAACACTTTGTAAAGGTACAGAAATTGGCCCACGTGTCCATTACCGCACTAATACTTCCCGGTCAAAATAGAAAACAAAAGGACTAAAAAATAGGCACACAAAAAAGTTACACAACAAATAGACTGATAATGGAATAGAGATAAGAAACTTTGGGGCTAACATACATTGTTCTTTCTAATTAAAGTACATCATTAATCAAAATTAAATAAAGAGAGAATGGTTTGAGTAATCTCTTTCTATAAGGGAAGCATAATCACTGTGAATCTGAAAACTTAAATTTTCACCAAAAAAAATAATCTGAAAACTTAAATTATTTTTGACATCAAATATAAAATGTTTTATAATATCTTTTATACTTAAAAGAAGCATACCATGAATGCTTCCCGCATGTCATGTAGTCTTCTGAAAAATAATAGTGATATTTTTTTATAGTACACTTCTTTGTTCATGTACTTGATACTTGAATCATAAAAAAAAAATGTACTTGATACTTGAAGAAATTTCAAATAAGTCACCTCTTGTAATGACCGACCGATAGAACACTACTATTATTATATACTACCAGCATACTTGAATTCACAAAAGGTTTGCTTATTTTCAATGCACTTACGATAGGATGACATGAAAAACAAAGATGAAGGCGCATCATAGTATCCTGCACAAAAGTAATTAGGGAGAATGAAAAATCAAAAATGGCTAGAAAGTAGTAATCAGTAATTGAATAATTGACTTTCTTTTGAATAATTGCTTTTCTATTTTTGCAACTTCTCAGCTGGTCTAAGAGTACCTACTTTCTAAATATATTATGGAGTACTTAAGTTCCTTTGTAAGAGGCCAAATAACAACCATATATGTAGAGGCCATTTAAAAGCATTCTCTTTAAGCATTGTATGTCAAAGATTAGAAACGAATGACCCCTAGCGGTTAAGGCTACTAATCACTTATAAATGCTACATCGTTTAATAGCTAATTACTAAGATTAAATTGTTTTTTGACATACACATAATACAACCGTTAGATTCATTTTGTGCTTCACTATCATAACCCAAATTGCAAAGCATGTTGATATAATCCTCCTTTCCAATATCATAAATAAGACCAGGATCAATAGCTTCAGTAGGAGTGACTTGTCCTGATCCATAACCATTCACACCAATTTCTTTCTCAACAGAAGCATTTATTGGTTTTGCTGTAGTCATTATAGCTGATTTGATAGCCGCTGGAGACCAATCCGAATGAAAACTTTTGACATACGCAGCTATTCCAGTAACATGTGGACATGACATTGATGTTCCAGATAGTATGTTATATTTAACAGATCTTTTATCAGCAATGTTACCTGAAGGTGAAATAATTGGTGAATAAGAAGCTAAGATTTCTACTCCAGGGGCAGTGATATCTGGTTTGAGGATTTCTGGAACAATGGTAATTAATGACTACAAAAGCAATCCAAATAAGAATTATGATTATTATCACAAGACAAAGAAAATGATCATGTAATAGTAATAGTACTTAAAATCATTAAAACCAAAAACCTTAATAAGGCCAACTGTTGCTGCAGAAGGTTTTGAGTTGCCTATGTTATGAAAATGAACTTCCAAAGGATCATAATAATGAGATAGATATTCAGACGTTGATGGAAAAAGATGGGCAGTGGATTGCAATGAAAGGATCATATCATAACAGATTCTATAGGAAATGCAATCTCAAATCTCAGAATTAAGCCCAAAAACATAATTTAGAGAAGATGAAACCCAACAAAAGCAATTATCACAGGGTAGGGGACAAAAGAGATGAAGAAATAGAGATGACAATGTTTGACAGAGGCGAAAAGACGGTTAGCTCAGATGAAAACAGAAGCAGGGAGGAGAAAGGGAAGAGATGAAGATGTGGAAAAAGGTATGGGAGAGAGCTATGTAGTTTCAAATTTGAATTCAAAACTTGAAAAGCAATGAAAGAGCTTTGTCAGAAAACGGTGAGAGAAAGAGGTGAGGTTTCTCAGCTGTGGTTTTCGTCATAGTACAGGTTTATGTCAAAATACTGAAAGGGATTATGCACAATTAGCTGACATTATGAGAAAGAGGGATTATGAACAATTAGCTGACATTATGCACTTTCAATTTTGTAATCTGTAATAGGGATTATGCACACACACACACACACACACACACACACACACACACACACACACACACATATATATATATATAGCACTTTTGAGCTGCTTTTTTCTCCAATTATCCATTGAATGAAACAACAATATAGATGCTAAACATTCATTTTATAGTCATACACGTTCTTTATCAAAACATCAAGATATATGAAGTATGCAGCAGATATGTGCCAAAACAGTAAGATACATCTAAAGATCCAAGCATCTAGTGTAGCTTCTTTGTTTTGAGACATATTAAGACAAAACCATATACACTCATCCCATTATGTTTATCACTTCTAAGTCATGATTCATATATATGTTTTGCTGCTTAACATTATTTAATGTCAACCAAGTGGGAAGTTGATACAATTGAAAAAGCAAGGAAAAAAGCTCAAAAGCACAAAAGTTTTACTGATAAGCTGGAAAAAGCACAAAAGAATACATAATGAAAGTTTAAACATATTAGAATACCTTGTATGAGGTTGGTGCTATTTTTTGTGCTTGCTTTCTAAAAAACAACTCCAACTGCAAAAGAAAGAGTAAAAATGGTTAGTAGCATTAACTGAAACATAATAAATTGGAACAATATATCACATATATCAATTCAGCAAAAATGGTGTACATCATTTTATAAACTTTATAGATCTACTGTCATAGCAAATTTCTAAGCATGGCATCAACTTTATCTACTATGGATTATAGATCTAACAATATAATGAGTGATACTAAGTTGATATTATTATTACAATATCCACATATTCTTCACAATCTGGATGAGGATTTCATCCAGTATAGCTATTAAGCCTAAAGAAATGGCAAACCATTCACTATGATGAGAAAGAACGGTTTCTTTGTGTTCATTACACAAATACAGGTTAGTAAATTAGTTTTAATAAATTATTTCTTATTGAATCTGGTTTTGTATCTTGTTGGTATCAGTTTTGAGGGTATATAAGAAAACACCCATTAGCCTATAAATTGACCCGCATATTACTTATATTACTTTGATAAATAAATAAATAAAAGAATCTGTGTTAATGCTTTGCTTCCTTTAATCATTTTCATTGCTGGTAGCTGCAAATACAAATTCCCTGAAAACAAAATAAGAAATAAAAGTAAAGAATAAAGAAAATAAGAAACAATGGTATAAGGTATAAATTGATAGAAGAAAAAAAGAGTGTGAAGAGTAGAGAAGGAGAGAAGAGAACACCGATAAGGCACGTGCGCCGGAAACGATGCCGCCACCACCATTAGTGGCAGAGGGAGGGGAGATGCCATTGTTGGCTGTGAGGGCGAGAAATGAGAGGGACGCACAAGATGGGCAGGGATCTCCGGCAAAATTGGTCGTGTTTGCCTTGACTGAACCGAATCGGCCTTCACTTCCTCCGCATCTTCTCGGAACCTTGCCGTCTCAGTTTTCGCCACGACCTCCGTCTATGTGAGTGCTGATGAGGGATTGAATGTTGTGAGAACCTTCCATCAATCGTTGAAGCACTGTAGGAAGGGATTATTAGATGTTTGTTGTTAAAAAAGAAAGAAAGGGAGTTTGAGAACATTGTGTGGTTGGGAGCTGAAGGAAGAGGAGGTTGGAGGGAATGAAGAGAGAAGAAGAGTGGGTGTGGGAGAATAGGAAGGGCGTCGCGTATACGATTTAGTAGGATACAAAATTGCACCTGGACATTGCATTATTTACGGACATGCCATTTTGATGAACAGTGCTAATGAACAGGATTTCGGTGTTAATTTGTTGATGAATAGTGATGAATAGTGCTTAAATGGCTGAAAAGTAGATATAGTTATATAAAGGATAGATTCCTAGACACCGGTTCTGAATGGCCTTCATTATAACTTTTTCCAAAGAATCTATTTCTCGGGAATGATTATTAGTAATTTTAGCCTTTCAATAATTGGAAGTGTTTTCTGAACTCTTAGATTATAATCCCATCTTGTATGTCGGAAGAGAGAGAAGCTCAAAGTTACCTACGTGTCAGACAGAATGTTGTTATGGATGTAGAATCGTTTTAAAACTTGATTGATTAACGTGATCGTAAAGACTATGCTTGGAAAGTTGCGGAAATTCGAAGAGAAGTTGGGCCAAGGAAATGTTTAATAATTTTATACTAAAATTTTATGAATCAATACGATGACACTATTGGTGTGCTCGTTTGATTCCCTAAACTTTTCATTTTCAAAAACTCCTTAGTGCCACCGTTGTTTTAATTTCATAAATAGTCCAAGAATAATCGTTACGTTAAGGTTAATCAATAGATCCAGAATTTCATAGAATAGTAATGAAGCTTACCTTCTAAGGAAAACCTTATGTCGTTCTAGTAAGATTCCTAATACCGAAACTCTTATTTCCTTAGCGTCTGTATGGACAAGACCTAAGAAGGCATAGATATAAAAATCTCAGCCTGATTGATCCAGAAGGACAATGATCTTGGATAAATCTTTGACTTAAGTAATTCCGAAAAGCCGTATATTGTGTAGGATTATCAGGTTCTAGGGTTAAATCCCGTGTACTAAGTTAAGGTTTGAAAGA
This sequence comes from Astragalus glycyphyllos, assembly GCA_963573325.1. Classification (NCBI taxonomy): domain Eukaryota; kingdom Viridiplantae; phylum Streptophyta; class Magnoliopsida; order Fabales; family Fabaceae; genus Astragalus; species Astragalus glycyphyllos. The sequence continues at coordinate 40,526,944 of OY754310.1, forward strand.
TACACTCTTATTAGTATTTTTGGGTTAGTTACGAGAATCGACTCCTTTGGGTACATGATAAAATTGTTTTATATCAAAATGTTTTCAAGAAATTTTTTCTGTAAACATTACCCCTTCGTGAGTCAGTCGGAAATATTGTTTGTACTGATGACTAACCAAAATGCTAGAAGTGTTTCTAAGATAACCGAAGATTTCAGTTCCTCAATCCTCTACCCGAATGTAGTGGAAGATTGGGTTAATATGTGAATATAATTGCAAGTAAGGGAAGTATCAAGCCATGCTTAGGCAATTATCTTTCAGCAGTTATAGTGTTCAAGCTTCCGTCACTGAGGTAAATTCCAATAGTTAACCTTAATTTCGTTCGGGTTAACAGTGTGATGTCATGATTTTAATCCATTGTATTAGTCAAGACTAGTTGTTCAATCCAGATATTCTATTGGTTAAATGTCAATAGAACACGCATGCGCTAAACTCAGAGTTGTCTGATTATAGTCCAGCACATGAGGCTGTTTCTAAGGAATCTCATAAGTCAGATATATGTAATAAAGGTTTTACCCACTACACTGTTTTGATGGAGGAATGTCTATGATAAACCACATGTTGGGCTAAGACTAAATGATTGGACAGTGAGTATTTAACACATGAGTCCTTGATAATGAATACTGTAACCATTTTTGTGTCATTGAGGCGAAAGGTCTATGTCTTTTTCATCATGAAATATAAATGTATATATATATATATATATATATATATACATGGGTTATCATTGAAATCTTGTCATTTGGCCAATTTGAACTTTTTTTTTGAAAGGGAACGAATTGGATCGAATAGAATAGCGGTTTAAGAAAAACAAAATTTTCAAACAAAGGTACAAATGAAGGAGCCGGACCGTGCACCCTAAGGTCCAATCTGAGCACGTGCTTCTATCCCTATTTTAAAAATCAAATATCCGCTTTCCGATCGACACAATCTCCTTCCAAATTCCTTCCTCAAACAGACCTAAGTATTTTAACATTAAAGAGGCCAAATTAAAGCACAACGAGGGAAATTTGTGAGATTTTGATCACACAAATGGTTAATTTCAACCAAGTAATACATTTATACTTATTTTCAATGTCGAAAATTTCTAAAATCTGAAAGTGAGAATACCTTTGGTTGAAACGTCGTGCATTTAGTAAGGTCATTTTTAAGTTGGGGTTACTCATCGTTTTTGGACAATAGTATTTTTCAAAGTATCATTATTTGAAAACCCCAATGAAAAGAATTTTTACCTAAATAAAACGAATTTACTTCCAAATTCTGAAACTGATTTATTAAAAAGAGTATGTCACCATCCCTGGCACTCCATGGGAGCCTTGCAGTGCCAACGAATTCAAAGTCAAGAGAAGCAACCTCAACCATGAAGCTATGGTATGGTTCAACTTTATCAAGCACACTCTGTTGCCCACTTCCCACACAACAAATGTAGAAAAAGAAAGGATGATGCTGCTGGATGCAATTTTGGGAGCAAAGGATGTTGATATTGGAAGGTTGATCTCAAGAGAGATTCTCATTTGTCACTCCAAAACTGCTGGGTATCCTTTCTTTCCTTGCTTAATTACTGATCTTTGCATTAAAGCTGGTGTGGAAATGAAGGGGGAGAAGAAGGGCTTCCCTCTTGCTGCCTTCCCTACTGTTCTGAAATCAAAGCCTAAGGTTGCTGCAGCATCTGTCCCACCATACTGCCGCAGTTCATGCTGCAGCAACGCTCTGTCTGGGAGTTTATGAGGAAGCAGCAGGAGTGGTTGAAGGCCTTGTTTGCTGCAAATTTGCAAGTTGATATTGGAGTTGAAGCACCTTCTTTTCCTGAGTGGGTGCTTGATGAAGAGGTAATTGATAAAGACCTGTTTGAAGATGTTGGAGTTGATGATGATGCACAAGAGCAAGCAGTTGAGAAAAAGAGAAAGAGGAAGGAAGTGAAAAAGGGAAAGAAGAAGGTGGGTGAAGAAGAAGAAGAAGAGCTTCTTAATTCTGAGACTGATGAAACATTGAGTGAAGGGGGAAAAGAAGAAAACAAAGAGATAATGAAAAAATTGAATAGGAAGGATAATAGTGAATAGGATGACTCACTGGTGGGAGAAGGATCTGAAGATAACAGTTCAGATGAGTTTGCAGATGCAATTAATCTTGAAATGGACCCACCCCCTAACAGCAAAACTGCCAAGTTAGCCACCCCATCTACCATTCCACCACCACAACCCACAAATCCACCCCAAGAAAGACAACAAGAAAAAGTGCCTCAAGCTGCTGATGTATCTGTTGCTGCAGCAACTGAAGTTGCTGATGCTGAAAGCCCTGTGTTCTCACCCTCTAAGAGAACAAGAACCAAGCATGCCCCCAAAAGGAGGAAGATGTCTGTCGTGCCTGAAGATGTTGAGCTGAATGTTGAAGATGTAACTGCTGAGGAAGACGCTGCTGTTACTGCTGTTGTGGAATCAGTGCTGAAGGGAATTGAAGATGCTGCAGCAATTGAAGCTGAGAAAATGACTGAGTATGAAAAGAGATCAAAGGCTGCTCTGGACCTTGTGATTGCCCAAAAGAAGGCAAGTGTTTCTGCTGCTGGCCCTGCTGTTGCAGATGCAGGTCCAGTGCTGCAGCAATCCAATGCTGCAGCAACAGAAACCCCAACGGCACCAGAAGCCCCTGTGATTAAATCACCTAGAGTCAAGAGGCCAGTAAGAAGAGGAACAGCAACAAGGCAGAGCCCAAGAACTAAATGAGGAGTTCCTGCACCTTTATCTTTTAAATTCTGTCTTTTAAATTCTATCTTGTTAGTCTTTCAAGTTGAATAAAATTGTTGAATGTGTTATGTTTGTGTTTCCCAGTCAATAGTTGTGTTTGTTTGTTTTTATTTCTGTTTTGCTTTTGAATAGGTCTCTCCCTTATATTTCATGAGCAGTGGGGACACTGCAAGGTCTTAAGTTGGGGGGGGGGGGGGGGGGGGGGGGGGGGGAGGACCTAGGGTCTATGTATTGTACTGGCATCTTTACTAGTTAGTTGAATGAAATCGTAAATTTTAGAAGTTAAGTTGAGCAAAATTAGTGATGAAATGGTGAGAATTGAGTGATTAGTGCCCCTGTTTGTGAGTGAACTCTATTGCTCCTGTTTTTACACTTTACATGAAACTTAGGAATGACTTAGTAAGTTAGAAATGATCTGAAGCTAGGCTAGTGTTGGTAGACCTAGAGACTTGCCAAATTTTTACTAAAAACTTAGGGTAGCATAAGAAACTAAGTTTGGGGGTTCTTTGAGCTATATTAAGGCAAAGCATGAAGGAATGGAATTAGGTCAAGTGCACATAGTTTAGGAAGTAATTAAAGTCAGTGTAGTGTGTAAAGTGCTATGTTATAAAGCACTAGTGTTGTAAATATTTGTAATTGTTGTCATTGCCCAAGTGCTCAAAAAAAAGCTATGAAGAAGAAATTCTAAGAATAAGGGCAATGCAACACAAGTGTTAAGTATTGTTTTTTTTTTTGAATTCTGTTCTAGTTGGATTGCTGCAGCAACTGTTGCTGCAGCACTTAAGTTGAGTTGTAATAAGTGCACTGACCTAGAGTTCTGAATTGCTAAATCAAAGCCCTTTGTCATGCTTATCCCCCCTTTCTGTGTTGAATTGTTAGTCTACCCTTAGTTTTGAAACATCTTTGGCAATCTCAAAAGAAAGCCTCTCTAGTTTTAGTGAAGTGAAATTTTGAACCTTGCTATGTTCTGAACTGAGTTAAGTGTCACACACACACTACTGAGCAGGAGTAATTTAGGGAGCTTATCATTCAGTGGGTTTGCAATTGAGTGACCAATCTGAAAGTTGTATGCTCAGCTTAATATTCTGTTTTGTGTGCCTTTGTTAATGTTCAACTATCTGGTTGTTTGCTGGTATATTGCTTGTCTGTGTCAAGTGTCATTGCTTGAGAACAAACAATGGTTCAAGTTTGGGGGTGTGATAACAATCAAATATGATTGTTATTACCTCTTATTTTAAGCTTAAATCATTGTTAATTCTTAAGCAATTGAGTGAATTATGTTGTAAATATGTTAGTTTAGAATAATTAAAGGTGCAAGCTTAATTATGTTATTAATGGGCACTTTGGTGCCCAATTGTGGTCTAATGTGTTTGATCTATTGCTGCAGCACCTAATGCGGTCGCAATTGTTTATTGCGCAACATGAGAGAGAAGGCAATGGAAAACACGGAAATATTGGAAAGGACACCTGTCAGCTGTCACCCATCATCAGTGTGCGTGCCAATCATTGAAGAATCCTTGGTGACCTAGGGAATTGGGTAGAAAGGACATTTTGCCCTCACAAAGGACAAAATGCGCCTCCACAATTAGGATTATTCTCTGCCCAAGGGATCTCCTATAAATAGACACACTTTCCCAGAATTAGGTCAAGCCGAATTTGAGAGGTATAGGAATAGCCTCTTGATTTCGTGCCTCCATTGTTACTTAGAATCAGTTGCTGAAATATTGATTGCTGCAGCAATACTGGAACTACTTCAATTTCGAAGGAGCTGCATTTTGAGAGCTGGAATCGCTTGGTGGATCACCATTGAAGCTGTCTCAGTATCAAGACTTGTAGTCGAACTTCTCTTCTCGGGTTTTAGTATGAAATTCCTACTCCCCTTGATGTTTAGTTTAGTTTAGTTGTAATGTTGTGTAAGCTCAATATGAGCTAAACCTCTGTAGTTGGGATGCTATTATGAATTTAATGAAGTTAATTTGTTCTTGATGCTTATGTTATTGTGTTGAGCACTTTATCTTGTGTGTTTTACTATATCCATCTTAGCTTAGGGTTGGCCGTCTAATCTAAGTAGAAATACATTCACAGGAATGGTTTGTATTTATTTCTCACAAGATGACATGGTATGTTGCACTATAGGAATATAGTTGTTCCTTACTTGAGTCCTAGGAATAGGAGAGGCATAAGCCATGAGGTACAACACTTAGGTGTAAAGCTGCTTGTTTTCCAGTAGCCCAGGGAAATAATCCTTTCTGAATTAGGAATAATTTGGGAGGACTAAAGCCTAGTGTTAAGCATTAGGAATAATGCACAATTGCGGCAGCACCTAGTGCTGCAGCACTTAGCATAGCATTTTGAGCATTTTAATGGATTTATTGAAGTATTGCATCTCAACTTCTCCCAAATCTGATTTTCATTACCCTGATACTTTTTACCTTTATTGTTTGTTACCCAAAATTGTGTGTCATTTACTTTTTACCCCAAATCACTATTTGTTACATTGATTAAACATTTGTTTATAACATAATACTCGTGGGAACGATCTCACTTATTCACTGTATTGCTTATTGCGATTGTGTACACTTGCACAAGAAACAATCACACGTTTCTACGCAACAAGTTTTTGGCGCCATCGCCGGGGATTAATTAGTTAAACACTGTTTAATTAATTGGCAATTTAGTGATTTCTTTTGTTGCTAATTCTGGTGCTCTGTTTTGGTTGTTTCAGTAAGTTAATTGCTGCAGCAACTGTTGCTACAGCATATGTACAGACGCAGATCACCAGAATATCAACTTCATCCTGAGATAGAAAGACTGTTTAGAGCTTTGAGAAGGGGACACGACCGTTCTGGTCTGATTTCTTTGGGAAGAGTTGTCAATATGGCTACACCACCACCTTCTAATCATGGGGGAACACCACCTCCTAGCAACCATGGTTCTGACAGACATACTATAGCTGCCACTGAGCAACCTGAACATGTGAGACAAGTTTCAAATGAAACAGTCATTGGCATGGCTAATGACAGGGACAGACCTATGAGGGGTTATGCAATTTTTGACCCTCACACTATGCAAACTAGCATAGTAAGGCCTGAACTTGCCACAACTCATTTTGAATTTAAGCCTATGATGTTTCAAATGCTTCAAATAATAGGGCAATTTGGTGGAGGACCTACTGAGGACCCACATTTGCATTTAAAACAATTTGTAGAAGTTTGTAGTAATTTCATTCTCCCTGGTGTATCTGATGATGCTTTTAAACTGAAACTTTTTCCATATTCCTTGAAGGATAGAGCTAAGGTTTGGTTAAATTCCTTAGAACCTAACTCTATCACTACTTGGAATGAGATGGCTGAGAAATTTATGACAAAATACTTTCCACCTATCAAGAATGCCAGGATGAGAACTGAAACTACATCTTTTAGACAAACTGAATTTGAAACATTGTTTGAAGCATGGGAAAGATTCAAATAACTGTTAAGAAAATGTCCACATAATGGGTTGCCTGTGGTTGTTCAAATGGAAACTTTTTACAATGGTTTGGAACCTCAAACTAGACTGATGCTTGATGCTTCTTCTGGTGGAGTCTTGCTGAATGGCTCCTACCAAGATGCTTATGATCTTATTGAAACTATTGCTGCAAACAGTTATCAATGGCCAACAGCCAGGGTTAGTGCTCAAAAGAAAGTTGCTGGTATGTATGAAGTGAGTGAGGTTACTGCTTTATCTGCTCAGGTTGTATCCTTGTCCAACATGATCAAAAATATGAATGCAACACCTGCTGCAGCAACACCTGCTGCAGCAATTGAATCTGTACCAGAAACTAAAGTGGCAGCAATTGAACAAGTACCAGTGGGTTCTGCTAGTTGTGTGTACTGTGGAGGAGGCCATTTGTATGACGAATGCCCTGCAAACCCTATTTCAGTCAACTATGTGGGATATGACAAGAACAATAATCCATATTCTCGTACCTACAATCCTGGGTGGAAGAACCATCCTAATTTCAAATGGAGCAACAATGCAACACCTGCTACAGCTCCTGCAACACCACCGGGAACACCTGCTCCATCCAAGGCAAAAGAAGAAAGCTCTGTGGAAACTATGTTGAAAGCTTTCATGAATGAAACTAAAACTCAATATCAAACCCAAGGAGATGCAATCAAGAACTTAGAGAATCAACTTAGTCAAATAGCCACTGCCCTGACCCAAAGACCTAGTGGAGCATTGCCTTCTACTACTGAACCAACATCTTCTAAGGGAAAGGAACAAGTCAAGGCTATATCTTTAAGGAGTGGGAAGGACTTGAAAGGACCATCTACTGACTCTAGTGATGGAAATGCAATAAAATAAAAAGATAAAAAAGAGAAACAAAAAGCACCAGATGTTGTCACAGTTGATGCTGCAGCATCTGATGCTGCAGAAATTCCATCAAAGATTGCTGATCAAGTTTTGCCTGATCCACCTTATCCTCAAAGGTTGAAAAAGGCACAACAAGATAAGCAATTTGGCAAATTTCTGGAGGTGCTTAAACAACTTCACATCAATGTTCCTTTGGTAGAAGCACTTCAACAAATGCCCAATTATGCAAAGTTTATGAAAGATGTGCTTTCCAAAAGGAAGAGACTTGGGGAGTTTGAAACAGTAGCTATGTCAGAAGAGTGTAGCATGATCATGCAGATCAAGCTTCCAAGCAAGTTGAAGGATCCAGGCAGTTTCACTATTCCATTCTTGATTGGTGAAAACTATACTGGCAGAGCTCTTTGTGACTTAGGTGCAAGCATCAATTTGATGCCTAAGTCTATCTTTGATCAGCTTGGTATAGGTGTTGCCAGACCTACAACTGTTACCTTACAGCTTGCTGATAGATCTGTTGCTCATCCAGAAGGAATTATTGAGGATGTTCTGATAAAGGTTGATAAATTTGTATTTCCTGCTGACTTTGTAATTTTAGATTTTGTTGCAGATAAGGAAGTACCTATAATTCTTGGAAGACCTTTCTTGGCTACTGGAAAGACTCTAATTGATGTGCAAAAAGGAGAATTGACTATGAGAGTCAATGATCAAGAGATTAAGTTTAATGTGTTGAATGCTCTCAAGTTCCCTGACCAAGGAACTGAGGAGTGCTCTTTTGTGATGTCTCTTGATTCTGTGGTTCAACAACACTTCCACAAGCAAAGTGATCATCTGGTGAAGGCTCTTTCTGAGATTGATAAGAGTGAACTTGTGGAAGAAGGTATTGTGCACAACGAGGCTGAGGTGAAGGAATTATGGAGTAGGCATTATGAATCTCTTGATCTAGGGGATTCCAGTCTCAAATAGAATGTGCCTTCTATTGAAAAACCTCCTATGCTTGAATTAAAAGAGTTACCCAAGCACCTGAAATATGCCTATTTAGGGGAAGATGATACATTGCCTGTGATCATTGCTTCTGACCTATCCAGTAGACAAGAGCATGATCTCATTAATACCCTAAAGAGGCATAAGAAGGCAATTGGGTGGCAAATGGCTGACATAAAGGGGATTAGTCCTACCATCTGCATGCATAGGATCATTCTTGATGAAAATGCTAAAAATAGCATTGAGGGGCAGAGGAGACTAAATCCTATCATGAAAGAAGTGGTGAAAAAGGAGATTATCAAATGGTTAGATGCTGGCATTGTGTATCCTATCACTGATAGTGCATGGGTGAGTCCTGTGCAATGTGTTCCAAAGAAAGGACTACCATTCATAGACCAAATGCATGATAGACTTGCTGGCAAGGAATTCTATTGCTTTTTGGATGGTTACTCTGACTACAATCAAATAGCCATAGTGCCTGAAGATCAACAAAAGACTACTTTCACTTGCCCTTATGGTACTTTTGCTTTTAAAAGAATGCCATTTGGGTTGTGCAATGCCCCAGCAACATTTCAAAGGTGTATGATGTCAATCTTCTCTGATTTTATTGAAAAATCCATGGAGGTATTTATGGATGATTTCTCTGTCTTTGGGGAAACATTCCAATTGTGCCTTGACAACTTAGAAGAGATTCTGGATAGATGTGAAGAAACCAACTTGGTCTTGAATTGGGAAAAATGCCACTTCATGGTCCAAGAAGGTATTGTGTTGGGACACAAAATTTCAGAAGGGAATTGAGGTTGACAAAGCCAAGGTTGAAGTGATTGAGAAGATGCATCCTCCAACAAATGTCAAGGGTATTAGAAGTTTCTTGGGACATGCAGGATTCTATAGGAGGTTCATCAAGGACTTCTCCAAAATTTCAAAGCCACTTTGTCAGTTGCTGCAGCATGACACTCCATTCGTGTTTGATGACTCATGTGCTGCAGCATTCCAGAAACTTCAAAATGCTCTAGTTACTGCCCAGTGTAGTGACTCCTAATTGGAGCAAGCCTTTTGAGCTCATGTGTGATGCTATTGATTATGCCATAGGTGCTGTCCTTGGCCAAAGGTATGATAAAGTCTTTCATTCTATTTATTATGCTAGCAAAACACTTGTTGAAGCTCAATTAAATTACACTACCACTGAAAAAGAATTATTAGCTGTGGTTTTTGCATTTGATAAATTTAGATCATACTTAGTTGGCACAAAAGTAATTGTTTTCACTGATCACTCTGCCATTAAGTATTTGATTGCTAAGAAAGATGCAAAACCTAGGCTAATAAGATGGGCTCTCCTCCTCCAAGAGTTTGATTTGGAAATAAAAGATAAAAAGGGGGTGGAGAACCAAGTTGCTGATCATTTGTCTAGATTGGAAGGTGATAGTGCAGGTAATCATTTTGGAGAAATCAAGGAAAGCTTCCCTGATGAGCAATTGTTAGCTGTTGCTGCTGCAGCACCTGATGCTGCAGCACCTTGGTATGCAGACATTGTCAACTTCCTAGTAAGCAAAGTGGTGCCATGTGATTTGAATTATTAGCAAAAGAAGAGGTTTTTCCACTCAATCAAGCAGTATTTTTGGGATGAACCTTATCTGTATAAGAAGTGCCCTGATCAGTTACTAAGAAGATGTGTGGCTGATGAAGAACAACAAGGAGGGCTGCAGCAATGCCATGCTGCAGCATATGGAGGACACTTTGGAGGTTTAAGAACAGCAGCAAAAGTGTTTCAATCTGGTTATTTTTGGCCTACAATTTTCAAGGATGCTCATGAGTTTGTTAAGAAATGTGATAGTTGCCAGAGGAGTGGGAATATATCACATAAAAATGAAATGCCATTGTCAAACATCTTAGAGGTTGAACTCTTTGATGTTTGGGGAATGGACTTCATGGGACCTTTTCCTCCCTCTTTTGGCAACTCTTACATCCTTGTTGCTATAGATTATGTATCAAAGTGGGTTGAAGCAGTTGCTTTACCTAACAATGATGCAAAATCTGTTAGCAAGTTCTTATTGAGAAACATTTTTACAAGGTTTGGAACTCCAAGAGCAATAATCAATGATGAAGGTTCTCATTTTTGCAACAAATTGATTGAAAATCTCTTGGCCAAGTATGGGGTTAAGCACAAGATTGCAACAACATATCATCCTCAAACAAGTGGTCAAGCAGAGTTGTCTAATAGAGAGATCAAGAGAATGTTGGAGAAAATGGTAGGGCCTACCAAAAAGGAATGGTTAAATCATCTTGATGATGCTTTATGGGCTTATAGGACTGCTTACAAAACTCCTTTGGGAATGTCACCCTACAGACTTGTGTATGGCAAGGCTTGCCATCTGCCTTTGGAGCTTCAATACAAATCACATTGGGCTATCAAAAAGCTCAATTTTGATCATACAAAGGCAGGGAAGCTAGGCTATTACAATTGAATGAATTGGAAGAGATGAGGCACTTTGCCTATGGGAACTCAGCATTGTACAAGGCCAAGACCAAGGCATGGCATGATAAAAAGATTCAAAAAAGGGAATTAGTGGAAGATGACCAAGTGTTATTGTTTAACTCAAGACTTAAACTATTCCCTGGAAAACTCAAGTCTAGGTGGTCTGGGCCATTCAAATTGGCAAAGGTGTACCCTCATGGAGTTGTGGATTTGTATAATGAGTCAAGTGGAAATACATTCAAGGTTAATGGGCAAAGAGTAAAGAAATACTATGGTGAACCAGTGGTGAGATGCAGTTTCATCACCATGATCCAAGACCCATGATCTAAGAAGGAAGTCTGGCTGAGGACTCTTAAACCAAGCGCTACTGGGAGGCAGCTCAGGGTTTTTAATCTAATAAATTAGTTGTTTTGTTTGTTTTGGTGTTTGCTGCAGGAATTAAATTTCAGCAAGTTGAAGTTTGAGGGTGTGACAGCAATTGGTGCTGCAGCATTGCTTCTAGCAACGTTGCTGTAACAATAGAGAGCAGTTAAGGAAAAAAATAAAATAATGGCAGTTATTCACCCAAGGTCTGATTGCGGTGACAGTGTGTTGTCCAATCAGTCATGTAATCGTCCACTCAACTAGCATCCACCATACACCTCTCTTCTAATCCAACGACTATCTCATTAATGAGAAACGCCTCACCCCAAAACCGTCGCATCACTCATCTACTTAACCACCCACTCTCTCCACAATCTTTCCACAAATTCCTCTCAATTGCATTAAAGAGTTGAAACCTTCCAAACAGTAAACCCTCCATTCTCAAACCAACCCAGAAATCCCATTCACCTTCGTGTTTTACCCAAAAAAATTTGTGATCAACAATTGTGAGAACCAAGGCTAGTGCTGTAAAATCATCTGGAAAGCGCCAATCCACATCTGGGCGAGGAGAATCCAGCCAAATCAGGCGAAAGAACATGAAGAATCAAGAAGTCACTGCTGAGGAGAAGTTCTCTACCATGAACTTCTGGGCAGAGAGAGGTTTCGTGTTGCAAGATGCACCCGATGCGTTCACAACCATTGTGAAAGCACTCGGGTGGGAGCGGTTGGTGCAGCACCCTTCCTACTTTTATCCCTCTGTTGTCCGTGAGTTTTATGCGGGGATTGCACCAAAAAAAGATGGAAAGCCACAATTCTTTTCAGAAGTCAGAGGAGTGATCATCAAGTTCGAATCAATGATGATCAATGAATGTCTAGGTTTGAGTTACCATGGCCTCACCTTTGCCAAAAAATTTCGAAAAATGGGGCAAGAAAGAGATGGAAGTTGTGAAGAAAAACATCACCATCCCTGGCACTCCATGGGAGCCTTGCAGTGCCAACGAATTCAAAGTCAAGAGAAGCAACCTCAACCATGAAGCTATGGTATGGTTCAACATTATCAAGCACACTCTGTTGCCCACTTCCCACACAACAAATGTAGAAAAAGAAAGGATGATGCTGCTGGATGCAATTTTGGGAGCAAAGGATGTTTATATTGGAAGGTTGATCTCAAGAGAGATTCTCATTTGTCACTCCAAAACTGCTGGGTATCTTTTCTTTCCTTGCTTAATTACTGATCTTTGCATTAAAGCTGGTGTGGAAATGAAGAGGGAGAAGAAGGGCTTCCCTCTTGCTGCCTTCCCTACTATTCTGAAATCAAAGCCTAAGGGTGCTGCAGCATCTGGTGATCCCACCATGCTGCCGCAGTTCATGCTGCAGCAACGCTCTGTCTGGGAGTTTATGAGGAAGCAGCAGGAGTGGTTGAAGGCCTTGTTTGCTGCAAATTTGCAAGTTGATATTGGAGTTGAAGCACCTTCTTTTCCTGAGTGGGTGCTTGATGAAGAGGTAATTGATAAAGACCTGTTTGAAGATGCTGGAGTTGATGATGATGCACAAGAGCAAGCAGTTGAGAAAAAGAGAAAGAGGAAGGAAGTGAAAAAGGGAAAGAAGAAGGTGGGTGAAGAAGAAGAAGAGCTTCTTAATTTTGAGACTGATGAAACATTGAGTGAAGGGGGAAAAAGAAGAAAACAAAGAGATAATGAAAAAATTGAATAGGAAGGATAATAGTGAAGAGGATGACTCACTGGTGGGAGAAGGATCTGAAGATAACAGTTCAGATGAGTTTGCAGATGCAATTAATCTTGAAATGGACCCACCCCCTAACAGCAAAACTGCCAAGTTAGCCACCCCATCTACCATTCCACCACCACAACCCACAAATCCACCCCAAGAAAGACAACAAGAAAAAGTGCCTCAAGCTGCTGATGTATCTGTTGCTGCAGCAACTGAAGTTGCTGATGCTGAAAGCCCTGTGTTCTCACCCTCTAAGAGAACAAGAACCAAGCATGCCCCCAAAAGGAGGAAGATGTCTGTCGTGCCTGAAGATGTTGAGCTGAATGTTGAAGATGTAACTGCTGAGGAAGACGCTGCTGTTACTGCTGTTGTGGAATCAGTGCTGAAGGGAATTGAAGATGCTGCAGCAATTGAAGCTGAGAAAATGACTGAGTATGAAAAGAGATCAAAGGCTGCTCTGGACCTTGTGATTGCCCAAAAGAAGGCAAGTGTTTCTGCTGCTGGCCCTGCTGTTGCAGATGCAGGTCCAGTGCTGCAGCAATCCAATGCTGCAGCAACAGAAACCCCAACGGCACCAGAAGCCCCTGTGATTAAATCACCTAGAGTCAAGAGGCCAGTAAGAAGAGGAACAGCAACAAGGCAGAGCCCAAGAACTAAATGAGGAGTTCCTGCACCTTTATCTTTTAAATTCTGTCTTTTAAATTCTATCTTGTTAGTCTTTCAAGTTGAATAAAATTGTTGAATGTGTTATGTTTGTGTTTCCCAGTCAATAGTTGTGTTTGTTTGTTTTTATTTCTGTTTTGCTTTTGAATAGGTCTCTCCCTTATATTTCATGAGCAGTGGGGACACTGCAAGGTCTTAAGTTGGGGGGGGGGGGGGGGGGGAGGACCTAGGGTCTATGTATTGTACTAGCATCTTTACTAGTTAGTTGAATGAAATCGTAAATTTTAGAAGTTAAGTTGAGCAAAATTAGTGATGAAATGGTGAGAATTGAGTGATTAGTGCCCCTGTTTGTGAGTGAACTCTATTGCTCCTGTTTTTACACTTTACATGAAACTTAGGAATGACTTAGTAAGTTAGAAATGATCTGAAGCTAGGCTAGTGTTGGTAGACCTAGAGACTTGCCAAATTTTTACTAAAAACTTAGGGTAGCATAAGAAACTAAGTTTGGGGGTTCTTTGAGCTATATTAAGGCAAAGCATGAAGGAATGGAATTAGGTCAAGTGCACATAGTTTAGGAAGTAATTAAAGTCAGTGTAGTGTGTAAAGTGCTATGTTATAAAGCACTAGTGTTGTAAATATTTGTAATTGTTGTCATTGCCCAAGTGCTCAAAAAAAAGCTATGAAGAAGAAATTCTAAGAATAAGGGCAATGCAACACAAGTGTTAAGTATTGTTTTTTTTTTTGAATTCTGTTCTAGTTGGATTGCTGCAGCAACTGTTGCTGCAGCACTTAAGTTGAGTTGTAATAAGTGCACTGACCTAGAGTTCTGAATTGCTAAATCAAAGCCCTTTGTCATGCTTATCCCCCCTTTCTGTGTTGAATTGTTAGTCTACCCTTAGTTTTGAAACATCTTTGGCAATCTCAAAAGAAAGCCTCTCTAGTTTTAGTGAAGTGAAATTTTGAACCTTGCTATGTTCTGAACTGAGTTAAGTGTCACACACACACTACTGAGCAGGAGTAATTTAGGGAGCTTATCATTCAGTGGGTTTGCAATTGAGTGACCAATCTGAAAGTTGTATGCTCAGCTTAATATTCTGTTTTGTGTGCCTTTGTTAATGTTCAACTATCTGGTTGTTTGCTGGTATATTGCTTGTCTGTGTCAAGTGTCATTGCTTGAGAACAAACAATGGTTCAAGTTTGGGGGTGTGATAACAATCAAATATGATTGTTATTACCTCTTATTTTAAGCTTAAATCATTGTTAATTCTTAAGCAAATGAGTGAATTATGTTGTAAATATGTTAGTTTAGAATAATTAAAGGTGCAAGCTTAATTATGTTATTAATGGGCACTTTGGTGCCCAATTGTGGTCTAATGTGTTTGATCTATTGCTGCAGCACCTAATGCGGTCGCAATTGTTTATTGCGCAACATGAGAGAGAAGGCAATGGAAAACACGGAAATATTGGAAAGGACACCTGTCAGCTGTCACCCATCATCAGTGTGCGTGCCAATCATTGAAGAATCCTTGGTGACCTAGGGAATTGGGTAGAAAGGACATTTTGCCCTCACAAAGGACAAAATGCGCCTCCACAATTAGGGTTATTCTCTGCCCAAGGGATCTCCTATAAATAGACACACTTTCCCAGAATTAGGTCAAGCCGAATTTGAGAGGTATAGGAATAGCCTCTTGATTTCGTGCCTCCATTGTTACTTAGAATCAGTTGCTGAAATATTGATTGCTGCAGCAATACTGGAACTACTTCAATTTCGAAGGAGCTGCATTTTGAGAGCTGGAATCGCTTGGTGGATCACCATTGAAGCTGTCTCAGTATCAAGACTTGTAGTCGAACTTCTCTTCTCGGGTTTTAGTATGAAATTCCTACTCCCCTTGATGTTTAGTTTAGTTTAGTTGTAATGTTGTGTAAGCTCAATATGAGCTAAACCTCTGTAGTTGGGATGCTATTATGAATTTAATGAAGTTAATTTGTTCTTGATGCTTATGTTATTGTGTTGAGCACTTTATCTTGTGTGTTTTACTATATCCATCTTAGCTTAGGGTTGGCCGTCTAATCTAAGTAGAAATACATTCACAGGAATGGTTTGTATTTATTTCTCACAAGATGACATGGTATGTTGCACTATAGGAATATAGTTGTTCCTTACTTGAGTCCTAGGAATAGGAGAGGCATAAGCCATGAGGTACAACACTTAGGTGTAAAGCTGCTTGTTTTCCAGTAGCCCAGGGAAATAATCCTTTCTGAATTAGGAATAATTTGGGAGGACTAAAGCCTAGTGTTAAGCATTAGGAATAATGCACAATTGCGGCAGCACCTAGTGCTGCAGCACTTAGCATAGCATTTTGAGCATTTTAATGGATTTATTGAAGTATTGCATCTCAACTTCTCCCAAATCTGATTTTCATTACCCTGATACTTTTTACCTTTATTGTTTGTTACCCAAAATTGTGTGTCATTTACTTTTTACCCCAAATCACTATTTGTTACATTGATTAAACATTTGTTTATAACATAATACTCGTGGGAACGATCTCACTTATTCACTGTATTGCTTATTGCGATTGTGTACACTTGCACAAGAAACAATCACACGTTTCTACGCAACAAGTTTTTGGCGCCATCGCCGGGGATTAATTAGTTAAACACTGTTTAATTAATTGGCAATTTAGTGATTTCTTTTGTTGCTAATTCTGGTGCTCTGTTTTGGTTGTTTCAGTAAGTTAATTGCTGCAGCAACTGTTGCTACAGCATATGTACAGACGCAGATCACCAGAATATCAACTTCATCCTGAGATAGAAAGACTGTTTAGAGCTTTGAGAAGGGGACACGACCGTTCTGGTCTGATTTCTTTGGGAAGAGTTGTCAATATGGCTACACCACCACCTTCTAATCATGGGGGAACACCACCTCCTAGCAACCATGGTTCTGACAGACATACTATAGCTGCCACTGAGCAACCTGAACATGTGAGACAAGTTTCAAATGAAACAGTCATTGGCATGGCTAATGACAGGGACAGACCTATGAGGGGTTATGCAATTTTTGACCCTCACACTATGCAAACTAGCATAGTAAGGCCTGAACTTGCCACAACTCATTTTGAATTTAAGCCTATGATGTTTCAAATGCTTCAAATAATAGGGCAATTTGGTGGAGGACCTACTGAGGACCCACATTTGCATTTAAAACAATTTGTAGAAGTTTGTAGTAATTTCATTCTCCCTGGTGTATCTGATGATGCTTTTAAACTGAAACTTTTTCCATATTCCTTGAAGGATAGAGCTAAGGTTTGGTTAAATTCCTTAGAACCTAACTCTATCACTACTTGGAATGAGATGGCTGAGAAATTTATGACAAAATACTTTCCACCTATCAAGAATGCCAGGATGAGAACTGAAACTACATCTTTTAGACAAACTGAATTTGAAACATTGTTTGAAGCATGGGAAAGATTCAAATAACTGTTAAGAAAATGTCCACATAATGGGTTGCCTGTGGTTGTTCAAATGGAAACTTTTTACAATGGTTTGGAACCTCAAACTAGACTGATGCTTGATGCTTCTTCTGGTGGAGTCTTGCTGAATGGCTCCTACCAAGATGCTTATGATCTTATTGAAACTATTGCTGCAAACAGTTATCAATGGCCAACAGCCAGGGTTAGTGCTCAAAAGAAAGTTGCTGGTATGTATGAAGTGAGTGAGGTTACTGCTTTATCTGCTCAGGTTGTATCCTTGTCCAACATGATCAAAAATATGAATGCAACACCTGCTGCAGCAACACCTGCTGCAGCAATTGAATCTGTACCAGAAACTAAAGTGGCAGCAATTGAACAAGTACCAGTGGGTTCTGCTAGTTGTGTGTACTGTGGAGGAGGCCATTTGTATGACGAATGCCCTGCAAACCCTATTTCAGTCAACTATGTGGGATATGACAAGAACAATAATCCATATTCTCGTACCTACAATCCTGGGTGGAAGAACCATCCTAATTTCAAATGGAGCAACAATGCAACACCTGCTACAGCTCCTG
The DNA here is from genome assembly GCA_963573325.1 of Astragalus glycyphyllos. Lineage (NCBI taxonomy): Eukaryota > Viridiplantae > Streptophyta > Magnoliopsida > Fabales > Fabaceae > Astragalus > Astragalus glycyphyllos. The sequence continues at coordinate 40,544,339 of OY754310.1, forward strand.
CAACACCACCGGGAACACCTGCTCCATCCAAGGCAAAAGAAGAAAGCTCTGTGGAAACTATGTTGAAAGCTTTCATGAATGAAACTAAAACTCAATATCAAACCCAAGGAGATGCAATCAAGAACTTAGAGAATCAACTTAGTCAAATAGCCACTGCCCTGACCCAAAGACCTAGTGGAGCATTGCCTTCTACTACTGAACCAACATCTTCTAAGGGAAAGGAACAAGTCAAGGCTATATCTTTAAGGAGTGGGAAGGACTTGAAAGGACCATCTACTGACTCTAGTGATGGAAATGCAATAAAATAAAAAGATAAAAAAGAGAAACAAAAAGCACCAGATGTTGTCACAGTTGATGCTGCAGCATCTGATGCTGCAGAAATTCCATCAAAGATTGCTGATCAAGTTTTGCCTGATCCACCTTATCCTCAAAGGTTGAAAAAGGCACAACAAGATAAGCAATTTGGCAAATTTCTGGAGGTGCTTAAACAACTTCACATCAATGTTCCTTTGGTAGAAGCACTTCAACAAATGCCCAATTATGCAAAGTTTATGAAAGATGTGCTTTCCAAAAGGAAGAGACTTGGGGAGTTTGAAACAGTAGCTATGTCAGAAGAGTGTAGCATGATCATGCAGATCAAGCTTCCAAGCAAGTTGAAGGATCCAGGCAGTTTCACTATTCCATTCTTGATTGGTGAAAACTATACTGGCAGAGCTCTTTGTGACTTAGGTGCAAGCATCAATTTGATGCCTAAGTCTATCTTTGATCAGCTTGGTATAGGTGTTGCCAGACCTACAACTGTTACCTTACAGCTTGCTGATAGATCTGTTGCTCATCCAGAAGGAATTATTGAGGATGTTCTGATAAAGGTTGATAAATTTGTATTTCCTGCTGACTTTGTAATTTTAGATTTTGTTGCAGATAAGGAAGTACCTATAATTCTTGGAAGACCTTTCTTGGCTACTGGAAAGACTCTAATTGATGTGCAAAAAGGAGAATTGACTATGAGAGTCAATGATCAAGAGATTAAGTTTAATGTGTTGAATGCTCTCAAGTTCCCTGACCAAGGAACTGAGGAGTGCTCTTTTGTGATGTCTCTTGATTCTGTGGTTCAACAACACTTCCACAAGCAAAGTGATCATCTGGTGAAGGCTCTTTCTGAGATTGATAAGAGTGAACTTGTGGAAGAAGGTATTGTGCACAACGAGGCTGAGGTGAAGGAATTATGGAGTAGGCATTATGAATCTCTTGATCTAGGGGATTCCAGTCTCAAATAGAATGTGCCTTCTATTGAAAAACCTCCTATGCTTGAATTAAAAGAGTTACCCAAGCACCTGAAATATGCCTATTTAGGGGAAGATGATACATTGCCTGTGATCATTGCTTCTGACCTATCCAGTAGACAAGAGCATGATCTCATTAATACCCTAAAGAGGCATAAGAAGGCAATTGGGTGGCAAATGGCTGACATAAAGGGGATTAGTCCTACCATCTGCATGCATAGGATCATTCTTGATGAAAATGCTAAAAATAGCATTGAGGGGCAGAGGAGACTAAATCCTATCATGAAAGAAGTGGTGAAAAAGGAGATTATCAAATGGTTAGATGCTGGCATTGTGTATCCTATCACTGATAGTGCATGGGTGAGTCCTGTGCAATGTGTTCCAAAGAAAGGACTACCATTCATAGACCAAATGCATGATAGACTTGCTGGCAAGGAATTCTATTGCTTTTTGGATGGTTACTCTGACTACAATCAAATAGCCATAGTGCCTGAAGATCAACAAAAGACTACTTTCACTTGCCCTTATGGTACTTTTGCTTTTAAAAGAATGCCATTTGGGTTGTGCAATGCCCCAGCAACATTTCAAAGGTGTATGATGTCAATCTTCTCTGATTTTATTGAAAAATCCATGGAGGTATTTATGGATGATTTCTCTGTCTTTGGGGAAACATTCCAATTGTGCCTTGACAACTTAGAAGAGATTCTGGATAGATGTGAAGAAACCAACTTGGTCTTGAATTGGGAAAAATGCCACTTCATGGTCCAAGAAGGTATTGTGTTGGGACACAAAATTTCAGAAGGGAATTGAGGTTGACAAAGCCAAGGTTGAAGTGATTGAGAAGATGCATCCTCCAACAAATGTCAAGGGTATTAGAAGTTTCTTGGGACATGCAGGATTCTATAGGAGGTTCATCAAGGACTTCTCCAAAATTTCAAAGCCACTTTGTCAGTTGCTGCAGCATGACACTCCATTCGTGTTTGATGACTCATGTGCTGCAGCATTCCAGAAACTTCAAAATGCTCTAGTTACTGCCCAGTGTAGTGACTCCTAATTGGAGCAAGCCTTTTGAGCTCATGTGTGATGCTATTGATTATGCCATAGGTGCTGTCCTTGGCCAAAGGTATGATAAAGTCTTTCATTCTATTTATTATGCTAGCAAAACACTTGTTGAAGCTCAATTAAATTACACTACCACTGAAAAAGAATTATTAGCTGTGGTTTTTGCATTTGATAAATTTAGATCATACTTAGTTGGCACAAAAGTAATTGTTTTCACTGATCACTCTGCCATTAAGTATTTGATTGCTAAGAAAGATGCAAAACCTAGGCTAATAAGATGGGCTCTCCTCCTCCAAGAGTTTGATTTGGAAATAAAAGATAAAAAGGGGGTGGAGAACCAAGTTGCTGATCATTTGTCTAGATTGGAAGGTGATAGTGCAGGTAATCATTTTGGAGAAATCAAGGAAAGCTTCCCTGATGAGCAATTGTTAGCTGTTGCTGCTGCAGCACCTGATGCTGCAGCACCTTGGTATGCAGACATTGTCAACTTCCTAGTAAGCAAAGTGGTGCCATGTGATTTGAATTATTAGCAAAAGAAGAGGTTTTTCCACTCAATCAAGCAGTATTTTTGGGATGAACCTTATCTGTATAAGAAGTGCCCTGATCAGTTACTAAGAAGATGTGTGGCTGATGAAGAACAACAAGGAGGGCTGCAGCAATGCCATGCTGCAGCATATGGAGGACACTTTGGAGGTTTAAGAACAGCAGCAAAAGTGTTTCAATCTGGTTATTTTTGGCCTACAATTTTCAAGGATGCTCATGAGTTTGTTAAGAAATGTGATAGTTGCCAGAGGAGTGGGAATATATCACATAAAAATGAAATGCCATTGTCAAACATCTTAGAGGTTGAACTCTTTGATGTTTGGGGAATGGACTTCATGGGACCTTTTCCTCCCTCTTTTGGCAACTCTTACATCCTTGTTGCTATAGATTATGTATCAAAGTGGGTTGAAGCAGTTGCTTTACCTAACAATGATGCAAAATCTGTTAGCAAGTTCTTATTGAGAAACATTTTTACAAGGTTTGGAACTCCAAGAGCAATAATCAATGATGAAGGTTCTCATTTTTGCAACAAATTGATTGAAAATCTCTTGGCCAAGTATGGGGTTAAGCACAAGATTGCAACAACATATCATCCTCAAACAAGTGGTCAAGCAGAGTTGTCTAATAGAGAGATCAAGAGAATGTTGGAGAAAATGGTAGGGCCTACCAAAAAGGAATGGTTAAATCATCTTGATGATGCTTTATGGGCTTATAGGACTGCTTACAAAACTCCTTTGGGAATGTCACCCTACAGACTTGTGTATGGCAAGGCTTGCCATCTGCCTTTGGAGCTTCAATACAAATCACATTGGGCTATCAAAAAGCTCAATTTTGATCATACAAAGGCAGGGAAGCTAGGCTATTACAATTGAATGAATTGGAAGAGATGAGGCACTTTGCCTATGGGAACTCAGCATTGTACAAGGCCAAGACCAAGGCATGGCATGATAAAAAGATTCAAAAAAGGGAATTAGTGGAAGATGACCAAGTGTTATTGTTTAACTCAAGACTTAAACTATTCCCTGGAAAACTCAAGTCTAGGTGGTCTGGGCCATTCAAATTGGCAAAGGTGTACCCTCATGGAGTTGTGGATTTGTATAATGAGTCAAGTGGAAATACATTCAAGGTTAATGGGCAAAGAGTAAAGAAATACTATGGTGAACCAGTGGTGAGATGCAGTTTCATCACCATGATCCAAGACCCATGATCTAAGAAGGAAGTCTGGCTGAGGACTCTTAAACCAAGCGCTACTGGGAGGCAGCTCAGGGTTTTTAATCTAATAAATTAGTTGTTTTGTTTGTTTTGGTGTTTGCTGCAGGAATTAAATTTCAGCAAGTTGAAGTTTGAGGGTGTGACAGCAATTGGTGCTGCAGCATTGCTTCTAGCAACGTTGCTGTAACAATAGAGAGCAGTTAAGGAAAAAAATAAAATAATGGCAGTTATTCACCCAAGGTCTGATTGCGGTGACAGTGTGTTGTCCAATCAGTCATGTAATCGTCCACTCAACTAGCATCCACCATACACCTCTCTTCTAATCCAACGACTATCTCATTAATGAGAAACGCCTCACCCCAAAACCGTCGCATCACTCATCTACTTAACCACCCACTCTCTCCACAATCTTTCCACAAATTCCTCTCAATTGCATTAAAGAGTTGAAACCTTCCAAACAGTAAACCCTCCATTCTCAAACCAACCCAGAAATCCCATTCACCTTCGTGTTTTACCCAAAAAAATTTGTGATCAACAATTGTGAGAACCAAGGCTAGTGCTGTAAAATCATCTGGAAAGCGCCAATCCACATCTGGGCGAGGAGAATCCAGCCAAATCAGGCGAAAGAACATGAAGAATCAAGAAGTCACTGCTGAGGAGAAGTTCTCTACCATGAACTTCTGGGCAGAGAGAGGTTTCGTGTTGCAAGATGCACCCGATGCGTTCACAACCATTGTGAAAGCACTCGGGTGGGAGCGGTTGGTGCAGCACCCTTCCTACTTTTATCCCTCTGTTGTCCGTGAGTTTTATGCGGGGATTGCACCAAAAAAAGATGGAAAGCCACAATTCTTTTCAGAAGTCAGAGGAGTGATCATCAAGTTCGAATCAATGATGATCAATGAATGTCTAGGTTTGAGTTACCATGGCCTCACCTTTGCCAAAAAATTTCGAAAAATGGGGCAAGAAAGAGATGGAAGTTGTGAAGAAAAACATCACCATCCCTGGCACTCCATGGGAGCCTTGCAGTGCCAACGAATTCAAAGTCAAGAGAAGCAACCTCAACCATGAAGCTATGGTATGGTTCAACTTTATCAAGCACACTCTGTTGCCCACTTCCCACACAACAAATGTAGAAAAAGAAAGGATGATGCTGCTGGATGCAATTTTGGGAGCAAAGGATGTTTATATTGGAAGGTTGATCTCAAGAGAGATTCTCATTTGTCACTCCAAAACTGCTGGGTATCTTTTCTTTCCTTGCTTAATTACTGATCTTTGCATTAAAGCTGGTGTGGAAATGAAGAGGGAGAAGAAGGGCTTCCCTCTTGCTGCCTTCCCTACTATTCTGAAATCAAAGCCTAAGGGTGCTGCAGCATCTGGTGATCCCACCATGCTGCCGCAGTTCATGCTGCAGCAACGCTCTGTCTGGGAGTTTATGAGGAAGCAGCAGGAGTGGTTGAAGGCCTTGTTTGCTGCAAATTTGCAAGTTGATATTGGAGTTGAAGCACCTTCTTTTCCTGAGTGGGTGCTTGATGAAGAGGTAATTGATAAAGACCTGTTTGAAGATGCTGGAGTTGATGATGATGCACAAGAGCAAGCAGTTGAGAAAAAGAGAAAGAGGAAGGAAGTGAAAAAGGGAAAGAAGAAGGTGGGTGAAGAAGAAGAAGAGCTTCTTAATTTTGAGACTGATGAAACATTGAGTGAAGGGGGAAAAAGAAGAAAACAAAGAGATAATGAAAAAATTGAATAGGAATGATAATAGTGAAGAGGATGACTCACTGGTGGGAGAAGGATCTGAAGATAACAGTTCAGATGACTTTTCAGATGCAATTAATCTTGAAATGGACCCACCCCCTAACAGCAAAACTGCCAAGTTAGCCACCCCATCTACCATTCCACCACCACAACCCACAAATCCACCCCAAGAAAGACAACAAGAAAAAGTGCCTCAAGCTGCTGATGTATCTGTTGCTGCAGCAACTGAAGTTGCTGATGCTGAAAGCCCTGTGTTCTCACCCTCTAAGAGAACAAGAACCAAGCATGCCCCCAAAAGGAGGAAGATGTCTGTCGTGCCTGAAGATGTTGAGCTGAATGTTGAAGATGTAACTGCTGAGGAAGACGCTGCTGTTACTGCTGTTGTGGAATCAGTGCTGAAGGGAATTGAAGATGCTGCAGCAATTGAAGCTGAGAAAATGACTGAGTATGAAAAGAGATCAAAGGCTGCTCTGGACCTTGTGATTGCCCAAAAGAAGGCAAGTGTTTCTGCTGCTGGCCCTGCTGTTGCAGATGCAGGTCCAGTGCTGCAGCAATCCAATGCTGCAGCAACAGAAACCCCAACGGCACCAGAAGCCCCTGTGATTAAATCACCTAGAGTCAAGAGGCCAGTAAGAAGAGGAACAGCAACAAGGCAGAGCCCAAGAACTAAATGAGGAGTTCCTGCACCTTTATCTTTTAAATTCTGTCTTTTAAATTCTATCTTGTTAGTCTTTCAAGTTGAATAAAATTGTTGAATGTGTTATGTTTGTGTTTCCCAGTCAATAGTTGTGTTTGTTTGTTTTTATTTCTGTTTTGCTTTTGAATAGGTCTCTCCCTTATATTTCATGAGCAGTGGGGACACTGCAAGGTCTTAAGTTGGGGGGGGGGGGGGGGGGGGGGGGAGGAGGACCTAGGGTCTATGTATTGTACTAGCATCTTTACTAGTTAGTTGAATGAAATCGTAAATTTTAGAAGTTAAGTTGAGCAAAATTAGTGATGAAATGGTGAGAATTGAGTGATTAGTGCCCCTGTTTGTGAGTGAACTCTATTGCTCCTGTTTTTACACTTTACATGAAACTTAGGAATGACTTAGTAAGTTAGAAATGATCTGAAGCTAGGCTAGTGTTGGTAGACCTAGAGACTTGCCAAATTTTTACTAAAAACCTAGGGTAGCATAAGAAACTAAGTTTGGGGGTTCTTTGAGCTATATTAAGGCAAAGCATGAAGGAATGGAATTAGGTCAAGTGCACATAGTTTAGGAAGTAATTAAAGTCAGTGTAGTGTGTAAAGTGCTATGTTATAAAGCACTAGTGTTGTAAATATTTGTAATTGTTGTCATTGCCCAAGTGCTCAAAAAAAAGCTATGAAGAAGAAATTCTAAGAATAAGGGCAATGCAACACAAGTGTTAAGTATTGTTTTTTTTTTTGAATTCTGTTCTAGTTGGATTGCTGCAGCAACTGTTGCTGCAGCACTTAAGTTGAGTTGTAATAAGTGCACTGACCTAGAGTTCTGAATTGCTAAATCAAAGCCCTTTGTCATGCTTATCCCCCCTTTCTGTGTTGAATTGTTAGTCTACCCTTAGTTTTGAAACATCTTTGGCAATCTCAAAAGAAAGCCTCTCTAGTTTTAGTGAAGTGAAATTTTGAACCTTGCTATGTTCTGAACTGAGTTAAGTGTCACACACACACTACTGAGCAGGAGTAATTTAGGGAGCTTATCATTCAGTGGGTTTGCAATTGAGTGACCAATCTGAAAGTTGTATGCTCAGCTTAATATTCTGTTTTGTGTGCCTTTGTTAATGTTCAACTATCTGGTTGTTTGCTGGTATATTGCTTGTCTGTGTCAAGTGTCATTGCTTGAGAACAAACAATGGTTCAAGTTTGGGGGTGTGATAACAATCAAATATGATTGTTATTACCTCTTATTTTAAGCTTAAATCATTGTTAATTCTTAAGCAATTGAGTGAATTATGTTGTAAATATGTTAGTTTAGAATAATTAAAGGTGCAAGCTTAATTATGTTATTAATGGGCACTTTGGTGCCCAATTGTGGTCTAATGTGTTTGATCTATTGCTGCAGCACCTAATGCGGTCGCAATTGTTTATTGCGCAACATGAGAGAGAAGGCAATGGAAAACACGGAAATATTGGAAAGGACACCTGTCAGCTGTCACCCATCATCAGTGTGCGTGCCAATCATTGAAGAATCCTTGGTGACCTAGGGAATTGGGTAGAAAGGACATTTTGCCCTCACAAAGGACAAAATGCGCCTCCACAATTAGGGTTATTCTCTGCCCAAGGGATCTCCTATAAATAGACACACTTTCCCAGAATTAGGTCAAGCCGAATTTGAGAGGTATAGGAATAGCCTCTTGATTTCGTGCCTCCATTGTTACTTAGAATCAGTTGCTGAAATATTGATTGCTGCAGCAATACTGGAACTACTTCAATTTCGAAGGAGCTGCATTTTGAGAGCTGGAATCGCTTGGTGGATCACCATTGAAGCTGTCTCAGTATCAAGACTTGTAGTCGAACTTCTCTTCTCGGGTTTTAGTATGAAATTCCTACTCCCCTTGATGTTTAGTTTAGTTTAGTTGTAATGTTGTGTAAGCTCAATATGAGCTAAACCTCTGTAGTTGGGATGCTATTATGAATTTAATGAAGTTAATTTGTTCTTGATGCTTATGTTATTGTGTTGAGCACTTTATCTTGTGTGTTTTACTACATCCATCTTAGCTTAGGATTGGCCGTCTAATCTAAGTAGAAATACATTCACAGGAATGGTTTGTATTTATATCTCACAAGATGACATGGTATGTTGCACTATAGGAATATAGTTGTTCCTTACTTGAGTCCTAGGAATAGGAGAGGCATAAACCTGATACTTTTTACCTTTATTGTTTGTTACCCAAAATTGTGTGTCATTTACTTTTTACCCCAAATCACTATTTGTTACATTGATTAAACATTTGTTTACAACTTAATCCTCGTGGGAACGATCTCACTTATTCACTGTATTACTTATTGCGATTGTGTACACTTGCACAAGAAACAATCTCACGTTTCTACGCAACAAGGGTATTGGAGTAGTTGGTTCGATTTCGTAGCGACTGGAAGTGTTCGAAGCGAGTTCGTGAAGTTCGGAACGTGTTCGTGCGTTACGGGTCGTTTGAACTTCAAAAGTCTCGGTGTTTCGTGATTTTCATCACGATAGGTGAGTTTTACTCACGTTTAGGGAATTTACACTTTAAATTGATTGTGTTGAAATGCTAGAATCGATTGATGTTTTGGTTTCGAAATGGTTTTAGAGTCAAAATCCGAATTTTAGAAAAACATCGTTTATGGTTTAATTTTCCAATTATACTTTTATTGGGATGTGAAGTTTGGTTTGATTGTGATTGTTTGGACTGGAATATGTTGTGAAATCTTCTGTTTTTCAGTTGGAATTGGTTTGGGTTTCGGTTTGGAATCGATCGGAATCGCGAAACGGAGTTAAAATGCTGTTTCTGTACAGGTAGCACGGACCGTGCGCCTCAGAGGCACGGACCGTGCGTCCCGTAGACAGAAACTTACACAAATTTTTTTACAGGTAGCACGGACCGTGCGCCCCAGGGGCACAGACCATGCATTGCTCTCGGGTTCAAAATGCTGTTTTGTCTTTTCCTTGCTCCTTTTTGTTCCAAATCACTTCTAAACCTTTTCTCAACCAATTGGGATGATATTTACTTTATAAAAACATGATTTTAACATGTTCAAACTTGGTTTTTAGGAAATGTTTTGGAATTTATCAATGTTTCGAAAAGCCGAGGCTAGCCACGTGTGAGAACATATGTTTTTCAAATCAAAACGGAACTTCATGTTCTACTATTGTAGTGGACATGATATATAAATTATATCATATGTGATTGACGGCCTAATGCGGGTATTAAATAAGGTTGACGGCCCAATGCGGGTGTGATATATAAATTATATCGAATTGAGGTGACGCCCTCCATATGTTAGCATACTAAGAGAGGGAAGTCATGAGCCCTTATCTTAGGCCCCCTTAGGTTTATTATTACTTTGCCTTTAAGAGTTGTACACTTATCGGCCAGATGTTGGGGTTCACTCAAGCTTCCTTGGGTTGTTGGTGATGTGCTAGAATTAATAAGGCTTTATTGTAATTCTTTTATTGAATTGCCAGATGTTTTTGCAATTCATTTGTAGAATTGCCAGATGGTTTTGTGATTCATATTGAATTACCAATTAAAGAGGAACTTTGTACTTAAACCGTGAGCGTAATTAGGGGTTCACTTAAGCTTTCGGAGTTGGTGACTTGCAAAAGATTAAAATGTAATATTGAAATTCATCACTTAAGCTACTTTGGGTGGTTGGTGATGTGATAAAAGATGAAATGGACTATTTTGTAATTTATATTGAATTACGAATTAAAAGGGTTTTCATAATTGAACCGAGTGAATGTTAGGGGTCGCGGTAGAACTCACTGAGATATGTTATCTCACCCTATCATTTGCTATTGTTTTACAGAGAAACAAAGGAAAAGAAGAAGGTTAAGGGATGCGAGTAGGTGTAATGCAAGAAGAGGAGATTGAAGATTTAATCCTTCAGTCTCTAATTATGTTATTCCCGTCATATTTGTAGTCGATATATGACTTGAGATAATTGAGTTATGTAATCGTTTCCGCTTTTTCCTTATTATAAGTAGGAAAGTTACTCTGATGTTTACTAAATTGTATATTCTTAGTATTTCTATTGATTAGAGATATTAGGGTGTCACAATTGTCTTCTGCAGAAATGCGGAAATATGGTTGTCTTAAAGAAAACAGGCAGCTGTAAATAAGTGCATTTGGCCATTGCTGATTCGTGTGAGAGTACATTGAGCTCAAATCTTCCAACCTTCTCAAGTATCAAGTTTTCTCTCATCCATACTCAGCTTCCTTATAACCGAAGGGATTCATTTGATCTCTGAGTATGTATTTTTGCTTGTGTTGTTGTGTCTGTTGAAACATCATTTGTATCAACCAAGCTCTAGCCATCTCACAAACTCATACACTTAACAGAAAATCTGTAGGAAACCTTCTCAAGCAGCATGTGTTGCTGTAGGGCTTGAGAAGTGAGTTGCTTTTGTGTTAGAAGCTACCTAATAGATCAGAGGGATCTTATTAGGTGTGAAAACAGTAGGTAGATTTGTGTGAAGAAAACTACTAAGAGAACTTTTAGCCTAGGGAGGTTGTAAAAGTTGTAAACTATTTGGAAAATAGTGGAAATACTCACAGGGAGTGAGGAGTGGATGTAGCCCGGGTTTTTGTGTGAACCACTATACATCGTTGTGTTATTTACTGCTTTCTCTAAGTTGTTTTACATTGTGAGACAAAACACTCCTCTTGGAGTAGATTTATGAAAATTGAGAAGACAACATGCTAACCCTTCTCTGCTAAAAACTGTTTTAACTAAAACACTGTTTTCAACCCTTCTCACATCTCTCCTTAACTTGTAGTTAACTAGAAAGTCTCTTAAGGTTTTGAATATAACAATCTCACTTTATAACACACAATATCATGCCTTAAATATGTACTAGAACTCAATATCTGAAAGTAACTTTTGAAGAGAGAACTTACTGACTCTTCTCAACTCTATTACATAGTTGAGAAGACAGTTTTTCATAAACCTTCTCTACTTGCTATCATTGTTGAGAAAATAGTTTTCCCTCACCCTTCTTAACTAAAAGCTCTCACTATCTTAATATCTAATCATACTTGTGAAGATAGTTATCTTGTTTCAGGTGAATTTTTAAAAGGTCACAATTCTAACCCCGCTTCCTTGTGACACTTATTGACTTCAATTGGCATCAGAGCTCGGCCTCTGGGTTGAGCACACTCAACAGTGTGAGAGGAAAAAATCTTGAGAGAAGTCATGGCCAAACCAAATTTTGTTACCTTCCTACCAGAAGAGGATTCATCAAACAGTCCACCTAGGTTCAATGGTGAACACTACTGCTATTGGAAAAGTCAAATGAGGTTGTTCCTTGAATCTCAAGACACTGACATATGAGACATTGTTGAGAATGGACCATATGTTCCCACAGTGGCAAGTCCAGTACCAAATAGGCGCATCCCTAAATCAAAGGCTGATTGGACTGCTGATGAGAAACATCGTGTACTACAAAATGCTAAAGCAAATTATTATCTTACTTGTGCTTTGGGAATAGTAGAATATGATAAAATAGTAGGGAAGGAAACTGCTAAAGAAAAATGAGATACTCTGCAAATTGCTCATGAGGAACTGATCAAATCAAAGAAGCAAAGAAGGGCATGCTCATCCATGAATTTGAAATGTCCAAATGACAGAAGAGCATAGTAAGATTGCATGGGATTCCAACAAGTATTGTGTCGGACCACGACCCAAAGTTCACTTCTAGATTCTAGAGAGCTTTGAATGAGGCTTTGGGAACTAAGGTATTTGCTAGTACTGCATATCACCCGCAGACTGATGGTCAAACGGAGAGGACTATCCAGACTTTAGAGGACACGCTTCGGGCTTGTGTGCTTGATAGCGGAAGAAAATGGGAGGATCATCTTCCATTAGTTTAGTTTGCCTACAACAACAGTTATCATTCCAGCATTGGAATGGCTCCATTTGAAGCACTGTATGGAAGGAAATGCCGGACTCCTTTGTGTTGGTGGGACGTCGTTGAATACAAGTTGCTAGGACCCGATTTGGTTCACGAGACTACCGAAAAGATACGGCAGATCAGAGAACGAATGAAGGCTGCACAGAGTCGGCAAAAGAGTTATGTTGACAAAAGAAGGAGGCCATTGGAATTTGAACTTGGTGATCATGTGTTTCTGAGAGTTTCTCCAACCATTGGTACAGGTAGAGCTTTGCGAGCGAAAAAACTCAGTCCTCGGTATATTAGACCCTTCCAAATTATCGAGTGTATTGGGCCAGTAGCTTATCGTATTGCCTTACCCCCAGCTCTCTCCAATCTTCATGATGTATTCCATGTGTCTCAATTGAGAAAATACATTCCCGATCCAAGTCAACCGTTGAGTTTTGATACGATTGACCTACGACCGGACTTGTCTTTCCAACCTTATCCTAGTTACATCATGGAGCATGGTGAAAAGACGCTTCGGACGAGGACGATCCCCATTGTCAAAGTGGTTTGGGATGACTTTTCTCCCGAGGAGGCTACACGGGAGTTGGAAGATGACATGCGGACTCGATATCCGTATTTATTTTCTTGAGATATGTTTTGTTCAATTTTGAGGACAAAATTTTTCAAGTTGGGGTGATTGTAACATCCCTAGTTCTGTTGATTTCGATTTACGAAATTAACTAGCTATTTATTATTCGAGTAAATAATAAGTCTAGTCATGGATATGAGGTTGTCGCGAAAGAAATATATATAATTGCTAAGTTATATGATTTATTTGCATTATTGTTTGAATTATGTGAATTGTATGTGTGATTGTTTGATTAGAATAGAGTTAAGTGAGAATAAGAGAGTAAGGGTATTTTGGTCATTACCCCTTTTATTTAACTCAGCCCAAAACACAACAAAACACCACAATCACCCTCACTTTCAAACATTCAGCAAACCAGAAAAATAGAAAGAATAGAGAGAGGGAGAAGAGAAAGAAGAGGAGAGGGAGCTTGATTTCCCTATTGCATGTAAGTTCTTTCACCTTCATTTAACTCCATTTTTTATTCTCTTTCTAATGGTGCCAAATTCAGAAGCTCAATCATCTCTAATCTCTTCTTGCCATTGTTAAGCTTGAACACACCATTGACCCAAAACCTCCATTTCTTGCTTTGCATGTTGTGATTGGACATGTGAGAGTAGTTTTGAGCAAGTTCCAGAACCTACATTGTTGATTGAAGGAGGGATTGGAGTGTTTAAGTTGTTGTTTTCGAAGTTTATAGTGAGTTTGTTCGATTGTGAAAGCAGTTAGACGAGTTCGGTGCGAGTTCGTGAAGTTCGGAGTCGTTTGAACCTCAAAGTCTCGGTGTTTGTGATTTTCATCACAATAGGTGAGTTTTACTCACGTTTAGGTTTTTATAATTTGATTGTGATTGTGTAGTATACTCGTCATGTGGTGTATTTTTGTTTCGAAAGTTTGTAAGAGTCGAAAACTGTTTTTCGGAAAATTACGTTCTTACGGTTTATTTATTAAATTATATGTTGATGTATGGTTGCAATATGTTTGTTGTGGTTGTTTTGGACTGGTTGTTATTGAATAAATGACTATTTTTAAGTTGGATTTTGATTGGGTTACGGATTGAACGCAAACGGAGTAACGAAAACGAGAAAAACGAAAGAATTGTGAGTGTTGCCAAGGGCGCACAGACCATGCGCCTAGGCACACGGACCGTGCGCAGGTCCCTATTTGTTGCCTCAAAAATATGTTATGTGCACGGGTCGTGCGCCTAGGGTACACGGATCGTGCGTAGGTTGCTGTTTCCGGATGCCTAAATCTCGTTTCGTCGCTCCTTTCGATTCTAAACCTCTTCCAATCTTCTTCCCAACCATTTGTTATGAATTGAGACTAATAATAACATGATTTTGAACATGTTCATGATGGTTCTGATGAAATGTTTTGAAGTTATAAATGTTTCGGAAAATCGAATTATAGTACACATGAGGACAAGTATTTTGACAATTAAACGGACTATATGTTCAATTTAATATTCTATGACTGACATGGGATGATTATATATTCATCTAAGACTGTCTATGATTCATGATATATATATATATATATTATATCGAGTCGAGGTAACGATCTCCAGATGTTAGCATACTAGGTGAGGGAAGTCATGAGCCCTTAATCTAGGCCCTCAGATGTATTATTTTTGCCTTTAGGGAAAGTATTATTGGCTAGTGGGGTTCACTCAAGTTACTTCGGGTAATTGGTGTTGTGCTAGAAATGTAAAAGGATTCATAATGTAATTCATAAATTGAATTACCAGACAATGTTTGTAATTCATAAATTGAATTACTAGTTAAAGGAATCATAAATGAATAGAGAGCATGGTTAGGGGTCACGGTAAAACTCACTGAGATATGTATCTCACCCTTTTATATGTTGTTTTTTACAGAGAAACAGGGGAAGAAGAAGGCAAAAAGGCACGAGTAGGTGACATGCGTGAGGAAAGGATTGAAGACTTAGTCATTTCAATCTTAGTTTATGTATTTACCTTGTTGTCATTGTACTCGATTAATGACTTGAACTGTTTTAAGTTGTATAATCGTTTCCGCTTTCCTTGTGAGGATATTGAACACTAGGAATTAATGTTGTTTAAGTTATGAACCGTTTTGGTTTATTGAAGTATTGACAGCTTATGATTGGGAGATATTTTATAATAGCGAAAAATTTTAGTTGTGCTCAACTGGCAAATGCCGAAATTGTTAGGCTGGATATCATGTCCCGAGTTCGAACCCGGGACCTCACAATTGTGTGCGTGAGTTTCTAGTGGTATTTACCACTTCGTCTACGAACCAAATTTTTTTTTAGTTGTGTTCAATATCTAAACAGGAATATTGATCTCTGATGAATGCTAACTTGTGCATTTTAATATGTCTACTAGTTAGAGATATTAGGGTGTTACACATATCATGGTTATTTTAGCTGATATATCTCTTAGTTGTTTTATTTCAACAAAATTTGTTTTGCCATCAAATAAGACTCATCTATTTTATTTAGTTCAATAAATAAAGTTCAAACAAAACATATTATACACAACTTTTTATATTTCATCTAATTAATATTAATATAAATATACAAATGTCTGTTATATTTCAACAACAAAAATATTACAAATTAAGTTAGAAAAAAAATGTTTGCTCGTGGCACGGGTCATACATACTAGTAACTATATAATCAAAACTCTTTAATTATAAATCAAATCCAAGAAATACACATTAATGAGTATTTCAAACTATCAGTGATGCCACATCAACTAAACTGTTTCTTATAGAACCTTAACTACACCTAACTGTTTGATACAATGTTAAGCTCAACTGATGGAAGCTTCGGTCTTGCAATGAGATATGTCACTTAAGTTGATAGTGTTTAGTGTTCCAGTTTCGTGGCATATGTCATGGCATTGATGCCTTTGTTTTGTGCTCCTGTCTCCATGGCATATGTCGTGGCATTGATGACTTTTCCTATTACTCCCCCTCAAGCTCAAAGTGGGAAAAAGAAACCATTTTGAATTTAGACTTGAGTTCATTAAAGGAAGCTACAGGCATAGTTTGGTTGGTGCATCTGCAATCTGGTTTGAGGCAAGTACATGAGACATGCTGAGTGCTTTTGCTAGAACTTTCTCACAAAAAAATGGATGTCTAGCTCCAACTGTTTGGTCTAAGCATGCAAGACGTGATTATGGGCTATCAGAACTGTACTTTGATTGTCACAAAGGAGGGTGGGAGGATGAAATTTGACCTTAAGTTCATGGAGCAGGGACTGCAGCGAAATTAGCTTTACAGTGGCATTAGCAAGACCCGTGTATTCAACTTCTGCACTAGATCTTGAAACCAGGGACTCTGACTAGGAGCTCCAAGAAATGAGATTAGGTCTAAGGAATATGTAGAAGCCTGAAGTGGACCTCTTGTCATCAGGATCACTTGCCCAATCAGAGTCACTATAGCTCCATGTGACAGGCCTTTCTGTATGTGTATGTTGCAGTAGCATTCCTTGATGTGTGGTGCTTCCCTGGTATCTTAGGATCCTTTTAATAGCTCTCCAATGAGAATTAAGAAGAGCTGGCATGAGTTGGCATACTTTATCGACTGAGTACGCAATCCCAGGTTTGGTAAGTGTCACATATTGCAATAGATCTGAGTATGCCAAACCTGCTGAGCTTCATGCTTGAGGCCATGGGTGTGGAGATCCCTTTGCAGTCAATCATAGAGGCTCTTTGTAATAGATCTGTTATGTTTTTAATTTGTGTGAGAATAATGGATCCATTAGGTTGATACTAGACCTCTAACCCCAAAAAAATGATCATGTTCTCCCATGTGCTTGAAGACAAATGTAGCATATAATTTCTTGATGAAAGAGGTAGAAGAGCCAGTTATAATGATGTCAGGCTCTGGGTGCTTGTTTTAGGCCATAGAAGGCCCTTTGTAAATGACAGACCTGTGACTTATCTGCACCGATGAAGCCAGGAGGTTGTATCATGTTGTTTACCGTGGTTTTTCGTAAACACCGCTAGTTTGAAATTGCTTCTGTTTGCAGGATCAACTAGTAAATCCTAAGACCATTTCTGTTAAAGTTTTTTCCAGAATTATGCGTGTTCTTGCGGTTTCAAAGAAAAGAAGGAAGATAACTGTCAGTTTCACGCGAAACCGTCGAATTTCTTCAGATAGGGACGAAGTGAAAACAAAGAAAAAAATTGCAGAAAAGCAATAAAGAAAGCAAATTAAAATGCATTAATTGAAAAGAGAGTTGGTACACAGATCATACATTCTTCTCTAACTCGTTTTCTTTGTAATGTGTTGGAAGTTAGAGCGTGAGAATTCGGTAATGAGTTTGTGACCCGTTTTTCTATGAGAAACTACTATTTATACTCGTCGAAATATCACCCTTCAATTCTTGTTAAGTCTAAGGCTTTGTCGAATTTGCCTTCTGATACAACTCTTTTGTGTCGAAACCAACACCTTCTTCTGAGAAAACCAAAGTCAAACCCCGTTGACTGCATTAAATATAGCCTGTCGAAATTACAGGCTAACAAATTGCCCCCCAAAAATGTCTTTTTCGACTGAAGCTTTATGTAAGGCAGAAAAAGTGACATTTTTGAAGATTCCTTTTTAACTGCTCCGATGACGTCATTAACATCACGTTGCAGCATTGATGAGACGTTTCAGGGAAAAGTGCCTTTTGGCGCCACCGTTTCAGAGTTAGTGGGCCACGTCTTGCATTGGAACTCCCCACTACTCATTACGAGTATCTGCCCCTTCAAGTTTTGTCGTTGACAATTGGGCATTGAATGAATTTGTCGAAATCTGTTTGTGTTTGATTTCTATTAGCTCTAATAGCTTTTCTTTTGAAACTTTGTATCCTGATGCTATTTGTGCCAAATCGTTTGCCTCTTGATTTTCCATACGAGGCACGTGTTTTATGTGAACAGTGTCAAATCTCTTTAACAACGTATTAGCAATAGCAAAACACATTATTAAGTTCTCTTTGATGCATTTGTATTCTTTTGTTAATTGTTTCACAATTAGTTCTGAATCTCCTTTGATTTCGACATGTTTTGCCCCCAATTCTAACAAGATTTGAAGTCCTGCTATTAAGGCTTCGTATTCTGCCTCATTATTGGAGCATGTCTCTTCAATTTTAAACTTATATTTTGTTGGCACCTTTGTTGGTGAAATTATTAATACACCGATTCCAACACCATTTTTGTGTCTTGAACCGTCGAAGTATAACTTCCAAGGTTGGGTTTCCACTAAATTTATAGTATTTTCGACCACTGAATGGTCAACTATGAAGTCAGCCACTATTTGACCTTTTATTGCTTTTAATGGCTGATAAGTCAAAGAGAATTCAGAAAGAGCCAAAGCCCATTTACCTATTCTACTATGTAAAATTGGTTTCGACAGCATATGTTTAATAATATCATAATGCGAATAAACATACACATCAACAGGCTTTATGTATTGCTTCAATTTTGTACAAGAGAAATACAAACATAAACACAATTTTTCTATAGGATGATACCTAGTTTCTGCATCATTTAGAATTCTACTGAGGTAATAAATGGCTCTTTCGACACCATTTTCATCTTTTTGAGCTAACATGCTTCCTATAGAAAATTCTGAAGCTGGTATATACAATTTCATTACTTTATTCCTAATAGGTGGTAACAAAATTGGTGGCTTCATCAAGTATGCTTTAATCTCGTCGAAAGCTTGTTGGTGTTCTGCATCCCACCTAAACACATCTTCCTTCTTCATTCGAAGTAATGGCGAAAACGCTTGAGTCTTGCCACTTAGATTTGAAATAAATCTTCTAAGGAAATTGATTTTTCCTAATAATGACTGCAATCCTTTTTTGGTCGAAGGAGCTTTCGTTTCCAAGATCGCTTTCATCTTGTTTTGATTGATTTCAAAGCCTTTTTTGTGTACAACGAAACCCAAAAAGTCACCTGCACGAACACAGAAGGCACATTTGAGTGGATTCATTTTCAATCCATATTTTCTCATTCTTTCCAATGATTGTCGAAGATGGTCTATATGACCAATTCCTGAAGAAGACTTAATTACAATATCATCTAGGTACACTTGCATAAATTTTTCAATAAAATCATGGAACATAGAATTCATTGCCCTTTGGTAAGTTGCACCAGCATTTTTTAGGCCAAATAGCATTACAACCCATTCATAGACACCTAATGCCTCTGGGCATCGGAATGCTGTTTTCGACATATCTTCTTCAGCAATATATATTTGGTTATATCCTAAATAACCATCAAGCATACTTAGGTATTCGTAACCTGCTGCTGAATCCACTAGCATTTCTGCCGCTGGCATGGCATATTCATCCTTAGGTGTAGCATTATTTAAATCTCTAAAATCTATACACACTCTAAGCGTGTCATTTTTCTTAATTACAAGAACTATATTAGCAAGCCATTCGACATACCTGGCAGTTCTGATGAACTTGCTCTTTAATAACCTTTCTATTTCTGCTTTGATCTTCAACAGGATTTCTGGTGCAAATCATCTTGGTGTCTGCTTCACTGGCTTCTTTCCTGGTCGAATTGGTAGTCTTATCTCAACAACGTCACGACTCAACCCCGGCATTTCATTGTAATCCCATGCAAAGCAGTCTTTGTATTCCTTTAGCAATTCGACAATCTGCACCTTCAATGCTTGATCAATCTTAGCACTTATATATGTTGGCATTTTCAAGGAGCCATCTCCTAAATCGATTTCTTCTAAGGGATCTTGTGCTTGGATCCTTTTGGTCGAACCCATTGGATCTTTTTCAAAACCTAAAGGCTCGTCATCATAAACACAATCAAGCCTCTGGTTTTCGACAACATTGTCTCTATTTTTGTCCTCAACGGCTTCAGCAACTAATTGTTGTTGTAATTCAGCTTCTAAAACCGCTTTTTGCTTATTCTCGGCCACGTAGGTCGTAATTCTATCCCATGCAGTGGGCTTATCCATAAATAACTATTTATGGGCCTTCCCACCCTGTAGGCTTAACAGAGCCTTGTGGGTAGTTGTCTTCATCTATAACCTCTCTATCCCAAATGAATCCATAATTGGGATGAAGTATCACTGAAGACCTAACATTGTTCTGGTTTTCATAACCAAGTTCAGAAGAAATACATGGCGCAATGTTCGCCAATTGTTTATCAAAGGTTTTCTTGGTAATAGTGTTTACCTCAGCCTTGAAGTAACTCTGATCAACTTCAATATTTTCGACTAGACCATCTTCTCTCCAAATGATGAGCCTCTGGTGAACTGTCGAAGGTATTGCTCCCACACCATGGATCCATTCTCTTCCCAGCAGCATGTTGTAATTTGCCTTTGTTGAAATTACCGTGAATATCGTTGGTCTCCTGATGCTTCCAACAGCAAAGTCAACTTCAATGGCTCCAAGTGAGTGGCCACTTTTGCCTTCATAGTTAGTAAGAATTACATTGTGTGTTTTCAAGTCAGTCTCACACTTTCCAATTCTTTTCAACATATGCTATGGCATCAGGTTTACAACAGCACCACCGTCAACCAGAATTTTATTGACACCAATATTGTTCACCTTTGCTTGAATATACAAAGGTTTGAGATGGTTCATCATTTCACAGTCTGGTTTTTCAAACACAGCGTGTTGCTCTTCAATGCAACCATTTTTCAGCACATAGTAACAAATTGGTTTGTAAGTGGTTTCTTCGTCGAAATCTTCTTCGACATCATTCACTTCAGAAACCACATCGTACTCAATTGGGAGCATTGAGACTACACCACACAAGACGTCGAATTCTGACCCAGAATCAGCGAAATTCGAGCCCATTTCTTCGTCTAAGTTGAGACCCTCTTTGATCACTGAAAGTGGTGGAAATATCCTTTCAGTAGCTGGCTTTCTAGCCATTACAAGAAACTTTGAAGGTATTTGTTTACCTTTCTCTTTGTTGGAATTTTCCACCTTGCCTGCAGCAGCAACATTTTTCTGGCGTTGATATCTACGCCACTGAGTTCTCGTCATAGGGTTCTTCCCTTTGTAGTTATTATTATAGGCATATTTATTAGACTCAAATGCCTTGTTTTGGCTAGTAGCACTAGTGCTGCCCTTAACCAATTTTGCTGGTTTTTGTTGATTTCCAACATACTTTCCAGCATAATATACTGGATAATAACCAGTACTTTTTCCACCAGAGTGCACCCATTTCTCGACAGGAGACTTTGCTGGAGGAACATAAGTTTTGATCTGTTCCTTTTGAGGATTTCTTGTCGAAGTAACTTGTATTGAATACCTCTGTTGTTGTAACTGAACTTTGGTCTTTTGTGGACCCACTTTCCTTTACGTTTCAGTTGAGGCCTAAATCCCTCCAGATTTTTGGCAGCCTCTTTGTCAAAGACAGAACTACACCTTGGACAAAGCATAACTTCAGAATTGTTGATTTTGCAGCGATTGAGAAAATAAATCAATTCTTCTTCAGCCCTTGGATACACTATCTTCATTTTTTTCACGTACTGGTCTTCAGTGACCATTTCGACATCAACCTTGTCAACTTTCTCTACCTTAGCATTTTCAGCAACAACCTCTGTGACCTCAACTACATTGAGATCGACTTCAACACGCAATGCATCAGCTGTTGGCAAAGGATCCGCATCAATCTTCATTGGTGGCTTAGATTTGTCACCAAATTTCAGCCTTCCCTCATTGATGGCGTTCTGCACCAAATCCCTGAAAATAACACAACGAGAAGTGTTATGGCCCAGGAAACCATGAAATTTACAAAAACCTCTTTTCTGTCGCTATTCCAATGGTGGAATTTTCAGGTCTTTAGGCACTAAAATTTGACCATCAGCCACTAACAGATCAAATATTTCGTCACATTTGGAAACACCATAAGTATAAGTTTTTGCAACAAATTTATCATTCTTAGGCTCAACAGGATTTTTCCCATTAGAAGGTTTCAACAATTTGCAAGTATAAGGAGGTCCTGGTTTTAGTTCTGCTATATTAACCTCCTCTTCGACATCTTCATAAGATATGTCGAACTCGTGGTCACTGTCATAAGTTTCGACATAAGCAACCTTTTCTTTCTTACTTTGGAATCTACCTGTTCTGGCTTTTTCGGCTTTGAGTCTTTCGACTTGTCGAACTCTATCAGCCAATTGTGTCATATCTCTTAAATGTAGTGTATCTAGTTTCTTTCTTATAGTGTAATCTAGACCACCACCAGCCATTTCGCCTAACTCATGTTCAGGCACTTGAGTAAAGCACCTTGCTTTGAGAAGTCTAAATCTATTGAGATAATCATCAATAGATTCTGCCCCCTTGCGTCGAACACTAGCCAATTCTTTAAGACTAATTTTACATTGGCCCATATAGAATTGTTTGTGAAAGGTCTTCTCTAACCGACTCCAATTAAATATGGAATTTGGAGGCAAGGTGGTGAACCATGTAAACGCATTCTTAGTTAAAGAATTTGGAAAGTATTTCATTCTTAAATTCTCGTTATGCACAATATCACCATCCTCAGTCAAATAGCGAGCCACGTGTTCGACAGTAGATTCACTGGTTTCTCCAGCAAATTTTGTAAACTTAGGGATTTTCCATCCCCTAGGTAACTCCGTTTGTAAGGTGTATTCCGACAAAGGCGACACAAAATTAGGCCTATGTAAACCTAAGTTAAGGCCAATCTGGGCTAGAATGGTTTCGACCATATTAGCCAGATTATTTTGTGCTCCAAAATTGTTTTGTTGCACTTGTCTGACCACTTCATCTGCATTTTGGTTTCTATTTACTAACACAACTTCAGGGATTGCCTCTACCCTCATAGGCTCTTCGACAACCTGTTGTTGTCCTTGGTTTCTCTGAATTATAGGTATTGGATTGTTAGGCCTTTCAACAGGTACTTCGACAGACCTAACATTCTGAATTTGGGGAATTTGCTGGTTATGGACTGGTGGAGTACCAAAGAAATCAGTAATTCTGCCCATTTGCGCTGCTAACATTGGTAACTGCTATTAGTGTTCTGTATCAAAGGATTAAACATTGTACCAATTTGTTGTGTTAACATATTGACCATATCATGATTGCTATCATCCATTTGTTGCCTCAATACCAACAAAGATGTTGTAGTCAAATTGGGTTGGGCATTTCGACTAAAAACGCCTTCTGATGAACTATGAGTAGGGGAATAGCCTGCGATTGCATTTTCTGCAAAAGTAGACGAATTTGTCTGAAGGCCCGCCATCAAAGCCGTTGGCATGCCATATGGGTAAAGTCTACCACTCATAGTAAATGGCAAGTTTCCAACCATTGGATTTGCCATCAAAGGACTCGTTGGTCCTATTATTGGTGGCACAGAAGCCATTGTATTAACATTCGTTAATGCTGCAGTGGTCATCATTGACACAGGGGCAATTATGGGTGAAGTTATAGCAGTTACTCCCATTGTTGTCAAAGAAGGCATAGCAACGGTTATGCCTGCGACATTTGCAGCGTTAACGTCACTAACTGGAGTTTGTTCTTGTGTACTTTGTGCATTTGATGCAGAAGCATTACTTGTACTAGAGCGTGCCATCTCTGTCAGATGTTTACCACTCCTTAATTGCATGCACAGATAAACACAAAGTTTAAGAATTCAACGAAATTTTTTTTCAAATTAGCACAAACGTCCCACTGGGCGTGCCAATTTGTTTATCGTGGTTTTTGGTAAACACCGCTAGTTTGAAATTGCTTCTGTTTGCAGGATCAACTAGTAAATCCTAAGACCATTTGGTTTAAGTTTTTTCCAGAATTATGCTGTTCTTGCGGTTTCAAAGAAAAAAATGAAGATAACTGCCAGTTTCACGCGAAACCTCGAATTTCTTCAGATAGGGACGAAGTGAAAACAAAGAAAAAATTGCAGAAAAGCAATAAAGAAAGCAAATTAAAATGCATTAATTGAAAAGAGAGTTGGTACACAGATCATATATTCTTCTCTGACTCGTTTTCTCTGTAATGTGTTGGAAGTTAGAGCGTGAGAATTTTGTAATGAGTTTGTGACCCGTTTTTCCTATGAGAAACTACTATTTATATAAGGAGGGAAAACACTAAAACTAACTAACTGTACAAAGAATTTAAAAAAGAAAACTGCTTCAGCCTTCGACTAGGGTAACTACCAGAACTTCAACGGCGAGCATTTGGGTTTGACCTGCTATTGAATCCCAGCCTTCTTCTCGTCGAAATATCACCCTTCAATTCTTGTTAAGTCTAAGGCTTTGTCGAATTTTCCTTTTGATACAACTCTTCTGTGTCAAAACCAACACCTTCTTTTGAGAAAACCAAAGTCAAACCTCGTTGACTGCATTTAATTTAGCCTGTCAAAATTACAGGCTAACACATGTATATCTCCTAGTGTAAACGCAATGGATGAAGGCATTGTTGATGTCAATTTGTTGAATGTCCCATTTTTTTGTGAGAGCTACGGAGAGGATAATTCTTATAGTTGTAGACTTGACAATAGGAGAGAAGGTTTCTCCAAAGTTTTGTTCTGGAAGCTGGTTGTAGTCTTTGGCAACTAACTTAGCTTTATATTTGTTAATGGAGCCATCTGGATTTTGTTTGACCCTAGAAACCCACTTGCAGTCTATGGCTTTTTAGTTTGGTGGGAGGATAGTTAAAGTCCAAGTGTGTAATAGGCCGCACAATAAGATGATTGAGATGAATCTCTGAATGCTTGTCACTCAGATAATGTAAATACAAATAGATTTCTTGCAATAATAAAGATGAGACTCGTTGAATATTGCTGCAAAAGTATTTGTATTTTTTGTCTCTGCATCGTAAAACACTTATACATCTATTGTTATATAAATTAAATCCTTTAATTGTCTTTTACAGCTGTATATTTGTTTTATTTTTTAATACGTGTTGTCAATGTTTTCAAATTTAATCTTTCACAATTCTCGTGCTTTTCTTGCATTTCGTAAGAAAAGGTGTCGTACAAATACCACAAGTCTATAAAATAATGTTTCATTTGAAGGATCTCTCCAACTCACCACCACCGTTCAGCAAAGCAAAAACCCCTAGAAAACCCTAGACAGAGGTCGGAAGCAAAGATTGAGCGTAGAGAGAACAAAGAAGAAATGGTATTAGGTGTGAGAGAGGTAAGCGGAGAACCAGTAATTGACAGAGAAAATGGCGAAGAATTGATGCGCGTTCAACACGGTGTCGACATAGCCCTCGCTAATCTTCCTCACCAATCACCCGGCACTCTCTATATTACTACCAAGTACTCTCTTCTCTCTCTCTCTCTCTCTCACACAATTCTCTCATAACTATTCTTCTTTCTCTGTTACTGACTTTCTTCTTGTTCTTACTCTCTCAGGCAAGTGATTTGGGTGAGTGATGTGGATAATTCCAAAGGATATGCAGTTGATTTCATATCTATTTCACTTCATGCTGTTTCCAGAGACCCTGAAGCCTATCCCGTTCCCTGTCTTTACGCCCAGGTAATACCTAAAACTCAAATGATTTTGAATTTAGTGACTTTGAGAGTCTATGCCTTTAACTTGTGCTTTTTCGGCAGAGAGAAAGGTGAGAGTAAAAATGAGATAAGATAAGATTTGAATCCAGTGAATTTGAGAGTCTATGCATTTAATTTATGTTTTTTTGGCTGAGAGAAATAATGAGATAAAATGTGAGAGTAATGAAATAGACCTAAAAACATGTTTTTTTGGCCATAAGTCACCCAATCTATGCCTTTAATTTATGCTTTATAGGCAGAAAGAAAAAATGAGGTAAAATGTGATAGTCATAGATGAGAGATAGACATAATGACATGTATTTTCGGCCCTAAGTCACTGCATAGTGCATCCCTCCTCAAACCTAAGCAATTCTGTATCTTTTATTTATTTATTTATTTATTTATTCTACTGCTTGTTTCTTTGTCAAGATTGAAACCGAAGGAGATGAGGATATCAATTCCGATAACTCCGATTCAGAATCCAATCATGTAAATGATTTATCCAACATCAGAGAAATGAGGCTCATTCCATCTGATCCTACTCAATGTATGTTATCTTCTTTTTCTTTCACAAATGGATGATTTCCACTTTGATTTCTAGTAGCATGCGGTTCATTTTATGTTTTGCATTGTTTTACAGTGGATACTTTGTTTCAAGTTTTCTGTGAATGTGCGGAGCTTAATCCAGATCCAAACGATGGTGAGTAGTGTTGTTATGAACATATGCAATGTGTGTTTTTGTTCATGTTTTTGAGTTGTCTAGCTTGATTTTTATATTGTAGAGGGAGAAGAAGAAGAAGAGCATAATTGGATTTTCAGTGCTGAACAGATGCAAGATGAAGATGCAGGCAAGTTTGATTGTGTGCTTTAGTCTTATTTCTTAATACATTAATTGGGTTGTTGTTATTATGGTATGTGCTAATATATTAATTGATAAGCCTGTTCTTCTTTTCCAGGGGATGAAGGTTATATCTCTCAGAATCCTACCAACTGTCTTGGCCATTCTAATGGACATCATGACCTTGCTCGAACAGTACTTGAGGTAGGGTGTTTAATTACCTTGTCATTATCTATCTATTTACTGACCTGTATTTAATCATAAAACGGTGTATTTATCGGCATGATTGTTAAACTATTAAGTTAATTCTTAAACTTTTACGAGTTTATGATCCTAGATCACAAAAACGTGTTGACTCGAATGTAAACTCTCTAGAAAACTAGTATGAGTTCAAGTAAACTCTCAATTTTATTAGAGTGTTTATGAGCCTAGGCAATAATTTTATACCGGCTTAGCTTTAGAATGGAAATTACTTTCAGCTACTTGGGGTTAAATTATGTCTGTGGCTATGTGCTGCAATATATGTTGGATTTACAAAGATAATTTTCTGTATATTCCTTGAGACTGATTGTTACTATGAACATGGCCATTATTATGTTATGTCTACCCTCCCTATACATTTTGCTGTTTTATTTCTTTTACTTAGTTCTTTGTTGTGCTCCTTTTCATTTTGGATGTTTTGCTTTTATTTCATTTTTCTTGATCTGTTTATCCCACTGAGATTTTTGCAGTTTAATCTTTTCCTGTATTGGCATGAAATAGATGTTAAAACTGTTGAACTGGAAATCTGTATTGCAAGGTATGGGGACATAGGGATAGGCAAGTCCAAGAGCTTATTAGGATGCTATTCACAATTACAAATTCATTAACCTGAAGTTTTTGTTTTATTATTTTCTTTCTTTATATAGAGGTGAATTGTTTATATAGAAGTGAAGTTAATCCAGCCTAACTGGATTAAGTGGCATTTTTTTTGCTAATATCACATTATGTAGAGGGTTAACTTGCTACTTGAGATTTATTTACGATGCATTTTGTAATTTATCATAAAGTTTGGCGAAATTTGTTTTTCCACAATTCTATTCTGATAGGCATGAGTCATTGTAAAGCTGTGAGCTTGATATATTGTGGAAAGTTATGGAACTTGTTACAAAATCACGATAGGCAAATATTCCCTTTGAAAACGAACCCGGACATCGAACCGGCGAGACCTCTGGGTCATGGTTAAACCGCTTGAACCCTGATGAAACTGCGGTCGAAACACTCAAATAACTGAACCAGAGGCAATGTCGGGTTATGGCTTAACCAGTTAAATCGTTCGGTCGGTTCGGTTTTAAAAACACTGCCTACTATTCTTATAAGATCAACTCTAAAGCAATGGGAAGACTGTGTTTTTACCTGTTTGTACACTTTTTGCCTATTTGCTTATTTGGTTTTGGTTAATTTATTGCAGCTTCAAATTAATGATCAACGATTTGAGGATGCAGAAGAAATTGAGCATGATGGAGATGACACCCATAGTTGAGTGCCTGTATTTTTTCTAAGAATAGCGTAACTTTGTTTTGTAGTTTGGTTCTGTATATGTAAACTATGGCGTAACATCTGCCTAGTGCTCTTGAATGTAGACAATGGAGGTGTGGGATGACTTATATGAAAGATACTACCAAGAAAACATTGTTTGGTTGAACCCAGAAATTTATAGAATTATCAAAAACTGCCGACTTAAAAAGCTTTTGGGCAACCGGCAAGAACTTGAAAATGGAGTATTATTGTTTCTGGCTTGCACTTGCAAAGTTTAATGCACTTGTAATCTTGTGCCCACCACAAGTCCTATAGGGAGAATAAACCACTTAAAATCTGAATATCTTTCTTGTATTATTCAAGGGGATTTACACTCTATATACAAGAGAGATTTGGTCAAAAAAAATATACAAGAGAGAGAGAACCAATCTAATAATTGCAAAATCAACTATCTTAGGAAACTATGAAACTAATATAATACAGAATCAATTAACACTCCTGTATTAAATGACATGACAATATATGATTGATGGTCAGTATAACTCTTTATTCTCACAATGCATTTAAATCAAATCCTTTATTTCAAGTGAAACTTTAAAGACAAACAAACCCTCGGTACTCTAAATTAAAATCAGTCTCACAGGCGAGAAACCGAAGCTAACCTAGCTTGCAGTGCTACGAAGGTTGCGACTATATTCTACGTAAATCATCAGTAGAAGAAAAAGTGAATTCGTAATACCCCTTACCTAAAGAGATTAGACCCCACCCACCTGCACGCCGATTGCCAAAGATTAGGAAGTTTGGACTTCAATGCTTCTTCATTAGAGTATCCCCTTTTGATAGTAAAAACCTGCATGAAGGTGTGTCTTACATCCGTCTAATCCTGAAGGTGTGTCTTACATCCATCTAATCCGACTGCATATTTCACCTCCAGATTTGGAATAGTTAGATCATCTCCTTTGATGCACGTGCGAGGAAGTTGGCTCAACGAAATATCACATTTTATCTCATGATCCGGATAAAACCCCAGCAAAAGATTTTAATCTTGTCGGATATTTGGACACAAATTTCACTGGTTCTTGTAGGATCTTTGTCATACTTACTTTCTGAGCAGATTTCAAAATACTGTGTTGATCACTTTTTTAATTAGATAAGGATGGTTTTTATGTTTTTAATTATAATTAAAATGTAGTAACGAGTATGAGTACGGACACTTGGTTATCCAGATAATTTTTCAATCTCTAGAAGCAACATGATTGTTCTTTTTTAAATCCACCAATTTAGCATAATTTATCCTCTTTTTTTTTTTTAAACCAAGCTATCCCACACATCAACTATGCAGACTAATCATTCGAGACATCAGAGATCCATTTTAGGGGTTGGTTTCTCCCAACAAATATTTTTCTATATGCACCGACCAATGATCAAATGTAGGACCAAATAGTTAAGGGACCCAAATATCCACCACTTGTGTCACATTATGTTGGCATAATTGGTTCTTCTTGACATGCTGGTAACTCTATGTAATTTTGACTCTATTAATAGAGGATGCAAAGCCAAATGAGATTGGCACATTGAAAACTATAATACAAAAGGCTCTGCTCTCCCATTCTCCATTGGTTATATCTTGCTCTACTTGTCAGCACACGACTCTAGCACATGGATGAGGGGTTAATTAGATTGGAGGTTTAATTAGAGGTTTAATTAGTTTTGTTGCTGCATTGCAATTAAAATACTTATTATTTAGCTATCTTTTGCCTAATTTAATTTAGGATCATATTCTTTCTCGATGTTTTATTTTTTTCATGTTAATCTTCAATATTTTATGAATAGAAATTTTACTGTGAATTTTGTTCGTAACATAGTTATCATATTTTGTCTATTCTTGATAAAATCTAGAAGAATTTAACATTCAAGCATTCTTATAGGATTTCACAAACTATAATTTTTCATGATCATTATTTGCATGAAGATTTGTAGTACAATTCTTGAAGAAACTAGCCCTAAAAATGATTGAAATTTAGTATACTTTGATGAGAAAATATCATCTATTTTTTGTCTCTCATATATGTTCATAGAGTAGTGAAATGTGAAAATATCTTCAAAAAATATTTTGAAATCGTGGTCTCTATTGTAATTTTTTTGGTCTAGACGTCTTCGACCCCAATCCAGTATGCAGAGGAAATGGCCTCATACTAAAACGGGATTCGACCATATTAAAAAAATTGAGAAAGAAAGGTAGAAATTCATCTATTCTCATTGAATTGTAAAAAGTCATTACAAACCACATATAATTTATACATAAGTACATCATCTATCTATCTAACTGACTAACCACCTTATTAACTAACTAACTAATTTTTATCTCTAATACTTCACTATAAGCTATCCAACTATAAGCTGAATTAGTCTTACCAAACAAGTTTAATTGTTATGTACTATCAGTGTAAAGTTTTTTCACACTAACAACCAATTATAGATCATTCTATGAATGACTTTCGTTGTATCAAAAAATTCTATGAATGACTTTCAAGTATTTAGGAGAAAACTTCACGTATTAAATGACATGAGGATTTATGGTTGGTGGATAGCATAACTCAACAACGTAAGCATAAGTCCCAGAAGGGTGGCTCATGTGATTGAGTGAAAGAGACATCGTTGGTGAAAATGTAGACGTATAGAGTTTGAACCCCGCTCTCCCTCCCCTCTAACTACTAACACACTAATTTCTAACTACTTTGCCTATAAAAAAACAAGGGCATAACTTTTTTATTCTCACAATGCATTTAAGTCAAATCATTTATTTTTTGGTCAAAAAAAAATCAAATCATTTATTTCAAGTAAAAACCCTCGGTATTCTACATTAAACTGTCAAACACTACTTCACAGTCTTGAATTCTCTGAAATTTGAAATCGTTTCATCTTCCACATTTTTCCCTCACTTTCCCGGGAAAATGCCGAAGAAACCTCGCAAACCTTCAGTTCCAGGGGTTCTATGGCGTCTATTCCGTAACCGAGCACGAAGTCTCTCAAACACCATCATATCCCTCCTTCCTTCTCCGCCTACCTCCCCTGACCTCTGCCATTGCAAAGGTCACCGTTGTCTTGGTTGCAGCACCGACGCCAACTCCTTCCTCCTTAGACCAGATGATCCCTCTGATTACCGCAAACTACTCTTTAATTGCTACGTCGTCGTTTCGGAAAAAGCTCCTCCTATTCCCTTTTTCATTCCACATTCTCACTGCACCCAAAATCAGGTCTCGTTAAATATTACTTCTTTCCTTTTTTTTTTCTTGTTTGATTTCATTATCCATTTAACATTCAACATTTGCATTGATTGACGTTTTTCATTTTAGTAAATGCTTGCTTAAAACACAATATAATGTGTTTCAAACTTTTCAATATCTTGTGGAAAGCAAAAGGCTTTCTTACCTTGCAGCAATTTGAGTATATGCACTTTTCTTTTCACTTTTCCTTTTGTGAGTATTTTTTTAAAATAAAGATTACAAGGAAGCAACAAAAAAACCAACACCGTTGGTCAAGTGGCTTAGTCTACCTAGGACATGGGGTCAGTGTTGGTCGGTGCAAAATTTGATCCTAAGCATGAGTGAAGATTAGTCATTTGTTGAAACTGTTGGCAGACTCCGTGGGTAGCCAGCAATGGTCCGAAACATAAAAAAAGGAAGCGACAAAATGCTGATTAGTTCTAAGGATTTAAGCGTTTTATTCATTTATTTATATACTTAAAGTTTTTAATTGCATTTGACATAGGTCCTTTTCAGCTTAAGTAGGTACTTAGATGAGTTTTGACTGAATTATGTTTTTATATGGGCTATTTATTGTTAGTGATTGTTTGGTCTCAATGTGAAATGTATCCGAATGGTTTTTGCCTGTATCCAATATGACTATAGTAAAAACACAAATGTTTGACTATTGTTGAGCAAAATTGATTTTGTCTCCAACCTTCAGTTTGACTAGAGGTGATACAAGTAGCTTTTGGCAGGTTGAGCTGTTTGCACTAAGAAAAGCTTCCAGATATAAATCACTTCAATTTAAATCCTAACCAAATCAATCATATTTATAGTTATCTTCATCAAAACACTCATTTAATTTATGTTTAAATGTTTTTAATCTAAAAACAAGTTTGGAACATCCAAACCTCAACTCTTTTCCTTAAATCACTGTTTGGAGCAAACTAATTGTAATGCTTAAGCCTCCAAAAGGACATCCAATGATACACTATGAGATGTTTTATTTTTTTGTGCTACGAATGTTTTAAGACCATTGGTTGAAAAAATGTAAATATTTTTCCCCTCAATTGGGGATTGGTTTTTCCATCGTAGCCGAGATTGCCTTTTTTGTTATTGAAAGCTTCAGGAATTGCTGTTTTTGACTGTCAGATTGTGACGAGTATCATTGAACTGATGTTGGAACCAGCCTCTTCCAATGTGTTGTGCTCTGGTTATGATAGGGTGAGAAGCTTCATCTTTTCTTTAGTGCTGTACACAATTTTTAGTTTATTTAAGCAGTGACATTTCACTATATTCTTCCTAGAATGATGTTTTATTAGTTGTTGAGCTGTTTATATCGTGAAAGTTTCAACTATGGTTATGAATAGTAAGATGAGTGGTTGTTGTGCTGCTACACCATACGCCCGCATACTTGTGGACGGTTATGTTAGCTGTCTTTTAAGAACCGATGAGCAAGCATGTCACAATGTATATAATCTCCAGCTTCCTCTTACTTTATGATACGATTCACAGATATTCCAGATTTCGTTATCATAAGCTTTGGTTTAGTTCTCTTCACTGACTTTAGTTAACTGTTGAGTGTTGACATAATATAACTTGGCAAATGGAGGGTTCCTTTTAGTGCATTGGTAATCTAACAGTGACACGCTGTCAGGGTTGTCATTTTTTTGTGAAAACTAATACATTAGGGGTATTTTAGTCAAGAAGAATTCTTCTCTCTGTCAGCTAGTAAACTCTTACATGCTCCCCCACTTTTCTTCTTGACATAGACCCTCTTAACTACTGGTTTGCTATCACTATGCAGAGTAAATGCTCAAGCCCAATTGTGGATCTTTTATCCTGTGCATCTTGGTGTCTTTTGTTGAGTCGGGTATGTGATTATATCAAAAGTCTTTTCATAATATTATTTACATGAAGCTATTTTTTGCATTTTTTCTGGTTCTTACCAAAATTAGGTATAAACTTGAATCCATTTAGATTGGAGATGACTTTATGGTTTACCTACTAAAGAATGTATCAATATTCTTGCCAACTCCCCATGGAAAACACTACCAAGTGGGAGGTCCTCCAATCAGCCGTCTATGCTTTGATAAGTTGAAGGGTTCATCAAAGTTTGAGTATCAGCATCCTTCACTTAATAAACGCGGTAATAGTTGTTCATCTATCATATTGCGATCTCGATAAACATATTATCTATAGCATTGTGCACTTCCTCTCTGAAGGGGTTTTTTCTTATTGCTGTGAAAGATATGCATATCGCATTTTTAAATCCATTTTGTTTCTTAAAACTTGCAAGTTTTTTTTTCCAAAAAAATCATGTGGACGTCTAATCTTATGTTTAATTTGCTTTGCTATACTATAACAACCAATTAAAATTACATGTCTAGTCAACATAATGCCTATGAAATTTGAATGCAAGTTGCCACATCTGAGAGATCTGTGTCCACTGAGGCATCGACATATCTGCATATATCAGTAACGAGTAAACTCATGAATCAGTGACCCTTTTGTTAGAAGTCTTATGTCTCAAACAACTTTCTATCATCATCTTCTTCCATTGTCTTGGTTTTTCTGATAAATGTCATGGCTATCTTGTGATTTCTTTCTTGACAATACTACCCATTGAAGATATCCTTTTGCCTCTTGATTATTAGTATGATGGTTACGGAAATGGGTTCTGTTTGCAACAGGAACACACAAGAGAAAAAGAACTTACATTGATGACACAACCATAGAAAAACAGAAGATTCATCTTTCTTGCAATACCAGCGGTCCCGTTGGCTTTGCAAGTAATATTGGTTTGGCTGGTAAGTCTTCCATGCAACTCATCAGCCATCATGGGAACAAGAGTTATGGTGCCAGCGCCTCTGAAGCTCCCAAGTCAGCAAGTGATGCTACTTTTATAAGGAAGTCAGAGTCAGAAGAGAAATCGGACTTCAATTGTATCACAACTCGGCCTCGAAAAAGATCTAGGCCATTCATTTGGCAGAGGCTTAGATGCAAAAAGAAGCAAACAACCTTTGAAGAGAACAATCTAAATATGCACTGCAATTTGCTTCCTACTAATGCAGAATGCTTGGATGCTAATTTACAGAATGATAAAACTAGCTTAAGCTTCCACGAAAAGGTGATAAATTGATTCTGTGAAATATTGTGATAGCCAGTTAGAATCTTTTGTCTTCAAATTTGGGTAGGTATCAGCTGTTCTATGTATCAACCTTGTTTTCACCATGTGATCCACACCTTTATAACTATCATAATTCCTGAATACAATTTAGGGTTTGTTAGCTTTTTGTACTGATTGATAGTTATGAAGGACATTGGTAAGCATTTTTACTTTCTTTTAGTGCATAGTTGAATGATATTAATTTTGGGTTCTTTATAATCGTGCAACATTTTCAAATGACAGCCAAGTGATATATGATATCTGCTTGACAGATAGAACAATTTAGACCTCTATACTCTCTCATCTATTTGTATCTTATTTGATCACCTATTTTACCTTTATACTTTTGGTTTTAATAGTCAATGAAATCATGTAATTTTATTGTGAAATGTTAGAATAGTGCAGATTGTCTGCTTCCAATTACCATTTGCAACAAGTGGGGTCTGGTATTGAAATGGTAATTCTCAAGAATCAGAATTTGGCTTGAACCTAGCAATTTGTATTGTGGTTGAAGTCGATGCTCAAAGTAACTTGCTAATCATGAAGATAAACATGCAATAAGTGCCTAGAAATTGAACATGATCTATGATTGGCGCAAATAGGTACTACCTTTTTGTTTGTTTTTATAAAAGAAAAAATCATCTAGATAAGAAGGAATATAAAGCTGAGTAGTTTTGCAAGCTTGTCCTATAAACACTGTTTAAAATCCCATGAGCAGAGATCACAAAGTAGCAAGGAAAACTAGCCTGGATAGATGAAGCTGTCGATAGATAATATTAATATTATAAGATTCTAGTTACTCTTTGATAGAAAAAATCAATTTTTTTTTAAATACTTATAGTTGCAATACCCATATTACCGTGTGGGGTTCATTTTAATTTTTATCAATTATAGTTTATGCCCTTTGATTGTGAATTAGTAGCAGAAATTTTGCAGATATAATGTATGTATTACTATCACATCATTTTTATATGTTGTTTAGGTGCAGATGTTGTGCCAATGTTCTTGCTGCTTAATCTTGCAATCTCTCCCAACCGTTCCTAGGTGGACTGATATCAAAAGGAAATCCATTTTTTATAACCTGGAGTCTTCACCCTCGGTTCTTCCGGAGAAACGTATCCAGTCGGAATTGACATTGTGTACATGTCCCTCTTTGAAACAGGACATTTTTTTTTTATCATTTCATCTTTGATACTTTCTATGCAACCATTCTTTATGTTTTCAGCGCCAGTGCAAATTGTTTTTGGAGTTCCTTCAGAATCCTCTGCCCTTCTTTATGTTAACGAGAGACAGTATTTGGCCTGTGTTATGTTATAAAGCTCTATTGCTCCTCCTTCTAACTGTCTATGTAAAGAGAATATTCATTTCCTTCACAAATTATCTTCAGATATATTACATTCCTTAAAGCCAAATTTGGCTGGTTCAAAGCATCTCATTGACAGTATATTTGGCTTCTCGGATGTAAATGCCAGTGCTCAGCCAACACGATGTTCCCACAGCCCTGGTTCATGTCTCGTTGACTCTGCATGCTTGTAAGTTCAGTCCTGCCCTTTTGATTACAATTCATTCTGTATTTTAAATCTTATGATACTACTAAGTTAACTATTTACAAGGTCCTCGGTTCATATCCTGATTTTGTGGTCATCATGCATGTGAAGTTCATTCTGCTCTGCAGTCCAATCATCTACCTGCTTTGGAGTTTGGACTTAATGATGCTTCAGGACTGATTTAAAACCTTCCTATGATTGTTAAGAGATGCCTTTATTTTAACTTTTTTGGCATGTTTGTATTTAAGGCGTCTTAGAAAAAGTTCATGGGAAAGAAGTGGCAGAAGTTGAATATTCATTGGTTCAAAGAGTTACTGTGTTTTAGAGGATTCCTTGATTGATGCCTGTTGTAACTTCTGAATGATATCCATGCCAACGAAAATGAAAAAAGATTGAGGTTATTGCATTATTTCTTTCAACAGATAAATTTCGATGAATAATTCTTGGATATGGCTCTTTGTACATAACATTTAATGTGCATTGACTTGATGTAGAACGAGGTGGATGAACTAAAACACAATATCAAAATCAAGCAAATTTCTGTTAGCTGAATTTGTGATAAAGCTCAATCGCCTAAGACAGATAACAAGCATTTTATAAGCGCTAATATTCATATTCAATGACAAAGCTCATATTTCTCCCAAACAATAATAATTGCATTGCTTTTGTAGGTATCACTCTCTTGATAAGTGGCTTAAGCATCTCATTCGTAGGACACGGTGTTGTCAGCATTCAAAGTTCTTGGATAAGCATTGTGTTCCGTCACTGGATCTACATACAAGTACAGGATATAGCTCCAGACTTCAGGTATTTTTTCCCTATAAAATATTAATTTTCTACTATATTGGTTGATTCAAAATATTTCTACAACATTGAGATGTTGTAAGAAGTGACCTAGAAAGCTTCATTTAATGTGCATTGGTACATTTCAGTTCAAGTCGATGGTTGGATACATGTATATAGTTTGACACACTTTTTAGCCTTTTTGTAGTACTTTGAATGCAATATTGTTCTCATCTTCAAAGAACTATGTGGTACTTATCACAATAAATTTTTACTGCAGGGCAACGTATCAGGGACAAATGTACATAAGAAATCTCAGGAGTTTGATTCTAAACATTGCACTGATACTGTGGAAGTCATAAATTCACAGCATGAGGCAGTTAAGTCATACTGCTCAAAAAGTCAAGTAGTATCTTTCATATGGGCTGTTTCTCGGAGCTTAATTCCTTCTGAATTATTAGGTACTCCTTCTAATTGGAGAATAATGAGAAGAAATATTTCCAAGTTCATACACTTACGGAGATATGAAAAATTTCCTTTAAAGCTATGTTTGCATGAACTGAAAACATCGAGGTTTCCATTCCTATCAAATAAATATTTCTTTAGTACTCAAAATGCTTGGATTCTGAAGTATTTAGAAGTACATAATAAAGAGCTTCATAAAGATTTCATAAATTGGAACAATGCTGTACATGTTGTCAAACGTAAGCTTCTAGAGAAGTGGATCTTCTGGTATTACTCTTGTCTGGTAGTGCCTTTGGTGCAAGCAAACTTCTATGTTACTGAAAGTGAGCAAGGGAGACACGATATTTTCTATTATCAGAAACCAGTGTGGGAGAAGTTGACCAAAAGCACTATTGCTTGCTTCAAAGACTGGAGATACTATTTCCTGAATGATGTAGCTGTACATAACATTCTTAGAGGTAGACCATTTGGATTTTCAAAGCTCAGACTTCAACCTAAAGAAAATGGAGTTAGGATGGTGGCAAATCTTAAAGGTTCTTCAAGAATGCCGTTGCTTTTGTCCACTAAGGGAGTTCGACATTGCAAAATTCAAAGGAAAGAAAAGCGCAAGATAATCAAGTTTGAATATTACCAATCTGTGAATTCTGTTCTTCGGGATGCCCATAACATTCTAAAAGGAATTCAGTTCAAGGAGCCTCAGAAGCTAGGTTCTTCAGTATTTGACTACAATGATGTTTACAGAAGACTGTGTCCATTTTTGGTTGGCCAGAAGGGATTGGCATCAATGTCTAGTTTGTTCATTGTCACATCTGATGTTTTGAAAGCATTTGATTCTGTTAATCAGGACAAACTACTTGACATAATGAAAGATGTTCTTTGGAAAGATGAATATTTTCTTAAACAGTTTGATCAAGTTATTTGCACGAAAAAATCATTGTGGGTTAAAAAGCAATTTTTAATGCTTGATGACACTAGCAACACTGGCCCTACACAATTCAGATCATCTGCTCGCTTTCGTTCTCGGCATGCTGTGTTTGTTAACCAGGTATTTTTCAATTTTTTTTCTAGTAGGCGTAGGAGAAAGTCATCTGGGTCTGTTTATTTGCACATCCTGTCATCATCGTTCTGTCTCATTGTGTCTCGTAAATGTAATGAGTTTACCTATTCCAATTTAAATGACTCGTACTGCCTATCATGATATTTCTTTTCCTCCTATATTTCATCTTTGATTTTTTAAACTTTTGTTTACCATTGAGTGGGTATCTAACATGTATCTGCCTCCAGTCGAAATATTGATGATCAAACCCTTTGTTAGCCCAGATTTAAGCTCACAAAAGCACTAATCATCTCTTTTAGACTGAGATTTTTATTTCAATTTATTTGAATTTGCACGAGTTTTTTTGGTCCTGGCTGTGGCAAGAAAGCCAATTTGACACAGACATATCTTTTTGTATTCAACAAACGTGATTCAAACCACACTATTTAGTGATTTATCTGTAATTAGTATGTTCAATCCATCTTGATAATGATTATCATTATGCATTATACCTCATCTAGTTCTTGTTATATTTGGGTTCTTCTTTCTGCCTAGAATATTTTTTTGCTGAATACTATTTTTACTCATCGGCATTGATAATCTCTATTACCCCCCTACTGACGCCTAAATTGTCTTGTGCTTGATAATATTAATGACCTTAATATCTTCTAAAGTGTACTAAGCTTATTCCAAGTAGCAAACCCATACATAAAAAACAAGAGTAAACCCCTATTTTCGTCGGTCGTCACTAACATTGACAGTTTTTCAATTAGTCCTTACACAAACACAAATAAAGGTCCTTGATCGATTTTCTGCTGGCCATGTTAGTTATCAACTTATGCTTTTGTTGGTCACATTAATCCTCTGCTAGGGACCTACATGATCAACAACAAACAAGACAAGGATCTTTATTCGTGCTTCTAGTGTAAGGATAATATGAAAAATCTCGCCAAGATATATTTTGTGCTCACTTTTTCTCTTTTATAATATCATAGGAGCGGCAGAAGCATGTGAAAAAGAAAATGCTATTTTCATATCTCACGGAGCATGTGAAGCACAATGTGTTGCATTTTGATGGAAAATTTTACTTGCAAGGTGTTGGTATTCCCCAGGGAGGGATTTTGTCATCTTTGCTTTGCTCCTTATATTATGGACATTTGGACAGACACCTGATATTTCCATTTCTTGAAAAAACACTTGAATCTGGCGGATGCAAGGAGAATAAATCTTTGCACACCAACAATGGTGACTCATCAACAAGTTACTTGCTAATGCGATTTGTTGATGATTTCCTTTTTATATCAAACTCAAAGGAACGGGCTACCA
The DNA here is from genome assembly GCA_963573325.1 of Astragalus glycyphyllos. Lineage (NCBI taxonomy): Eukaryota > Viridiplantae > Streptophyta > Magnoliopsida > Fabales > Fabaceae > Astragalus > Astragalus glycyphyllos. The sequence goes on from OY754310.1 coordinate 40,583,816, forward strand.
GCTTTTTCTCTAGGCTGCAAAGAGGATTTCGTGGTTACAACTGCTACATGAATAAGAAAAAATTTGGTGCAAACTTTGACGTAGAACAGATATCAGATTCCTCATTGAACAAGGTTTATGTAGGCAAAGATGGTGCAACTTCATTTGTTCCATGGAGTGGTCTTCTCATAAATTGCTCTACCATGGAAATTCAGGCTGATTACACAAAGTTAATATTTATTTAAAGCTTTTTGGTTGATCCTATTGGCAATTTGGCATATAATGGGTATCCTTGTTTACTAGCGTGTTTGACAGACATACATATTCCTTCGTATTTATTGATTGCCGATGATGACTGAGTGAGGAGTTTTGAACTTTTTATAAGTTTTTTTTAAAATTTTGTTATGGAAATATATAAGGTGATAACATTGTCATTTTTCAGTGTCGTTTTTGAATGGGATAGGATAAATTTGGAAGTTCTTTAGACTCCCATATCCTGCAAAACCATTGTTTGGTGGTTGAGATGTCCATTCTAGATTTTTATGTAATTCTCTCGGACAAAATTCCACTGAAAGGTATTCATGTGCAGAATGTTAGTTAACTTTTTTACCTGTAGTCTCATAAATGGAACTTCACATATTTAATGGTGTCATCTGAATCTGGTGTACTAGTCCGAAAGCTGTTAGGGTTTAAGTATTTTTCATAAATTGATTTTATTTGGGTTATTTTTCTTGGAATAACTAATTCTATCTACGAAACAGGTACCTGAATAACCATTTAAGCTCGACGCTCACTGTTTGCTGGCAAGGTAAACCCGGCATTCATCTGAAGGAGAAGCTGCGTCTCTTTCTGAGACCTAAATGCCATCCTATCTTCTTTGATTCAAATATCAATTCAGCAGCTGTTGTCAGATTAAATATTTATCAAATATTTTTAATATGTGCAATGAAGTTTCATTGTTATATTCGTGACCTCTCATTTGTCTGCAAACTTCACGATAGATATTGTTCAGACATTATTCAGAAATCTTTGAGGTAGGCGTGTAGTATCATAATATAGAACTGGTATTAGTATTACCACTGTGTTTTTTCATTGTCGATCTGATTGACTTATCTCTTCGAACCAATACTCTCAATCAATTGATCATGCAATTCTCTCTGAATACTTAAGTTCTAGGATTTATAACCATTAGTCAATTATGTTTTGTTTCTTGGTCAATATCAGGTACATGCACCGGCTGATAAAGAAAAGGATGCATTCCATGCGTCGTAGCTCTAGTATCCAGCCAATTCGTAAGTTAAAGAAGGAAGAAGTGGAATGGCTTGGGTTTCATGCTTATATACAAGTGCTAAAGAGAAAGGAATCACGTCATAAGGAATTGCTGGCAGTATTCAGGTCAAAGCTGTCATCACATAAAGTTTCTGAGAGTCTGTCACCTGAACTGAAGTATGCCATTGATGCCGAAAATTCTTCTTTGCTCTGGAGCATCAAGTATTAATCCCTATAGGTAAGTTGTGATGATTGAACTGGTTTCTTTTTTGTGTTAAGTTAGGCATTGTTTTGCCCTCATGGTTGAGGGGGATAATGCAATATTTTACACATGGTGCCATTTTTTTAAAAAACAAATTTGATCACTGATTGTGTAAACAAAAATATTGCAAATGTAACTTTTGTCCAAACATTTATAACATTTTTCATTCCATGCATTTTTTCTTTGTACGGAAAATGTGCAGGTTGATGTTATATCAAGTTCAACTCTGTAACAAGCAACATGAAAAAGAGAGATTTGAATCTGGTATTGTCTAGTGATGTTATATCAAGTTCACATAGGTCGAGGTGTTGTCCCTCAACCGCTATGGGTATATGTTCAGTTTTAGGTTCGTCTTGACTTCCACCGAGGTCATATTGAAATAGGTCTTGTTTCATTGGAAAATACACTTAATTATCTTCAATTTAGGCACTTGTTTCACTCATTTTGGTTATGAATTGAAGGAGAGACATTGGTTCCAAGTCACTTATTGTAAACCTCAATTGGTATGGAACTGTAGTTGGTATTCTCTATAAATTTTACACAACCCTTATCTCAGGGTGATTCTTACCATTATAGAAAATAGACAAAACTTTCTTCAAATTAGATGAGTTTTCAGTTTTTCATGGAGAATTGAGAGAGAAGAGCTGATTTTATATTACAGTAGATGATCTTCAATACTCTGAAGGTTGGTTATTAACCTATATGTAGTGTTTATCATCTTGTTCACTGCACATGGCTTGAATTAAAGTGATTCGGGTCTTTTGAAAACTAGATTTAATACTATTCACATTGGACAGTGGTTTCATCATTTATCAAAAGAAAAAAGTGAACATACTTTCTGGTTAAAAGTTTCAAACTTGTACAGAACCTTTGTAGTATTTTGATTGTTCTGATTTTCAAGACTTAAATTTCTTCAAAATAGGAATTAGAATCAATAAATTTCGTAAAGTATTGATGGAAAAAATCTGGTTACAAGTTACAGGTATTAACTTTAAACTTGTATAGACCATGTTATATTTTGAACATAACTCTACAAAACTTAGATTGAAACTATTTTTGTCCCATTGGAAACTAAATTCACTTTTCTACAAAAATGTTGTTCGGTTTGGGACCTCTAAAATTCACTTTTCTACAATTTGAGCACAAGCTTTGTAGGATTTAATTAAGAATATTTTTAAATAAGTTACTGTTAATACTCAAAAATAATTAAGTCGTGGGCCGAGGGCTAAAAGGAGAAAAGAGGAACTTTGGTGTGAAGGCAAGCCACGCGACAAAGTGTAAAAAGGGATATTTGCCAGAAAGAGTGAAGTCAAAAGAGGCTATCGATCGGGACACATTAAACGACAAAGTTCCCCGAGGGAGGGTTATGCCCGAGGGCCAATGAGCTAAGCCGAGGGAAAGCAACGAGCACTTACCCCACTAACCGTGCCAGTGGGAACGTGGGCAGTTACCCCGCCTTGTTGAGGGCCTAGGAAGCGATGAGAGCCGTTGATCTTAGATCAATCCAACGGCAGACAAATGATGGCTAGCATATTGGTCGACGAGGGCCTGTGTGTATATATAGCAATAGAGTAATTGTACAAACACACATCCAATCAATCAAACTCTACGTTTATTTCAATTTATCTTCTTTTATCGCAGTTTTTATCCTTTTTTACTTTATGTATTAGCCGTAGTATAATTCAACACTCGCGTCCCTCTCACCTTGCCTGACCCTTTCTAGAGGAGTCAGGAACCCACAATTGAGGAGTAGAGTTCCCTCCTCGACGCAATTGCTTGAAGAAACGAGGAATCAAAGACTGTCCGAACCTCTTGCCGACCCCACGGCCAGGACCTAAGAGTTTGACGAAAAAATAGTTACAAAATGGTAAAAAAAAAAAAAAAAAAATCTTGCCAACCCCCCTCTGCCATAGTGTGACATTTATTGGTGATCTTTTAAGGCCTTCTTTCTTTCATTTTCTTTCACTACAAATGGGTGATCTTAATCTCTCACTTTCTTTCTTCTGTTATCCCTCTTCGATGCCACCATCTTTTCCTATCAGCGACATGCACTACACAATAGAAGAAGAAGAAAGGATTTTGGAAGAAATTCTGAAATCCAAGAAAGTATTTGAGATGAAAGGGTTTTTGAAGAAAGAGATAGAAGAAGAAACACGTCCTGATGCTCATGAGTTTCATTTTGAGTCTTTTTAATTTTTTTCCCTAATTTTAAAATTGGCTAAACAAAAACGCAACAAATCCAACATCAATCGAACAACCCAGAAAGTTTCGTGTTATAGTAGCCGACACGACGCATAACTTTGTTTGACTTGAAACCAAATTCCACTTTCCCCTCACGTTTTTAGCAATATGAAGTTGACATCATAAAAGTGTTAAACACAAAAAGTAGTGTCAATTTTGTTTATTAACTTCAAATTTTGATTAGTGACAATGATATTGGATATATACCATCAACATTTTGCTCCAACCCGTTAACATATCTATGGCCCAAATCAAGTTATATTCACGTTCTAACTCCAAGTAAACACCACAAAATATCAACTCTATTAGTGTCGCCAGCAATCTCAAGCAGTGGAAAACAATATTCTTTGGTTATGTATATTGTATGAATTACCAACATAGTGTGCAAAACATTGAAAAAGTTTAATAGAGTCCAAATGTGTCCAAAAATATCATTGATAACTTCATAGGCACCTATCATTCTCTGCCAATACACATACTTATCATCTCTCTTTTTAAATCCTAGCCTGGTTTTCCGACGAATAAGCGGCAAACAATTGCTCCATGCATCCATCTTACGTAGTTTTTCATTAGTTCAGGCGGGATATAATTCTTATTGCATGCCCCTACGTGACTTTTACCTTAATTTCCCACTTCTATATACCTTGTTTATGTTAAAATATGCAGGTCTTTACAGTGTTTTCCAAGATATACCTGCTACATTTTATCAAATGGGCCACTCCATACCAACAGAACCGAGTCTATCATTACTTTTGTTTCAGAATTTAGAGTTCCCGCCGTATAACTGTGTTAAAATTAAAGAAATCTACTGTTTAACTACCAATAAGTCAACAAATACTAAAGAGGAAGAATGATATTGCAGCTAAATCCTTCCATTCTTTCTGATACTTCTCACTTTTCACATATAACCTATACAAACCCTCACCTACATTTTTAATGCAACGCGTACTCCTTAATTGCACCATAACTTCAGACCGAACAAAATCTAAGAAGCTCCACATAGACATATCCCTAGAAACCTTTTTCAAACACTCTCATCCTCTCTATCAACATTCATTTCGAAACTCCCCCTATGCAGCCATAGTTGGGAACACTTCGAAACTCCTTGAACTCCTCCAACCAAACTAAAATGTCTCTCCTGATTTAGATCAAATCGTACAATATATTTTAACAACAAATCTAATTTGACTCGTATATTGAGTAGATTTTTGCTTTTTCATTACATAAATAACGCAGCTATCATGTAAAATATTGGTGATAACTTTAAAGATCGTTTCCCTTCTCACAATAGCACTCAGGATATCTACCAAGGTATCCCAATGAAGTTTTCAACAATTCATGACCTTATGTCAAATTTCAACTCCAACAAGGTAACTTAAAATCGTCATTTACATGGTCTATTGTTGTTAAACATGAAGTAACTTCGTTAAAACGAAACCTTCTCACTATTTTCTCGTTTTTTTTACTCAATCATGGAACCTGTTATGGTGTATGTTCCACATGCAGCATAATGCTCTTCCAGCTCCAGAGAACGATGTCATGAATTCCTCTTCTTTTCCAGATACATTTTTTTAGAACTATGTCCTAATGAGGTAACTTCTTTCTTAAATGAATCAATTTACAAATAACTCTTTTTGAAAAAGTAATAAACGAATTCATCTTTATTTTATTTATACTTGTCTAGGAACTGAAAGTCCTCCCAACCAGCTTTGTCATCCAGTTTGCTTCAACGTTACCACACTACGTAAAAATGACTGACCCAAGTTCGAACGTCATCTCCCTTCGTGTTCTCAGGCGTGGTTGGTGTATTTATTTAAGTGAAGGCAAAAAGAACTTTGTTGATTTTTACCGTTTGTATGGTGGTACTTGGGTGAGGATGTTATATACTTTAGTTGGAAAATTTGAAATTAGCGTCACTAATAACAAATGTAAAGAAGTAACTCTACCCAAGTTGCACCGCCCAATCATTGTTGGTTTTATACCCCAACCAACCACCTTCACAAGTCAACTGAAAATTCCAAACCTTAACCAACCAGCACAGTTTGTTGACACTCACATTAAGTGGCTATCATTTGAAGAAGTCATTGGAACAAAGCTGGTAAGTCTATTATCCATTCACCAAATCTTTTATATCAACTTTTTAAAAACAGATAATACGAAATACAAAATGTTGAAAATGGGTAATATTTGTTTCTATTTTTTTTATATGATTAACGTTTTATGCAGAAACTGTTGAAGTCATTTAGTGGCAAAGCTTTACCCAATACAAATTATTGATGAAGATGGCAAGACCTGGCCCTGCTTCTTCACTCATGATTGTGGGGACCCATTATTTGGTGTCATTGTGCTTGGGTGGTCCCAATTTTGCAGTGACAAGAGACTCATCTAGGGGAAGTGTGTGAAGTTTGGTGTGAAAAGTACCACACCCGTTCTCTCCATTTCATGTCATCATGGTAGTCATATAAGATGGTATAACTAGATGCATGATTAGCTTATCCAACCATATGCTTTGGAGCACTAACTTATGTTTTATCCTGACCATATAGTAAGTTTTATTCCACCTTATCTACTCTGTTAACTGGATAGATTATATATTTTAATATTTAATATTAATGTATGGGGTTATGAAGTTAGTCATTATATTGGAAGTCCCACTAGATATTATTCTGTAACTAATGAGTGATCCACTTCAAGAGATAGTTAATGTAACATATCCAGATTTTCATAATCAATATCATGACTCAACATACTTCCAAAGCAGAGCAATACTTGCCCCCAAGAATCAAAATTGTTGATAAAATTAACAATTACATGTCTACCCAGCTTACTACATCTGAGAAAATTTATTTTAGCCACGACACTCCTTATTCTGACCTTGATAATAATGATCGAATGGATAATGTTCATTCCACTGAGTATTTGAACTCTATATCATCTCCAGGTTTGCCAAATCATGTTTTACAACTTAAGGTTGGTGTACCAGTTATGCTTCTAAGGAACATTGATCAAAATGTTGGTTTGTGTAATGGTACAAGAATGATTGTCACCAGACTGAGAAAATATGTTATTGAAGCTCAGGTTATTTCCGGGAATCATGTTGGTGACAAGGTTTATATACCTTGACTTTCTTTGACACCATCTGATGTTCGCATTCCTTTCAAGTTCCAACGTCGCCAATTCCCATTAGCACTGTCCTTTGCAGTGACAATCAACAAAAGTCAAGGGCAGTCTCTAAAGTTTGTTAGTCTTTTTCTGCCAAGTCCTGCATTTTCATATGGCCAACTCTATGTTGCATTCTCAAGGGTAACAGCAAAACAAGGACTGGAAGTTTTGGTTTTAGATGAAGATTCTGAACCAACCAATGTTACAAATAATGTGGTTTATCAAGAAGAATTCAACAATTTAAAATAGGTATAATACGAATCGTATTATCACTATGTCTTGCCTACTTAGTCCTAATACCAATGTTTTAGATTTTGTATGATGCTACAATCATTAATCTAATACATTTAATGAAAGTTTATATTCATAAAACAATAACTTCTACCTTTGTTAAGACCATTAGTATTCCGAATCTTATTCATCGTATAACCCTATGTAAGTAACACTACAATCAACGTACCAGATATTTATAGAAATTAATAAAATTGATTATACAATAAAGGAAACACATTTTTCCATGGACTAATGAAGTAACTGGACACCAACTATATTTCTACTCCTTTAGGTTGGTTGTACAAAACTCATTTTGGATGTAATGTCGAACTGTCTTGCACTTCTACTGACATACTTTTAATACACCATCTAACAAACTATTCACCAACTATATCCAAATATTCTCTGTAAGCTCCATTCCCCTAGGTGCCTTTTCCATTTAACCCATTATTATATGAATCTCAAGTACACTGACTTATTTAGTCTACACAGACCAAAATAAATGAATTTTTATGACCCCATTTGACTTTTTATTCTAAAACCCTATATTTTTATTGAATCACATATTTAAAAAACAGTATAACTTCCCATTTTGAATAATTATAAAAGTTACATAAACCAAATAAATAAACTATGTATTGTTGGCAAACTTTGTTGTTATATTAAATACCATAATCAACTATATAGACAGCTAGAGTACTGCATAATTAATAATATGGTACATTAGATAGCATCAAGTCTTAGTCACCTACCACTTACCATACAAGCCAATAATAAAACATACTCCATCATAGACTTAGCTTACACATTATATGTTCTAGAATAAGACTATTACAAACCAAGCACAACATAATAGATTCAGTATCCATAATAGCCTAATGGTAGTTAATTAAACAAAGCATATTATAAAAATCCACACTTGTCATTCAACAGTTATACGATCCAACCACCGACTTGCAATCACTTGCACAACCATTGACTTCATTCTTTTTCCCTTTAACAATTTTGGCTACTAGCTTATCTTTCTCAAACTTAGTAAAAATATCCTTACCAGCGAGCCTTCCATAAGGATTGTTTCCATTACTTGCTTCTTCAGTACTACCATCCTCCTCAACCTCTATTAACTCGTCGTCATCACTACCAGCCTCCGACTCCATGTCCATTGTACCTGCAAAAGGGCCATGTATATCGAAATACCGTGATGAAATAGGAACGAAAAGCTTAAAATTCCCCCTTGATATATAAGTTAGTCTACCAACAGCATAATCTTCGTAACCGTAAAGCCTGCATATCAGGTCAGAGTTGGTCAACATATAAGGGCGACCATCATCATCAACTTTGATCTTCGCAGGCATAGAATGCCCAAACCTATTTCCCACGGTTAGTACCGATGGCAACTTCTTACATTATCTTTGGTAAAAACCAACCGGTATTTCCGCTCGATTCTGTTTAACATAACACATCAAAATCAAGTAAGTTACACATAAAATTACATTCATTTTTAAAACACAATCAACTTAATAATTAAATGTTTAACTCACGGTGCCATGAAGGAAGACAGCCAGAAACACTTTGTTTCCAATTTTTCTCCTGATAAAATGAACATAAAACATGTTACTAATTTCAAAATTCCAAACAACATTTACCCAGATTTAAACTCAACCGTTCATTACATGCCATGGTTAATGAAACCTATTTTCCAAACCTTTAAAATTATTTATCGGTTAATTAAACTACTACTTGATAGACCTATAAAATAAAATTAACAAATGTGTTTCACAAACTATTTAACTGTCAAACAAAAGTTTGTAACATCATGTTCCTTCCAATCGTGTATTATAAGGATATCCATTACCACGAAACTCATAAATTATTTTCTATTTCTTCTATAACTTATACCTTCATTTAACAGTTACAAAACCCTTTGACCAAAACATAAGATCCATTTTTGTGAAAAAATAAACCCTATTATGAAAAATGTACCAAGTTAAAGATCATTGACCACCAAAACTAGCATGCATGTAAACAAAGTTAGACTACTAGAGCAGATCCAAACCTTACAAACACGATCTGTATAGATAACTTGTTTGTAAACCATAAACATTAACAACAATTTGTTTCTTCAATTTCCCTTTTGTTATTTCATAGAAGATGCAAAATGTACAAAACATACCTCATACTTTGGACTTGAAATTTGGTTGAAGACAAGAATTTTAGCGTTGTGAAGAAGACTTTCAGGAAACAAACCTTCAATGCCAAAATAACGCTGAAAGTGAACACTTAGAGACTTGATACAGGTTTGTGCAATTATGGCTACCTACAAAGAAGTATCTATCTCAAAGATATTGTAAATAAAAACCCTTCTGTATTCCACACGTTTTCATCACCTCCGTATCAGCTTTTTATGTCGACTTTTGTGTCCCTTTTATTTTTTACTCTTTTCTCTTCCAAACTATCACGGTTCATTTTATAATTTTTAATATATCTCCCTTACTTCTCGCCTAACACAAAACTAATGTAACCCCTTAACTAAAAGTAACAAATACTTAAGTTTATTCAATTTAAAACAGTTAATGGTGACACTAAAAGAGTAATGAATTAATTTCCCAAATTTTATTCAATTTTTTCCATGCCAAATTTATAAGACATTTCACTATTTTGTCTGTCTCCTCATCTTTGCTGGCAACATTTTCCTACAAAAGTGTTATCAAGTTGTTTCATTTACAACTTTCATAAACCATTCGACGCGACATTGAAGCTTGTAAGCGCACACGTAATCGCCCTAATTATACAAAAACGTAATCAAATTTTACCCTTAAAATAGTTTATGCCTTTTGTTTAAGAATCATGATACCAACCATTGTAGCTTGTGCAGAGCACGGGTAATCGCCCTAGTGTATTAGTAACTTTATAAGGTGCTGCATTTCCATGCAAAAATTGAATTGTAAATATGCTTGATAGTACTAACATCATTAATGTTACAATAACTCAATGTGTATGCTTCTGGAATTCAACATGTTCTTTTTTTGCTACCGTGTTATTTGTGCGCAGTATCTACCAGATTTACTGGTGACTACTCTATGTCGAGGAACCTAACTGGCCATGTGTATACCTGATTTTCCCGATTTGTGTGGTTCTCCCTTTCTAGTAGAGTTTTTTTGTCGCACCAAAACCTTTGGGTGGGATGCGAACTCAATTACCACTCGGACCAACCCCTTGTTGGTAATCCAACACGTTCTTTGCCATTTCATCAACCATAGTCTACTTGCGTACGAGTGACCAACTAATATTTCAGACACTTGATGGTTGTGCAAATCAACAACCGTTCTTCTTCTCTGTCACTTTATATCACTCATTCTGCAAATCAACAACCGTTCTTCTTCGTTAGTCTTTTTTTCAGAATACCCTCAACTAAATACAAGTCATAAATATCTAATAGAATAAATTCTTAGTTGTTTTATATAAATAGCAAAAATAATATTAAAAATATTAATTTTGTGTGTAAAACTATTTTTTATTTTATAAGAAATAAACTTTAGGCAATTGAATAAATACCCCTGCATATTTTGTGAAAAATCATTTAAAAAACAGAAAATGGGTAGGAATAGTAAAACAAAAAACAAAAGCTTATATATATCACTAACTGGTTTACAAGTGGACCCGTCAATGACCCGCCCCACTTGTTTAGCCCAATAAAAAACCTACTAGATGTATATAATTTCATCATAACCCTAACATTTCTTAAAACCTAACCGCAAGCACAGAACAGAGTAGCCGTTCTCGATTCTCACGGTATCTCTCTATCCTTCTACCTTCTGATTCTTCTCGAATTTCTTCGGTTGCTTCTGATTCTATTCGTATATTTCTGTTCAATCTGATTATTTCAATTTCAATGTGTATATGGAGGACACCATAGTTGCTCGTGCTTTGCTTCTAGGGAACAACAATGGCGTACGCTGCGATGAAGCCTACTAAGCCAGGATTGGAGGAATCACAAGAACAGATCCACAAGATTAGGATCACGCTCTCTTCTAAGAATGTCAAGAATCTTGAGAAAGGTATGCTGAAATTTCGTATTCACTCTAATAATTTCATGAATTTGTTATCGCATCTCATTGTTTTTATTTTTTTATTTTTTATTTTATAGTTTGCAGTGATTTGGTTCGTGGTGCAAAGGACAAGCGCCTTAGGGTTAAGGGACCTGTTAGGATGCCAACTAAGGTCCTTCTCATCACCACTAGGAAAGCCCCTTGTGGAGAAGGTATTCATTGTTGATTTCTAGATTTTAATCAGAAATATAGTTTCACGATTTCATGATTTTTATGTTGAACTCGAGTTTCTGAAAATTAGCAGCAGTCTAGTGACTTCACAAACTATCTTAATTTATGTCGTGTTTTAATGGAATTTGGTTTTGCTTTATCTTGAAAAAAATGTGTATACTTTATGATGGTTTAGATGTAATTAGGGTAGCAAAACTGCGTAGATGTAGAAGGAGCAATATTACTGTAGTATAGATAACTAGTATTTAGCTCTTCTAAAGGGAGCAATTCACTTTTAATGGTTAAGTGAGCAATCTCAACATATTCCTGATTTTCTCACCAATGGTTGATAAATGCTGACTTTATAATCCTCTAAAGTGAACTCCTCAGGTTCTATATCAGCACTTGTGTTTTTAGTAATGCAAATAACTGGGAATACAAATTATCAGTTGTCAGTTTCAGAGTATAATAATTAGAAACACTGTTTCAGAGTATAACATCAAAAGGATCTGTCTTGAAAAGAAAGACTGTTTGGCATTTGTGTGGAAGTCATGTTTTTAGCAAAAGATTATATGTCTTCATCTTAAGCAACATTGGCTTTTACAACATTATTATGCACTTAATTTTTACATTGTTCAAACGAGATAATATACTTGGTTACATTGTTTTATGATAAAGCTTGCATCTGCAATGTTTAAATTTTGTGATGATCCCTTCATCATATTGCACTCTTCCGACGATCCAGTCATCTTTGGTACTCCAATTGTCATGACCTGATCACTGTCTAAGTGTATTTCTTTTTTGTTTCATTTTGAATGAATGATGAATTGATGTTTTGCCTTGTGTTGATGACCTGCTTTCTGTTTTCAGGTACTAACACCTTTGATAGATTTGAGTTGCGTGTCCACAAAAGAGTCATTGACCTCTACAGTTCCCCTGATGTCGTCAAGCAGATTACCTCGATCACAATTGAACCTGGTGTTGAAGTTGAGGTGACAATTGCCGATGCTTGATTTTGTCCCAATATTAATATTTTTTTCTGCATTCTAGTTTAATTTTGTTATGCAGCCTCATGGCTAGGAACTTGTTGAGTCCAATACATTAACCGACCTTTTGCCATTAGAAATTTTGAAGTTGGTAAATTATCTTTTGACTTGGATTATATTTTGTCCAATGATTGTCGACATTGACGAACGCAATGAGAAATATCATGTTAAATTACTTGAATTTTTCTTAGTAGTATTCTAATAGCACAGATGTGCACTGTTTGACTAGTTTTTTTTCAAAGTTACATTTACAGGTCAAAATGTTATCGGTAGTTGAATGAATTTGATGATTTTCTCTTATCGAATGGCAAGGTGTTGTGGTGTCCTGAGAGATTTATGTAAATATAAATTTATCGTACCTCTATTGCATTATAAACCTTGTCCCTTTTTGCAATTGAATCATGCTTTCATGCTCAAGAATGGCTGCTGAATGAGCGAGGATTTAAATTAAATCCGTCTTATGATTATATGATATGATTGGTTGTTGGGTACATTGCTCAAAAATTGCGAAGATTCAACATTTATTTGTTGCCTAAGAATATAACATCTTAGAGGAGTGTTAAATATACTTTGTCTTGACAGACACGTTCATCAAACTCATTTTTTCATGAACAAATGCAACATATTGAATGATTGTAGCTGTCTTTTTTATTTGATTTGATTCCCATTCCTTTCAAGGATAAGGTTGCACACATCTTCACCTAACTGCTTCAATTGTTTTCTTCTCTTCCCTTAATACCAAGCTTGGAATGTTTGATATCCATCCCGGCTTACTATTATTTGGGATAACCTATATGGAGCACCTCTCTGGGAATAAAAGCATGTTTATGCCATTCTGCTATTACCGTTTCTGATTATTATAAATAAAAGATGATTGAATTATTATATGATAAGAGGTTAACCGTCTCTAATTTTGGCACAAAATTTTGTGACGGTCAAAATTAGTAAGAGATTTCAATTTTTTCGTCATTTATTTTGGTTGTGAATTTATGTTTTTGGTAGTCAGGGCCGTCTTAAACAATTTGGAGGCCCTGTTCAAAATTTTAAAACGGGCCCTGATTATATTGACTGAATCAACAAAATCTAAAAATATTTTATTTAAATTTTAAATAACAAATACAACTTTAAGCTTGGCATACTAATTTTCAAACGACGAATGGACAGAGGTGGAGCTTGGGATGGTTCTTCAGGCCAAATCTGTGTGGAGTAACAAGGTTTCATTCATTAGTTCAACGGTAAGTAGTTTTTCAAGTAGTCTGATCTCTCAAGTTCGACACCTATTTTAAAGAATTGAACCGATGATCAACTCGATGAAGGGTCAGACTGAGGGGTATATAGTTGAACCATGACCATTGATTCGGTGTTGATTAAAAAAAATTCAAATACATGTAAATCTTAATTTACTAAAATTAAACTCATGAAAAACTTATGCATTGAGTTTCTCTTTATATTTTTTTTTGAAACAATTGAGTTTCTCTTTATAATAAAGATAGTATATAGTTATATTAAAAAAGAGAATATAATAGCTATGGATGGTTGAATAATTTCCAAAAAATAAATTGTGTGACGTTTTTATATTAAACAATCACGTAATATATAAAACTATATGTAACTAATTATTATATGATCATCGTTTGGACTTTGGACCAAAAATACGGATAATGGAATGCTCGTTCGGCCATATTGTATAAAACAGTGTTATTAAAGCCGGACCGGCCCGTCGGACCGGGTTCCGGTGCCCACCCGGCTCGGCCAGCATGTTAGTCCGGCTCTGCATTTGGGCCGGCTATGACGTCATCGGGCCGGTCATCATGCCGGTCGGACCGGTCATCATGACATATTTATAATTTTGCGGATATTTTATTTCTTATTAAATTTAAATATTTTATCATTTTACTTAATTACAATTATAAATACAAATACTTTCTTAGTATATATTATAATTTTTGAATTTATTTAATATAGACCGGCTAATGCGGTCCGACCAAAGACCCACCGGCCCGACCAAAGAACCAGTGACCCAGTGTCTTGGCCGGCTCGATGACCGGTCCGGCTTTAATAACATTGGTATAAAACGTAAAAAATAAATATTGTAATTGTAAAAAGCAACGTGGCCAGGATTTGATCCTGGTTTGTGTGAGATGCGGAAACGTTGTGAGATCCCCTTTTACCATCAAATGATTAGAAGAGTTGGTGAGAGGTTTGCGATCGTAAGATATGTATATTGTTGTATACTATTTTTTGGGCCCTAGAAAAATGAATTGGGCTGAGGCCTTGTACTATTGCACAGGCGTGCACTGGTGGTTGGCCGGCCTTGTTAGTAGTAATTTTTCTTAAAATATCTAGTACATATTAACATATAAATTTAACAATATAAAACCCTCCCTCTCCACCAAAAAACAAGACTCTTAACAGCTTGTTTGGGAGTTTGGAGGAGAAAACTTGAAAAAAAGGAATGGTGAATGATAAATCTAAGGATAGATCATTACCTTTAATGAGGAACTTATTTTTCATCATAAAAACCATACGCCACAATTTGGAGGAACTCAAAACGTATTGGAGGAGAGTTTTGGAGGGTTTAAGAAAATTCTTCAAATCATTTACATTATTTTATAATAGTCTTAATTAAAAATGTATTAATATTATTATCGTCAACAAATTTACTTTACCAATTAAGGTGATTTTTTAAAATATTTTTCACTATATTACTTTTTGGTATAAACTAGGTATCATCTGCACTCAACTGCAGAGACTATATTCCTTCTATTACACTCCTACTTGAAAGTGACCCCTAACATCTCTCTATTACACTCCCCCAAAGCCTCCCCTCCATACTCCCAAAAAAACCCTAGAGTAATTCATAACGTTTAAAGAAGAAAGAGACAATTATCTTTTGATATGCCTAACCCCCGTGGACTAAAGAAAATGTTGTTTCAGAATTCAGAACAATATATTAATATTTATTGAAGAAAATATTACTAGGTAGTAATCGTTTGGGGAAACTGCTCAGGAATTGAAGTAAGGAGGTAAATAAAACGTTACATTGCAACGTCTTCTAAACTCGAGTTATTAAAATGCTAACAATGCTTTTATATCATTTTTTAGATGTTACAAGTTGCAGCAGTTTAGGTTTCCTTGTATTTGATGTCACTACACTTCATTTTTTTTCGTATTATGTTAAGCCAAGCCTCAAAATAGAACCCGTGTTGTATATGCATAATTGTACCAAGAACATTCATGGTTTCGTGTAATTAATTAAATCAAGTGCACAAGTGAAAAACTGGTACGATATATAATATATGAATTGAGTTTCATCCCCAATTGATGCGTGCTGCAAAACATTTGGTCGGAGATGTCAATTCCTTAAATGAATTTTAATACGTCGAAAGGAAAAAATAATATAAGAAATGGGACTATTGTGGAATGTGAAAAGTCTATCGCATAATAATGTTAGAGGATCATATGAAACCCAAATTTAGAAAGTAAAAAAAAGATATCAATGCTCAGTTTCATCAATCGTGATATATAATCTTTTTGCCAAATACACTTCATAGTAAATTTGGGATAATTTCCTTGAATTAACAAAATTATTATTTTGGTTGAGCAAGATTTTTTTGGCTTTGTGGGGAAATCATGTGAGGCTTGAAATATTACTGATGCAGATGACAAAAGGGGAAATCATTGTTATTTTCTTCATTGGAATATCTAAAATGTAATTGTTTTATTTAAACATATTTTTCATTTTAAATAATTAAATATAAACTGCCTTTCAAAATATGCAAATTTGTTTTTCAGAGACAAAGAAAAATATTTGATTCAATGAAAATATTGAATGCTCATCCAATCTTTTCTGTTATAAACTCTATTTTTTTCCTTACCATTCCTCTTCTTCTTTAATTTTTTTAAGACGTTCAATATCATCAATACAATTGATTTCAATTTATATTCAGAAAAGAAACTCATGCCATTAATTTGTATTAAAAATTCTCATCTCTTTAATGACAAATTTGATCTTACACTTGTATATATACTTATCTTCATGCCTCTATCCAGACACACACTCATCACTCACATTGCAATTAAGAAATAAATTGTTTTTCACATTCTATACAATTGTTTCTTTAAAAGTATTATCATCATGCAAGTTTTTATTGGCACACTATTCACGTTATTCCTTGTTTCATGTTGTTCATGTCACAAACTATCAAAAGGTGTTGTAAAACAAACCAATTTCAATGTAGAGGATTATGGAGCTGTTGGAGATGCCACCACAGATGATTCTCTGGTAAATATTGTTAAATTTTCCCAGTTTAATTATTTTCATTGTATTTTTTTTTTTTTTTACATTCATTTGAACTTGTGGGGTTTTTAATATCCAATACAAGGCTTTTCTGAATGCTTGGAAAGACGTTTGCATGACAAATGCAAATAGTGTAACCCTTGAGGTGCCACGTGGCAAAACTTTTTTGTTGAATCCGCTGAAATTCAATGGTCCTTGCCGTTCTTCTTCGATTCGTTTTCAGGTAAATAACAAACAACACTGCTATTTCTTACGAAACAAAACATAAGAAATAGCCTAATAACATTACACGGGTTCGCTGTGTGATTAGTTGTGGACACCTAATAATATAACTGTTCTTGCTTTTCGTTTCAGTACAAAAAAAGTAAATCCCAATAACAAAACACGGAACACGCACAAACTTGCCACATCATTCTTAGCTTTTGTTTCGTACTATAAAGTATACTATCCAAGTTTCATATACTAGGTGTTTGATTTATTGTTACATATTACAGCTTGGAGGAAATCTTGTTGCACCAAAGAACATTAAAGTATGGAAGAAACAAGACTCTAGCAGATGGATTGATTTTTTGAATGTCAATGGCCTTATAATCAATGGCCCTGGACAAATCGATGGTCAGGGTTCTCTTTGGTGGAAGAAAGGCAACTCAAGACCAACCGTAAGATTATTATTTTTTTACTCAATGCAAATTTAAACTCAAATAAATAAAATCTATACATACTAACTAATTGTAATATATTTTCTAGGAAAAAATTGATTAAGATATCTTTTCACTAAGGTATGCTTTAAACATGAATTATTTTTTTGATTGTGTAGGCTCTATTTTTTCATAATTGCAACAATCTCCAGCTAAGTGGGACTCACCATCTGAATAGTGGAAAAAATCACATATCCTTAAATTATTGCAAAAATGCAATTATTTTTGGTATCACTGTCACTGCACCTCAAGATAGCCCTAATACTGATGGAATTGACATTTCTCACTCAACCTACGTTCATATTCAGGACTCCATCTTTGCAACTGGTAAGAGACATAGAAAATATTAATATAATATGCAAATACATTAACATTTTTGAAAATATTAATATTATTTAAAAACTTTAATGTATAGGGGATGATTGCATTGCAATGAACAATGGCACATCAAATGTTAACATTACTAGTGTAACTTGTGGACCAGGCCATGGCATAAGGTACAAACACAATAACATATCATCATTGAAATGTGATTTTATTAATGGAATTTTCTCAAAGGTAAAATTAATCTTATATATGCTCTCTTTCTAATTGTGACTATGGGTTTAGTGTTGGAAGCCTTGGACAAAAAGGAGCTTATGATATAGTTGAACACATATATGTAAAGAATTGCACTTTCAAAGGAACAGAAAATGGAATGAGAATCAAGACTTGGCAGGTACAAACACAAATTGACTATAGATATGAATTTTTTTTCTTGTTTTCAACAAAAAACAAATCTCAACCGTCGAAAGCGAAAAACCGTCTTCCTATTATTATTATTATTATTATTATTATTATTTATGGAATATTATTATTATCTTGTTAGTACCAAATTTCTCTGCTTTAGATTAGGGCGTCGTTCTCTCGCTCTAAATTTTTTTAACAAAAAATATGACAAATGTGTATATGTTGTGTTCATTTCATATTTAATTAATGAACTAATTCCATTTTTCTTGTTTACAGGGTGGATCTGGGTATGCAAGAAATATCACATTTGAACAAATCATACTTATAGATACCAAAAATCCCATAATTATTGACCAAAACTATGACGCCCTAGCTACAGAGAATGATCAACAAAAAATTCAGGTCACACTCACATAGCATTTGTTACTTTTGAATATAACAATATATCAACTACATGATTTTAATGTGTATTTTATGAATATATGATCATACAGAAATCATCATCATCATCATCATCATCAGCAGTTCAAATAAGTGGTGTGACATATCGCAATGTTCATGGAACTTCTGATAGTTCAATAGCAATTAATTTGGATTGCAGTGGACATATAGGGTGCACAGATATTTTCATGGATGCAATCAACATAACCTCAGCTTCTTCAGGAACTACAAAAGCTTCATGCACTAATGCTCATGGAGAAGCTATTTCTACTTCACCTCCTGTTCCTTGCTTGAAGTAGGAATTAGCTAGCATTCGTTTCGATCCACGGTGGAGACGGGTTAGAATTGTAGCTTCTGAATGGACGTGACTTCCTAACGTGTTTCTAGTTGCTTTTCATTGGCTCTCACATTTGCCTACCGTAGCTTCATATTTTCTTAGTTCTCAGTCTAGGAAGATTAGATGTTTTTGTTTTAGCTATGGTAGAATTAGTTTTGGCTTTCCTAGAATGATGTTTTGTTTTAGTTTTTGTTATAAGGAATGTGTTTGTTTTAGGTATGGTAGAAGTAATTTTGAAAAAATTGAAATTTGAAAAGGGCATTATGTTTTCGAAATGTTTTTTTTGTTTACAAAAGTATGTGTTTGGTTTCATGAAGTGGTTACATTTAGCCATCTATAAAGCCTCAAGTTGAATGACATGAAGGAGTTTGAAGATAGATGTGTTCAAATTCTCGAAACTAACATTTCTCCAATATTTAATTAATTACTAACCACTAACATTTGCCTATAAAAAAATGGCAAAATTGCACTTTTGGCCCTTTATGTTTGGGGTTTGTGTCAATTTGGCCCTTTATATTTTTTTTCTCGTTTTAGCCCCTCATGTTTTTTGTGTGTGTCATTTTGGCCCTTGCTGTTAGTTTTTTATAACGGACGCCACGCTGGCAGTTAACTGATGACGTGTAATCATTAAATGACATGGTCAAAGGAGGACCAAATTGAAACAAAAAAGAAACATAGGGGACCTAATTGAAACAAACACAAAACATCAATCACTCTCCATCTTCTTCCTCCTTCTTCATCATCTTTTTTTCCGGCAGCCACCACTACCTCAGGCGAGCCACCACCATCCACCGCCACCCTCCCTACACCGCCACACCACCACCACAACACCAAAACATAACCCTAAATCCCAATCCCAAATCCTAAATCCCTAAATCCCAAATCACATTAAAGCTCATTTTGAATACCATAAGCATCCAATCAAATCCATTTTGATAGCTGTACACCATTCTTAGAATTTAGTTAGTCACATTCCAAACAGTTGTATGATAGACTACTCTTTTTTCTATTACATTTGGAATTTAACAAGTTTGTAATCCATTGCCACAGAATATGGAACCTTTCTTTAGAAAAGGACGAGGAAGAGGAGGCTGAATTTAAAGCTCAAACCTAGGAACACTTAAAAGCTCCTGCAGATCTTCCTCCCCAATTATTGTTTATTCACCAGGTAGGTGGTAGAAACACTTTACTAGGAAACTTCATATCAACGGTAGAATTCCCTGATTAATTTTTTTTCTCCTTTAAATTGTAATAACAGGGGCAGATGTAGGGAGGGTTTTTGGTATTCAAAATGAGCTTTAATTTGATTTGGGATTTAGGGATTTAGGATTTGGGATTGAGATTTAGGGTTCTGTTTTGGTGTTGTGGTGGTGGTGTATCACTTGAATATGAGCTGAGTAAGTGGTCCATCACTTAATGGCAAGTCGCGTCGCTAAGCGACCTGAAGAAAAATAGCACACACGAGAACCATCGCTTGGGGAGCAAGCTTGATCTCCAAGCCACCCAAAGTATGAACACATGCTTGGCGAGCTAGTCTCATCGCTACACGACCCGAAGCAAAAATTTTCCTTTTTTGTATTTGTTGAACCGCTTGGTAAGCTCCTGTCATAATCGAACTATTTATGATCTTAAAACACACTGCAATTGAGAAAAACTTGGGAAAAACTAATTAAAAACGAGTCAAACTATAGATATAATGCAGAACAATCGGCACTTCAGCAAAAATAACTAATGAATTTATAGATACTCTTTGTTAACTTAGATACTACTCGATCAAAAAAAAAATATACTACGTACTCAAGTACCACCTCCCAAAGTTCCTTCCCGACCGTTGGATGCCACTCTCTCTTCCCAAATAATGCCCAACAGATCTCATGCCTCGTGCAACACATAAAATGAGATTGGTGTTCGAATTTGGATAATCACGAAAATATCTCCTCTAATAACCAATTTTGCTAGCATTACATATTTTTGTTTGACTTAAATTCAGGTTGCGATGCACTTAAGCGAGCATTTATTTTGATAAATGCTAAGCTAATTATTTTCATTCATACGGGACATATCCTTCTCAACTTTAGGTACTTGAAAACAAAGCAAGGGACAATTCACAGCTATAACCACTCTATAAAAGATTGCCCATATTCAGTTTTATGTTGGAACAAATCCAAATTTTGTCACTTATCATGTAAACAAAATTGCAGCTGATGTGAAGGGTACTGACATTTTCCTCCAACTAACCCACATCGCTGTATTGAGATACCAACATCAGATACAAGTATATGTTATCTTATCTGTACGCTGTGGTTGCAAAGCATGCAAAACTACTCGTTTGTGCCAACCTCTTTTACTTCTCCTGGTTTTGGCTTCATTTTAATTTAAACATATTACATTTACTCGGGAAAAACCTAAGTCCTACATTGACTAGAGATATGGTCTCAAAAAAGTATGTAATGAAAGGGCAATCCTCACTTTATAAGTTGGTTTTGTGGAGTTGAGTTACGCTTAAATCACATTCTAAGATGACCTCCATTTCATGATCCAACTCTTCTTGATAGTAATGTTTTTATTTTTATTTTTATGGAAAAAACCTTCACGTGTATTTTTTTTGTCTAGAAGTTTTTGACCCCACTCCGGTGTTTAGGGGAAAAAGGTTTGCATAATCTGGAGTTTGATCGGGAGGTAAGTAAAGTGTGACTCCAATTTTTTTTTTAAAAAAGAAACCTTTACGTTTGGGTGGTGGTTAGTGGCGAACTTAATTTGAGGCCCAGGCTTTCTACACACCTCTCCCTACTCACCACACACCCCCTAACCCCTTTTATTCCAAAAATACCCCCAACTCAAAAACACCCTCACCCTCTCAAACATCCCACACCCCCTCTCACACCCACACAACACACCCATCCAAAAACCTAAACCTCTCTCCCCCCAATCGATTTTTCCTCTCCCAAATCCTCTCAATAACGCATTTGAAGTTGTAATACGCATCATCTACGCATCAGGTACACGATTTCGCACTATAATGTATTTAAATTTCACTGATTTTGTTGTATTCATCGCATTTTAACACTGCCATGTTTTTGTTTTATTCGGTTCAGCGTAACCGAACGCTCCTGAGAACGAACCACATTCGAAGTTATTCGGTTGAGCCAAGCCGAATGGATTCAGTTGTGATCAACCGAATGGATTCGGTTGGGATCAACCGAATGACATAAAAATTCAAACAATTTTAACACTTCCGGTTAAGGTCAACCGAATCACTGTTATGTTTTAAAATTTGTAATTTTTAGGGGTGGGAATAGGCCAGGCCGGTCTACAAGGGCCTACGGCCCAGCCTACATCAGGCCCAGGCCAGGCCAGGCCAGACTTTTTTCTAAATAGATAAGGCCAAGGCTTTTTTAAAAGCCTATTTAGGTAAAAGGCCAAGCTACAGGCCATCGAAAAAGCCTTTTAGGCCTACCAGGCCGGCCTATTTAAATAAATATTAATAATATTTTTTATTACTACTATTATTATATTGAATTTTCTACTTCATTTAACTTAAAAATTTGCTTACATTTTATGTTTATTCAAAGTGATGACCTATATCAATTTCTAACATATTTAAATGTATTATTATAAAATAAAATTTAAACAAAATGTCCTTTAAAGATAATTCTCTAAAAGATTTTGTTAGAACTTGATCACTAAATCTTAATTCTATTTATCGATTAGCTTGTTCGTCTATTTACAAAGTCTACACTACTCAAAGGTTGTAGACTTTCGTAAATTTTTTGGTGAAATAGACTTTTAAACAGGCTTGCAGGCCTTGACAGACTTTCCAAAAGGCCAGGCCAGGCCTCAAAAGTCGGCCTATCACAGGCCACAGGCCAGGCTCAAGCCTAACATTTTCATTGCAGGCCAGGCCCAGGCCACACAAAGCCTAGCTCGGCCCAGCCTATTCCCACCCCTAGTAATTTTAGACTTATCAATTGAGCAATCTGTTTTTTTATCAAGTTTTGGACATACCATCATGGATTCAAGGAATTTGGCTCCAAAGACCTTTTCAACAGTCATATCCCTCCAAACGGTAATAATCAGCGTTTTCATGATTTCTATTTGTTTCTTCTTCCATTGCATATTGTTTGTCTTTGGTATTTATTTGATTTGTCTCTTATGGCATACTGTTGTTGGATTTCTACTTTCTACGCCGTTAGTTACTTATTTATGGATTTTTAATGTTGCAAGATTATGCCGGTGCCAGAGGTTCTCTCTGAAGGGAGTGTCTCGAGTGATCCCGATTATCAGGCATTGTTGGCCGGCGATTATGATGGGACTGACAGTGATACGATAAGTAATGCTGGATCATCCACCGCTGTTGTCATTCCGTTGTAGTCTTTTACTATTATCAATTTTTTATTTTGTAGATGAAGGGCTTTATGTTTTAGATTGAGCATGTTCTCAAAAAATCTAATTTTGAACAAAATTGTCTTGAAACAACTATTATACGAATGAAAATAGTACACTCTCAATGATAAAGAAATTGAAACATCATACATTCAAACTAAACGAAAATAGCTCAATGATAAAGAAAAAATGAAATACATAAAAACGATAAAAACAACATAAGAAAATTAAAATAAACTACTTATTTTTGGGGATGGTGGACTCATAATATAGATAATCTCTTTCGGAGTCCGCATCGTTTCGACAAACAGCTCAATGAGCTGACGTCCCAATGGGGTGTTACGATGATGTTCCATCATTGTGCGAACATTGCCGTCGCTCCGGATATCCATAGCTTCATAACGGAGAGTGCCGTCTTGTAGGCATTCGCACTTGCGGTAACGTATACGAGATATGTCTTTGCGCCACTCTCCCTCTTTGCGAACCTTCCTCTCCGCCTTTTCCTTCAACTGGCTGAACGTTATATTTTTGTCCAACCTACAGAAAAAGTTGTCGCGAGACTTTAAAAAAACACCATAAGCTCTCTCCTCGATCGTTCCAGGGTGATGTAGGGCAGTTAGGTACTTGTCTTCGGATCTCTGCGTTGGGCACAAGTGTCATTGCATAAGATCTTCCATTACAGCAGGTGGTGGAGATGAATAAGCTGAGAAGTGGTGTTGGTGGAGAAGAAGAAGCAGAGAAGATAAGGAGTTAGGGTTTCTGTGAAGCTGCATTGAAAACCTGAAACTCAATTTATAATAGGTGCGGGGAAATATGAGCCGTTGATCAAAATTTTGGATCACAAATCTGGGCCGTTTAATTTCTATCCGTTGCGGCAAAATTTCCGGAGTAAATTTCGTCCACTCCTTTTTTTGACACCTTTGACTGTCTATATGTCGTTGATCTAAAGTGTCGGTGGAATCTGAGCCGTTGATTTTTTTTAACTCATTTAGTGCCATTCGGTTACGGGCAACCGAATATATTTGGTTGTTGTCAACCGTACGTTATAAAAATTCAAAAGGGGTGTGTCTGATAATAACAACACGTCCGGTTACCCATAACCGAATACGCAAAAAATGCGCGTTTCATTAAAGGCCTTTTGGTCATTTCCCAGGGGTAAGGGGTGTTTTGTGAGTAGCATGTGGTGTGCGAAAAGCATGGGCCTAATTTGATTATTAAGATTTTTGGTTTACTTGGATATTCTTTTTGGTAGGATTTACTTGGGTATATAATTTCTTCTTCAATTGTAGTATAATTAAATTTACTTGGGTATATAAGAGTAGTTCCCAAATTTAATTTCTAAGTTTACATTTTATCTTTTATTTAGTCGTTATGGTATAAAAAATAACAAGTAGTACTTACAATTTATGAAACCTAAAAGTTTAAAAATCATCTCTCATTGAGGCTTATAAAAGACAAATTTCTTAAGTATTTCCAAAAAATTAAAAATTAAGAGAGACTTATAAGACAAATTTTTCAAGTATTTCAAAGACTAATTTGACAGATATTACAAACTTTAAGGACTAGATATTATTTTTTATATACTTTAAAGATCAAATAAGAAAAAGTATAATTTCAAAGACGAAAATAATAGTTTAAAACTATTAGTAAAAATTTTAAAATTTGAAGGGATGCAAGTGCACCCCCCTAAATTCTACCTAGGATCAAGAATATTACAGTGCACATGTTACACTTTTTACTAATATCAAGCATTTAAATGGTTGTGTAGTTGTGTTTTTTTTGGGTAGAGGTTGGAGAAAAAATAACAACAATAACAAAGGGAGATGCCAGCGGGAGGGTGCTCAAATTCTGTCCAATCTCTGGCCAGTAAGTCCTTAATATTGCAAATAATGACAACTACTGATGCATATGATTAGTTCTTGAAGTCCCCAATTGAATAGAGTTATGTGAGTTAGAGTATTAGAATAACCATCTATAGCCCTTGTGCCAAGCCAACAACAAACTTTTATAAAGCGCAAGAAGCTCGGCACGAAGATTTTAAGAGAGACCAATATTGGCGGAGAAACAACACAACTAACAACCATCTTCTGTCTGGATCAAACCACCAAAACCAGAGATAACAAGGTTCCCCAAACTGCTTCCATTTACATTCAAAGATACCCCATTCTCTCGCATAGGATGCCAAGAAAGGTATATGAGGGTTGTACACACCCCATCATCATGGCCATCGTTCCTAAGGAAGCTAGCAAAAGTCTAAATGTTAAGTTTAATTTGATAAATAGGAGTGTGATCATGATAAAAACATAAAGTATTCCTAGCCTTCTAGAGACACCAAGTAGTAGCTAGAATGAGGTGAGGAGAGTCCCCATCAAGACCCTTATGAAACCAATATTGAATATTCAGGTTTGAGAAGAATTCTGGCAAACTTGAGTTGTAGTGTCAAAATCTCTTAGGCACTGTAAAATAGTCTCCAAACCACCCTAGCTGTGGGTACAAAGAACATCATTAATCAATCTTCTTTTTAGCAAAAGGGTAGTAGTTGGTAGCGAGTTATGACAGCCAAGTGAAGAATTTCAGTTTCTATGGAATTTTTTGCTTCCATTAGCACTTCCATATGCTATTAACAGTATCATCAAAGTCACCATATTTTCTCCTTTAACAACCAAGAATATCCAGGTTTGGTATTATACGTTTCATCCAAGCCACCACTCCAAATATATCCATCATTGGTAGTATCATGAAGGCAAATTGGAATTGAGTAAATCTGTTGTTTCACGTAAAGAGGTATATTAGTATACAAATCTTGTAGGTTGGCACTATCATTAAGGCTCACATCTCTAATACAAAGACTAGTGTAATGGATATCAATGTACTGAACCATATTTCTTGGGCTTAACAATGGTTTCCCAACTAACAGAAGAATTCCTTTATCACCACAACCTTTCCATGTAAACTCACTTTATGTGGTCTATATGATTACAAATAGATTGTGGCAACCAAGCAATCTGCATGTTATAGATGGGTATAGAATTCAACACTAACTTAACAAGAGGGAGTCTACCAGATTTATTAAGGAGTTTGTTTTTGCAAGAGGTCAAGCGATGGTGAATTTTGTCCACAATAAAGTCAAAATCAGACTTTTGAGCCTTCCATGAATCATGGAGAATCCCAAGTATTTTTCAAGAAGGGGATGCTTCGAATATACCTGTAAGCCAACCAATTTCCACCTTATTCCTTCCCATAGAATTATATTACAAAGCTCTGGATTTTGCAAGGTTCACCTTAAGCTCATATGCTCGAGCAAAATTAGATAAGATGTCTGCAACAATCCTTGCTTGAAAAGCTCTAGCCTTCGAGAACAAAAAAACATCATCTACAATGAAAAGATAAAGATATGATAAAGCAGGATCATTGCTAGAAAGCTTAATAGGTTCCCACTGTTGGCATATTTTGTGAGCGTTGTTATAATTTATAGATTATGTTAGGAACATAGATATATTATAGCTAGGTTGTTATGTATTCAGCAATGGTAACCGCTAATTGGAGTATAGAAATATTTTAGTATCTTCACTTCCTCGTAAATCTCATGAGGATTTATATCCTCGAATTTAGAGTCCTTACCCCTAAACGTCTACATGCACACATCACTCATTTTTGCATGTCCAAACATAAACACTCTATATTACTCCATCTCTTAACTTAACACCCAAAAAATTTCTTAAATGGGTTCCAATATCCACAATTATAAAAACGTTTTTATTCATCCACAATGGCTCTATTGGCGCATTGGCTTACAATATGAAAGATGGACTACTAGTACATGTATTGGTACCCACAGTGGCGAAGCTTGACTGAAAAAGTCAGGTGGGCCACTAAAATAAACTTAATATATAAATTAAATGTGCAAATAATATTGCCGACAAATAAATTAAGTTGTAATAAGCACAAAGTTGATCATTAAAAATTAAGCTACATACCTTAAAGTAATACTCTGCGCGTTCCAAGTGACTTGAAATCATCAATAATAGACTCATAACTAATAGTTTCGCTAATTTCCCTTTCAATATAAACTGTCATGCTACCAGCTAAAAACCCACTTTCCATCTTACTTCTCAACTTAGTCTTGATGATTTTCATTGTTGAAAAAGCTCTCTTAGTTGTGGCGGTAGAAAATGGAAGAGACATGATACGGCGGAGCAGTCTATCAATCAAGAAGTAGTTTTTGTTCTTGTTTGCTTCAACCAATCACGAGCATAATTCTTGTATAGTTGATAAATCTGTCAAACTTGATTCTTGACGGGAATTAATGGCAAAGAGCTGAAGTTGAAATTGCAAACTAGTCTTCTCTTGCTCAGTGAAATCCATGGGATAATATTTTTCAACGAGAGTGCAAATAGTATCAATGTTAAAAGCTTTATAACCATCCTTAGGAGTCAAAGCACAACTTAGAGTTAACAAATCCATTGCTTGGTCACTAAATCTACTATTCAACTCTTGTAATTGTTTGACAATGGTAGTAAAAAATATTTCAACTCTAAAGTAATGCTCTATTGTTACTTGATTCTGTTAAAGACGAGAGCGTCCAAATCTAGTTGCCAAATGAATATCATCGAGGTCGGGAATCTCAACATCATGTCTTACACAAAAAAACGTCACATTAGTAAACATATTGTCCCAACCATCTTCTCTCAATTCTTGAATAAGAGTGTTTGTGCTATGAACCAACACATAGCATTAACTACGTCCTGAGATTGTAGTTGTAAAGCTTGACAAAGCACATCCGTGATCCCCATAATTTCTTTCATCAAATGCAAGATCAATGTAAAATCAAATGACTTCAAGTAATATTAAGCACTATCAGCATCCCCACGTGCAATTTTTCTTAAAACAAGACAAGTTGCTTCATACATATTTATCATGCAACAAATAGAATTGAAATGTGATCCCCAACGAGTATCCCCGGCTCGCTTCAAAGTACCAATTTTATTTTGACCTTTAACAGTTACAATTTCATCAATCTCCAATAAATGTCCAGTTTGTTCTAATTGGGAAGCTTGTAACTCATCATGGCGCTTAGAAGAAGAACAAACAACATTGACAACAAAAGTTAGCTTCTCAAAGAATTTATGAATTGGTTTGACTTCTCTTGATGCAGTAACCAAAGCAATTTGCAATCCATGAGCAAAACAATGAGCATAGTATTCATAAGGACAATCCTTCATAAACAACGCTCGTAAACCATTCCATTCTTCTCTCATATTTCTTGCACCATCATACCCTTAACCACGAAGGTTAGAAACATCAAGGTTATGTCGAGAAAGTATATCACAGAATGCTTCCTTAAGAGTTAAAGTCGTAGTGTCTCTAACATGTGCCACATCAAAAAATTGCTCTTGTATTAAACCGGCTTTATCAACAAATCTTAACACAAGAGACATTTATTTATTTTTGACTCATCGCAAGCTTCATCTACAATGATAGTACAAAACTTAGAATCACCAATTTCCTCACGAATATGCTTTTTCACCCTCTTAGAAAGAATACTCAAAAGCTCTTTTTGAATTTGATGTGAAGTATTTTTGTGCATTATATAGAGCATTATCCAACACAACTTTTGCGAGTTCATCATTATAAGATGCCAAGAGTTTTATCAAATGAAGAAAATTACCTTGTTTTTTGACTCGCTAGTTTCGTCATGGCCCCAAAAAGCACAAGTTTGAAGTGTTAACCAACGAACGCTATCAATTGAAGTCTTGAGACGTAGTCGATTCTTCATAATTTGACACGAGCTTTGTTTTTCAAATGCATTCCTAATATGTCCCTCTTGATTCAACAAGTCATTCCAAGCTTTCATTGCATTCTTATGTGGTGAGCAAGGATCCTTTCCTATGTGCTTGAGAAAAGCACAATTCTTTCCATCTCTCACTCTCTTCCAACCTCGAAAACCAGTAGTAATGAAGACATCTGCTCCATAGTGCCCACTTGGTCCTTTGTTAAAAAGATAACATGGCAAGCAATATGTGACATCATTTGAAGGTGAATATTCTAACCATGTACGAAAGAGGCTAAACCAAATGTCTCGAAACCGTCTTGGATGTTCTGCTTTACCTGACAAAGGATACTCTTCTAAATGGATTTGATATGGACCCCATTTCGTATAAGCTCTTCGTATTCATCAACTTGATTTGATGGATATGTCCATATTTGAGAACACTTTCCAGGATCACGTTCTAAAGAATTCAAGAAATCATATGCGTTATTCACTTCTTCAATTCTTGGTACTTCAACAGTTTGAGGCATAGAAGTTATCACTTCTTCAATTCTTGGAACTTTAGCAGGTAGAGGAGTAGAAATTACCACTTAAATTCTGGGAATTTTAACCGATTCGGATGTAGAAGCAATCACTTGTTCATCTCTTTCATTCTCACAAGCTTTCCTCTTAAAATAATGATCAATTATTGTACTCTTCATTTTTACAATCTAATATCAACAAAAATCAATATTAGCAATGCTATAATGTTTAATAAAACAACTTAACATTAGCGATTTAAACACAAACTATAATGTTCAACTATAATGTTGCCAGAATCCAGATTGTAGAAACTGAAATAAACACAAACACAAACACGAACACATAGAATGCATTAAATACAAAATTCCATTATCATTAAAATTACATTTATTCCAGAATCCTCATCTTCTCCCAGAATGTTAAACTTGAACAAACAACTATAAACACCAAGTACAGTTAATTCCCAGAAATCAGAATGTTGAACTTGAACCAACAACTACTATAAACAATTAAACACCAATAACAGTGGAAAAACTTGACTATGGCGATTTAACATTGGGGATTTTTAAAGCATTAAAGCTAATAATAGTAATAATGGCAATGGCTAAGAGACTTACATTACAGTTGAGGGATGACGAGATTGACAGAGAGGAATGGCAACAAGCAACAACGATGAACGACGGCGAGCAACGACAATGAACGACGACAAGCAACGACGATGAAAGGCGATGATAAGTGAGGAACGATGACTGAAGAAGAGAAAATGTGAGAGGATTGTGCGAAAAAGAGAGAAATTGGTTCAATTTTGCTAGTTTTGAGAAGAGGATGAAGTTGGTTTTGTAAACGAGAAAGAAGAAGTGATCTGATGAATTGATGATGCATTGCCAAGTTGTGAGAGGAAGAGGATTTGTATGTCTTTTTTTAAAAAAATAAGAATAAGGGTACTTTAGTAATTTTCCCTATATGAATTTTTTTACTGGGTGAGCCGTGGCCCTTGTGGGCCCATGAGAAGCTCTGCCACTGGGTATCCATGCTAGCTAACAATACGTTTCCAGCATGAGTACTTATCTGGACCATTTTTTAATAGTTAGGTACTCTTTAAGCTCCTCTAGCTAACATAGTTTTAAGCCTCACTTTACCTTGGATTGCCCTGCACTACACCTACGTCGTATTCACTATCGTGCAACAGACATGAATCTGGATATGGCCTAATCGAATACTACAAAATCAGCTTGTAAGGTGATAGATGCCTCTCATTTAAAAACATTTTTTCATGTCAAACAAAATTCAACTTGAAACTCTCAAAACACCCCTTCACGCCCAGAACTAGATAACTGAAGCGCGACGTGAGTGTTCCGATAGTGGGTGCCCAATAGATCTTCAATAAACCCTAATACCAACTTAAAGTTTTAGTTGAGTCTAACTCAACTTTACAAAATCAACTTATAAGTTGAGTGATGTTTTCTACTTATAAACATTTTTTTAGAACACATCACATTCATTGTGGTGCTGTGAACAAATCACTACTTTTTTGAACTGTACTAGTTTATCCCAAGCTCTTAACACACAAGCTATCCAAATGGGACTCACAAACCTTCTTATATTACAAACCTTGTTTTGTTTAAGTTAAACACCAGGTTACAAACCTCGGGTCTTTTTTCCATTGTGTTTCAACCCCATGAGGTTTTAACGAAGCTCCTTATACCCCCTTTAACAAAATATTTTGCTTATAAAAAACAGAAAGCTATTAAATTGATATGAAAGTTAATGTGTTCTACCAATCTAATGGGCCATGCATGTGAAATACCAATACACCAATAAAAATACAAGCATTCCTCAAGTATGTGGGCGTGCAAAGAAGGTAGGAGTTTCTTTTGTTGGGATTTTTACGTGTGTGTGGTTAGTCTTACATCGATTAGAAATGAGTTATATGAGGGATGTATAAGATAGAGGACTCATATATCTATTGTCTTAAGGTTTTATGTGGAGATGCATCATCCAAATCTTTTGGTAGTCCGATTCATTGACCGTCTCATTATTGCTTCTTGTGCACCTTGGAGTCCCCAACATCTTTGAGTTGAATGAAAGTGGATGTTGAAATGAAAAAGAAAGGAAAAAGAAAAATAAAGGCTAAATAAACCATATAATGTTGATGAAACAAAAAAAAAAAAGAAAGAGCAAAGCAGAAAGAACAGGGTAGAGTTATCGAAAGGGTTGGAGACGTGGATGGGTGCATCGATCATCCAACAGAGCAACAGCCAATAGGTTCCTTGGTTCGGACCACATAGCAGTATGGTCCCCCTTTTTTATTCAAACAAAAATGGCACGTAAGGGGTATAATTTTATCCGAAATTTCGAAATTGCCCCTACCTCTATTTTTTCCCGTGTTTAAGGGAATGAAGAAATCCTAAATCAGATGACGACAAACCACCATCATCAATGTCAATGATACCCTTACTTCTTTGGGGCCCACACCCTACTCACTTTAAGAATCTAACTGTCCTCCATTACCCGCAAATCAATGTCCCCAAATATTTACTAACATTTTTTTATTTTCCTTCTTTTCCTAAAACATGATTACATTTTTTTACTTTTGCAATAATAATAAATATAATATAATTACCCACCCACCCGTAACTTACTTTTTTATCTAATCTTGATCAATGTTTTTCATACTATTTTATTTTCTCATAAAAAAATCAAAAAATTGACATATTTTAATGAATCACTTAATGTGAATTCTTCGTCAATTCTAGTATGTTGAGAAGTTAATTAAGAATATGTTTATTTTAGATTTTAGATTTTTTTCTATAAAGAGAGACTGAAAGTCCCAAGGTAATTTTTTTATGGAGATAAAAAAGGTCCCATCTTGCAGAATCTGCTCACATAAATTTCGTTCTAAAAGAGATTTTGGGGCTCAAAAATCTAATGCAAACGTATTTCTAATACTGAAATTTGCTTACACATTCTAGTGTCATGTAGAGCAAATGTCTCATTATTTTTGAAGACTATAATAATGGGATAAAAATACTGAGGTTAATCCCATTATTTGCTTACACATTTTTATCCTAATATGTACACATTCTAGTTTATATTGACAATATGTACTCATTAAATTCTTATATAGAGATCAATTTGGTCTTTAAAAATAGAAAGAGTCTTTAAAATTTTTAAGTCTTGATAAAATTAGTCCCTGATAAATATTAAATTAGTATTACTAATAAACTAAATAGATCTCATTACTTTTTATGGACCAATTTAAATATTTACCCATTAATAACTATATTATAGACAAAATATTAAAATGTTTTTTAATAGGATTAAAATGTTGTTAAAATTAAAATAGTTGTATAACACTTTTTAATGGGGCGAATACATAACTATTAAACTTTATTTTTTTTTGTCGAAATTAGGGTATCTATCGCTGAATGTAGTGACTAATTCTCTCTTTGGATTGAAGGCACCTCGAAGAGTGGGACAGCTGACCGAAAGATTTAAAGCTGCTTCATACCCAAAGCAATGATCGAACTCTCAACACTTGGTTAAAGAAGGATGAGCCTCAACTCTCAACTTCATCCCTAAGTTTATTAAACTTTATTTTTATGACTATAATAATGGGATAAAAATAAATAAAAAAAATGTCTAGTTGCGTTTCCTTGTATTGGGACTAACGTCAAAAAATCTCGCGGGATAACTCAAATCTTTTCACACACACTATTCCTTTTCCTTTTTTTTTAGAAAATTCTCCCAAACTATAAAAAAAAATAAAAAAACATTTGTGGGTATAAAGGACCCTCACTCTCCGAAACATCACGTTTTGTACTTAGTAGCTCTCAGTCTCACCTCACTAGTAGTGAGCGAGTGAGTAACCAAACCTCAGCCACTCCCTTCAAAAAATGCCAAACCCAAACCCAAACCCAAACCCCTTCTCCTCCCAATCGCCGCCGTACACGGCGTTCCTATCCCTCACCATCCTCCTCTCATTCCTCTTCACGGCAACTCCAGTCACCGGATGGAGCCCCTGGCTCCCAAACCCCAAACTAAACACAACCGACTACGCCTTCGGAGTTTCCAAAAAATACGAAGGTTCATCAGATTTCATAAAACTAAAATACCACATGGGACCCGTTCTCACAACAAACATCACCGTTCACACAATCTGGTACGGTAAATGGTTAAAACCTCAAAAAAAAATCATCCGTGAGTTTATAAACTCAATCTCCGCCACAAACTCACCTCACCCTTCCGTCGCTGGTTGGTGGCGCACCGTCATGCTATACACCGACCAAACCGGTTCCAACATTTCAAAAACCGTCCACCTCGGGGAAGAAAAAAACGACCGTCTTTACTCCCACGGTAAAAAACTAACCCGTCTTTCGATTCAGTCGGTAATTAAAAGTGCTATTACAGCGAAAACAAAACCACTACCGATTAATCCGAAAAGCGGTCTTTACCTTATTCTAACAGCTGATGACGTGTACGTTGATAGTTTCTGTTCACCGGTTTGTGGGTTCCACTATTTCACGTTTCCTTCGTTAGTTGGTTACACGCTACCGTACGCATGGGTGGGTAATTCTGCTAAACTGTGCCCAGGTCAGTGTGCATACCCATTTGCTATACCTGATTTTATCCCTAACAGAAAACCTTTTAAGTCACCTAACGGAGACGTTGGAGTTGACGGTATGATTAGTGTTATTGGACATGAACTTGCTGAGCTGGCAACTAATCCGTTAGCTAATGCTTGGTATGCGGGTCAGGATCCGACTTTTCCCGTTGAGATTGCTGATTTGTGTGAGGGTATTTATGGAACTGGTGGTGGAGGATCTTATACTGGACAACTTTTGAACGGTCGTGATGGTGCCACGTATAATTTGAATGGGATTAGAAGGAAGTTTTTGGTTCAGTGGCTTTGGAGTCATGTTCTTAATTACTGTACTGGCCCTAATGCTCTTGATCACTGATTATCAATCTCATCGGTGTATGTAGAATGAGATATTTCTCTCTCTTTTTTTTGTTACTTGTGTTTTTGGGATTGTCTTGTGGCTTTGTGGTGCGATGGGAGTTTCGTAATTTTGTTATTGTAGTAGTTAAGCTTGTCCATTATTGCAAATAATGTAATTTTATTGCCATATGATATATATGATATATGATATAAACCTCCCCCCTTTTGTTGTTATAAGCATTTTTGTTGTAACCATCGGGTCATGGGTTCGATTCCTCTGACCGGTGCGTATGGAAAAATATCTGGTGAGAGAGGTCAACCTCTTAAATAGATCTCAGTATTTCGGGGGATTAGTCTCTACAGTTGCACGCAATGGATACATTGGTTTACCTAAAAATCTGAAGAGAAAAAAGATTAAATTACATTTTTCATATTTCAATTTTTTTAAAAATAGTTTGCTTAAAATTCAAATGTTGAGAATTTGATCTTCATATTTTTTTAATTACATATTCGATCTCACAATTGTGGCCTTTAAAAGGACTAAATTCGTCAAAATAAGTTAAAGGGTCATTTTTGTCAAATTGAAATACTTGAGTCAAAATTCTGCAATTTAAGAGTCATTTTTATAAAACTGAAATACTTGAGAGACAAAATTTGCAATTTATTATCCAAAATAAAATATCATGAAATTGACTATTGGGAAAATATATTGAAAGTGTGTGTGTGTGAGTGATTACTCCTACTGGGGTGGGAATTGATTGAATTGAAGAAGTGAGTAGGTGATGACAATAAAAAGGAGATTAAATGGGTTTAGGTATATATATTTGATGAAGCATAAAGGTGGAAATGAATGAATATAATGAATAGGCATTGCTGGAAGTGATTGAATTGAATGTGATGGACATTGGCATAAGTTTCTTTGGTGTTGCTGTTGAAACCCCACTATTGCCTATTGACGATTCTTGTCCTTCAAAACCTACCAAGGATTTAAGGACCCTTCTTCCACTAAAAACAAAATAACCGTAATATCAATAATGCAGACCCTTCTTCCCCTATCCTATCTTTGGTCTGTGACTCTGGCCAGTTTAGTTCGACTTTCTTTGGTTAAATCGTAAGAGACCCTTACCATATTATCTAAGTGTTCTTGGGTTCTCAAGTGTAACCGTGTGATAGTGTATATAGTGTTTATTTACCATTTCGTCTAAGTTGACACCAAAAAGGTAAATGCTAAATATATTAGGATTGAGCTAGTAGTATCATTCTAATATTATGTTTTGTAATACAAATATTTAATCAAAATTTATAGAATAATTTAATCTTAAACTATGCATTCCAACTAGGGGTGGAATTAGGTCAGGCTGTCCGATAAGAGCCTATGATTCAATCTACGACAGGCCTACGTCAGATCAGACTTTTAATTTAATAGACGAGGTCCAACTTTTTTAGAAAACTATTTAGCTAAAAATGTCAGGCTGCAATGGTTTTAAATGTTGTGATTATATAATATTAAGAGTTGTAACCGTGTAAGGAAAAACAAGTTTACAACATGATTGAAGAGTATGATATGAGGACAATTAATGTGGTTGTTTCCTATGAATAAAATTCAAATTCCAACAGATTAAGGTCAATTCCATAGAGTCTTGAGGTCAATTTGTTCTAAGAAGCTAAGAGTTTAGCTAAGGTTGGCAGATAAACTCTCGGGATTGTAAAATTGATTTTAGTGGAAATCCTTCAATGGTTTTGAAGGGACTAGACTAGCTACCAGGTGGTAGTGAAATAGGATCAATCTTTGTATGCCATTTACTTGCATTCCTTTACCTTTACGCATATAACTTTTTACAAAAAGGTTTTTCGAAACAAAGTTTATAAAAAGATTTTAAAAATCCCTATTCTCACCCCCTTTCTAGTAGCGCAGAAAGAATTCCACAACTAAAGAGATCTGGGATTCTTTAATGTTGACTTATGAATGCACTACTCAAGTGCACGAGACAAAAGCTAACATTAGGTAAGGTAGTATGAGATTTTCAAATGGAAGATAAAGAGGATATTAAGTCTATGTTCAATAGGTTTCAAACCTTATCCATGGTCTTAAAGTGATGGATAAGAGCTACACAATAGTTGATCATGTTAAGAAGATTTTTAGAAGTCTTCCAAAGAAGTAGAGACTTAAGGTTACGACTATTCAAGAGGCAAAAGACTTGAATACGCTAAAACTAGAGGATCTTCTAAGTTCACTTAGAGCACATCAGTCTAAGTTGAATGAGAAGAATCAGAAAAGAAGTCAATGTCTATAACTTTAAAGTCAAGCAAAGTTTGACTAGAAGCATATGCTTCTGATAACCATACACAATATACTAGAAGAACCTGAAAATACGAGTTTAGTCACTCAAAGGAGCTCATCAAAGGATAACTCGGTGATTGTGTAAGATCAGATCCTGATTCAGAGAAGTAGCAGATTGAGACCTTATATATGAGATAGAGCATAACAGAATTAACGGTGAGTCCAGTGTCAGCTGGAGAAATCTCACGATTCTGTTGTTCTTGGAGTTGGTTATCCCATGCTAACTATTGAATTTGGGGAATTCTGCTGAATTTTCTACAGCACCACATTGGCTAATTCTTGGACAAACGTAAAAGTCTAAGTGCGCTCGACCTACCCCTTAGCTTGAAAATGGTAAACATAGTATTGAAAGAAAGTGATAACTCAGGGATTTTCTAGGTAGACCCAAAAATTTTCTGAAAGAAAATGATGGTTCAACATTCATAAAATATTAGAATTATCATAAAATAAGCATATATGTTAGGAATGATTCAAACAATAATATCCCACTTAAAGGATCACACAGACACTATACCCATTTCTATATATAGTTAGTATCAGGCAATGATCTGACTCGAATCTGGTCGTAAGACCCTAACTCACAGTTTGATCTCTGAATTGAGCTGCTCTAATACCACTAAATGAGACAACTTCTCGTCCTCATCATAGTAACCCACAATCATTTCAAGAAAATGTGGAAAAATTTAAAACTTAATACGCACATATATGTGGACTAAGATACTTTCATATATTTTATACTAATTTTAGAAAAAAGGTTTTCATTCATGATTTTTCAAAAGATAAACGAAGTACATAATCACAGTGGCTAACCTATGCCACCTTTCTAACCCCACGGTTGCACCTCACCGCAAAACATGACTCGCTATATAACTATGTGGCCTCGACCAAGTGTCACATCTACTATCTGCAAAAGACTGACTAACACACTGACCAACAAACTCACTGGCAAAGCAAATTGGCAGTGGAAATGTACAAGAAAGAACGACCCATACCCTTGCCTTTCACTAGTACCCTAAAGATCACCCAGACTATAGGAACTCGTTGAACATTTCCCATTCTCCGAGGTTACCTCATTGAAATCCTGAGGTGGTGTTGGTGCTGCATGACCTTGCTTGGGACCCCTCTGAGAGAATTGACAATGATAAGCACACACATCGCCTACTCATCGTCGTAGTGGTTCTGCTTGAGGATGGTCATGGTATGTCACCCCATTAGCCTCCCATATGTGGTGAAAGGGAAGGGTCTGGACTCACTACAAAAAAACGAGAAAATTGTGGCGGTTTAATTTGATAATTCTGGCAGTTTTAACCGCCACTTTATTCGACAGCGGCAGTATCTTCAAGCGCCAGAATCACGGTCGCCACTCGGCAATAAGTGGCGGTCACAATGAAGCCGCCAGAATCTTCCGTGTATAAAATGGCGGTTTTCTATTTGCAAAAAGTGGCGGTTTAAACTGCCATAATTTACTTACAAAATAAGATAATTTTCTGCAAATACTGTCGGTTTAAACCGCCAAAATAGCTGAAAATAGTGGCGTTTTTAATATACAGGTGTCTACCGAAAGTGGATGCAAAAATTGGCAGTTTTAACTGCCATTAGTTACATTTTTTAACAATTACAACTAATTATTTTTTGACAAAATTACATTTCATTATTTTTTGGTCCTATTATTATACATGTGTTTGATCCTCATGGAGGCCCTGTTATTAGTTGCAACTACAATTACCATTCACTAAGATATAAATATAATAACTATAAATTAATATCACACTTAATAAGATGAAATTACTCATAATAATTAAACTAGATAGTCAATATATAAGTAATACAAACACACATGTTTAACATTTCAAAAGTTACATAATAAGTCAGTTTGATAGATGTCTTAAATAAGACATATAGTCAATGTAATAAGTACAAAACACGTGTTTAATAATTCAAAAGTTACATCTTATGTCAAAGTTTGATATATATCCAAAATAAGTCATGTCATTGAGTGGGCGAGGATCACTTGAGAGATCCGCTAATTTCCATTACTCCCATCTGATGATATTTTAACATTACTTGGTGATGAACTCTCACTTCCATCATAAGTTGCCTACAAAACAAAATATTTTGTAACATCTATTAGTTGGTGATGAACTCTCACTTCCATCATCAGTTTCATACACAAATATAGGATGAATCATAGAACAATATTTAAACTGAAATAGGGGCAGATCACAATAGCAAACTGAATTTAAATTAAAGCCAACTAAGTCATTTGGAAAGAGCAGAAGCACAGCAGCAAACTGAAAAACAATATTTAAACTGAAATAGGGCAGATCACAGCAGCAAACTGAATTTAAATTAAAGCCAACTAAATCATTTGGAAAGAGCACACAGCAGCAAACTGAAAAACAATATTTAAACTAAAATAGGGGCAGATCACAGCAGCAAACTGAATTTAAATTAAAGCCAACTAAGTCATTTGGAAAGAGCAGAAGCACAACAGGAAACTGAAAAACAATATTTAAACTGAAATAGGGGTAGATCACAGCAGCAAACTGAATTTAAATTAAAGCCAACTAAGTCATTTGGAAAGAGCAGAAGCACAGCAGCAAACTGAATTTGGAAGGGAAAAAAATTGCTACAAGAATTAAAGCTGGATACTCATTTAGTGATATACCTGTTGTGATGAACTAGCAAACAAGCCAACTAAGTCATCAGGTATTTTTCCTCCAAACTGTGCAGTACAATATGCAGCCAGTGCTTTCATTTGAGATTTCACAATTGCTACCTCTTTCAATTCAAATTCCATACTTTCCACCTTCTTTTGTAACTCTTCATAAGATGGAGCATTGCTTGATGATGCAAATATAGGGTAGGTACTGCTCCTAGGCCTAATACTCGAACACGTCCAGGATGTTCTGGGCCAAATAGTACACCAACAGGATCGTTTGGAGAAATCTCGTAAGAAACTTCTAAATTTTGACTAAGATGGTTATCAATTTTCTCCTGCACACAAGACCAAGAAAAATGACTCTTCTTTAATTTCAAAACAATAAACACTAATTAAATAGGAATGATAAGGAGAAAGATAAATAATTTACCCCTATCTCCATTGCTTTGTCATTCACATAGCTCCCATCCTTTTTCTTGTGAGTCAGATTCCACATTGGGCCTCGACCCAAATTCTTGCCGGTCTTGATTTTCTAATTTTTATAGTCAAAAATATAATTCAGAAACAATAAAGTTATCTTTATGTAAACAACTAATGTGACATTAGTAATTTTAAACTACCACTTCATGCCTTCTTCTTGCTATAGTCTTGGCACCACAAGTATGAGGAAGAGTTTGTTTTCCCCTTATCTCTCGATTCCTCTTGCAAAGCTCCTATAACCAAAGTGGCTTGGTATGTTAATTCCAATATAAATCTATTTATCATTAACTGATTAACTTAATTTGTAACCATAACAGAGTTTCTAAAATTAATAATGAATTATAAATGAATAATTCAACAATATGTATGAAGTATTTACCATTGTCGCTGGTTTTAAGCGATATGTAACAAATGATGCCCATTGGTCCATGCTGACACCTTCAGGAACATTCTGGATGATATCTTCTTTACTAAGAGTCGGGTCATAGAATTCATTCCAAAGCTTAAGCCTGTTCTCCTTCCACTTTTTTCCAATTGAACGCTCAACAGATCTTTTTGCAAGATCCATGTGAATGTCCTTGAAAAAAAATCGAGTCTTAAAATAAAAAGAGTCAGTTCCTTAAACTTTCACATGTGTAAACTCTAAAAACAAAAATAAACTGGAGTTACCATGT
The DNA here is from genome assembly GCA_963573325.1 of Astragalus glycyphyllos. Lineage (NCBI taxonomy): Eukaryota > Viridiplantae > Streptophyta > Magnoliopsida > Fabales > Fabaceae > Astragalus > Astragalus glycyphyllos. The sequence continues at coordinate 40,624,586 of OY754310.1, forward strand.
AGAGAGAATTCCACTCTTTATTAAAGAAAGTATCTGACATATCAGACCACTTTTCATAACTTATAGGAAATGCAGTAGTATCGTTTGCTGATTGTCCGCAAACTCCAGAGAGTAATCCAGCAGCTTCTCCAATAGGTTCAAAACAATCATCAAATTCCACCACAACACTTAGACCATCAGCCAAGTCATGTATACCCTTCACTGTCTGTCACCTTCTCTTTATGAGTAGTACCATGTTCATCTATCACATACCAACATTATAATAAGTACTAGATATAAATAAGAAAATAAAAGTAACTGACCAAATTAGATTTATTTATGTATTTTACCTATAGCATCTACAAACCAGTAATGAGTGGAATGTCGTTTAGGCTGAGAAGCCACATTACCAACAGCAGGTGGACTAAAATCTGGATCATTGGGAATCAAACTAGGCTGTCCAGATGTGTCCAAGGAGGATGGTTCCTGATGTGTGGAGCTCCTGCCAACTATTTTGCGGAAATTCCTAATTCTCCTTGGCTTTGTCATATCTGCGCATAAAGATAAAAGAATCGATTAATAATAAACTACATTAATGACTAAATGATCATGTTAAAGGAGTTACATCAGCTGCAACAAGGGTTAGTTTCTAATTAAATGCAAAGGACACACTGATTGTGTCTATTGAGAGCTGTGACACCAACACTCCAGTCTTTATTCATTTCATCATCCACATAATAGACCATCTGAGCTTGTGAAGCTTCAATGTATGGTTCATGTTCTTCACGATCACCGATGTGAATCACTTGCAAAAAATTAATGGAAGTGAATCCCCATGCATCCTTTTTAAAACCCCGATCTCTAGTGGTGTCAGCCCATTTACATTTGAATAGAGTAACCTTAAACTGACCATAATAATTAAGCTCAATGATATCTTCTAGTTTTCCATAGTATGACAAATCTGCTTCTCTAAGGTTTCCATCAACGCTACTAGCAACACAAGATGTTGAAGATGTTAGAAAAACTCCACTATTTTGGGTTTTCAACCCATGTTCTCGCCTTGCAGTGCGAAACTTGAACCCATTAATATTAAATGCTGAAAATCTTCGAGCCTGTCATGTTGGACCTTTAGCTATATACTTGAGATCGTCTAACACTCCACTTGAAATGTCTGGGTTCATAATCTAAAACAAAATCATAGAATGTCTTAGTTACCTTAGACAAATGTATAAACTTTCATTAAAAAATAGCCCCAAGTTTTGTTGCGAATTTTACTTACCTTTCTAGGAAACCAATCAATGAAATCTTTATTAACTATCTTTTCTATCTCTGTAGTTGTAGGCCTTCTCCCTTTAGACCGTCTCCTCAAATAGTCCTTAAATTCACTATATAAACATTATATATCAATGTAATGTATTTGATGTTATTTAGAGTTTAACTAAGATTAATGTCATTTAGGAATTGGTACTCACTCAACGTATGGCTTAACTTGTGGACAATTTAATAACACATATCGATGTGCTTGAGTTTTCTCCAAGGTTGATAGCTCGAAGGTTGAGAAAGCTCCAACAGCTTTACCAATAGATGGAAAAATACTAGACAATGGGGTAAAATCTCTATTATCAGGAACATCATCCACACGTGCAGGTCTATTGATTCTTGTCTCAATCCCTTCGAGATATTGAGAGCAAAAGGTAAGAACCTCTTCAGCCAGGTATCCTTCAGCAATAGAACCTTCTGGTTGTGCCCTATTTCGAACATAAGACTTCAAATGTCCCAAATACCTAAAATGATTGAGAATTAGTAAACTCTACTCATAACACTCGAGTTTAAAAGAATAATCTTCAAAGAGATAAGAGATTCACCTCTCAATAGGATACATCCAATGATAATGTACAGGCCCTCCAAGTTTCACTTCACCAACTAAATGACAAGTCAAGTGAACCATGATTGTAAAAAATGAAGGAGGGAACAACATTTCCATGTGACAAAGAGTGACAATGATTCGAGACTGGATCCTGTCAAGATCTAAGCAACTTACACTTTTGGCACATAATTGTCGAAAGAATGAACACAACTCTATTAACACTACGGTTACACTGTCTGGTAACACATTGCGTATGGCAAGTGGTAGTAATTGCTCAATAAGAATATGGCAATCATGACTTTTCATTCCAAAAATCCTCCGATTTTTCAAGTCAACACACCTTGAAATATTGCTTGAGTACCCGTCCGGCACTGTGACATTTTTCAAAGTCCTTAAAAAGACATCTTTCTTTGCATTTGACATTGTGAACAAAGATGGACGAAATCTTCCATTATCATCTGGCCAAAGATCCTTCCTTATGCCCATTTCCTTTAGATCCTTTCGAGCTTTAAGATTGTCTTTTGACCTTCCAGTTTCATTAAGCAAAGTGAACAACACATTATCACACACGTTTTTTTCAATGTGCATAACATCCAAATTATGACGCAACAAGTTAGACTCGCAGTAAGGAAGATCAAAAAATATGCTTCTCTTCCTCCATTGACCCGATCCATCTTCAACAAGTTTCTTTCCTCTTGTTCTTTTTTTACCTTTATCAGTAGGCTCTAGTATTTTTCCAAAGGTAACATTAACGCCCTCAAGTTGTTTCAAGATGTCTGACCCGGACAAAGTTACCGGTGGATCTCTTTGCTCAACTTTTCCATTAAAACGAGATCGATTCAATCGAAATTTATGACCTTCTTGTAAAAATCGTCGATGGCCCATAAAACTCCATTTTCCTCCATGCTTTAGTCTACAAGAGTCGGTGTCAAAATTACATGTGGGGCAAGCAAACTGTGTGTGTGTGTTCCAACCAGATAAAGTACCAAGCCCAGGAAAGTCACTAATTGTCCACATTAGAGCTGCCCGCATTGTGAACATTTCATTTTTTGACGAATCATATGTTTGCACCCCATCATGCCATAACTCATTCAACTCTTTGATGAGAGGTTGTAAGTACACATCTATGTTATTTCCAGGCATTAGTTTTCCAGGAATGATCATGGAGAGAATGGTTGATGTTTGCTTCATGCACTCCCAAGGAGGGCGGTTGTATGGTATAAGAACCACTGGCCAAATACTATAGTTAGTACTCATAGCTCCAAAAGGGTTGAAACCATCACTAGCAAGGCCAAGTCGTGCATTTCGTGGATCTTCAGAAAAATTTGGATGAAGTAAATCAAATGTTTTCCAAGCCTTAGAATCTCTAGGATGCCTCATCAATCCGTCTTGGTTACCTTCCAACACATGCCATCTCATAGATTCGGCAGTCTTAGAACACATGAAGAGTCTTTGCAATCTTGGCTTTAGTGGGAAATAACGCAAGATCTTTGCGGGTTGCTTCTTCTTCTTATCTTTCCATTTAGATATCTTACATCTTTTGCATTCTTCTAAAGATTCATTCTCTTCACCCCAATACAACATGCAGTCATTTGGGCATGCTGGTATCTTTATGTAGTTAAGACCAAGTTTGTTGATGATTTTCTTGGCCTCATAAAATGAACTAGGAATCTTGGCAAATTCAAATGCATCTTTTAGCAATTCTAGAATCATAGTCATTGCTTTGTCACTCATCCTACACAAGCACTTTATATGATACAATTTAACAAGGAACGATAATTTTGAAAACTTTCTACACCCTTCATATAAATCTTGATCGCTGTCTTTCAGCAACTCATAAAACTCTATGTTATCTTCATCATGCACCGTGTTATGCCCTTCGGAAGAATGCTGAAAAGATGCACCAAGGTCATTACGATTGTGACTCACAAACCCAAACGCATCGTTGATCATGTTTTCCATTGGATTTTGAGGCTGTAAAACATCTTCAATATGTGTTCCTTCAGTAGCCTCAGAGTGGACTACATTTGATACTTCGCCATGTCGGTACCAAAACTTGTAATTTCTTGGGAATGGTCTACGAGTTAGGTGTTCATGAACTACACCCCTTTTTTTCCATTTCGTGAAACCACATTTTGAACATCGACACTTAATGACACGACCATCAATAGACTTATGTTGAAATGCAAAATCCAAAAAAACATTTAATCCAACTCGATATTCAATAGTATTTCGCGGTTTGTGAATCCATGACTTATCAATTGACATGACTACAAAAGGAAAGATAATATTGCATAATGAGTGTCAAAAATTAAATAGCCATACATGAGGAGATAACATTATATCATATAGTAGAAATAAAATAGTATAATAAGAACTTACTTTGGTAGTTCTTTGCCAACAAAATCAATAGAGATCTAATTTAAAGTTGAGTTCCAAAGTGTTCCTTCTTACCTACCATGTTGAAGACAATATGTTAGAAAAAATAAATATGCACTTAAAATATGTGATGCTTAGGTGTAAATACAAATTTAGTTTCGAAGAACTTACCAATTCTTGATCAAGTTCTTCAAAAACAAGAACATCAACTCAAGAGCCAACCGAATGAGAATCCTTAATTAAATCTGAAACCTCAACCAGAAGAAGACATTAGCTTCTGCATCTTATAATTTCTTTCAAAAGCTCTATTGTTCAACTCATCTTCTCCATAACATTTATAAACTTATAAGAATCTTTTCATAGGTGAACAATCAATTCAATTTCAATACACCAAAGGGCAACAACAGCTAGGAAATGGCAAATATAATAAAAAAAGAAAGATGTAAACTACATGCATCCTTTCCATTCCATCTACACCATTCTTTTCTCTCTTTCATCAATAGCCCAACTGGACCAAAATTCATGTTTGAAGTAAAGAAAGAAAGAAAGAAAGAGAAGCTCAAATGTCCTACAACAAAACCAAACACTTCTCTCTCTTCATAAACCAAAATGGATTTCACCCTCTGATTTTGTTCAAGTAACTTTGACAATACAACAACATCGAAGGAAGGTGCCAAGACAATACAACAACATCAAGAAAATTAAACATGCAGCAAGCCCCAAAATCAAACCAGCAAAAAATTAATACATACAATTCCAAGCACAATCCCTAAAAAAGAATGTGAGGAAATTAAATTAGCAACAAATTAAACCAGAAAATTAAAGTCTAAAATAGGGTTTTAGAAAATAGGGTTTTAGAGTTGTGTTCCTTATATGCGAGTAAACACTTCAGCGGCGATGGGTTTTTCGATGTCACTCACCATAAACGAAAGATAAACAAAACCTAAAAATCCTAACACACAAAAGCTGAACGTGATGGAGAGAGGGAGCCATCAATTAGGGATTCAATTAGGGGTTCAATTAGGGATTCAATTAAACTATCAACAATGTTATTTTAGGGATTCAATTAAACATTCAACAATGGAGAACCAATTTGAAGATAAAACATAAGAATGAAAGATGAAAGTGGAAATTAGGGATTCAGAACCCAAACTCACAAAATTGCACAGAGGATGGAGCCGTCAAGAAACTTCCCAGAGATGGTCTTCAACAGGGCGCCGTCAGCAGAGATGGAGCCATCTTCTTCAACAGCGCCGTCACCAGAGATTAACGGAGATGGAGAGTGGAGCCGTCAACAGGGCGCAGAGAGGGAGAGTGTGGATACGGAGAATGAAGAGAGCACAGAGATTAACGGAGATGATGGATACGGAGAATGAAGAGAGCGCAGAGAGGGAGAGTGTGGATGCGGAGAAGAGAGCACGGAGAGGGAGTGTGTTACGGAGAATGAAGAGAGAGGGAGAGTGGATACGGAGTGAAAAAAATAGCTCTAAAGTGAAATATCAAGCGCGAAGACCAAAAGATAGCGCGCGTTAATCAGTAAAAGAATGAAGTAAATTCTGGCAGTTCAAACCGCCAATATTTTCATTCTTATTAAGGCGGCTCAAGGAACTGCCACTTTTTACGGTATATAATGGCGTTTATAATTAACCGCCTTAATAAAACCGCCGGAAATTACTCGGTTTTTTGTAGTGACTATACCCTCATGTCACCAAGTTTGTAGGGCCTACTAAACAGATTGTGACCTCATGTACGTATTGGTTGTGTGATGTTATTGTGAATTCTTATAGGAGGGACAATAGTACGATCATTGAGGTGTTTCTTACCTTGTGGAATATTTGGAAAGGTAGAAACGAGACAGTTTTTGAGGGAAAGAGACCCAACCCAAAGGGTACCTCAATTAATTAAACATCATATAGCAACGATGCATGCCTCTGAGGATCAAGGGCAGGGTAATTCACTGAAGGGGTTTACAATGTACCATATGTTTGTGTTTGGCGACCACCTCGTGAGGGTGTTCTCAAAATCAACTCAAATGCAAGTTTTTCTCTTCACTCTGGTAGTGTTTATGGGGGTTTTTGCTTTCATAGATCATATTGGGTAGCTAGTTTCAAGGGATACCTTGAAGGGTGTTGTAGTGGATGCGATCTCTACTGAAGCAATTATTCCGCAGAATGCCCTCTCATATGCTGACAACTTGGGGATTGAACATATCATTATTGAATCCGACAATTTGAACCTAATTAAGGCTGGAACATTCTCCCTCTTGGCTGGTCCCAATCTCCTCCTCTCTCCATCTTGGATGGCAAACCTGATTGTGTTGCAATGGTTCGCTATGTGTAGAGCGCGGGTGTCTTCTTGGCCATGGTCTTATGTGATTCCACCTTGTAGTGGTGTAGATCGGGGGAGGGTGATGAATTTGACTGTTGTTTTCCTAATTAGGGTTGTTGGTTGATAGAGTTTTGAGGATGCAAGTTGTTTGTTTTATCTTTTTTGTTGATTACAGTTTAATGATATCCAACTAAGCTAACCATGTAACTTCGCTTTGTTTCTTTAATCGGATCGCCCCATTTGGTACCAGACCCGCATGTATTAGATTTGAGCTTTATATCGATTAATGAAATTCAATGTACTATAGACAAAAAAAAGTGACTTCTATCACCTTTTACACTCAATTTACTATAATTAACTTTAACATTGAAATATATTTGGGGATAGACCCTCACTCGAGGGCAAAGTCCAACATTTGTCCTCCAACACTTGCTAGTTGCTACAAAGAAGAAGTTGGACCATTGCAGAATTCAAAGCAACCCACAACATTATTAACCCAAAGCTAATTACCTTGTTAATGTGATAGCAAGGCTGTCTTGTCTTGAGTTGATGCTCAATTGTCATAAAAATCATTTTCGGAATCTTTAAAAACGAAAACTAAGGACATATACATTGGAATCTTTCAGTCATGCTCAACTACTTTAATTAACTATCGATCTTTAATTTCTTTGAAAAAAGACATCAATTATTGATATTGCTTATTCAACTGCTAAGGGAGTAGTAATTCAATTCGTTGGGTAAAAAAAAAGTACTATTCATTCAATTCGGTCTAAATTTCATTCATTTGAGCAAAATGCTTATTCGAGTTGGAAGGATATAATTCCATCTTACAACTATAGAAATTAAATACTTTATGACCAAGTTGAAAGGAGTGTAGCATATAGTATATATATATTTTCTAATTTCTAAGCATGGTCGGAGAAGTCAATTGTCGTGGAAATCTCTCTATCAAAAACAAAGGCTCTTGCTTATGTGTAACTTTGGGATTATTATTTATTAGAGCCTAGCCATAGGTTTATAGATTATGTTTTTCAAACCAGTCAATATTAACCTTTAAGCCAACAAAAGTAGAGAATGTGATCAAGAAACTAAGCCACTAGTTAATTCACCCTATCCTTAAATTAAGCAAAAGATTCCAATCATTGCACACCAGAATACTCAAATGCAACAATTCATTGGAATATACCTGTATGGAAACCGAAAATGTTACCCTCTTCAATTAAAAAATCCTATATGTATAGGTTTGTCTTTTAACTTAAGTTATATCACATGACTGCAATGCAAGAATTATCTCAAATAATAATCTGATGATATCTGAAATACAAGCCAAGTTAATCTAGAGAATTATTTAACCTCAAGTCATCAATGATTCCTGCTTATCTTTAATTTAATGAAAGATTTCATTGATTATTAGTAAGAATTATGGGAACGAGAAAGTGTTAAAATTCCTTGAAATACATTTGAAAGTAAAAAGTTGATTTTCATCATAGTTGTGTTTGTACAACTTGAGTGCATTCCACCGTAAAGGGTTTTTACATGAAGGAAAAATTGATTTTCTTATGCTAAAGGTGTTTGGAAAGTTACATCCCACATTCTGCGGTGAAAAACAAAATCATACCTGAATTGCAGTTCAACTCCTTTTATGTACTTGTTGTGTCAACTAATTTTAGGGTTTTTTTTTACCCCTACAAAATTTGAAAACCCGAAAATGACCCCCAAAAATTTAAGTTCAAACGGATTTATCTCCTGTTAGATACATCCGCTTTGAATTTTTTCAAAGCGGATTTATCTAATAGGAGATAAATCTGCTTTACTTTTTTTTTCAAAACGGATTTATCTCCTATGAGATAAATCCGCTTTGAATTTTTTTCAAATTGGATTTATCTCATAGGAGATAAATCCACTTTGAAAAAATTCAAAGCAGATTTATCTAATAGGAGATAAATCTGTTGGACTCAATTTTTTGGGTGGTATTTTCGGGGTTTTAATTTTTGTGGGCGTATAACCTCAAAGGGTAGAAAAAAAAACCCTAATTTTGTTATATATATGTACGGCTCTCTCTTACTTATCCCAACAAGTACTTAAATGATCAATTTCCCCCAAAATTGTGCAAATATGTAGTGACTTTATGGGTGATAAACGTATGAGGCAGATATATGTAGTGTTTTCTCTTACTCATACTGAATATAAGTATTTAGACACTAGTAGTCGTCACACCCGTAACATAGTCAACTTAACAACTAAACCAAAGATACGTTGTTATTCCAAACCCTAATTATATTATATCTTTTTATTTATCCCTTAGTGAAAGTATAGTTGTCATGCACACGGTAGTCCATACACGAGACACATTAATTATATAGTTTGTAGAATATATTTATCTACTTTTTCAAAATATGTTTTTCTCTTCAAATGGAATGAGTTTTGTTTTGGACCGGCCGCATCCCAATTCGGATTTGGGCTTAACGCAACGACCCAAGCACGTTTGGCGTAGCCGCATTAATGTCGATATGTGCTGCCTGGCTTAGCATCGGTGGAGATCGTATGTCTGCATCCAACGGCTCAGATCTCATCCCTCATCCTACGCACCGGTCAGCACGTCTAACACGCCTAACACCTATAAAAAAGACAACATTATTGCAATAGTTACGCATTCTCTCTACCTGACACTAAAATTTTCTAAGTTGACTTAAGCGCGTGTGTGCAAATGCCACCTCACTTAGGATAACCACTTAGAGCACCCTACAATGAGAGCAACATCAACCTACCAAGCCGGTATTCATCGAGTTCGACCTCAAAACAAGTTTTTTTACCAAGATTACTCCTAGCAACCGAGTGTATATGTATGGTACGTTACCCTAGCACGCAGCAGATATTTATTCTAATTGTACGTCCATATGGGCATCATATATTTACCATAAATGTACGTGTATACGTGCTTGAAAAGCCACAAATTAAAACACAACAAATCAGAGGCGTGATTATGGGTCCCACCCAGGGGCCTACACTCTGCCCCTTTCTCATGATTTTTTAAGATATTTTAATGGGGATTTGTTAAATGAAGCTTATGATATACTACTACTCCTTTTCTCTTTTGAAAATACTACTCCTATCTTGTCTTGAAAATGCTTTGGGAGAGATCTCTTTTTTCTTAAAAGTGGGGCACGTTTTGTTCTGTACTAGGCACCAAGCACCGAAATGCTCCTTTGAAACCCAACCAAAAAACAAAAGGAGAACCAATTGTTCTTTGTTTTTACATCTCGATCGATGAGGTGAGGTGAAGAGAGGAGAGGATTTGCAATATAATTTTGCAGCACAGTTACTCGGATGCACTAATCCTTTTCCCTATACTCTGTTATGAATATTTTTATATTTGGTACAAAACACTAATTTGCCTTACTATAGAATTAGATTAAGTAATAAAAGATTAGTCACAATAAATACTGCGTACTAACAACATAGTAACAAAAAAAGGTTAAGTCTCTGTTAGAAGGGATATCCATATTTAATGTTGATAATATCTCGAACAAAATTACCTTGATGGAGGAAATTAACTCGATTTTTTTTTTTTTACAATAGATGGAGGAAACTACCAACACGGGTTGGTTTGAGCGATCACTTGGTTCGGATCTCACTCCAATATCCCGAGTTAAAATTTTGGGTGTGGCAGAAACTTTTTGGAAGGCGAGAACCAACCGAGTATACACATGGAAAGTAAAGCCTGCAATACTGCGCACTAATTATACGATAAATAATGGAGGAAACTTGTTGGGAAACTAAAAAATAGGTTTATTTCATTTCCATTTATCCATAGAGTGAAACCAATAAATAAGTAAGACTTTTGGGCGGATCCAGGAGTAAAAAAATAGAGTATTCCTTCAATGACACTAAGGTATGATATATTACCACAAAGACAAGATGGTGTTCATTCGATGACACTGAGACAAGATGTATTACCACCAAGGCAGGATGTTTGGGGTGTATTATCACTAAGACAGGATATTTAAGTGTTTCCGAGAACACGGGAAACATCCCCTGAATTTGCCTCTGGGTAATACCAAGTTGCATTTTCTTACATTTAAGTTTTTTTTTAAGATTCTTTCATCTAAGCTGATCTATGCTTGTGACTCAAGAATATTTTCCTGTATTTTTATAAAATGAATCTTTACATGTCTGTTGAAAAAAAGTAATCTAGTTTATGTACCCAAAAAAAAAGGTAATATTGTTTATAAAGAATTGTATTTGTTTCATTTTTGTGAGTGAAGTATATTTATTGCTAGTACTTCCAAAGTTAGATGAAAGATTTAATATGATCACCTGAGACATTAAAGTTATAAACAAACTTTTATGTTTAGATTTTTCGGTTGATTGACTATAACTAAATGTAAGAAAAAAAGGGATGGCACTGATATCAGTGCATTAAATATCCATTTGACCCAAAAGAGAGAGAGAGCAAATTATGAGACCATTGTTAATCAATCAATTAACGCATTTTCCGGAAACACAGCTGGATTTCACTTTGGTTATTGACCTCTCAAACTTGGAGTACAAACAATAGAGTAGCCACAAGTAGGTGAAAGAGTCTCTGACACAGTATGACAAAGCCTAACAAAATCAAAGAAACACCACTCACGCTTAAATTAGGGATTTTTATGTTCCCATTGTGAGGTAAGAGACTCCAACCCAATTAGAGTTTTCTCCAATTAGACTCCAATCAAAGAATACACCACTCACGCTTAAACCGGTTTGGACCGCATATGAAACCGGTGAGACCTTTAAGTTATTGTTCAAACACTTTGAATCAATTAAATTGGGATGAATTATGGGTGAATCGCTCAAATAATCAAATTGTAAATGATATCAACTCTTAGTTCAATAAATTGAACTGAACTATTCGATTGATTCAATTTTTAAAACACTGTTCGAATTTCATTCAAGTGTTGAAAGGAGTTAGATACCGTCTTGAGAGTTCACATAGCTATTGAAGTTTATTTCAGAATACCTAACTCCTTAGATATTTGGGTGGAGGGTTTGGTTGGAAAGATGATGAAAGTATTATTTTTTATTTCTAAATTAATGGAATTATACAATGTTTTTTCAAAAATGAAAAAAGTGTTATTAAATATTATTTTTTTCAGTTTTGAAAAATATTAAATAAATATCAAATATAGACTTAGTCTTTCAAAATTCTTAAAAGTCCTTCATCCAAGCATATCATAAACTCTTTACATCACATTGTACCACACACAAGCCTATCATGTTCATTGGGGCGGATCTTCTCCCGTAACATGGGGATTCAACTTGATCCCAGCCTTAGAAAAATAAAGGGAAGTAAAATATAAACATTGGAAAAATATAAACAAGGAGATTGAAGGGTGGGAATTTGAAACCATGAGAAATCGCGAGAAAATCATGCACTCTGTGAATCCTAAGTTTGATTATGTTGTGTGATCTATTGAATCAACTAAAGACACTGCTGATATGACAGTTAAAGAGTTTTAGAGCATATTGGAAGCTAAGGAAATGAATGACTAGGTTGAAAATAAATATAAGGGAAAAGATGATGACAAGCGCAAATCATCAAATAAAAGAGGAGGAGGGTATGTAAATCACAAAGGAAAGAAAAATGGTCAAGATAGAAAGAAGGTTCACTATTATAATTTTGGCAAATATGAGCATCATGCAAACGAGTGTTGGCTTGGTAAAGATGAGGAGAATGTGGCAAAAGAGGATTCCGACTCAAACCCTATGGGGTTCATGATCACCACCAATGACGGCAAATCACTGAGTGACATCTGGTGCTTTAATACTGGGTGTTCAAATCACATGATAGATAATAGAAATTGGTTGATTGACTTTGATGCTAGTAAAAAAAACCTTGTCATATGGGCAAACGGTGGAAATATGATTGCATAGGGCATGAGAAACATAGTTTTGTAGAGGAATAACGACAAAACTTGTAACATCCCAGGCTTTTAATCGACATTAGAAACCTGAGATTCTACTTATAGCGTTTCAGATATGCACTTGATTAAATTGGATTAGTCAAGTTGGACAACTAGCAAACAAAACTGAATAAGGATGATAGGTTTTATAAAATAAGTTCAAAAACTGAAAAGGTTTACTATAAATTATCTGAATTAGTTACATAAATACTTAATCCGAATACACAAGTGCATATACCTAATACATTTCTAACTTAGACTATAACAACTAAACATAAACATTAGCATAAGATAATGCTAATATTCATGAGCGGAAGGTCTTGCCGTTGAATTCTTTAACTTTCCCTGTGAGTCTGAAAAACATTCAACAATATTAAACAATGAGATTACAAATCTCAGTGAACTTTTTCGCGACCCCTCACCCATAACCTCTCTTCATCTTTTTATTAATCTTCTAACTTGCATAGTGTAGCGTAATCCATAAGAAGACTGAACATTGTCAACTTCAGTGGAGAACCCAACCCGAATCAACAATTTGAGTCATGACTCAATCCGAGTAAACCTGAACCAACCATATCAGCCAAGACTCAATCTGGACCAACCATCTGGGCTTTGAATTTAGGAGACATGACCTCCCCTTCCAAGTATACTACTTACTGTTGGACTATATGATAACCTTAGAGGGTGGGGGGTGAATAAGGTTACATGTTAAAAATGAAATCTTTCTGATTTTTGAGAAATAAAGATGCTAGTGTAAATCGAATGCCGAAAAAAAAGGATTTAAACTATACGCAACCACTATGCAAGCTATAACAATGGCAGAAACAATTACAGTGATAATGATATCTAAACACAATAATATCAAATGCAAAAACAATTAGCAATTATAAGGGAAATGCAATGTAAAGAGAAGGGAAAGAAGTACACCGTGATTTTTACGAGGTTCGGGATAAAAAGCCCTACATACTCAGCCTCCGGCTTTGTAACCTTCGGACTGCAACCTTCGGACTTGATAATAACCACTATAAGAGAAGAACTTCTTCAACGTCTTACAAGCAAGGAAATCCCCTATAGCTATCACACTAATCTCAAATTTCCCAAATTGAGAACCCAAGCTCCCCGCTACGGATTTCACTGCAATTCAATCTCCCTGATTGAATTATCCAAGACAACTCTCAGGATTTCACAACAATCAAATATAGATGTTTACAATTGAGAACTAGGATCCAATCACTCAAGCATATAACAATGATGTAGTTGAGAGAGATGAGAGATTTGGATTAACGTGATTCCCAACCTAACCCTAGATGAAGAACGTGAAGAATGAGTGTGACGGTGAGAGTTCGCGTTCTGTTCTTTTTAGATTTTTAGGTTGTTCATGAAACGTGAAACCCTAAGTCCTATTTATAGGGATTGTAAAAATATGGCCGTTGAAGCACTTTTTAACACTATTGTGATAAGTGAAAAATTGATTGATTGCTTGAAAAATATAAGATGAAAATCTATTTAGTGCTTCTAAAATAATAGGTAAGAAATCGATTTCTTGCTTAAAGAAGTAAGAGGGAAATCGATTTCTTGCTTGAAAGCAAGGAAGCCACAAATCGATTTCTTGCTTGAATGAATTAGGCTAGAAATCGATTTTCCACTTTAAAAACACAAGGTCATCAATCGATTGTTTTCTTTCCAAAACTAGTTCTTTTAAAAACAAACAAGCCACAAATCGATTCTTGGCTTTACACCAAGAAGAGAGAAATCGATTTCTAGCTCTAAAAGCAAGAGAGAACTCGATTTCTTGCTTTAAAGACCAAATCAAGAATCGATTCTTTACTTCAAAAACAAGTTTTTTTTAAAACACTAAGCCATGAATCTATTTTCTTTAAAAACAACAATTCATTATATGTGCCTAACCTATTAGCATGCTTGTCAAAAAAGATTTTACTAAGTTGAAATGAGCTCAATTCTTATTTTAACAAAACGGTTCTATTTTAAAAAGATCATCTCTCAACTACAAAAGTCATAAAGCTGAAGTGACAGGATCTTACAAGTGTCCTATGCAAAGCAAAATAACTCATAAGTCTTGAACGTTTGAGTAGCTTCTCCTCCGAGCTGCTACACTTTAAGATATCATGTCAAGCGCTTTGGTTCATGCCCTGTGCTTTGGTTCAACTATAACCATTAGTAAACAGATTGTAATTTGTTATCATACAAAACAAAGAGTGTTTGACCTTGGTTCAACACTTACATCTTGGGATCGTCATCCCCATGGTGTTTTATTAATTCCCTTAATTATGTTCTCACTCTTTCAATTCATAAAACATCACTTATTCGTCTAATCAATTATGTACAATCATACTTTCAATCGCAAACTTTATGGTTCTCTTTGTAATGCAACCATACACATTCATTTATCAATAATCACTTTAAACATAGGCCAATCCATAGTATTATTAGTCAATTGTCATTGGGGAGGGTTGAAAATTTCAGAACTTTGAGCTTCAACTTAGCCAAGGTTTTTCGATGAGGATGATGATTCTATGGAGAAGGTCGTGTTTTACTAGCAATGGAGATTAGGGTATGAACTCATGATGGAAATTTTGAAGTGAAAGAGTGAAGAAAAGTCTCCTCTTTCTCTCTTTCTCGAAGCCCTTTCTTTCTCTCACTCTCTGTATGTTTTCTTTTTCTAAAACTGAAAATGAATGTAAGTGAGTGTGGAAAGCATTGGGTTCAGCATGTTTTTGTGGGTTTGAATGTGTTTGGTGAGTGAAATCCCCTTTTTGCTCTTTTTCTATAATTCCTCACTTAAAACTACACCTACTTGACTAATTAACTACTCAATACATTTAAGTACCCATTTAGTCAATTAAATCATATAATTATCAAGTCAAACAACAAATAATTACTTCACACCAATTACCTCAAACAAGAATCAAATCATTAAACAATCAAAGTAATTTAAGATAATTACTTTGGGGATGTTACAATATGCCTTGATCGACTAGGTGTTGTGTGTGCCAAGAATGAAGTGCAACCTTGTGAGTGTTGGACAATTGATCGAGAAGGGATTTTCAGTGGTTATGAAGGAGGACAAATTGAAGCTGTTTGATGCAAATGAGAGGTAAATTTTGACATCTCCATTGTCAGAGAACATAATCTTCAAAACCAATAGTATTGCAGAAGCAGAGTGCCCAAAGGAAGTACTACCTGATCAAGAAAGCCTTATCTGGATTGAACTCTAAATATATGGTTAATGGAATCCCTAAAATTGTGTTGCCTGATAATTCTTGTACTGTGTGCCTAGTTGGTAAGCAAATGGATGTCCCGCGAATCTTCTTTAGGATACTTTAGGAACCTTAACGTGATTTGCCCAATCATAACAAGCCTATTTTTATAATAGTTTACAAAAAAAAAATATTTTCTATATTTCACTCATGCATTAGAGAAATATAAAATGATTTAAAGTGGTGTAAATGGGAGATAAAACTGCCTACAATCATAGCCAAATTCGTGTGTTACTGTTCCCTAAGTGTCTCTATTTATACATAATTTCATGTCACTGGGTGAAGAGAAAATGAACTGCACTAGTTCAATTGAACAGTTATATATTATTTTTTTGATAGGCAAAATATTATAAAAAATGGAGTACTAGATGTAACCGAACCCTTACATATACAAGGGGCCTCATTAAAACTAGGGCCAAAATCCTAAGGGAAAAAGACCCAAGGAGGAAAAAGAGTATCCCTGGAAAAGCGAAGCCAAGGATCAATTACACTGAATTCAAACATAAAATAGGATTTCTCCACAAATCAAAAATCTTAAAAACATAATTACGACTTTCAATACTAACGAACCAACTCCAGATTATAGACTTCACATGGTTAACGAACTCATGAGTATTAAAGACTTCATCTCTGAAAAGAATGTGGTTTCGATGACACCATATCCACAACGTGACCGTCATCCAAAACAAATACTTAAATCTATAAGCCTTCTTGAAGTCAGTCCGCAAATTGTACGCTTAAAAATGCGCAACACCAACCAGATAATCGGTAACTGCAATGACTAGCAATCGTGAATAGTCTGCCAGACTAACAGAGAACACCTACACAAAAAATAAATGAAAAATAGATTCATCCTGTTCAAAACATAGAGGACAACACGACCCATGAGGTTCCTTGATAGTGCCCTTGGAAATAAGAACATCACGAGTTGGGAGCTTCCCAAACAACAATCCAACCGAAGACCCCCACCTTAAGGGAGATTGAGAGCTGCCACATATCATCAATAACCTTCTGAGTATCATTATCCAACCTATCATGCTACAACAAACTCAATAAGAACACATAACAAGATTTAACAGAAAAAGAATGGAACTTGTCAAGCCTCCACTGCAAACGATCTTGCTCCCATTTGTGCAACCAAAAGGAACAATTATGCATTATTAACTGTCATATTAATATTTGTGCAACCAAAAGGAACAATCTCTTCCATTTTTGATTTCCTTTTCATTGATGCAAGTTTGAAAAGCTAATTCCTTCTATTTCTCTTTTCCCCTTTTCAAACCCTAAGAGCTTTATCTTGATTAAGTTTAAAATCTTGTTATGTATGTGGTTGTATTGGAAACCATGGATTGATTTTGTCAAAAATTTTTGGCAAATGGAAGCTATCCCAAGGTTCTAAGGAGTTCAAAGCTTGATTTGGATGGCTTATTGGAAGTGTTTGGGTTGTTGATTTCAAAGAAGGAGCTATAATTTCAGTTTGGAAGCAGTTTGGTCATTTACGGGGATTGTTCGCGTAGTTACAGTAGATTGTTTTTTGGTGTGACGACGTGAATTCTCGATATTTCGTCAAACCGGTGAGTTTTACTCACGTTTAGGGAATTTACACCTTAAATTGATTGTGTTGAAATTCTGGAATCGATTGATGTTTTGGTTTTGAAATGATTTTACAGTCAAAGACCGAATTTTAGAAAAATATCGTTTACGGTTTAATTTTCAAATTATACCTTGATTGTGATGTGAAGTTTGGATTGGTTGTGAATGTTTGGACTGGAATATGTTGTGAAATCTTCTGTTTTTTCAGTTGGAATTGGTTTGGGTTTCGATTTGGAATCGATCGGAATTGCGAAACGAATGAAACGGAGTTAAAATGCTTTTTCTGTACAGGTAACACGGACCGTGCGCCTCAGAGGCACAGACCGTGAGTCCCGTAGACAGAAACCGACACAAAATTATTTACAGGTAGCACGGACAGTGAGCCCCTGCTGCACGGACCGTGCGTTGCTCTCGGGTTGAAAATGCCGTTTTGTCGTTTCGTCACTCCTTTTTTTCCAAATCACTTCTAAACCTTTTCTCAACCAATTGGGATGTTATTTACTTTACAAAAACATGATTTTAACATGTTCAAACTTGATTTTCAGAAATGTTTTGGAACTTATCGATGTTTCGAAAAACCGAGTCTAGCCACGTGTGAAAACATATGTTTTTCAAATTAAAACGGAACTTTATGTTCTGCTATTGTAGTGGACATGATATATAAATTATATCATATGACATGACGGCTCAATGCGAGTATATAAATTTGACGACCTAATGCGAGTATATAAATTTGACGGCTCAATGCGAGTATATAAATTGCGGCTCAATTCGAGTATATAAAATTGACGGCTCAATGCGGGTATGATGTTAGCATACTAGGAGAGGGAAGTCATGAGCCCTTATCCTAGGCCCCCTGATGTTTATAATTACTTTGCCTTTAAGAGTTGTACACTTATCGGTCAGATGTTGGGGTTCACTCAAGCTTCCTTGAGTTGTTGGTGATGTGCTAGAACTAATAAAGCTACATCGTAATTCTTTTATTGAATTACCAGATGTTTTTGCAATTCATTTATAGAATTGCTAGATAGTTTTGTAATTCATATTGAATTACTAATTCAAGAGGAACTTTGTATTTAAACCGTGAGCGTAATTAGGGGTCACGGTAAAACTCACTGAGATATGTTATCTCACCCTATTAATTGTTGTTGTTTTTACAGATAAACAGGGGAAGAGGAAATCAATACGGCACGATTAGGTGGCATGTGCTTGATGATGTTGAAGACTTGTTGTCTTTATTCTGATTAAGTTTCCCTGTTACTTTATGTCATGGTTATGTAACTTATATTTATTATGAGTTGTATAAACCTTTTTCCGCTTCTCTGCTTTTGGATATTGAACAAATAAGTATGGTTGTATTCTAAGTTACTGACCGATGAAGTTTAAGACAAGTGGATTTGGTTGTATTACCATCGAAAAATTTAGTATGTTCAATATCTTAACAGGGATTGTGTCCTCTGATTTTGTTTAAGTTGTGCATTCTAGTATATCTACAAGTTAGAAATATTGGGGTGTTACACCAACCCGGTTTATACCATTCACCATGGTCAACCGTGTGTATGTACTAATTTTTTTGATAAGTAAAATTGTATTAATTCAAAGAGTATCAGAAGTACTCTAACCCATATTTGTTGGAATTCCCTCCTTCAATTGTGGTGCACAAGTCACAATGCATGGGAAAGAGGGATGATTATTCCAAGGTCTTGGAATTTTTTCTTTTGACCTTGAGACATGTACATCCAACTTTGAAGAATGCATTGGGAGTTTCTAGACCCCATTGGAATTGTGGAAATTAACAGCCTCCATTAATCACTCTTTTTGGAGAAGCCATATTCTTCTCCTATAAATAGGGGGACTTGTGAAGAGTTGCATCATCACATCCAAGTGAAGAAATCCTAAGGGAGTTAGAGAGTTTCTTTGTATTCCTCTTTGAGAGAAAGAGAGAGTTCCACATATATATATATATATATATATATATATATAGAGAGAGAGAGAGAGAGAGAGAGAGAGAGAATTTTGTATACCATCCGAAAGGGTGAGATTCATAGAGATCCTCAGATATTGAGATAAACACTTTGTAATTCTACTTTTATAGTGGAGATCTTTTAACTGGACTAGGTCCCGTGGTTTTTCCCGAGAGGGTTTTCCACGTAAAAATTCTGGTGTTCTTCTTCTCTTTTCTTTTATTTTTACGCTTCCGCATATTGCCCATTTTGCATTCACAGAGAAAGGAATAGGTACTGCTGTTTCCCAACAAGATTAATACAATTATTTCAGATACTAATACAAGAGTATGTACAATATTTGAGCATGCTTGGAACACTTGTCATTAAAATAAGGGGAGCCGTCTAAAATGAGATATTTTATATATCCATCAAATGTAATAAAGTTTACATTTGATCATATACTATTATCTTGAGGCTATAAGGAAAGGGTAGGGTTTATGGTTAAAGGGCGGAAAAAATAAGAATAAGAAAAGGGAAGGGAATGTTTTTACTATTGAGTAAGGACCATTACTACTTTCCTTTTGAGCCATGGACCAGTCAATCTTAAGTTGGTTTAATAGCACCTAGCTTAGATGTCTGATGCCAAAATCTATTAAATGTTGCGTATATAAATCCATCCAAAACTTGTGAAGTCTCAGAAGAACCATCCCATATTCTATTATTGCTGTCTTCCTCTTCCCCCCATCACACGCCAAGAAATTCGAAATAACGCGATCTCTTCATGTCTCCAACTTTATAGGTGGGTAAGACTAATTACAATGCCTGTTTTTGACAATGTCCCCCACACTTAGTGTTTGGTCTTTTTCAGTGAGATTATTGAACTGGGTGGCAGGTTCAATTGGTAATTTCAAGAACTGTGTCATGTGTGGTTGTAGAAAATTGCCAGACTTACCACTATCTAGTAGAGCTTTGATAGGTTTACCCTGGATGGATCATAGGAATCGTAAAGTGCCTAAACCCGAGTAACCACGTAAGGCATGAAAGGAGAGATGATGTTCAACCTCGGACTAGGCATGGTTTGTTTACTTCGTGGGCACGTCTTGTGTACCAAGTGGCTCTGTTGCTTTCGAGTTTCAGAAAATAATTTCAGAAAATCAATCCACCGAAGAAATTATTGGGTTGAGTCGCGGACTAGGTCGCTTTCTTTAAGACGTTTCGTGGCTGTGCAGGCAGGCTATCAACCATAACGTCCCCAGGATAAAACAGCCCAGTCAAAACTGTTACGAAATATCACTGCACAATGAAATTTTGCTCAAGAAATACACCTCAATATGGTTAAAAAACCACTCTGAATATGGTTCGTAGACCACTCTTGAATATGGCTCGTAGGCCATTCTTTAAAGTAGAAGAGAAGAAAAATCGAGAGAGGAGAGAGAGCTTGAGGTATGATTTAACGTCAAGCGGGGTAAAGAGTCAAGTGAGGGAGGGGCCTATTTATAGGCTTCAAAACTGACTTGGTGCTCAAGTCTTAGAGGATAAGACCGGAGTGCTTGCGCTCCAAGCTATAACGGATAGGAACAGACGCGGATAAGAACGGCTCTGTTCAACGAATCTGTACGCAACGGTTAGTTCATCGTATCCAGACGGTTCAACGAATCTGGACACGCAACGCACCAAAAAATAAAATAATAATTAATTATTTTCACAAAAATATATTTACACCTCACAAGCCAAGCCCAAGCCCAAGCCCGGCCCGGTCGAGACGAGCCTGCCGGACGGCGGCGCGCACGCGTGTGTGGTGGTCATATGGTGTGCGTGCTTTCCCATTTACGAAACTGGGTACCCATTAGGCTCCAACCCAAGGTGTAAAGTCCACACTTATAAACACTCTTAAAGTGTTTATTCTATCCAATGTGGGACTTTTTCAATTCACAATTAACAAAGTTCCAACAATTCCCCACTTGAATTTAAAAAGAAGTTTCAGAAGTAGCGTCAAACGCCTCCATAAGATTGTGCATAAGCAGAGGTGTCATACGACTTGAACCTTTGGGTAGCGGTTAAGATTTAGATTCAACAAGAGTGACTCGTAGTCTTGAACTCTATCTCTAATCGTCAAAACCACACACAACCTTTTCCTTAGGTGTATTCTCAAAAGCCCGTGCGTTGGCCCTGCACGTTTATCCCAGTTTAGTGAACGCTCTAGGAATTTCTGCCAACAATTCCATAGGAGGCGGCCCCTTTCACATTCGCAAAGGTGAGTCTATCAAGAGTACTCCTGTAGCTAGGTACTCCACTCCAAATAGAGTATAGATCTCATTAAGAGTTTCTATTATCTTAACCTTACATCGCTTCAGGAATCATGCTTCTTTACTTTTATTAGCATGTTCATCTCCTATCACTTCACAACTTGTTATTACCCATTGAACCTAATTCTTGGGATCTCCAGTCTTTTAGGTCGGGTTACCATCGTGAGTGACTCATGGTTCTAAAGGCAGTAGTCCCATCCTTTGAGATGTATTTTGGACTTTCTCTCTGGCTAATCCTTTCGTCAAAGGATCGGCTAAGTTCTGATCAGTGTGTACATGATCCACTCTCACAACTTCTTTTGAGAATAACTCTCTAACTGTGCTGTGCTTACGACGTATTTGTCGTCTCTTACCATTGTAATAACGATTCTCCATTTTTGCAATAGCCGCGGTACTATCGCAGTGGATCAACACAAATGGCATCGGTTTTTCCCATAAGGGAATCTCTGCTAGCAGGCATCTTAACCAGCTAGCTTCTTCACTAGCTCTGGCTAGTGCTATCATTTCAGACTCCATAGTGGACTAAGCCAAAATGGTCTGTTTCTTTGATTTCCAAGAAACAGCACCACCGGCTATACTAAATATATAGCCGCTAGTAGCTTTGGAATCATCAGATAGAGTATTCCAATCAGCATCATTGTACCTTTCAAGTACAGTTGGAAATCTCTGATAATGTAATCCAAGATTCACGGTCCATTTCAGGTATCTCATGACTCTTTCAATAGCGTGTCAATGCTCGATACTAGGTCGACTAGTAAACCTACACAACAATCCCACAACATAGGCAATATCGGGTCTAGTTCAATCAGTGGCATACCTAAAACTGCCAATGATGCTCGCATATTCCGTTTGTCTTACACTGTCACCAGTGTTCTTAAAGAGCTTGACACTCGGATCATATGGTGAACATGCAAGTTTGCAATCAAAGTAATTGTATTTCTTTAAGATCTTCTCAATGTAATGAGATTGATCCAAAGAAATTCCCTTCTCAGACCTAGTGATCTTAATACCGAGGATTACACTTGCTTCTCCGAGGTCTTTCATATTAAAGTTGTTGCACAACAATGATTTCACTTTATTTACAGCATGAATGTTTGATCCAAATATGAGTAGGTCGTCTACATAGAGACATATGATAGTGCAAATGTCATTCTCAGTTTTGTAATAAATGCATTTGTCACTTTCATTCACTTTAACCTCATTCGATATAATCAAATTATCAAACTTCTCATGCCATTGTTTGGGAGCTTGTTTGAGACCATACAGAGACTTGTCCAACTTACAGACCTTGTGTTCTTGCCCATGGATCACAAAACTTTCAGGTTGCTCCATATAGATTTCTTCTTCTAAATCACCATTTAAAAAGGCAGTTTTACATCCATTTGGTGTACTTCTAAGTTATAAATAGCGGCCATCGAAATTAGCGTCTAGTGTACCAAGTGGCTCTGTTGCTTTCGAGTTTCAGAAAATAATTTCAGAAAATCAATCCACCGAAGAAATTATTGGGTTGAGTCGCGGACTAGGTCGCTTTCTTTAAGACGTTTCGTGGCTGTGCAGGCAGGCTATCAACCACGACGTCCCCAGGATAAAACAGCCCAATCAAAACTGTTACGAAATATCACTGCACAGTGAAATTTCGCTCAAGAAATACACATCAATATGGTTAAAAAACCACTCTGAATATGGTTCGTAGACCACTCTTGAATATGGCTCGTAGGCCATTCTTTAAAGTAGAAGAGAAGAAAAATCGAGAGAGGAGAGAGAGCTTGAGGTATGATTTAACGTCAAGCGGGGTAAAGAGTCAAGTGAGGGAGGGGCCTATTTATAGGCTTCAAAACTGACTTGGTGCGCAAGTCTTAGAGGATAAGACCGGAGTGCTTGCGCTCCAAGCTATAACGGATAGGAACAGACGCGGATAAGAACGGCTCTGTTCAACGAATCTGTACGCAACGGTTAGTTCATCGTATCCGGACGGTTCAACGAATCTAGACACGCAACGCACCAAAAAATAAAATAATAATTAATTATTTTCACAAAAATATATTTACACCTCACAAGCCAAGCCCAAGCCCGGCCCGGTCGAGACGAGCCTGCCAGGCGGCGGCGCGCACGCGTGTGTGGTGGTCAGATGGTGTGGGTGCTTTCCCATATACAAAACTGGGTACCCATTAGGCTCCAACCCAAGGTGTAAAGTCCACACTTATAAACACTCTTAAAGTGTTTATTCTATCCAATGTGAGACTTTTTCAATTCACAATTAACAAAGTTCCAACATGCTCTTCCTCCTCATACTGCAGGAACAAGTATTGTTTATTTAGGCATTTTTTGTTTAAGGAAAACTTTTCATCACAGAAGTAATAGAGGCCTCTTTCACATCTCGATTGCATCTCAAAATGGAGAGTTTTTGACAAATGAGGGGCGGTTGGGCGATTGTTGTCGTTTGGACGTGGGTGATGGTAACAAGGGTAGTAAGATGAGGTATTTGGGATTAGAAGGTGGCAGTTGAGTGGGGGTTCAAACAGCCTTGTTCCTAACATTATATGGACATTAAGGCAAATCGTGAGAAAATGACCCCCTTACATAACTATTTTTTTAAGAAGATAGATTTAGGAGTTAATGTAACTGCCATGCACCTCGTTCATAACAGTGAGCATCAACCACACTTTTCAGCAATATAATCAAATCTGACACCAGCAATAAAGAAATTGTGTCATGGATCATAGAGCAGAATGTCTTAAATGTAGATGGGAGTTCATTTGTAAATTGTAGAAGGGCAGAAATTTTTTGTTGGGAGAGTGGTAACTTAACTCTCCCTAAAAAGAGAACTTGAGTTCTATTTTCGTCCATGCTTATTAAACATCTCCCCTACTCATCACACACACACAATTTTTGAAAAACCGAAACATACCCTCACGTGGAACACGCTCCCAAACTCCCCATGCTGCGTTTTGGATGGGTACAGTACCGAACTGGTACGGTTCTTTGTTACTGTGTATAGGAAAAATGGTGTACGGCACCAAAGTACCGAACCAATTCAGTACTAAGGTACCACACTTGAAATTTTTTAACAATGCAGAGATACGGGCAACAATCATCCTCCTCAACCTCTGCCTGTCTTAACCCTTCTTGTCTTTCCAACTCTTCAACTCTGTGTAGAATATCAGGATCAATAAAATCATACACATTGTGGCCATCCAAAATTTCTGGCAGTACATCTTCTTTCCATTCATCATCAACCAATATATAATGCTTTCGCAAATTCGTGGAGTATACACCTGGCCATCCATTTTCATTCTCCAAATCCTTCTTAGTTTTCCTCTTCTCCTTGTCAGCTGCTACTTGTTTAGCCTTAGCTTCCAAAACTGCAGGAGGAATACATGGTGGCCTTTCCAAAACTGCACCGAAACAAGATCATTTGAATTCATTTAATTGGAAACTTCAAGTACATTACTATAGTACCGTACCGGGGTGTGCAGCAAAAATTATAAGCCACGGTACTATAATACCATACCTAGTTGGGTACTATAGTATCGTACCCGTTGAAATTCATAAAAAAAAAAGAGACGCATTTGGAAGTATTTTGTTCATTAAGAGTATTTTGGTCATTTTGCAGGTTCAAGGGAGTGTTTATTGAGTAGCTGGGGGTGTTTAATAAGTATGGGCCTCTATTTTTGGAGTCGCCCAATTGGAGCAGCCCAACCCATGTTAAAAACAAACGCCCCACTGTCGAGTGTCGACTCGAGGATTGATCACATAGCATGCACAAAGAACTTAAGTCAATACCAACCTGAGCCCTGAGGCAATTACTCTGGGTGAAAGACCCTTATTGCAGTGAGTTAAAAAAAAAAATCTAGAAGACCATGATGATGTTGCCATATTAGTGTAGTCTGTATAGTGCATATATGATTTTCAGTAGGCATTGACACTGCTCAGATATTTGGCCTATCATCATCCATAAATGTTCTTTTATCATCCAGAACATTAAAGAGCTAGTCTCAAGGCAGTGGCTGGTATGTGGAAGAATATTTAATCAATACTCAAACCTAGGCCCAAAACTCACTAATTGACCCTTGAAGATAACACATTTAACTAGTCATAAAGAATTACAAATTAAATAACATGTCAGCTGAATCTTCTATACTTAGCCAAGTGCAATGTTGTATAATGATGCCAGAGCTTCTCAAAAGTCTGCCTTACTTAAAGCACTACCATCACTCCATACTTAGGATCACATCAAAAACTTGATTTCTAAGTTACCAATTCCAAAACAAAATCAGATCATGTACATTCATCAGTAGGAGATTACATTCTCCTAAAATCAAAAGTTTTGACTTGAATTCTTGCATGGAAGTTTTAACAGGCAGAAATAATGTGAAAAAGATCACAGGTATAAAGGATATGATGAGGACTCAGCACCTAACCATATGACAAAAAACATATTTCACGTTGTCTAAGATGCAAAGATAGGAAGCCTCAGAGTTCAGAAACATACCCAAAACCTCTTCCTTTTGTCCGGTTAAACTACATGGAAGAAATCAACTTTCTGAAGACAAATTTTTGATAATTTTGTTTGAAGTGGAATATCCAAGCTAAGATAGTAAGCTTCTTAGGAAAAAAATAAAGTGATCAAATTACAACATGGTATGAAACCCTTTCAAAAATGTCAGTTAATTGGCATAATGATAGCATGTGAGATTGTTGCTAAGGATCCAAATTGGGTCTTTCCAGAGTTGACACAACTTTCTTGTCATCTTTTTCATCTTCTTTCATTCTCATGAAATTGAATCCAGAGTAGGAATGCAATCACCAACACTATAACTCATAGTTTTTTTCCTGTAGGATATCAAGTTTTTAATATTATACACCTTTTTGACACACTATTTCTGGTCAGTGATATTCTCATTCTGCTTATATTTAAACACTCCAAATGCAACTGCTCCAGCAACAAACAAGAAAACTGTAGGAGTAAATGATGGATAGAGATACTTGACAAATAGCTTGTCCCATTCTTCTGGTAAGAAGCCTGCACTAACACATAAAAATAATCAACCACAGTATACTACTAAAAAAACACCATCCAATCAAATAAACAAGAGTGGAGTTTCAAATCTATTATTATCTATTTAACAAGTTTAACAACAAGGAGACATGGTGAAAGCTCATCACATCGAGATGCCCAAATCGACAACAAAATTGTTTGTTAAGGAAGTGTTGAATGGTCAATAGATATATCAAGTGTTGCAACTCGTTAACCATCAATTGAGTTTCAGTAATCATTAATTAGAACGCTATTAACCACAATTTTAAAGTGTTCATACAACATCAACATGTATATTTCAACCATTGTAAAATCATGATTATAATATGAGTTCAGTGGACAGTTACTCCGTTTGTCTCTAATTATAAGACTCTTTTGTCACTTTTGCTTGTCCCTAAATATTACCATTTACAAATATCTAAATATATTTATTACTCTTTTCCAAATATATCTCTTTTAATACTACTAAATTGTCTTAGTATATGAAAGTTAACACTCAAGATTGTTATACACAAAGGGTAACTTAGTAATAGTCTGGTCATATACAAATTATACATATTAATTGCTCAACCAAGTTTTCTTAGTATGCATAAATACTTAAAAAGTGTAACAGATTCTTATATTAAATAACATAGTGAGTATGTTGCAACACCTAAGTATAACAATTATCAGGTCAAGAAAAAGTATAACAATTAAGTTCAACACTTCATTAAAACATGTGTGAATTACATGATCAATATTCACATAACCAATAAAATCAATGTCAAATTATATCCTAATTTGATGGCAAATAACAGAAATAAGTCAAATAACTACAGGAGAAAGAAAGTAAGAAGGGTTACCAGATGCTGCAAGAGCAATGCCTTCAACAAGAATGACAGCACCAAAACCAAGCCAAGCAAGAATAAAAGCGGTTTCGTTTTTACTCTGTTCAACAACGGGTTGTTTTTGTTGTTGTTCTGAAACGAAAGCGGGTTTTTCAACTGGTGTTCGGCGAATTATAGAGGAGGCTCTTTGTCCCTTTTGTTGTTTCGGTTTCTTTTTATTGTTGCTACTGCTTGGATTAGAAGATGGGCCGAAGCCCAACCCAGGAGGGGTTTTGGGAGCAGAATCGGAGGATTCAGAAGGCTTTTCGGATCTGATTGTGAGTGTGGGAGAGCGAGAAGGAGAAGGAGAAGGAGAAGGAGAGAACAGGAATTGAGTTCTGGTGGTAAAGGAAGAGACGAATTGTGTTTGCAGTGCCATTTTCACTTCTCGAGTAGTTTACCACCACATAGTTTCTTTCTGTTACTGATAACGATAACGTTAACGCCACACACACCTCCTATATTTCTTAAATAAATTATTAATTAATTTTTTTGATTTATTAATTAATTTAATTCTACACAGCTGTAATAAAAACTTTATTAAGAGAGAAGAACACGTGGAGCATCAAAATTGGGTATATGTGGACTAACACTCCTCAGCTTGAGTCGACAAATAAAACCCTCCTTTTAATTTGTAGAACAAATATTGTGTTTGTTTTCTACATTATCTATTTCCAAATAAAATTTTTATTTGATGAAAGATATAGTTTAAACTAGTCTTTTAATAATTTTTCTCTTACGTAATTTCTACACCGAAAATGCTACTTCTACACCGACAATTATGAGGGTAAAATAGCATTTTAATAGATTTTCTCTTACTTTCTGCCAACTTTTGTATTTTTCCACACCGGCACCCTCCTCTCTCTCTCTCTCTCTCTCTCTCCCTCTCCCTCTCCCTCTCCCTCCCCCTCCCCCTCCCCTCTCTCTAAGTCAGAGGAAGACTTTTCTACATAGAACATAGGCTTTCTCTTGCTCATACCCTTTACAGTCTCCCTCCCTCCCTCTCTCTCGCTCTCTCTCTAAGCCAGAGGAAGACTTTTCTACATAGAACATATGCTTTCTCTTGCTCATACCCTTTACAGGCCTGGAGAGGATATATCTTAGTAGCACTTCAATCATTGGTCCATTCATGACTTCTTGTGATTCTCTCCCAACAAATGTTCTTTTAATTTGCAATAATATGTTCGATGATACTTTCCTTGATTGTCGAAAAACCTTTGAGCCTTAGTTGTTTATACTTTCTTGTCTAAGATGAATGTGTATATGGTACACACACCAAGCTCTCCACTCACTTTTGTGTATGTCCTTTTTGAGATGTCAGAAAATAATAATCATATAAATAATTTGATTCGTGTCAAACCACTTAGAAATGACTTAACATTAATATTATTTAAAATTTAATTACACCTAAAAAATAGAGACTAAATTTGTTTTATATTTTTCTAAATTTTTTTGGGAATTAAAATAAGCGCAGTCGAGGAGATGCGAATGACATGTTGGTTTTTTGCAATTAATATGTGACTGTAAAATAAAATATACATATAAAAGAGACATAGTTGATGTATATGACAAAAAAATCACAAACTTAAGAACATAAATAGAACCCCAACCCCAAAATCACGACCAAACTATTAAGAATATCAATGTATTTACACTTGATGCCAAACTGTTAAGAAAACAGTTTATGAACGTTACCAATTAACACACAAAGACACACACACACACACACTATCTCATGTCATGCACGCCTCTCTACTTTGTCCCTTTTGTCATAAATCAAAATATAAAAAGGTAACCGACGAAGTATAGCAACACTCCTCAGCTTGAGTCGACAAATATAACTCTGCTTTTAATTTGTAGCAAAATATTGTGTTTGTTTTCTACATTGTCCATTTCCAAATAAAATTTTTATTTGATCAAAGATATAGTTTAAACTAGCCTTTTAATAATTTATATTTTACGCAATTTCTACACTGAAAAGGCTACTTCTACACTGACAGTTATGAGAGTAAAATAGCTTTTTAATAGATTTTCTCTTACTTTCCACCAACTTTTGTATTTCTCCATTTCCACACCGGCATCCTCCTCTCTCTCTCTCTCTCTCTCTCTCATATTTTTCAATCCCTCTATCCTAAACACTCACATGATCTCCCTCCTATTCACATGTTGTACTTTCACCTTCTTGCTTCCTCTTCATTATTTTTACACTTAATTTTAACACATTTATTCTTTCTATCTTTTTCCTTTGCCCCCTTTTGGGATTATTTTTTTTCACTTTTAAGAAAAGATTCTTTTTGGAATCAATTATCTATCTTATAAATGGAAGGGCTAGTGAAATATCATTACTATAACTTTTATTACTGAGACACGTGTCATTTATTAAAGAATATCCAACTCAAAGTACGTTATTTCTCAATTTTGTACTCTATCTCTTCAAGCAAGCAACACCTATCTACATTTCTTGCTAGCTCTCCTAAATGATCGTCCCATGGGTAAAGATCCTCTAACGTTTGTCATACCCTAATTTTGTCCGCCTAGGTCAAAACCCTAATTCTCAACAAAAATAAATAAATTGAGAAGTGTGGCATTATTTTGAAGAGTGTGAAGAACATTGTGCATACATTTTTTTGAGTTTTTAGGGCAAAAGGGTATTTTGGTCATTTTCTAAAAATAGGATAATTTTTCATCAAAAATCATTGTGCAATTTTAGAGGAAACTATTTGAAGCAAGACACCCTTGGTCATATATTTTTTTGCGCATACATGCACGCAATTGCATAAAAATTCAAATTCAAAAAAGGCATCAAAAAGGAATATTCTACAAAAATTTCAAGATGAGGTTTTTATGATATTTTTGGTCATGGTGATCTCATAAAATGGCATATTCCTAAGATTCCTAGTATGTGGCCTAAATTGGGTGTATTTTTGTACAATTATCCTAAGAAGAATAATCAAAAATGAAGGGATAATAGAATGGTCATATGATAGTACAATAGTACAATATGACAACTTGCAAAACTTGGGCACCACTCTCCCAATGTGGTCGAATACCCCCCTTCATTTCCCTCTCATTTTTGCATTTTTTTTGCCCCTCATCAAAGTGTGTTTCAATCCTCACCCTTGATTCAAAATTAAAATGCAATCCTAGAATGAGATGAGGTACACAATGACCTAAATGCCCCTAAACCTAATTGCACATTATATATACCCTCATATCCTCACCTCTCACAAGGTTTTGGCTCACAATTCACACTCAAAAACCTAGCCTCTCCTCTTCTCCCTTCTTGGCCGAATACACCTCCTCATTCCCTCACCTCATTTCTTCACTTTTTCACTTCAAATCAACATTCTAGTCCTAAATCCTTCATCATCCTTGCATTCTCTTCAAAGATCCATCTTCAAATCTCAAGAATCAAGCTCAAGATTGAAGATTAGAGGGTTGATTCAAGTGGTTTAGTGTTCATTCACCTTATTTCTTTTGCTATTCTAGCTTGGAGTTGAGGTATACTCTCAATCTTAACATCATCAAAATTTTAGCATAAAAAATGTAGATCATCAATCTATTTTTGCATATCAAGCATTTCTTTGCATTTTAGTGCTATATTTTATGTTGAAATGTTGATATAATTGTTGTTGTTGAATGAGAGATGTGTTTCAAGCATTTTGACAAACACTTTGGGAGGTTTGGATGCTTGAAATGCATCTCTCTCTTTTGGAATAAATTGTGTGTTTGTGCTATTTTCATTTTGTGCTTGCATTTTCATGAATAAAATTGTGATTTGGGATTATGTTTCATTTCGCATATTGTAGAAAAATTAGAATTTGTGTGATCTTAGTGCATTCCTTTGCTTAATCATGTGAATCCTTGCCAAAAAGTTTGATCTATGTCATTTGCTTGCATGATTTTGTTGCTTTCAAAGAATAAAATGAGGTTTTAGCTCTATGTTGGTGTCGCATTTCATGAGATAATTAGGGTTTGTGCTTGTTTTTGTTGCTTGCTTTGAAAATCATGTTTGTGTTGATGATTTGGTAAGAGGATTTAACACTTATGCACTTGTACATATCCCAAGTGTTAAAGATTACCTAAAGGGATTCAACACCTTAATTGTATATGCTTACGCTTGCATTGTTGATTGTTTTGCTTGCAACTTGTTAAAGTTTACACTTTGGTTCTTGATTTGGAAATTGATTTGAATTCTCTACTTCTTTTTCTTTTGGATGCCACGCCATCCCAACAAACTTTTGTGATCAATATCACCCTCCAATTCTCTTCCTCTCTTCTTCAAGTCATTTCTTTTTCCAAATTATTTTCCAAATTAAAACTTTTCTTCAAATTGTTTTTCTATAGCAATCAAATTTTTTCTAAGATCAACAATAAACCTCTTTGAAAACTCATAAGGAGGCAAGTCGGACGTACGGCCGGTGTTGTCTAGCGTCCTAAGATCGGAGCTGTACAGCTCAAACATCTTGGGATACTTATGAGAATTAAAACAAGTAATTAACAACTTGAACCCTATTTCAAAAAATGAGTAAGGAATCGAGTCGGATGTACATCCGGTATTGGTTAGCGTCTTAGGGTTAGCGAGCTGTACAGTTCGGGCGAGCCTAAGATACTTGCTCAAATAAAAGCAACCAACCTCACAACAAATCTTTTTCTTCCTTAATCAAAAAACATTTTCAATAAGTAGGGGGCACGTCGTCTGTACAGGCGGAGTTGTCTTTGTTCTAGGTCTAGTGGACTGTACAGTCTAGGACCGAAAACCCCTACAATAAAAAACACCAACACAAAGTTTCTCGACTCAAGAGAACTACGT
Source organism: Astragalus glycyphyllos (assembly GCA_963573325.1). Classification (NCBI taxonomy): domain Eukaryota; kingdom Viridiplantae; phylum Streptophyta; class Magnoliopsida; order Fabales; family Fabaceae; genus Astragalus; species Astragalus glycyphyllos. Next base: position 40,656,924 of record OY754310.1, read on the forward strand.
AAGCTTTGAATTCTCCATCGCACCGGGAGATACGTAGGAGCGGGTCACATCCCGTCAAGCACACTTTTAAAAAAAATAATAAAAAGATTCTTCTTTTCCCCCGTTTTCAAAAACATTTTCTCAAATAAAAAAAGAAGTAGAATGAATTGTTTCAAATCAACTCTGTCAAAACCGCACATCAAGTTAAAGGTTCCCTTTCGGTAGAAAGGAGGTGTGGGGTGCTAATACCTTCCCCACACCTAACCGACCCCCGAACCTACATCTCTAGTTCTCAAAGGACCACCCGCCTTAAAAAGGACCCTTTTTTCAATGTTTTGGTCCCTAAATAAAAAATGTTGATGGCGGCTTCACAAATTTTCACGTTGTACGATGAAAGGTCCAATCCGGATTTTTCGGGGTGCAACAGCTGGCGACTTCACTGGGGACTTTCTTTTTAAAAAAAAACGAGGGTCAGGCCTAATTAACTTGATGTGCGGTTTAATTGTTTGATTTGAATGTGATTGTTCTATTTCTCTCTTTTATTCTCCTTCTTTTTCTTCTCTCTTTCTGATGTTTGAATGTTCTCTTGCATTCTCGTGTTGTTATGTTGCATTCATGTGCATTTGACTCTTCTTCTTCTATGTTCGCTTCTTGTTCCTTCTTCTCCTTTCATCTTCTTTTGTTTATATGTTTAATATGATCATGCATTTCTCCAATCACCATGTCCCCTTCTTCTTTGCTCCCTTTCTTCAAGGTAAGCTCATGCATCATTCCCCCAATTCTACTATGATCCCTTCTTCTTTGCTCCCTTTCTTCAAGGTAAGTTCATGCATTCCCCCGATTCTATTATGACCCCTATTCTTGGCTCCCTTTCTTGAGGTAAGCAGTGCATATGATTGTTGTTGGAACCCTAGGTTAGTTTACTTGTTTGTATTGAAATGATATATGCTTGCAAAACCCTAGGGTAGACGACTCTTTGTCTGGACTGTTTCTGGATTTTCTTTGCAGGTGGGGGGGTATGTTTGTCGTTGTGCTCCTACACACACGTTGCACTCTTTTTACCCTTATATTTCTTGGTGAGACAGCCCTATACCCGGGCTAGAGCATATCTTAGGCTGGAACGAAGTCATTAGTGGCTGCTCACTGGACGTACGTCTTGTTGGGTGGTTGCGAAGACTTCACCTAGAGTTTGGCTTTGTTTGAAGACATCATCACTTGGACGTACGTCCCTGGGATCGGTGCTCTCAGATGAGGTCGTTGGCTCTAGGAACCTTATTTAGGGTCCTTCTTTTAGTGCTATCCTTGAAGTGTGTACCCGTAGAAATAGCCATAGACCCTGTCTCTAAGAAACCTTGGTAGGACACAAAGGAGCTGCATACCCTTGCACCTGAATAAAGATTTTTGCAAATAAACCGAAAATTTTCAAAAAAAATGTATGTGAATTTCTAGCTTTTGAAAAACTGTCGTGTTGAAAATATTATTTTTTTTTTCATCATGCATCCATTCATACACTTTGCATGCATTCTCACCAGTGCCGGGGAAATTGTAGATACCAAAAAAAAAATGCATTTTGCATCGCATGCATACACATATACTCATGCATCCATTCATTTCATGCATCCATGCATCTATTCATTCAGGCTCTTACACAATAAATATTTAAACAAACAGAAAAGGCAAGCTGGTTCGCCGTCACCGTTACTACACTCGTCTACAAGCAAGGCTCATGGCAGAGAATCAAGAAAGTCCAGACATTGAGATTGAGAGTTACCACTCGGGTCCGGATGATCCGATTATAGAGATACTCAACCCCGAGCAGCTAGCTCAAGAAAACCGGGTTTTGAAGGATAAGGTAGGGGCTATGGAGGCCCAGATGGTTGAAATGATGGGTATGCTGAGGAATCTGAAAGGTGGGGCCAGTGCTGAGGCCATCGCCGTTGTAAACCCTGATGGAGTTGTCACCTTCATTCCCCCTCCGAGGCCTGTTAATACTGCAACTACCATTCCTCCTCCGGGAACAGGGATCCCTCATTTTGTCCACTCTCCAGGGGCAACCGGTCAGAGCCATCCAGCTGCTCAGAGGTACCCGTGGGGAATGCCAGTCGGTTATACGCCTCAAAATGTTGAATCCAATCCAACTGGGGTAACAGGGCCAAGTCAGGCTGCTGTGGTCGTACCTGGTGGAGTTGTTGGTAGACCACAGGTCCACGCTCTTAATCATGATGCTGCGCTACAGAGAAATCCACTCAGTCCTACTCCTTGGATCACTACCAATCCTCAGAATGTTGCGTATCAAGTAGGAAGTCCCGCTCAGTTTGGGGGAAATTATTATGGCATGAGTAGTCATCCTCAGGGGCATGTGTTTGAAAACTCTCAGCCCAGAGACCAGTATCGTGTGCTTGAAGAACGGTTAAGGGCTGTGGAAGGTACAGGTGTTAGAGTCAAGGATGCCCGTGATTTGTGTCTCGTTCCAGATATAGTCCTTCCTCCAAAGTTTAAGGCACCTGATTTTGACAAGTACCGGGGTGCTGGTTCTCCATCAAGTCATATAACCATGTATTGCCGAAAAATGGCTGCGCATGCTAGTGATGATAAGCTGTTGATCCACTGCTTTCAGAATAGTTTAGCTGGGGCATCCTTAGACTGGTACATGCAGTTACAGTCTTCCGACATCCATAGTTGGAAGGACCTCTCAGAAGCCTTTTTGAAACAGTACCAGTACAATATGGATATGGCTCCAGATCGATCTCAGTTACAGCACATGGGCAAAGGAGATAAAGAATCTTTTAAAGAATACGCCCAACGGTGGAGAAGTACAGCTGCACAAGTAAAGCCATCATTAACAGAGAAAGAGATGGTATACATGTTCATGGAAACTCTTCCGGCAATCTACTACGACAGACTGATAGGGAGTGTCTCGTCAAATTTCTCAGACATGGTAGTTATTGGGGAAAGGCTTGAAAACGGTTTGCGTAGCGGGAAGATCGCCAACCACTTTGGTAGTTCAGGTAGTTCAGGCAGTTCAGGTGGACAAAGAAAGCCCTCTTCTCATTTCCCTAAAAAGAAGGAGGGAGAGACCAATGTAATTTCCGGAGGAAATCCATCTTTCAGTACTCCACCGCAGACGGTACCATTCTCGGCACCAGTGCAACCTCAACGAGCCAATGATGGTTATAAAGCCCAGAACTACCAGTATAAGAAGCGCATCAGTTTTGATCCAATCCCGATGACTTACACGGAGCTGTTCAATCATCTGGTCTCCAAAAACCTAATCAACACTCGCTCGATGAAGCCTCTCCAGCCTCCTTTCCCTAGGAGCTATAATGCCAATGCTACTTGTAGTTTTCATGAGGGTGGAATCGGTCACACAGTGGAGGACTGCAAAGCTTTTAAGCACGTAGTTCAGGACTTAATCGACGCTAATTGGGTTTCTTTCAAACAGAACAGTCCAAGTATAACTACAAATCCACTGCCAGGACATGGGAATCCGTCGACCAATGCAATAGAAGATTCTACTGGACAGGTGATAAGGGAGGTTGAGAAAATTAAAACTCCCTTGGATTCCATTCACGCTAAATTGTGTCGATTTGAGGTCATTGAGAAAGGATGTTGTCAGGAGAATGGGTGTGCTGATTCCCTGTGTAAAGGGGTCTGTGAAGTTTTTAAGCATATCTTGCAAGACTTGATGGACCGTTGTGTAGTTCAGGTAGTTACTTTTGAAACAGAAGAAAGCGTGATGACCCTTCAAGCCGAGAGAAAGGGGATGGCAGAGGAAAGAAAGAGCAGGTTGTTGGCCAAACTAAGAGGCCATGATCCTTGGTCAAAAAAGATCCCTATCTGTGATATTCGCCAGAGCTTTAAGAGTGCAGGGTTGCTGGACCCTAATCAAATCGCTGCCATTGGGGATGGTCCTGGAGCTGAAAAAGGTGATACCAGCCTAGTCCGCCGTTGCTTTGTCGGTGAAAAGTTGAAGAATTGGGAAGCTGCTGACTTTCCCGTGGCTTTTAATTCAAAGTAATAATTTGTAATGCACCCCTGTGGCTCTGCCCAAGGCCATAGGATAAGTTGTTAGGGGCACGCATGTTTTTATCTTCATTACTATCATCATCAATAAAAAACGTTGTTTTTGAAATTCATCAATAAAATCATTTCCCTTAATTTCATGTGTCTTCTCCGCTCTATTTTATTTTGCCTGTTTGTTTCGCCTTTCATTCTGCTTTTTGCCTCTGCAAATGCAGATCAACAATAATTATCTCTGAAAATAACAATGCCGATGATCCATATTTTGACTTTGATCATCCAATTAATCAAACTGAGGGAGATGTTGAGAACAACTGGGAAGCTCCTCCAAAACTAATGAGATTAATGGAACAGGAAGAAAGGGTCATTCAGCCTCACAGAGAATCAACTGAGGTAATCAACTTGGGTACAGATGAGAACAAGAAACAGGTTAAGGTCGGTACCGCAATGAATGACAGTGATCGTATGAAGTTAATTCAGCTCCTGCGCGATTACGTTGACATTTTTGCATGGTCATATCAAGATATGCCTGGGTTGGATACCGATATTGTTGTGCACAAGTTGCCAGTAAGGCCAGAATGCCCGCCTGTAAAGCAAAGACTGAGAAGAATGAAGCCAGAGATGTTTTTTAAAATCCGGGATGAGGTAAAGAAACAGTTTGATGCCGGGTTTCTAGCGGTTGCCAAGTATCCTCAATGGGTTGCCAATATCGTCCCGGTTCCGAAGAAGGACGGGAAAGTCAGAATGTGTGTCGATTACAGGGATCTGAACAGAGCCAGCCCCAAAGATAATTTCCCCCTACCCCACATTGATATTCTGGTGGACAGTACAGCCAACACTCTTTATTCTCCTTCATGGACGGATACTCAGGATACAATCAGATAAAGATGGCTCCGGAAGATATGGAGAAAACAACCTTCATAACTCTCTGGGGAACCTTTTGCTATAAGGTGATGCCTTTCGGACTCAAAAACGCCGGTGCGACGTATCAGAGGGCCATGGTGACATTGTTCCACGACATGATGCACAAGGAAATCGAGGTGTATGTGGATGATATGATTGCTAAATCCAAGACTGATGAAGAGCATATTGTGAATCTGCAAAAACTCTTTGAACGTCTAAGGAAGTTCAAACTCAGATTAAACCCAGCTAAATGCACCTTCGGTGTAAGATCCAGAAAGCTACTGGGGTTCATCGTCAGTCAGAAAGGGATAGAAGTTGATCCAGATAAAGTCAAAGCAATCCTCGAAATGCCAGTACCAAAGACTGAAAGGGAGGTCCGTGGTTTTCTTGGGAGATTGAACTACATCTGAAGGTTCATATCCCAACTGACAGCCACTTGCGAGCCTCTCTTTAAGCTATTGTGCAAGAACCAAGAATCCAAATGGAACGATGATTGTCGGAGAGCCTTCGAGAGAATTAAAGAGTATCTTCAGAATCCACCAATTCTGATGCCACCGGTGTCCGGAAGACCGCTGATCTTGTACCTAACCGTGTTAGACAATTTGATGGGGTGTGTGCTGGGGCAGCAAGATGATGAAAGACCTGTGCACAGAATTCAAAATCCAGCATCATAACTCTTCCCCCTATCGACCCAAGATGAATGGGGCAGTCGAAGCGGCCAACAAGAATATCAAGAGAATAGTTCAAAAGATGGTGGTAATCTACAAAGATTGGCATGAGTTGCTTCCTTTTGCTTTGCACGGATACCGCACTTCAGTGCGTACCTCAACTGGGGCAACCCCTTTTTCTCTAGTATATGGGTCAGAGGCAGTCCTCCCTATTGAGGTTGAAATACCCTCCCTGCGGGTATTGATGGAAACCAAATTGGAAGAAGCTGAATGGGTACAAGCTCGTCTGGATCAGTTAAATCTCATTGAGGAAAAAAGAATTGCAGCTTTGTGTCATGGACAGCTGTATCAACAGAGGATGAGGACGGCCTTCGACAAGAAAGTTTGCCCTCGAGAGTTCAACGAGGGAGATCTTGTTCTCAAAAAGATATTGCCCATTCAGAGCGATCCCCGAGGAAAATGGACTCCCACTTATGATGGACCTTATGTGGTCAAGAAAGCCTTCTCTGGAGGAGCACTAATACTCACCAACATGGACGGTGAAGAACTCAGAAACCCAGTCAATTCAGATTCGGTGAAGAAGTATTATGCCTGAAAGAAATAGACGAAAAAAGAGAAAGATAAGCCAAGTAAGAGTTAGCTCGCTAGGTTGAAAACCCGAAAGGGCGGCCTAGGCAAAATCAGAGCGACCCGGTGGATTGAAAACCCGCAAAGGGCGATCCAGGCAAAAATTAGGGTCAGAAAACTTGGGCATGAAAATAAACAAGGGCATACAGCACTCCTGAAGGTTTGGATAGAGGGGTGATCAAGGTCAAGGACATAAATGTTTGGCATTGTTCCACAGAGACGGACATTTAGAAACTAGCTTTTCTCTCTTTTTCGTGTCTTTTTGTAGTTTAAATTTTCAAATGTTTTGAACAGTCGGCGTAACTTTCTGTACGACCGGTTTCCACATCAATAAAGTTCAATTTTTCTCATATCTGTTTGCTTTTCTATTTTCTGCTTTTTTAGCTCAAAATAAACGTTTTATGATGATGGTAATACTGAATTGTAAAACATGTGCATAAATCCTAGAGCATTGCAATCATTGCGAAATCCCCAAAAGTCACGGGAAGGAAGTGATTTCTCAAAAACAAATTAATGTTGCAAGGAAAATAATTGCGCCATCAATCACTTCAGATGGCAAATCATAAAGCAAACCTGCACCCGGCCCGTGCGCCGCAGCAACTCTAATAAGTTCCCCAGTCTTGTGCCATGAGTGTCACGGGTCGGTCGAACCAGCAAAGAGAAAATAAGTCAAGAGCAAAAAAAAAACCGATCAGAAAAAAGAAAGCTGATCAAGAAGAATCAAAAGAAAATCAAAAGCATTATCACGGCATTCATCAAATCATCGCATCGCATGCACTCGCATCACACGCACTCGCATAACATGCTTTTGCATAACATGCACCCATGCTCCATGTACTATGCCTTGCATCTGCTAACGTATGCAGGTACTGTGGATCAGTGCGGCAGCATTGACCAATTGAAGAAAACTAATTGGATTTGCGGATCCCCCTTTGGACCCACGTGTCCCCCAGAAGATTGACTTCACTTCGTATTCGAGCTGCGAGTAAGTCCCCCTGACCTCAATAGGTCCAATCGAAAAGGATAGCTGTGTTGGCCTAAAACATGGCGCAATCCTAGGGAAATATCGAGATCTAGACTTGATATAGTACCCTCCCCCGGTCGCTCGAAAGACCACCCCTTTGAGCCCACGTGCTCCCCAGGCCCAAGTGCAAACTCGGATCGTTCGCGATTCGTTAAAAGGCTTTAGGCAGCCTCCTTCGCCAGCTTAATGAGGGCCGGCACCCTTTTTTTTGTTTTCTTTACTGCTTTCGCTGGCTTATTGAGGGTTGGCACCAATTGATTCCAAAAAGAAAAACAAAAAAAGAGAAGAAAAAAAAATCTTTTCATTGCATTTGTATCATATTTCAAAAAGGAACAAAAAAAAGAGAAAAAAAGAAAAAGGAAAATTCTGGTTTCTCTAAGTAGACAAAATTGGTATAATTTCTGAATTCTTTATTTCTATTTTGCCTCGGAATATGTTTCGGCCAATTCATATTCCTTGTTAAAATCCAAATAAAGAGGGGCAGCTGTCATACCCTAATTTTGTCCGCCTAGGTCAAAACCCTAATTCTCAACAAAAATAAATAAATTGAGAAGTGTGGCATTATTTTGAAGAGTGTGAAGAACATTGTGCATACATTTTTTTGAGTTTTTAGGGCAAAAGGGTATTTTGGTCATTTTCTAAAAATAGGATAATTTTTCATCAAAAATCATTGTGCAATTTTAGAGGAAACTATTTGAAGCAAGACACCCTTGGTCATATATTTTTTTGCGCATACATGCACGCAATTGCATAAAAATTCAAATTCAAAAAAGGCATCAAAAAGGAATATTCCACAAAAATTTCAAGATGAGGTTTTTATGATATTTTTGGTCATGGTGATCCCATAAAATGGCATATTCCTAAGATTCCTAGTATGCGGCCTAAATTGGGTGTATTTTTGTACAATTATCCTAAGAAGAATAATCAAAAATGAAGGGATAATAGAATGGTCATATGATAGTACAATAGTACAATATGACAACTTGCAAAACTTGGGCACCACTCTCCCAATGTGGTCGAATACCCCCCTTCATTTCCCTCTCATTTTTGCATTTTTTTTGCCCCTCATCAAAGTGTGTTTCAATCCTCACCCTTGATTCAAAATTAAAATGCAATCCTAGAATGAGATGAGGTACACAATGACCTAAATGCCCCTAAACCTAATTGCACATTATATATACCCTCATATCCTCACCTCTCACAAGGTTTTGGCTCACAATTCACACTCAAAAACCTAGCCTCTCCTCTTCTCCCTTCTTGGCCGAATACACCTCCTCATTCCCTCACCTCATTTCTTCACTTTTTCACTTCAAATCAACATTCTAGTCCTAAATCCTTCATCATCCTTGCATTCTCTTCAAAGATCCATCTTCAAATCTCAAGAATCAAGCTCAAGATTGAAGATTAGAGGGTTGATTCAAGTGGTTTAGTGTTCATTCACCTTATTTCTTTTGCTATTCTAGCTTGGAGTTGAGGTATACTCTCAATCTTAACATCATCAAAATTTTAGCATAAAAAATGTAGATCATCAATCTATTTTTGCATATCAAGCATTTCTTTGCATTTTAGTGCTATATTTTATGTTGAAATGTTGATATAATTGTTGTTGTTGAATGAGAGATGTGTTTCAAGCATTTTGACAAACACTTTGGGAGGTTTGGATGCTTGAAATGCATCTCTCTCTTTTGAAATAAATTGTGTGTTTGTGCTATTTTCATTTTGTGCTTGCATTTTCATGAATAAAATTGTGATTTGGGATTATGTTTCATTTCGCATATTGTAGAAAAATTAGAATTTGTGTGATCTTAGTGCATTCCTTTGCTTAATCATGTGAATCCTTGCCAAAAAGTTTGATCTATGTCATTTGCTTGCATGATTTTGTTGCTTTCAAAGAATAAAATGAGGTTTTAGCTCTATGTTGGTGTCGCATTTCATGAGATAATTAGGGTTTGTGCTTGTTTTTGTTGCTTGCTTTGAAAATCATGTTTGTGTTGATGATTTGGTAAGAGGATTTAACACTTATGCACTTGTACATATCCCAAGTGTTAAAGATTACCTAAAGGGATTCAACACCTTAATTGTATATGCTTACGCTTGCATTGTTGATTGTTTTGCTTGCAACTTGTTAAAGTTTACACTTTGGTTCTTGATTTGGAAATTGATTTGAATTCTCTACTTCTTTTTCTTTTGGATGCCACGCCATCCCAACAAACTTTTGTGATCAATATCACCCTCCAATTCTCTTCCTCTCTTCTTCAAGTCATTTCTTTTTCCAAATTATTTTCCAAATTAAAACTTTTCTTCAAATTGTTTTTCTATAGCAATCAAATTTTTTCTAAGATCAACAATAAACCTCTTTGAAAACTCATAAGGAGGCAAGTCGGACGTACGGCCGGTGTTGTCTAGCGTCCTAAGATCGGAGCTGTACAGCTCAAACATCTTGGGATACTTATGAGAATTAAAACAAGTAATTAACAACTTGAACCCTATTTCAAAAAATGAGTAAGGAATCGAGTCGGATGTACATCCGGTATTGGTTAGCGTCTTAGGGTTAGCGAGCTGTACAGTTCGAGCGAGCCTAAGATACTTGCTCAAATAAAAGCAACCAACCTCACAACAAATCTTTTTCTTCCTTAATCAAAAAACATTTTCAATAAGTAGGGGGCACGTCGTCTGTACAGGCGGGGTTGTCTTTGTTCTAGGTCTAGTGGACTGTACAGTCTAGGACCGAAAACCCCTACAATAAAAAACACCAACACAAAGTTTCTCGACTCAAGAGAACTACGTAAGCTTTGAATTCTCCATCGCACCGGAAGATACGTAGGAGCGGGTCACATCCCGTCAAGCACACTTTTAAAAAAAATAATAAAAAGATTCTTCTTTTCCCCCGTTTTCAAAAACATTTTCTCAAATAAAAAAAGAAGTAGAATGAATTGTTTCAAATCAACTCTGTCAAAACCGCACATCAAGTTAAAGGTTCCCTTTCGGTAGAAAGGAGGTGTGGGGTGCTAATACCTTCCCCACACCTAACCGACCCCCGAACCTACATCTCTAGTTCTCAAAGGACCACCCGCCTTAAAAAGGACCCTTTTTCAATGTTTTGGTCCCTAAATAAAAAATGTTGATGGCGGCTACACAAATTTTCACGTTGTACGATGAAAGGTCCAATCCGGATTTTTCGGGGTGCAACAACGTTTTGCCTATTAAAATAAGCGCAGTCGAGGATATGCGAATAACATGTTGGTTTGTTGCAATTAATATGTGACTGTAAAATAAAAGACGTATAAAAGAGACATAGTTGATGTATAGCTTCTAGTGCATTTTTAAATTCCTCATTTATCTACCATCAAATGAATATTCTCTCTTATACTTATAAATTAATTACAAATGTCCATTTATCTCACTTTCTTTCCAATTTTAATTAATATTTCTTTTTACTAATTTTAATGTTTGTTTCCACTATGATTATCGATTTTCACTAACTTCTTTTACTATTTTCACCATTTTAAAAAATAGATTAATTCAAATAATAATAAAATTAAACACTTTAATAAAATTAATTAATTCAAATACTAATATCGAAAAGTCATTTACCTCATGTGCACTACAACAAAGACTAATTTCTTGAAGGACTGAGATCATTTTAAGGAGTTGACTTCTCCTATCAAATCTTTCTTATTTTATAAGCACAAGCTAGAGATCGAATCGTTGACTAGATGGTCAAAGCCCAAATATCTACCTCTTGTGCTACACCATGTTGGTATGCACTAATATAACATGGCTTTTTTTTCATACCCCCATTGGACCAAATACACCCAACATGATCAAACTACAAATTTCACCCCTGATTCACAACAAAAAGTGAGTAATTTTTTTTCCAGAAATACCTTTCGTAACATAATTCCGGATTTTTTTTGGAATTTTTTCCGGAAATACCTTTTGTAACATTATTCCGGAAGCATAATTTTTGGAAAATTTCCGGAAATGCCTTTTTCATGTGTTTCTGGAACACATTTTTTCGTTCCGGAACACAATTTATTATTCCGGAAATACTGAGGTGTTTCCGGAAATACCTTTTTGATGTGTTTCCTGAACACATTTTATCATTCTGGAAATACCTTTTTGAGGTGTTTCCGAAAAATTTTAAAATTTTCAAAATCTAGTTAAATTTTTGTGAAATTGACGGGTGTATTTTGGGGTTATTTCGAAAAATGGGGGTATGAAAAAAATGTCATATAACTTTTTTGGTTACCGTGTTTTTGGTGTGCAACATCCACTAATTTTGTCGGTTTTTAATCAATGTTGGGAAACTTGGCCGACCACATTTGTTGTTATACTTCGTCGGTTACCTTTTTATATTTTGATCTATGACAAAAGGGACAAAGTAGAGAGGCGTATTACAACTAAACCATAGTTAGCCTTTTACTGCAGTTAGTTTAGTTTAGTTTAGTTTGTTATTATTAGTTGTTAAACTGTTATTAGTTTGTTTTCATTCAGTTTTACTTTCAGTTAGGACCTGATTCATTGACCTACACTCTTACAAATGTAGGCTCTCTTCTGTATATATACCTCAATTGACTCAATGAATTTCACATAGTTTTCATCTTATCTCATTTGATTCATATGGCTTTAATAGCTTAATATGGTATCAGAAGAACTTGTATAACTCTGATTCATCGTGTCGTCATCTACCTCTCACTCATCTCCGACGATTACTTCCTCCGTCGACACCACTGATCCCTACTACATCCATCACACCGATCACACCGGTTTGGTCCTCGTTTCAAAGCCCCTTGATGGCATGAACTACTTAACATGGCGGCGTTCAATGATTCTTGCTCTCGATGGCAGAAACAAATTCGGTTTCGTCGACGGGACGATTCCTCAACCCGATGGCAGCGACACTGCCAAACTCCGGCTTTGGAAGAGGAATGATAGCATTGTAGCCTCATGGATCTTGAATTCCCTCACTAAAGAAATCAGTGTGAGTGTCATATACTCCACCTCCGCTTCCACCATCTGGTAGGATCTTGAGAAGTGATTCAACATTAAAAACGGTCCCAGAATCTTTCAATTGAGGAAGGCGTTACTCAATTGCGTTCAAGGAAGTGATTCAATCAACATCTATTTCACGCGTTTCAAGGGTCTCTGGGCAGAACTTGGCGAACTCAAAGCCAATCACAATTGCACTTGCGGCGGCGTGGATCCTCTTCTCACCTCCATAAAGGAGGAATTCGTCATGTCATTCCTCATGGGCGTCAACGACAGTTTTGCACATGCCAGAGGGCAAATCTTGTTGATGAAACCCATACCAGACATTGATGAAGCCTTTTCATTACTGCTTCAAGATGAAACGCAACGCCTGATAGGTGTTCAACCTAATGTCACACCCACCTCTGAAATGGCCTGTGCTGTGTCTCAACCTACTGCAAAAGGAAGACCTCCTCGCAAGGATCTTCCTCTATGCTCGCACTGCAACATCCACAGTCACACCAAGGACAAGTGTTTTAAGTTGCACGGGTACCGTCCAAGTTTCAAGAAATCGAGCAACAATGCTGCTTCAGGTGCCTCTGTCAACAACGTTCTTGACTCAACAGCTGGAGAACAGACCCAATCTTGGTCTCAACAACAATGTCAACAGATTCTTGCCTTGCTTCAGACACAGATGGCTCAGTTACCAAGTGCCTCACAGCAAGAATCTGCAGAAAACTCAGGTATGGAAACCATTGGTATGTCAAATTCCACTTTAAATTCCCCTTATCAAGCACCTAATGCTTGGATTGTTGATTCGGGTGCCACTGCACACATCACCCGCTTTCTTGAGTTTCTTTTCAATTTCAAACCCTTAACCAATAAAGTCGTGCTTTTACCAAATCACACTAGGGTTCAAGTTGTTGGAATAGGCTCTGTTAGAATCAATTCACATATAGTTTTACACAATGTGCTATACATTCCCTCTTTTCATGTCAATCTCATATCTGTTCCTAAAATAACTCCCAATTATAACATTGGTGTATTGTTTGAGGACACTTCTGTTCTTTTCCAGGACACACAGTCACACCAGACGATTGGCAAAGGTGAATTACATCTTGAATTGTTTTTGCTGTATACAGAACACACACTCACAACTGCAGCCTCTTGCGCACTTGTGACTTCTCACTCTACAAATAAAGGTTTAGCCCCTTACTCTTGTAATGTAGATTCTGTTTGTAATATGATCAATGATCATTCTTTGTGGCATTCACGTCTAGGGCATGTCTCTGATAAAGTCTTGAAACTCTTTGCAAATAAAAATTCCTTATATTTTTCATCACATAATTCAAAAGATTGTTTAGTTTGTCCTCTTTCAAAATTTAGAAGGCTTTCTTTTGTTTCAAACAATCATTTTTCTGATGCTCCTTTTGATCTCAATCATGTGGATACTTGGGGGCCATACCATCACCCCACACATGATGGAAAACACTACTTTTTGACTATTGTTGATGATATAGTTCTCGGTTCACTTGGTTGTACTTGATGCAAAATAAATCTGAAGCTCCTCATTTGATAAAAGGTTTTTTTGCTTTTGTTAAAACTAATTTTAGAAAACCTATAAAACAAATGAGATCTGACAATGCAAGAGAATTGAAGCTTGTTGATTTTCTCACTGAGCAAGGTACCATACATCAGTTCAGTTGTCCATATAGGCCTGAACAAAATTCTGTGGTGGAAAGAAAACACCAACTCTTGCTAAATGTTGCAAGGTCCTTGTTGTTTCAATCAAAGACACCAATTGAATTTTGGGGTGAATGTATAACCACTGCTGTGTTGATGATATAGTTCTCGGTTCACTTGGTTGTACTTGATGCAAAATAAATCTGAAGCTCCTCATTTGATAAAAGGTTTTTTTGCTTTTGTTAAAACTAATTTTAGAAAACCTATAAAACAAATGAGATCTGACAATGCAAGGGAATTGAAGCTTGTTGATTTTCTCACTGAGCAAGGTACCATACATCAGTTCAGTTGTCCATATAGGCCTGAACAAAATTCTGTGGTGGAAAGAAAACACCAACACTTGCTAAATGTTGCAAGGTCCTTGTTGTTTCAATCAAAGACACCAATTGAATTTTGGGGTGAATGTATAACCACTGCTGTGTTTTTGATAAATAGAGTACCTACCCCTGCTCTCAAGGGCTGCTCACCCTATGAAATACTTCACAAGAAGCCACCCTCATGTGAACATCTCAAGGTATTTGGATGCTTATGTTATGCAGCCATCCCATTACATCAAAGAAACAAGTTTTCCCCCAGATTTTTACCTACTGTCTCTATGGGATATCCCCTTGGATACAACGGTTACAAGTTGTATGATCTAGCTTCAAAGAAATTCATCATCTCAAGGGATGTGACATTCATTGAAGATAAGTTTCCCTTTGCCTCTACTCCTCCACAGACAGTAGCATAAGACCCCTTTGAACACATTGTCTTGCCAAAACCTCTAGATACCCAAACACTTGAACCAGAAACAGAGCCTGTGACCACTGCAGTTGAACCTCCTGTCACTGCAGAAGAGATGCCAGTTCCTGTAGAAGAACCCACTGTTCCTGCAGATGCACCAAATCAACCCATACAGCCTGACACAGAGTTAAGAAGGTCTAGCCGTATATCCAACCCACCTTCTTACCTGGATGACTATCTTCATCATATCACCTATCCCATATCAGACACCCTGAGCTATTCATCTCTGTCACCAACATATCATTCCTTTATTCTGAATATTAGTCAACACTATGAGCCAAAATTTTATCATCAAGCAGTTAAGTATCCTCAATGGAGGTCTGCCATGAATGAAGAACTCAAGGCATTGGAAGACAACAACACATGGTCCATTGTCTCTCTACCACCAGGCAAGCAAACCATAGGTTGCAGGTGGCTGTACAAGACAAAATTCAACTCAGATGGCTCACTTGACAAGCATAAAGCACGTCTTGTAGCTAAGGGATACACGCAACAATTGGGGATAGACTTTGTAGATACCTTCTCTCCTGCTGCAAAATTGACAACAGTGAGAGTTTTACTAGCTGTGGCAGCTCAAAAACAGTGGCATTTGACTCAACTTGACATCAACAATGCCTTCTTAAATGGTGATTTATTTGAAGAATTATATATGGACTTGCCCTTGGGACATCCTGCTAAGGGGGAGCATCAAGTGTGCAAGTTACACAAATCTTTATACGGCTTGAGATAGGCCTCTAGACAGTGGTTTCATAAATTCTCCAATGCCATCATCGGCCTGGGCTTCACTCAATCTTCTGCAGATCACTCTCTCTTCTCTAAAGGCAGCAATGACAGTTTAATTCTCCTATTGGTATATGTTGATGATATCATCATAGCAAGCCCCAACAAACAGTTAATATCTGAAGCAACTTCTCAGTTGCAGAGTCAATTCAAACTTAAAATTCTAGGTGATTTAAAATATTTTCTTGGGCTTGAGATTGCCAAGTCTACTGCATGAATTCACTTGAACCAAAGGAAGTATACTTTGGAGCTTTTGGAAGACACTGGCTTCACTGAATCAAAACCAGCAAAAATTCCTATGGATCCAGGACTTCAACTGGATGCCACCTTTGGAAGATCCCTCTCAATTCAGAAGGTTAATTGGCAGACTGATGTATCTGTCTATTTCCAGACCAGATATTATCTTTCCCATCAACAAGTTAAGCCAATTTATGGCAGCTCCAAGAACACCTCACCTTCGAGCACTTCATCAAATCCTGCAATACCTCAAGTCAGCTCCTGCACAAGGGTTGTTTTTCTCTGCAGATAACAACACTGTGGTCACTGCTTATGTTGATTCTGATTAGGCCAACTGCAAGATCACCAGGAAATCTACCACTGGTTTTTGCATCTATTTGGGTTCTTCTCTTGTTTGTTGGAAGTCTAAGAAACAACCCACTGTGGCAAGATCCTCAGCTGAAGCTGAGTACAGAGCATTAGCAAGTCTGACAAGTGAACTTCTGTGGTTGCAGCAGCTTCTCTGCGCCTTCCAGATCAATGTCAACTCCACAATGATCATGTGTGACAATAAATCTGCTATACAACTAGCTGAGAATCCAACATCAAATGATAGATCAAAGCATATTGATATAGACTGCCATTTTATAAGGCAGTATGTTACTTTAGGTTTTATTAAACTGGTTCACCTTCCAACTCATCAACAATTGGCAGACATCTTCACCAAGCCATTGCCTCATTGTAAATTTTCGGGTTTTATGTCCAAGTTAGGTCTCTTAGACATCTATACCCCTAACTTGAGGGGGAGTATTACAACTAAACCATAGTTAGCCTTTTACTGTAGTTAGTTTAGTTTAGTTTAGTTTGTTATTATTAGTTGTTAAACTGTTATTAGTTTGTTTTCATTCAGTTTTACTTTCAGTTAGGACCTGATTCATTGACCTACACTCTTACAAATGTAGGCTCTCTTCTGTATATATACCTCAATTGATTCAATGAATTTTAGAGTTTTCATCTTATCTCATTTGATTCATATGGCTTTAATAGCTTAATAAGGCGTGCATGGCATGAGATAGTGTGTGTCTTTGCGTGCTAATCGATAACGTTCATAAATTGTTTTCTTAACAGTTTGGCAGCAAGTGTAAATACATTGATTTTCTTAGAGATAAAAGTAATTTAAACAAAGAGATCAAATAAGTGAGAACTTTAAAGGACATTTTTGTAAATGTCTTACACGGTAGTAGGCCCGGGAGTTCTATAAATTAAGAAACCAATTTCAACTTTCAACATAGTCCAAATCACATTTTAGTAAGCCACCCATAAGATACTCCCTTCTATCGCTTCCTAGTTACTCTCTCTCCACACCTTTGTCAACAATGGCTACCGAGTTCATTGATCTTACAGAAGACGACTCTCCTGACTCCCCTCCATCCTCACCCAGGATTTCTTTAAACACAAACGCACAAATGGTCCCTAATTTCAATGTTGTTTCTACTTCCAGTCATAACCTTCACCCAATGATCCACCCCCACCAATCTGCTCAGTGGCAAACTCCACCCACCTATGATCCTTCTCAGGTTGCTACTATGTTCTATCGTAGTACTCATGTTGGTCAGGTCACTACTGTTTTTGAACCTGTGCCTGAATCAAATATAATTTTCCCCCCAAATGGAGTTGGGATCAGGGAGCCTTGGACTCAAAGAGAGCATGAGTTTGTTTCTTTTAACCTTGATCTGAATAATTTTTTGTTTCCATTATCTCATGCTTCTTTTATACTGACCGCTTTCATTTCCAGTCAAGATTATCTTTAATATGTAATAAATGTTGGGAACACTATTATTTACTATTGTTTTCATTTATCTTGCAATCTCGACCAGAGTCCAGTGTTGGACAACCCTTACACTGCAAACCAGTTTGTGGTTGCGGTTTTTTTCTAAAATCCTTATACTATTTTTTTATTATTATATCTCAGGTTATTTTTTATGGGGATAGTCGAGTTTGGGAACGGTAGGTGGAGCGAAATTGCTAGGCATTTTGTGTGGAGCAAGACACCACAACAAGTTCAGATCTATGCCGCAAGCTTCTTCAGGCACCAAGCAGCCACATACGTTTGCGGCTTTATGAGAAGAAATCCTCCCATAGGTTATTACTTTGTTGCTAATGGTAATTGTATGAGCAGAAACGTAAACTCCATGGATGCTTCTGCCTCATATTCCATGCCTACGATTGTTGCTAGGCAAAATTACACCAGAGGACCTTTAAGTTATTTATTTGTAACAAGTTGGCCCTTTAAGTTTTTTTTGTAACAAATAGGCCCTTTTAGTGATTACTCTAGCTTATAAATTTTGATGTAATGCTACTTTATATATTGTGATTACTCTAGCTTATGTATTTTGATGCAACCAAGCATATTTTGGTGTATTTTGATGTAATCAACCATATGACATTTTACTAAAAGGGCCAACGGTGTCAACGTTAGGTAACTTAAAGGGTCTATTTGTTACAAAAAAAAACTTAAAGGGCCAACTTGTTACAAATAAATAACTTAAAGGTCCTCTGGTGTAATTTTGTCTTGTTGCTAATGAAGCACCACTGGAAACTGTCACTCTTTTCAGAAAGAATGCTCATTTTCCCCAGGTTCCACCATGTGGTGGAGAATCTAGCCTCAACAACATTACCTATGGAGGTGGCCCAAGAAGTTCCGGGACTGCTAGTGATGATGGAGAAATTGATTTGGAGCTTCGCTTAGGTTGAATTCAATAAAAAGTTTTGAATTATGTGTCATGCATGTGGGGACAAATAAAGCTTGCCAAGTTTCAATTTCAGTTTCGATTTCAGTTTCATCGTAATATATTTGCCTTTTTCCCTTTTTTATTTCTTTTTAATTTGGTTGGTCGTGATTTTGGGGTTTTAGTAACGTTCTTAAGTTCGTGATTTATTTGTACTCGAACTTAAAGTAGCCTTCCAAAAAACACTAGAAGCTAGTGTAAAAATGCTATAAATTAGTCATAGGAGTACCCCTTGTACCCCAATAATAAAAAATTCTTGCTTATAAAAAAGAATTTATCCGTTATAAGTTATTTGTTATAAGCTAGCTGATTTAACATTGACAAAAAAGAGCCTAAAAATGTGACTTGTATCAATTGTTGATGCCTCATATTCGCAGACCATGGTTGTTGTGTTCATTTTATTTTTGACATCAACACGATGTATGTCATTCAAAATAGAATTCTAGATAAGATTAGCTAAAGGAAGTGCGAGGAGCATATATTACAAGATGCTCGTGCCAAGACATGAACAGTACCATTACAGATCCTCGTGCCAATAAATGAACAATACCATTCACTGATCACTTCATAACGAAGTAAACTTTCCGAAAAGCATAAAAATGAAAGAAAAAAGGGGTGCAAGCTATCAAAACGGGGTGGTAATACTAATGCCAACTCCTCTCCATTCTTTAAGCTTGGCTGGCCTAGTAACTGAAAGCCCACTATGACCAATGTGAGCTACACTTTTGCTAGTGCACCCTACCCTAGAATTTGCCGTGATCACTTCCTTCATTTTCTGCATTCATTCCATTCCCTTCAACTAAACCTAAATCTCCGTTCGACGACTGCGTTTTAAGCTATGGTAAACTTCCTCTTTCCTTTCCCTTTACTTCCTCTGCATTCTCTTTCCTTTCTCTTTCTCCTCTGCGTATTTTGAATTTCGATTTAGATCTTCGCATGCAATAATAATCGACTTTTTAATCTTTCACGGTTTTAATTCCGAAATTCACCGTTTAGTTGTGTAAATTCAATCAGGATTTTGCTGGAATTTTTTTTTGTTATCTTGATCTATAATTGATCAGCATTGATGTATTCCGAAATTCACCGTTTAGTTGTGTAAATTCACTAAGTTAATGTTATGATGATTGGGGATTATTGCTAAAGGAATGTTTTTGAATCGTTTAAACCCTAATTACTTTTTTGTTTCCTGATTTTTTACTAGGTTCTTCTACAGTTAGATCCGTTTCTCAATGAACTTACCAGCATGTTCGAACGCACCACTGAGAAGGGTTCTGTTTGGGTTACTCTAAAACGATGTGCGTGTGCTAATGTTGTCTTATTGGTTAGATTGGGTGAATGTTTTGGGTTTATATGATGAGAAACTTATTTTTGTTGTATGTTGTTGATGTGCATTTTTTCAGCTTCCTTGAAATCTAAAGTGCAGAGGAATAAATTGGCGACTGCTGGTGAAGCAATTGAGTATAGATGCCTTATACGTGCTACTGATGGGAAAAAGACAATTTCTACTTCAGTATGTATCTTGACTGTGCTATTTTCAACTATCTTTTGATTAAAGCTTTGCCGTTAAATGAACTCTTGCAATTTTGCTAGTCTACATATATCAGAGATTATCTTTTGACTATGTAGGCATTAAATTCTTAGGCCTACTTTGGATTAGCTTATATAGCTTATGTCCAAAAAAAGGAGTTTCTCAATTAAAAGTTAAAACAAGTGAATGGTTGGTTGTTCACTCACAAGAAAGTCTTATAAGCTTACATGTAATTTGTGGAGAAGTTAAAAGAGAAATAGAGAGCTTCTGAATATAGTGAGATGCAAAATCTGATTTTTTTGTGCATCTGGTTTGGATAAATAACTTAATTAAGCACTTATTGAATTTCATTTATCATATAAGTGCTTATGTATTAGCTTATTCTATAATAAAAAAGAAAATGTTGTTAAATAGTTTTATAAGCTATCCCAAAGTGCTTATTAAAATAAGCCGAAAACAGCATATGGATATGTCATTTGTTTTTTCAAACATCTCAAACACGCCCTAACAAGTGCCTATACCAATAGGTAAGCCCAGATAAGTTGTTCATGAGTCAGTCATAGTCTTCAATTCTTAGGAGATTAGCCCAGATAAGTTGCTCATGAGTCAGTCATAGTCTTCAACTCTTAGGAGAAGCTGTTGTTTGGAAAACTTATAATTGACGCAAAATTTTGACCAAATTATACATTACGCAAATTATTCCTGTCCCACATTCAAAATGTTCAAGTTTTAACTACAACTTCTCCCATCTCACCCCTACATATTTTGTTGATCTGAGTCTTGTAAACATCCAAGATGCCATATTGAAATAGCTTCATGTTATAGATCTTGTAGTTGTCCAAGCAGTTTTATAGGTTGACCGCTTGCCAAATGTAAATATGTAATAGGTTTTTCTCAGCTCATTTACGCACTGCAGAATGTGCAAAAATATGCATTGGCAAGCTACTGTCAGGTGTTAGGATAGCCTTCACCTCTTAGGAGAAGTTTTTGTTTGAAAAACTTAATACTTTATGCAAAATTTTGACCAAATTAGACATTACGCAAATTATTCCTGTCCCACATTCAAAATGTTCAACCTTTAAGTACAATTTCTTCCATCTCACCCCCCCCCCCCCCCCCCCCCCCCCCCCAAAGCATTTTATACGTTGATCACTTGCCATATGTAATTGGTTTTTCTCAGCTCATCTACACACACTGCAGAATGTGCAAAAATATGCATTGGCATGCTACTGTCAGGTGTTAGGATAGCCTTCACCTCTTGGGAGAAGCTGTTGTTTTTCAAACTTATGCTTTACGCAAATTTTTAACCAAATTATACATTACGCTAATTATTCCTGTCCCACATTCAAAATGTTCAACTTTCAAGTACAACTTCTACCATCTCACCCCGTCCCCCCCCCAAAGCATTTTATACGTTGATCACTTGCCATATGTAATTGGTTTTTCTCAGCTCATCTACACACACTGCAGAATGTGCAAAAATATGCATTGGCATGCTACTGTCAGGTGTTAGGATAGCCTTCACCTCTTGGGAGAAGCTGTTGTTTTTCAAACTTATACTTTACGCAAATTTTTAACCAAATTATACATTACGCTAATTATTCCTGTCCCACATTCAAAATGTTCAACCTTTAAGTACAATTTCTTCCATCTCACCCCGTCCCCCCCCAAAGCATTTTATACGTTGATCACTTGCCATATGTAATTGGTTTTTCTCAGCTCATCTACACACACTGCAGAATGTGCAAAAATATGCATTGGCATGCTACTGTCAGGTGTTAGGATAGCCTTCACCTCTTGGGAGAAGCTGTTGTTTTTCAAACTTATACTTTACGCAAAATTTTAACCAAATTATACATTACGCTAATTATTCCTGTCCCACATTCAAAATGTTCAAGTTTTAAGTACAACTTCTTCCATCTCACCCCGTCCCCCCCCAAAGCATTTTATACGTTGATCACTTGCCATATGTAATTGGTTTTTCTCAGCTCATCTACACACACTGCAGAATGTGCAAAAATATGCATTGGCATGCTACTGTCAGGTGTTAGGATAGCCCTCACCTCTTGGGAGAAGCTGTTGTTTTTCAAACTTATACTTTACGCAAATTTTTAACCAAATTATACATTACGCTAATTATTCCTGTCCCACATTCAAAATGTTCAACCTTTAAGTACAATTTCTTCCATCTCACCCCGTCCCCCCCCAAAGCATTTTATACGTTGATCACTTGCCATATGTAATTGGTTTTTCTCAGCTCATCTACACACACTGCAGAATGTGCAAAAATATGCATTGGCATGCTACTGTCAGGTGTTAGGATAGCCTTCACCTCTTGGGAGAAGCTGTTGTTTTTCAAACTTATACTTTACGCAAATTTTTAACCAAATTATACATTACGCTAATTATTCCTGTCCCACATTCAAAATGTTCAACTTTTAAGTACAACTTCTTCCATCCCACCCCGAGTCTTGCAAACATCCAAGATGCCATACTGAAATAGCTTGATGTCATAAACCTAGTAATTGTCCAAGCAGTTTTATATGTTGATCGCTTGCCAAATGTAAATATGCAATAGATGCATTGGAAAGCTACTATCAGGTGTTAGGATACAGGATTTGGACGTTAGCTCAATAGAGGGGCTTAATAGGGAATTAGTAGTGACGTCAGTTATAAGAGGTAGAGGAGTGAGGGGTAAGGGGCATGAATGTTTGTTAGGATATTATTCTCCGGTAGGAGCCTTGGCTCTGGTTTGTTCTTGTTCTTGCTGTAATTGAGCATTTTGCTCCATTTCATCAATTTCATAATACACGTTTTTCTTCTTCTTAAATTTACGGGTTGTCATTTTTATCCTTTGCTTGTGTGTTAGCACTAACAAACCTGTTTATCTGTTATAAAAAATAATAGACATGGAACTAGTGAATGGTAATGCAAGTGCATACACACTAAAAAAAGTTAGATGGCACGCATAAATGTTGACTTCTAACCAGATGCTAGGAAAAGGAGTCGTTTTCTCTGAATGTAATGAATGTAATCTTGTTGAATGATATGCAATAGTTGGTGGTAACTGGTAAAGGTATGTGATGAGAACATAGACTTGGCCTTTTAAAGCGTATGATCTCCTCCATGCTTATCCAATTGTACAAAATATGCTTGCACTATTTGTCTATCATTCAAAGAGTTTCTTTCCTTTGCTTTTTGTTGCATGCATCTGGTTATGCATTTTTTGATTTTTTTCAATATATGTTTTTACTTTACTTTGACCCTGATAGATAATAGTGTTAGTAGCCTACTTTTTGTAATTTTGTTTTAAGTGGATGTAACTTGACACCTGAGTTCCCCTGGATCTTTTTGGCTATTCCTGCTGTCCACTTATTTTCATGTTCATATATATGTTTTTTCCACTTCTAATATGTTACTGGTTTCTCATTGGAAAGGTTGGACAAAAGGATCATCAACGCTTTCAAGCTTCTTATGCAACTATTTTGAAGGCCCATATGACTGCTCTGAAAAAGAGAGAACGGAAGGACAAGAAGAAGTCTGCAGAGGCCGACAAAAGAGAAGGGAGTTCAAAGAAACCTAAGAAGTCTTGAAGTGTTGTTGCTGCTTGATATTCTGGACAAACTTCGTTTCCTGCTGAATTTAATTTCATCTGAAGGATGCTAAGCCAAACATACTTTTTTCAGTTGTAAATTGAGAAGTGAACAGATAGGGAAAAAAAGATGACAAAGGATAGTTTCAGAGTTCTCGCATTTCAAAGCTAGATTGACGCATGTAATTTGTCACTTAAATGCTTTTCTTGAGATGACTGTCAACTGAAGTGGCATTTTTGTGAAATTTTTCCTTCAGTTCCCTCTGAGGTTATAAACTGAATCTTCAGGATATATCTCTTTTCCCCCAAATGATATGATGCGTGCTTAGGGATGGCAATTGAGCTCATGCCCGTTGGGTACTCGCAAAAATTATCCGCAATGGGCCCGCACCCGCATATGCCCATTAGATGTGGGCTCAGGTATGGGCTTCGGGCCCGCACCCGCATATATATATATATATTACTAATTCTACAATTTTACAAAACTGAAATGATTTTTTTTCTTAAAACACTAAACCTTAATTATTGATTAACAATTTGGATGTTTATATTATTTGTATTATATATAATTACCATTTTTGCAATTCTAAGTAAATCAAACTTTAAAATAATAAATTCAAACTATCGATATTTTGGATGTTTTTAATCCACTAAATGCTATCATTAGTAATGCTTATTTAGTAGATACGAAAAAATAATGTCTTTTTAAATTGAATTATAATGTTTTTAATGTTATTTATTATTTTTTGCTCTTAAAGTACGGGTAACGGGCGTGCCCATGGGGACTTGGTGCCCCGAGGGTACGGGGACGAGCACTATAGTATCCTGCCCATACATATGCGGGCTCGGGTACGGGCACTATAGTACCCTGCCCATAGGGTACCCATTGGCATCCCTATGCGTGCTTAATCTATCTGGCCCCAAAAAATCTTGCTGAATCATTATTCGGTTTAAGATTTGTTGCATCACAGGTGTGTTTTTGTCAATTGTTAAGATAGAATGAAAAATCTTGGTCTAGAGCTTACTTATGATTTTTATGTCAATTTTCCCAATTAACTACCACAGTCACGAAAAAGGTTTTTGATTCTCTTAAACTGTTGTCAGTCATTCAACAATGTAGAAACTAATCTTGCTTGGCAGTGGATGACCCCTCCGAACGCAATTACACTCTAGGTCCTTAGGATATGATTGGATGGAGGGTTTAGGAAAATGTTTTTAAAACCGGACTGGAGATTGAACCGGAGATAGCTCCGGGTCATGGTTCAATCGGTTCACTCGGTTGAACCATGGTTGAACCGGATGAGTAATAATTAAATAAAAAATAAGAAAGATATTAAATTTTGGAGAAAAAGTCAATAAAAAAGTCAAAAAATGCATTTCGGGCGGTTCAACCCCGGGTCAATTGGCGGTTCAAAGCGGTTGAACCGTGGTTCAATCCGGTCCAACCCGGTTCTAAGCGGTTCAACGTGCCTGCGGTTCAAGTGGGGTTGAACCAACCGCCCAAGTGTCCGGTTTCCGGTCCAACCGGCCGGTTCGGTTTTTAAAACATTGGTTTAGGAGGGGAGATGAGGGCTTAATTTTCAAATTATAAATTGAGGAATCTATTAAATGTTTCTAAACACAAATAAAGTGTCGAGGGTTCGATCATCGCCTTGGGTACGGAGCAGATTTAAATCCCTGGGCCAGCTGTCCCACCCTTCGAGGTGCTTCCAATCCAGTGAGGAGATTAGTCACTGCGTTCGGCGGTAGATAAAAACACAAATAAAGTGTGATTGATAATGTTTTATCCTTATTTGTTATGTTATTAATTCAAATAGATATTTTCGAAGCCCTCCCCTCCAAAATTCTCTCAAATCCCCTTTTCAAACACGACCCCTAAGTGTATTTTTATTTTCACTTTGATTGTTTATTTTTATTTTAAGTTTATTTTTGTTTTCACTTTGGTTCTTTATCTTTGGTTTTGTCAATTTGGTCAGTTAACTTTATAAATTTATTTCACTTGGCTTTTTTCGTTTAGTGAGACATTAGGGCTTAACTTCTTCCCTAGAATCACTATCACTCTCATTTGGAGATTCTGCCAAGAATGAGACATTTCAAAGGAGGGCTTAACTTCTTCCAAAAAATCACTGTCCCTCTCATTTGAAGATTCTACCAAGAACGAGACATTTAGAAGGATGCTGTCAACTTGGATTCATAACCATGAATAAAACATGAGACGGAAGATGTGAATCAATAATGCGTTTTTTTAATTCATAAAAATGACGGTGAATGTGAATCAATAACACCCTTTTCTAATTCTTAATAATGCTTTCTTCGCAATAATATTTATCTAGTTTTTATTCAGCCATAAGTTTTTATAAACTTTTAGACAATAATATGCAAAGTGGGGGGAATATGGTCTCCATATCTATCATGTTCGAGCGAAATTCAACCGTAATTCTTAATAATGCTTTCTTCACAATATTTATCATGTTCGACCGATCACAGGTGATAGATAGTTTGGTCCCTTAACCATTTAGTCATGAGTTTGGTCTTTAGCCGGTGCATATGGAAAAACATTTATTGTGAGAGGTCAACCCCTCAATGGGTCTCAGATACCTCAAAGGATTAGTCTCCACAGTAGTCGTGGAGGATACCTTGGTTTACAAAAAAAACTGATATATTTTTTGTCACAATAAACGTAAAAAATATGGTAAAATCAAAGCATAGGTTAAGTATAAATAAAAAAAATATAAATATGTGAGGAGTATGAGTTGGTTATACTACTGATAATTTTAAAGATTGCTTCTGAAGTTTGTTGAGATCTTTACCGATTTCCCGAACGGGTGCTTTTAGTATGGTGTTTTGGGCAACTTGGAAGGTGAGGAGTGACAAAATCTGGGAGAATGTTGATACAGTTACTGCAGGTGCGGTGAGGAGGTCAATGGAATTTTTGTGGGACTGGGAGGTTGCCAAGAAGAAACATGGTCCAAATTCGGTAGTGCAACAACATCGGGATAATGAAGTGGTGTGATGGTTAAAACCGAGTGATGGAGAGCTCAAGTGTAATGTGGACGACGAACTATTTAATCAACAAGGTCGATACGGTATCGGGATGTGCATTAGGAATAATTCGGGAGAGTTTGTCAAAGCTAAAACTACGAATTTTAACGGCATACCTCTTCCTCAAGAAGCGGAGGCTATAGGGCTTAAGTTTGCTATTGAATGGTTGCGAGAGTTGGGTCTTCAAACGGTTACCATAGAGCTGGATTGTTTATCAGTGGTGAATGGTGTGACAGGAACCAACAATCAAAACACATACTTAGACGTTATTATTTCTTCTTGTAAATTGTTATTATCAAATTGTGAAGGCTATAGGATTAGCTACATTAGGAGACAAGCTAATCATGTTGCTCATACTCTAGCTAGGGCATCGAGATACTATGCTAGTTCTCAAGTCTTTGATTTCAGGCCAACCTGTATTGATACTATTCTTATGAATGAAATGAACTAAGTTTTGTTTTGTGTCAAAAAAAAGTATGAGTTGGTTATATGCAACTACTATGGAGAAAAATATACTTGAGTTGCTTATAAATTACTTAGATCCCATATAGCTGTTTCAGCCCACAAAAAGTAACTTAATTTACTCATTTAAGCGTAGTCCATTATTGATGCTCTAAGGATCAAGACAAGACGTCGACAAAAATAATTAAGACAAGACTGCCACATAGGAATAGACCCTTCTACCTAAGTAAAACATTAGAGACAGAGGATTAAATAATCAAAGTTAGACTGCAATTCGACGAAAAGGACTACCAAAGTTAAACTGCCATTCAAAGGTAGACGGCCAATAAACAAGCAAAGTTAGACCCAAGTGAAAACTAAAATAAAATTGAGTAACCAAAACTGTAATTTAACCTGTTTTAAAACAAGTTATTCTTCATATATAAATATTAAGATTTTCGTAGGCTTTATGGTCAAGATATATTTTACTTGTTAGAAATTAAAACTTTTCAACTTTTCTTGAATAATTTTTATTCACCTATAATCTCATAGCAAAGGTTTACCAAACATAGTGAATCCCCGTGAATATTTAGGGTTTTTAGTGGGAGAAGCTCTACCTTATCTCTAAGACATCCCTCCGCCCTTGGTTTAGTGGAGGCCGCCTCCCCAGGCTTTTTCTAGTATCTCCATCCACGACTTGGATCTCTTTTCATCCATCTATGTATCTTCCTCTATTGGCTTTTTACCTTTGAAAATATGTAAAGTCCTTTGATTTGACAGTGATCGCTCGACCACTTAAGCTGAAAGTCCCCAGTGTTTTTACCTCCCACCTCCACTACAAGCCATCACGCCACCCATAACAAATATGGAGACCATACTCCCCCCACTAGAGCCACCACCCAAAAAGTTTTGAAGACGGTGCCTTGCACCTTACTTGCGCATTCCCACGATCGCTCTCCATCCTTCTAAGAATCTTCTATATCCTTTCCAAACTTCAACTATCTTCTAAACAAGATATCATTATGGACAATCCTGAGACCACTTGTACTGGAGACGTGCTTGCACAGGACAAAAGTTTGATTTGTAACTAGATAGGAGAAAAGAATCTGGAATCTCATCTATTTGTCATCGTTGATTGTGGGTGGAAGATGTTGATAGACTAATGGTTGAGATTTAGAATTTGGCTTGGTTGTGTCCCTTTGCTCCTCAACAAAATTTGTGTAATGACGCTCATGTTTTTGTTGACTAAACTTTTTTTCTTTATTATGTGTGAGGGGAAGGCTTCAATACATTTTTTTAGTTAGTTAGTTTGGTTTTTTCCTTTGAAGTTGTTTTACCATAAAAAAATAACTTGATTATAAGTTCCAATGTAAGTTGGTGTTAACAGAACACACTAAAAAATAGTGGGATTGCTAAGTTAGCCCATAACTTTAAGTGCTCGTTATATAGTTAAGGCTTGGGCCGATGAAATTGAGCCCATTTTTAAATTCAAATTCTCATTAAACTGTCTTTTTCTTCGCATTTGAAAAAATACTAGATTGATATTCAATTCAATAGCAATTTCCTCACCATTATCCAAGGCATTAGAAAAACCAATATCCTGAAAAATATGAAATCAACTCCTTTATTATTTCCATAGTAACATCAATAAGGAAATTGCAATAAAGATACTAAATTAATACCAACATACAGAATTCTCGAGAATATAAATTACGCTATTGTAAATTTGAATTACGGCCAAGGCTGAGCACTACCAGAGAGAGGAGGGTGAGATTGTGAGGGTTTAGGTTTGTGCAGCGCCCGTCACTATTGAGAGGGATATGGATTAGGGAATGTGTGTTGAGTGTTGTGAGTGATCTGTGGTGGGAGGGAAAGGCTCAAAACAAATTTTGGGGCTCTAAAAAAGTTGGGTTGGGCTGATAAATGTGTCTCAATGGATATAATTTCAATGGTTAAGATTTTTCATCAATAAATTTGATCAACAACCAATATAAACACCCAACCACACTTCACCTGTTATAAATAAGCACATTACCCCCATTTTGTTACACACCAATCTCCACCAACATCTTTCCCTTACTAAACACCTGCTTCTTCACACAGCCCACCGTCTCAGGAGGAATTCACTTCAACCCAGTTCTCAATGAACACCAATCTGAGTGTGAACGATGGTCATATAACCACACAAGATAATGGTGTTTGGTTTTATTGTGTCCATCCTATCTTTTGTAGGATAAAAAAGGACATTACCTTAGCAGTGTTAAAGGAAAAGGTCCAGCGAAATATTCAAGGAAATGATTGGCCTCGAGAGGTACGTACTATTTATTTTCCCAAACGTAGTGGTGGAGATGATGCATATATTCAGTATTCACAGATGACTATTCAAAGAGATGACTATGTACAAGCAATGATCAACGCCCGTGACCAATATTCATCAGCTGAGCCTATAGACTTGTGCATCAATACCATCTGCGGTGCTGACAATATCATTTTCATTTTGCCACAGTAGACCAATATGCATCCGCAAGATCATTTCCATGTTGTGTTTTTATTACTGCTAGTTGTGTGTTTGTTGTTTGTGTTTTGTTTTGTGATGTACTGCTTTTCTTTTTATCAATAAAATTGCATCATCAAATTAGTGTAAACGAATATATAAACTATTCATACACAAAATATCAAGTCATGCCCAAATTATAAAAATAAACTATCCAAAGTATTAAAGTCCTAAAGCACTAATGGGTCGCTCGTGGGAGACAAACATCTCTCCTCTGATACGTATCCCTCCAAAGCGTGTGAGTGGTCTGGCAATGGTGAGCAGCTCATGGACTAAGTTCCAAGTCCACATCTGTCAAGGGACCTGTAATTCTATCTCCTAATCTATATATTATATCCTAGCCAAACGTTGTTCCTGCCAGAAAATAAAATAAAATGTAATATCATGTATAAAAACTCAATATTTTCACATAACATCACATGATAGATCTGCCACTGGTTGTTCCTCATGCTCTGGTGCTTGCGGTGGAGGGTTGTGGGGTGTTTGTAGTGTAAATGTATGGGTGGGATACCTTTTTGTTCCACTCATATACCCCAGGACCTATGTTCGGGTGACCCTCCATGATTGCATCACCAGGCTCAACGTTATGCTCGTTGAACTCCAGCCATATCTCATCCGCCAACTCTGGACTAATAGATGCATGCCTAATATTTGACGGGTCGTACAACATCCGCTGATGTAGCCAAATTGACCGAGGACACAGTTAGGCAGATATGGCATCATGCTCGGCCCATGACACATGAAGCCCAGATTGTAGATTAGCTGATGTAATGACATGGAAAATCTGTGCTCAACATAGGGATCCCATGTCACCTCTCTGGTGTCAGTCGATCCAAAGATATGTGAGTCGGCTCAACCATATCGACACCTATAATAACTTTCAACGGCTAACACACGTTTGCTCCTCCTCGTAGCCAAAGTTTCTCTCCTTAGACCTAAACGAAGTCTCTTGGAAATGCCCGTAGATCCATGCCTGTAATCAACATGTGAAGCCGGTTAGCAAACAAAAGCATGCTAAATTGAAAATTAAACTAATTATAAATCAATTACAAACCTGATTCAATGTCGCGCATGATACCAGTTGCCTACACTTTGCTCTACTAGCATCTCATAGATGGTCGTAGGTGTAGGCAAGGGCCATCCTGCCCCATGGGTAACTGCATGTCGCTTGTAGATCCCTCAACATCGCCATATAACACACCTTCACCCTCGACCCAGACTTATCGGTGAAGATTGTCATGCCATCGAGGTGCAGCAAAAAGGCCCAAGTTGCAGGCTCCCAATCTTCGTATGTACAACGCTACTTGTACACTTCCTTCCGAACCACTTCAGTGATACACTAGCACTTTTCTCTTACTCAACAATCGCCCCCTCAAAAGGAA
Organism: Astragalus glycyphyllos; assembly: GCA_963573325.1. Lineage (NCBI taxonomy): Eukaryota > Viridiplantae > Streptophyta > Magnoliopsida > Fabales > Fabaceae > Astragalus > Astragalus glycyphyllos. Next base: position 40,687,966 of record OY754310.1, read on the forward strand.
CTCCCAAAAGCTGGTATATAGTACCTAAGCCGCTTCCATCTTAGAATAGGACATGAGGTTGAAGAACTTCCTAACAATAGGAATGTGGAATAGCTGTGACACATCGTCCATCTTGATCGTCATATCTCCCACAGGTAGGTGGAAGATGGACGTGTCTGGCTGCTAATGCTCCACAAATGCACTTATAATGCCCTTGTCAACCTGTTTGTACCCAATGCTGACAAGGGGGAGAAGGGCAGAATGCTCTACAATGGCATGCATCTTGTTAACTAGTCCAGTCATATCTCTGACATTAGTGTGGGATATGATGTGTGGCGTCCCGCGATCCGACATCATCGTGGTCTCCATTAGTGGGATTAAACAATTAAAAAACTTAATAATAAAAATAAACATAAGCTCTAACTAACTCACCTAACCCTCCCATAAGTCCTCTGTGGTTTCCATAACATGTAATAGCTGATCCGTCCTCCGGAAGGTCCAAGTAGTGATACAAGCTGATTGATGAGCCCCCAACAATATTAGTAGCAGGAGCCTGCTCAGCATCAGAACCACGAGCATGCTTAGTATCAGCAAGAGGAACATGTTACTTCTCACGTGGTGCCTCCTCCTCGGCAATTGATTCGGCCTGGCCATGCGTCCTTCTATAGCGGACCATTAGGGTGATCATCATGTGGTTGTGGCTGGCAAGACCCACCACCCCTATTCTTGGCCATACCTTTAAAAAGAAATGAAAAGCAATGTTAAAAAGTAAAAAATAAAATAAACAGAGAAGCAAACATAAGAACAAAACTGAAACAACACGTATGGTACCTTGGTACCGAGAGAAAATAGTACCCTAGTACTGAAATACCTCAGTACCTTGGTGTTCTGTGTAGTATTTGTAAATAAGGAGGAAAAACATTTCTGGTACTTAGATATCTAAATCCTTCTGTACCTTGGTACTAGCAGTGTTTTTGAACGTGTCAACAAATGCTACATATGTTACTAAAGTACAAAACGACAAGAAGATTCAGAAAAAAATACAAAACGCGAAGAAGAATGAAGACTCACCGTGGTAGTTTGGTGGTTTAACGGAAGGAGGTACGTGAGGTGGTGAATGTGAGAGTGAGAGGCATAGAGTGAGAGAGGGAGCTGAGGGAGTGTGTGAGTGCGAGAGAGAGAGAGAGGGAGAGAGAGGGAGAGAGAGAGAGAGAGAGAGGGAAGGTGAAGAGGGAGGGGAATGTGGGATGGTGGGGGTATTTTGGATTTTTGAAAGATTAAGGGAGGTGAGAGAATAGTGTGAGGTGTGTTATAAGAATGAACTAAGAACCTTTACCAAATTTTGATGCAACATAGGGGTGGACATCGATCGGCTTCAGTCGGATTCGGTCTAACAATCATTCAACCAATTGAGACCAACGAGACTAGTATCCGATCCACCTTTTCCCGTTTGGGCCAATGGATATGGATGGTGGCTCGGTTGTTTGTTTAAAAACAGAGAAGAAAGGGTGAAGAAGAAAGAAGATGTTGGTCAAGTTTTCCTGACCTGGTTTTCCTCTGCAACTACTTTCTCTATGTAGATGCACAAAGAAGGTGTTTAACTCTTCTATTCCTAAGCAAAAAACAAGAGTGACGGAGAATTAAAATTAAAACAACACTAGTTTAGGGAGATGAACATTAATGCAGCAATAAAACACTAATTATTTCACCTTTTTAGGTACAAATACTTTGAAAATAGGGAAAATGATGAACTTTTTTAGGTACAAATACTTTGGTCTAGATTGATTTCACTGTGATTCTGTAACGCCCTAAAATTTAATCAAATTACTTCGAGTTGGATTGCCGTAGGATAATTGTAAGAATTGAAATTATGGGCGTAGTAGCTATGTTGAAAATGAGTTAGATGATAATCACGTGTCGTGGGCCAGCTAAAAATAGCATTGGGCTTAGCACCGCGAGTGCGCAGCGCTCACGCAACCCTAGCAGCGTGTCCAGTGCGCAGCTTGCGCAGGAAGGCGCTTGTGCGCCACTCCTCCTTATAAATATAGCGCAAATATGCGCTAGGGCTGGTCTTTTTGCGCAGCCGCCCTCTTTTCCCTTCTTCTCCTTCTTCCTCTCACTTCTAAGTTACACAAAAGCCTCAATTTTCAAGAGCTCTAGCCTAGGATTGGATTGGGAAGGTTGATTTTCATTGCAATTCTCTACGTTCGTGATCGTCACGCGTCGTTACTATCGCAGGGGAGTCGCCGTATTCGGAGAATCGAGGAACGAGGCTAGGAGGGAGTTTGCGCCACCATAGTTGAGGTAAGGGTGGGTTCGAATTCTATAATAGCGTATATGAGGGATCGTATGCGGGGTTTGGGGTTTATTATAGATTGCCTCTGTGTATGTTGCGTAGTTATATATATATATCGTATGAGAAATGTTTGATGAATTGACCGTGTGTGCTTGAATTCCTATGTCGTTAGTTCTAATTAAATCGAATTGTAATTTTGTTGGATTAAGGTTTTCACTATTATAATAAAAAAAATGATAGGAATATAGATAACTCGTTAGTAAGAATTATAAATAATTTTCGTAATTGAATTGATGGTTACGTTAATGCTGTTACTGTTTTGATGTAATGCTGTTGCTGTTTTGCTGTTAATGCTGTTACTGTTTTGATGTAATGCTGTTGCTGTTTTGCTGTTAATGCTGTTGCTGTTTTGCTGATAATGCTGTTGCTGTTTTGCTGTTAATGCTGTTGATGTTTTGCTGTTAAAGCTGTTGCGGTTTTGCTGTTATTGTTGTCATTGCTGTTACGTTTTGCTGCTGTGTTGTTGCTATTCTTGCTGTTGATGTTGCTGCTTTGTCAATATTGTTGCCACAGTTGCTGTTGTGGTTAATTATTGCGTTGAATACCTTGTCGAAAATGTGGTAAATTGCAGGTGAAGTTGTAAAAGTTGATTTGCCTCTATTTATTGGCAAAGATAGTAAATTGTAGGCCTATGGCCGCCATGACGTTTTGGTGTTGTTGTCGTGCGATTGCGTGACTGTGATTAGCGTTACTTGTACATTCACATTGTGTCGCATACCTTTGCATTTGCTTTAAGACGTGAACGATGAGGGCTATGCCCTGTGAGCCACTATTTACTGGCAACGACGATTTTTACGACGGGAGTTTTGCTCCAATGGTACCACATGCATATGCACAGTTGAGTCGCATTCCGCATTGCACTTCGATGATTCTATTGATGACTCTATTGAGGATTTTATTGATGATATGTGTAATTCTACAGTACCTGGCCTATCATATTGTTCTTCATACATGCTCTTATATAGTTCGATATCTCACCCCTTCTGTTTGAATGTTACCCCTATGTGGTAACGTGCAGGTAGTCGCGAATGAAGGCGGTGATCCTTCCTTAGTTGAGTCGGTGTCGTCACTCTGATACGTAACACTCGGGGGGATTGAACGCTGTTTTTTTTCCTTTATCATTTAGGTTGCAATATTTGTTGAACTCGAAGTTATTTCTATTAAGCAAATTGTTGATTTTGAGTTGTCAAATGGACAAGGATTGTTAAGATTGCTTCAAATTGAATTTACCATGAATGAATTATATTGTTTGTGTTGGGAAGTAAGTGTAGCACTCCAATATTTATGTTGAAAATTCCGCACTCTGATTTATAGTATTATTGGGTAGAATTGGGGTGTTACAGATTCCGCTAAGCTGATCCAACCAACCCGTGATGTATTTTTTCCGTTACGTCGGTTTGCAGACAAGTTAGAGGTAATAAAGTACCGAAAGTATTACTAAGGTACTGAACGACAAACAGATTCAGAAAAAATACAAAACACAACGAAGAAGGAAGACTCATCATAGTTGTCTGGTGGTGCGACGAAGAAGGTAGGTGCGCGAGATGGTGAGTGTGAGAGGCCCAAAGTGGGAGTGAGGGAGCTGGGTGAGTGCAAGAGAGAGACAGAGAGTGTGAGAGAGGGAGAGAGAGTGACATGAGGGGGGTATTTTTGGATTTTTGAAAAACAAAAGGAGGTGAGAAAGTAGTGTCAGGTGTGTTATGAAAATGGACCAAGAACCTTTACCAAATTTTGATGCAATAGATTGGTATTTGGTACACACGTGCACCCATTATACACGTTAATTAGGGTTTCGATTTTATGGCTACCACTGAGGTTGTTGGTTTCCTTTACCCTATCCGTGTAAGTTGTCAGCTAACATTTACACTTGTACCCTCTCTGCTTTGGTTTCAATAATTGTCTTAGCTTTGTTGGGCCTGCGTGCCATATTTGGGCATGCATGCCATTGTTTCCTTCAGATTGGACCTCTGTTCTGGATCCCCTAGCTGGGATTGTCACACGTTGTTGTATGGGTTTGGGCCTTGCCCACTTCAATGAATTCACATGACTTTGACAAAAAAAAAACTTTTTTGAAATAATTTTTTTATATAAAAACCTTTGGTAGCAACAAGAGTACAAAGGAACTAACCCTGGGGTGTGGTTAAGCAATTGAGGCTCATCCTCCCTTAACCAAGTGTCGAGGGTTCGATCCTCGCCTTGGGTGTGAAGCAGCTTTAAATCCCTGGGCCAGCAGTCCCACCCTTCGAAGTGCCTCCAATCCAGCGAGAGGATTAGTCACTGCGTTCGGCGGTGGATGTCCTAGTCTAGAAAAAAAAAGTACAAAGGAACTGGGTAAATGTCACAATATAAGTGAGTTGGAGCCATGCTATTTTCACATAAGATAGACACGTAATATTGAACACACTTGGTTCGCGGGAAGGACGATTAACAAACTGAGTCTTTTCCTTCCTAAACTGAAAATCCCGTTTCGCTGTCTCCATTCTCTGCCTCCGCAACGCGCGAAACTCTCATCTTTCTTTCTTCCATTCATCTCTCTCTCCCTCTCCCTCTCCCTCTCCCTCTCTTCCTTTCACTCTCAAACACACTCACAATGCAATGAAGAATCCCAAACTCATCGTCGATCCATGTCGTCGACACCTCCACCACCACCGCGTTCTCCAGAAGGCGATCCTTCTTCAACGACGGCGTCACCGGTTTCCGCCAGAGCCAAACTCCGTAAAATCCCTCAAATCGTAAATCGACGGAGTGCCACATCATCAGCTAATGAAAACGAAGGCGAAGAAGAGAAAAAACACGAGGAAGATAAAGAGGAAGAAGGTGTTGAACGTGAACGTGAACGTGAACGTGCGGATTCTTCTATTTTGCTTGCGTCTTCTTTAGGTCTCAACCATATTCGAACGCGCTTTTCTTCTTCGCCTCTTCGTCATTCTTCCTCCGCTGGCACCTCTTCGCTCACGACGAATGATGCTGTGCCTGTTGTTAGTATCAACAATGTCGCCAAACCTAGATCCAAATTGTCTCATTCAAAAGACCTAGGTTAGTTTTAGGTTTTCTTATATATGAATTAAAATTTGATTTAGTATCTAATTTCTCTCGAAATATATCTCGTTAGTGATTATTTTGTGCCAATGTCATTTTCAATGAAATGGTTAGCGATTAATTTGTGTAGCTTCTGACAATGTCATTTTCATTGTTGTTCTTGTTTAGGGGAAAAACCTCATTGGATTCAATCCAAATCGTTGAGAGCTCATTCACATATCCTTCCCGTGCTGGAGGTGAGAAATTTTATTAATGTGTATTCTTTACTGAATTTGTGTGTGAGTGTGTGTGTTTGGTTTTATACAATCTTTTATTTTGTGCTGGTGTGTGTACTCAGGAGTTGGAGAAATGTAGGTAGCTCAGGTTCATTGCGTGTTTTTTTTTTTTTTTGGTACTCAGAGTAATCATGCAGCATTTGCCAAAGAAATACAATCCCCACGCTTTCAGGAAATTCTGCGACTTACAAGTGGCCGCAAGAAGAGAAACCCTGATATTAAAAGCTTTTCCCATGAACTCAACTCCAAAGGAGTTAGGCCTTTTCCAATTTGGAAACATCGTGGGCATATGGAGGTAATCTTTTTGTTTGAGTTCTTTTAGTTTTCTATCACTACTGATCATCAACTTGAAAAATTTATATTTGTTAAACACTTTTTCTCTCTCTTAAAACGAAAAGTTGCAGGAAGTCATGGTGGCAATTAGAGCTAAATTTGAAAAGTTAAAGAAAGAAGTTGATCTTGATTTGGGTGGTTTTGCTGGAGATTTGGTGGGTACTCTTGAAAAAATTTCAGTATCACATTGTGAAATGAAAGAAGGGTTGGAGGATCTGTTGGTTGTTGCTCAACAATGTGCAACGCTGTCACCTGCTGAGTTTTGGGTCAAATGTGAAACTATTGTTCAGAGTCTAGATGACAAGCGTCAAGAATTGCCGTTTGGGATCCTCAAGCAAGCTCATACGCGCCTACTGTTTATTCTCTCTCGGTGCACTCGCCTAGTTCAATTTCAGAAGGAAAGTGGTTATGAACAAGATCACATTCTGGGTCTTCACCAACTCAGCGATCTTGGAGTATATTCGGAGCAAATTTTTAAGGCTGCACAGAATTGCAGTGTTCTACCTGGAGGACATGAGATGGATGAAAAGCAGCCAAAAAAGTCACATGGCAAAGAGCAAGACAAACGGATAACAAAACAAAGTCAAGCTGACCAACATGCAAGTGTTGCGATTGACAATGTGGAGGATACTACAGCCAAAAGTGTTGACTCGACTCCCAGTAGCTATAGAATGTCTTCTTGGAGAAAGCTTCCATCTGCGGCTGAGAAAAAGCACAAAGGTCAAGATGCAGTAGATTTTCCATCAAAAGCTGAACTGGACGAAAATGTTGAAAATTTGGATAATTCATCATGTCATCCTGAACATTCACTGTCATCGTCCAGAACGCGCAAGGTTTCTTGGGGATTCTGGGGAGATCAGCAAAATCTACCATATGATGATTCAATGATCTGCAGGATTTGTGAGGTTGAAATTCCAATTGTACATGTGGAGGAGCATTCTCGAATATGCACACTTGCTGATAAATGTGATTTGAAAGGCTTAAATGTCAACGAACGGCTTGAAAGAATTTCTGAAACTATTGAAAAGATACTGGAGTCCTGGACACCAAAAAGCACTGATACCCATGGAGAAAGCTTTGAGGTTGTTAAAGTGTCAACATCAAGTGTGCATGAAGAGTTCAATGAGCTATCTCTAGAAGGAAATAACTTGTCTCGTAGATGCTCTGAAGACACCCTTGACCCTGCTCCTGAAGCTGACAATACTTTTGTTGTGGATGATCTAAACCTTTCACCCGAAATATCATGCGACCATCGTATCTGCTTAAAAGCTGATAATGGCACAAAGGTATCTTCAGCTGGAAGCTTGACACCGAGATCACCGTTGATAACACCACGAACAAGCCAGATAGAAATGTTACTAAGTGGACGAAGAACAATATCTGAATATGAGAGTTATGACCAGGTATGCATTTACCCGTGGCTGTTATACGTCATAATAGATTATTACATGCAGAAAAACATTACACTAAATGAAAACATATCATCAACTTATATACAATATAGTCTATGAGCTTTATCTGTCAATTTTGTGAGATTATTATTTCTTGATCTTTGAATTATCGGCAATACACTCTTTTGAATAGACACCTCAACACATTCTTTGTGCTTGGTCTACTTTTTAAAAAAATCGAGTTAGTTTTTTGTCTCCTAAATTGATCACCTTTTAAAGATTATGTTAACTTTTGAAAAAAATGAATTCATCAGTGTGTTCAAAGAATGGGTGCTAGCATTCATCTCTGAATATTTGTAATAACAGTTAGGCTGTAAATGACAGATAAACAAGCTAGTTGAAATAGCTCGTGCTGTTGCAAATGCGAGCAACTGTGACTACAGTGCTTTGGAGTATATGATTGGTCGCTTAGAAGACCTGAGATACGCAATTCAGGACAGAAAAGTGGATGCACTTATTGTGGAGACTTTTGGTCGACGAATAGAGAAACTTTTGCTGTAAGCATCTTCCACTTCTCCGTCATATTTCAGAACAGCCATATATTTTGGCGATTTTGAAAGTACCAATAAGATTTTTCCAGCATTTCTTTAGAACCCCCGTTGTTGACAGTATAAATTAAAATTGTTTCCCTTTTTTGTGATTTGTTTTTTCCTGCTATCATAATGCTTAAAATCTTCCATTAAATCCGCTACACCTTTTACAGGGAGAAATATGTAACTGTTTGTGGGCAAATAGAAGATGAAAAGGTAGACTCCTCAAATAGCATGGCTGATGAAGAGAGTTCAGTGGAAGATGATACAGTCCGTAGCCTTCGTGCTAGCCCAATTGATACTTGTTCTAAGGACCGAACCTCTATCGAAGACTTTGAAATAATAAAACCAATAAGCAGGGGTGCATTTGGCCGAGTTTTTCTTGCCCGAAAGAGAGCGACTGGTGATTTATTTGCTATAAAGGTCAGCTTCCTTAAACTGAAATGATTTCTTTGCCGAAAGAAAACTGAGATAAATTGTTTCTATGAACTAAATTATTAAACAGCACTTGCTAACGGCATGTATCCTGAAGTTGTAAAACTGTACGAGTATTCTTCAGTCCTGCATTGCCAACTGGCTATTGTTGGCTATAATATCCTATAGAAACCCTTAAAAAGTCTTTGTCAAATCAACTGACTGAATAATAATTAGAAAATGTCTAAATTGATATGTGATATTTTCGCAGGTTCTGAAAAAGGCAGATATGATTCGTAAAAATGCAGTTCAGAGTATTTTGGCTGAGCGAGACATCCTTATATCTGTTCGAAATCCTTTTGTGGTAAGCAAGCCCTACCATATCGTCCATTGGAGTTGAGGCCCATTGTTACACAAATCTAATTTTCACGTAACTGTGATGAACAGGTCCGATTTTTTTACTCTTTCACATGTAGGGAAAATCTTTATCTGGTTATGGAGTATTTAAATGGTGGAGATCTTTATTCTATGTTGAGAAATTTAGGTTGCTTAGATGAAGATATGGCTCGTGTATATATTGCAGAAGTCGTAAGCATATTTACTTTTGTGTTTTCTCAGTTTATCACGTCATGGATATCTGTAAGTTCTCACACTTGCATTTCTTTTTTCTTCTTGTTTTTCTCTTTCCACAGGTTCTTGCTTTGGAGTATTTGCATTCGTTAAATATAATTCACAGAGACTTGAAGCCAGATAACTTGTTGATTGGTCAAGATGGTCACATTAAGGTCAGTATCATGGATTCAAATTACATGTCTTACATAATTGTCCCTTCCTCGAGTGGCCTCTATTAATACCATTAGGAACAGAGAATGCCTAATTCAATTCAAAAAGGAAGTCCAAGGAAGGAGAAAACTTCTAGTCATATAAAGGTGTCAAACTTGTGGGTTTTAGATAGAGAAGGAGAAGAGACTCTAAAATATGGTCATTATTAATGATTTGAATATGATGCGATGATCATAAAGAAATTAAGCACTAACCTTTATTTATAGGGATTCAAGACACAAGACTTATAATCCTAATTGAATAGGGAAACTAATCATAACAATAACTAAGTGAGATAAGAACATAATTCTATGAGATAAGATAGACTTTAAGATAAGATGAGATATTCTATATTTTAACGCTCCCATCATGCTAAAGTTTACTAAGCTTTAAGCGTGCTACAAATATAACACTTTGTAGCAAAAAATATAGCACCTGACATAATCAAACAACTCAAACCCAAAAAAGATATCTTGGATAAACCAATGGAGAACACCAAAACAATCGACCAATAAAGCTCATGTCAAAGAACAAACCACCTAACAACCAACTAAAGAAATCACGGTTGACTCTCAACGAATTTTGGGCGTGAGGTTCTGTATTAGAAAAAACTCAATTCCCATATTGACTAGAGACTTGGAAAATGTTTTTAAAGAATAGACACTCTCCCTCACCATACAAGTTGAGTTTGTAGAATTGAGTTAACCCTATAATCTAAAAAAAAGGATATTTTGCTCCTGTAACTAGCCAAAGTGGGATGTTAACACACGGCTCTTCATGTCCAGGATTGGCTTTTGGACAGTGAAATTAGAGGACTAGATGTTTGAGGGTGGCTTACCATTAAGGTTGAGATAGCCTGGCTTACCATTAAGGTTGAGATAGCCTTTGCTATCAGATTAGAATTGCAAATGGACTGAAGAGGAGAGGGTTATTCAGTTATTATCAGAAGAATTTTATCCATATATTCAGCCAATATGAAAATCAACACACACAAGTTTATAGGTCTTTACCCCATGAATTGTAATGTTGTGGCCCGTGGCTATGTATATTTCTACTCATCATCATAACTCATCTTACAATGATCTAATGAAAATATTATTTGACACTTTTTGTAAATGTTTAATCCTTGTTATAACAGTTGACAGACTTTGGACTCTCAAAAGTTGGTCTTATCAACAGCACGGATGATTTATCAGCACCATCATTTTTCACTAATGGTTTTCTAGGAGATGATGAACCAAAACCTCGACATTTTTCAAAGAGGGAAGCACGTCAACAACAATCAGTAGTTGGCACCCCAGACTATTTGGCGCCAGAAATACTTCTGGGCATGGGACATGGTTTGCAGTTTATCTGCTGATTAAATAGTACATCTTATGCAAAAAATGCTTTTTATTAGCCAATTAATTTTTAAGTAAATAAATTACTATTTTTTCCAATTTCTTTTTATCTTACATACATTCTTATATAAGCTTGCATTACTGTAGGTGCAACTGCAGATTGGTGGTCCGTGGGTGTCATACTTTATGAGCTTCTTGTGGGTATTCCACCTTTTAATGCAGAACATCCACAGGTAGGTAAAGATATAACGAAGTTACAGATTGCAGCTTTATGTTTTTTGTCTTTTCCTTTTAAGTGGAGTGAAGGGTTCGATCCAAGGGTGTTCTTGAATTGGATTGGATTGGTTTCGAAGGAAAAAAAACCGTGGGATCCAATTACACCCATTTTTTTATTTAATCATCCAATTGGTTGGTTTCAAATATAAAATCCATCAGATCCAATCCAATCTAAAGTGGTTTCAGTTTTTATTTTATTTAATTATGACATATTTAATAAATCATGAAATATGCATTGAAAATTAGGAAAAAGATAATTTAAAGTATCAAATATTTCATCCGTTAAATGATTGTCACAAACCTAAAGCTGATTTAGTTTATTTTAGACTAAAATAAGATTTACACAATATCACAACTAGCATTTTTAACTAATAAGGTACCTGTTTACTTGTCTTGTGTTTTATTTTCTACTTTTGTTAATTTTGTTGTCATATTTTATGTATTTTAGACATTTTTATTAAAGGATTTGATCGGAGTGCATTGTCCGTGTAAGATTTTTTGTACTGCCAATCAACCATAAATTTATATATATATATATATATATATAACAGTGTTTGCATCTTATCCCAACTATCTTAAAAGTCACCCATGCTATGTAAAAAACCGACAAATGACAATGCATACCATTTTTTTTGGAAGACAATGCATACCAATTAAATGTCATACTTCGAAGGAAAATGATAGTTGGTATGAAACGAATAGTAATTATTGGCGTGGAAGAAGTGAAAATGGGTCTTACACTAATACTGCATTTTTATTCCGCTGGATTTGGTACTATGAATTGCTAAAATCACGGCACATCAGCTTTCTTCGCTTTCGTACCAAAATCACCGATACTGATAGGATATTAAATAAATGTAGTGGGGCGGTTACTATCTTGTGAGCGGTTACTGTCTAGTGGGCGGTTACTATTTGTGTTGTAGTAACTGTCATAGGCTGTCTTGTGTTGTATTTATATTGTATTGTTCAGTCATTAGAAGGGGAAGTTAGTATTTGGAGTATTTGGAAGTTATTTCCCTTGGGAGGCCCTCAGCAATGGGGTAATTTTGCGATATATATCTCGTATACAAATCTGGTGGTGAATGGTGGTTTGATACAGAAGAAATTTAAACACATAAAATGGAGATTAAGAAAGGACCCAACCTCAAATTTATTGTTCTTAGGCATGCTGCCTCTGACACACATCACATGCCTTTTTAGGGTGAGGTTCGGAAATATTCCCTAACTTTTAAATAATTGAAGGGTGAGTACTAAGGTTTTTCTTTTTTATAGGTAAGGTGGTTAGAAATTAGTGTGTTAGTAGTTAGAGGAGAGGGGGGAGCGGGGTTCGAACCCCGTACGCCTACATTTTCACCAACGATGTCCCTTTCACTCAACCACGTGAGCTACCCTTCTGGGACATTGGAATACAGTGTGATGCACCTTCATTCATTGCTGTTTGTCATGGCCGATGAATCATTGTTAATGGAGGATTCTTAAATTCAAACCCAAATCATCAAATGAATTGTAACAGTATTAAAAACTTCTGATGCTGAGGTCCAAAACTTAAAGCTTGACTTACATAATTAGCCACTAATAGACAGTAATAAAAGTCTAGATAACTGATTCAACTTAGAAAATCCCATAAAGCTATTGCCCATATTTCTATCGGACTAAACCAAGTAAGAGTTTGGTTCAAAGGAGGAGAAGGGAGGGGAGGGGAGGGGAGGGAAGATACTAGATAATAGAAATTGTATAAATGTTAAATCTGAATCCAAAAATAAAAGCAAGTTGTGGTGCAGTTTGTATTTGATTGATTCCAATTTTAAATCTGAATCCAACAATTAAAACATTACAAAGTAACAACTAGCATCAGTTTTATGTTTAAAAAAATTTAGTAGAAAACTACATCAAATTGAACTAGTAAGTATTATTAGAATAACAAAAATCAACAAATAATAGATTCCTAAAACGTCTATACTAATAATAGAATAAATAATTATTAAACTTTTTATATTTGGTTTGATTCAGTTTTAAAACAAGAAACCGAAATCGAATCCAATCAGTGTTCACTAAAAGATGTCCACAACATCCAATAAAAGTCGGTTTTTTCGTTTGATAATCTGGTAGTTTATAATCTAGCTTTCACTTATCTGATTCATGGCAGTATCAATATCATTTGTATTTTTTAGAATGTTTAATACAGTCAAGACTGAGTTTTGACACCATAAACAACAATATCAATCTGGATGCCTTATTTGAGTAGAAATCTGGTTCAATTTGTATGCCATAAGATTATGCCTCAATCAATTTAAGGTCATCGTGAAATGTGTCATTATTCCTTGTGCAATGCTTACTTGCTCAGAAGTTGCATGTAAACAATCTTGATTGAATAGAATGACAGTTTTGAATTGATATTGTCATGTTTTGGATTTTGAATATTTAGGTTGCATGTGATAGACACTAGGACCTTAACTCTGAGCAACAAGTTCTGAACATTGTTCTGAACATTATTTTGTGCCTTGATGGAACCTACAATTTGGTAGGTTCTTGTCAACTGCAACTGAATTAAATTTCAAAATTTGATGATAACCGTCTGGCCATCTTGCTGATATTGTGATAAAAAATTATCTTGGCATCACAAACACTAATTGCATCACTATGATCAAAACCTTTGTTGACTTATGAAATACGGAAAAGTTATTGGCATGGTATGATCAGTTCTAGTTGACAGTTTTTTCCTAAATTGTATTCCCTAGGTTGTCTGCTGAATCTTGTTTTACTCATTGTTGCTAGTACAAATTTTTGAAAACTACATTGGTCATTACACTGTTAATGGTAGTATTGGTTTACAATCATGGGTTCAACCATGGCCAAGTCAGTAATACAACCTCCATCCCTAATTATAAACCCCTTTTGTAAAATTTTGTGGTCCCTCTTTATATGTACATTTCCAAATTTCTAGGTGCATAATCTATCTTCTTACAAAGATACCCTAGTTGTTTTAAAACTCGAGACAATGCCTTAATGGGACCCCGAAGATGGTGAACTTAAAAAATTCCTTAATTAAGTGGAAAAAATGATTAAAGGGTAATTTTGGAAAGAAAGCACACATTGTTTACAAATTTATTTCAATTAATCATTTCCTTAATTTTTGTGCATCGGTCAAAAGGGTTTTACAGTCAAGGATGGATGTAGTAATTAAATAGTATTTTTTTAAATTATTTAATATTTACGTCAAGACAAACTCATAAGTAACTCTAGTTAGATAAGAATTGAAGTTAATCTAAAATGACTGTTATAACTTGAAAGATAAATGAGATGCTAAGTAATATTAATTCATCTTTTCATAAAAATAATATTAATTCATACTTGAACCACATAGATAGATCGTTGCCACTTTAAATTGGGCTTTTATTGGGTTAACTTTATTTTAATTGAATTAATTTTTTTATTCAAATTTCAAAAGATTAAAATAAAAGTAGATACAATCAATTCTTCGTCAGTGTTTTCCACCGGTTCTTTATCAATTCAACTGGTTCTCCATTGGTTGTGATCAATCAGTCTTTTGGAGTTAAATAGATTGTACAGTTGGGTTAGGTCTAACTGGCTGGTCTAGTTTTCAAAACAAGATCTGGTACCTTAGTTTGGGCTATCCACATTTTGCATTTTTACTTAATGCTCTTCATATGGTTATATTTGTTTTGATTTGTTATTTCATTATTATATTATATTTGTACCTATGGATTTGTTGGAACTTAAAGAAATTAAACAAAAAATACTTTGCGTTTTGAAAATATGGATGAATATCTAAACCATATTGCTCATGGGTTTTTGTTTTGCAGGAAATTTTTGATAACATAATGAATAGAGACATACAATGGCCGAGGATTCCTGAGGAGATCAGCTATGAAGCATTCGATTTGATGAATAAGTAAGCATCATCAAAGTTAGCATGCATTTATGGATGGATTAACAAGATTATGCTAAGAAGCTACCAAAGTAATCTGGACATTCTGTTCATGTTTGCCTCAGTAAATACCAACTCTAGCCATCAAAAGCTTAGTAAAAGTTTATATGTAGAGCTAGAGGATTTGCTCAATACGTTTTCATAATAAGGAAAGCATACTGGTGCTGCTAGTATACACACTGAATTGTGCATACTGGTTTGTAGATTAGTTGTTTTTCAGTGTTTAGCATGTGCATTGTGAAACGGTTTGTTTAGGTGCTTATCTTTTTGGGTACGGTGTGCAAGATATCCTTAATGCTAAACTATGTTATCAAAGCTTACATGAAACTTACATGTGGTCAAGGTTCTGTAAAACGCCAAATACAAACCAAGATAACTGAAGCATTTCCTCCGAGGGGTTTGTTACATCCGGCATTTTGTGGAACATTGGTGACATGAATTCATTATATTCTTACCTGTATAATAAATCACAAAATAGAAGAAAAAATGAAATAGAAGAATGTGCATGAGGAAAATGGATAATTGTGTATTTATCCAAAAAAAACAGAGAAAATAGATAATTGTGAGTGTGCACATGCCCGCACACACCAGCTTCGCATGCAGATATGCTTGTGGATAGGATGGAATAGGAGAATAGAGGTAGACTGTGACACAAGTTGATGATTTTCCATGTTTAAATTTACTATTGTGTTATCAAGGGCAATCTGACAACACACTTAGCTGAAGCAGTGACTTTCAAAATATACACAATCTGCCAGGACAAGAAAGATCAATTTGAGGAAACATGCTGTTAATTAAATAGTACAAGCAGCTTCTTCAATCGTTTGACACTCCTATGATATCTCTAAAGGATATTACTTGACTTATGCCATTTGATGATTCCTGTTATGTTGGTTATGGCTGACAGTGAACTTCTATTTCAGATTATTAATTGAAAATCCAGTCCAAAGATTAGGTGCAACAGGAGCTACGGAAGTGAGTTATTTATTTCCTTTTAAAAATGGAGTCCTTATAGATTATGTTATTATTACATTTACACAAAAGGCAACTATGTAATTTTTTTGGCAGGTTAAACGCCACGCTTATTTCAAGGATATTAATTGGGATACGCTGGCAAGGCAGAAGGTCATCATTTTTATTTTTTGAGAGTTTGTTATGTTGTGCCATATCTGTTGATTTCTCATAACCAAAAAAATATCTGTTGATTTCTCACACTTGGGATCTACCCCAATTTTCTCCAGGCTATGTTCATACCCTCGGCAGAAGCTCTTGATACAAGTTACTTTATGAGCCGGTATATTTGGAATCCAGAGGATGAACATTGTACTGGAGGTAGTGATTTTGATGACATCACTGACACATGCAGCAGTGGTTCTGGCAGCGATTTATTAGATGAAGATGTAAGAATACATTTTAATTTAAGCACTATAATTTACCTAGAGCCTTTTAGCTGTGAACCTGATGTATACTTGCACAGTTGCACCCAAGGATTTACCCTGTCCTAATTTGATATGCTTAATTCTAAATAGATGGTGTGTTTCAGTTTGTTTGAACATAAAATATGAAATTGCATTGCGGTTTTAAACCTATATTTACTAAATAGAAAATTACATATGAAAGAATCCATGAGCTTGTAAGCAACAAGTCTGTTCACATCAATTCCTTATCTTTCCCACCTTTGAATTGAATTTTTATTTGGTCCGAAACCATTCCATGTGATATTAGTTTTATGGCATCCCTTTTTTACCATGACTTCTTCTGACTATATACATTAAGCAGGGTGATGAATGTGGTAGTTTAGCAGACTTTGGTAATAATCCAGCTCTTGAGGTGCAGTACTCATTTAGCAACTTCTCATTTAAGGTAATGCATATCATGCCTGATGTTATCTTTCGTGAATATAATTCGTCATATCATATCAAAATTATTGCATTTTGCTGTATGAATCAATAAATATCAAGTAGTAGTTAGCTACTTATACAATAATTGTTCAGTTATAATGTAATAATAACACATTATAACAGGTCCAACGTACTTTTTTTTTGGTCTGTACACATGGATGTTTATAATTATGTCAGTTAAGCAAATTAAAATATAACTATTGTTATCATTGATTCCATTCTATTCACATATAAATACAGAAATTCCACTGTGATGTTAATATGGTATACTATGCACTATAGTTTTAAAACGTATTCTAGAACTGGTATGTTCATAGGAAGAAAATGCCTTTTTTTCCTTTTTCATCTCACTTCCCTTTATGGTTAATTAATTTTAATTTGAGAGTGCTAGAAATATTTTTATATTGTTCCCCTAAAAAGCTTAAACATTGAGGTTATATTGTAGTCTCAAGACCTTACCGCAAATATCTAAAAAATGACATATTGTTCCCTTAAAAAGCTTAAACAATGAGGTTATATTGTAGTCTCATTGGTTAGATTCTCATATCTATACTTTTTGGCTTGCAAATACCATATCAAAGATGACTTTTTCCTTTTCCGCATGGATTAAAGAAATTAATTTTGTAACTTGTTTTCTTACAGAACTTGTCTCAGCTAGCATCTATCAATTATGATCTTATGATTAAAAGCTCCAAGGAATCGCCCAATGACTCGAATCCTTCTGTTTCATGACACTTAAGTTTCTCCAAGCAATATGGTCAAATAGGTGGAATGGCAGAAGAAAAAAGTAACAACATTTTTAATACTGACACAAGAATCATGTGATTACCACAATATTGCCATCATTTTAGCAGCAATGAGATTTGGCTCGGTAATTCCTTTTTTGTTTTCTATCACCTTTCAGTTTAGATGACAACTATTTATTTACATATTTATTTTTTTCTAGGATTTAATAGAGTGAGACTGCTATTATAGTGCCTTTCATCCTTACTGAAACCAGAGTCTTCCTTGTGGAAAGTGTATCTGTGTGAAAGTTCTAGGTTGTACATATTACATATGAAAAGGGAAAGTCAAGTTCAATTTGTTACTTTTCGGTTTCACGGGCAATTTTATACCGCCTAATAGTACGCACACAGTATTTTTTTCCTGGTATAGACCGGGTATCCTTTGCGCACAACTACTCTCTCGAGTCGGGTAGGACCACAATGGGCGACAAAACTCTCCCTCAAGTAGGGGTGTTCGCGGTGCGGTTTGGTTCGGTTTTGAGACAAAAATTGAACCGAACCGCAATGTAAAATTACATGCGGTTTGGTTTGGTTCGGTTCGGTTGGCTTCCTAAAATAAAACCAAACCAAACCAAACCAAACCAATGCGGTTTGGATTGGTTCGGTTGGTTCGGTTTTTTCCAAGACAAAACATAATTTAAAACAAAGTTAAAATTAAGTAACATAAAAAATTGCTAACATAAATCTTTAGGAAAAAATTTACTCAAATATATGTAGTATATAAATTACTCTATTTTAATTCTTTTAAGATAGTTAAGACAATTTTTAAAAGAATTTGAATTAAATATTTTATTGTAATTTTTAAATATAGCATAACAATATGGATTGTTTGTAAGTGAGTCAAAGATCTAATTGGATTTGAGCTAGCAAGTGAGTGAGAGTTGGGTTTTAGTTGCATTTGGGCTAGTAAGTTAGTAAGGAAGGATGTAATTCAACAAGTCTTAGTGTTACTTGCGGTTTGGTTTGGTTTGGTTTCGGTTTTTGAAATCAAAACCGCGAACCGAACCGAACCGCGCGGTGTAATGAAAAAAAGAACCGAACAAAACCGATTAGAAGCGGTTTTGTGCGGTTTTTGGTTTGGTTTGGTTCGGTTTGCGGTTTTCCAATTGGTTTGGTTCGGTTTTGAACACCCCTACCCTCAAGAGATTTACACCGATGCATGTTCAAGACTGGATTCGAATCCAGAACATTGGTTAAGCTGGAAACTTTGGTAGTTTTGACTGCATAGTGTTTCGACCATCAAATCCATTTTGAAAAAAAGCTGGATATCATTATGAGATAAATGGAATTAGCTGCATCATTATCTTGTAAGTCAATAATTGTTTATGTATTATTTATACATTTGGATTAATTACAAGCCATTTAAATAACTAACTACATATTCATACAATTTCTTGTTGTAAAAAAAACAAATCCATACAATCCAAAATTGATCGTTATCATTACTAGAATGTTATCAATTATTGTTATTATCAATGTTATCCAGCATAAAATCAAAATTGTCTCAGAAAATAATTCCAACGAATTTGGTAAAAGAAACATAATTTCTACCGACAAATTTATATTGGCGAGATCTCCTGGCCACGAACGATTCAATCGCTTGATCCTATTCAACCAAACTTAAAGTTTTTAGTAGCATCCTTAATTTTTAATCATCATTATAGATTAAGGATGTGGTTCAAATAGTAATCAAAGGCCACACAGTATATTTTAAACCGAGCGAATCAACTTCCACTCCCAAATGACTCAACAAGATTTTGCCGATTATCCCAACAGATATAATAAACTGAAATCCATTTGAAGTCCAAATTTACAGAGTACATACATATATTTATATAAATTGATACATAATGATATTCAACACATCTGGGTTTTTCCAAAAATACATGTGTTGCTAATGTAGCAAAAATACAATAATACAAAATAACAAAGATTCTTCAACTATAGAATCATAGTAATCATAAGTGGCCACAATTCAGTGACTAAGGCCAATAACTTTTCGTTATTTTCAGTGGGCACTGTTCTTTGTTATGAGTCTATTAGTAGTTCTGACATTGCCCGGGTGAATAACATGTTTTGAGCTCTTCAGGATAAGCCAGTGGCCAGGAAGGTGTGGGAGGAAGCCAAGAAGTTTGGGGTGGAGGGTAATCAAGCTGATGAGCACTATGTAGAATTCATTGAAGCAGGTGAGAGGTGTGATCAAGATGCAAGGAATAAGGGAGTGGCCAACAACGGTGTACCATGAATATCCTATCTTTGAATATGCGTGGGTGGGGCGACAGAGAAAAGCGTTACCAACTGTCTTCTCTTATTAGAATTGGTAATTTTGATTTTATTTGTTTACATGAGACTAAGAAGGAGAATATAAATGGCACACAAAAGATAGGTGTGTTATAAGGTAACAAGGCATTTGATTGGTCGTTGGTACCTTCTCGTGGTTTCTCCGACGGTATTTTGTCCACTTGGTTGACAAGTGCATGGTCTGTTTGTTTTTCCTTTAAAGGCACTAGATTTGTGGGGGTGTGCGCGGTATACCGTAATGCTCTTATTTATATGGTTAATGTTTATGCTCCTTGTTCGCTTGTTGATAAACGAAAAATGTGGGCAGATCTGAAGGGGATGAAGCACAAGTTTGTTAGGGGTGAGTGGTGTGTAGTTGGGGATTTCAACGTACTTTCTAGTCCCGAGGAAAGAACAGGGAGGAGAGTTGGGGGTTGTTGGCTGGAAATTGTTGAGTTTAATAATTTTATTAATGATATGGAGCTTATTGATGTAACTGTATCTGGGAAGAAATTTTCTTGGTGTTGTTCTGACGGCGTGTCCATGAGTCAGTTAGACCGGTTTCTTTTATCGCAAGGGCTTATTTCAATGTGGAACGTCTTGGGGAAATGGATTGGTGACCGAGACATATCAGATCATTGTCCAATTTGGCTTATTCGAAGTATCAAGGATAGGGGACCTAAATCATTTCGTTTTATTAATGGTTGGTTGGAGCATCCTGAGTTTCGTTCGTTTGTGAACTCTTGTTGGGATGAAGTTGTTATTAATGGTAATAAGGCCTATGTGTTGAAGGAGAAGGTGAAGTTGCTCAAAGCTAAATTGAGAGGGTGGAACAAGGAGGTGTTTGGTGTGCTTGATTTGACTATTGAGAGTGTGATTAAGAATCTTAATGTGTTGGATATCTTACTTGAGGATTCTTTTGATAATGAGGAGGTTTGGCAAAGGAAAGAGGTTTCTAATACGTTTTAGAAAGAAATAACGTTGAAGGAGAGCATGTTGTGTCAAAAATCTAGAGCTAGATGGACTAGAGAGAGGGGGTTCTAATTCCAAATATTTTCACTCTCTTTTAAAGTCTAGACAAAGAAGGAGCAATTTCTCACTTATGGATGAGAATGAGGGTGTTAATTGAGGATGTAGAGGAGGTAAAGTTTAGAGTTAAAAGTCACTTTGAGAATTGTTTTGAGAAACCGCTCCAAGATCGTTCAATTCTTGGAGGGTTAGAATTCAAGCAAATTTCTAGCAACGTGAATGGTCTTTTGTTGATGCCTTTCACGGAAGAGGAGATTAAGGGAAAAGTTTGGAATTGTGATGGTGATAAGAGTCTGGGACCAGGCGGGTTCAATTTGAAGTTCATGAAAGATAATTGGGACTAATTGCGTGAGAATATAGTGGCTTTCTTTAATGAATTTTACGTGAAGGCATCCCTCCCAAAAGCTTTTTCGGCTTCTTTTATTGCTTTAATCCCTAAGAATGATAACCCCTAAAGTTTGGGGGAATTTAAGCCTGTATGTTTGATTGGGAGTATGTACAAAATCTTGACAATTGTGTTAGCTAGCAGATTGAAGAAAGCACCCCCAGTGTTATATCTAAATGCCAAATCAGCTTTTTTGGGAGGTCGAAACATTTTAGATGGGGTTTTGGTGGTGAATGAAATCCTTGACATGGCAAAGAGAAACAAGGAAGATTGTTTGCCCTTTCAAAGTTGGTTTTGAAAAGGCCTATGACTCTATTTCTTGGAAGTTTTTGGTTTTCATCATGGAGAGGATGGGTTTTAGTGCGGAGTGGATTAGATGGATGAAAGGCTTGTGTTTTTTTCTAGCTCTATGTCGGTGTTGGTCAACGGTAGTTCCACTAAGGATTTTCAAGCTAGAAGAGGTCTTAGGCAAGGTGACCCTCTTTCACCATTTCTCTTCTTGATTGTTGCAGAGGGTTTGTCGGCAATGATGGCTAAGGCGGTGGAGATTGGCTCTTTCGTTGATTATAAGGTTCATGATATCTTCATTTTTCTATGTTGCAATTTACCGATGATGCTATTATGATGGGGAAAGCTAATTAGGGAAATCTTTGGAGCATCAAATCGATTATTAGCTTTGAGCTTGTATCTGGGTTGTAGGTCAATTTTCATAAAAGCAAACTTATAGGGATTAATGTCTCGGACGATTTCTTAAATTCAACTTCTACTTTTCTTCATTATCGTACGAAATCTATTCCCTTCAAGTTTTTGGGCATCCCCGTGGGAGCAAATCCAAGACGTTGTTCAACTTGGAAACTAGTGATTGATAAACCTCGTCATAGATTATCTTTGTGGCAAGGGCGCTATCTCTCGATGAGTGGTTAGGTAACTCTTATTAATTTTGTTTTAAATAGTATTCCTCTTTACTATTTATCGTTTTATAAGGCGCCAAAGACAGTGTTGAAGAGATTGATTAAGATACAACGAGATTTTCTATGGGGTATTAAAGATGATGTTCGGGGAACGTATTGGGTGACCTGGGAGAAGGTGTGTCAATCTAAGGAGGAAGGCGGCCTAGGTGTTAAAAATATAGAGTTGTTCAGAATATCTCTTTTGGCTAAATGGAAGTGGCATTTTTTGACGGATGATGAGCTTCTTGGAGGGACATTCTCTTTTTTAGATATGAAGATTTGAGTTTTATTCTATTCAATGGTTCATCATCATCGGACAGAAGGAAAGATTCTTTGTGGTGGCATGATCTTCGAAAAGTGGGTAATGATAGATTCTCGGAGGGGTGGTTTGAGGCGAATATCAGAAGGGGTTTGGGTGACGATCGGGGCGTGGATTTTTGGCACCACCATTGGATTGGGCAACACCCTTTGAAGTTCGAGTTTGCTGATTTTTTTCAAGGTTGCTCTAATCAGAATTTGCGCTTATCGGACCTGGGATCGTGGTACCAAAACAGCTGGTGTTGGAACTTTAATGCCCTCTCGATCGCAAATCAGCAGCTTTGCTCCGAAGCTAACGCGCTGAAGGACGTGTTATGTGAGGTGAGCTTAAGTCATGGTGTCGTTGACTTTTGGAGCTGGATTTCGGTCCCTTCGAAATTATTTTTGGTCCGGTTCTGTTATAAAATTCTGGCTTCATCCGCTGCAGTAACTTCAGAGCATAATGACAATGGTTTTTCTAATTATAAAGCTATTTGGAAGACTTCCATTACATCGAAAGTTTTGATTTTTGGGTGGAGATTAATTAAGGTAAAATACCATCCGGGGTCTCTTAACTTATTTTCTATTTTCGTTTAGATCCCTTATATTTTCGTTGTAACGAATAAGTCCCTTAACTTTTAAAATCATTGCACTGTTATCCCTTTTAACGTTTTTTTGACTAACTCCGTTTGTTTGACAGTTTGACTGCTGATGTGTATGTCCTTGTCATCAATTTATATTTATATTTTATTAAAAGGTGAAATTGTGTATTTCCAGATCAGATCTCAACCTCATCTTCCTCTTCATTCTCAAAGCTGAAAAAAATCCTCCAACCAGTCACCAACTCCGACAACTCCGGCGAATCCTCTTCACTCTCAAAGTTTTACATTAAAAACAGTGCAGTAACCAAAAGAAAAGGTCCATAAATTTTGTTGCTGCAACTGAACAAAAAAAAGTGCTTCATCCACATTCATAGTATATGTTAAAGAAAAAAATTTCACAAGGATCTCAAATCTACAGTTGCTAGAAGGGTTAAAAACTCAGAGTCGATCTTCTCTGTAACCACGTTGCTTTCTATCGTTGTGACATTGTAACCATATCCAAACTACAACAGATTGCCTCTTGCAATGAGTTTGACGAAGAGCATTATGCTTCAGCAATGAGTTTGTTTCTATTTCGATTTCGTTTTCATTTATGGGTTTCGATTTCGATTTCGTTTTCATCTATGGGTTCGTTACTTTCGATTTCGAATTCTTTTTCACCTATGGGTTTCATTTTCGTTCTCCAGTTCTTCCATTTCAATCTGGTTTTCGTTGGTTTGTTTTGATTTTCGTTTTTGGGTTTGTTTCGATTTTGATTTTGTTTTCATCTATGGATTTCATTTTCGATTCTGGTATTGCACACTGCTGTTGGTTTTCCTGGTTACAATGCCTTAGTGCAGATCCACGAGAAGAAGACGATGAACAAACATTCAGTTCTTATTTTTATTTTTATTTTTATTTTTATTTTCATTAAAAATTAAATTTAAACAGTCAAAAATTTATTAAAAATGACATGGATTATAACACATAGACATTGTAATGGCCACATCAAACCTTGTTTAACGGCGTTAATGTTAAAACGTTAAATGGGAAAACTGTGCAACATTTTTTAAAGTTAAGGGACTTATTCGTTACCTCGAAAACTTAAGGGACCTAAACGAAAACAGAAAATAAGTTAAGGGACTCCGGATGATATTTTACCATTAATTAATAACTCTTTACCGGTGCGTGACTTGTTGCTAAGGCGTCATATCATTCATACGAAGGAGGAGTATGTGTGTGCATTATGTAATACTTATAGGGAGGATGCTCATCACTTATTCTTAAAGTGCAACATATCTCAGAGGGTTTGGAGTGAGGTAGGTCGATTGTTAGATATCCAGATACCTATCTCTCATGATATCTCTCAACATTTTTTGTTGTTTGGCGAAATCTGCATTGACTAGAAGGCCAAGAAGGTAAAATATTTGCTCTGGTTGACAACCTGTTGGTGCCTTTGGTTAGCTCGGAATGACGTTTGTTTTAGACAAAAAGATGCCAAGATCGAATAAATTGTAGCTCATATAAAGTACTTATCCTGATGCTGGTTTGTTTTCGAGGTGGGTAGAAAGTTTTTCACCGCCACTGTGGTGGAAGAATGCACTTAACTGTATTAACAACTTTTGATTCCACCCTGTATTTGTGGTTTTGAGCAACCCTAATGCTATAATCAATGAAACATTGCTTATCGTAAAAAAATAGTAATGAAAATCTCAAGATCCAACCTCTTATCTACAGAGTCCAAATAATCTGTATATCTGAAAACCATGAACCATGATAGGATGAGATCTAAGAAATCTCAGTGGCTGCCTCAAAAAACATCTCACCTAACTCTTACGACGTCTTTTATTTATTTACCAATGACGCAACCCTAAAAGGAAATCATAATTCCATAGGGAACCTCCACCTCAACATTTAGAAGGGGGCACGAGCGGGTCAAAGACTTGGGCTCATGACTTCCCAATCTAAGTACGCCCTGACAATTCTTTAATCAATTTGTATTATAATACTATAGATAGATAGTTCTCTCAAAGTTGGTCACATTCACAAAACCAATATTTCATAACAAGAACTAATTGAATCAAATTCACAATTAAAACCCAGTACAATTCACTTATATAATTAGGTCTTTCAATTAGCTTTCAAACACATCTGAGAACACCTCAATCGGGTTCTCGGATCAAAAGCTATCGCAGAAACAATCTGAATGCACTATTGTTGAAAATTTGTACATGGCGAGGGGAGTGTCCCATCGCGACAAGATATAAGCCAGAAGTATTTCTTTACACGTTTTCATGACAGCTTGAGCTTCAATTTGGAAAATTTCTTTGAATCCAATTCCTTCAAAATGTCATCACATTTGCATTGACATGTTACTGTTGGTGACTCTACCACTTTAGGGATTTCTTGTAGTGTTTGTGAAGTTGTCACCATGACTACTCTCTCAATATCTAGTTGATCATCCCATATAAATAGTTGGCAGCTGGTTCTCTCTACATATTAAAAAGAACAATTTAAACCCAAATGTACAAAACAAAATTAAAACAGAATTAGAAGGAACAAAAGAATGAAAAGAAAATGACTTACCCCTCAATGAATACATTTCCAAAATCTTTTTGTGGGTTTTCTTCTGTGTTAGAGATCCATAAATGCATGAGTTTTCCACAACCACAAATAGTGAGTTGGCCATGTCTCGAGGTTGAACTTGAAGATGTATTGCTGGTTGCCATTGCTGAAGGGGTGCGAAAGAAGAATGAAAAGGGGAAGGAAAAGTGTGCAGAAGAATTAAGAGGGAAGAAGAGGGAAGAGGGATTCAATGTGTTTTCGTTTGGAATGAAAGAGGAAAGAAGATGAAGCTGATTTAAGCCCTAACGATCTACGTAGGATGTCTACGCCACACATCAACTAAACTGAATCAATGTGATATTTTTGGGAACTAATAATATATTTAAGCATATTTTTTATTTTTTTATAGGTAATGTTAGCGTGGGAGTGGATTCAGTGACTTGAGGGCGGGCTACCTTGCTGCCTTTCCCTCAATGTGATCTGTTGGATGCTTCCTATGTACAAAAACGTGCCACGTGTCTCCCCTTTTAAAAATACTAAAATACACCCAATTCAGAACGTTCCTCTTCCTCCACTCAGTCGCTGCTCCACCGTCTCTCCGCTGCAAGTGACGTTACCCCTCCGATTTAAAACCAAATCCTCAAATTCACAAATCCACAAATATTAAATTCATTGTGCGCCAAACCAGCGGAATACCGATTCATGATTACCAAATCCTCAAATCCACAAATTAGAATCTCTGTTCAATCCACAATTTTCACAACAAATTTCACAAATTATAACCAAATTAGAACCAATTAATTATGTAGCTATGGGTTGCTAATTTCCTTCTTAAGCTTAGATGGAGTATTTGGGGTAGCAATGTCGCATCATAGTGACAACTGACAAACACGGAGAAGGTGGCGTCGAGAGAGGCAAAGAGATCGGAGCAGGGAGCAGCGATCTTCGGTTCTGCTTCTAAATGGTTCTCACTTAACAGCGTGGCGGCAGCGGCATGGCGACCAGAGCAGTTGAACGGCGCAATGGCTGGAGCGGTGGGGCGGCGAGGCTGCTTCTAGGAGTTCAGTTCTGTGAGGTTTTGTCTTGATGGTTTTTTGATTTAAAGAGCGTACACGTGGCGTATTTAAGATCACTTGATTTATCTAATGGTTGTGAGTGAAGGAAAGGCAGCAAAAGGCATGGCGCCATCAAGGCACCAAATCTGTTCCCATGTTAGCGTATTTTATATTTAGGGACGGGTAGTAAATTCCATGTGGGATGTGCCCATTTTCACGCACGTTGCCACGCTCACACTATGCACGCTACTTGTTTGACGGAATCTCTTTCTCTACTTTTCTTTTGACAACGAAATCTCTCTCTCTCTCTCTCTCGCGCAACAACATAAACAAACCCCACCGAAATTGAAACCGATTTTAGAAACCGCAAATCGGAGCAGAAAGTGAAAAATAAAAAATGTGGAGACGCGCAACCGCTACTTTGAAATCTTCCATTTTCCTTCACATGACGCAGGTATTGCGCATCTCCTTCTTCTTCTTCTTCTTCTTCTTCTTCTTCTTCATTCAATTGATTCATATTCTGATTTCTGACGTTGACCTATTCTGAGTCCAGGAAGCTTCTAATCACAACGCTTGCCATTGCCATAGATTTACCACAGGGTTTCCCTTGCAATTGCAGGTACTGTAAATTAATGATGAACGTAACTCATATTTAGATATTGTAGGCTAAGGATTCTTATGGATGAGCATATATGCTCTAAGTCACTAGTTTGTGCACCACCACTGCATTTCTATCACTATCTTACTTGTAGCACTTCATGATGTTTATTGTTCTTTTCTGATTGGGTAGATATATATACTTTGTGATTTACTACCTATCATGACACAGACACACCAACACCGAAAATAATTTGAGAAAATAGAAGTAATTGAAGTGTCGGTGTTGGTGTTCGACACTACACTTGTCGGATATTGGACACTTCTTCAATCTAAAGTGCTAGTGCTATATAGTTTACTACCTCTCTCACTTAATATAACACTCTTTTAACTAATTCAAAATAAGTAAGAAAATTAATTAATTATTCATTTTGTTAACTATTTGTAAATTATTCCAGAATTTCCCTTTTAAATTGATCTGTTACGATTCTCTAACTTTAGAGCAGAAAAAGTTAGGTGACATTCTCTCTATCTCCTTTATATTACACTCTCTCAACTTAACTCTTCTTTCTCTCTCATAACATACACTAAAGTTGCCTAACCTTTCCCATTATAAAGTTAGAGAATTCATTTCCCTCATAATCCCACTCTCTCCTCTAATTGGTGTGGCTAATCATATTTCCAATGCGCACAAGAGACAAAGAAGTTTATTAATTACAAAAAAATTATTAAGATATTTAGACAAAAAGTTAATTAATGCAACACACAATTTGGAAAGGGTCTTATATTAAGAGAGGGATAGAGATAGTATTATTTACATTCACTTTTTGGTATTTTACTAAAATACAACCAACAACAAGTTTATTGATATATTCCAATTTTAAGTTGGTAATTTGCACTAAATTAACTTCTTTAGGATCAACTCTCCTCACTGTTAGTTTCACTGATCCAAGTATACCTTGATGATTCACTCTTTATATAGCCAGAGTTAACTGATTTTGAATATTACAGTCTCAAGTGTGATACTTAATGATTTCCTTGTTTTTGTTCTCTGTGATGCAGGAAAAAGATGGGATGTTCCCCAAGGATATAGCTTCGGTTGTAACTTTTGTTTTAGGTAACAATTATGCATTGACTATTTAAATTGTTGCAAAATTGCAGTCAAAAGATTTAGGTTTTTTGCCATCAGAACCCGAGAAAATAGAATTGGTATGGTAAACACTAAAGGCTTATTTGGTTTGTGAAAATGGAAATGCCATCTTGTTTTTATTTTATTTTTCCGTTTTAAAAAATTTGTATAGGAAACATTGAAAATAATTTTTAATTGTTTTCAGTTTAACCGACAAACAGGAATTGAACAGGAAACATTTTTTCAATCCAAACAGACACTAATTTAATGCTGTTTTCTTCCTGCATATCCCGTCATAGGAACTTCTGAATGCTTGAGAGAGTATTTGGAAAGTAGGTTGAAAGTAATAAAGCCCATACAATTCAGAGGCTGTGCCAATCATCTATCTTTTATTCCAGTCCTGTATATAGAAAGAATCAGAGGGAAAGATACTGAATAGTCGAGAGTGTGTGTCAATTTACTAATTGATGATATGCTAATCGAACTTCTAGGAATGAGAAGGAAAAAAAAATCCAAGTTTAAGGAAGGAAAAGGAGAGACTTGGCCAATGCAAGGAGGCAGTAGCTTTAATTTTTAAGCCATCTGCAAGGATTATAAAATGGGGAACTTTTATAGGAGATAAGTTTGAGAAAAGAAATGAACTACTAGCAATATGATCTGAAGTACCAGAATCCAAAATCCAGACTAAAAAGATTGAGAAAAACAAATCAGGGAATTACAAGTTGGAGTATTGATGAAGCAACACTAGATGAAACAACCTTTACCCTGAGATACTCCGTGTACTCATTATCAAATAAGAGAAATATGTTATCCTGTGAAGTATCAACCTTCTCGACATTCCGCACCTAAACTAGTAACATATTTGGAGCTTTTAACCTGAAGGCTGCACATGGTACCTGGAAAACAAACTGAAGGCAGACAAATCTGACAGTTGTCAAAAAAGATCTGCTGGCAGCACAAAGTTGCCAGAAAATTTCTGACAGTGGACTGAAAAAGTTGACATTGGCTAGAAAAATTCTGATGGCCGGAAAGACAAAACAACCTTGACTTACTATGTTGAAACAGAATTCAGACTGAATTCCAACAAATACTAGACTATATGATGATTGCAGACAGGATTTAATCCCATTATGATCCCCAACTTGAGAATTTGAGAAGAAAAATGAGATAGAAATTTCTGAATGTTTGAGTGAGTAACACACTTAGCTAAACATCTATTTATCTATTTATAGACATGATAAGTACAATTTATGAGAAGAGAAATGATACTCAGAAAGTGGAACAGTAATCATATTCTATTTCCAACAATTAGAAACTCCTATTACATACTTTGGAGCTTCTTATCATGTCTCACCTGAGCAAAACTGTTGGAGGCTCATATACTTTAATATATGGCTAAACGTCTTCATAGAAACGAAGTACCACGAGTTGTTAATAATTCTATCTATTCTTCTTTTCTTTTTTTTTTTATGAAAAATGATTCTATCTATGATTGGTTTTTGGTTTTCCTTAGAAAGTTATAACCAAACATTGTTGTGCTCTCAGGGGGGCCTGGTAGTGGAAAAGGTACACAATGTGCAAGAATTGTTGAAACCTTTGGCTTTAAGCATCTCAGTGCTGGAGATCTTTTAAGAAAGGAGATAGTTTCCGATAGTGAATATGGGTAATGTTGTCTACTCCCGATTTCATATTTATTTCCTCAGTGCATACTTGGGATTTTAACATTGAAACATTAAAACAGCGCAATGATTCTGAATACAATTAGAGAAGGAAAAATTGTTCCGTCAGAAGTGACCGTCAAATTGATTCTGAAAGAGATGGAATCTAGTGACAATTATAAGTTTCTCATTGATGGTTTCCCGAGAAGTGAGGAGAACCGCATAGCTTTTGAAAAAATTGTAAGTTTTACTTTTTAACTTTTTATCACTTTAGTTTGGGCTAAAGGAAGTTATGTCCCTCCTCCATGGCCATCTTCTTTGATATGTATTGAGTTATTTCTGTGCCACATCTATTTTTCTAAGCATCTATTTAACTAAAAGTTTGCCACATATCCTCTGCATACATTTGCAAATTGCAATGTCTACGGATGAAAAAGAACAATGTTCATGGCAATTTTTGTGCGTATTAGAACAAATATGAATTCCTTCTCCTATTATTTTATGCAGACTGGATCTGAACCAAATTTTGTACTTTTCTTTGATTGCCCTGAAGAAGAGATGGTAAAACGGGTGCTTAGCCGTAATCAGGTTCTCATCAAATTCTTGGTGATGCAGCATCAGCAGCTGATTAGAAAACTTCTGTCTGATCAATGCTACTCGTTTTATTGCAGGGTCGAATTGATGACAATATAGATACGATCAAGAAACGTCTTAAAGTATTTGAGTCATTAAATCTTCCTGTCATTGATCATTATGCAAAGAGAGGGAAACTTCACAGGGTAAAAATAATTATATCCAATGTTCAATTGAATTTAGGAGAACTGGCATTATTTAGAGAATCATGTACCCCGCCTTTCAATGAAAATCTGCTATTATACTTTTAACCTTATAATTAAATCTAGCGATTACTTACCTTTAAGGTGAGTGCTACTATTCTGCTTCAAATATTTTGTTTAGTTTCTTCCAGATTGGAAAATCCACAAGCTAGTTTTTTATATATATATATATATATATATAGATGTGAGAGTTATGCAATGGATTTTTATTTATAAAAAATCAGCTTCTGGTCATTGAGTAGTATGTTTCATTCTGGTCAGAATATTACAAGTTAATTGTATAACAATCTAATCTCTGCAGATCAATGCAGTGGGAACAGAAGATGAAATATTTGAGCAAGTTCGGCCAGTTTTTGAGGAATGTGAGGTATGCATTAAATTGTCCTATAATATTAGTTACATTTGCTCAAGATGCAGGATGCCCGGTTCAAAACCAAGTGCCTGTTCATGGTCAGTGGTCACGCTTATAACATTTACTAGATTCAATTGCAGTTTTGGTCTCTTGGGTTTCCCAATTGTGTCATTTTGGTCCCCATGTTCTAGTTGCACGAATTGGATCCTTCAAGTATCACAATTGAGCGAATTAAGTACTAAACCCTAAACTCTAAACCCCAATTGAGCGAATTAACAATTGGGTTATAATTGCGATTTTAACCCCTTAGGTTCCAATTGTGTGGATTAAGTCCTTTGGGTATCTCGATTGTACGATTTTGACCCTCTATCCAATTCTCATTCAATTTCTTGCTGATGTTTTACACGTGGGTATGACTAGTGATAGGTTCTTTATCTGTAAGTCTGTAGCCTTTGGCCTAATTGTTCAGGGACTACTTATGGTCACCTTAAGCGGGAAATTAGTTAGTTATAGGGAAGAGGGAAATACAGAGTTTGCTATGTAGAGGGGGAGGAGTGAGTAATGGGGATATCTTAGAAAATCATTGAGTTTGTTATAGGCAGAAATACTTCTGTAATATTTCTGAGAAGTTTCTGCTATGAGATTACAGGGATCCTCCTGTAATATTTCTTGCTTTTTCAGTTAATATTCAGTCTTCTATTTCAATCTGAGTTAGGTTCCTATCAATTTGGCACATAACTTAGTCTGAGTCGCATGTTTTGAGTGATATGTTATGCTACCCATTTGTCATTTAAGTTGGCTGAAAACTTTTTTTTTGACATCAAGTTGGATTAAAACTTAAAAATATTAAAAACACAAGTGGATGAAGGGACCAAAAATGCACAATTGCAGTATCCACAGGGCCTAATTTGCGCAATTAGAACATGGGGGCCAAAATCACACACTCGTGATATCTATAAGACCCGATTCGGGGTAGTTAGAACCCGGGAGGTTAAAATTGCAGAATCGTGATGTTTGAGAGACTGAAAGTGCAGTTAACCTATTATTTATTAATGGGTAATCGGTTTTGACTGCTTTTACTAGGTGCTTAAATCTATACACCATTTTTGTTGGGTTGTAAACTTGTAATTCTGAATTTTATGTGTCCACCTTGGCTTCCGTCTCTCTATGTGGATAAAACTTGTGTATTTTATTATTTAATAGCTCTAATAACTTGTATCATTCTATTCTGTGCAGCACAAGGCTAAATGAAAGCCATGTGAATGGGTTGAGAGCATTGTGAAGTTGGATGATGTTTGGATTTTGTAGCGACTCAATATATTTCTTAGTTAACAAGATCCAAATTCCTGGCTGATGATTTGCTTTGGAATTTGCCGGGTCTCAAAAACTCACCCACTGAAGTATTCAAAAATGATATTTACATGTCCACAATTCACAGGAGATGGCTCTGGTTGCATTGTTCCTTTCGTGCAATAAACTCCGCCGCTGCCGCTGAGAGAATGGCCTTGCAGATGGAGCTGTGTTGTGTCTAACAACAGAGGAACTGCTTAAGATGCGCAGAATATGATATATGATTATGATTATCACATGTTTTATAATTTCTTTACATTACTGCAAACAAGTTTGTCTCTCCCTGCCATAAGCTCAATCATACACTGAATGGGGGAATCAAACATGTTTTTGAGGTGTTGGATTTTTTTAGGCTTTCTATTTCTATATATGAGGAGGGATCAAGTTACTCTAAAAGGAAATCTAATCAAAGATATTCAGCTTAATAACTCGTTATAAATATTGGATTTCACCAATCTGACTGTTGATTACTGTCATACTATATTAACGATCAGACACAGTTTTATATAAATCAGAAATTTGGAAGATTGCATGTTTTTTTCTTTTTGACAAAAAGTACTCGGTAAACGATGAAATGCACTGAGTGCTTTTTGTTAGTAATTGCGTCTTTTCGCTGGGTCTTTTAAAAGCGGATTTACCTTGGGTGGGGTTAAATCCGCTTTGTGTATTAAAAATAACCGTTTTTTATTTACATTTTTTAAAAAAGGTTATAAAAACACTAAAAATCCGTTAGAGAGTCAAAACAAATCTAAAAATTATAAAAACACCACTAAAAATCTAATAAAACCAAAATAAGGTTATGCAATTTTTTTTAGACTTTTTGGAGATTATGAAAAATTAAAGAAATTAATAAAAAATAGTAAACGATGGAATTTGTGATTTTGAGCCCTCCTAACCCGAAAGACGTCCCTTCTTGGGAGTCTTGATCCCTGATTTTTTTCGGATTTAATTGTTGTGGTTTCATTACAATCTGAGTAGGTTGCTAGAAAACCGATTTTTTAGCCTAAATTATTCACCCGACGTACAACATCGTCACGTGTTAACGAACTACACACTAAACAGAACCAAAAGACGGCCGATATTCATATCTATTTTATTTTTTTTTAAAAAAATTAAATTAAATTTTAATTTCAAAGCGGATTTATCTAACAAAAAGGTAAATCCGCTTTTAAAAATAACAAAACGGATTTAACCCCCACCTAAGGTAAATCTGCTTTGTTATTTTTCAAAGCGGATTTATCTACCCAATAGGTAAATCCGCTTATAAAAATAACAAAAACAGATTTAACCCCACCTAAGGTAAATCCGCTTTGTTATTTTTGCAAAACTGATTTACCTATTGGGTAGATAAATCCGTTTTTGGAAAAAATCCGTTTTTGGGAAGGGGTATTTTCGGGTTTTAAAAATTATATGGGGGTATATGGGATGAGGTGGGGGTATAAAAAAAAAAACCTTGTATATTTGTCAAAAGGTTGTGAATAACCTAGTGGCTGAATCCCCTTGGTATAAGTGCTCAGTAACGGGGTTGAATCCATGGTTTGGCAATTTGGATTTGGGTGTTTTTTTACCCCCACCACATGCATCTATACCCCCACACAATTTGACAATCCGAAAATATCCCTCAGTAAAACCACTTAACAGATTTATATTGAATTAGATAAATCCGGTATTCAAACATAACAAAACGGATTTACCTAAGACATAGATGAATCCGTTTTGTAAAATAATTAAAATAATTAATAAATAAAAGTGATAAATTTGTTAAAAAATTAAAATAATTTTTTTTAAAAATAAAATAGATATGAATATCGATCGTCTTTTGGTTCCGTTTAGTGTATAGTTCTTCGTTAACACGTGCCAATTGTGAACAATTTAGGCTAAAAAATCGGTTTTCGGATTCCCTACTCTGATTGTAATGAAACCACAGTCATAAAATCCGAAAAAATCAGGGATCACAACTCCCAAAGAAGGGACTTCTATCGGGATTGCGAAGCTCAAATTCCCACGGACCGAGTCATGAGGTTTGGAAGATGCACTCTTGTTAGTATTTGGGTTAGTTAAGGGAACCGACTCCTATGGGTATATGATGAAATTATTTTATACTCAAAAGTTTTCGCGAAAATTTTCGGCAAACCTTACCCATTTGTGAGTCAGTCACGAACATTGTTGTACCAGTGACTAACCAAAATGCTAGAAGTGTTTCTAAGAGAAGCGAAGACTTAAGTTACTTAATTGTCTACCGAAAGGAGTGGAAGATTTGGTGAACATGTGAATTTATAGACAAGTAAGAGAAGTATCAAGCCATGTTAGGGCAACTATCTCTTTTTGCAAGTTATGTCATTCAAGCTTACGCTACTGAGATAAATCCCAATCGTTAATCTTGATTTCGTTAAGGTTAACAATGAGTTGTCATGACCTTAATCCATTGGATGAGTCAAGACTAGTTTCTCGATTCAAATATTCTATTGGTTAAAAGTCAATAGATCAAGTATATGCTAACCTCAGATTTGTTCTGATTATAGCACATGGTACGAGGCTGTTTCTGTGAGAAATCAAATAAGTCAGATATGTGTAGTAAAATGGTTTTTCCCCACTACCCTGTTTTGATGGAGGAATGTCTGTGGAAGATGAACCACATGTCGATCTGAAACTATATGATTGGACAAGGAGTGTATAACACATGAGTCCTTGATAGTGAAACCTATAACCCTCTTTGTGTCGTTTCTTTAAGCTAGAGTCATGCATGTTATTCATCATGAAACACAAAATTTTCGAATTAACACTGAAATTTCATTATTAGGCTAATTTGAGAAAAGAATTGAAAGGAAACGAATTGTATCGAATGGATTAGCGGTTTGAGAAAAACAAAGTTTTCAACAAAGGAACAGATTAAGGAGTCGGACCGTGCGCCCTAAGGCCCGATCTGAGCGCCTGATTCTATCCCTATTTTTAAAATCAAATATCCGCTTTTCTTTTGACACAATCTCCTCCCAAATTCCTTCCTCAAACTAATTTAAGTATTTTAACCCTAAATGTGCTAAACTAAAGCACGACGAAAGGAATTTGTGAGATTTTGATCACCCAAATGGTTGATTCCAACAAAGTAATACTTTTATTCTCACTTTCGACATTGTAAATTTTGAAAAATCTGAAAGTTGAAACGTTGTGTATTGAGTAAGTTCATTTATAACTTGGGGTGAGTTACCGTTTTCGGTAATTGCATTTTCCGAAACATCCTAGTTTGAAAATTCCGGTGAAAAGAATTTTTACCCAGATAAAACGAATTTACTTTCGAATTCCAGAATTGATTTAATAAAATGAGTATTTCACTACAATTTTACAGTTTTACTTGGATCGAATTTACAAGAACACCGCTCTTTATATTCTTTTGGATTAAGAGTCAACCTATTTTAAAAACAACTCCGTTTTCTTCCTTGGAAATTTTGAGTAAAAGAGTTAAGCGCTTGTGTAAGCGTAACTCGGGAAGATGAGAAAAACTTTAATTCAAGACAAATTGTGGTCCTATTTCAAATCAATCTCCTCATAGAGATTGATAAACTCCAATTTAGTGCATTTTTTAGAGATATTTTTGGGTCAATTTTAGAGCAATTATATACTAATTATATAAATCACTAACTTAATTTGCTCTTTATTTTGCAGAAAGAAAGAAAATATGAAAGAGATATAAAAGTCCATTTTAAAGCTATTAGTAATTTATATATATATATATATATATATATATATATATATAGAGAGAGAGAGAGAGAGAGAGAGAGAGAGAGAGAAGAAGATCCTCTTGGTGATTTCAATTGAAAATGAAGCACATGTGACTTGGAGAGAAAGAAAGAGGCATGGAGTGGATAGCAAGCAACACATATTTAGGAAGGATCTAAATCCTAATATTTAGGGATTGAGATATCTTGCAATTAAAAGAGGAAACAATCTTGACTTGATCCCTAGCTTGGAGAGAAAGAAAAGGAACTAATATAAAAGGAGGGCTTCACTTGTGAATGCAGGAAGCCAGACACCACATACACAAACGAGAGCTACACGGACGCGGCGGAGGGAGAGAAGAATTTTGGTACCCGTTGTTGACACCGTGAGAGAGCTCTGGAGCAGAATAAGGAGATCGAAGAGAAAGATTAAGACTTTCTCTACATCCGGGTTATTCTTATTTTTGTAATTCATAAACCTTATTTTTATTTCATTGCTCTTGACTATTATGGATACCTAAATCCTCTTCTAGGGTCTTAGGTGGATCTTGCATTCTTAGAGACCTTTTTATGTTCTAATTTCTAGTTTGAATTCCTAATTTTTATTTCAATTAATATTATTCTATTGCTTTAATCACATAATTAGGATTGACAACCCTTTGCATGTTCATAATCAATTAGTTGATCAGCGATCGTACTGCAATTAGTTGGTGGACCTATAGGATAATTGGGGCTATAATAATGCATGACCAAACTTTAATTTAGTGTTCCAATCATTCAACCTTTTTGTACTTTATGCTTTTCTTGAATTTAAATTCTAGCATGACCAAACTAGGGTTAATTTAGGAAAAAGAATATTAATCGCGAATGACCAAACAGATTAGTAGCTTTAGTAAAGGATTGGTAATTGAATAAAATAAGGGAATTCAGGTAGAATTAGACATAGGGGAATCGAAGCTTGCAAGTGAAACCGCGACCCTAGATCTCTCTCCATCGATTAAACTTAGTATTTTAATTCTTGCTATTTTATTCTCTTTATTTCGTTTCTATAACATAAAACAATTTGTTCATCTAAACATTAAATAATCTTGAATAGTTTAGTACTTGTTAATTAATCTCTGTGGATACGATATTCTTTAATACTACTTCTGCGAAAGAGTACACTTGCTCTGAGTGTGTTTTTAACGCAACATAGATCATTTTTCAACATAATACTGTGCACAAGTATACACATTCCGAGTTTCTTCTAGTTTTGATTGCGGAAATATGTCTCGATCTTAAGCTATAAGATTGTTTTCTAAACAAATTGTGGGTATACAATTAGTCAATATCTGCTAGTGTCTGCCATAGTAAAGTCAGGAATAGTTGATCAACGGATGAAATTTCGTGTCGACTAGGTGTATAGGACTTGAACGATTTTGAGGACAAAATCTTTCTAGTTGGGGTGATTGTAACATCCCTAGCTCCGTTAATTTCGGTTTACGAAATTAACTAGTGATTTATTATTCGATTTAATAGTAAATCTAGTCGAGGATATGTAATTGTCGCGAAAGCAATACATAATTGCTAAGCTATGTGATTATTTGAATTATTAATGAAATTGTGTGTGATTGTTTTGGGGTAAAATAGAATTAAGAGAGGATTAGGGAGCCAAGGGCGTTTTGGTCATTTCCATTCCATTTAAACCCTCAGCTCCAAAAACCCAAAAACCAGCCAATGATACCGATTAGGGAAGCTGAATCCCTCTCCTTTTCATTTTGCCATTGATGATCTTTGAAGCTCAAAGTGGAAGTTTGGAGCTTTTGAGTCTTGCATGTCATTATTTGGGCCTCCATAAGCTTTTGTTGAAGTTTCCAACCATTCTAGAGTGTATGGCCGAAGCAACATTGTTGATTCAAGGAGGGATTAGAGTATTTAGTTGCTGAAATTCGAATTTGAGTGGTGGGGTGTTCGGTTTTGAAGAATTTGAACGAGTTCGGGACGAGTTCGTGAAGTTTCGACATTGTGAGCTTAGGAAGTCTCGGTGATTTGTGATTTTCATCACAAATAGTGAGTTTTACTCCGCTTAGGATTTGTTGTTTCTGAAATGATACTTGCATGTCATTGATTTTGGCATGTGTTGTGATTCGTTTCGAAAATTTGAGTCAAAACCGTTTTCGTGAAAATTTGATGTTCATGTGATTGTTTGGGAATTTATGCCATTGTTAATGATTGATGAATTTGTTGGTTTGATTGTGTTCTTGACTGGAAATATGACTGCTATTATGATGCATTGGGTTGGATTTAGCATTAGGGACGAATCAGAACAAAAAACGGCGAGAAAACTACACGAAAAACACTGTTTTGAGATGCTGAGAAATTGGCACGGACCATGCCACTTTTGGCTGAACCGTGCTACCATCGGGTTGTAAACTGAACAAAAATTTCAGGAAGCACGGACCATGCCACTTTTGTCACGGACCGTGCCACCATCGGTTACCCTGTTTTCAAAATTTTTATTTCTCATCCTTTTTGCATTCCAGTTCTTTCCCAATGCTTACCTTAGCCCTAATGAAGTACTGATGAATGTCCTTGACTATGATTTGATCATGATTGAAGTGTTTATAACGAATTTCTTTGAATTATAAATGATTCGAAAAACCGAATTAGTGTATACGTGAGAGGACAAGTGTTTTGGAATGAAATGAATTAAACATCCTATTTTATTAAATTATGATTGATGCGGGATGATTATTAAATCATCTATACCGGCCATTCTACTTGGTATTGTACAATTGACGCGACATGGTTATTATTTAAATCATCTAAACCGGTCTATGATTCACAATATATAAATTATATCGAGTCGGAGTGACGGCCCCTATGGATTAGCATACTAGTTGAGGGAGGTCATGAGCCCTCGACCTAGGCCCCCATTATTGTTGTTTTGGCCTTTAGGGAAAGTACTATGGCTATGGGGTTCACCGAAGCTTTCGGAGTTGGTGACGTGCTAAAGGTTAAAAATGTAATATTATAATGCAATTCATCACTTAAGCTTCTTCTTGTTGTTGGTGATGTGCTAAATTAAAAACAATTCATATTGTAATTCATATTGAATTACCAAGTAAAGGTTTTATAATTGAATCGAGTGCGTGGCTAGGGGTCACGGTAAAACTCACTGAGATATGTTATCTCACCTTATCATTTGTTGTTGTTTTACAGAGAAACAGGGAAAGAGGAAGACTTGGCGGCACGAGTAGGAGGTGCCTAAGGAGTTGATGGAGACATGATGTCTTTATCCATGTTTAGAATTCCCTTGTCATTTCTGTTTTCGTTTATGTAACTTGCAACGATGTCGAGTTGTATCAACCGTTTCGCTATTGCTGGCTTTTGGATACTGAACTTTAGGACATGTAATGTTTAAGTCATTTTAAGAATCTAAGTACTTGAGTTGTTGTTGTAATTGAAGTGCTTATGATAAGTTGTGACTCTTCGATTTGGAATTCAAGAGTTTTAGTTGTTCAATATCCAAAGCAGGAATTTTATACTCTGATGTATGCTATTATGTATATTTTAGTATTTCTATTGAGTGGAATACTAGGGTGTTTACAGGATTTATCTTATTTATCTTTAAATTAGATAAATCCGTGTGAAAAAATGTATCAGGGGTATTTTGGAATTATCATATTTTATGGGAGTATAAGTGCATGAGGTGGGGGTAAAAAAAACCCTTTGGATTTTTTTATGCTTTAACCACTCATAATGGATTAAACAATTTTGAATAGTACATTTTCTTTCACTAAATGACATGTGTTTCCTTTTTACTTCATAAAAAAAAGAGGACGGTCTATGATTTTTTTATAAGCAATGTTAGTGGGGGAGGGGGAATGTTAGTTTCCCTTACATCGCCAATTGAGCTACCTACTTCTTGCACTTCTTTGGTGCAGTCCTTCGGTATCCCTTACATCGCCAACTGAGCTACCTACTTGGGATAGGACGGTCTATGGTTGTTATTTTCTACCCATTATTAAATCCTGAATCATTTCTTCTTTCATCTAATATACGAGAGTAATTGAGAAAACTTTATTTTATAGATTATCATTGATCAATATGCTTGAAGTGAGTATGCAATTTGCTTGAAGGATTCTAAATGTTTCTGAAAGGGATTTGGAGTTATCCGTGTTGCATATAGTTTGTATAAATTAGTGGTTCAAATTGAACCTAAAACTTAGTGCATAAAACATGCTTTGGAATTACTAGTTTGTATGACCTGTGCGCTGCACGGGTATACATTTTATTTTAACTTAAAATGTGTTTTTTTTTATTTGGGACTAAAAAACGAGAAAGTTGTATATTTATGTGTTTTATGTGAGATACAAAATCCTGTAAAAAAAAAGTGAGATATAAAATACTTGGTACAATATCTAAAATAAACCTATTATGTTATAATATATGTATATATATATTATTAACATATATTTATATACATATTTTTTGCTAATATATATATATATATATTTAATTTTTGATAAAAAGATATATGTATTTCATAATCTCGAAT
This sequence comes from Astragalus glycyphyllos, assembly GCA_963573325.1. Classification (NCBI taxonomy): domain Eukaryota; kingdom Viridiplantae; phylum Streptophyta; class Magnoliopsida; order Fabales; family Fabaceae; genus Astragalus; species Astragalus glycyphyllos. The sequence continues at coordinate 40,728,733 of OY754310.1, forward strand.
TCTCTCATGGTATTTATTCTATTTCGAAAAAATTTATAAACCTGAAATACAAAAATAACAATTAAAAGAATATATACTGATTAACAATGCTAACAAAGTACAAATCAGGTAATTATTATGGGGTTAAGATTCTTTAAGATTTTAGTAGATTTGTTACCTAAAAAACCTTAGATAGTCCAACTGATTATGCACATTTATATGGATATAGGATTCTGTAAGATTAATACGGAGATTAATTTTTTTTAAGTAAGCCCAAAATTATAGGTGAATTTATGGTCATAGTAACTACTATAAAATCAGCTCTATTAACATCCAGGAATGCATCACCTGAATACAAAAGGGTTCCTTAGCCACCATTGTCATCTCTACGAAGGTTGAATATTGAATTGTGTTGAATTATGTTCTCTCCAGTGAAATCAGGTTAGTTATGTGATAATATGCTACTTGCTATCGCGTAACAATAACAAAGTAAGAACAGATGTATACCCATGGCCACATAATCATCTGTTAGTTCCATTGTTCACTGTCAGATTTATACATTATTCTCCTATCCATTATTCAGATTGGTATTCCTTCAAAAAATTTTTGGTTATTCAAATTGATATTTAGTTTCTAATTTGTTTGTTAAATATTTAAAATTGATGGCTATCACTTTTTTGTTTATTGTCTTCATATCTTGCTATGCTGTTGTTGGTTGTTTTATCTCGGCTAAAATGCTCCCGGGGTCACTTATCTTTATTTAAAGTAACGATTTAGTCATTTATCTTCATCATCTTCAGTTCTAAAATCGATTCAGAATCATTTCACATCTGTTTTAACTTTTGTTTTACCGAAATCAATCTTCAAAAACGAGATCAAAATTGAAACGAAACAAAATCGAAAACAAAACGAGAATATGAAGAACAGATCTAAAATATTTGTTGGAACAAAATGGTTATGAAAGCGCAATGATTACTGAAACAGAATGGATATGAAATCGAAATCAACCCCTAAAAAACCAAATCGAAATCAATGAAAACGCAACACCTCGCAATCTCACTCGAAATCCAACCCTAAAAACAAAAGCTGCAATCGTTTCCACCAATCGCGTTTCAAGAATTTTGTTTTCGTTTCCAATATTTTTTCTTGTTAAATCGCGTTTCCGTTTCCCCCAATCGCGTTTCCAGAATTTCGTTTTCATTTCCAAAATTTCGTTTTCTTGTGAAATCGCGTTCTCGTTTTCGATGTTGCTGTTGTAAGTTTGAAGATGAAGATGAAGAGAGAAGAGTGAAGAGAGAGGCATGGTTCTCCAGATTTTGGGATGAATTTTCAATTGATGGTTTGAACCCTAATTCCCAAATCCTAAGGTTGAAGATGAAGAGATTTTATTTTATTTTTAATAAAAACTAAATTAAAAAATGACATTGATATGCCACATACACATAAATTACGACACATCAGCGCTGTAACAGCCACGTAGACATTTTTTAACAGAATTGGATGGAGGCAAACGGAAAAGGACAAATGTGCTTAGTTAAAACATAAAGGATTTAATTGGGACAAAAAAAAAGATAAAGGACCAAATCGTTACTTTAAATAAAGATAAGGGACCCCGAGAGCATTTTAGCCATTTTATCTCACACTAAATATACCTTTTTATGACTATCTACAAAAACTCTGCTTACCACTATATTAGTTTTTTCCATACATAACAATAAGTAGCCTTATTTTTCCATACACCCACCATACTCGTATTCTGTTTTCCATATTTATGTTATGTATAGCTTATACAAAATTTCGTATATTTAATATGAGAATAACAAAAACAATAGGTTATAGGAGATCATGTTAAAACATGTTGCCTACTAATTATTCGTAATTTTCTTAAAATAGATTAAATGAAAATATAAGAATTTCTAACATGATATAAATATGTTAGTCTAACCATTATACAGTTAATAGTATTTTTTGCAGGTTCAATCATCCATCCTATTTTTTACTATTGCAATCATCCATATCAATATATTTGCATAATGTTCTACTGTTATCGTGTATATAAATAAATGTATATAACGCAGGTCCAGTTATTAGTTTGGGCAATGGAAAATTCTAAAGATGCAGATTACATGGTTGTGTGGTATCGCGATGATGGAAGAAAGTCTATTGTGAGTATTTAAATATTTGTTTGATACTAAATCACTGATTGGATTTTGATATACTATAAAGAAATGTTCATTAAGAAAATGTATGTAATTAATGTTTGATATTATACCATTGTTTTTACTAATAAAATGAAGTTATTATTATTTTTTATTTGTTTGTGTAGCAACTTCCAACTATTTGTGCCTCAAAGTGGAGAAATATTTTGAGAAATCCTCTGATGATTAAGATTGGCGACAACATTGAGCGACCAGTTAAATATGGCACATCCAGCGGGTTGATTCGGTTCAATGAAGGACGGAGTACGATTGAAGATGATTTAAAGCTAGGACGTCATGATGTCCTCCTATTTCGATACAACGGGAATTCATCATTTGACCTGAAATGCTTCGATGTAGGAACGCATGGGAAAACACTTCATCCAAACTAAGTTGTGGGCTTTCCATTGAACATTATGACAATGCTTAACTTTGATCAATATAAAGAAAAACTGGTATGGTTTAACAATGTTTATATTAATCAAAATTATAGTGAGCACAATGTCATGCATCTAATAAATCACATGAATCCAAGCAAACTATTCAGTAAATCATATATTAATATTAACACCTCATCGGTCATTTTGTATAACGCAAATTGATCAATGACGACTTTCACCAAAGCATGTCTCGTGTTGATCTTAAATAAATATATTTTTTCCCATTTGTCATCCAAAGCATAAGGATCTTTAATCTATGTTGATAATAGTCAAATTGTAAATAATAGTTTAGCTATTATAACCACTGTTGTAATTAGTAATTGTTAGTTAGCTTAACCATTGTTATTTAACCCTTGGTTAGTCATTTGATAATAGTTAACTGTAGGTACTGGTTAACAGTTAGAGTCAGTATTGTTTCAATGTATATACTGGATTCCTTATTGTAACATTTCAGATTATTCAATACACAATGAAAGTTTATTTCATCTTCTTCTTCTCTGGATTCTGGAAAACTGAGATGGTATCAGAGCTCAATCGTTGAGCTCTGGTCTCGCCATCGGTTCCTCTTCCCCTTTCGCTGAAACCCTAAAACTCTGCATTTCTCTTCTTCGAATCGTTTCTGCATTTCAATCGCAATTCGATTCTTGATTCGCAATTTCTTGATTTCAATTTTGCTAGGGTTTCGCATTAAGCCTCCTATTTTCTCCAATTCGATTCTGCAATTCATCGTGTTACATTTCTTCTTCATCAATTTGAGATGGCGAACCAGAACCTCGAAAGCTATGCTGACTTCGCAACTAATTCATCAAACCCTTTCTATATTCACCCAAATGAGTCACCTGCGGTTGTTCTTGTTCAACCAACATTGGAAGGCAGCAAGAACTTCCAGCCATGGATTCGTTCCATGCGTGTATCATTAATATCGAAGAACAAGATGATTTTCGTGGACGGAACTATCACGGCACCTTCGAAGACGAATTCAATCTATTATCAGTGGTTCAGGTGCAATAATCTGGTTTTAGCGTGGCTCCAAAGATCTGTTTCGACGAATGTTGCGAAGTCGATCGTCTTCTTTGATAAAGCATACGATGCTTGGAAAGATCTTCTGGATCGGTTTGACCAAGGTGACATGTTCAGGATCGGCGACATTCAAGAAGATATCTACAAAATTTCACAAGGTACGCGTGACATCTCTGACTATTACACGGAGCTTAAATCTCTCTGGGATGAACTTGAAAGCTTCCGTCCTTTATCTTCTTGCATTTGCGCAACTCCGTGTACATGTACTGCTTCTCAAAATGCAAAGAAATTTAGAGAACAGGATCAAACAATTAGGTTCTTGAAAGGGCTTAATGAGGAGTATTCCCATGTGAGAAGCCAAATCATGATGATGGAGCCCTTTCCCCAAATCACCAAGGCCTATTCTCTTGTAATCCAGCAAGAAAGAAATATGAACATCACTAGTCCATCACCTACAACAACAGAAACAGAAACTGAAGTTAAAGCTCCCTCAATGGCAAATCATGTACAAAGTTTCAACAGAGGAGGGTCTAATAATCGCGGTAGAGGAAGGTTTGGACGTGGCCAAGGCAGAGGACAGGCGCGATTGTGTACACATTGCAACAAAACAAACCATACGATAGATATGTGTTATTTTCTTCATGGATTCCCACCTGGTTATCAAGCAAGAAATCAGAAGAATTCCACAAATTCTGTTACTAGTGACAGTGAAATGCAGAAATCTGAAGGACAACATAAGGGTACTGACACCAGCACCAACACTATGTTCACTCAGGATCAATACAAAGGGCTCTTAGACCTACTTCAGCAGTCCATACAGCAAGCTCAAAGGACTTCACACTCTGCCAACACAGTAATAACTCACGTTCCTGCTTCCAATCTGGCTGCCAGCTCTAACACTAATGTGAATCAAGTTTCTGGTGAGAAATTTATACTTTGGATAGTAGATACAGGAGCCACTGATCATATTATCTCAGATTTTAGTCTATTTTCTAGTTATAGACCAATTGAACATACTACAATCAACTGCCCCAATCACACCTCAGCAGTTGCAACTCATATAGGAACAGTTCATATTACCAAAGACGTAGTTTTGTATAATGTCTTATACGTTGAAAATTTTGGATCCAACCTTATGTCTGTTCCTGAACTTGCTCTCAGTAGCAAGATAAATGTATATTTCAGTGATGAAGGCTGTTTTCTATTTCAGACCCATACCAAGCGGATGATTGGATCAGCTAAGTTGGAGAAGAAGCTCTACAAGTTTCCTACACAAGTGACTGTGTTTGTTAGTGATTCAAATTCTGTTTGCAATGTTATCCTTCCATCTAGTACAAATTGTAAGTCCCATACACCTACCATAGATAATAGTATCCTTTGGCACATGAGATTAGGACACATATCTCATGATAGACATCATTGTATATCCACTCAATTCCCTTTCATTCAATTTGAGAATAAGAAATTTCCATGTGATATTTGTCATTTTGCAAAGCAAAGAAAACTTACATTTCCTCTCAGCACTTCTACAACTACTCATAGTTTTGAATTATTGCATGCTGATATATGGGGACCTTATTCCCACACATCTATGCTTGGTCATAAATACTTTCTTACCTTAGTGGATGACTTTAGTAGATACACTTGGCTTATACTCATGAAAACCAAATCCGAAACCCGTAAACACCTTACATCATTCATAGCTTACATACAAACCCAATTCAACACAAAACTAAAATACCTTAGAAGTGATAATGGTGTAGAATTCCTTATGCATGATTTCTATCTTAGCAAAGGTATCATTCATCAAACATCATGTGTTGAAACCCCTCAACAAAATGGGCTTGTTGAGAGGAAACACCAACACATCCTTAATGTTGCTAGAGCCCTTTTCTTTCAAGCCAATTTACCTCACAAACTGTGGAACTTTGCTGTCCAACATTCTGTCCACTTGATTAACAGAATTCCCACACCATTACTTAACAACAAATCACCTTTTGAAATGCTCCACAACAAATTACCTTCCCTCACACACCTGAGAGTTTTTGGTTGTCTTGCATTTGCATCCACTTTGACTGCCAATAGGACAAAGTTTGATCCTAGAGCTAGAAAAACAATATTTTTAGGATTCAAAGAGGGCCTCAAAGGGTACATCCTCTATGATCTTCATTCACATCAATTACTTGAGTCTAGAAATATGATCTTCTATGAAGATCATTTCCCTTTTACCAAGATCCTACCATCATCTAATACAAACTCTACACCCACCCAACCACCAATGTTCTCTTTTGACTCAACAGTTTTTTCCCCACTTGAAACTCCCACCTTTCAAGAAATTCCCACACCTGAACCATCCTACACAGATTCTGTTGAGCCTACCCAATCTGTCCCTACCATAGACACCAACACAAACACTGAATCCTTCACACCAGAATCTCATAACTCCACCTTACCACCCTCTCAACCACCCCTTAGACATTCAACCAGAATTACTCACCAACCTAGTTACTTGCAGGACTACCATTGTAACTTCTCTAGCTGGGCCAATCATTCACAAGGTAATCCTCCCTATCCTCTCTCTTCAGTTCTTTCTTATGATAAGTGTAATTTACCTTATAAAACCTTTTGCTGCAATATATCCTCAACAATTGATCCTACCTCCTATTCACAAGCCTCCCCTCACCAATGTTGGCAAAAGGCAATGCAAGATGAACTTGCTGCCCTTGCATTGAATAAAACATGGTCCTTGGTTGATCTTCCTGCAGGTAAAACACCAATTGGGTGTAAGTGGGTCTATAAGACCAAGTATAAAGCTGATGGTTCCCTTGAGAGGCACAAGGCCAGACTTGTGGCCAAGGGTTACAATCAATTGGAAGGAGTTGATTATTTTGAGACTTTCAGCCCTGTGGTCAAAATCACCACTGTTCGGGTTCTCCTAGCTATTGCTGCTGCTAGGAACTGGTTTCTTGAACAATTGGACATTAATAATGCATTTTTGCATGGTGACCTTGATGAGGAAGTGTATATGACAATCCCTCAAGGTTTATCAATTTCTGAACCTGCCAATTCCACCAAAGTATGCAAGCTTCATAAGTCACTTTATGGTTTGAAGCAAGCTAGTCGTCAATGGAATCACAAACTCACAACAACTTTTCTTTCAATGGGATACACTCAATCTCAAGCTGATCATTCCTTGTTTGTGAAGTCCTCACCCCCTTCTATTACAATATTGCTTGTTTATGTTGATGACTTAGTTTTGGCAGGAAACAATATGCAAGAAATTTCTGCTGTGAAACACCTCTTGAATTCTCAATTTCGCATCAAAGATCTTGGTGCATTGCGCTTTTTCTTAGGCCTTGAGGTGGCACGCTCCAAGCAGGGAATTATTCTTAATCAAAGGAAGTATACTCTGGAGCTTCTTGAGGACAGTGGGAATCTCGCTGCAAAGCCATCTTCCACACCTGCTGATGTTTCTGTTAGGCTTAGTAGCGAAGGGGGGACACCATATCCTGACCAATCTGCATACAGGCGTTTAATTGGACGCTTACTTTATCTTACAAACACTCGGCCAGACATTTCTTTCTCTGTTCAGCAGCTCAGCCAGTTTGTATCCAAGCCCTCAGAAGCTCATTTTCAAGCAGCAACACGGGTGCTTAGGTATCTCAAAGGAGCACCATCACAAGGTCTCTGGTTTCCTGCATCTAATCAATTATCTGTATCAGGTTTTGCAGACTCAGATTGGGCCTGTTGCATTGATACCAGGCGTTCCATAACAGGATACTGTGTGTTTGTTGGGTCTGCCCTTGTATCCTGGAAATCAAAGAAGCAAAATACTGTGTCTCGGTCTTCATCGGAAGCTGAGTATAGAGCCCTTGCCAGCCTTGTTTGCGAAGTACAGTGGATGCACTATCTCCTCAAAGATCTTCATCTTCCACAAAGCAATCCCTCAGCTGTATATTGTGATAACAAATCGGCAATTTATCTAGCACATAATCCTACTTTCCATGAGAGGACAAAACATATAGAAATTGATTGTCATGTGATAAGGGAAAAGATTCAAAACAAAGTAGTACATCTTCTTCCAGTACCATCAGAAGCTCAGCTCGCGGATGTGTTCACAAAACCTCTTCATCCCAAGTCCTTTAGTTCATTTATCTTCAAGTTGGGCATGTGCAATATACACAGTCCAACTTGAGGGGGGATGTTGATAATAGTCAAATTGTAAATAATAGTTTAGCTATTATAACCACTGTTGTAATTAGTAATTGTTAGTTAGCTTAACCATTGTTATTTAACCCTTGGTTAGTCATTTGATAATAGTTAACTGTAGGTACTGGTTAACAGTTAGAGTCAGTATTGTTTCAATGTATATACTGGATTCCTTATTGTAACATTTCAGATTATTCAATACACAATGAAAGTTTATTTCATCTTCTTCTTCTCTGGATTTTGGAAAACTGAGAATCTACAGCATAAAAAATACTATATACGTTAGTCATTGGAATTGATAGTGTGTTGAGTTAGAAACGTAAGAAAAATTCATAACTGGTTTGTGCTCAGCGTAATGACGAATATGCTCCCCAAAAAAGTCGAAAGCAGAACATCATCTAAGGGTGAAAATTGCTTTCTTTGTGTGGTCTGCAACTGCGACGTCAACACCGAACTTGAGAATTGGGAATTATTTTTGGTATCGGACCCTCGCGGGCGACCCACACTGTGTCCCAACGCTGTCAATGAAGAACTAATCTGCGCTAATTATAGTGAGAATTGGGAATTATATAAACAACAGATTTGATACGTATATGATAAAAATAACTAAAGATATAACCAATCGGATGAGTTTTACGCTGTAGATGATACAATCCCAATGATATGTGCCATAACAACATATGATGATTCTTGAAAATACACACATGGTCAGTGATCTACACATTAATTGAAGAAAAATTCTATGACAATATTAACAGACCAATTTGACTAAACTTACATGAATACCATGAACGCTATCTATGAATCCAATATTAGCATTCATGCTTTGCAAAATGAACTTCTGAATCAGATCAGCTGGTATCTCCATTGACTGGTGATAATTGATAATATTATAAACGATAATATTATTTGGTCCAATTTTGTTATAATTCATTATATTTATTTTCTTTATAATATTGTTAATGTTTTATTCATCTCAAAATAAGGTCTTTCTCATGAATTTCTAACACTATTTTTATTTATTAAAAATTTAAAAATAATTAAACTAACCTATATAATAATTATGTTGGAGCAGAAAGAAAAGCATTAGGTGCAGAAAGAAAAAAGCGCTGACCCAAAAAAATGTAACAGCCCAATATCAAGGAAAGTAACTTGATCCGTTTTTTCACTCAATTTCACAATAGTCGGCTTCCTCATCTTCTTTTTCTCTGGTTCTTCTTCTTCTTCTTCCTTCTCTCTGTTTTCACTTCTCCATCAATAGGATGCGATTGCAGAGCAAGATATAAAAATGTGAAAATTTATTATGATAGCAGCCACACCAACCTTCCCTCCAAATCTCACCACACTCTGCTCTGCTAAGAAGAGTACCAACTATGGGAAAATCAGAAAACTAAGAAAATGGGATATCCAAAAAGGAAAAAACACATTTTCATTCCCACAACCCAAACCAACCCCACTTCTCATAAATCAACAACCATATCCCCAAACAAAATTCCAAGCACTTGAACAAGTTCTCAAAGACCTTGAAACCTCTGTAGAAAAGGGTATCAAAATTGACCCTCAAATCTATGCTTCTTTGTTAGAAACTTGCTACCGTTTCCAAGCCATTAATCATGGTATTAGAGTTCATACACTTATTCCACCAACCCTTTTACGTAAAAACGTTGGCATCGCATCCAAACTTGTTAGGTTATATGCTTCATATGGGTATATGGATGAAGCACATGAACTGTTTGATCAAATGTCTAAGAGGGATATGTCTGCTTTTCCTTGGAATTCACTTATCTCTGGGTATGCCCAATTGGGCTTATATGATGATGCCATTGCACTTTACTTCCAAATGGTGGAAGAGGGTGTTGAACCGGATTTGTTCACGTTTCCTCGGGTTCTTAAAGCTTGCGGGGGAATTGGGTCGGTTCACGTCGGGGAAGAGGTGCATCGTCATGCGGTTCGTTCTGGGTTTGCTAATGATGGGTTTGTGCTCAATGCATTGGTTGACATGTATTCTAAGTGTGGTGATATTGTGAAGGCTCGAAAGATCTTTAACAAGATACCTTCAAGAGACTCGGTTTCGTGGAATTCGATGCTTACTAGTTATGTTCGTCATGGCCTCGAGGTTGAGGCAATGGATATTTTTCGCGAGATGCTTTTGGATGGGAGAAAACTCGATTTTGTTTCCATATCCGCGATTCTCTCCGGCGTGTCATCGCTAAATGTTGGGGTACAAATTCATGGATGGGTGATCCGGAGAGGAATTGAGTGGAACTTGTCCGTTGCTAATTCCTTGATTGTTGTGTACTCCAACCACGGCAGGTTAGATAAGGCGCGTTGGATATTCGATCGAATGCCGGAAAGGGATGTTGTTTCGTGGAACTCCATAATATCTGCTCATTGCAAACACCCGGAAGCCCTTGCTTATTTTAAACAAATGGAGGAAGCTGGTGAAATGCCTGACAAGATAACATTTGTTTCATTGTTATCAGCTTGTGCCAATTTAGGTTTGGTGAATGATGGAGAGAGATTATATACTTTAATGTGTGAGAAGTATAAAATAAAACCAGTTATGGAACATTATGGTTGTATGGTTAATCTTTATGGCAGAGCAGGTTGATAGAAAAGGCTTATTGCATCATAGTGGACAAATTAAAATCTGAGGCTGCTGGTCCAACTCTATGGGGAGCTTTGTTATATGCATGTTTTTTGCATGGAAATGTAACTATAGGAGAGATTGCTGCAAACAAGCTTTTTGATTTAGAGCCAGACAATGAACATAATTTTGTACTTCTTATGAAGATCTATGAAAATGCTGGGAGATTAGAGGATATGGAGAGAGTTAGAATGATGCTGGTTGATAGAGGGTTGGATTGATAGACAGATATACATTCAGATTCCAATTTGTAACACAAAATGTGATCAAAGTAAAGATTCTTTGATGTCTAGCAGCAACACATACATAATTTGCTTGACTATATTCCAACTTAGCATTGTCTTCCTTTGTTTTTCTTCGGTTTCCCACACGCATGCTTTATCGGAGGCAATCGTTTTCGAGACACAGTCGGATACTAAATGTGAGCGTCTCTCCCAACTGGGATTTGAACTTCAATTCGCAATGTTGTGGGAAACTGTATACTTTTATTAGACTCAACTCTGTGGGAGGTAGTGTGTTCCTTCATCTGTAATATCAAATACAAGAAAATATAGTATTTTTTAAAATGAGTTTATTATCTTCACATCACACTTAATTAACAGGTTAGGCACTTTGTCAGCCACAACATATTTTTTTAAGAAGTGCCTCTCTGGATTGTAGTGTGTGAAATTAGTAATATCTCTTGCCGCCCAAAAATAGAAAATTCTTTGACATTTTCTGTTATCTTTGAATAAAGTGTCAGAACAAAAAGTCTCTTGATGAACTAACACTCAACCCAATACATTGATTCTTCCCAGCAACATGCATATGCTGCATCCCTCTCCATTGCTAGATTGTTAAAGATAACATACATAACATAACCCACATTAAAAAAATGGAATTTTCTTGAGATGAAAATGGAGATCCTAACTTTATGGCGCAATATGTGTTATGATCAATTGATATTTGTCAAAGAGAAGGTATATAGCTGAAGGGTGTGCCGTGTGCCTATGGCTTCAGAGGTGCAGATGCACCCTACTACCTATTGTGTGTTTGCGTCACGGTTCACATTCACCACAAACATAGGCACACGTTTCTTGGAAAAAACATGAAAGTAGAAAATTGTTATTTTTGCATAGAACCTACGTTTGAGCTGTATGTGTGGAATTAGGGTGGCTAACAAGACATTGCTTAAAGAGATGCTATCTATTTAAAAAAGGTAAATTGTTTTATACTAGAGTTTTGTTGGGTATTTTTTGTTTTTTACACAAACGGAGCTAAGAAAAAACAAAAACACAAACAAAATGTGAATTAAAATTGAGGAAATAAAACTCTGCTAGCATCCGCAACGAGAGTACTAGCAAGCCCAAGCAGAGGATACTCCAGAGCAATCTAATCACTAAATGACATTTCATTTTTTATATTTAATTATTTTAAAATAAATTTAAATATTCAACTAGTTTTGTCTAGAATATCGATACCCAACAAAAACTCGAGTATTAAAAAAAATTCTCTTTTAAGGTAAAAAGATTCAAGGTCTAAACCTAACATGTTATCCATTATAGCTTTTTCTCTATGCAGGTTAAACGACTAATAGGCCAAAGAGGAAATATAATATGTATGCTGAAGTGCAAATAAGTGTTTTAGGATTAAGACTGTCTTATTATTTGATATAATAGGTTTTTTTGCTTTCACGGTGAGTAGATGTAAACACAGTGGTGGCCCTGAACATGGGCGGTAGGAGCGGTCGCCCAAGTCCCCATTTATTCGGGGGAGCCAAAATTCGTTATACTTAGTACTTTATACATATCTTTGGATAAAAATTTTATATTATTGCAATTATAATTATAGACACATACACATATCAATTTAGATCATTTCCTAATAATGATTTGAAATCATCTTGCAAACTTTTTGAAATTTACTTAAAACACAATGATTCTTATGATATTAATGGTGTAATTCTATTTGAAGAATTGGAAGTCATTATATACTGAATTCTTTGAAGACATTTAACGGTTTTCATAATTCATGCAGACATCTAAAATAAAATTAACTTTGTCGCAAAATAGATTAAATAGTCCCACTTTGATTTCTATGAAAAACGATATTTTAAAGAACATTGATTGTGAACAAATCATTAATGATTTTTAACAAAACTAACAAGGAGAATGATATTCAAATGGTTACAAGGGTACCATTTTATTTTTTCGCCCAGGGCACCCTAAATTTCGGGACTGGCCTGTGTAAACACACGACAACCTTGAAGCTACAAGGCATAGTTTTTGACTGGATGTGGTTTTCCAACCGTGGAAAACAACAGTCCTAAGAAGGTAGCTCAGTTTGCGAGGTAAGGGACATGAAAGAGTTTCAAGAAGGAGGTTCAGGATTCAAATTCTAGAAACTAACATTTCCTCCACCCCTTAACGAATTACTAACCATTAGCATTTGGCTATAAGAAAAACCGTGGAAATCAACATTGTCAAACATACACTAAGTGCTTTTATATTTACGTTCCCTGCCTTTTAAAAGTACTAGCCCCATAACCCGTGCGATGCACGGGGTTGGCCAAATTTTCTTGTGTAAATAAGTAATAATTTTTTTACGCATTTATTAGTAAACCTCTTTATAACCATTCATGATCGATTTTTTTTTTAGTTGTCCAGAGCTCGTCCACTACAGGAATCGAACTCGGGAGCACTAAGTCGACCCGGTGTCCCAGGGTAGCTTATGCCAGTGGACCAATGGTGTTGGTTTGTAAAATATATAGCCAAATAATTGTGGATAAAAGTTAAATTATAACTATGAAATTAAATAAGAAGATTATAAAATTTAGAAAGAATATTGACAAAAACGTTGAAATTAAACATCCATAGATAATGGGAAGAAAATGTCTAAAACTTTTAATAAAATAATCTATATTTATCAAATGTAAGTATAAAAACGTAACCCATAATTAGATAGAAAAGAAGACAACACAATTAAAAACTAAAACACATAGGTAACATGCATGGTTGGATTGATAAAATAGGAGCAGTTATATAAAGTTGAAAGAAAATGATGGAGGTTATATTATAAATGTGGTTGAAGTTCCCGTTGAAAGAGGATAAAAATTTAAACACTCCATTGGTCCGTGACCAAAATAAAGAAGACAACACAAATAGAAAGTGAAACATGTGGGCATCGTGCAGGGTTAGATGAAAACCAACAATAAAATAGAATCACCTATAGAAAGTTGAAAGAGGGTGATTGGGGGATCTATTGTAAACGTGGCTGAAGTTCACGTAAATAAAAAATAAATTAAAACTATAAATTAAATAAAAATATTATAAAATTTAAAAGAAACATTAACCAAGACATTGAAATTCACCATCCATAGATAATAAGAAAATAAGCGTAAAGAATATTAATAACAACAAAGACATTGAAATTGAACATCCATAGATAATTAGAAGAAAAAGTTTTAAAAACTCTAATAACGTTATCTATATTCATCAAATGTAAATATAATAAGTTAACAATTAATTAAAGAAAAAAGAAGACATAACAATTAGAAAGCGAAATACGTACGTATAGGTATCTTGCAGAGTTCGATTTAAAACCACAAATAAAATAGAAGTACATATACAATGTTGAAATTATTTTTGAAGAAAAAAGTTCGCATATTTGAATAATTAATATTTTTTCTGATGCTAAAGTACCCAAAAAAACTATTTAGTATTGCACTACACTACATATTTTGTCACGAAGTTTTTCCACGAAACGAGTTATTGAGGAATGAGCTTTGTGTATCCGAAGATGTAAAAAAATTTGAACCCTAAAGTACGTCAAAACAAATTGCTTAGCACCACATTTTACGTATTTTTGTCACATATTTTTTTCGTCAAATAGGTTTTTGAGGAACAAACATCGCCTATCTGAACATCTAAAATTTGTTTTGGACCCTAAAGTACCCAAAAAATCACTAATGGCTTCACACTTTACCTATTTTGTCACAAAAAGCTATTTTTTACCAAACCAGTTATTGAGGAAAAACTTCGGGTATTTGAACAACTAAATTTTTTCTGAATCCTAAAGTACCTCAACACACACTGGTTAACATCGTACATTACGATCAAGTACACCAAAACACACTGTTTAACATCTTATTTTAGTATTTTGTCATGAAATTAAATCTTTTTTCATCGAAAAACTAAGTTCGCATATTTAAACATCTAAATTTTTTCGAGACCGTAAAGTATCCGTTAAAATATTGAAAAGGAAAAAATGGAAAACATTAAAATGAAAAAGAAGACAAAACAAAAAAAAAACTAAAATTAAAAAAAAATGTGGCTTTTCCCGCGGCAGTGACAAGCCGCTTACATTTTAAAGATGCATGATATAAAATTCTCAATATAATAATATCAATAAAAATTAGCCAAAACTGTACTTTTGGTCCTTTATGTTTCACCAAAATTTTAATTTGGTTATTTATGTTTTTTTTCTACTTTGGTCATTTATGTTTCAAATATGTGCCAATGTAGTCTTTTTGCAACTTTCTGTCCATTAATTTTAATGGATGCTACAATGGTTATTAACTGGTGACGCGACTTGCTTAGTTGGCATTAATGACTGGGCAAAAAAAATATAAAGGACCAAACTGTAATTTTGGTGAAACATAAAGGACCAAAGTGAACTTTTGCCAAAAATAACTTCATCTTCATCCCCAATTCTCACCACCACCACCCTCTCACTCACTCTCTCCACCGCACCACCATCACCACCATTGCAACCTAGCTCTTCTCACTTCCGATCTCTCTCCTCTTTTCTTTTCCTCCCCTTCATCTTCATCCCCAAATTGAAATATTAGGGTTTTAAGTTGAAACATTTTCTAAAAAAATGCATGCTTGCAGTGACATTATTGCAAGCTCCCTCTACAAACCATGAACCCTAACTTTTCAATTTGGGAATGAAGATGAAGGGGAGGAAGAGAAAAGAGGAGAGAGAGGACAAAAGGAGAGATGAACAGTGAGGAGAGAGAGGTCCTAATGGTGGTGATGATGGTGCGGTGGAGAGAGAGTGAGAGGGTGGTGGTGGGGATTTGGGGAAGATGAAGTTTTTTTTGGCAAAAGTTCACTTTGGTTCTTTTTGTTTTACCAAAATTTCAGTTTGGTCCTTTATCTTTTTTCAGTCACTAATGTTAACTAAGCAAGTCACGTCACCTGTTAATGACAAGTATGACATCCACTAATATTAGTGAACGGAAAGTTAAAAAAGACTTCTTTGACACATATTTGAAGCATAAATGACCAAACTGAAATTTTGGTGAAACATAAAAGAGTAAAAGTGTATTTTGGCCTAAAAATTATCTATATTTATTTAAATAGGCTGATGTGTTAGGCTTAAGAAAGTAAAAAGATAAAAAGATGAGTACCACAAACACACTTTTTTATTGATTGAAATTCAAACGAGTTTTACTAAATCATGTGAATCCAATGTGAATTTAGTGGGACCCGTATGAATTTCAACCAATAAAAAAATATGTTGAAAAAGAGTTTGATAGAGAACGACCTCCTAGTCTATACTTCTACTTCTTATTTTCACTCTATTTGGTAAAAAGTAGTAGATAACAAATGAACTTATAGTGGATAACGAATAAACTACTCGCTAACAAATGAAATGTTTAGTAAAGTTAGCAGTTTTGCTAAACACCTCTAACTTTTAAAAACAAGTTATTATCTGCTAGTCAAATCCACTATCTGCTAGCAGACTAATTACCAACAAAAATCTATATCATAGTGAGAGGAACCTTAAAGGACAACATTGGATTGTGTGAGTTCACACGGGCAAATTAAATTAAACCATAACTATCAATGAATGTGCCACTTTTTTTGTTGAGGAAATGCATGTTCCATTCAGTACCCTTGTTTCCTCCAATTGAAGAGATGCCCAACATAATACTTTATCACTATAGATTTTAAGAATGATGACATATACATGACATAATTAACAATCACACTATAAAACCCACAAATTCACATCAACTTTGTAGTAACTTACAATAAAACAAATCACACAAATTTTCAGTTTTTCGTATACCTTAAAACATAGTATATATGGCAACTTCCTTGGTTATAAAGTTCAGAAGTTAAGCCTATTTATAAAAGCCAAAGCATTGCTAGTCAAATAAGCAAGATTACCAACACTTGTTTTAATCTTCTTCTGAACTGAACCCCTCACTTCCATTTCTTCAAACTCATCAGTACAAGTATATTCATCAGTTATAGCACCACTCATCCATGTCTTAATATTATCCCATTGATATTTCTCATCACTAGTACTTGTACCATTCAAATGAATAAGCCCATCAGCTGATTGTTCAATCAAATCAACTGTATCATCAATATTCTCTCTGCAATCTGCAATGACTAATGTTTCAGCACGTGTTAAACCCTTTGAACTTGATAGCTTTTTCAATGTTGTAGAAGAACTTCTAGCTGCTTTTAAAGCTAGATAAATAGCCACTTTTGTAAGTGTTAAAGTGTTTTTCTGGATTTTTTCTGCATATGGGCTTAGTGATTTGTAACAAACACTTGGATAAGTTGTTGAATTGCATTGACTCCTTATGAATCTTTTGTATGTTGAAGTTGATTTTGTGGTTTCAGTGGAAATGGATTCAGATTCTGCATAGTGCAGAATGGTTGTGATGAATAGAAGAGTGAAGATTATTTTGAAGAGATTATGCATTGCCATTTTTTTTCTTGTCTCTTTCTATTGTATTGTATCTATTAGAAATGCATGCTAGGGCTTTTTATATTAAGAGAAATGTGACAAAATTTGATAAATAATTAACTTGGTATGATAAATTGATTCTGTTGATCATAAACAACTGTAAACCGTGCAAGATGGGATTGCATGTGCCACGTGATGATTTCGTAAATTGTCAAAATACACGTAATAACTTAAATCTAGATCGCGTGAGATATGTACTATAGTTTATA
This sequence comes from Astragalus glycyphyllos, assembly GCA_963573325.1. Taxonomy (NCBI): domain Eukaryota; kingdom Viridiplantae; phylum Streptophyta; class Magnoliopsida; order Fabales; family Fabaceae; genus Astragalus; species Astragalus glycyphyllos. The sequence continues at coordinate 40,746,185 of OY754310.1, forward strand.
ACATCGAATATTTAAGGGGGAGAATCAGGGATTGCACATGATCTTAATATTGACCTAATTAATTGGAGTGTATATATTGAATAAGAAAAATTCAGTTAGTGTATGTACACAAACCACATATAGTTTCTTGTTCCAGAAGAAATATAGTTGTAGATGTTTAAATTTAGATTACGCGGACTTTATCAAAAAAACGTTGAATTCAATAAGTGTAGTTTTTTATTGAAATATAATCACTTCATTTCATAGTCAACTAGCCATATATCATTTCTTAAAAGCAAATCTTGCACCACCGAGTTCTCACTCTGAGAATTTAACTTCAGAGCACCAAGTCGATTCTCGTGTCTCAAGATATATAACTCAAGCTATTGGGCTAATGATGTTGGTTTCGTACGGGTCACTTTGTTTTCACACATGAACTGTATTGGATGCCGGTCTCGGTCAATGAAGTTGGTCCGAGATGCTTCCAAGCTATGATGCCGAGAATGCTCCAAAGGTTGTGCCAAGATATGCTCATTCGCATTGGTCAGGAGGAGGGTGGTACCAGCCTACTCGATTTTTTAACAATACTCTCCCAAATTTACTTTTTTGGAATGTTTTCTTTGCTGTTGTTTTATGATATTCCGCCAAGCTCCTCTAATATTCTTTTAATGATACGATTGCCTTTAATTACTTGTTTACCCCCGTTGATCTGTTTGGGCGTGGCTTGACTTGCCTTGGTTAGCTTGTTGAACTATTGATGTAATTTTGGACCGATGCTAAGTTGTTGTCGTAACAGTACTCAACCTTGTAGGTTGTTTATCCTTGCGTCGTTCAAGACATCAAACTATGAGTTTTGTGAGTACTAGACCAGATGATAACTCTCGGATCAGGGAGTCTGCTCAGATCTAACTCGAACTACTCTACCTCTGTTAAGTCATGAAAAAGAGGGAGAATGTGACATTGAACTCCTCCAGCCCAGTTTACCAAGATCTCGGCTTTGGTCTAACTCGGACTAGAGAGCTCGTCTCTGATAAGTCTTGAAAAATAGAGCAAACGTGACATTGAACTCCTCCATCCCAGTTTACCAAGTTCACGACTTGGATGTAACTCGGACTAGAAAGCTCGTCTCCGTTAATTCTTGAAAAAGAGTGAACGTGACATTGAACTCCCCCATCTTAGTTTACCAAGTTCTCGGCTTGGATGTAACTCGAACTAGTGAGCTCGCCTCCGTTAAGTCTTGAAAAAAGATCAAACATGACATTGAACTCCTCTAACCCATTTTACCAAGTTCTCGACTTGGATCTAACTCGAACTAGAGAGGTCGTATCCATTAAGTTTTGAAAAAAAGAGTGAACGTGACATTGAACTCATCCAACCCATTTTACCAAGTTCTCAGCTTGGATCTAACTCGGACTAGAGAGTTCGTCTCCAAGAGCTGGGACTATTTCTTGCGATTCATTAGTCATTGATCTGGTGGTCACCTGGTCTCCGGTATTGGATGTGCTATTCGACTTCTCAGGAATCTCAATTGATTGGTTCTCTTTAGGGAGGTCGACTAAGATGACTAAGTTGATTCCGTGACTCTTTTAATGTTTCTCCTTTGCCAAGTCCTTCTTTGGTGCTTTAGGGGTGTGATCCTCCAGATCTTCCTTAAGAGAGAGGAAATGACATCTCTGGGCTGAGCCCAAGTCGGTGCTCACCTTGATGATCTCGTTTTGACTGTGTAAAACTTCATTTTAAGGTGTACGGTGGAGGCTACAGCTTCTAGGTGGCCCAAAGTTGGCCTTCTAATGATGCAGTTGTACACTGATGGGCATGGGAGGACCAAGAAAGACATTTCGATTGTCTGTGTCAATGGTTCTCTACCGTATGTTACCATTAGCTCAATGTAGCCGAGACACCTTGTCTTTGAACCGTTGAAACTAGAGAGGTTGGATCCTCAGTTAGGAGTATCTGTAAGCTCCTCTTTCGAGATTCCTAACTTGGCCATGATCCCAACAAACATGATATCGGCCGAACCAGTCGACCAGAATTCTTCTCACTTCAAAGTTTGCCATTGAGCCCGGAATGATTAGAAGGATGTACTTCTTGGGTTTCCCATCTACGAGATCTTTGTCCTCCAAGACCAAGGGAAGTCAGCTTGAATCAACTTCAGTGGTTGAGGTGGATGCGATGTTCAGTATTTCCTTCCAATTTCTTTTCATTGTCAGTATGGTCTCTCCACCTTCCATAGGATAGCTACCAAATATCACCATGTCTACTAATCATCTATTGGACTTTCAGTTGTTGTCATCTTTCACAGAATCACCGCTTTCCTTTCTTGGGGCTCTCTCAACCTCGTTGATCACCTCTTTACCCCTTCTAGGAGATTGTGTACATGGGTGCTCTTCGTCTTTCTTATGTATGGCTTGAAATTTCCCTTTTGATGGGTTTCTCAATGTCGTGTTTCAAAGTGTTGTATTGGTTAGTATCGTGGTTGCTACGATGGTGGTACCAACAATATTTTTTTCTTGTTCGTCCACCTTATTTTTCAAGAACAGGGTCCAAAGGTTTTATCCTGGGAAGCTCAGTATTGGCGCATTCAGCTAGAATCTTAGCCCTTGCAACAGACTTTCGAGGCGAAGGCCGTCCTCCAAGAACCACCATCTCATTTTGTCATCCAACCTGTGAACGTCCAAAGCTTCTTTATTGAATCTTTCGATGTTTTCCCTCAAGGTTTCATTTTTGCTCTAGCGATTTTCTTTGAGTACTTTCTCCAACTTTGCCTTTACTCTCGAGGCCGTGAAGTGGCCGCAAAAGAGCTCAACGAACTGAGGCCACGAGGTTAATGAGTTTGGTTCAAGGGCCTGGCAATGTTATTAAAACCGACCCGATGATCGACCCGGTCAGGTCTCTAGGTCAATGGGTCAATGGTCGGACCGAAAGGTCACTAGTTGGCCCGCATGACCCGTAACGGTACTAAAATCTTATAAAAATAAGCATACTGTGTGTAAATTCACACATCACAGAGCTATGAATTTTTTTCATACTTTAAAAATGCCCAAAATAATATTGTTAATTTTAATTTTGATTTCATAGTCTAAGATAGACTTTCATACATAAGTTTTGACAAGATTCATACATAAGTTTTAAAAACATATATATATATATATATATATATATATATATATATATATATATATTTTAATATAACATTTAAAGAATTAGAAATATATATTTTAAGATTTTATTAAATAATTTTGTTTAAAAATATTTGTTTCAACATTTATTTTGTTTAGAAGTATACTTGTTTAGATGTTTGTGTCAACACTTAAAGCTACAATTGAGGATTAACTCAAATTAAAGCGTTTTGCTAGATTTTTTCAGTTGAAGATAAAGTATTTTTTTTTGACCAACTTGAAGATAAAGTATTAATATATTTAATCAAAAACCATCATTAAAACAAAGCAATAGCCTAGTGGTAATAATCGCTGAAATGCAGACAGTGGCATTGGTTCGATTCCCTCAGGCTATATTATTAATAAAAAAAGAAAACAGTATGCCTGGTTGCACAACCCGTTTCAGGTCAGCTACCTTGGGTGGGTCACCGGGCCAGCGCCTAGCCCGACCGGGTCGTGACGGGTCGTACCGGGTCAATTGCATATGCGATCTGATAAGCCACCCGAACCGATCCTAGCACCGGGTCACGGTCCGACCGACCGGGACGGTCCGGGTTTAATAACACTGGGGCCCGGTACCAGGCTAAGGCCTCCTTCGAGAAGGTTAATGGGAAGATCTTGCATTTGACCTCGTCATTTATCTTTCGAGAGAGCGGCACGGGAATGGGCGAATTGACATGCCTTGCTGGAATCTTCCTAGTCCTACGGGGTGGCCTGTCTCACCCGCGCTCATGGTGGCGTGGTGAGGATGATCCCAACGAGGAGGTGTGGTCGGATAGTTCTTGTTTCTGGAGAGTGGAGTATGGAGTTGTAAGGGCGAGCTGGGGCACCTAGAAGCAATTGTCTTTGGATGAAGGGACCACTGGTGCCCTCTTCCAAGGATTCAAAGTATTTTTTGCTCAGACAACAATTGCATTTCCTCTGTCACCGGCCTTTCAGGCGTTGTGGTCGGCGATACTCCTGGTGTAGTCGTTAAGTACGACGATCAGCTTCTGAACTGCTTGTGTTGGGAGAGGAACCAAAGGCTCGGCGACGGGAATTGACTCGGCTGTAGTTGACCCTTAGGAGGCATCGAGTACTTTGGAGCGAATTCTAAAGAGCGAGAGAGAGGGAGAGAGAGGAGAGAGAGTTGATGCTTCCACTGTGGTGGCCAATGAACGGTACTGGATGCCGGTCTCAATCAATGAAGCTGGGCCGAGATGCTTCCAAGCTATGATGCTAAGGATGCTCGAGAGGTTGTGCCGAGATGTGCTCCTTTGCGTTGATCCGACGAGGGGGTGATACCTACGCACATGATTGCAAGTCATACACAAAAATATAAGGATCAATTTAACATTAATTTTCACATATTATTTCATGTTAAACAAAAACCATCAACATTCATGTTCAATCCAATTAACATTTAACATAAATTAATAACAACACATAACATATATTACACAATCATACATGCAATTCACAATTGAACTTAGAGGACTAAAACTCATCAACATTCGCAACCAAAAGTCATTTTCAACGTGCAAATCATTTGTAAACATATGACAAAAGTGAAGCACAAGTTGTACTTCAATTGTCCTAGTTCTAATGGGGAAAGAGAAGGAACTCACAAGTATCTATACTTCACTAACTCAAACTCTTCTTGACATCACCTTAGGACTCCCCCAAGCTTGATTAACCCCAGTGTACCTCCAAACTCTAATTCCAGCTCCAACTTCAACCTCCTATAACCTTCTTTGGCCTACAATCACTCACATTCTTTCCCAAATGAAATATGCAAGCTCTTTTGCAGAATTTTCCAGCATCATATCCCTTTCTTCAAGCCTTTTCTCTAATCGAAATCCCACTAATAATCTTTAAGCAACAACTCGAAAAATCTATCTCCATGTTTCTTCTAACACTTTTCTAATCATTCACTTCATAATCACCCCCAACAATCACCCATGCAAACTGATTTTGGAAGCTAATAAAATGGGGCTTAGAAGCAATGGGAGTGGTGGTTCTGTTTTGAGGTGGTTTGGGGAGTAGAGAAGAGGAACTTGTAACCATGATCGTTCCAAACAATCGAGAGGCCCTGTTGAAGTCTTAAAAATGTGACCCACTTTTATCAAATTGGGCCCCTTGACGGAGTTTTACATAATTTTTTGTGGGTCCAAAATTATCAACGAATATATCAAATAATCAAATATAAAGAGAAGTAAATATAAATTAAAAAATATTGTAGCTACAAATGAAACTAAATTTTCAATAAATTATTTTATTTCATCAATAGAAATTCGATTAAGAACTCAGTCACAATATTCTTAAAAAGCAAATGTAAATTTAATTTTTTTTTCTGGTTTTTATCCCTCCCTAGAGCTCATTTCCTTCTCTCTTAACACTCATTCTTTCTCTTGGACTTCTTTCACTATCTCTCTATTCATTCTTTCGATCTCTTTTTCCCTTTCTTTGCATGTGTGAACATTTTTGAAATGGTTTGCAGCGGATGCCTTTTTAAGGTACAACTATTTTGTATGTTATAGTCCTAGTGGGTTGTGCGCTAAGGTGCTCACATTAAAGGGAAAAGGGGCGTGGGAGACCGATTTGCAATTTGCTTAATTGCAAAATGGTCACTTAAGGTGTAGGTTCCTACAGTTAAATAACAAACTTATATTTTATTCTAATACTACTCTTAACTAATAAAGTAAAAGGAATTTAATGAAATTAATACACAATCAAACATGATGTTTAGGTAATCAAATAAAACTCACCAATCATCATCACATTTACACAATATTCTAAATAACATACAATTCAACAAAGCATTTAGAAAATCATATAATCAAGTAAGGTAATAAACAAATAATCTAATATTTTCCTTTAATCTAATTCTAATATCCTTAATTTTAACTAGTTTATTTTAATCCTATTTAGGATCTATTGCTAATCTAGTAGGTTAATTTTTAGGGTGTTACAAATGGTACTAGCAATCCCCGCATGCTTAATAATGGGCGAAAGACCTTCCACACCTAAAATGAACAAGAAAGGCAATAAAGAGCCTCCTTAACAAAGCTCCCTACCCAGGATAACAGGTCCAACCTCATCACCATTCACATGGAAATTCATCCAAAATAAGTCTACCTTCAAATAAACTCAGCTCATTTGATTATAGGCTTTACCTATATCTATTTTCAATTTTAAATGTTGTCTACCCCTTGGACCCATCCATTTTGCAATTAAGATAATGAACACTCTAATAATGGGCTAACTATTTGTTTTGAGACTTATTTAGTTATTACCACATTTTAATTTCTTTTAGACCGATTGTTGGCCTAATTGCGCTAAAAGCAGTAAAACACGAATAAATAGGCCGAACTAAAATTAAGTCTATTAAGATATAAGAGTCATCTATAAACCCATTAGCTTTCCACCGTCCAAATAGGCTCATACTTCGTATAACCTCCTCTACTCACTGGACACCCTCAACCCTTCAATATCTCCAAAATACCTTCACGAAAAACGCAAAACACACTCCCAAACCTCCCAATTTCTGAATTTTTAAAGGTTCGGAAGTTTGGAACTGAACCGGTTCGGAACCAAACTTCCAAACCTGTGTTATAAGCATAAAAGCATAAGCAAAACAGAACGACATGTGTTCTGTGCAGCTATAAAGAACGACCAGAGATCTTCCAAAACAGAACAAAACACCAAATACCTCAGAACTCAGAAGACGTGAAAAGCATCAAGGCAAGTTGCATAATCCTTTTTGTAAAACGCATAGGGAAGAAAGACACCCATAAACATGCAAGCAATGAGCATGCTTCTACAAATAAATACACTGAAGAGTAGCGTGAAATCTATCTGAATATTCAAATTATAAATCACAAACTCAGTTGTGTCTTAGGATACACGTGCTTCTATACTTTCATTGTTGATCTTTGTTAATGAAAGAATAATTGGAATAATGGAGTTGTGGTGAGAAAAATAATGGAATTTTGGCAGAGTTGTTAATGAAAGAATAATTGGAATAATGGATACAAAGGTTGAGAAGTTTGGTTCCGAACCCTTAAAAATTCAGATATTAGGGGGTCTCTGTAAATACACAAGACTTGGTACTTTGGATCCGAACGGATTAAGAACCAAACTTCTGAACCTGCGTAATCCCAGAAAAAATACAACACATACGTTTCATTAATGATTTTTTGGTCTTTTTACAATCTTTGAAGGGTGTCAAGTGAGTAGCCCTGGGAGCCGTGGGTTCTGGGTTGTATGAAGTATCATCTCCAAATTACTCTAAAGTTTATTTACATGACTTGACCCAAGAATATAAAATTACAAAAATAAAATACAAAAATAAAAATCAGAGATAACCAAATAAGTAAAAATTGAAAGAAGTAAAAATTACAAAAGAGATTAACTACAAGAGGCAGTGGCAGTTCGCAGCCTTCTTCTCTCCCAAGTCTTAACCTAAACCTGATTAAATAAAAATCAAATCAAAATAGGAAACAAATAATTATGGAGATCAATTAGCATAATTTGTGTCAATAACAATCAATTTGAGAATCAATTCTTAATTACCAAAAACACTATAAATAAGGCAGAATATTAAACCTAATGGAGAAGAGAATTTTCGTAGAAAGAAAAATTAGAGCACAATTTGAGAGAGAGAGAGAAGAAGAAGGAATTCTGAAAAGGGGATGGAATTCATGAGTGGAATTTTCCTCGAAAAAGCATAGAGAAAACAAAAAGATAGTATTTTTAGCAAGAATTAGAATGTGAGAAGAGCCTAGAGTAGAAAAATCAAGAGAAAGGAAGGAAAAATCAAAAAACAGAAGTGGAATAAACTGAGAAGAGAGAAAGGAGAGGGTGCTCCAATGGCGGAGCCACCGCGTCCAATAGCTCCCCACATCCTGTTGCCGCCACCGCGATGCTTGTCGGACTGACGAGTACCTCCACCGTCTTTCGCCCTTTTTCCATTAACAGGTTCGGCCGTTCTTTTTAATCTTTATTTTTTTTATTATTTTATTTCTTACTTGTTTAGTTTAGATTATTATCTTCGTTACTCTATTTTTTTTTATTTTATTTCTTACTCAAGCACTTTTATGTTGTTATTTTATTTTGTGTGCTTTTTAGCTTTAATAATTAACTAGTACCATATCTGTGCATTCGCACGGAGGAATTGCGTTACCTGACATGATTATACTCAAATAGAAAAGTTAATTTTCATTCATGTAAAGTTTAGCAATGACCTACCAAGAGCGAATAGATTAGTATACATTATAAATTGAGGTATCAATTAAGTCAATGAATCAAGGAGCATTTTCAGAAATATTTGAACTAAAAATCAGCAAATTTATTTAGTACAGGTTTGAACGAGATTAAGAAAACATTAATTCATTCGAGTTACTTTGTGAATACCATAGTGGTTATAAAAAACTGAATTATAATCTTGAGCAAATTAGTTTCAGTTAACTTCTTTAAAAAAAAAAAAATCATGTTGAGTTAGCCCTCCACCATGAACTAACGAAACCTGTGAAACTATGTAAACTCCCTAGAAAACCACTATAGCAATGCTCTAATATATGCAACAACTTCAGAATGATATAAAAATAACAGCTCAAGATAAAAGTAATAATGAGGGGATGAATGAAATAAAAAGTAAGTCAATTATAGAAAGAAAGTAAGAAAAACATGGACTTGCATATGAACAAACATGGACTTGCATATGAAAAACATGGTTAAAATATTTCTGATTGCTAATGGTCTCTCTCTTTCTCTAGATAATTTTTTACCATAAGCCAATCATATGAATATATAGTAAATGATGCAGAGACATTCTAACGAAAACCATGATAGGAATAACCATATGCATCTTAAATAATAAAAAAACAATTACCATCAGCTTTATTGTGTGATGTTCGATACACCCCCAATTTATCCACATCCCCTTATTTAAAAGAGACACCCTAAAGCATTTTATATTCAAAACCCTTTTTATATAAACGTTTAATATTCAAAATTAAAATAAATAAAAGAATAATTTGGTTGTACAATCGAATTACTCTTTATTTTAGGGTGAATGAGTTGTACCGTTAAAAAGTCCTAAAATCTCTAAAAACTATTCATAAAATACTAATTAAAAAGTACAAACAAACATTTTTTTTAAAATCGTACTTAATTCGGTAATAAAATTATAACTGTGTCGGTTGTACTGCCAGTTTTATTTGCATTTCGAGACAAGTGAGTTGTACGACTAAGATAAGAAGTCTTCAAATCCCTACAAAAATAATCTAAAACAAACAAATAAACATTTGCTATCGCCAGATTCTCTACCCAGATTATACGTAGGAGCATAGAGTAAATTTTTTCTAAAATATTTCTTTTCTAATAAGTTTCCTTGTTCTCAATACCGCAAATGCCAGCATGATGGTCCAATAATGGGCACAAGGAAAAAAAAACTTTTATAAAATATTTCTTTTCTAATATCTTTTGAGTGGGTTTATATGAGATTTTTTTTTCTCAGACTCAAAATAGTGGTACACTAGGAAAAAAATGGGTTGAATTTAGTGTTATATTTTCAAACCAAAAAGGAAGTACCCAATATTTGATATATGTTAGCAAAAAATATATATTTGATATATGTTAGTTAAAATGCTAGTAGCACTTCAGTAAAATCGTATTTTTGGATTTTTTAACGTAAAAGTCAGAGTGATAAACATTTGGAATTAATGGGAGCTCATTTATTGTGTATTACCAACGTCGCTTATATAAAAATATAGAAAATTACAATTACTTTCAACGCTTCATGCACCAAATGACGCCTTGTATCCTTCTCCATTACCTCAACAGTCGTCGTCTCCTCTATGTCAATGCTGATCTCTCTGACGCCACGATGATGCCGATAATCACTTCCCCTTGAAGCGTCTCGCCGGTGATTCCTACCTCAGTAGTCATTGACTCGCTCCAACTGTTTGCTTTCTCCTTTTTCATGCCTCCTTCTTCAATCTCAGTTGCTGACTGTGTCGTGTGTCTCTCAAAGTTCAACAACGTCCTCATCTGAATTCTACCTATCTGGTGCCATGCCTTCCACGCTGAATGTATCGACACATGGTTCCATTCCAACCTCTCCTATCCGCTCTGTCGCTCTGCTATTGCGGCCTCCGATTTCGACCTCCCAATGTTCTCTGATCACCGTCAACCAATAGTTTCTAAATTGAAATTGGAAACGTGAGTATTCGAGGAACTAAACTAGTCCGCATCGTTGAGATTGGAAATGATGTTGTCGGCAACCCCATTTGGTCGTTCAAGTATTTTGTGGAAGACAACCCAGATAGGTATTGGGTTCATGTGCGTCGATGGAGTCTCTGGCCGTGCCTAATGCAGCAGCAAATGTCGACGAGGTTGCGGAACTTGAAACTGCTTGAACGAGTATGTGGATAGAATCTTCGCTTCTATTTCTTCATGAACGATGTCGTTTAGAAGCTCTGGAAGGTTCTCCGGTAGAAGTAATCCTCGAAGCGACATCGTTCCAATGGTTGTGGAATATGACGTGGAAGACAACTGAATTGTGGAGGAGATCTCTAAAATATTTCATTGGTTTTCAAGGATATGACTGGTAAATTAGATTAACTCTTTTAGTCCATTTTCTAAATTTTGATATAGATAGCATATTTTTTAATCTTTTCAAACATTGCTATGTCTTTTTCATTTTTTTCTTAATACATTCCTTTGTCATTTTGCTTCCCTTCTAATTCCACTTGTTGATGAATTGCGTGTAAAAAGTTGGAGAGGCATAGTAATTTTTTGACTTGGATTATGATTTTTATTTTTTATTAGTAACTTGTATGATAGTACGGTCATGAAATAAAAAAATACAAATGATTTTTGAAATTAAGTGTTAGTCTTGTTGGAAAAAAATCCACTAATTAGGGATTATATATGGTACTCTTGTATATAATAGCATTCTTTTTTCCATTCATAATATGATTATTTCTAATTAGTTGATACAATTTCCAACTATTTACACGCATTTCATTGTTACAATTCATCAACTAGTGTAATCAGAAGGGAAGCAAAATGATAAAGGAATGTATTAAGCAAAAAAAATAAGACAAATGAATGTTTGAAAAGATTAAAAAATATAGTATCAATATCAAAATTAAGAAATTTAGAAATTGGACTAAAAATGTTAATCGAATTTACCAATCATACCCTTGAAAGCCAACGAAACATTTCAAAGATCTCATCCTCAATTCACTTTCCTTCCATATCATATTCCACATCAATTGGAACAATGTCGCTTCCACGACTACTTCTAGTGCTGCTGCATTTGACGCTGCTAGAGACTCCATCAACGCGAGAACTTCTGTATGAACATGGACCCAATACCTATCTGATTCCTCTTCCACGAAATACTCGAACGATCCAATGGAGTCGCCGACAACATCGTTTCCAATCTCAACAATGCAGACTCGCTTAGTTCCTCAGTTACTCACGTTTCCGATATCAATGCTGAAATTATTGGTGGATAGTGACCAGAGAACGTTGGGAGGTCGGAATCAGAGGCAAAAATAGTAAAGCGACAGAGCGGATATGAGAGGTTGGAAAGGAGTCATGTACCGATGCAGTCAGCGTGGAAGGCATGACAGCAGACAAGTAGAATTCAGATGAGGTTGTGCTTGTTGAACTTCGAGAGACACACGGCACAGTGAGCGACTGAGGTTTAAGATTGGGGCGTGATAGAGGAAAAAGAAAACAACGGGAGCGAGTCAATGATTATTGAGGTAGGAATCTCCGACTAGACGCTTCGAGGGGAGTAGAAGATTTGAGGGTAGGTAATTATCGGCAGCTTCATGGCGCTAGAGGGATCAGCATTGACATGGCGGAGACGGTGACTGTTGAGGTAACAGAGAAGGAAATGGAGCGTCATTTGGTGCGTGAAAGGTTGAGAGTAGTTGTAATATTGCTATGCTTATATAAATGTGACGTTGGTAATACATAATAAATCAGCTACCATTATTTCCAAACTTCCATCACTCTGACATTTACATTAAAAAAATCGAAAAATACCATTTTACAGAAGTACTACTAGCATTTTAACTAACATATGTAAATATATTGTTTTGACAAACATATCTCAAATATCGGTTACTTCATTTTTGTTTTGAAAATATAACACTAAATTTAAGCAGTTTTTTTTCTGGTGTACCACTATTTTAAGTTTGAGAAAGAAAAAAAATCTCATATAGACCCCCTCAAAAATAATGCCTTTTGAATTCCAACCTTTACTCTCTTGTGAATGTTTAATTGATATATTATAATTCATAGTACTAATTTTGTATCCTTAAAAAAACACTAATTTTGTATGCAGGAAAACAAGATACAAAAATCCTTTTTTTTACACAAAAAGAAAGAAAAACCTTAAAACATAAGTAAAATAATGAAGTGATATTTTTTATATTTAAAATAATGTGGAAATTGTTGGCGAACGGTGACCGAAGAACGTTGGCGAGGTCAAAACTGGATGCCGAAATAAATAGGAAACTGACAGAGCGGACAAAAGAAATTTAAAAGGAGCCACGTGTCGATGCAGTCAACATGAAACGCATGACAGGAGACATGTAGAATCCTGATGAGGTCATTATTGTCGAACTTTGAGAGACATACGGCACAGTCAGCACACTACTAGCTTTTTTTTTTGGTTGAAAATCAAGGGAGTTGTAATAACAACAAAATAAAAATCAGAAACATCACTAATTGTTGTTTTGGCACTCTTGAATATAACATTCTGCAATGTTGTTACTAATTTCTGTGGTTCCATTAGTAACCCAATATTGCTTGACAGCAATGAGTACCTTCTCAGGAACAAGTGGACGATCTTCATGATGAACTAATTTAGTATCTCATCTCATTACAGATTCTTTACTAAAATGGAGAAAAATTTGAGCGAATCATCATAGAAATTAGATATCAAAGTTTTCTTTTAAAACCGAATTGAAAAAGGGAAATTAAACTAAAGAATATGTCAATCTTAAAATTTAAATTGCACAAATACATGAACTCAAATTGACTCATGAAACTCATTTTTTTTTTGATCTGGCTACTTCATTTAAAGACTCTTGTGGCTATTGGTTAACTGCTTAATTAAAGTAGACCTTCCAAGTGATGTATGACTTGTAGTTGAAATTGCATGTGAAATTATTAATAAACTTTACAACTTTCCATGTAAGATTTACTCTGCCTGTAAATCTTCAAAATTAATCAACACTAAAAATGCCAAATACACTCACTGGCATTTGGCCTTAATTACAACACACTTAACTTGAACACCGACATCATGCTCCCTTGTGGACCACCAACAAACTTAACAGAATTTAACACCGACAAAAGTAACTAACCTTTGAACTTGAACTTATCAAACATGTCTTTGGATTGATGATTTTACCGCGACGTAGAAACTATACTTTGTAGCTTCAATTTAATAGCTCAGTGTGTGTTTAGATTTCAAACACACGCTGAGCTATTAAGTTAACCATGTGAAGTGGCTAGTTTATTTATCAAAGCCAAAGCATTACTAGTCAATTGAGAAACTTGAACAATTCTTCCTCTCACTATAGTCTTAACTTTTCCATCCGTTGAAGAAATCTCTTGAAATCCATCAGTACATGTACTCTCATCAGTCAAAGCAGCACTAACCCAAGTTTGTACATCACTCATTGTTAGCTCAAAATTTGAAGTTCTAAGATGACCCAATTCATTAATTGACCTTCTTAGTTCATCCACAGAATCACTCAACACTTCTACACAATCTTTCATGGCTGCAATCTCTCTTGGCTTTAGTCCTTGACTTTTTGCTAGTGTTGAAATAATGGCTGAAGTTGATTTGGCTGATGCTAGAGTCACGTTTAGCGCAGTTCCTGTTAGAAGCACGCGGTTTGTTTGAATGAAATCTGCGTGCTTTACTAGGGAACTGTAACATAGTCTTGGATATGTTGTGGAGCTGCAAGAATTTCTTATAAATAATGTGTTGTCTTGTTGGTATATTTCATTGGCTTGGGTAGTGTTTGTCATGAAAGTAAAGGGAAGAGTTATGAGAAAGAATGTAATGAGATGCTTTGAGGAAAAGGCCTCCATCTTTTTGTTATTTTATTCTATTCTATGTATAATTTGGGTGGTAACCTATTTATAGGACTCAGAGTCAGATATTTTGGAAATGAAAGTTTTTTTTTGAAGCAAAAGAAAGTTAGTTAATCGAGAAAATCCTATTGAGTATCTAAAGTCTAAAGTTTTATTCTCTTTCTACTATATTTGTTCTATAAACTATCAAAACTTGTTTTGCTTTTTTGACAATATGAACACTTGTTAAAAAATAATATATAATTTATTCTTTAGTAGTTAAATATTTATTTTAAAATTTTAATTTAATTAAATAAATATTTATTTAATTTTTATCTAAATTAATTAAATATTTATTTTAATTAGCTAAACAGTTATTTTAATAATTTAATTAGTTACATATTTATTTTAGTTATTTAATTAAATAAAAGTTAAGATGAATAAATTAAGGGTAAAATTGAAATTGGAACAACTTAGGATCCATTTCCTCTTTCTTTCCACTCGGAGAGAAATCAAAAGTACTAAACTATTCTTATCCTTTTTTTTCTATCCTGTTAACCAAATAATAGAAAACTAATCTCTCTTCTCTCTTATCCTTTCTCTCTCTTCCCTATTTCTCTTCTACCAAACACACTCTAATGATTTGTTTGGTAGAAGAGAGAGAAAGAGAGAAGATAAAGTGGCTTTCTATTGTTTATTTAGTAGCTAGAGAAATAGGATAGAGAAAGTGCCAAATAATTAATATAAAGTTACTCTGATCTTTCCACTCTTTCTCTTCCTTCTTTCTTTTTGTTCTACCAAACACACTCTAAAGGTCAATCTATTTAGTCCCTAACATTTAAAGGACTAAATTTATAGACGAGGATAGATTTCTGAGACTATTTAATATGTTTTCATAGTTTAGAGACTATATAAGAGAATTAATGGTTTATTCTTAAGAAGGAATATAGGCTTGGTTCTATTAGTGTAGTTGGTGTTATTTTCTAATCACAACATAACACGTATATTCATTATTTATATTATGTATTAGCTTTTGGTTATTTTGAAAAATAACTAACTTATTTGTCATATTGTGATTGAAAAACTACGTAAACTACACCTATAGAATAGTTTTCCTCAATTATTAATTAATTAATCCGTCAGGGAGATATTTTAGAGAATGAATCGAAAATGGGACCCAAACTAAAAATATTGAGTTTTATTTTATGAGAAAGCGCCATCCGAGAAGGATGTGATTTATTTATGCACATACGTGAAATAAGCTAGTTCTAATTATTGGGACTTGTGGGGTTGTTTTCAACGTAAAAGAGTGGGGTTATTTATGCACTCAATTTGTACCCTCACTCTTTATCTTATTCAATGAATGATTAAGATTTATCTGCATAGAAGATTTTCTTTTTTCCCGATAAAGATGGTGAAATAATCTCTCAAGTTGTAATTGATGTGGGGTACATGAGTTTGCTATCATTTGTAAATCATATGGGAACGTCACATTTCTAATTAATACGGTCCCAATATGAATGTGTAGGAAAGCCAATTGCAACCCAAGTTGAGAAAGAAACAAAGATGTGCCCTCAACGTGAACAATTTGAATGATAAGGTCGAATTATTTTTTGCAAGAATAATTAGAACCTTGCCCATTCTCATCATCTAGATATCTATTTTTCTGAGATCAGAATAGCTCCAACATGCAAGCGTCTTTTAGCGTGTGTTTGGATCCAACATTGAGTTTGGCGTGAGTTCATGAGGCCACTCGATGTGATATGAAACACACAATTAGTTTTTTTCGCTATCCTTTTGTGGATTCTTATGCGATTTTTTTGGTATAAACTGTGTATCCTCTGCGCGCATTTGCAAAGACTAATTTCTCGAGTCGGGTAGAACCACAATGGGTGTTAAAGTTCTTTTTCCTTTAGAGATTTAACACTGTCGCATGCTCATGGTTATGAGATTATAATCAAAGGTCATTAATTAAATTTTATCATTAAAAATAGAAGATGTTTTGACTATATAACAAATTTTGAAAATTATAATACAATACGAACTTTAAATTAAGAGAAAGAATTAATTTGTTAATATTTTTTCGATTGGAATCAACATGTTAAAGTTGGCTTAAATAATGTACACATAATAAAACATTCTTGTTTATTTAGGATATTCTCATATGTTTTTCACACACAAAAAAAGGAATCGTCTTTATCTTATTCAGATAAAAAAACAAAAAAGATAAAAAACAAAATTGAAAATGTATTTGATGTGTCCACTGTCCAACATGAATCTTCTTTTGAAATAGTCCCTCCATCTCAATTTAAGTGTCTTTTTTGCTACTTTTCTTTGTCTCAAATTATTTGTCACTTTAGAATCTCAATGCAACATTTATTACTTTTTTCCAACAATACCCTTACTTTTATTTGTATTTCCAACTTTTTCATTCCTCTCTCCTCATAATAACATAGGGGTACTTTAGTCCTTCCATACTTTTTAAACATTAAAAAATAGCATCTCCAATTATTTTTTTAATACCCGCGCATAATCTTAAACGACAGTTAAATTGAGACGGAGGGAGTATCTAAGATGGATATTACCAAAACAAATTCCAAGAATGAGAATGAGACTGAAAGAAAGATAGGATATGATCGAAGAAGCAGCCACTGGCCACGTTGGTTAGTGATACTGTTGCAATGATAAGTGGTTGAATGCATCCCCCCATGTGCATACTGCCACCCTCAAATTAGGAGATCCTACCACCACAATTTGAAAATGTACGTATTTGATTAAACAAACCTCTTAGTCTTAGATTGCTTTTAGGGAAATCCAAACTTAGGTGCAAGTGGTTAATATAATCTATTTACGGGAAATACCTGGGTTCTATCCCTGGATGAAATAAATTGGTGTTAGAATTTACTTATATCCCGACCAAATTTTGAATTATTCAAAATCTGTTTTCCCTAGATATCAAAGCAGGGTCAAAGACCTCTAGAAAAAAAAAAATGGCTTTTAGTTTTCTTTATACTTTCCTCTATTATATTATATTGTTTTTTCTAAAGGCAGGTTTTGGTCGACCTAGATTATTATTTTTTTTATTTCTTTGTAAAGTATTAATTTAATGTATTTGTTCAAAATACGTCCCATGATTTTACAGGTTTTTTCCTCTGTGGTTTTATCATAGAGATAACATTTTTTATCATATTATATTGTTTTCTCAGATTTTATTTTTTATTGCTTAGCAGTTAGCACACCCCATACGCTAAACCTTTGTCCCACAACGACAAGGCTAAACAAGTAACATTTAATCGATAGCTTAGAGCAGATAAACTTAAAGTACATATTTCCAAAAGCTACTTGAACCATTTGAATAAGTCCATTAGACTTGTGCGTCAATTCAATCTAGTATGCTTTATATTTGTCCATTAGACACCCGCCACCGTTCATTATTCCGAAAATACCCCTCCAATTTTTTTTATAACTCTCCTCTCCTCTCCTCTCACACACACCCCCTCACACTCTCTTCCTCTCCTCAGCATCAAGAAAAGTATAATTCTGATTCTCTCCCTCTCTTATCCGTTCTTTCATTTTTTTTGGAAAATAGCACGGATCGGTGGCGCAGAGGCCAAACCTCGTTGGTAACGTCCTTAACGAACAAGTTCGGACGACTGTGCGCCGAACTGGTTCAGATGCGCAGGAGCCGAACCATACTGATACCCGTTGTTTTGTTTTGTAGTTATGGTGCTATTCGTAACCGTCATCGAACGAGATGCTCAGAAAATTTGCCTTCCAGATGATGTTTTTGATTTGTTAGGCAATGAATTGCCTCGCGATTGTTACTTCTTCCTGGACACCGGCAACATTATTGGTGGTATTATCTACAGGCGCACTGGCAATATTTTAACTTATACGGACGCCATCTGCAACTTATATGGGGGTGTTGACAGTGTGGAAATCTCAATAACATATACTCAAGACAGGCGGTTCAATGTGGTCAGAATTATGCCTGAGGAAGATGATGCTGGTTCTTACTCGACTGATTCATCTTACCAGGCATTCCTGGGCGGCTATGATGGGAGCGATGATGGGAGTGGGAGTGATGCTGGTTCTGGCTCAGTCGTTGCGCATTTATAATTTTTATGCAATTTTATTAGTAATATTAGTAATGAATAATTATATCCTGGTTCTGCAACATTATTAGGAATGAATAAAAATTATAAATGCGATTTTATAATGAATAATTATATGCAATTTTATTTTTCGGTTTACAGTTTAAATTAAACAATTTTATTATTAGAAAGCGTAACCGTACATAAAACACAAAAGACATCAAATTGATAAAAAACAACATAACGAAACAACTAAGAAACTACTGATTTTTTGGGAGTCCCTGCTCTAGAAGATAAATGACCTCTTTCGGAGTGCGCATTGTTTCGACAAACAGCTCCAGGATTTGACGTCCCATTGGAACATTAGCATGATGTTCCATCATTGCGCGAACACCATCGTCGCTTCGAATCTCCATAGCTGAATAGCGGAGAGTCCCGTCATCTCCACAACAACACTTGCGGTAACGTAAACGACTTATGTCTTTACGCCACTCTCCCTCTTGGCGAACCTTCCTCTCCGCCTTTTCCTTCAACTGCCTGAATGTTATATTCTTATCCAACCTACAGAAGATTGGATTGCGAGAACGAAAAAACACACCAACGTGTCTTTCGGTAACCGTTCCAAGGCGATACAGGACGGTTAGGAATTTGTCACTTGATAGCTGGGTTGGGCACAACTGCCATTGCATTAGGTCTTCCATTTCAGCGGTTGGGGTTAGGGTGTTTGTGAAGAAGCAAAGAAGATGAATCAGAAATGGGTAGTGTGAAACTCAGTGAAGTGTGAGAGCCTATTTATAATAGGTGTGATCGAACGTGATGCCTGAATGTTATATTCTTATCCAACCTACAGAAGATTGTATTGCGAGAACGAAAAAACACACCAACGTGTCTTTCGGTAACCGTTCCAAGGCGATACAGGACGGTTAGGAATTTGTCACTTGATAGCTGGGTTGGGCACAACTGC
The DNA here is from genome assembly GCA_963573325.1 of Astragalus glycyphyllos. NCBI lineage: Eukaryota > Viridiplantae > Streptophyta > Magnoliopsida > Fabales > Fabaceae > Astragalus > Astragalus glycyphyllos. The sequence goes on from OY754310.1 coordinate 40,765,471, forward strand.
CATTGCATTAGGTCTTCCATTTCAGCGGTTGGGGTTAGGGTGTTTGTGAAGAAGCAAAGAAGATGAATCAGAAATGGGTAGTGTGAAACTCAGTGAAGTGTGAGAGCCTATTTATAATAGGTGTGATCGAACGTGATGCATTGATTTAGAACGATCAGAACTGTTGAAATTCTAGCCGTTGGGCACAATTTCCAATGCCATTATCAGCCACTCATTTTTATGACAGGTTTGACTGACCTTTTGACTGCTTTTTTGACTAATTTTAAGCCGTTGATGATAATTGACGGTGGAATCAAAGCCGTTGATGTGGACGGTGGAGCCAGTTCGGAAGACCGTGCGCCGAACTGGTTCGGACGGGCATGGGCCGAACCTAGCAAAAACGTTTTAGGGTCTGTGTGAAAATAACATACTCGGCGCTAGCCCAACCGAACTGGTTCGATTGACCGTGAGCCGAACCGTAGTTAACTTAAAAAAATGGTAAACACAACTTTCATTAAAGGTATTTGTGTCTTTTCACGCGTTTAGGGGGTGTCTACTGAGTAGCTAGGGGATTGGACGAAGTATGGACCTTATATTTTACCAAGAGCACCTTAAAACCCAAGGCTCGGCAAAACTCTTGGGAGCGCTTCCAAACTAACTGAACCCGAGCATTGCTTGCTTCACAATGACCATTGTCGATTTCACTTTCTTAATACAGAGCTAGGTAAGGATAGACAGGTTCCTCATAGCAAAGACCCATAGAAGGGCCAAAGCTCACATTAAGATGGAGGAATGAGAATGAGACAAAGCGAAATCAACAAATGTTATTATTTAGATATTTTCCTATAAAGTAAAGGAAATGGTTAAATATGTTTTTTATTCCTGTAAAATTTGAAAATTTTGTTTTTAGTCTCTATAAAAAAAAATTTACTCACTTTTAGTCTCCAATTATATTTGGCTTAAATATATATTACCCCCCTGCAAATATACCCATTATCCCATTACCCTCGTGTAAAAATAAAACTCTTAAAAAAGACCTTGCAAATATAAATCGTTTACAGTTACCCCCTGCTATTAGATTATGTTGACAACGTTAAGTATATAATGGGTATAAATCATTTACGATTACCCCCTGCAAAATATAAATCGTCTACGATTGCCCCCCTGTAGGGGGAGAACTAGAAACAATTATTATTTGCAAAGTCTTTTTTAAGAGTTTTATTTTTACAGAGGGTAAATAGATAATAGGTATATTTACAGGGGGAAACATATATTTAAGCCATTATATTTAACCCCTCATGACTTTTAATAGCACTTTTAAGCGCTATTAAAAGTCATAAGAGATTAAAAGCAATATTAGAGGAAAATGTGAAGACTAAAAGTAAGTGAAATATTTCATAAAAAACATATTTAACCGCTTCAAAAAAAAACATATTTAACCCTAAAGTAAAAAATACGGTTTCGTGTGATAAGTGACTCAAATCAAAAGGGAAAAATGTGAGATAACTTTTCAAATGAATTTTTCTTCTCTCATCATTTGTCTCAAATGCAAACCCCCACGCCTTGATTGCCTACACAACCCTCAATTCACCCTCTCAATGAGACAAGATCTGCAATTCAAATCGTATTTTGCAGGGAAAATCTTTCACGAGCTTAAGTGAACAGTGAACTTCCCTCAATCTTCAAAGAAGATATATTCATAAATATCAGACTGTTACAAATGAATCAATGGGGAGATAAATCCAGGAGAGGCTAAGAGGCCTTCTTGGGAGGCGTCATGTTAAAAAGAAGGGAAACGACTGCTTTGATGGCACTAATCTTGAACAATGATAAAGTGAGTATATATACTAGGAAACCTGCAAAGAGTAAAGCCTGGTTACTATTAAAAATTATCAGATTATAACACCAATTTGCACATGAACAAAATATTTAGAGTGGAAGAAAGTTACCAATTTGAAAGCTAGGAAAATCATTAGCATCAAAGAAAAGGAGCCAACGGATCTCTCTGCTTCAAACCTCTCCTAATCTGAATCTCCTCCGTAGGACACCCATTAACTAGTACTGATAAACTGCCAGAACAAACACAAGCCCGCATCCACCCTCTCCACCTAGAGTCAAACCCAAACCGACGAAGCATATAGTCAAGAAGACCCCAATTCAGAGTCATAGGCTTTCTCAAAATCAACTTTGAAAATCAAACACCTCTCATTCGACCTCATAGCAAGATCCACAATCTCATTCATAGCCACAACCCCATCCATCAACATTCTACCTCTAATAAAAGCCGACTGAGCGTTAGAGATCAAGTAGTCCATGACTCTACGCAACCTAGTCACCAGAACCTTAGCCACCATTTTATATAAGCACCCAAGTAGTGATATCAGCCTAAAGTCACCCAACCCAAACAGAGAATCCACCTTCGGAATTAAAGCAAGAAAATAAGAGGAGAAAGATTTAGGAAGCGTACCATTATGGTGGAACTCATCGAACAATACCCCCACCTCTGCCTTAATCAAGGGCCAAAAAGCTTTGATGAAGGCGAAATTGAACCCATCCGGTCCAGGGCTCTTATTCCCATCACAGCTCAAAACCACCTGCTCGACCTCCTCTAAGGAAAAGGGACCCGATAAACTAGAAACTTGGTGAGGTGTAAGGGAAGGAAAATTAATACCATCAAGTACCGGGCGATCCCAAACCTCCTCCGAGAAGTGATTTGAGAAGAAAGAAGAGACTGCCCCTCTAATTCCAGCTACATCCTCCACCCAAACTCCTCCCACCCGCAATGCTGAAATATGATTCCGAGATCCCCTCGCCTTCACACATGAATGAAAGTAGCTAGAATTTGCATCACCCTCTTTCAACCACTTTGACCTAGACCTTTAGAAGATAATGTTGTCCTTGCTCCTCAAAAGACCCCAAAGCGCGGAGAAATTATCCTTCCTAGCAAGCACCTCCTCCAATGAAAGACCCACCGCTTCCCCCTTTAAATCCGCCGCCGAAATCTCCTCCACCAATAGTTGGATCTTCACATCCACATCTCCAAAAATCTCCTTATTCCACCTCTTCAACTCCCCTTTCAATACCTTTAGCTTCTCTTTAAGAATATACCCCATCCAGCCGGAAAGGGAGCCACTTGTCCAACAATTAGAGACAATATTCTTACAATCCCTATGATTCAGCCAATGATTGTTGAACCTGAATGGCTTCGGTCCCCACACAAGGGATGAGTGTCTAAGGAGAATCGGGCAGCGATCCGAGACATCCCTAGGCAAAGCCCACTGAGAACAATCTCCCCAAACCTGCAACCAACCATCTGACACCATAATTCGGTCCAACCGACTCATTGCTGGCCCATTGGGTTGAAACCAAGTAAATTTCTGACCCAATAAATGCAAGTCTACCAGCTGCATGTCCTCTATGAAACCTCTAAACTCCCTGCACTCGACATCATCCTGATTCACACCCCCAATATAAATAGTAATTAGTTAACATATACATAATTGCCAACTTCCTTCAAAACCAAGAGCTAGTTGGTGTGTACTTTCTTGTGAAATGAGTGGTTGAGAATTACCAACTTTGTCCATGTCAATTTCCTGTTAAGTTATTCAAATTACAAAACCAATAAGTAACTATGGAAAAACAGATTATTCTTGCACTAACAGATTATGAAACATATTATAAAATCATTATTCTAATTATGAAACAAAAATACAATCAATTATGTATGAAATAAAATCATTGCACTAACAGATTATGAAACAAAAATACAATCAATTATGAATCAATTATAATAGATTTGCAATATCAAATCAAATCAAATAATTGCACTAAGATTATAATTGCACTAATAGATAATTGCACTAACAGATTTTCAGTTTATGTCAAATAAAATCAATTATAGAGTGAAACAGAAAATTAATTACAGATTTTCAGTTTATGTCAAATAAAATCAATTAATTCAGATTATAAAACAAAAAGCCCTAAATTAATCAGAACAACATGCAATTCATACTTTCATAGAAACAAAATTTCACAGAAACAAAAAGCGCTAAATTAATCAGAACAACATGCAATTCATACTTTCATAGAACAAATATTCATCAACAAAGAAAACCAATTCATACTTTCATAGAAACAAAAAGAGAGAATATAGAGTGAAACCTGTTTAGTGAAGAAACCTGAAATTAGCGCAAACCTGTTTGAGAGAGAGAGAAACGAAATACACAGTGAGGGAGAGAGAATCAGAGAAATAGAGGTAGAAACGAAATACGAAAATGAGGGAGAGAAACTTTCTTACCTTAGAAAAATGAATATTGGAGGGGAAGACAGGGAGAGAAACAAAAATGGAGATTGGAGAAGAGAGGGAGGGAGGCGCTGAGTGAGAAGTCAGTGAGAGAGGGAGGCGCTGAGTGAGAAGTGAGAAGTCAGTGAGAGAAACGAAAGTGTGTTATGTTTTTAGGGTTTGATAGGGTTTCTAATTTTGGAGGAGTATTAATGTAATTTCTTACATTCGGGGCGGGTTCGGGGACGGGACCTATATCCTCATTACCCGTCCCATCCCCGTTTTTTACTTTCGGGGAAAACCCAAGCCCAAACCCAGTCAAAGCGGGGAAAACCCGTCAAATCGGGACGGGTTTGGGTCGGTCCCCGCAAGTTTGGGTTTCGTTGCCATGCCTACTCATAGCAAAGACCCATAGAAGGGCCAAAGCTCACATTAAGATGGAGGAATGAGAATGAGACAAAGTGAAATCAACAAATGTTATTATTTAGATATTTTCCTATAAAGTAAAGGAAATGGTTAAATATGTTTTTTGTTCCTGTAAAATTTGAAAATTTTGTTTAGTTTCTATAAAAAAAAATCCACTCACTTTTAGTCTCTAATTATATTTGGCTTAAATATATGTTACCCCCTGCAAATATACCCATTATCCCTTTACCTCCTGTAAAAATAAAACTCTTAAAAAAGACTTTGCAAATATAAACCGTTTATGGTTACCCCCTACTGTTAGACTATTTTAACAGCGTTAAGTATATAATTGGTATAAATCGTTTACAATTACCGCCCTGCAAAATATAAATCGTTTACGATTACCCCCTGCAGGGAGATAACTAGAAACAATTATTATTTGCAAGGTCTTTTTTAAGAGTTTTATTTTTACAGGGGGTAAATAGATAATGAGTATATTTGCAGGGGTAACATATATTTAAGCCATTATATTTAACCCCTCATGACTTTTAATAACACTTTTAAGTGCTATTAAAAGTCATAAGAGATTAAAAGCAATGTTGGAGGAAAATGTGAAGACTAAAAGTAAGTGAAATATTTCATAAAAACTAAAGACAAAATTCTCAAATTTTATAGGAATAAAAAACATATTTAACCGCTTCAAAAAAAAAAAATATTTAACCCTAAAGTAAAAAATACGGTTTCGTGTGATAAGTGACTCAAATCAAAAGGGAAAAATGTGAGATAACTTTTCAAATGAATTTTTCTTCTTTCATCATTTGTCTCAAATGTAAACCCCCACGCCTTGATTGCCGACACAACCATCAATTCACCCTCTCAATGAGACAAGATCTGCAATTCAAATCGTATTTTGCAGGGAAAATCTTTCACGAGCTTAAGTGAACAGTGAACTTCCCTCAATCTTCAAAGAGGATACATTCATAAATATCAGACTGTTACAAATGAATCAATGGGGAGATAAATCCACGAGGGGCTAAGAGGCTTTCTTGGGAGGCGTCATGTTAAAAAGAAGGAAAACGACTGCTTTGATGGTACTAATCTTGAACAATGATAAAGTGAGTATATATACTAGGAAACCTGCAAAGAGTAAAGCCTGGTTACTATTAAAAATTATCAGATTATAACACCAATTTGCACATGAACAAAATATTTAGAGTGGAAGAAAGTTACCAATTTGAAAGCTAGGAAAATCATTAGCATCAAACTTCCTGGCTCCCCCAGAACTAATATACTGGACAGCCTACAGACAAGTTCACATGAAACCATAAGGCATTTCTAAAGACAGTCGACTACCAACACCATATATTTCGGACTGTGATCCACTACAGTCACAAATGCACTTAACATATATTTCTGTCACAAATGAACTTAACATTTATATGGATATGCATCACTGTACTACAAATGAAGAGAGATACACATAAAAAATCTGTGATTGAACTATAATATTCCACACCTTTTCTTGTAAATAGACATATGCTACTGCAATACATTTCAGATGTACTTGTGTATAACACACCTGCAAGTTTATCCTTCAATATCTGGGGTGCCTTAGTGGGATTTGGGTTCTTTAAAGTGTAAGGTACACTTAGTGAAAGGCACAGGAAGGCAAAAAAAGAAATAACACAAATGCAAACAAAGACAAGCTTAAAGTATTGATCCCATGTCATGTAAAAGGAAGCGTCACTGCCAGCAGTTTCAAACATTTTTTCTACTCATGTGGAAAACTAGAATAAGAGGCATAGACAAGACAACATCAGAGAACGAGATAAAGGAACGGGCCACCAAACGGAAGGAAAAGAATAAGTACATAACACACAAATCCTAACTGAACACTGAAGCACATGGAACCTCTTTAAGTAGATAGAGCTCCAAAATCGAATTAAGTGTAGCTACTAAGTAATATTCTACTAGACAAAGGGAAATTCAAGCAAAACCCCTCAATTTAATAAAAACCAAAATTCAAAGTACTGATAAAGCACAATTGGAATGAATTCCCATGCAATGATGATGACTAATACTAAAGAATATAATGTACCAAAAGCAAAGTAGAAGAATTATAGAACCCTCATTAGTTTGTGACTTCAAAAACAGTGGAGATTCGTTTCAGATGCTTACTTCTTAGTTGTCATGTTTCTCTCATGAAAGTTTATGAAGTTTTATCACATAAAGCTCAAGCTGAACACTGATATATTTACCTTCAGCAGGGAATACTGGTTAGCTAGAGAAACGGTAAAGAGGAGCATTGCTAGGGATGATAGAACAGCATATAATCTCAACAAACTGGACCGGCTTCGTCTTCTACCTTTCTCACAAAAATGACAGAGATAGCTCATTTAAAAGGTTCAAATAAATAACCCAATTAAATGATAAAGTAAAGAACTATGGGTTTAGCTACCTATATCCGCAATGATCAACAAAACAACACTGGCAATAACAGAATAAAAGGCAACTGTATTCGGAGTATCTGCTTTTGTTCCTGGTAAAAATGCAAATACCACTCCTATTAACAGAAACACAGCCTGCAGGGCACAATTAAATTCTTTTAATATATATCAGACAAAAATAAGATGTCAGCAGTCAGAGTATACACACTCAGTATTTATCTTCACAAACTCTATGAACAAAATAATACAATTACATGGCTATAAAGTATAAACATCAAACAAACAAGATTACAATAGCATTTAGAAAGTTGATAACACACCACAGAACTATTCCTCAATAGCACAACTGAAATTTCCTTAGGGTGTGTTGGATGGAGTATTTTTGGGGGTAAATGAAATATTTTAGCTTAAAATTTGAAGGTAAAATATTTCAATTCACACCAAAAATCATATTACTCCCAAAAAATACTTCATCCAAACACACCGTTAGTAATATGATTCCTTAACTCTTATTATAAAAGCACTCACTAGTCACTATCACTGTAGCTTGAGGAGCAGCCCAAAATAGTTTAACCAGATTGAACTATTTATAATTATGCATAACCATTTTCCATTGCATATAACCATCAAGTATTCAAATAAATCAAATGAGTTCTATCTTGTTTTGGCAAATATGTCAAGTATTGTTTTTTTATCAAAGCAAATATTGTCAAGTATAGTCAGTACTATGCAGGAAAATAAGCATGTCTCTACATCATGTTTTCTCCATTCCTAGGTTTGTTCCCATTGTTTTTGCTGTTCATCTAACAGGTTAATACTAATACAGCTCTACTACATTAAACATCTATGGCCATAATTATAATTAATAAAAGAAAAAATAAACATAAAAGTCTATGGTACCTCAATGATGAATAGCACAGAGAGGCGTTTCTTCCCCTTTGCAACAAGTTGATACCCTACGAGAGAGAAAACAAATAAGCGGAATTGTAGAATAAAAGTGCAGTTAATTAATATAATAAATGAATGTGATTAAATGGATTAGGGTTTAAGAATGGAACTGACTTGAATCAACTACCATTCGGTAGGAATAATCAGAGCCATCGGTTCCAGAAGGTCTTCCCAATGTCGATTTTCTCTGTTGCATCTTCTTTTGCTTCGTATTCGGTAGGAATATTTGCTGCTGGGAAACGAACAAACGCAAACAGAAATATGAGAAATGCGAGTTGAAGCTGAAGCGAAACCCGATGAAACTGAGCAGAAACGGAGGTCAACAGAGATGCACAATCCACCGGAAATGTAAACGAGCTTGAATGCGAACGAATATAGCTTCAAGTAACCCCACGATTTTTTTTTTGTTATTGAATTTTTTGGTTACAATTTTTTTTTGGCTTAAAGTATCTTTCGTCCACGTAAATATCTCAATAATCCAGTTTGGTCCCTGCAAAAATAAAACTTTTAAAAAAGGCGCTTTCAGTTTTGTCTCTGCCATTAGTTTTTGGCTAACACCGTTAGTGGATGGTGACATGGCTGCCAACATCATCACCTCGACACCTCCTTCATTCCTCTTTCTCAAAAACTCCTTCTTCTTCTTCAAAGTTATCTTTCACCGTGTTCTCCCCATATCTCACCCCCTTCTCTGCAACAAAGTTATCTTTTTTAATTGGAATCACCAAGTGCCATCTTTCTCACGTACCCACTTTTCTTTTTCATGCTCCAACCTTCTCCACTTTTGAGGTGTTTTTGTTTGAGAGTTTTGATATTAGGGAAAATGAAGCTGAAAAAGTTATTACCAGATTGATTGTTCTACCAGATTCATTCTTGGACTTTAGGAAGAGTTATTGGGGGCATTTATAGACCTATTTTTAGCTTATTCCTTGTTATGTGGATCAGTTATTACTTTCTTTACTTACAAATTTTTCAGCTTTTGTGGATTTCATTTGCCTTGTCCTTGCAAGGGGATTTTAGGATATAGAAATAGAAATTTATGTTGGCTTAAAATACTGTTTGAATGGCCTTTAAAGAACATACATTCCATCGAAGTTATGGCGGCGAAGATGTTTTCCTTTGATCTTGTTTGGGTGAAGAAGGAACATTCTTCAAGTAATGCTAATGATGAAAAAGAAGAACAGAGTTTGAGGGAGGAAGAATAGAATTTGAGTTTCAGGGGAAGAGGAATGAAGGAGGTGATGATGTTGGTAGTCACGTCACCATCCACTAACGGCAGGAACCAAACTAGAAGCGTTTGGTATTTGCAAGGGTTTTTTTAAAAATTTTATTTTTACAGGGACCAAACTGGATTTTTGAGATATTTGCAGAGACGAAACATACCTTAAAGCCATTTTTTTATTATTGAATTAGATAAACTAACTAATTTTTTTTACCGTGTTATTAATGTGTTTGCTGGTGAATAATTAAACTAACTAATTGATGCAATTTAATGAATTTTACTAAAATTAAAATCAAAATAAAATGAAGGATACTTTGCTGGAAAATAAAATGAATTTTACCGCTTGACGTTAAATCATACCTCAAGCTCTCTCTCCTCTCTCGAAATTTCTTCTTTTCTACTCCGGCCTACGAGCCATTCTTTTAGAGTGATCTACGGATCATATTTCAGAGTGATCTACGGATCATAATTTAGAGTGATCTACGGATCATATTGAGGTGTATTTCTAGAGCGATTATACACTGTGCAGTGATAATCGTACTGGGCTGTTTTATCCTGGGGACGGCGTGGTTGATAGTCTGCTTGCACCTTGAGCAGTGCCGCGAAACGTCTTAAAGAGAGCGACCTAGTCCGCGACTCAACCCGGTAATTTCTTTGGTATATTTCTAAAACCTCCGCAACAACAATTTTAAGACGTTTCGAATCAGCCTAAGCGTAGCCCTGAAGTGCTTGCTAGGTGAGACGATCTAAGAGCAGCCCTGTAGTGCCGCTCGGTCAGATATTTGCGAAATCAACCATGACTACCGAAGAGATTACTGGACCCAATGTTTCTGACTACAACAAGCCTTTTCGGTTTGAGGGATCTCATTTCAAGCGTTGGCAACAAAAGATGGAATTTTTCCTAACTATGAAGAAAGTTGCTAATGTCTTGACCGATGAGATTCCAGTGGAAGATGAAACAGCTGAACAGGAAGTACGAATTAAAACAGCCAAAGAAATACTACTTTGGAAGGAGCATGACTATCTTTGTAAGAATTTCATTCTCAATGGACTAAGTGATGATCTTTATGATTATTACAGCACCTGCAAGTCCGCCAAAGAAGTCTGGAATGCTCTGAAAAAGAAATATGACACTGAGGAAGCAGGTACTAAAAAAAATATGCTGTGAGCCGCTACCTCAACTACAAGATGACAGATGAAAAATCTGTAGAGACTCAGTCACATGAGTTACAGAAAATAGCTCATGAAATTATCTCTGAAGGCATGGCCTTAGATGAACAATTTCAAGTAGCTGTTATTATTGACAAACTTCCTCCTGCCTGGAAGGAATTCAAGAATTCTCTCAGGCACAAGACCAAAGAATTCTCTTTGGAAAGTTTGATTACTCGACTCCGGATTGAGGAGGAATCTCGGAAGCAAGATCAGAAAGAAGAAGTATTGTTTCTTCCAAACAAGAAACCAGGAGCGGTTCTGAAGCCAACAGGCAAACCTTTCAAGAATCAGAACCGTAACCAGATTCAAAAGAACCGCAACAACAAGAATGGGAACCCTCCAAAGGTCCCAAATGCTAAGACTCCACCACCACCACCACCTAAGAATGATGCTGCTCCCTTCGTTTGTTTCAAATGTGGGAGACCAGGTCATATGGCACGCAAGTGTAGGAACGGGCCAAGCCCTGCTCCGCAGGCTAACCTGACTGAAGAGCATTTCAATGCTATGATCACTGAAATCAACATGGTTGGTGGATCTGATGACTGGTGGAATGATACTGGATCCTCTCGCCACGTATGCAATAACCGTGCTATGTTTAAAACATACAAGGCAGTTGAGGATAAGAAAGTGTTGTTGGGCGATGCTCACACCACTATTGTTGTAGGTATTGGAGATGTTGAGCTGAAGTTCACCTCTGGAAAGACTCTAATCTTGAAGGACGTGATGCACACTCCAGAGATAAGGAAGAATCTGGTTTCAGGCCTCCTTCTGAATAAGGCAGGGTTTACTCAGACTATTGAAGAGGAACTGAGTATGATTCCCAATTATTTAATGACTTTTATAAGTTGAATGGGATCATACATGAAACGACTGCACCATATTCACCTGAAATGAATGGTAAAGCAGAAAGAAAAAATAGAACCCTTACTGAATTGACGGTTGCCATTATGCTCAACTCTGGAGCTGCAACTCACTGGTGGGGGGAAATTTTACTAACTGTGTGTTATGTACTGAACAGAGTTCCTAAGTCTAGGAATAAAATTTCTCCTTATGAAATAATAAAGAAAAGACAACCAAATGTGTCTTATTTTCGAACATGGGGCTGTCTAGCCTATGTAAGAATCCTAGACCCTAAGAGAGTTAAACTTGCCAGTAGAGCCTATGAATGTATATTCATTGGTTATGCAGTGAATAGCAAAGCATACAGGTTTTATGACCTTAATGCAAAAGTGATCATAGAGTCAAATGATGTTGACTTCTATGAAACTGAATTTCCCTTTAAATCAAGAAATAGTGGGGGCACCGGAACTGGTCATGTTTCAATGCCTAGGAACGTTGAAAACAACGAAGAAAGGGAAATAGAGCCTCGAAGAGGTAAGAGAGCACGTGTTGCTAAAGACCATGGACCTGACTATGAGGTCTATACATTAGAGGAGGATCCTACGAGCCTTCAAGAAGCTCTGTCTTCATTGGATGCTGATTTGTGGCAAGAAGCCATAAATGATGAGATGGATTCTCTAGAGTCTAACAAGACATGGCACTTAGTGGACTTGCCTCCTGGTTGCAAACCCATTGGTTGTAAATGGATCTTGAAAAAGAAACTAAAACCTGATGGCACTGTTGATAAATACAAGGCTCGCCTTGTAGCCAAAGGTTTTAGACAAAGAGAGAATATAGATTTCTTCGACACATACTCGCCCGTTACAAGAATTACATCTATAAGGGTACTAATTTCGATGGCCTCTATTTATAACTTAGAAGTACACCAAATGGATGTAAAAACTGCTTTTTTAAATGGCGAACTAGAAGAAGAAATCTATATGGAGCAACCTGAAGGGTTTGTAGTTCATGGGCAAGAACATAAGGTCTGCAAGTTGGATAAGTCTCTGTATGGTCTAAAACAAGCTCCTAAACAATGGCACGAGAAGTTTGATAATTTGATCATATCGAATGGGTTTAAAGTGAATGAAAGTGACAAATGCATTTATTACAAAACCGAGAATGACATTTGCACTATCATATGTCTCTATGTAGACGACCTACTCATATTTGGATCAAACATTCATGCTATTGATAAAGTGAAATCATTGTTGTGCAACAACTTTGATATGAAAGACCTCGGAGAAGCCATGTGATACTTGGCATTAAGATCACTAGGTCCGAGAAGGGAATTTCTTTGGATCAATCTCATTACATTGAGAAGATCTTAAAGAAATATAATTACTTTGATTGTAAACCTGCGTGTACACCATATGATCCGAGTGTCAAGCTCTTTAAGAACACTGGAAACAGTGTCAGACAAACGGAATACGCGAGCATCATTGGCAGTCTAAGGTATGCCACTGATTGTACTAGACCCGACATTGCCTATGTTGTGGGATTCTTGTGCAGGTTTACTAGTCGACCTAGTATAGAGCATTGGCATGCTATTGAAAGAGTCATGAGATACCTGAAAAGGACCATGAATCTTGGATTACACTATCAGAGATTTCCAGCTGTACTTGAAGGGTACAGTGATGCTGATTGGAATACTCTATCTGATGATTCCAAAGCTACTAGCGGCTATATATTCAGTATAGCCGGTGGTGCTGTCTCCTGGAAATCAAAGAAACAGACCACATTGGCTCAGTCCACTATGGAGTCTGAAATGATAGCACTGGCCACAGCCAGTGAAGAAGCTAGTTGGTTAAGATGCTTACTAGCAGAGATTCCCTTATGGGAAAAACCGATGCCAGCTGTGTTGATCCACTGCGATAGTACCGCGGCTATTGCAAAAATAGAGAATCGTTACTACAACGGTAAGAGACGACAAATACGTCGTAAGCACAGCACAGTTAGAGAGTTAATGTCAAAAGGAGCTGTGAGAGTGGATCATGTACGCACAGATCAGAACTTAGCCGATCCTTTGACGAAAGGATTAGCCAGAGAGAAAGTTCACAATACATCTCAGAAGATGGGACTACTGCCTTTAGAACCATGAGTCACTCACGATGGTAACCCGACCTAAAAGACTGGAGATCCCAAGAATTAGGTTCAATGGGTAATAACAAGTTGTGAAGTGATAGGAGATGAACATGCTATTGAAAGAAAAGAAGCATGAGTCCTGAAGTGAAGTAGGCTGAGATAATAGAAACTCTTAATGAGATCTATACTCTATGTGGAGTGGAGTACCTAGCTACAGGAGTACTCTTGATAGACTCACCTTTGTGAATGTGGAAGTGGGGGCCGCTTCCTATGGAATTTTGGGCAGAAATTCCTAGAGCGTTCACTAAACTGGGATAGACGTGCATGACCATAAAAGCACGGGCATTTGAGAATACACCTATTGAAAGGGTTGTGTGTGGTTTTGACGATTAGAGATAGAGTTCAAGACTACGAGTCACTCTTGTTGAATCTAAATCTTAACCACTATGCAAGGTTCAAGTCGTATGACACCTCTGCTTATGCACAATCCTATAGAGGCGTTTAACGCTAATTCTGGAACTTCCTTTTAAATTCAAGTGGGGGATTGTTGGAACATGGTTTGTGAATTAAAAAGTCCCACATTGCTTGGACTAGGCACTTGAAGAGTGCTTATAAGTGGTGACTTCACACCTTTGGGTTGGGGCCCAAAGGGTACCCAGTTTTGTAAACGGGCAAGCACGCACACCATCTGACCACCACACACGCGCGCCGCCGTCCGACCGACCGGGCCGGGCTTGGGCTTGGGCTTGGGCTTGTGAGGTGTAAATAAATTTTTTGCGAAAATAATTAATAATTATTTTATTTTTTGGTGCATTGCGTCCAGATTCGTTGAACCGTCCGGATACGATGAACTAACCGTTGTGTACAGATTCGTTGAACGGGAGCTACTTGGAGCGCAAGCAGCTCCGTCCTTATCCAACAAGACTTGCGCAGCAAGCCGGTTAGACGCCTATAAATAGGCCCCTCCCTCAGTTCATTCTTGACACCGCTTGACGTTAAATCATACCTCAAGCTCTCTCTCCTCTCTCGAAATTTCTTCTTTTCTACTCCGGCCTACGAGCCATTCTTTTAGAGTGATCTACGGATCATATTTCAGAGTGATCTACGGATCATAATTTAGAGTGATCTACGGATCATATTGAGGTGTATTTCTAGAGCGATTATACACTGTGCAGTGATAATCGTACTGGGCTGTTTTATCCTGGGGACGGCGTGGTTGATAGTCTGCTTACACCTTGAGCAGTGCCGCGAAACGTCTTAAAGAGAGCGACCTAGTCCGCGACTCAACCCGGTAATTTCTTCGGTATATTTCTAAAAACTCCGCAACAACAGAATCAACTACCATTCGGTAGGAATAATCAGAGCCATCGGTTCCAGAAGGTCTTCCCAATGTCGATTTTCTCTGTTGCATCTTCTTTTGCTTCGTATTCGATAGGAATATTTGCTGCTGGGAAACGAACAAACGCAAACCGAAATATGAGAAATGCGAGCAAAGATCTGAGAAACACGGGCGAGTTGAAGCTGAAGCGAAACCCGATCAAACTGAGCAGAAACGCAGGACAATCAGAGGTCAACGGAGATGCACAATCCACCGGAAATGTAAACGAGCTTGAATGCGAACGAATATAGCTTCAAGTAACCCCACGATTTTTTTTTGTTATTGAATTTTTTGGTTACAAATTTTTTTTTGGCTTAAAGGTATCTTTCGTGCCTGTAAATATCTCAATAATCTAGTTTGGTCCCTGCAAAAATAAAACTTTTAAAAAAGGAGCTTTCAGTTTTGTCTCTGCCGTTAGTTTTTGGCTAACACCGTTAGTGGATGGTGACATGGCTGCCAACATCATCACCTCGACACCTCCTTCATTCCTCTTTCTCAGAAACTCCTTCTTCTTCTTCAAAGTTATCTTTCACCGTGTTCTCCCCATATCTCACCCCCTTCTCTGCAACAAAGTTATCTTTTTTAATTGGAATCACCAAGTGCCATCTTTCTCACATACCCACTTCTCTTTTTCATGCTCCAACCTTCTATAACCCACTTTTGAGGTGTTTTTGTTTGAGAGTTTTGATATTAGGGAAAATGAAGCTGAAAAAGTTATTACCAGATTGATTGTTCTACCAGATTCATTCTTGGACTTTAGGAAGAGTTATTGGGGGCATTTAGCTTATTTCTTGTTATGTGGATCAGTTATTACTTTCTTTACTTACAAATTTTTCAGCTTTTGTGGATTTCATTTGCCTTGTCCTTGCAAGGGGATTCTAGGGTATAGAAATAGAAATTTATGTTGGCTTAAAATACTGTTTGAATGGCCTTTAAAGAACATACATTCCATCGAAATTATGGCGGCGAAGATGTTTTCCTTTGATCTTATTTGGGTGAAGAAGGAACATTCTTCAAGTAATGCTAATGATGAAAAAGAAGAACAGAGTTTGAGGGAAGAAGAATAGAATTTGAGTTTCAGGGGAAGAGGAATGAAGGAGGTGATGATGTTGGTAGTCACGTCACCATCCACTAACGGCAGGGACCAAACTATAAGCGTTTGGTATTTGCAAGGGTTTTTTTTAAAAATTTATTTTTACAGGGACCAAACTGGATTTTTGAGATATTTGCAGAGACGAAACATACCTTAAAGCCATTTTTTTATTATTGAATTAGATAAACTAACTAATTTTTTTACCGTGTTATTGATGTGTTTGCTGGTGAATAATTAAACCAACTAATTGATGCAATTTAATGAATTTTTACTATAATTAAAATCAAAATAAAATGAAGGATACTCTGCGCGCAACTGCAAAGACTAATCCCTCGAGTCGGGTAGAACCACAATAGGCGGCAAAGCTCTCACTCAAGGGATTTAACATCACACATATTTTTTTTTAGATAAGCAAAAATTTCATTGAAGGAGCACTAGGGGTGCTCAAACCCAAACTACGAAATGAATTACATATTGTTTAGACATTGTAGTGGATTAGACCACCACATTGAAATTGAAAAAGAAGAGCAACAATTCAAGCGATACACACACGAACTCCAAGTTAAACTTTTGATTTGATTTACCACGGCTTCGACATTTGGATCCTCGTTTTTAAATATGGCCCGGTTCCTTGCAAGCCAAACACTCCAACAAGTAGTTAACCAAAACAACGTATTTGATTTGCTATTATAAAACAACGTATTGTTTAGGTTTAATTATATTTTTCTCCTAATCCTTCACAAATTACAATCTGACAATTTTGCTCCATCAATTTTTAGTAATTTTACAATATCCGGTTTCTGAGAAATAAAAGTGCAATTATAAAAACACGGCGAGGAAAATCATCAAATTGAGAAAATTAACTAAGATCGCCAAAATGAAATAAAGTGACTAAAATTGCCAAATAGAATAGGGAAGAGATGATCATGGTTTGGGATGTTCTCTGGGCTATTTGAGAAATCAAAAGTGAGAGAATTTTTTCAAATAAAATCATTAACCCTCTAAGACCTTATTTATAATCAGGCTAAAATGCTCCTGGGGTCCCTTATCTTTATTTAAAGTAACGATTTGGTCCTTTATCTTTTTTTTGTCCCAAATAAATCCTTTATCTATTAAATTTTGGGCAACGTTGCACTTTTCCGTTAGCAACTGTTTAACTCTGTTAAAACTGCCTATGTGTTATAATCCATGCAATTCTGTATTATTTTTTTATTGACATGTCATCAGTGAGTCATTATTTTATTTTGTATTTTATTTAAATAAAAAAACCAGATTTTTTTTTCCAGATTTGTTCATCTCTCCTCTCTTCATCTTCTTTTCTCTTCTCTCACATCTCTTCAGACTCGTTCTTCTTCTCTTCAGATTCGTTCTTCTGAGATTCAATTTTAAATTGATAAATAAAATTTTTCATTGAAAGTAACCAATTGCAGCCTTGCAGGAACCTCAACGCAGGAAAACATGGAAAGTAGAATCCTCTCAGATCTCAAATCAAGTCCAGATTTGTTTCCATCGTTTTCGTTTCCTCTTCCTTTTGTTTGTTTCATTTTCGATTTCAATTTCTTCTTCGTTTTCAGTTTCAGATTTGGATTCAATTTAAGTTTCAGATTTCACTTTCGTTCTTCGCTTTGTTTTTCGATTCCGTTTTCAGTTTCTGATTTTGATTTCGCTTCGATTTCGTTATTTAGTTTCAGAATTTCGTTTTTCAGTTTCTGAAAGGTTTGTCTTTGCTTTGTTTTCGTTCTTCGATTTGATTTCATTTTTCAGATTCGTCTCTCTCCTCTCTCAGTTTGTCACTCTCAAGATTCTTGTAACAATTCTGATTGTTAGGGAAGAAGAATTAGGGATTTGAAGAAGATGATGAATTGGGGATTTTGAAGAAGATGAATTTTTTGTTTTTGTTTTTAAAAAAAACTAAATCAAAAATGACATTTAAGTAAAAAAATAATTAAAAATGACATGGATTTTGACACATCAGCACCGTTTCTTCCACATTGACATTTTTAACGGAGTTGGATGGAGGCTAACGGAAAATGGCAACGTTGCTCAAAATTTAATAGATGAAGGATTTATTTGGGATAAAAAAAAAGATAAAGGACTAAATGGTTACTTTAAATAAAGATAAGGGACCCCGGGAGCATTTTAGCCTTATAATTACGGCTATACTATATTTAGCGAAAACAGTGTTGGTGGAAATTCACGACCTTTACTTTTACGTCTCCTATAAAAATAAAACAACACTAATCGCAGAAAACGGGTGCACTAATCACAGAAAACGTATTGTGGACCATTTGACTGACCAATCGAGAATATTTCGATAAGCTTTTCACTAATAATGTGTCGCTACAAGTAGCATTTTTTTTAGGCAAAATTACAGCCGGGGTCCTTTAAGTTATTTATTTGTAACAAGTTAGTCCTTTATGTTTTTTTCGTACCAACTTAGTCTTTTATGTTAGCTAACGTATACACCGTTAGTCCTTTTTAGTAATTCTGTTACAAAAATGTCCAATTGGCATAAACGGTGCTGACGTGGCTGTAACGGAGCTGATATGGCTCTATGTTTTCTGCTAAGTAATTATCTTCATCTTCAACCTCAAGAACAAACCCAAAAAAAAAAGAGATCTTTGAAATTGCCCAGAAAATCACCTCTTAGAAACCAGATTCTTTTCTGTTTGTAACAATACTCTCATGAATACTAACATGAAACCCAGGAATTTCGTTTGTGATTAAACCCAGACAACCCACTTTTATTGTTTGTGACTATGAATAATAATATGAAGTTTCGAACAAAACCCATCCAAGATTGACGAAAATGGTAGCCTAAATCACCAGGTCGAACCGAATCTCTCTCACGGGTTGAAAGCCCCTATTTTTCTCCAGATGTGATATTCCTCACAAATGGTTGAACGATTCTTGAAATTTCGATGGGGCTTCTTTTAATTGAAGATCCGTGGATAACATACATGAAAATCGCTCGTTTTCGTTGCCTAAATCATAAAATCAAATCGGGTATGAATTGGATCGATATTGACTCGTTTTCCGTCTTCTGCTTGAAGCCGATGAACAGCTTTTGAGTTTTTTTATTGTATCATTTTTTTAATATCAGCCTTATTCTTGATTCATATGTATATATCTATTTTTAGATTCAACGATTCATATACAAAAGCTAAGGGGGCCAAATCAGATCTGCGAGTTTAGAAATGTCTTTGGTGTTTTTGTTTTTCATGATAAAAAGATGAAAGTCGTTGACTGTAATTTTCCTTTTGGATGGTATATATGACCCTTTTGTTATTAAATTTTGAAGAGAGATAGTTCTGGAAAATAAAAAAATTGAAGAACTTTGAAAACAGAATCTCGGCAATGAAGAAGATGAAAAAAATTGAGTGTGTTTTTTTAATAAAAAAATAAATATGATTCGGATTATTAGTTGGCCACATAGACATAAGTTAGTGACACATATGCACCGTAATGGACACGTCAGCACCGTTTGTGCCAATTGAGATTTTTTGTAACGGAAATACTAAAAAGGACTAACGGTGTACACGTTATATAACTTAAAGGACTAAGTTGTTACGAAAAAAACATAAAGGATCAACTTGTTACAAATAAATAACTTAAAGGACCTCTGCTGTAATTTTGCCTTTTTTTTATAATTAAACTTTACTGTTGCCACTCCCTTTTTTTGATTTCGACACTTGCTGCTCTCTTCGCCTCCCTTTCTTTGTGACCAATCTCTATGGATCATGAGTACATTCTCTTCTCTTCCCTTCATTCGCTTTTCTGCTTCCCTTCTCATGAATGATGAATCCCATCCTTGTGATGCTGTTTGTGATTGTTTTCGAGTGTTTGATTATGCATCGTTGTTCGATTTTGTCTTGCCTTAATTTCCCTTTCCCAATTTCCCCATGACTTGTTTTGTTCGGTTTCCCTCATTTCCTTTTTTTGTCTTCCCTAATTTCCCTTTCCTTAATAAATGTAGTTCCCTTTTCTAATTAATAGTTAATTACTCAAGTGACTATTTCGAATTACTGCCTTTTCTATGAATGAAATGTTGACCCATTGGAATATATCTCCAAGAAATAAAAGTATATATGGTTCAGTGGATATTTGATGTATGCTATTTACTGGTGTGTGGGTTGTCCTATTACCTCATTAAGAGTTTTTTACTTCTTTGTTATTGTTTTTGGTAAATCAAGGTATCCTCCACACACAACTGTAGATACTAATCTTTGAGGTAACAGAGATCCATTTAAAGGGTTTACCTCTCCCAATAGACATTTTTCCATAACTGAGATGCTTACTAGCACAAATTTCTTTATGGGAAAAACTGATGCCAACTGTGTTGACCCATTGCGATAGTACTGCAGCTATTGCAAAATAGAGAATCGTTAGTTCAAAGGTAAAAGACGACAAATACGTCGTAAGCACAACACTGTTAGAGAATGTCTCTCAAAAGGAGCTGTGAGAGTGGATCATGTTCGTACTGATCAGAACTTAGCTGATCCTTTGACGAAAGGATTAGCCAGAGAGAAAACTTGAAGATTTCCAACATTGTGAATCAGTTTTCACATGTTAGAGATAGAGTTCAAGACTACTGTCATACCCTAATTTTGTCCGCCTAGGTCAAAACCCTAATTCTCAACAAAAAAATAAATAAATTGAGAAGTGTGGTTTTATTTTGAAGAGTGAAGAGCATTGTGCATGCATTTTTGGGTTTTTAAAAGTCATTCTAGGGCTTTTAAATTCATTGTTAGAGTGGAAATGCATTTGTTGTAAAAAAACAATGTTTTTAGGGAAAAAGGGTATTTTGGTCATTTCCAAAATTAAGCAATTTCTCACCAAAAATCATTGTTCAATCTCAGAGGAATTTATTTGGATCTAGATGATTTGGGTTATGAATTTTTGTGCGCATGCATGCATGATTTTTGGCATAAAATTCAAATTTTAAGCAAAAGGGCAAAATGGGAATTTCCATCAAGGTGAGGTCTCAAATCAATTTTGGGAAGGGTGATATCATGGAATTTTGGGCCCAATCATTGATTCCTAGGATATGGCCCAAAGTGGCATGATTTTTATGGAATTATCTAGAAAAGAATAATAAAAAATGGTGAAAATAAGGAAGTGTCCCCAATAAGACAAAATGTACTATTTTTCTTGACAAGCTTGCAAAACTTGGGCACCAAGGCCTCTTTGCTCCGAATTTTCCAGCTCATTTTCACCTCATTTTGTGTTTCCTCATGCCCTTGATCCATGTGAGTTGTATTCCTAGCCATTGATTAAAATTCTAGATCAAATCCTAGGCTACAACTTTGTGTAGAATGACCTAGGTGCCCTCAACAATTTTTGTGCAACAAAAACTCATAATTTTTGTGTATGACCAGCTATTCCTCACTCATTTGTGTTTTCTCCTTGTCCCTAATCCATGTGCATTGCAATCTTGGCCTTTGATTCAAATTCTAGCTCAAATCTCAATGGTTTGCAAAAGCACAATGTCCTAAATACCCTTAAACCTAGTTGCTCTCTATATATACCTTAGAAACCTCACCTCAAAAAGAACTTTTGGCCTCATTTCCACTCACACAACCCTAGCACACAACTTCCTCTCCTAATCCCCTCTCTTGGCCGAAATCATACCTCTTTCTTCCTCCATCAATTCTTCACTTCTCCTTCACCAAATCACCATTTTCTCACTTCATTTCCATTCCTACTTCATATATCCTCCTTCTCTACTAATTTAATTCAAACTTGCATCATCAAAGGGCATTTTTAAGCAAGCATTTCGTGGGCTTCATTGAAGTTTGGTGAAGATTCAAGTTGATTTGTGGTCTTGTTCTTCATATTAGTCATTCCTTAGCTTGGATTTGAGGTAAACTTCTTAGAACCTAGCATCATCTTCAACTTTTTTTGCATCAAAATGTAGATATCATGTTTCTAATTTTGCATCCTACCATATTCATGCATTTTAGTGTTGTTATATTGTTGATTTGTTGATAGTTGTTGGTGAGAGGTGTCTCAAACATTTTGACAAGCACTTAGGGAGGCTTGGGTGTTTGAGATGCTTCTCACCCTTGAATAAATTGTGATTTATGTTGTTTTCACTATGATCTTGCATTTTTGTTGAATAAAATGATGTGATGCTTCACAAATCATGATTAGAATTAGGGTTTGTTAATTTTCTTGTGAAATGGGTTTGCAATATTGAGTAAAATGATTTCTCAAGTTGTTTTGGTTTGGTTGTTATGTACTTTGCTTGCAAATCATTCTATGTTGATGATTGGCAAGAGGACTCACACTTGTGCCTTAGGCATTTCATTTTAAGTGTTGAGGATTGCCTAAGATGATTCAACACAACCTTGTGCTTTGATCGAAAATTTTGGTTTGCTTGTTAGTAACTTGTTTGCAAAATTACTCTATGTTGATGATTGGCAAGAGGACTCACACTTGTGCCTTTGCGCACTTAACTTTAAGTGTTGAGGATTGACTAAAATGATTCAACGCAATTGATTTGATGTTTTGATTGCAAAATATTGTTGCTAATTGATTGTATCTTGCTTGCAAATTGTTATATGTTGATGATTGGCAAGAGGACTCACACTTGTGCCTTTGTGCACTTCACTTTAAGTGTTGAGGATTGCCTAAGATGATTCAACACAACCTTGGGCTTTGATTGTAAACTTTGGTTTGCTTGTTAGTGACTTGCTTGCAAAATTATTCTATGTTGATGATTGGCAAGAGGACTCTCACTTGTGCCTTAGGCACTTCATTTTAAGTGATGAGGATTGCCCAAGATGATTCAATTTTCTTTGTGCAATTCTTGCTTGAAAATGCAAATGCTAGTTTCTAACTTGATTAATCAATTTTGGTTATAAAAATGACTTGTTAATGCCCTCTTTTGGTCACTTTTGGTCTTGCAAATGTGATGTTCTTTCTAGGTCAATGTTATGCTTTAATGTTGATGATTTGGTAAAAGGACTAGACACTTATGCACTTGTGCATTGTCTCAAATGTCAAGGATTACCAAAAGGGATTCAACCTTGCGTTTTTATCTTGTGTTGATGCCTAATTGAATTAAACTTTTGCATTATCTATTTGTGTGCCTATTCTTGTAACCTATTTGGTTAATGTTGATCTTACATATGCATGCCATTAGATGTTGATGACTAAGTGTCATTCTTGTGCTCAAATGTTGTAATTGGTAATGTTTATGCTTATGCTTACATTGTTGATTGCTTTGTTTGCAATTTGTTAAATGTTGCACTTTGGTTCTTGACTTGGAAATTGATTGAATGTTCTACTTTCTTTTCCTTTTGGATGCCACGCCATCCCAACAAACCTTTTGTGACCAATGTCACCCTCAAACTCCCTTCTCCTTTCTTCAAATCAATCATTTTCTAAAGCTTTTTTCCAAACTCAATCTTTTCTCAAATTGTTTTCATAAGACAATCAAATTCTTTCTAAGATCAACAATAAACCTTTTTGAAAACTCATAAGGAGGCAAGTCGGACGTACGGCCGGTGTTGTCTAGCGTCCTAAGATCGGAGCTGTACAGCTCAAACATCTTGGGATACTTATGAGAATCAAAACAAGTAATTAACAAATTGAACCCTATTTCAAAAAATGAGTAAGGAATCGAGTCGGATGTACATCCGGTATTGGTTAGCGTCTTAGGGTTAGCGAGCTGTACAGTTCGTGCGAGCCTAAGATACTTGCTCAAATAAAAGCAACCAACCTCACAACAAATCTTTTTCTTCCTTAATCAAAAAAACATTTTCAATAAGTAGGGGGCACGTCGTCTGTACAGGCGGGGTTGTCTTTGTTTTAGGTCTAGTGGACTGTACAGTCTAGGACCGAAAACCCCTACAATAAAAAACACCAACACAAAGTTTCTCGACTAAAGAGAACTACGTAAGCTTTGAATTCTCCATCGCACCGGGAGATACGTAGGAGCGGGTCACATCCCGTCAAGCACACTTTTAAAAAAAATATATAATAAAAAAATTCTTCTTTTCCCCCGTTTTCAAAAACACTTTTCTCAAATAAAAAAGAAGTAGAACGAATTGTTTCAAATCAACTCTGTCAAAACCGCACATCAAGTTAAAGGTTCCCTTTCGGTAGAAAGGAGGTGTGGGATGCTAATACCTTCCCCACACCTAACCGACCCCCGAACCTACATCTCTAGTTCTCAAAGGACCACCCGCCTTAAAAAGGACCCTTTTTCAATGTTTTGGTCCCTAAATAAAAAATGTTGATGGCGGCTTCACAAATTTTCACGTTGTACGATGAAAGGTCCAAACCGGATTTTTCGGGGTGCAACAGCTGGCGACTCCACTGGGGACTTTCCTTTTAAAACGAGGGTCAGGCCTAATTAACTTGATGTGCGGTTTAATTGTTTGATTTGAATGTGATTGTTCTATTTCTCTCTTTTCTTCTCCTTCTTTTTCTTCTCTCTTTTTGATGTTTGAATGTTCTCTTGCATTCTCGTGTTGTTATGTTGCATTCATGTGCATTTGACTCTTCTTCTTCTATGTTCGCTTCTTGTTCCTTCTTCTCCTTTCATCTTCTTTTGTTTATATGCTTAATATGATCATGCATTTCTCCAATCCCCATGTCCCCTTCTTCTTTGCTCCCTTTCTTCAAGGTAAGCTCATGCATCATTCCCCCAATTCTACTATGATCCCTTCTTCTTTGCTCCCTTCTTCAAGGTAAGTTCATGCATTCCCCCGATTCTATTATGACCCCTCTTCTTGGCTCCCTTTCTTGAGGTAAGCAGTGCATATGATTGTTGTTGGAACCCTAGGTTAGTTTACTTGTTTGTATTGAAATGATATATGCTTGCAAAACCCTAGGGTAGACGACTCTTTGTCTGGACTGTTTCTGGATTTTCTTTGCAGGTAGGGGGGTATGTTTGTCGTTGTGCTCCTACACACACGTTGCACTCTTTTTACCCTTATATTTCTTGGTGAGACAGCCCTATACCCGGGCTAGAGCATATCTTAGGCTAGAACGAAGTCATTAGTGGCTGCTCACTGGACGTACGTCTTGTTGGGTGGTTGCGAAGACTTCACCTAGAGTTTGGCTTTGTTTGATGATACCATCACTTGGACGTACGGCCCTGTGATCGGTTGTCTCAGATGAGGTCGTTGGCTCTAGGAGCCTTATTTAGGGTCCTTCTTTTAGTGCTAACCTTGAAGTGTGTACTCGTAGAAATAGCCATAGATCCTGTCTCTAAGAAACCTTGGTAGGACACAAAGGAGCTTCATACCCTTGCATCCATGCTAAATAAAATATTTTTGCAAATAAACCGAAAAAAAATTATCAAAAAAAATGTGTGAATTTCCGGCTTTTGAAAGCCTTTGCATTGTAAATAATTTTTTTTACTCATTTCCTTTAGCATACATCTTCATCCAGTGAAGATCATGATTTTTCATGCATTAAAAATTGCGAGTATCATGCACTTTCTCGCATATAAAAAAAAAACATTTTTAGAAACATCTCTCGTGCATTGTTATTTTCCCTTGCATATAAATATGTGAACCTCTCATTTTGGATATAATTTCATTTAATAAAAATCACGTCTCTCGTGCATTTTAAAAATAATTGCGAGTATCATGCATTTCATTTCACTGCATAAGAAAAATGAAAACGAAAAAAAACAATTATCATCTGCATAGCATAAGCATTTCAGTCATCCATAATCATGTACAAAAACCTTCAGCAAATAATGTGGGCGTCGAGCCAATGTAGCATTTATGCATCATTTCATTAACCTCATAAGCATTATGTCAGAAAAAAGACGAAGAAGAACTACGTAGCTTTGATTCCTCATCACAATGGGGATACGTAGGAGCGGGTCATACCCGTCAAGCACCTTTTTCTAAAAACCTTTTTCCCCAAATAAAGCACCTTTTTCTAAATTTTTTTTTCTTTTTCAATAAATCACTTGCATCTTCAAATCATTTTTAAAATCATTTTCTAAATCATTTTCCAAAAAAAAATGAAATGAAATAAGAGAAATCACTTATGCAATCGTTCCATGGGTAGAAGTGCATCTTTGAATGATGAAGGGTAATATCTCAAATTTGTTTGCGCACTACAAATTTGAGATGATACTCTACGATATCGGGGCACTTTGACCCAATCAGGCGCAGTTTGTTTTCAAATAAAGTGAATAAGTGGAGTCAACCAAATGTCGAAGCATTTCAGTATATTGCGTGAAGTATTGAGTCAGGATCCACTCAATGTTTCATGCAAGTTACTCAGAGTAACGACAATTGGTTGCCTCATGTCATCATTTTCGCAAAAAGGGGCATTGGTATTTCAGATCTTGCCGTGCCTCTAAAGAATAAAAATCATTTTTAAAAAATATAATTCTTGCATCTTGCATCATCCAAAAATGCATTGGAGTTTCGTATTTCATCTTGCATCAAAAACAAACAAAAAAATCTCCTTTAGAATAATTACACTTTTCAAGTGGTCGTTTTTCATGCATTTGCTTATCATGATTTGTTCATTCATACATTGCATAAACCAAATAAAAAAGTTGTGATGAGAGACGAGACGCTTTTGCAAAATAATCTGTTGAAAAAGTTTACCCTTATTTATTTGCAAACTCAAGATGTTCCAAGGCACTCAGTTTTTCAAATCTACAGTTCATTTGCATTTTCTTCAAAAAAGGCATTGCATCTCATCCATTCCATGATAAAAGACTGAAACAGTTCATCAAAAAAAATTTCCATCATGTTTTAACCAATGTTAACTCTCTACGAAGCATTCTTCTAGTGGGCGTGCATGCCATGTGCAGTTTCTCTTGTTTGAGTCTGTCAGTTTCCTTCCCTTATCATCATTCTCCATCCAAGTTTGATCCCGCCCCATCCCCGTGTCATACGCCGACCTATGCAGCTATCTAATCAGTCATGGATGGATCACTCCTCGCAAGATGAGATCAGTTCAACCTCCATTCCCAAGCGGGTACAATCCAGAAGCCACTTGCGAGCTCCATGCTGGGGCAATTGGGCATTCTGCTGAAAATTGCTATCTTTTGAAAAGTTTGGTTCAGGGCTTCATTGATTCCAAGCAGTTAACTTTTGAGAAGGGGGGAAGGATCAAGTTCTCAGGGTCTGTGGACTATTAAGCAAGGATAGCAGTTGTTGAAGAGGGTTGAAGTGGTGAAAGCGGCATCATCAAAACATTTGTGTCTTTGTCATGCATTTCATAGCATTTATGAGTGATTGTTGATTTTCATGTAGTTTTTCAGCTCAAAACAATTTTCTGTAATGCAATCCTTTGGCTCTGCCCAAGGCCTTAGGATATTTCAATAAGGGCACACATGTTTCCTTTTAGTATCATCATCAATAAAATGTTATTTTGAATTCCTCAATAAAATTTCTTTCTTTCATTTTGTCATGTGTCTGTTATTTGCTTTTCAATTCCTCCCAACGCGGATCAAAAATAATAATAAATGAAAATAATCTTTGAAAACAACGACGCCAATGGTTCATATTGTGACTTTGATTACCCTATTAACCAAACTGAGAGAGAGGCTGAAGACAACTGGGATGTTTCTTCGGAGTTAATAAGTGAAGAATTGGCTAAGGCTGTAGAAATTCATGATGCCACAACTAGGTTGGGCAATGAAGTCAAAGCACAAGTTCAAGCAAAGTGGAGCAATGCTGAGGAAACCAAACAAATGTTACAAGCGAACCTCTTTCGCGACCAAACCCTTTTCCTTCCTCAGATCAACCAACTTTCCCATTTCCCATTACAAGTACCCCATCACAAAAAAAATTTCATAACCAAATGCCTGCCATCGCCACCTTCCTCATTACCAGTGGCCCTTCTACAAAATCAACCCATCTCATTTGCTCCTCCCTCTGAACCTCCTGTCACCCCAGTTAATACCAGAACCCAATCAAGCATCCTCCAACCGCTGCAGGGGTTTCATTGCCATTATCTCTCCAATCACCCCAGACAAGGATCACTTCAAATATCCAAAAATAGTGTATCACTTTTATCAGCTCACTCAACTCAAAAGCAAAAAAGGAAAAAATCAGAAAAAAATGAAACAAAAAAGAACAGATTCAAAAAATGAAAATCCCAAAAATGAAAAAACAAGGGAAAAAGAGACGAAAGAAATATAAGTTGTGAGCTGATACATTTGGCCATAAAGCTTAAGAGATCCTTGTCTCAATGAACCTTCCTACACCTTGTTGTGTATGACCACCCTTTCTTCCATAAACCTTCAAACACTTCATCATTCCTATACATCTCTCCTTTCATAAAACCGCAAACACTACCTCGACCTCGTCATCCCGCCCTCCACAAACCCTCAGTCATTCCTCAGACTCCACCATCAGATTTGCAATCAAGCTGTTGTGCAAGAATAAGAGAACAAAGTGGTCCGTCCTCATGAGGAATCAAGTGACATGATCAATTTGAGCAAAGGAGAGGATTGACGCCATGATAAAGAGCAATGAATCAACAAGTTTGTGTAAATCACCCTTCTGACATAAGACACTTGCCATTATAACAAAGTCTGTAATCACCAAAGTTCGGTCTATTGCGCAGCTTTCCAAGCTAAGGTAGTCACAAATGACAGTATGAAGACTCCAGGTCAAGCATCATGATCCCTCCCTACGCCACCCTAAAAATGGGGCAGTTAGAGACAATCAACAAAGGATATCAAGGACGATGATGACCTTCATGGAAATCAGGCTTCGTTTTACACTCTAACAGGGGCAAACCCCATATGATGGAAGTAATACTTTCATTGAGCCTTATCAAACCAAAGTACATTTGTCTTATGTCAGAAGAAGAATAAGAGAAAGCTCAAACCGAAGAAAGCTCATCTTCAACAATTTCAAAGAAGACTCAATGCTCAAAATGATCATGAACCTCCAAAGGGATTCCCATGGAGATGAACCCAGTATCATGAAGACGAAGAACTTATTCTCCGGACGGGCCTTTAATTCTCGCAAAATGGGATGCAAGAAAAGAAAACCCCAGTTTCCAGTAAATTCAGATGCAGTCAGAAAGGAGTATGCCTAAAGAAATAAATGAAAAAAGAGAAAGATGAGCCAAGTAAGAATCAGCTCGCTAGGTTGAAAACCCGCAAAGGGCGGCCTAGGCAAAACCAGAGCGACCCGGTGGATTGAAAACCCGCAAAGGGCGATCCAGGCAAAAATTAGGGTCAGAAAACTTGGACTTGAAATGAAAAAGGCAATCAGCACTCCCAAAAGTTTGGATAAAGGGGTGATCAAGGTCATGAGTATGGACGATTGGCATCGTTACTTCAAAAGAAAAAACACAAGATCTGCTTCCCCTTTTTCTTGTATTTTTCCAGTTTAAAAATTTTTCAATGTACTTTCAATTGGCGTGACCTTCTGCACGTCCAGTTTCCATAACAATAAGAATTCAACTTTTTCTTCCATGTGTTTGCTTTTCGTGTCTTTTATCTTCACTTATTCTGTCTCTTTGTTTTAAAATAAATGTTTTTATGATTGATGATACTGAATTGTGAAACCTGTGCATGAGTCAAAAAGCATTACAATCATTGCGAAATTTCTGAAAATCACAGAAAAGAGGGGATCCCTCAAATAAATGAATTGGCAAAAAAAAAACAAACGCGAGAACAATCACTTCAAATGGCAAGCAAACTTATGTGCGGCTCTGGCATTGCTATTACCCTAGATGGTCCTCATGTCTCAGGCCCAAAGGAAAAGATTTGCACCAAAGATTAAAACGAGGTTCAGTGATCACCAAGTGAGGCTTCTTTCATGCCAAAAGTCAAGACATTCATAGAGAACCAAAGATTTGCACTGAGAATACCACTCAGATCCAAAAGTTGGGGCATTCTCTTCACCACCCACCCACCCTGGTCTTGGGAAAGTTTGTTCATTGTCCATCCCATTCATATACCACCCTCAGTTCATAACCAGTACCATAACTTCATCCCCTTTCACAAACCCACTCAAAGAACCCATTTGAAATTGTCATTCTAAAGTGGGGCATTTCCATAACTGTTCACTCCCGCTCAAATGAGCAGAGTTCTCCCTAAAGTCATTCACATCCATAAATTCCTGTCGGGGCAGTCTCTCAACTCACTGTCCTAAACCAATCCCAAGTTAACTGACTCACTCGTCCACATCTGCACTCTTATGCATACTTACTAGTCAATGCTTCAGAGAGAGAATACAAATTGATCATGTGGTGTTTAAAGTTCAGTCATCATGGAAATGGAAAGGAAAATAAGTGAGCTTGTTAATAAAAACCTTGAGAACACCAGAGTTTGAATCAAATCTAGTTTTTCCAAAGAATGGTCCATAGCCATCTCAATTCCTTGCATTCAAAGTCTCGCGTCTCATCATCATAAAAATGTTTACAAAAATGTTTAAATACTCCAATCATTCATCCTCCTCATGCATGTAGGCATTTCATGTTATTCAAAGCATTACATTCGCATCATCCACATTCATCACAATAAAAGCAAAAGAACACAGACATTCCATAGCATTTATCATCATCACATCAAACATCAAATCAGTTTTCAAAACAAAAAGAGGCATTCTTAATAAATAGTCATAGTCGTCACGATAGGACGCTTGAATTGATCACTCAAGAATCCTAAAGTCCCTATGCTAAAAGAAAATTAAAAACATTCATTGCATCACGTGCATTCGCATAGCCTGCCTTTGCATAACATACATTTGCATTACATTTGCATATCCACCTCTTGTGCATTCATCGAAAAAAGAATAAGGAGCATTTCATGAATATCCATGTCTTTGCTAAATTTTTCTGCATCCAAATAAGTTGCTATCTGCTAGTAACAGCTCAAGTCGCCGATGGTCGATCCTACGAAACTCGTGTTCGTTCGATCACCACTAAGGTAAGAAAAAAACTTGCATTCATGCACCATTCCTTGCATCAACTAACGTATGCAGGTACCCTGGATCGGTGCGGCAGCATTGACCAACTGAAGAAAACCAATTGGATTTTCAAATCCCCTTTGGACCCACGTGTCCCCCAGAAGATTGACTTCACTTCGTATTCGAGCTGCGAGTAAGTCCCCCTGACCTCAATAGGTCTAGTCGAAAAGGATAGCTGTGTTGGCCTAAAACATGGCGCAGTCCTAGGGAAATATCGAGATCTAGACTTGATATAGTACCCTCCCCCGGTCGCTCGAAAGACCACCCCTTTGAGCCCACGTGCTCCCCAGGCCCAAGTGCAAACTCGGATCGTTCGCGATTCGTTAAAAGGCTTTAGGCCGCCTCCTTCGCCGGCTTAATGAGGGCCGGCACCCTTTTTTTTGTTTTTTGTTTTTTGCTTTCTTTACTGCTTTCGCTGGCTTATTGAGGGTTGGCACCAATTGATTCCAAA
Source organism: Astragalus glycyphyllos (assembly GCA_963573325.1). Taxonomy (NCBI): domain Eukaryota; kingdom Viridiplantae; phylum Streptophyta; class Magnoliopsida; order Fabales; family Fabaceae; genus Astragalus; species Astragalus glycyphyllos. The sequence continues at coordinate 40,796,770 of OY754310.1, forward strand.
AAGAAAAAAAAAAAAAAATCTTTTCATCGCATTTGTATCATATTTCAAAAAGGAACAAAAAAAGAGAAAAAAAGAAAAAGGAAAATTCTGGTTTCTCTAAGTAGACAAAATTGGTATAATTTCTGAATTCTTTATTTCTATTTTGCCTCGGAATATGTTTCGGCCAATTCATATTCCTTGTTAAAATCCAAATAAAGAGGGGCAGCTGTCATACCCTAATTTTGTCCGCCTAGGTCAAAACCCTAATTCTCAACAAAAAAATAAATAAATTGAGAAGTGTGGTTTTATTTTGAAGAGTGAAGAGCATTGTGCATGCATTTTTGGGTTTTTAAAAGTCATTCTAGGGCTTTTAAATTCATTGTTAGAGTGGAAATGCATTTGTTGTAAAAAAACAATGTTTTTAGGGCAAAAGGGTATTTTGGTCATTTCCAAAATTAAGCAATTTCTCACCAAAAATCATTGTTCAATCTCAGAGGAATTTATTTGGATCTAGATGATTTGGGTTATGAATTTTTGTGCGCATGCATGCATGATTTTTGGCATAAAATTCAAATTTTAAGCAAAAGGGCAAAATGGGAATTTCCATCAAGGTGAGGTCTCAAATCAATTTTGGGAAGGGTGATATCATGGAATTTTGGGCCCAATCATTGATTCCTAGGATATGGCCCAAAGTGGCATGATTTTTATGGAATTATCTAGAAAAGAATAATCAAAAATGGTGAAAATAAGGAAGTGTCCCCAATAAGACAAAATGTACTATTTTTCTTGACAAGCTTGCAAAACTTGGGCACCAAGGCCTCTTTGCTCCGAATTTTCCAGCTCATTTTCACCTCATTTTGTGTTTCCTCATGCCCTTGATCCATGTGAGTTGTATTCCTAGCCATTGATTAAAATTCTAGATCAAATCCTAGGCTACAACTTTGTGTAGAATGACCTAGGTGCCCTCAACAATTTTTGTGCAACAAAAACTCATAATTTTTGTGTATGACCAGCTATTCCTCACTCATTTGTGTTTTCTCCTTGTCCCTAATCCATGTGCATTGCAATCTTGGCCTTTGATTCAAATTCTAGCTCAAATCTCAATGGTTTGCAAAAGCACAATGTCCTAAATACCCTTAAACCTAGTTGCTCTCTCTATATACCTTAGAAACCTCACCTCAAAAAGAACTTTTGGCCTCATTTCCACTCACACAACCCTAGCACACAACTTCCTCTCCTAATCCCCTCTCTTGGCCGAAATCATACCTCTTTCTTCCTCCATCAATTCTTCACTTCTCCTTCACCAAATCACCATTTTCTCACTTCATTTCCATTCCTACTTCATATATCCTCCTTCTCTACTAATTTAATTCAAACTTGCATCATCAAAGGGCATTTTTAAGCAAGCATTTCGTGGGCTTCATTGAAGTTTGGTGAAGATTCAAGTTGATTTGTGGTCTTGTTCTTCATATTAGTCATTCCTTAGCTTGGATTTGAGGTAAACTTCTTAGAACCTAGCATCATCTTCAACTTTTTTTGCATCAAAATGTAGATATCATGTTTCTAATTTTGCATCCTACCATATTCATGCATTTTAGTGTTGTTATATTGTTGATTTGTTGATAGTTGTTGGTGAGAGGTGTCTCAAACATTTTGACAAGCACTTAGGGAGGCTTGGGTGTTTGAGATGCTTCTCACCCTTGAATAAATTGTGATTTATGTTGTTTTCACTATGATCTTGCATTTTTGTTGAATAAAATGATGTGATGCTTCACAAATCATGATTAGAATTAGGGTTTGTTAATTTTCTTGTGAAATGGGTTTGCAATATTGAGTAAAATGATTTCTCAAGTTGTTTTGGTTTGGTTGTTATGTACTTTGCTTGCAAATCATTCTATGTTGATGATTGGCAAGAGGACTCACACTTGTGCCTTAGGCATTTCATTTTAAGTGTTGAGGATTGCCTAAGATGATTCAACACAACCTTGTGCTTTGATCGAAAATTTTGGTTTGCTTGTTAGTAACTTGTTTGCAAAATTACTCTATGTTGATGATTGGCAAGAGGACTCACACTTGTGCCTTTGCGCACTTAACTTTAAGTGTTGAGGATTGACTAAAATGATTCAACGCAATTGATTTGATGTTTTGATTGCAAAATATTGTTGCTAATTGATTGTATCTTGCTTGCAAATTGTTATATGTTGATGATTGGCAAGAGGACTCACACTTGTGCCTTTGTGCACTTCACTTTAAGTGTTGAGGATTGCCTAAGATGATTCAACACAACCTTGGGCTTTGATTGTAAACTTTGGTTTGCTTGTTAGTGACTTGCTTGCAAAATTATTCTATGTTGATGATTGGCAAGAGGACTCTCACTTGTGCCTTAGGCACTTCATTTTAAGTGATGAGGATTGCCCAAGATGATTCAATTTTCTTTGTGCAATTCTTGCTTGAAAATGCAAATGCTAGTTTCTAACTTGATTAATCAATTTTGGTTATAAAAATGACTTGTTAATGCCCTCTTTTGGTCACTTTTGGTCTTGCAAATGTGATGTTCTTTCTAGGTCAATGTTATGCTTTAATGTTGATGATTTGGTAAAAGGACTAGACACTTATGCACTTGTGCATTGTCTCAAATGTCAAGGATTACCAAAAGGGATTCAACCTTGCGTTTTTATCTTGTGTTGATGCCTAATTGAATTAAACTTTTGCATTATCTATTTGTGTGCCTATTCTTGTAACCTATTTGGTTAATGTTGATCTTACATATGCATGCCATTAGATGTTGATGACTAAGTGTCATTCTTGTGCTCAAATGTTGTAATTGGTAATGTTTATGCTTATGCTTACATTGTTGATTGCTTTGTTTGCAATTTGTTAAATGTTGCACTTTGGTTCTTGACTTGGAAATTGATTGAATGTTCTACTTTCTTTTCCTTTTGGATGCCACGCCATCCCAACAAACCTTTTGTGACCAATGTCACCCTCAAACTCCCTTCTCCTTTCTTCAAATCAATCATTTTCTAAAGCTTTTTTCCAAACTCAATCTTTTCTCAAATTGTTTTCATAAGACAATCAAATTCTTTCTAAGATCAACAATAAACCTTTTTGAAAACTCATAAGGAGGCAAGTCGGACGTACGGCCGGTGTTGTCTAGCGTCCTAAGATCGGAGCTGTACAGCTCAAACATCTTGGGATACTTATGAGAATCAAAACAAGTAATTAACAAATTGAACCCTATTTCAAAAAATGAGTAAGGAATCGAGTCGGATGTACATCCGGTATTGGTTAGCGTCTTAGGGTTAGCGAGCTGTACAGTTCGTGCGAGCCTAAGATACTTGCTCAAATAAAAGCAACCAACCTCACAACAAATCTTTTTCTTCCTTAATCAAAAAAACATTTTCAATAAGTAGGGGGCACGTCGTCTGTACAGGCGGGGTTGTCTTTGTTTTAGGTCTAGTGGACTGTACAGTCTAGGACCGAAAACCCCTACAATAAAAAACACCAACACAAAGTTTCTCGACTAAAGAGAACTACGTAAGCTTTGAATTCTCCATCGCACCGGGAGATACGTAGGAGCGGGTCACATCCCGTCAAGCACACTTTTAAAAAAAATATATAATAAAAAAATTCTTCTTTTCCCCCGTTTTCAAAAACACTTTTCTCAAATAAAAAAGAAGTAGAACGAATTGTTTCAAATCAACTCTGTCAAAACCGCACATCAAGTTAAAGGTTCCCTTTCGGTAGAAAGGAGGTGTGGGATGCTAATACCTTCCCCACACCTAACCGACCCCCGAACCTACATCTCTAGTTCTCAAAGGACCACCCGCCTTAAAAAGGACCCTTTTTCAATGTTTTGGTCCCTAAATAAAAAATGTTGATGGCGGCTTCACAAATTTTCACGTTGTACGATGAAAGGTCCAAACCGGATTTTTCGGGGTGCAACAACTACGAGTCACTCTTGTCAAAGGATCAGCTAAGTTCTGACGCTAATCTTTATCACCACAAAAAAAAACGCTTATTTGCGAGGGACATTAGCGAGGGAATAACATTCCCTCGCTAAAACTGACTTTAGCGAGGGAATTAGCGAGGGAATGTGATTCTCTCGCTAAAACTCACATTAGAGAGGGACCAGTCCCTCGCTAATGGTTAGCGACGGAATTTTCAACATTAGCGAGGGACTGGTCCCTCGCTAAGTGGAGGCGGGAATTTGAAAATTTTAGCACGAAAAACAAGGTGGTTAGCGACGGAATTTTGAATCCTCGCAAATTAAAGTGACTATTAGCGAGGGAATTAAAATCCCTCGCAAATTTTTTTACTTTTTTTTTCCTTAAATCCGTTTCAACCACACAAACACACAACCACTCTTCTTTCTCACTCAACACACCCTCACTCTTCTTCTCTCCTCTTCACCATTCCTCTTCCCTTCCTCTTCCTCTACTCTCCACCACCACCACCACCACCACCATCACCACCACACAACCAACCAACCACCCTCACTCTTCTTCTCTCCTCTTCACCCTTCCCTTCCTCTTCATCTACTCTCTCTCTCTCTCACCTACAAACACTAACCCACTACCACACAACAACCACCACCCACGACCACCACCACACAACCACCACCACCTTCTTTCCTCTTCCTCTCCTCTCTCTCTCTCTCTCTCACGATTTCCCCCTTCCTTCTTCTTCTCTTCACCTTCTTAATTCCACCACACCACCACCACACAACCACCACCACCACCCACGACACCACACCACCACCATCACCCACGACACAACCACCACCACCACCACCTACGAATTTCTTTCCTCTTTCTCTCCACCTTCCACCACCACCACCACCAACACAACCACAAAATTAATAATATAATATAATATAATATAATATAATATAATATAATATAATATAATATAATATTCATTAATAATATAATAATAAATAGCTTCAAAAAAATATAATAAATATATAAAAAAAACAAGCCAATCAAATTTTAAAAATTGAAAATTTGCACAGACATTAGCGAGGGAATTAGCGAGGGAAATTTTCCTCGCTAATCCCATTAGCGAGGAGTGATTTAGCGAGGGAACTAATCCCTCGCTAATTCCCTCGCAAATGACCATTAGCGAGGGATTTTGGTCATTTTGCGAGGGAAATTTCCCTCGCTAATAACCAATTTTTTTGTAGTGTATGCACATGTACGTCGTAAGACACATTTGTTTATGCACAATCTTATGGAAGCGTTTGACACTACTTCTAAAACTCCTTTTTAAATTCAAGTGGGGGATTGTTGGAACTTTGATAGTTGTGTGAATTGTAAAAGTCCCACATTGAATAAAATAGGCACAATAAGAGTGTTTGTAAGTGGAAAACTCACACAATGGATTGGGCCCCAAGGGGTGCCCAATTTTGTGAATAGGTGAGGACGCACACAAAATGACCATCACACGCGCGCGCCGCCGCCATCTGACTAGACAGGTCGGGCTTGGGCTGAGTGGTGAGTATTTATTTTTTCGAAAATAATTTCTTCCCAACGGATTCCTCATCCCTCACGCCTATAAAAGGAAGACCCCTACTCACTTCTTACACACACACACACCAAAACTTGAAGCATTTCCAAGTTTTCTCTCTTCTCTCTAAACTTCTTTCTTCTTCTCTAGAAAACTTGAAGCATTTCCAGATTTATTTTCTAAAGAGTGATTTTCATAACCATATTGAGGGTGTATCTCTGAGAGCGAATCTTCACAGTGCTGTGAACTTTCGTATTAGTTTCGATTGAGCTGTTTTATCTTGGGGACGTCGTGGTTGATAGCCTATTTGCATAATATTCAGCAGTGCCACGTATCGTCTTAAAGAAAACGACCTAATCCACGACTCATTCCAATAATCTCTTCAGCTTGATTTTTGAAAAAAAACAATTTCGAAATAACAATTTCACTTACTATATGTAAAGGCACTTGAATGCCTGCATTGCTCAAAATTTCTCATCCATAACATTACATCTTTGCCTTTTTCAAAAACAAACCGGCAATAATCTAGCAACCTTCCCTACATTTCTTTTTTACTTATAAACCAAGCTATATGCTACATTAAATATATAGAACTATTGACTCTAGCTACCTAGTATGGATGTGATTTGAAATAAGCCAAAGTACCCACAAGAGGTGCATTAATGTATGTTGTAGGTTCTGAGTGAACAAAATCAGCTCGAGAATCAGCATACGAGTCTTTAATATCAGGTCCTCCAACAACAGCTCCTATAAGCAAATTAGGGTTTGGATTTTGACTTTCATAATATGTGGATCCTCCTTTACAACCTATGTGACCAGGATGTTCATGTATGGAAGGCAATGAAGAACCACGATGATGTATTCTTTGTGGAAATTTTGGACCGTATCCAACCATGTATGACATCTTCATTGGGTTGCTTCCTAGAATGTAATCCACCTACATTTACATTTCATGAACTTAATTAATTTTCCTTGAAAAAAAGTGAACTTAACTAAGTTGGGAAACAATTGAGAAAAAAAATATGAAGAAACATATTAAAAAATTATTGTATGTTGGATTTTCTTTTGGGAGAGAAAAAAATATTCTAGAGACATCAAACTGTTTTTCACATTGGTTTGTCTGCTGCGAGAATCGAACCCGAGAGCACCATATCAACCCCATGTCCCAAAACAATTTAAGCTACTATGCAAACTATGTTGGTTTGTTCATGAAAAATTTGGTAAAGTGCATCTAACTAGAGTTTGATAATTAAAAATTTGCATACCTGGCTTTTTGCTACTTGTTTAAGTCGCTTTGAAGAAGCAAAAATCCCATTTCCACAGTCAATCTTTTTATTAACTTTATTCAAATAGCCAGCATAAACTAGAAAAAGAAATGAGAAAGATGTTGCATGCTGCAAGTTACTCCCACCATTCTTGAATAGAAGTCCACCTAATAATTTTACAATAAATAGTTAATTTGGATCAATCATCATTTCATCACTATAATATAGTACTACTTTGGATTAATTATGGGATAATTAATTTACCTTGTGAGTATGAGACTGACACCGAAGGTGATTCAGGTAGCACAGAACATATAAACTCGTCAGCATTCAAGGTAAAAGGCTTAGAAGAGGGATTATCAAGTAGAAGCTGCGCAAGTGAATAGAAATCAAAGCCAAAAAAGTTAAGATGTTAAAAAATTCCTCTAAAGTGAGTAAAGATTAAAGTAGGTATTAATTTAATTACTAATGAATTTTTTCCTTTTTTACAAAATATTAATAAAACGTTAAGGATAAGCGAGTTGGGCCGGTTATCCCCGTTATTAAAGTATGTACATTATAGCTGTTAAATTGGACAACTCGACCTAATGGGCTAAAACGCATAAGTGAGTTGGACTCGGTCATTCCAGTTGTCTACTGAATTGTGATTTTTGTAGCTCAGCTCAACCGAACCCAAAACACTGGTTAGTGACTCGGCTCGACTCAATCAGATTTTTAACAAAGGAAACCACAAGAAATGTTGAAAACAACAAAAAATAGCATATTTAGTCTAGCCCATGAGCCAACTGGATTGAGCTAAAAAGACTCGGTTATTTTTGAACTTATATTAACGAGTCCAACTCAAAACACTATGCCATCGAGCTGAACCATTGACTGAGCCAAAGTTGACATATCTAATACTCATAAATGATTCCAATTACTTATTACTTATATCTTACATTCTAAAGTGATGAGTTAAATGTTAATAAAAAATGTTAATAGAAAGAAGCAATGGTAAACATTACAAAAAGGTAATTAATTACATTTAAATATACCTTAGAAATTAGTACATTGATGCCGGCATCCTTGGAGTCCCAACCAAATTCACCATAGTTTTTGACATTGTGAATGTTTTGTTTAATGAAATTCCAGTAATGAGGAAGTTTAGTAGCCTTGAGTAACCATGATGCCCCCCACACCAATTCGTCCTGTTATTCACAAACCCACTTTATATTTCTTTCTAATAGCTATAGCTTTGATGTTTAAATAAAAAAATTCAACTCAAACAATAATCAATAGGCCTACCTGGTAGCCACTATAATCACAATAGAATGGGCATACCCATGGTCCAAGACTATCATTGTATGATCCTCTATACTTATCAGCAAAATCAAAAACCTAAATCCATAGATAGAAAATTAATTAGTGACAATGTCTATAAAACCTCATATATATCAAGACAAATTACCAATGTTTCAAAAATATTCAAACGGAAGATTGAACTAGTGAGACGTTTAAATCACTTTAAACCACTCAAATTGGTATGAACCACGTACCAACCGCAAGTCGGTATAATCGAACTGCATACTTCGCTAATTCTCAATTCAACCAATTGAATTAGCAGTAGCAGTCCAATTTGGTTCTCAAAACATTGCAAATTATAAGATAGCCACTATTAAAAAAAGTTAAATTAAAGAGGGAAAATTAGCAATGGAAATTGTCAAACAACAACATGATATGGTATTTACTTACCCTTATAGCTCTTTGAAGAAGCGTATCAGAATAACCAACAACATGATATTTCCTAAAAACAATAGACGAAGCTGCAAGTGCCGCTGCAATCTCAGCTGAAACCTCAGAACCAGGATTCTCTCTACTAACAAAATAACTTGTTCTAGGAGTATCCATATCTTCAGGTCTTTGCCAACAATTATGATCACCATGTGGGTCACCAACTTGTGCAAAAACAAAACCAGGAATGTTTGTGGATTTAAGGAAATAATCTGTGGCCCAACCAATTGCATCTAGTGCATGGTTAAGATCTGGTCCCATGAATTTTCCATATTCAATTACACTCCATGCTAGCATTGTTGTTGAAAATGCCATTGGGAAGTTGAATTTTACGTTGTCACCAGCATCGTAGTATCCACCTACTAAGTCAACCTGGTTTTTTGATTAGTCATTGGGAAATCATGTTATTTTTTTACATTGAAAATGATAGAAAATAATGTGATTTTGAAAAGGTAAAGAGTAACATGGCTTATGAAATGGCAAAGAGCCATTATTTTGAAATTTCACAAGTGACTTGATTAAGTTACATAAAGTCTTAACTTAATTTTGATTAGGAGATGACTTAGGTACAATTTTCAATCACAAGATTACACGTGTACTATTTATTCATATGATATATTAACTTTAGATTATTATTATTATTTTAATAAAATCTTCACATGTTCAGTCAAAAAAAATTCTCCACGTGTCATGTGATCAGAAAACAGTACAAACAATGTCTACATAAACCTTTTGATTAACTGATTAGGTGATGCTAACAAGTAACAACTAGTTAGGAAAAAGAAAAGGTATATATTAAAAAATATTACAATATTTAATTTACGCTTTTGTTTTGCTTTTTATTTCTTAATCAGCGTATTAAAATACTCATTAGTATATATATTCAATAAAATTTTATAATAACTGATAATAGGATGTCACGTGCCTTTTCCCCCAATAAAAGACATGAATGAAAATAATAAATTTTACTCGTATTTTTAATTGAGTCTTGAGCAACAAAAAACACATGACACAACCGTTGGCTTTACTTTTCATTCTTACAAAAGACAATATCCTTTGAGTACTTTAAAAGAGAAATATAAATAGTCTCATCACACTTTTTTCCCTTTTAATCTACTCATACATTGATCGGTTTATGATATCATAAAACTAAAGGAAAATAGCAAGTCAATATTTAAAAAATAGCAAAACAAAATTACTCTTCAAGTTTATTTTCTTCCATCTTTTCTTGTTTTTATTTCCACCTAAACAAAAAATACTAATGAAAATAAATTCAATATTTCAATAATACCTAAAATATCAAAATCATCGTTTGGTTATTTCTAAAATAATAATTCGCTATATCTTCTCTCCATCAAAATAATTCAATATTATAATAGTCTTTCATCTCTTTGTTAACAATATAAAATTAATACATATGCAAGAAATACAAACAAAAGGTATTTTTAAAAAATTATCAAGCCCTTAATTTCCTTTTTCGTTAGTTTTCCCCCTTAAACCCACCTCATTTTTGTATTACTTTTTCCTATAAGTCACGTAAATGTAATTGAATCTATTCTGCATCTGAAATGTCTCTTGGATTAAGATTCTCTCCATTTCTAGTATACAAGAGCTTAAATCTAAAAATATGTGAATTATATTTTGAGTACTTAATGACTACCATCTCAACACAAAATCAAGATATATAATGCAGAATTTTAATTTATCCTAGATGCTAAAAATGAAATAAATTAGGTTAAATGAATAGCATAAAAATAAAAAAGAAATGAAGTTGATTACTTTATCAAAGAATCGATGAGCATCAGAAAGTTGAAATCCATCTTGAAGACCAGAATGTTTCCTCCAAGTAATTCTTTGTGTTGGTGGTAACTTCCCTGATCTTTGCCCTTCAAAGAACAATATACTCTTTGACAATGCTTCTCCATAGTTATGCTCCCAACACATGCTTCTTTTTGTTACACCCAAAAGTGTACAAACCATTATCATCAAAAACCTTAATGCCAACAAATACATTTCTTCTTTCTATAGTACTATACTTTGTTAGGAATATGAGATGGTTATATATATGTGTGTGTGCGCTTATAATAATGACTAGTGTTCAAGAAATTTAAGGTAATGAAAAGGAAGTGAAGTGTACGGATTATATTTGTCTTAAAAAACAAGCATTTTAAAACAAAGAACATAGACAAGTTTTAGAAACAAGAGAAAGAATGTTTATGAAAGTGGATGTGAATTTTAGTTAGAAAGCATTGGAAATATGGGTACTATTATTCTAGTTGACTCTTTTGCTTAAATAGTGTACTACTTAGGTTACACTTCACTTTTGACCAATTGAATGTGCATTCAAATAAGTGACCCCATTGGATGTTTTTCTTTTGACCTTTCCCATATTCCATGGTTTTTGATTAATGCAAGTAGCTTCTTTCTGAGAGAAAGATGGATTAGTTTTTTATTCTTTGTAAAAAGGGACGGCTTTTCTTAAAAACAAATCAAAAACAATTTGCAAATTCTTGTCAATTTGTTTTGATTTTTTTCTCGGATTTAGTGGTACATAAGTTTCACAACTTCATAACAATTTAAATTATTTGCTTTAAAAAAGCGATTTTTTTAATTCTTATTAAAAAATTATGCACAAATTGAAGAACTTTGTGATTGAATCTAACTGTATTTAGTTCTATGGGGGAGAAAATTTTACTTTAAATATGCATTGATTTTATAAAATTGACTCGGTTAAAGTGAGTTGAATGTTGAATGACTCGTGTTTAAACACACTCAAGTAAAAGTGGGTTGAACAACACTGCTATTCGGTAGGAATAGCTGTTGTCAGAAATATCAGAAAAACAATGTGTTCAGTATACACGCATAACACAACACGCGTTAGATTTTGCGTATTTTAGTGTATTTCTTCGTTTCGTACCACTACATTCGTACCATTAAACATTTCCCGTGGATTGCATAAAAAATTGAATTTCGTGTCTCAAAAATAAATTGAATTGCATGCATCAATTGTTGGGAAACAACAGTACCTATTCCTTCCCCCGTGAACGCAAAATAGGCACTATCCGGAAGCATAAAAATAAAAAGAGTAGAGAAGAAGAAAACACGAGAATTTTTACGTGGAAAACCCTCCCGCACTACCAAAAATGCGGCTCTTTGCCACGCTATATGGGCCACAGTTGTAAATGTGGCTAACGTATATATGGGTCACGTTATGCCCGTGGCAAAACAGCCCGCGACTTTGAACACAATTTTCACTTGTCACTCCGTCTTTTTGCTTCGCTCCCTTCGCTATTTCGCTCCTTCATGTTCGTAACCTCGCGGCACTACATCAAAAAGAGAAATGAGAGCATTGTTTTCCTAATTCACTCCCTCTGCTCGCGAATTGTTTCATGTGTAGTATAGACCTCGCGTTTCTCATTCACTTAATCATAAATCGATTTCCTTCTTCCCTCTGAAGTTTCCTAAATCGCAAGGTGATTTCCTTCTTCTCTCAAAAATTGCTTCCTAATTCGCAAGGTGAAATATGAGTTGTGAATTCTATGATTTCATTCTCATTCCCTCAGAAGTTGATTCCGAATTCACTCCTAACAACTCAGAAGTTGCCGCTCACAAGGTGAAACCACTAATAATTGTTTCCTTCTTCTTCAGGTGATTTCCTGCTTGCAAGGTGATTCTTCTTCTGCTTTCCGAATCAGATACATTATTTCACCTCTGTGAATTGGTCTTGAGATTGTTTCGCTTTCGCGTGTCGCCTTCTCTATTGCTCCCTCTAACCTAGCTTTTCTCTGCAGGTGAAAACCCTAATCTATGTGCTTCCGCTTTATCCATGTGCGTATCTGATGGGTATTCAAACTCCTCTCATTAATTCAAACCCTTCTAAGTTTCCTTTGAATGCTTTGCCCTGCAATTTTGTTCAAACTCTATTCTATTTTGTTTTGGTCATAAATTGATATCAAGGACCAAAACTTGCTTGCATGAGAATTAGCATGTTTTCTGTAACTTAGATCCTTGGATTCGAAACAAATATGCTTCACTTTATAGTTATTCTTGCAAGTATTGTAATGTCAATGTATAGGGGTTACTCTGTAAGTTCCTTTTTTCTCTCTATTAAATTAATAGGCGTGTTGATCATTTTTTATTTGATAATTGATTTGTTAAACAGTTAACTTGTAATATTCGGAGGTGCTGTTTTTGTTGAGTTTCATCTAAATGATTGCTATGTCAAATCCCAAGCTACTCGTGAGGTGCTGTTGCATGGTCGTGCTGCCCCAGATGGACTCTATGAGTTCAAGAACATGCTGCAGCACTCTACTCCAAGCCCTGGTTCTGCATCACAGTCTTCAGTCCCTGCTGTTTCCACTATCACAACATCTAGTTTCAATTCTGTTTGTTCTGCTCCTACTGTAAACAGTGCTACTGTCACTGTTCCCCACTCCCAGCACCTGTTACAAACTTGGCATCAAAGGTTAGGACATCCTAATCACAATGCTATTAGAATTTTAGTACAAATGTGTAATCTGAATTTACCTAATAAAGATCCCTCTTCATTTTGCAATGCTTGTGTTGTTGGCAAGTCTCATAGGCTGCCATCATCTCCCTCACTTACTTTCTATTTTTCTCCATTACAATTGATATATAGTGACCATTGGGGTCCCTCTCCTATGGCCTCATCCACTGGATTTTACTAGTATCTCACCTTTGTTGATGCCTTTTCAAAATTCACTTGGCTTTATCTTATCAAAACCAAGTCTGATACACTGCATATTTTCAAGGAATTTAAGTCCATGGCTGAACTTCAATTCAATTGTAAATTAAAGTCTATACAAACTGACTGGGGGGGGGAATACAGACCTTTCTCCAAATACTTGAGTGATCTAGGTATCATTCATCGTGTCATATGCCCTCACACTCACCATCAAAATGGTGTAGTGGAGAGAAAGCGTAAGCATATTGTGGAATTAGGTCTAACTCTCCTCTTCCAAGCCAATTTGCCTCTTCATTTTTGGGATCATGCCTTTGCAACTGCTGTGCATATAATTAATAGATTGCCTACAGCATCTCTCAATGGTGCTATACCCTTTTAAGTCCTCTTTGGTCAAGTCCCTGATTTCAAGTCTCTAAAAGTCTTTGGTTGTAGTTGTTTTCCATGTCTTAGGCCCTACAATGCTCACAAACTTGATTTTAGGTCTCATGAGTGTGTCTTTTTGGGGTATTCAGCCTCTCACAAAGGCTACAAATGTCTATCACCTAATGGTCGCATTTACATCTCTAGGGATGTTGTCTTTAATGAGAACTCTTTCCCTTACAAGAAATTGTTTGAGTCATCTTCAGTAACCTCCCCAGATACCTCTCCATCCACTGATTCTACCATTCCCTCACCTACCATACCCATTCCAAGTCCTAATTCTACCTTACAAACAGCAACCGGTAACCCTATACCCTCACCAAAACCTGATCACTCCCCAAATCACACTCCCTCATCACCAACAGCTGCTACCACTTCCCCTGTACCCTCTGTATCATCCAATAACACTCACCCTCACTCAATGGCCACTGCCAGTACCACAATAAACTTGTCCTCATCACCTCCTGTCCAACCAACCAACATACACCCTATGCAAACTCGCTCTAAATCTGGCATTGTCAAACCAAGACTCCACCCCACTCTCCTTCTCACTCACACAGAACCTAAGAGTGTGAAAACAGCCTTACAACAACCTGCCTGGCAATCCGCTATGGCAGATGAGTACTCTGCTCTCATAAAGAACCAAACATGGTCACTTGTTCCTCTTCCACCTGGCAAGAATGCTATTGGTTGCAAATGGGTTTTTAGAGTGAAGGAAAATGTTGATGGCTCACTCAATAAATATAAAGCAAGGTTGGTTGCTAAGGGATTTCATCAACAACAGGGCCAAGATTTTAATGAGACTTTCTCTCCAGTCATTAAACTTGTAACTATTCGTACTATTCTCACTATGGCACTTAGTCACAAATGGGATCTTCATCAGATTGATGTGAATAATGCCTTTCTACATGGCACTTTAGAGGAGGAGGTTTATATGACTCAACCTCAAGGATTTGAGGCAGCTAACAAATCCTTGGTGTGCAAGCTACACAAAGCAATATATGGTCTCAAACAAGCCCCAAGGGCTTGGTATGACAAGCTTAAAGCTACTCTGTTGCAACTAGGATTCAATGGGAGTAGATGTGATCCATCTCTATTTGTCTACAAGCAAGCAGGAACTGTGGTATACCTCTTAGTCTATGTAGATGATATCATACTCACAGGGAACTCTAATGTCATGATTAAACAGCTAATTCAGCAGCTGGATTCTGTCTTCTCACTTAAACAACTGGGTTCACTTGATTATTTCCTTGGCATTGAGGTCAAAACTATGTCAAATGGCAACATCTTACCCACTCAAAGCAAGTACATCAGAGATCTGCTTTCTAAAACTAACATGGCAGAAGCTAACTTTATTTCATCTCCTATGGTCTCAAGTTGCAAATTGTCAAAACAGGGCAGTGACTATCTCCCTGATCCTGTTACCTATAAGTCAGTAGTTGGTACTCTTCAATACACCACTATAACTAGACCTGAAATCAGCTATGCTGTAAATAAAGTTTGTCAATTTATGTCCTGTCCATTGGAATCTCACTGGGCAGTGGTGAAGAGAATCCTAAGATATCTCAAAGGCACTCTTAATCATGGTCTTCTACTACGACCTATTGATGTCACTAAACCTCTTCAACTAAGAGCTTGGTGTGATGCTGGCTGGGCATCTGATATAGATGACAGAAAGTCCACATCTGGAGCTACTGTCTACTTGGGACCTAACTTGATCTCTTGGTGGTCAAAGAAACAAACTGTTGTAGCTAGGTCAAGTGCAGAAGCTGAATATAGAAGTCCTGCACTGGCCACTGCTGAAGTTACTTGGGTACAATCTCTCCTCACTGAACTTGGAATTAATCACAGTATCCCTCAAATCTTCTGTGACAATCAGAGTGCTGTAGCACTAGCTCATAATCCAATGCTCCATGCAAGAACTAAACACATGGAACTCGATCTGTTCTTTGTTAGAGACAGAGTTCTATCCAAGAAATTACAGATATATCATGTACCAGGCACTGAACAGTGGGCAGATATATTCACAAAGCCACTGTCATCTTCCAGATATCTGTTCCTAAAGTCCAAGCTACAAGTGGTTGCTCCAGCTCCAGCTTCACACCCTCCTTGAGCTTGTGGGGGGTGTTAGAGTAGTAGAATACATTCCATTCCATGTAATTCATACAAGTGTTAATACATCTAGTTCATTGCTATTCTAGTTACCTGCTACAGCAGGTTTACTTAGACTGTTAGCTACTAGTGCAGGTTATTCTCTGTAAGTACTAAGTGGACCTATATAAGGGCACTCCTATTGTAATATTCAGATAAGAAATACAATTAGAAAGTTCCAAATGATTCTCTCTCTTTTACTCTTTCCAGAATCTTAACAGTTAATATAGTATGACAGTAATCAACAGTCAAATTGATGAAATCCAATATTTGTAACGAGTTTTTTTTTTTGGGTACATTTTATAGATTAGATTTCCTTTTAGAGTAACTTGATCCCTCCTCATATATAGAAATAGAAAGCCTAAAAATATCCAACACCTCAAAAACATGTTTGATTCCCCCATTCCGTGTCTGATTGAGCTTATGGCAGGGAGAGACAAACTTGTTTGCAGTAATGTAAAGAAATTACAAAACATGTGATAATCATAATCATATATCATATTCTGCGCATCTTAAGCAGTTCCTCTGTTGTTAGACACAACACAGCTCCATCTGCAAGGCCATTCTCACAGCGGCTGCGGCGGAGTTTATTGCACGAAAGGAACAATGCAACCAGAGCTATCTCCTGTGAATTGTGGACATGTAAATATCATTTTGGAATACTTCAGTGGGTGAGTTTTTGAGACCCGGCAAATTCCAAAGCAAATCATCAGCCAGGAATTTGGATCTTGTTAACTAAGAAATATATTGAGTCGCTACAAAATCCAAACATCATCCAACATCACAATGCTCTCAACCCATTCACATGGCTTTCATTTAGCCTTGTGCTGCACAGAATAGAATGATACAAGTTATTAGAGCTATTAAATAATAAAATACACAAGTTGTGGACACATAAAATTCAGAATTACAAGTTTACAACCCAACAAAAAGGGTGTATAGATTTAAGTAACCTAGTAAAAGCAGTCAAAACCAATTACCCATTAATAAATAATAGGTTTAACTGCATTTTTAGTCTCTCAAACATCACAATTCTAGGATTTTAGTCTCGTTCTAACCAAGCAAATTGTTGTAACCAAGCAAATTGGGTCTTGTAGATATTGCAATTGTGCATTTTTGGCCCCTTCATCCAATTGTGTTTTTAATATTTTATTTAAGTTCTAAGCCAATTCAAATGACAAATGGGTAACATAACATATCACTCAACATGCGACTCAGGCCAAGTTATGTGTCAAATTGATTGGAAGACAACTCAAGACTGTATTAATAAATAATGACTGAAAAAGCTAGAAATATTACAGGAGGAACCCTGTAATCTCTCAGCAGAAACTCCTCAGAGAAATATTAAAGAAGTATTACTCTGCATATAACAAACTTAATGATTTTCTAAGATATCCCCATTATTCACTCCTCCTCTATATAACAAACTTTGTATTTCCTCTTTCCTATAACTAACTCCCACCCTTTTTCCTAATTTTTCGGTTAAGGTGACCACAAGTAAAGGTTACAGACTTACGGATAAGGAACCTATCACCAATCATACCACGTGTAACACATCGGTACTTTCAATAAGAAATTGAATGACAATTGGATAGAGGGACCAAGATCGTATAACCGCAATACTCGAAGGACTTAATCCGCACATTGGAACCTGAGAGATTAAAATCGTACAATTGTGATACTTGAAGGACCCAATTGGGGCAATTAGAACATGGGAGACCAAAACGACAGAATCGTGAAACCTAGGAGACCAAAACTACAATTAAACCTAGTAACTATTATAAGCGTGACCAAGAAGAGGCACTAGGATTTGAACCAGGCATCATGCATTTTGAGCAACCGTAACTAATATTATAGGACAATTGAATGCATACCTCACATTCCTCAAAAACTGGCCGAACT
This sequence comes from Astragalus glycyphyllos, assembly GCA_963573325.1. Classification (NCBI taxonomy): domain Eukaryota; kingdom Viridiplantae; phylum Streptophyta; class Magnoliopsida; order Fabales; family Fabaceae; genus Astragalus; species Astragalus glycyphyllos. The sequence continues at coordinate 40,814,470 of OY754310.1, forward strand.
TGCTCAAATATTTCATCTTCCGTTCCCACTGCATTGATCTGCAGAGAGTAGATTGTTAAACAGTTAACTTGTAATATTCGGACCAGAAGCTGATTTTTTTTATAAATAAATAAAAAAATCCATTGCATAACTATCACATCTATATATAAAACACAACAAGCATACAGCTGAATCCCAAACCCAATCCTAACTTAAGTCAAACCCACAAAAAACTAGCTAGTGGATTTTCCAACCTGGAAGAAACTCGACAAAATATTTGAAGCAGGACAGTAGCATTCATTTAAAGGTAAGTAATCAAAAAATTATAATTATAAGGTTAAAAATATAATAGCATATTTTCATTGAAAGTCGAGGTTGCCTGATTCTTTAAATAATGCCCATTCTCCTTGATTCAATTGAACATTGGATCTAACTATTATTACCCTGTGAAGTTTCCCTCTCTTTGCATAATGATCAATGACAGGGAGATTTAATGACTCAAACACTTTAAGACGTTTCTTGATTGTATCTATATTGTCATCAATTCGACCCTGCAATAAAACGAGTAGCATAGATCAGACACAAATTTCTAATCAGCTACTGATGCTGCATCTCCAAGAATTTGATGAGAACCTGATTACGGGTCAGCACCCGTTTTACCATCTCTTCTTCAGGGCAATCAAAGAAAAGTACAAAATTTGGTTCAGATCCAGACTGTGTAAAATATTACGAGAAAGAATTCACATGAAATTATTATTTGTTCTAATACCCAGACATTGTAATTTGCAAATGTACGCAGAGGATATGTGGCAAACTTTTAGTTAAATAGATGCTTAGAAAAATAGATGATGCCACAGAAATAACTCAATACATATCAATTCATCAACATTACAAAGAAGATGCCAATGAGGAGGGACATAACTTCCTTTAGCCCAAATTAAAGTGATAAAAAGTAAAACTTACAATTTTTTCAAAAGCTATGCGGTTCTCCTCACTTCTCGGGAAACCATCAATGAGAAACTTATAATTGTCACTAGATTCCATCTCTTTCAGAATCAATTTGACGGTCACTTCTGACGGAACAATTTTTCCTTCTCTAATTGTATTCAGAATCATTGCGCTGTTTTAGTGTTTCAATGTTAAAATCCCAAATATGCACCGAGGAAATAAATATGAAATCGGGAGTAGGCAACATTACCCATATTCACTATCAGAAACTATCTCCTTTCTCAAAAGATCTCCAGCACTGAGATGCTTAAAGCCAAAGGTTTCAACAATTCTTGCACATTGTGTACCTTTTCCACTACCAGGCCCCCCTGAGAGCACAACAATGTTTGATTATAACTTTTTAAGGAAAACCAAAAACCAATCATAGATAGAATCATTATTCATAAAAAAAATAGATAGAATTATTAACAACTCGTGGTACTTTGTTTCTATGAAGACGTTTAGCCATTTATTAAAGTATATGAGCCTCCAACAGTTTTGCTCAGGTGAGACATGACAAGAAAAAGCTCCGAAGTATGTAATAGGAGTTTCTAATTGTTGGAAATAGAATATGATTACTGTTCCACTTTCTGAGTATCATTTCTCTTCTCGTAAATTGTACTTATCATGTATATAAATAGATGTTTAGCTAAGTGTGTTACTCACTCAAACATTCAGAAATTTCTATCTCATTTTTCTTCTCAAATTCTCAAGTTGGGGATCAAACCCACTCCTGTCTGCAGTCATCATATAGTCTACTCTAGTATTTGTAGGAATTCAGTCTGAATTCTGTTTCAACATAGTAAGTCAAGGTCGTTTTGTCTTTCCAGCCATCAGAATTTTCTGGCCAATGTCAACTTTTTCAGTCCACTGTCAGAAATTTTCTGGCAACTTTGTGCTGCCAGCAGATCTTTTTTGACAACTGTCACATTTGTCTGCCTTCAGTTTGTTTTCCAGGTACCATGTGCAGCCTTCAGGTTAAAAGCTCCAAATATGTTACAAGTTTAGGTGCGCAATGTCGAGAAGGTTGATACTTCACAGGATAACATATTTCTCTTATTCGGTAATGAGTACAAGGAGTATTTCAGGGTAAAGGTTGTTTCATCTAGTATTGCTTCATCAATACGCCAACTAGTAATTCCCTGATTTGTTTTTCTCAATCTTTTTAATCTACTATAAAAGTTCCCCATTTTATAATCCTTGCAGATGACTTGAAAATTAAAGCTACTGCCTACTTGCATTGGCCAAGTCTCTCCTTTTCCTTCCTTAAATTTGGATTTTTTCCTTCTCATTCCTAGAAGTTCGATTAGCTTATCATCAATTAGTAAATTGACACACACTCTCAACTATTCAGTATCTTTCCCTCGGATTCTTTCTATATACAGGACTGGAATAAAAGGTAGATGATTGGCACAGCCTCTGAATTGTATCGCCTTTATTACTTTCAACCTCCATCCTAGGGGTGGTAATTGGTTTGGTTTTACCCAACGACTTCTTGCATCTGTAATAAGCCTATCGATCTCTAGTCTCTACTTGAGGAAAGAGTGTTGAAAATAGAATATAATTCATGTTTTACTTTCCAAATACTCACTCAAGCATTCAGAAGCTCCTATGACAGGATATGCAGGAAGAAAACAGCATTAAATTAGGGTCTGTCTAGATTGAAAAAATGTTCAATTCATGTTTGCCGGTTAAACTGAAAACAATTAAAAATTATTTTCAATGTTTCCTATACAAATTTTTTAAAACGGAAAAATAAAATAAAAACAAGATGGCATTTCCATTTTCACAAACCAAATAAGCCTTTAGTGTTTACCATACCAATTCTATTTTCTCGGGTTCTGATGGCAAAAAACCTAAATCTTTTTACTCCAATTTTGCAACAATTTAAATAGTCAATGCATAATTGTTACCTAAAACAAAAGTTACAAGCGAAGCTATATCTTTGGGGAACATCCCATCTTTTTCCTGCATCACAGGCAACAAAAACAAGGAGATCATTAAGTATCACACTTGATACTGTAATTTTCAAAAACTGTTAACTCTGGCTTTATAAAGAGTGAATCATCAAGCTCATATACTTGGATGAGTGAAACTAACAGTGAGGAGAGGTGATCCTAAAGAAGTTAATTTAGTGCAAATACCATCTTAAAATTGGAATATATCAACAAACTTGTGGTTGGTTGTACTTTAGCAAAATACCAAAAAGTGAATGTAAATAATACTAGATCCCAAATTGTGTGCTGCATTAATTAACTTTTTATCTAAATATCTTAATAATTTTTTTTGTAATTAATAAACTTCTTTGTCTCTTCTGCGCATTGGAAATATGATTAGCCACACCAATTAGAGGAGAGAGTGGGGTTATGAGGGAAATGAATTCTCTAACTTTATTATAATGGGAAAGGTTAGGCAACTTTAGTGTATGTTATGAGAGAGAAAGAAGAGTTAAGATGAGAGAGTGTAATATAAAGGAGATAGAGAGAATGTCACCTAACTTTTTCTGCTCTAAAGTTGGAGAATCGTAACAGATCAATTTAAAAGGGCAATTCTGGAATTATTGACAAATAGTTAACAAAATGAATACTACTAACTAAAGTAATTAATTTTCTTACTTATTTTGAATTAGTTAAAAGAGTGTTAGGTTAAGTGACAGAGGTAGTATACTATATAGCACTAGCACTTTAGATTGAAGAAGTGTCCAATATCTGACAAGTGTAGTGTCGAACACCAACACCGACACTTCAATTACTTCCATTTTCTCAAATTATTTTCGGTGTTGGTGTGTATGTGTCATGATAGGTAGTAAATATCAAAGTATATCTACCCAATCAGAAAATAACAATAAACATCATGAAGTGCTACAAGTAAGATAGTGATAGAAATGCAGTGGTGGTGCACAAACTAGTGACTTAGAGCATATATGCTCATCCATAAGAATCCTCAGCCTACAATATCTAAATATGAGTTACGTTCATCATTAATTTCCAGTACCTGCAATTGCAAGGGAAACCCTGTGGTAAATCTATGGCAATGGCAAGCGTTGTGATTAGAAGCTTCCTGGACTCAGAATAGGTCAACGTCAGAAATCAGGATATGAATCAATTGAATGAAGAAGAAGAAGAAGGAGAAGCGCAATACCTGCGTCATGTGAAGGAAAATGGAAGATTTCAAAGTAGCGGTTGCGCGTCTCCACATTTTTTATTTTTCACTTTCTGCTCCGATTTGCGATTTCTGAAATCGGTTTCAATTTCGGTGGGGTTTGTTTATGTTGCGAGAGAGAAAGAGATTTCGTTGTCAAAAGAAAAGTAGAGAAAGAGATTCCGTCACACAAGTAGCGTGCATAGTGTATTGATGAAGCTCAAACATCTATACCTAAGAATGATTATGTGGTGTGAATTTTAAAATCAAATACCACTTATAACATCGCGAATTGCAGTTCAAATCCCAGTTGGGAGAGACGCTCACATTTAGTATCCGACCGTGTCTCGAAAACGATTGCCTCCGATAAAGCATGTGTGTGGGAAACCGAAGAAAAACAAAGGAAGACAATGCTAAGTTGGAATATGGTCAAGCAAATTATGTATGTGTTGCTGCTATACATCAAAGAATCTTTACTTTGATCACATTTTGTGTTACAAATTGGAAGCTGAATGTATATCTGTCTATCAATCCAACCCTCTATCAACCAGCATCATTCTAACTCTCTCCATATCCTCTAATCTCCCAGCATTTTCATAGATCTTCATAAGAAGTACAAAATTATGTTCATTGTCTGGCTCTAAATCAAAAAGCTTGTTTGCAGCAATCTCTCCTATAGTTACATTTCCATGCAAAAAACATGCATATAACAAAGCTCCCCATAGAGTTGGACCAGCAGCCTCAGAGTTTAATTTGTCCACTATGATGCTATAAGCCTTTTCTATCAACCCTGCTCTGCCATAAAGATTAACCATACAACTATAATGTTCCATAACTGGTTTTATTTTATACTTCTCACACATTAAAGTATATAATCTCTCTCCATCATTCACCAAACCTAAATAGGCACAAGTTGATAACAATGAAACAAATGTTATCTTATCAGGCATTTCACCAGCTTCCTCCATTTGCTCAAAATAAGCAAGGGCTTCTAAGTGTTTGCAATGAGTAGATATTATGGAGTTCCACGAAACAACATTCCTTTCCGGCATTCGATCGAATATCCAACGCGCCTTATCTAACCTGCCGTGGTTGGAGTACACAACGATCAAGGAATTAGCAACGGACAAGTTCCACTCAATTCCTCTCCGGATCACCCATCCATGAATTTGTACCCCAACATTTAGTGATGACACGCCCGAGAGAATCGCGGAAATGGAAACAAAATCCGGTTTTTTCCCATCCAAAAGCATCTCACGAAAAATATCCATTGCCTCAACCTCAAGGCCATGACGAACATAACTAGTAAGCATCGAATTCCACGAAACCGAGTCTCTTGAAGGTATCTTGTTAAAGATCTTTCGAGCCTTCACAATATCACCACACTTAGAATACATGTCAACCAATGCATTGAGAACAAATCCATCATTAGCAAACCCAAAACGAACCGCATGGCGATGCACCTCTTCCCCGACGTGAACCGACCCAATTCCCCCGCAAACTTTAAGAACCCGAGGGAACGTGAACAAATCCGGTTCAACACCCTCTTCGACCATTTGGAAGTAAAGTGCAATGGCATCATCATATAAACCCAATTGGGCATACCCAGAGATAAGTGAATTCCAAGGAAATGCAGACATATCCCTCTTAGACATTTGATCAAACAGTTCATGTGCTTCATCCATATACCCATATGAAGCATATAACCTAACAAGTTTGGATGTGATGCCAATGTTTTTACGTAAAAGGGTTGGTGGAATAAGTGTATGAACTCTAATACCATGATTAATGGCTTGGAAACGGTAGCAAGTTTCTAACAAAGAAGCATAGATTTGAGGGTCAATTTTGATACCCTTTTCTACAGAGGTTTCAAGGTCTTTGAGAACTTGTTCAAGTGCTTGGAATTTTGTTTGGGGGTATGGTTGTTGATTTATGAGAAGTGGGGTTGGTTTGGGTTGTGGGAAAGAAAATGTGTTTTTTCCTTTTTGGATATCCCATTTTCTTAGTTTTTTGATTTTCCTATAGTTGGTACTCTTCTTAGCAGAGCACAGTGTGGTGAGATTTGGAGAGACGGTTGGTGTGGCTGCTATCATAATAAATTTTCTGAATTCTTTTTTTTTTTTGATGGGAAGTGAGAAGTAGTATAAAATAGAAACAACTGTACCTATGGCCCACAACATCTCATTCTACCCTGTCCAACAGGGGTGGACACCGGACGGGTTCGGTCGGTTCCGGGCCAAAAAATCTCAATCCAAGGATAACCGAGCTGTGGAATATTTGGTCCGTTTCCGACCGTTTTGACCATTGGGCTCGTCGGGTGGCGGGTTCGTCGGTTCGGTTGATGCGGGTTTTATCTGTGGGAAAAAAGAAAAATATTAAAGAAGAAGTTTAGATCTGAAGCTGCACAAAGGAAGAAAATGGAGAAAAATGAATAGTAAAAACAGGGAAGTTAGGATGAATAGTAAAAGATAAATGATGCCATCATATAATACGTCCACACTGGAAGTGTAGACTGAGATATGCATACCTCCCCAACAGGGGCGGATCCAGGATTTTAACCTAGGGTGTTCCTTTTTCTTCAATGATTTAATAAAGTTCATTTTAATCCAAGTCTAATTGCATTTTCCTCTTTCTCATAGCCTAGAAGTATTTGATGATATCTAAATCGTCGAATGTCACCAAACAATCATTAAGCCAAGGGTATCCTGCTTCTACTAAGCATCATGTTCAATGAAAAATCAATAAACAAAGTAACAAATAGTCAAAAACAACGGAAAGGAAAATCGTTTTGACATGAGTGCTTTTTATTTATTATTATAATAATAACAGTAGTATTATTGTTATTGTTATAAATAATTAAAAGAGTATTTACTCAAATTCACCATGTCTTCTTAGGAGAATAATTTTCTCTTACAGCTTTCACTGATTGTAGAAGTTGAATTGAAAATAATAATAGAAATAGAGAAATACAGTAAACGAAAATAAAGAGAGGAAAGGGAAGAACGAAAATTCCATAAACGAAAATTAGGGATTGTCAATTGTGATTCACTGATTCTTAAACAAACGAAAATTACAGAAACAGTAAAATAGAAATACAGAAACGAAAATTACCTGAAATCGAAGACAAAAAGAAGAAGAAGAATCGCGTGAGAAAATGGCGTTGAAATGAAGAAGAATCGCGTTGCTGGTAGAGGAGAAGTGGAAACGAAAATGGCAAGAAGAGAAAGGAAAGGGAAGAAGAGCGTGAAAGAAACGTGGAAGAAAGGCCGTGAAAAAGAGGAAAGAAAAAAATACCTAAACGCAAAACGACGTCGTTTTGTTTAATACAGTTTAAGAGGAAAAAAAATTCTTCTTGTGCGTTAGCTAGGATTCGAACCCAGGACTTGCTGTGTAAAATATGAGGATATTACCACTAAGGCCAGGATGTTTGGTTGTTCCTGGGAACACCAGGAACACTATGTAAATCCGCCCCTGCTCCCCAAACTGAGTTTTTCAGAAATATATATACAACTAATTATTAAGTAAATAACAAGAGAACTAATAAATCACGGACCAAGAATAAAACAAATCACAGAGAATTAAACTAATCGTACTTTTTCTCTTTGGTCTTCAAGCACAGAACACTTTCTCTCGGGCAGGTTCAGGCTAAAAAAACGGATCCGTCCCAATCCGCAGTCTATATACTGAGGCCCACTTCCGCCCAAACATTTCTTCGATCTACTTGGGTTCGGTTTAACGGGTTGGCAGGTTGAGCGGGTGGGTTTATGCGGTTTGAAGCTTAAACTGTGTTTGAAGTTATAGATCTGAAGCTCCAAAAAGATGATGTTGTGCAGCGTTGAAGGAAGGAATGAAAGATGCGAAGAAAGGGTAAAGAGAAAGACGATGGGTGGCGCGGTGGTAGCTGGTTGCCAGTCGTGAGTCGTGACTTTTCTTGTTCACCGTTCTGAAGTTTGATGATGAGAGAAAGAAGATTGGGACGTGACTTTTCGTGTAGAATGAGTTAGAGAAATAAATTAGTAATTAGTACTCCCTCCGTCTCAAATTGTTTGCAGTTTTAACAAAATCAATTTGTTTGATTGTTGTTTTAAAATTTCAATGTAACTTTTAATGTTCTTTTCCATTTGTACCCTTATTAATGATGACACCTTTTTTCATTTAATAAAAGATTCACATTTTTCTATGTTGAGAGATAAATGGTTAATTGGTAAATTGGATAGCACTTTTTAAAAAATCTAGGCTCCTAATCATTTTCCTTAAAGAGCGTGCTAAAACCTTAAACTACAAACAATTTGGGACGGAGGGAGTAATAGCTTTTGAAAGTGAGAGAGAGAAAGAGCTACCGGTAGTAAATTGCTTCGGAAAGGAAAAGCAATAATAATACTTCGTGCGCCTACTTTTTTTCATTAACGAAGTCCCTTTCTCAATTAAAATATCACAGTTTTGGATTTTTTTAACTATTAAATTTTTGTTAAATTAAGTTTTACATGTATTAAATATATAGGCAGGGGCGGATCCAGGATTTTAACCTAGGGTGTTCCTTTTTCTTCAATTATTTAATAAAGTTCATTTTAATCCAAGTCTAATTGCATTTTCCTCTTTCTCATAGCCTAGAAGTGTTTGATGATATCTAAATCGTCGAATGTCACCAAACAATCATTAAGCCAAGGGTTGGACATCCTGTTTCTACTAAGCATCATGTTCAATGAAAAATCAATAAACAAAGTAACAAATAGTCAAAAACAACGGAAAGGAAAATCGTTTTGACATGAGTGCTTTTTATTTATTATTATAATAATAACAGTAGTATTATTGTTATTGTTATAAATAATCTTCATCCTATCCAAGCAACCACCCCACAGAAAATTCCTCTGGAGACGTACCAATTTCTTCCACACCCCCACTGGCATCTTAAAATAGGAAAGGAAGAAAATAGGAATACTATTGAGAACCGAATTTAATAGGACAATCCGGCCCCCAAAAGTTATGAACCTGTTCTTCCAAGATAGAATTCTGCTCCGCAAAATACCCACCAAAGGATCCCAGGTAGCCACCCTGCGAGGATTCGCCCCAACCGGAAGACTGAGGTACTTGAAGGGCACCCCTCCCATTTTGCAGTGAAGGAACCCCTCGGCCAAGGAAAGAAAAAGAGGACATACATTCACCCCCATAATACAACTCTTGGAGAAATTAACCTTCAAACATGATATCAACTCGAAACACCTCAGCACCGATTTCATTGCCCAAAGATTCTGAACCGTCGGCTCCCCAATAAGAAGTGTATCATCCGCATATGCATATGAGACACCACCAGATCAGATCCCATAACCGCAAAACCTCTAAATAATCCAACCTCTGAAGCTTGCCCAATGAGGCCACTCAAACCCTCTGCAACCAACAAGAAAAGAAAAGGAGCCAACGGATCTCTCTGCTTCAAACCTCTCCTAATCTGAATCTCCTCCGTAGGACACCCATTAACTAGTACTGATAAACTGCCAGAACAAACACAAGCCCGCATCCACCCTCTCCACCTAGAGTCAAACCCAAACCGACGAAGCATATAGTCAAGAAGACCCCAATTCAGAGTCATAGGCTTTCTCAAAATCAACTTTGAAAATCAAACACCTCTCATTCGACCTCATAGCAAGATCCACAATCTCATTCATAGCCACAACCCCATCCATCAACATTCTACCTCTAATAAAAGCCGACTGAGCGTTAGAGATCAAGTAGTCCATGACTCTACACAACCTAGTCACCAGAACCTTAGCCACCATTTTATATAAGCACCCAAGTAGTGATATCAGCCTAAAGTCACCCAACCCAAACAGAGAATCCACCTTCGGAATTAAAGCAAGAAAATAAGAGGAGAAAGATTTAGGAAGCGTACCATTATGGTGGAACTCATCGAACAATACCCCCACCTCTGCCTTAATCAAGGGCCAAAAAGCTTTGATGAAGGCGAAATTGAACCCATCCGGTCCAGGGCTCTTATTCCCATCACAGCTCAAAACCACCTGCTCGACCTCCTCTAAGGAAAAGGGACCCGATAAACTAGAAACTTGGTGAGGTGTAAGGGAAGGAAAATTAATACCATCAAGTACCGGGCGATCCCAAACCTCCTCCGAGAAGTGATTTGAGAAGAAAGAAGAGACTGCCCCTCTAATTCCAGCTACATCCTCCACCCAAACTCCTCCCACCCGCAATGCTGAAATATGATTCCGAGATCCCCTCGCCTTCACACATGAATGAAAGTAGCTAGAATTTGCATCACCCTCTTTCAACCACTTTGACCTAGACCTTTAGAAGATAATGTTGTCCTTGCTCCTCAAAAGACCCCAAAGCGCGGAGAAATTATCCTTCCTAGCAAGCACCTCCTCCAATGAAAGACCCACCGCTTCCCCCTTTAAATCCGCCGCCGAAATCTCCTCCACCAATAGTTGGATCTTCACATCCACATCTCCAAAAATCTCCTTATTCCACCTCTTCAACTCCCCTTTCAATACCTTTAGCTTCTCTTTAAGAATATACCCCATCCAGCCGGAAAGGGAGCCACTTGTCCAACAATTAGAGACAATATTCTTACAATCCCTATGATTCAGCCAATGATTGTTGAACCTGAATGGCTTCGGTCCCCACACAAGGGATGAGTGTCTAAGGAGAATCGGGCAGCGATCCGAGACATCCCTAGGCAAAGCCCACTGAGAACAATCTCCCCAAACCTGCAACCAACCATCTGACACCATAATTCGGTCCAACCGACTCATTGCTGGCCCATTGGGTTGAAACCAAGTAAATTTCTGACCCAATAAATGCAAGTCTACCAGCTGCATGTCCTCTATGAAACCTCTAAACTCCCTGCACTCGACATCATCCTGATTCACACCCCCAATATAAATAGTAATTAGTTAACATATACATAATTGCCAACTTCCTTCAAAACCAAGAGCTAGTTGGTGTGTACTTTCTTGTGAAATGAGTGGTTGAGAATTACCAACTTTGTCCATGTCAATTTCCTGTTAAGTTATTCAAATTACAAAACCAATAAGTAACTATGGAAAAACAGATTATTCTTGCACTAACAGATTATGAAACATATTATAAAATCATTATTCTAATTATGAAACAAAAATACAATCAATTATGTATGAAATAAAATCATTGCACTAACAGATTATGAAACAAAAATACAATCAATTATGAATCAATTATAATAGATTTGCAATATCAAATCAAATCAAATAATTGCACTAAGATTATAATTGCACTAATAGATAATTGCACTAACAGATTTTCAGTTTATGTCAAATAAAATCAATTATAGAGTGAAACAGAAAATTAATTACAGATTTTCAGATTTTCAGTTTATGTCAAATAAAATCAATTAATTCAGATTATAAAACAAAAAGCCCTAAATTAATCAGAACAACATGCAATTCATACTTTCATAGAAACAAAATTTCACAGAAACAAAAAGCGCTAAATTAATCAGAACAACATGCAATTCATACTTTCATAGAACAAATATTCATCAACAAAGAAAACCAATTCATACTTTCATAGAAACAAAAAGAGAGAATATAGAGTGAAACCTGTTTAGTGAAGAAACCTGAAATTAGCGCAAACCTGTTTGAGAGAGAGAGAAACGAAATACACAGTGAGGGAGAGAGAATCAGAGAAATAGAGGTAGAAACGAAATACGAAAATGAGGGAGAGAAACTTTCTTACCTTAGAAAAATGAATATTGGAGGGGAAGACAGGGAGAGAAACAAAAATGGAGATTGGAGAAGAGAGGGAGGGAGGCGCTGAGTGAGAAGTCAGTGAGAGAGGGAGGCGCTGAGTGAGAAGTGAGAAGTCAGTGAGAGAAACGAAAGTGTGTTATGTTTTTAGGGTTTGATAGGGTTTCTAATTTTGGAGGAGTATTAATGTAATTTCTTACATTCGGGGCGGGTTCGGGGACGGGACCTATATCCTCATTACCCGTCCCATCCCCGTTTTTTACTTTCGGGGAAAACCCAAGCCCAAACCCAGTCAAAGCGGGGAAAACCCGTCAAATCGGGACGGGTTTGGGTCGGTCCCCGCAAGTTTGGGTTTCGTTGCCATGCCTACTCATAGCAAAGACCCATAGAAGGGCCAAAGCTCACATTAAGATGGAGGAATGAGAATGAGACAAAGTGAAATCAACAAATGTTATTATTTAGATATTTTCCTATAAAGTAAAGGAAATGGTTAAATATGTTTTTTGTTCCTGTAAAATTTGAAAATTTTGTTTAGTTTCTATAAAAAAAAATCCACTCACTTTTAGTCTCTAATTATATTTGGCTTAAATATATGTTACCCCCTGCAAATATACCTATTATCCCTTTACCTCCTGTAAAAATAAAACTCTTAAAAAAGACTTTGCAAATATAAACCGTTTATGGTTACCCCCTACTGTTAGACTATTTTAACAGCGTTAAGTATATAATTGGTATAAATCGTTTACAATTACCGCCCTGCAAAATATAAATCGTTTACGATTACCCCCTGCAGGGAGATAACTAGAAACAATTATTATTTGCAAGGTCTTTTTTAAGAGTTTTATTTTTACAGGGGGTAAATAGATAATGAGTATATTTGCAGGGGTAACATATATTTAAGCCATTATATTTAACCCCTCATGACTTTTAATAACACTTTTAAGTGCTATTAAAAGTCATAAGAGATTAAAAGCAATGTTGGAGGAAAATGTGAAGACTAAAAGTAAGTGAAATATTTCATAAAAACTAAAGACAAAATTCTCAAATTTTATAGGAATAAAAAACATATTTAACCGCTTCAAAAAAAAAAAATATTTAACCCTAAAGTAAAAAATACGGTTTCGTGTGATAAGTGACTCAAATCAAAAGGGAAAAATGTGAGATAACTTTTCAAATGAATTTTTCTTCTTTCATCATTTGTCTCAAATGTAAACCCCCACGCCTTGATTGCCGACACAACCATCAATTCACCCTCTCAATGAGACAAGATCTGCAATTCAAATCGTATTTTGCAGGGAAAATCTTTCACGAGCTTAAGTGAACAGTGAACTTCCCTCAATCTTCAAAGAGGATACATTCATAAATATCAGACTGTTACAAATGAATCAATGGGGAGATAAATCCACGAGGGGCTAAGAGGCTTTCTTGGGAGGCGTCATGTTAAAAAGAAGGAAAACGACTGCTTTGATGGTACTAATCTTGAACAATGATAAAGTGAGTATATATACTAGGAAACCTGCAAAGAGTAAAGCCTGGTTACTATTAAAAATTATCAGATTATAACACCAATTTGCACATGAACAAAATATTTAGAGTGGAAGAAAGTTACCAATTTGAAAGCTAGGAAAATCATTAGCATCAAACTTCCTGGCTCCCCCAGAACTAATATACTGGACAGCCTACAGACAAGTTCACATGAAACCATAAGGCATTTCTAAAGACAGTCGACTACCAACACCATATATTTCGGACTGTGATCCACTACAGTCACAAATGCACTTAACATATATTTCTGTCACAAATGAACTTAACATTTATATGGATATGCATCACTGTACTACAAATGAAGAGAGATACACATAAAAAATCTGTGATTGAACTATAATATTCCACACCTTTTCTTGTAAATAGACATATGCTACTGCAATACATTTCAGATGTACTTGTGTATAACACACCTGCAAGTTTATCCTTCAATATCTGGGGTGCCTTAGTGGGATTTGGGTTCTTTAAAGTGTAAGGTACACTTAGTGAAAGGCACAGGAAGGCAAAAAAAGAAATAACACAAATGCAAACAAAGACAAGCTTAAAGTATTGATCCCATGTCATGTAAAAGGAAGCGTCACTGCCAGCAGTTTCAAACATTTTTTCTACTCATGTGGAAAACTAGAATAAGAGGCATAGACAAGACAACATCAGAGAACGAGATAAAGGAACGGGCCACCAAACGGAAGGAAAAGAATAAGTACATAACACACAAATCCTAACTGAACACTGAAGCACATGGAACCTCTTTAAGTAGATAGAGCTCCAAAATCGAATTAAGTGTAGCTACTAAGTAATATTCTACTAGACAAAGGGAAATTCAAGCAAAACCCCTCAATTTAATAAAAACCAAAATTCAAAGTACTGATAAAGCACAATTGGAATGAATTCCCATGCAATGATGATGACTAATACTAAAGAATATAATGTACCAAAAGCAAAGTAGAAGAATTATAGAACCCTCATTAGTTTGTGACTTCAAAAACAGTGGAGATTCGTTTCAGATGCTTACTTCTTAGTTGTCATGTTTCTCTCATGAAAGTTTATGAAGTTTTATCACATAAAGCTCAAGCTGAACACTGATATATTTACCTTCAGCAGGGAATACTGGTTAGCTAGAGAAACGGTAAAGAGGAGCATTGCTAGGGATGATAGAACAGCATATAATCTCAACAAACTGGACCGGCTTCGTCTTCTACCTTTCTCACAAAAATGACAGAGATAGCTCATTTAAAAGGTTCAAATAAATAACCCAATTAAATGATAAAGTAAAGAACTATGGGTTTAGCTACCTATATCCGCAATGATCAACAAAACAACACTGGCAATAACAGAATAAAAGGCAACTGTATTCGGAGTATCTGCTTTTGTTCCTGGTAAAAATGCAAATACCACTCCTATTAACAGAAACACAGCCTGCAGGGCACAATTAAATTCTTTTAATATATATCAGACAAAAATAAGATGTCAGCAGTCAGAGTATACACACTCAGTATTTATCTTCACAAACTCTATGAACAAAATAATACAATTACATGGCTATAAAGTATAAACATCAAACAAACAAGATTACAATAGCATTTAGAAAGTTGATAACACACCACAGAACTATTCCTCAATAGCACAACTGAAATTTCCTTAGGGTGTGTTGGATGGAGTATTTTTGGGGGTAAATGAAATATTTTAGCTTAAAATTTGAAGGTAAAATATTTCAATTCACACCAAAAATCATATTACTCCCAAAAAATACTTCATCCAAACACACCGTTAGTAATATGATTCCTTAACTCTTATTATAAAAGCACTCACTAGTCACTATCACTGTAGCTTGAGGAGCAGCCCAAAATAGTTTAACCAGATTGAACTATTTATAATTATGCATAACCATTTTCCATTGCATATAACCATCAAGTATTCAAATAAATCAAATGAGTTCTATCTTGTTTTGGCAAATATGTCAAGTATTGTTTTTTTATCAAAGCAAATATTGTCAAGTATAGTCAGTACTATGCAGGAAAATAAGCATGTCTCTACATCATGTTTTCTCCATTCCTAGGTTTGTTCCCATTGTTTTTGCTGTTCATCTAACAGGTTAATACTAATACAGCTCTACTACATTAAACATCTATGGCCATAATTATAATTAATAAAAGAAAAAATAAACATAAAAGTCTATGGTACCTCAATGATGAATAGCACAGAGAGGCGTTTCTTCCCCTTTGCAACAAGTTGATACCCTACGAGAGAGAAAACAAATAAGCGGAATTGTAGAATAAAAGTGCAGTTAATTAATATAATAAATGAATGTGATTAAATGGATTAGGGTTTAAGAATGGAACTGACTTGAATCAACTACCATTCGGTAGGAATAATCAGAGCCATCGGTTCCAGAAGGTCTTCCCAATGTCGATTTTCTCTGTTGCATCTTCTTTTGCTTCGTATTCGGTAGGAATATTTGCTGCTGGGAAACGAACAAACGCAAACAGAAATATGAGAAATGCGAGTTGAAGCTGAAGCGAAACCCGATGAAACTGAGCAGAAACGGAGGTCAACAGAGATGCACAATCCACCGGAAATGTAAACGAGCTTGAATGCGAACGAATATAGCTTCAAGTAACCCCACGATTTTTTTTTTGTTATTGAATTTTTTGGTTACAATTTTTTTTTGGCTTAAAGTATCTTTCGTCCACGTAAATATCTCAATAATCCAGTTTGGTCCCTGCAAAAATAAAACTTTTAAAAAAGGCGCTTTCAGTTTTGTCTCTGCCATTAGTTTTTGGCTAACACCGTTAGTGGATGGTGACATGGCTGCCAACATCATCACCTCGACACCTCCTTCATTCCTCTTTCTCAAAAACTCCTTCTTCTTCTTCAAAGTTATCTTTCACCGTGTTCTCCCCATATCTCACCCCCTTCTCTGCAACAAAGTTATCTTTTTTAATTGGAATCACCAAGTGCCATCTTTCTCACGTACCCACTTTTCTTTTTCATGCTCCAACCTTCTCCACTTTTGAGGTGTTTTTGTTTGAGAGTTTTGATATTAGGGAAAATGAAGCTGAAAAAGTTATTACCAGATTGATTGTTCTACCAGATTCATTCTTGGACTTTAGGAAGAGTTATTGGGGGCATTTATAGACCTATTTTTAGCTTATTCCTTGTTATGTGGATCAGTTATTACTTTCTTTACTTACAAATTTTTCAGCTTTTGTGGATTTCATTTGCCTTGTCCTTGCAAGGGGATTTTAGGATATAGAAATAGAAATTTATGTTGGCTTAAAATACTGTTTGAATGGCCTTTAAAGAACATACATTCCATCGAAGTTATGGCGGCGAAGATGTTTTCCTTTGATCTTGTTTGGGTGAAGAAGGAACATTCTTCAAGTAATGCTAATGATGAAAAAGAAGAACAGAGTTTGAGGGAGGAAGAATAGAATTTGAGTTTCAGGGGAAGAGGAATGAAGGAGGTGATGATGTTGGTAGTCACGTCACCATCCACTAACGGCAGGAACCAAACTAGAAGCGTTTGGTATTTGCAAGGGTTTTTTTAAAAATTTTATTTTTACAGGGACCAAACTGGATTTTTGAGATATTTGCAGAGACGAAACATACCTTAAAGCCATTTTTTTATTATTGAATTAGATAAACTAACTAATTTTTTTTACCGTGTTATTAATGTGTTTGCTGGTGAATAATTAAACTAACTAATTGATGCAATTTAATGAATTTTACTAAAATTAAAATCAAAATAAAATGAAGGATACTCTGCGCGCAACTGCAAAGACTAATCCCTCGAGTCGGGTAGAACCACAATAGGCGGCAAAGCTCTCACTCAAGGGATTTAACATCACACATATTTTTTTTTAGATAAGCAAAAATTTCATTGAAGGAGCACTAGGGGTGCTCAAACCCAAACTACGAAACGAATTACATATTGTTTAGACATTGTAGTGGATTAGACCACCATATTGAAATTGAAAAAGAAGAGCAACAATTCAAGCGATACACACACCAACTCCAAGTTAAACTTTTGATTTGATTTACCACGGCTTCGACATTTGGATCCTCGTTTTTAAATATGACCCCGTTTCTTGCAAGCCAAACACTCCAACAAGTAGTTAACCAAAACAACGTATTTGATTTGCTATTATAAAACAACGTATTGTTTAGGTTTAATTATATTTTTCTCCTAATCCTTCACAAATTACAATCTGACAATTTTGCTCCATCATTTTTTAGTAATTTTACAATATCCGATTTCTGAGAAATAAAAGTGCAATTATAAAAACACGGCGAGGAAAATCATCAAATTGAGAAAATTAACTAAGATCGCCAAAATGAAATAAAGTGACTAAAATTGCCAAATAGAATAGGGAAGAGATGATCATGGTTTGGGATATTCACTGGGATATTTTTTCAAATAATCATTAACCCTCTAAGACCTTATTTATAATTAGGCTAAAATGCTCCCGGGGTCCCTTATCTTTATTTAAAGTAACGATTTGATCCTTTATCTTTTTTTTGTCCCAAGTAAATCCTTTATCTATTAAATTTTGAGCAACGTTGCCCTTTTCCGTTAGCAACTGTTCAACTCCGTTAAAACTGCTTATGTGTTATAATCCATGCAATTCTGTATTATTTTTTTATTGACATGTCATCAGTGAGTCATTATTTTATTTTGTATTTTATTTAAATAAAAAAACCAGATTTTTTTTCCAGATTTGTTCATCTCTCCTCTCTTCATCTTCTTTTCTCTTCTCTCACATCTCTTCAGACTCGTTCTTCTTCTCTTCAGGTTCGTTCTTCTCAAATTCAATTTTAAATTGATAAATAAAATTTTTCATTGAAAGTAAACCAATTGCAGCCTTGCAGGAACCTCAATGCAGGAAAACATGGAAAGTAGAATCCTCTCAGATCTCAAATCAAGTCCAGATTTGTTTCCATCGTTTTCGTTTCCTTTGTTTTCTTTTCCTTTTGTTTGTTTCATTTTCGATTTCAAATTCTTCTTCGTTTTCAGTTTCAGATTTGGATTCAATTTAAGTTTCAGATTTCACTTTCGTTCTTCACTTTGTTTTTCGATTTCGTTTTCAGATTCTGATTTTGATTTCGCTTCGATTTCGTTATTTAGTTTCAGAATTTCGTTTTTCAGTTTCTGAAAGGTTTGTCTTTGCTTTGTTTTCGTTCTTCGATTTGATTTCATTTTTCAGATTCATCTCTCTCTCTCTCTCCTTTCTCTGTTCGTCTCTCTCCTCTCTCAGTTTGTCACTCTCAAGATTCTTGTAACAATTCTGATTGTTAGGGAAGAAGAATTAGGGATTTGAAGAAGATGATGAATTGGGGATTTTGAAGAAGATGAATTTTTTGTTTTTGTTTTTAAAAAAACTAAATCAAAAATGACATTTAAGTAAAAAAATAATTAAAAAAGACATGGATTTTGACACATCAGCACCGTTTCTTCCACATTGACAGTTTTAACAGAGTTGGATGGAGGTTAACGGAAAATGGCAACGTTGCTCAAAATTTATTAGATGAAAGATTTATTTGGGATAAAAAAAGATAAAGGACTAAATCGTTACTTTAAATAAAGATAAGCGACACTGAGAGCATTTTTTCCTTATAATTACAGCTATACTATATTTAGCGAAAACAGTGTTGGTGGAAATTCACGACCTTTACTTTTACGTCTCCTATAAAAATAAAACAACACTAATCGCAGAAAACGGGTGCATTAATCACAGAAAACATATTGTGGACCATTTGACTGACCAATCAAGAATATTTCGATAAGCTTTTCACTAATAATGTGTCGCTACAAGTAGCATTTTTCTTATAATTAAACTTTACTCTTGCCACTCCCTTTTTTTTTATTTCGACACTTGCTGCTCTCTTCGCCTCCCTTTCTTTGTGACCAATCTCTATGGATCATGAGTACATTCTCTTCTCATCCCTTCATTCGCTTTTCTGCTTCCCTTCTCATGAATGATGAATCCCATCCTTGTGATGCTGTTTGTGATTGTTTTCGAGTGTTTGAGTATGCATCGTTGTTCGATTTTGTCTTGCCTTAATTTCCCTTTCCCAGTTTCCCCATGACTTGTTTTGTTCGGTTTCCCTCATTTCCTTTTTTGTCTTCCCTAATTTCCCTTTCCTTAATAAATGTAGTTCCCTTTTCTAATTAATAGTTAATTACTCAAGTGACTATTTCGAATTACTGCCTTTTCTATGAATGAAATGTTGACCCATTGGAATATATCTCCAAGAAATAAAAGTATATATGGTTCAGTGGATATTTGATGTATGCTATTTACTGGTGTGTGGGTTGTCCTATTACCTCATTAAGAGTTTTTTTACTTCTTTGTTATTGTTTTTGTACATCAAGGTATCCTCCACACACAACTGTAGATACTAATCTTTGAGGTAACAGAGATCCATTTAAAGGGTTTACCTCTCCCAATAGACATTTTTCCATAACTGAGATGCTTACTAGCACAAATTTCTTTATGGGAAAAACTGATGCCAACTGTGTTGACCCATTGCGATAGTACTGCGGCTATTGCAAAATAGAGAATCGTTAGTTCAAAGGTAAAAGACGACAAATACGTCGTAAGCACAACACTGTTAGAGAATGTCTCTCAAAAGGAGCTGTAAGAGTGGATCATGTACGTACTGATCAGAACTTAGCTGATCCTTTGACGAAAGGATTAGCCAAAGAGAAAACTTGAAGATTTCCAACATTGTGCATCAGTTTTTACATGTTAGAGATAGAGTTCAAGACTACGAGTCACTCTTGTCAAAGGATCAGCTAAGTTCTGACGCTAATCCTTATGCACATGTACGTCGTAAGACACATTTGTTTATGCACAATCTTATGGAAGCGTTTGACACTACTTCTAAAACTCCTTTTTAAATTCAAGTGGGGGATTGTTGGAACTTTGATAGTTGTGTGAATTGTAAAAGTCCCACATTGAATAAAATAGGCACAATAAGAGTGTTTGTAAGTGGAAAACTCACACAATGGATTGGGCCCCAAGGGGTGCCCAATTTTGTGAATAGGTGAGGACGCACACAAAATGACCACCACACGCGCGCGCCGCCGCCATCTGACTAGACAGGTCGGGCTTGGGCTGAGTGGTGAATATTTATTTTTTCGAAAATAATTTTTTTATTGTGCATGGTTGACTCCAACGGTCATGTTGACCGAGTCAAAGTCAAAGTCAAACTGTAACGTTTTTCTCTCCCAACAGTCATATTGGTCAAAAGAGCTGTTGGCTCTTAATTTCTTCCCAACGGATTCCTCATCCCTCACGCCTATAAAAGTTAGACCCCTACTCACTTCTTACACACACACACACCAAAACTTGAAGCATTTCCAAGTTTTCTCTCTTCTCTCTAAACTTCTTTCTTCTTCTCTAGAAAACTTGAAGCATTTCCAGATTTATTTTCTAAAGAGTGATTTTCATAACCATATTGAGGGTGTATCTCTGAGAGCGAATCTTCACAGTGCTGTGAACTTTCGTATTAGTTTTGATTGAGCTGTTTTATCTTGGGGACGTCGTGGTTGATAGCCTATTTGCACAATATTCAGCAGTGCCACGTATCGTCTTAAAGAAAACGACCTAATCCATGACTCATTCCAATAATCTCTTCAGCTTGATTTTTGAAAAAAAAACAATTTCGAAATAACAATTTCACTTACTATATGTAAAGGCACTTGAATGCCTGCATTGCTAAAAATTTCTCATCCATAACATTACATCTTTGCCTTTTCAAAAACAAACCGGCAATTCCCTACATTTCTTTTTTACTTATAAACCAAGCTATATGCTACATTAAATATATAGAACTATTGACTCTAGCTACCTAGTATGGATGTGATTTGAAATAAGCCAAAGTACCCACAAGAGGTGCATTAATGTATGTTGTACGTTCTGAGTGAACAAAATCAGCTCGAGAATCAGCATACGAGTCTTTAATATCAGGTCCTCCAACAACAGCTCCTATAAGCAAATTAGGGTTTGGATTTTGACTTTCATAATATGTGGATCCTCCTTTACAACCTATGTGACCAGGATGTTCATGTATGGAAGGCAATGAAGAACCACGATGATGTATTCTTTGTGGAAATTTTGGACCGTATCCAACCATGTATGACATCTTCATTGGGTTGCTTCCTAGAATGTAATCCACCTTCGCTATTTCGCTCCTTCATGTTCGTAACCTCGCGGCACTACATCAGAAAGAGAAATGAGAGCATGAAGATGAAGCATGAAATTGTTTTCCTAATTCACTCCCTCTGCTCGCGAATTGTTTCATGTGTAGTATAGACCTCGCGTTTCTCATTCACTTAATCATAAATCGATTTCCTTCTTCCCTCTGAAGTTTCCTAAATCGCAAGGTGATTTCCTTCTTCTCTCAAAAATTGCTTCCTAATTCGCAAGGTGAAATATGAGTTGTGAATTCTATGATTTCATTCTCATTCCCTCAGAAATTGATTCCGAATTCACTCCTAACAACTCAGAAGTTGCCGCTCACAAGGTGAAACCACTAATAATTGTTTCCTTCTTCTTCAGGTGATTTCCTGCTTGCAAGGTGATTCTTCTTCTGCTTTTCGAATCAGATACATTATTTCACTTCTGTGAATTGGTCTTGAGATTGTTTCGCTTTCGCGTGTCGCCTTCTCTATCGCTCCCTCTAACCTAGCTTTTCTCTGCAGGTGAAAACCCTAATCTATGTGCTTCCGCTTTATCCTTGTGCATATCTGATGGGTATTCAAACTCCTCTCATTAATTCAAACCCTTCTAAGTTTCCTTTGAATGCTTTACCCTGCAATTTTGTTCAAACTCTATTCTATTTTGTTTTGGTCATAAATTGATATCAAGGACCAAAACTTGCTTGCATGAGAATTAGCATGTTTTCTGTAACTTAGATCCTTGGATTCGAAACAAATATGCTTCACTTTATAGTTATTCTTGCAAGTATTGTAATGTCAATGTATAGGGGTTACTCTGTAAGTTCCTTTTTTCTCTCTATTAAATTAATAGGCGTGTTGATCATTTTTTATTTGATAATTGATTTGTTATTAATTGATTATATGCTTGATTTGTTATTTTCTTTGGGTTGGGCGTTATAGATAATATGCGTTGCCAAGATGCTTCTGTACTCTGCTATAGCGATAAACACACATCTGAGATATGGCCATGTTGTTGTCACTATGAGACAACTGGATTTTGTTTGGACATGACTTGTAATAATGTTCAAGTTTTGGTAAAAACCAGTGTGAAATTGGTGTTAATGACATTCTGATATTGTAGGGGACCAAGGCATTCTGTGGTGGTGACCAGGCTTTGAGGACTCAAGATGGTTACTTTGATCACAAAAATATTAGTCACCTTAATGTGTTAGACTTGCCGGTATATGTTAATTGATTTAAGGTTTCTCTAATCGGATGAATGGAAATGATTCCAATTACTTTTTGATGACAATAAGTGATCCTCATTACATGCATTCATCTCAATGGAGCTTGACACTTCAAGTTCTCTAGTCATTGATAGTGTTGTTGCAGGGACTATCTCAACATTACACAACCATAATTCTACAATGCTCAATAACAATAGAGTGAGTGTTTGCACAATTTAATGAACGATTTGTGGTATTTCTAATTATAAGTAGAGACTTAAGGCTATTGAATATGTTAGTGGAGTTTTTCCCTAAGTTAAAAGATCTCCACTATAAAAGTAGGATTACAAAGTGTTTCTCTCAATCTCTGAAGATCTCTCTATGAATCCCACCCTCTCGGATGGGATATAAAATATTCTCTCTATGGAACTCTCTCTTTCTCTCAAAGAGGAATACAAAAAAACTCTCTAACTCTCTTAGAACTTCTTCACTTGGATGTGATCTCTCAACTCTTCATATGATCACCCAAAAGGAGATACCACACCTTCTCATAAGTTTCGCTATTTATAGGAGAGAATATGGCTTTCAATCAATACGTTCACTCACTTTGTGAAATGTACCTATTTAATTTTCTATAATTCCAATGAGGTTTAGAAAACTCTCAATACATTCTTCATGGTTGAATGTGCATGTCTCAAGGACTAAGGAATAAATTCCAAGACCTTGGAATATTCATCCTCCTTTTCCCTTGCATTGCAACTTGTGGCACCGCAATTAATGGAGGAAATTCCAACATCAATATATGGAAGTGTGGTCGTACCAAACTACTCAGTTAAAATTAGATCTTGGTCATGGTTTGTTTTGGAGGCTAGGTTTTCTTTTTCTAACTAGTATTTTACCTGTGCGTCTGCACGGGTGATACTGTATTTGTTATGAAATTATAAATACGTTGAAAGTTGTAAAATATAATAAAAGAAAAAGGAAAAACTAGATAAAAGGCTATATTTCAAAATTATTAAAATACTTTTTTTAGTAGAGACCAGGGTATCCACCGCCGATTGCAGTGACTAATCCCCTCGCTGGATTGGCGGCACCTCGAAGGGTGAGACAGCTGGCCCAGGGATTTAAAGCTGCTCCGTACCCAAGGCGAGGATCGAACCCTCGACACTTGGTTAAAGGAGGATGGGCCCCAACAGCTCAACCACACCTTCCGGGTTTGGAGATTAGAGAGTATGAGAAAGAAGAAGAAACATAAGATAGAGAAAATGTAAAAAAGAATGATAAATAAATAAAGTGAAAATGAAGGAATGAGAAGAGTGTATGAGAAGGCATTTTTGGACGGTACCTTTCCGACGAATTTTATTTTTGCATTTATGGCGGATTTTTTCTAAAAAGAATTTTTTTTTTTTGAAAAATCCGCCGGAAACGTACGAGAGAAAAATAATCCATCGGAAAGTCAATTTTTTTTGCCGGAAATTTACCGAAGGAAAAAATCGGTCAGAAATGCCAACTTTCCGGTGGAATCGTACCGGCAAAAAAAATTCCACCGAAAAAACACGTTTTTCTTATAATGGTATTAGATTAGATTAGATCGGTGCAATTGCAATTGTCCTCTACAATGCTTAAACTCTTGCATAACTAGACTATCAGCTAGGTAATTTAACGATTTAGAGTACCCTACCTTTATTTTAGATGTTTTGGAGTACCCTACCTTGTATCCTTAAAGCAATATTTTGCTTATAAAAAAATCAATATCCGTTTTTAGATAAGCATCACTTTTCTTATTAATGATCCAAATAATTTCTCGCTTGGGTGAGTGATGTATTGGTGTGCATCTAAGGTAGAGGACTATTTTCTTGGGAGAAATTGTTGCTAGCTTGCTGAAGTTACTTGATTGCTATAGACATTGGGAGGCTGATGACATTGGGAATATTTTTAATATGTGAATTCAACTTATGACTTCTTGATGGCTCTGAGCCTCAATCCAAGATGAGCTAACTTCATCTCTTTGAGCAAGTCACCTTGTGTATTGGAGGTTGTGGACTACATGCATTATGTCTATTTCTTGGAGATGGTCCCTAGCTAAGGAGGCAAAAGGGACTTTACAGTTTCATGAGTGGCCTATAGAGCTTGTGTAGTGCTTTTTTGGTATATATCGAGTATCCCTCAAGAGATTTAACACTGTTACATGCCCAAGCCTGAATATTCCTATGAGTTTTATCAAAAAAAATTTATATATAAAATCCTAAGTATTTAAGAGCCGCATTGCATCCTATTTATGAGATTTTTTTACTCACCAAAAAACTCGAGACTTTAATTAACCAGAATCGAACTCATTCTCTTCGATTTTTGTAAAGTTCCAACTCTTTTTTGGGCAAAGCACTCTTTTCCTAAATTTGCATTTTTATTTTGAATAATCTTTTTAAAAAATTCATAACCATTGACTTCAAACTCTTCGTTTTTTTGGGCCAAGACTAGAAACTTCTCTACCTATATCTATCAATTGCTGTGTCAATTTAATAATTGACTGAGTCCACAAATATTACTTTTATTCAAAGGAGATATGTAGTCTTCGATAATCAAAATAATTTTTTGTCAACAAAATATTGAAAATAATTTAGATAAGTAGCTTGCAACGAATGCATTTCAACCCATGATTTCGCCTTAATAACTCCTTTCTTAAAGGGAAAAGGCATCATCACCCACATTGTCAAGAATACTGTAACAACTGAGTTATCAAGCAAATTGCAATAACATTTTGGGAAGTAATAGCAGGAATTTAGATCAGTGCAGTCAAGCACAAAAACATTTCTCGGACAAAACTATTATATTACCATTTCAGCTTTCTCCTTTTTAATTGTTTTTAACTAATGCCCTGTTTGGCAATGCTCATTCGCTAGCTTATAGCGGATAGCTTATAGCGGATCTGCTAGTTGTAAGTGTTTGACACAATTAGCTTTTAGCGTTTTTCTACTAGCTTATAGCGTTTTTTGAAACGCTACTTGAAGTATCGTTTGAGCTTATAGCTTATAGCCTTTCATTTTTTCTCCCAACTTTACGCTCATTACTTTAATTAAATTCCTCACTTATCCTCCATTAAATGAATTTCTCTCTCATTTGTAAGCATTAATTACAAATGTCTATTTAGGTAATTTTATTTTTATAACCTACTTCAACCGCTAATTTTACCAAACACTTTAAATTCAATCCGCTACCTCATCCGCTATAAGCTAGCTTATCTGTTATCTGCTAGCTTATCCGCTATCCGTTATTTTCTACCAAACAGAGCCTAAAAGTTCATCTCTAATACACAATCCAAATCCTAAGTAATGTGATGTACTTACAAAGGGACTAACGGTCATTAAAGCTGAATCCAAATTCTAATTGTTTAGTTAGAATAAGCTTAGAATTTAACCTTTTAATTCCTCCAATGTTTTCTGTTACAAATCCTTCAATGCTATTGCTAGGTGAAACTGTCCTCTACTTTTTTTTTCTATACCTTAATCTTTCCACCTCTAATTGTACTTTGTAACGACCCAAAAATGTGTCACAAATAAAATTATTAACTTTAAATAAATTTCAGGTCAAAGTACTCACAGGAAAGCATTAATTGTAACAATGTCTAACTTAGACGAAGAGACAATAATTTGAATATATTGCTGAAGTAATGTCAACAACA
Organism: Astragalus glycyphyllos; assembly: GCA_963573325.1. Taxonomy (NCBI): domain Eukaryota; kingdom Viridiplantae; phylum Streptophyta; class Magnoliopsida; order Fabales; family Fabaceae; genus Astragalus; species Astragalus glycyphyllos. The sequence goes on from OY754310.1 coordinate 40,840,927, forward strand.
ATGAACTACTATGATCAGTTGAGTATTTCTCAATCCGCTTCAATTTGGTGGAAGGATCTCAGTTATATAGCTTGGGGTTATGAGGGAGGGGATTGGATATTAGATAACACTAGGATGAAAATAGGAAATGGCAATATTCTTTTATTCTGGCATCATGTTTGGTCGGGTGATACACCTCTTAGGTCTAGGTTTCCTAGATTATTCTCAGTGGCTGATGACCCAAACGCTCCAGTTAGTTCCTATGGTAGTTGGTTAGTAGGGGTTTGGGCCATCCCTTGGCGGCGGTGTTTGTTCGCTTGGGAGGAGGCTATCCTTGGGGAGTTACTTCTTTTATTAGGACCTGCTTCTTTATCAGCGGCGCCTGATTGTTTGGTTTGGCATGCGCATGCTTATGGTCTGTACTCGCTGGCTTCTGCCTGTCATCTTCTATCTCAGTCATTGGCTCGTGTTCTGAGGCTTTCTGATCAGGTACTTCAGGCTCTAAACTTGGTTTGGAAAAGTTTTGCTCCTTCTAAAGTAGTCACCTTCTCTTGGCAGCTCCTCTTGGATAGAGTATCTACTTGGTCTAACCTGTTTAGTAGAGGGGTGATCTCAGATTTGGATGCCACTTTTTGTGTCTTTTGTACAGAGATTCAAGAGTTCTCCCTCCATCTCTTTTGTAGGTGCATGTATGCTTCTACGATTTGGTATGCTATCGTCAGTTGACTGGGCTATGATTTCGTCATGCAGCAGGATCTTCTGTCCTTGTTCTCCTTGTTCATATATGTAGGTGGTCCATCGAGGTGCAGGCGTGGTTTGATGCTGATCATATTCTGTTCTCTAGGTTTTTTGGGACCTGAGAAACAAATGTATTTTTTTTGGAGATGTACCTAGCTTTGGGAGATGTATTGACAGAATATTATCCCTATCTTGGCAATGGTTCCAGGCTAGAGGTAATTCTTTTTGTTTATTTTATAAGTGGTATCTTAACTATATTGACTGTCTGTCTAGGAGGTAGTCTTTAGTTTTCAGTGGTTTTCCTTTTTTGTCATCTGACTTTTCTCGGTTGTATATGGGTTGAGTACCCCTTGTGCTTATCCATATATTTAAATATCAAGATGTTTGCCTTTAAAAAAAAAAGCAATTATATATTGAGGAAGAAACTTTGTCCTTCAATTGTGACTTCCTTAACTACTCCAAAATTGTTTTTTTTTTTGACAAATACTCCAAAATTGTTAAATGATATGAATCAAGAAAATAAATAGCTACTCTAGGAAAACCATAACTAAAAAAGATCCGAACTTTTTTTGGTTGATAAAAAACGAAGAAATGTGTGTAAAATAAATATTTATAGACATCACTAAACATAACCCATTCTTATCAACAAAAAAAGACTAAACATAACCCTTATTGACCATTATCCTTGTTGGAAGAAATGGATTCAGAAATAATGACCCTTAATTGATTTTGAAGATAATAAATACCGTGAGAATATAATTATATTCTAACATGTTTTTCTAGTGTGTAGAAGGTATATATAATTTGGTCAAAAAAAAAGGTATATATAATAATTCTTATATTTATTCATATTTTTATTACTATATAATAACAATTTTTCACATCCCTTATATTATAATTAGAAATTACGAATCAATGATTGATAAATTTCAAAAAAAAAAATAGCATTTTAAAATTTAAATCAACTTAATTTAAAATCGTCTTTTTACAAACAACTTCAATTGAATTTTTATGTGAAATCAGAACTAACTTTTTAATCATTTAATTTTGTTTATAAATAATTATTAATTATATTATCTATTTTAATTGTATTTATGCGACATTCCCTCTTCCTTCTGTCTGTCTCTCACGCACACGTTTTCCCATTCAACCTCTCTCACGCTCATGGTTCCTCATAGTCGTCTGTCTTTACCTCATCATTCTTCGTTTAATTTGTCTTGCTTCTCAACACCGCTGCTGCGTTTGATTTGTTGATTAATTTTCTCTACATCATTTTTCAATTTTCAATATCGTCTTTATTTCATATCACTGCGAGTTTCTTTCATTCTGGCGAATTTCTGAAGGTAAATTTTTGCATTTTTGCGTCTCTTTATTCATGCAATTGAGTTTCCATTGTCTCTTTAATTTTCTATCCACCCGGACTTTTTAGTTAAGCTTCGTCACTACCCCTAATACACCCCTATTAACATACCAATTTGCTGTAAAAAAATACAAGCAAATAATATAGAATAGGCGATGACATATAGAACCATAAATAAGGTAACAACTAGGTTGAATATCTCCCCTTAGCAATATACCACATTGGAAAACAATCATGAGTTTACCAACATCATCATATGTTGTACATGTTGGCCACAAAATATATACAACGAATGCTATAACAGTGAAATCAAAATTCTTCAAACGACATTTCACGCTTCGTACAAAAAACATTCTCAATGTCTCTATACATTCCTTCCTTTGTATAATTCAGCTAATATATATCCACCATATATACAATATATATGCCTAAGTGGGTATTGCTTTTTCACTCATTCATTCATGGTGGGACACAAAATTACTCTTGTTGTATATACAGTGAACGGCGAATTACATAATAGCAATCACATGGATATGTTTCTTTCTAGGTGTAAATGAATAATTGTTGTTTTATCGATCATTTCTTCCATTACAAAAATATATGATATACTAAGAAAAATTATTTGTTACACTGTAACCTTTTATTATTCATATTCTTACAACATCCGCATGCTATTGTATTTTAGTGGCAATACATAATTTTTTTAAAGCATATGCACATGCTATAACATGAAGAAAAATTAATATGCTTAGAATTATAGTCTCTGACTTTGAAACTTCTTTTTACTATCTTGGAATCCACAACTTATAATAACTTCCTCAATTTTTATGCATCTTTCCAGCCACCTGGTACATTGTTCATGAGTGTGTCGTCTTTGAACATAATTGCTTAAAAGAGAAGAAGACCAAGCTTGACTTCATAAGAAGTAATGTCTCTGTGTATAAATTTAAGTAATGAATAAAAATCTAACAGCTTCACCTATGATATTCTCCTTCTTTCTTCTCTTGTGTATATATATTAAACACTTAGTTTGGTTGCTATATCATGCTCTCTAGTTTCTATTTGTTCTTCTTTTGAGCTAGTTAGTTAGTTAGCTGTTTTGTATTTTCCATTCATTGGATAGTGTTTCTTGAGGTTGTTCCACAAAAGAAAATCCATGCTTTCTACAAGCTTATATTTTCTGTTCATAGTTTTAAGGTTACCACACTTTGTTTTGTTTTCTTTTATTGTTTGGGATAGGATTAGCAACTTGCTCTATCTTTTGTTTCTATATAGATTATTTCCTCCAAAACTTCATTACATATACTTCACATTTGTTTTGAAGGTTTCTTCTTTAGAATTTGGTGAGGCTTAATTACTTTGATTGTATTTGTTTCCAAATTCTGTTTATTGCACTCAATGCACTCAAGAGGACATTTCACTTTGTTTTTGTACCTTTACTATAAAAAGTTGAAATGTCGATGGAAATTACAAATGGATTTTTAAAAAAATAAAAATATATGCCTCTTATTTTATTATTGTTGAGTGTGTTAGAAACGAATTCCTCTTTTTTATGTCTAATTATTGTTGTTTTTTTTCTCGATAACTATAATATTATTGATGAGGTCTAGTCTCAGCATCATTATGCACGAAAAATTATAATTTACTAGACCTCATCAATAATTGCACTTCTTTAGTATCCCTTAGCACGCCAACTGAGCTACCTACTTGGGATCAAACAGAGATCTAACTTTCATTTAATGGTGATTATTTTCAAAATAGAGATCTAACTTTCATTTAGAAAAATAAGACCTTATTGATAAACCTCATAAGCATTTTGGGGGTTTGTGAAGTTGCCTTATCAATCCTTAGTTAGACTATATGCTTACTACATATTATAGTTAAGGTGGTTGGAGAAACAGTTGAGCGCATCAAGGTTACAAGAGGGAAGCCTAAAACACTTGAGAGATCTCCATATTAGGTCAAACGCAAACATATAAGTAGATTGGACACTACCTCTTTCACTCAAAACTTTAAGGTGTGAGAGTCTCTCCACTTATTGCTCAACATCTCTAATTTCATCCGATGTGAAATTTATTACTCGAACTTGAAACTCCAACACAAGGAGCCATTGAATGGCATATTAAGTAGTCCCCATCTTCACCAATATTGCTTGTAACACCCTCGACCAAAGGGCGGGGGCGCGCCACCTGAAAGAACCGAAAGAATACCTAAACTAGTTGTATATCCCTCAACCAGGAGGCAACATCCTTGGGACGCCTACCTATACAATCAATGGAGTCAACCCTGAGTAGCCATGAGATCACCTTGATACGCTTAACATGTTCTTTTGAGTTGGAATATCTCTTGTATTTTGCTTACATAACAATAATATCACTTTTGGTCTAGAAAATATATGAAATTTTAAGTTTCAAGTTCTAACATATATGCCACTCATTTCTTATGTATATTACCTTACTCAACTCAATACTACAATACCTATACAAATGTGTGTTTTATTATTAATAATAGGACAATGCTATATATCCCAAATATATATCTTTGTTACATTCATTTAAAATAACAATTTGAATCTTCTATAAGGCTTTGAAGTCACGTATTGTGATCCCCTTATTATGTCTATAATCATTTGCTACCACTTGGAACAACTAAAGAGCTATGGTAACTTCTTGTACTCCAATGCAATTTCAAGCCTAGACATATAGATGTGTTCTTTTACTTGCCTTCTAAATTCAGATGGATATATATATATATATATATATATATATATATATATATATATATATATATATATATATATTGCGAGACTTGGCAGCAAAGAATATATATGTGGTACCATTATTCCTTGTCTTGTGTGTGTGTGTAGTGTAGGTACTATTTTCTTTTCTTTTTGTTGCTTCATCATCAACTATCATCTAGAAGGACCAGGCCCCATTGTAGGGTAAAAAATTGACATTTTAGATTTGCAATTTTTGAGAACAAGATATGTAATTAAACACTTTGTCTTAGCATATAATTAAGGTTGATATATTTGTATATGCTTGATGGACCATCACAAAAATCATTATACTGAAAAATCTTTGTTTCCAAGGAAAGATAGCATCACTAAAATAAGCTCTCCTTCAAGGTGAAGATCAAGAGTACTTATGTTGTAAAATCACTAATCAGATCTCTATCATGATTATCCATTTAATTGTCATTATAATTCCTAGCAGAAAGATATATAAAAAAAAACATATATTTTATTTTTTTCTCACTGCGTTATTGGTGCACAGTATCCACCGACTTGACTGATCGATGACTAATCTACGCCAGAGAAATCTGGCTGGACACGTGTGGCTTTGCCGGTCAGTGTGGTTCTCCCCTCTTAACAGAGTTTTTGTCACACCCAAGACCCGAACTTAAGACTTTGGGGTGAAATGCTAACTCAATTACCGCTCAGATCAACACTTGTCAGTATATATATATATATATATATATATTCTTTATTACTTACAAAGACACAAAAACCATATAAAAAAACAAATAATTCTATTACATTTAATTGTAACATATTACATTTAATTGTAACAGACGGTCACATTCATAGATATTTATATGCATATCAATCCAATAAAAACAGCGGATGTGGCTGTTAGAGACCTTTGGCTTGCATTACATAGTATAATACATATCATCATGCATAAAAAAAATTACAATATGCAACTTATAATATAACGCTGGAAAGCTTGTCCATCTACAGGGACTTTTTTTATACTAACTCTATATGACCATACAATTATAAATTTTAATTAAATGCTAGAAACTAGCTAGAAGTAGTGGAGCTAGAAACTCCACAATAGTTAAAGTTTTGGCCATTAGGTTTTTTTATTTACAAGAATTAAAACAGTACTTAATTCCATGTAATGTTTTAACTAAATACCCTATAATTAGTATGTACCCATAACAAACTTCATAATATTAATAATAATAATAATCATAATAATAGTAATAATAATAATAATAATAATAATAATAATAATTCAGCCTTCACTATTTCCATAAATCAATTGGACAGCTTGAGTTTGATGTTGAAGCATTTTCAGGCACAATATCTTGTTTCTCCAAGTTTCTGAATTGCACTGCATTGCTATCCTCAGTACCATGAAACATGTTGTTGTTGTTGACAATATTATTGTCTTTAGATCCATCTTCTTGACTAAGTTGTGAAGCAACAAACTTATCAAGAACTCTCCAATCAGTAACTTGTTCATTAGAACTATTACCAAACATTGAATGAAAATTTTGTTGTTGTTGAACTTGTTCTTCTTGTAAGAGTGATGATGATGACGATGAAGGAAGCATAGCATTTGCATTATGGTTTACATGATCCAAAGTACCATATGTTGAAATAATGGGATTAGATTGAAGTAGTTTTGGAGATTCAAGAAGTGGTAGTTGGAGAAAATGTTGGTATGGTAAATGATGTTCTAGTTCTTTTTTGCATGGATTATTATAGGGTAGTTGGTAGATTAAATTTGATTGAGAGGTTTGTTGTTTTGGTGAGTCTAAGTCTTGTTGCATGAATGAAACTTGGTCATCATACCAATAAGGAGAATCATGTTCACTCATTTTACGTACGGTTGTTACTCTCTTCTTGAATACTCTACATACAACCCATCCTTCTTCCTGTTTCAAACATATAAAATAACAAAAGGGTCAATGTTAAGATGAGATAAATGTTAGTTTAAAGAATGTATATTGAGAAATTCACCATAGGGAAGTTAATAGAAGTTAGTGTGTATATATGCATGATACATATAATGCTTCTTTCTTTTATTCTTGGATAAGTGCTTCCTATGGAGTTTTATCTTGCCAAGGTAAGAGTCACATGACTTGTATGTAATACTTTTTATATCAACTTAAACGAAATGATAAATAAACACCACACACACTCTGTAATTTCAACAGAAAGTATGACTTGCTAAAACGAAACTCAATGTGGGACTTTAAGTGTCACAGCTACAGGTAGCTGATTTGGTGAGTTAAGCAATATAAAAGAGCTAAATGAATAAGTGGTTCTAAGATTCTATATCCTAGTCACCCTCTAACATTTGCTATTAAAAAAATGGGTTTTTGGTACATGTTGAAAACTGAAGATGAATAAAAGGGTTGTATATATTTTAAAGAAAAAATTCCATGAACGTGAAAAACTATAACATTTTCTCACTATTATGCCATAGAACTTTAGGGAATATATATGACAGTAATCTGTGTCGTGACATCAAAGTTTATGATGTCTCCACGATCACAATTGAGGTATCATCAATCACATCTGTCTATGATTTTCTGCCATATAAAGGATCATGACACGACTGCAACCGTGATTGTGATTTAACACTTTGAATAAAGTTGATAATATTTAAATATTTTCCACCCATTTTGGACAACACATATAAGTCAACCGACACTTTTTGGGAAAATCCATTTTCTCCTTCAACAACTTTAGCTAATAGAACTGATTAGGTAATATGCATCATAAATTAATCATGAATTAATTCAATTAATTATTTTTGTTATTTCTTTTTATTTTGAAAAGTTTATGATTTGATCACTTGCCTGTGGTGCACCATTTTCATCAGTTTCAAGGCGATACTCATGCATAATCCAATCAGATTTTTGTCCATTTGGAGCTCGACCTTTATAAAACACCAATGTCTTTCTCATCCCTATTAGGTCATGCTTAGAATAGATTGCTTTGTCTCTTCCTGTAGCTTTCCAAAATCCTGCAGCAGTTGCTCTATTTGTTCTAGTTCCTGTTGGATACTTCTTATCTTTATGGCTAAAGAAATACCATTCATTTTGTTCTTCTGATCCTATTCTGCATAGCTCTTCAAATTCAAAAAAAAGAAAAAAGAAAAATATAGTACACAAGTTAACAATACAATATGAACACTATTATATAAAAATAGAATCAGGGACCAAAATTAGAGATGAAAAATAGAATGTATATCTAATTCACTTGTTATTAAATTTATTGTTGTAAAAAATTTTTTTAACGGCAAAATAAGATATATTATTTATAAATGTTTATCGAGGAACACAAAACCTATATACCAAGAAATCCCTCTTAGTCAAGAAGGAACCTGGACAGAGAGCCAAATGCAAAAAAATAGTATCTCCACCCAGAAAGGAATCCCCCTCTTAGAGACGAATTTCATAATTTTTCTATCTAAATTTTGATCGCGAATTTAATTTTTTCTAGTAATTAATGGAGCTTACTAAGTATACTATACCTTGAAGATCCCATGGTTCAATTTTGTAAAGGTCAACATCTTTTATGACATCAAGGTCAATCCTCCTTGAAGCAACTTTCTTCCTAAGGTAGTAATCAACAAGTTCCTCATCAGTGGGATGGAACCTAAAACCTGGGGGAACATGAGAAAATGTATCCATATTCTCCCTCTTTTATCACTCCTGCAGACATAGATCAAATAAGAAAACTGCACTATAAAATTTAAATATCAGTTTTTTACGAAACAAAACATGATTAAGTAGAATTTAGTTTTGTGTGGGTGTGTGTCTATATATAATATATATATATATATATATATATATATATATATATATATATATATATCATTAATTCATGATTTTTGGACTTTGATAAGGTTAAGTTGTTCTTTGAAATAATATATTCACCCTTCATCTATTATTTGAGAAAATATTATGGCATTGGTATGTTCCTTTTCATTCTTTTTTGGTTTAATAATGTTATCTGTGTCAATAAAAATCATGGTTAAGGTGATTTAAAGGTAAGCTTTAAATCATATGTATTAACACTAGCTTTTGAAGCTTATGGGATATAGCTTTCTTCATAACATTACTACAGACTAATTTTAATTTTAATAAAATAAAATTGGAAAGATAATATGTTGTATAGTTACCATATATCTCAGAAAATGTGCATAAAAAAGTATGAAAAATTGCCAAAGAGTGGAATGTTGAAAAAGTAGAATAAAAACTGCTATATATCCAATATTGTTTACATGGTATGTGACATATATGTTATACACATGGAGGAGATAAAGCATGAAACATGATGATTATGCATGTGGAAATGCTCACATAGTCAACACACATGTGATAAGACATGCACAAAACACTTACTAGTACTAGATGAACATACAAGTGATTGCTACTCATTGTGATCCCCACTAATTCATCACCCATGCTTCTAAAGAATAAAGTTCATTAACCTCATTGTGTCACAAAGCAAAACTGAGATCACATAGACCACATACATGCCTAGGGGTTTTTTGTGAGAGGAGAGTGCAAAATGAATAAAAAAAATCATCATTTTTCATCATCTTAAGAATTATTTTGTAAGAATTATTAGACCGGATATAACAGTTATTCGATTAACTTAAAATTGCATTTTTCTCTTATATATGAGATTTAAGGGAGTATCTTTTAAGATCTACTATCAACCTCAATCTTAAACAAATTTACAATGTACACAAGATAAAATAAAGTGTAAAGAGAGCTCACAGATCAAGCAATGGAACCGGAATATCTGATTGTGTCTTGAACAAGATTATCTGATTAAAAATACCTGTGGAAATCTTACACAAACCAAAAAAGCAACAAAAGTGTATTTTGTTTGCCAAGGATCTGAGGTATAGTGGTGCAGTCACAGATCTTGTTCCAAAAATATGGAGAAGAAGAAGCTCCGAAATCAGACAAAGATTGTCAACAGACAACAAAAGTACTATGAAAAGGTTAAAACAATAACCAGCATATAAGTCCTCGGGAATAGAACCTTTAAACACTTTTTTTGTCTTCTACTTGTGGGATCAAATCCCAAGGAAAAACACAAAAAGAATGATCAGAAAAACACAGAAAGTAAGTAGAAGAACAAAGGAAGAAGAATAAGAAAGCAAAAGCAAGTAGGGTTAAATAAGAAGAAGAAAAACAAAACCCTAATAAGACATGACTTTGTTTTCTTGCAAAAACAATCTTTAACTAATATATGATATCATCAGCATCAGCTATAACTAGCTCGCTCTCTGTGTCGGTTGAGCTGAATTAATGGCAAAGATTTTATGAGAAAGAAGGATCATAAAAGGTGGCAGAAAAATGGCAGAAGTAAAGTGAATGAAAATGGTTTAATTTCTCTCTACTTCCACCTCTACCAGCAACTGAAAGAGACTCAAAAATATGAAACAACAAAGAAGAAAAATGCAAGATATTTTCTTCTTCTCTAGAAAGGTCTATTTCTATATATATCTATGCAGAAAACTTCACATACAAGAGCTAGAGAAAGGGTATATAGAGACTATAAGAGAGAGAAGAGAGGGTGAAGAACTAAAAGCACAAACCAATGACCAATCTTAAAGGGATACATAAGGCACTAAAAATAGTATAAAAAAATTCAAAGGGGATTGGTGGTGGTGACGTAAGAGAACAGCTAATCTTCTTACACCCTTTCCTTTTTGTAAAAAAGTGACATACAGATGAGGCATGGTGGTCCCTTTAGGCCCCACACCCATTCTTAGTCCCTACCATTTTCCACCATCTGAAAAAATTCTGATCACTGTAATTAAATTGTTATGATGGTTTTGGGGAAGTGACACTGAATGGATCTCCTGGATGTTATGTTTTTCAATGGGATAATATATTGGTATTGATTATGTATATGCTAAATAGTAAAAAGCTTGTCAATGGCTTCTCTTCTTGTCCCTTTTTAATTAATTCTGCATTAGTAATGCTGGTTGTTCAGCAGCTTATAATTAGCTTAAGCATACTATTCTTGCAGGCCTTGCAAATTTAACTTATGATGATATTAACCATCTCATTTAGTTGTTCTTAGTAACTACATTCTAGAATGTTGTTGAGTATGGCTCATATGCAGTATCAATGAGATAGGGGGCAGGGGAGCTGAGCTAGATAGTAGCGTAGTGAAGTCTGGCCATTGTCTTTTTTATAAGTGGTGCGTGGACCCTTTAGAATGTATCTTCAAGAGATAGGAGTAATATGCTTTGGTGGCTCTACTAATTTTTCTATGGGGTGGTCTGATTTCTCTATGGATTGTCAGTTTGGTTTACTGCATATAGTTTATATGTCATGGTTTCTTCTATTAGACATCTTCTCTAACAATACAGCAACCAGTGCATTGTTAAGAAGGAACTTGTATGCTAAATACGTATAGGTTTGGACTGGGAATAAAAATAGCTTTAATAAAATACATACATCAATTGATACAAAGCTATGAACACACTCAGAAGGTTCCGAGAGGATGTTTGAATGCAACGAATGTGTTTAAGAGAAGGTAGGTACTTGGTAGCTTTTGAGAAGCTCCTTAAGTAGATATCCAATATTGCGTATATTCTCGCTTGCAATAAATGAGGTCCTTCATGTAGTATTTATAGAGTCTTGAACTCAAAAGAGGCATTGGAATGAGTCTTCGGGATTAAAAATAGCTATTGTCACCATAGCCAAAAGGCGGGTGTACTTTCCTGCACTTTTGCAGGAATCCGTACTTATAGCGATTGCGCTTAGTCTTCTGAAGCCTGTATCTTTTGAGTTTGAGCAAGTCACAAGCAAATGTTCTTTTTGCTTGATCTCTATTTTTCTTATTCATAGATTTATCTTTATAAATGCTTCTGAACACTTAAGAAGAGATAAGCATGTGACATTGAATGCTTTAGAGGCTTTTGCTGTATCTTCTGAAGTACTTCTAACCCATTGAGAAGCTTTTGATGCAGAATCTTCTAATACCCCAACGCTTCTTCTCAAAGATCTTCTAATTATTGATACATCATGGAATGAGGCTTATGATCCTTCTTGAAATTAAGCAACTATATAACATGTGTCTTCCTTCCTTGAGAAGACTCTTGCGAATGCTTGCTCATCTTGAGAAGCTTTTAGAAGAGGATCTTCTTAACTTGTGAAGTCACTGTAGTTGACTTTATGTTTTAATCTTCTGATGAGCTCTTGACCTTCATTTATAGCTTCTGATTCTTATTTCTACCTTCTTACAATGTTCTAACTTTACCACAAAATCTTCTTGAGACTTGTATTTGTTCTTGTACTTAGATCACTCAAGAAGATTCATTAAATCACTAATGAATCAGAAAGCTTAAAACACTTATCAAGAAGTCTTGTTTTTCATCAAAACTCTTAGGGGGGTTATTAGCGTCTCTTCAATCTGCTTCCTTATCAGCGGCGCGGAATACTTGAGCTTCTTCCCCACATTGTTCCGATTTGTTCTTGGTGTTGTCGGCGTACCTTCTCTTTGCAGCTCCTCTTAGAGTACCCACTTGGTCTAACTTGTTTTGTAGAGGGGTGATTTTGGATATTTCTGTTACTGCTTGTATTCTACGTCGGAATTTCTAGAAGACCTCCCGCCATCTTTTTGGCAGGTGCAGTTTTGGTTCGGCGCTCTGGTATGCTAGTGTCAGCTAGCCGGGGTTTGATATCGTGATGCAGTGGGACATTCCGTCTTTGTTTCTTCATTTCATTCATGAAGGCATTCCAGCTAGGATTAGGCATGGTTTGGTGCTTATTTGCATACTGTTCTCTAAGTTATTTGGGGCTTCAGAAATAGTTGTATTTTCTTTTAGGTGTACCTAATTTTGGGAAAGCTTTCGACAGGCTTTTGTCTCTATCATAGTGATGATTTCAGGCTAGGGGTATCTCTTCCTCATGTTTGTTTTATGGTGGCTTGTAGATTCTATTTACTGCATTTCTAGGAGGTAGTTGTTTGCTATATGGATTTCTTTGTCGATTATAGTTATTTCTCAGTTGTGTATGGGTTGAGTCCCTATTGTGTTCGCCTTTTATATAATATAATATATGTTTTCCTTTCAAAAAAAATTTTTTAAAAAACTCTCTGCCTGTATACCGGCTTTATCCGTTGAGATTTTATTATTAAAATCAAACAAGCGAGCAGACGAACACCTCTTGAACTTTTGTTTCCTCGTAAAACCACTCACTTTATCATAACATCCCAATTTCAAACCTCCTCATGCTTCACTAGTGATGTGTATCTTCGTATGAGCCTACTACTACGGGGTAGCCGTGGGCATTTGTGGCGGTAATATTATCGGTGTTTGATGAGGATGGCAGTCGCACCTCAGATATGTGATGGTAAGGAGGTTCTGAACGATACAACAGATTTTACTTACCTCCCAGCCGAATTCCAAATTCAGCTTCTTTCCCTTAAATACCAGAGTGAGATCAAAGACGCTTAAACCAACAAAAAAAAAGAGTATAATCAAATCCCATTTTGGTAGCGGCATGATTTCATTATTAAAATTGGATGGATGTAACAAAAATATTGTGGGAAATGCAATGCGTTTGGATCACACTGTCTGTGTAGCTAGGGGTCGTAATTGATGCTATATCTGTATTAGCACGTCTCACTGTCATCACAGCCAGGTGATAAACTCATTACGGAATTTCAGACTCCGTCCCAACACTTATAAATTTATTCCGTTCCGTTATCAGATATCACATGCTTAAATAGTACTAATTCCCCACCAACTACTATATAAAAAAAAATAAACTATATTCCCCATTCTCGTTTGCTTTTATTACTTTTAACTGTAAAAATCATATTCTCGTTTGCTTCCACATTATTTTTGTAATATTTTTGTTTACATTTTTCTGTTTGTATGGTAAACGGTTTTGGTTGATTTTCAACTTACACTTCAGTGAATATATTTATTAAAATAACCATTAGGTATTTTTTTAAGAGCAATGGGGTATAAGCCTTAGAAAAAACAAACAATATCCTCGTTTAACAAGTTTAAAACTAACATATGGGTATTTTGGAAACAATGTCATTATGATGAAATTTAGGTAAAATTTACTAATATTTTTTTTTTTTATAAAATTTTTTACTAATATTTAAAAACAAAATTATTGAAGTTTTTTTACTCATCATAGAGCGCAGAGAGAGGGCATCAATTAACGCTACATAAATTTAAGATAAAAATTCACTTTTGATTCTTTATGGTTATCTAAAATTTCAGTTCGTTGATTTATGTTTTTTTTACTTCAACTACTTATGTTTTAAATTTGTAACAATGTAATTCTTTTATTAAAGACTAAACTGAAACTTTGAATAAATATAAAAAACAAAAAGTGCATTTTTACTTAAATTTAAATAACGAGGCTATAATTAAATTGAGTTTTTTGTTGTCTTACACTATGTCATCATCTTAAGAGTGCAACGTCATTACTTTTATGACGATGTTATTAAATGTTAAATTAAATACAACTCAACAAAAAGAGAACACGACTTAATGAGAGGGTGCTTGAAAAATCAGATAACATGTTTTATGAGAAGATCTGAAGATGTGTATAGGCTCTCTTTGGCAAACCTATAGCGGATTTGACTAACGGGTTTGTCCAGCGGATAGAAAATGAAAAAAAAAATAGAGGTGCTTGGTAAACAATAGCGAATAGCGTTTCAGGGGTAGTTTATAGCGTTTTTTGATTATTTTTTTCTAACATTTTCTATTTATTTTTGATTATTTTTTTCTAACTTCAAGTAGCGTTTAAGCTTATAGCGTCTCATCTTTTTGATTATTTTTTTCTAACATTTTCTGACACCAGCTAATGATGTTAACTTAGATCACATATGTTTGTGTGCACTCAGTGTTGGAAATTCAAATGTGAGTTGTTATAAGTCTCACATCGGCTATGAATGAGCTATATGAAGGACATATAAGAGAGGGGACCCATTTACCTGACACCTTAAGGTTTTGGGTGGAGATGTGGTGTCCAGGTCTCTTAGTGGTCTGGTTCATTGGATAGCTCGGTTGTTCTCCCGGTGCTCCCCCGGACTCCCCAACAAGTGGTATCAGAGCCATGGTTCAGCTTGGTGGGGGAGCGGGTAGTGGATCCTGGTTTGGATCAAGTATAGTGATGTGGGTGACTCACACTTGGGGAGAGATGTTGGAAATTCAAGTGTGAGTGGTTATAAGTCCCACATCGGCTATGAATGAGCTATATGAAGGACATATAAGAGAGGGGACCCATTTACCTGACACCTTAAGGTTTTGGGTGGAGATGTGGTGTCCAAGTCTCTTAGTGGTCCGGTTCATTGGATAGCTCGGTTGTTCTCCCGGTGCTCCCCTGGACTCCCCAACACTCAGTTCAAATAAAGGGGGTGTACAGAGTTCACTAGACAAATATCAACTCAGGTCACATATGTTTGGGTGAGCTCAGTCACACATTTTCAGAAACCTATATTGAGTGTGTATGAACTCGGTTCACATGCATTTGTATTAACTCAGTTCACACATGTCCAACACTTATATTGAGTCCATGTGAACTTAGATCATTTAAACGTGTGTAAAATGAGTTCACATAGTTTTAAACGTGTGTGATAAATTGATTTCACATAAATGTACGTGATCTGAGTTCACGTATTTCAAACTATCGAGGACATGTGAATTTAGTTCACACAAATGTGTGTAAAATGAGTACACATCAGCTCATAATTAAGATTTACACATACTAGCACTTTGACCTGTGCGTTGCACGGAGTAAAAACTCTAGTTAATTAGAATTATTGTTGGGGTAAATTTTGTTTTTTAAATTGCAAATTGAAAAAGCCTTGTTTAAATTGAAGGTAGGTAGGAATTAAAAAAAATTGTGTAATAAAAAAAAGATTCGCATATGTGCAAAATCTAATTTATAGATAAGATAAGATGCTAGCCCAGTTTAGAACGTGAACTCAAATATGCTAGCCCAGTTCAGATCAAAAAAAAAAGATTCGCATATGTGCAAAATCTAATTTAGAATGTATGTGAACTCTTTTTTTTAAAGGGGGTCAATAGTGTTATCCACTTCCCTCCAAGCATCTTACCGACTGAGTTGCGCTTTGTTGTCGAACGTATGTGAACTCAATTTACAAAAGCTCGAAAATAAGATTTGCATATATGTTAACTCAATTCACATACTTTTGTGTGAACTAAGTTCACATATGTTCAAAAATAGATTTTGTACAAATATGAACTCAGGTTACATTAGCATATAATTTATAAGAGAATCTTATTTAGGGCAATTTGATCATTTTACGTATTAAGAGGTGTGGATAGCCATTTTGAGAGTGGAGATAGAATCACTATTGTTCCTCTCGGAACTATATATATATATATATATATATATATATATATATATATATAGAGAGAGAGAGAGAGAGAGAGAGAGAGAGAGAGAGAGAGAGAGAGAGAGAGAGAGAGAGAGAGAGAGAGAGAGAGAGAGAGTAATACTTCACGACGGTGATGACGAAATGGTGAATCCTATGTAGTGTGTTCGAGATAGTGCATTCAAGGTATAGTGTGCATCCAAGGTGGCGCATCTGAGATGGATCCGACAGTGCTCCGGGCTCCATGGAAAACAGAGGATGGTCGCTACCTGCAAGCACTCTGACGCCCAAACCAATCCATATGAGAGGAGAGAAGAAATCATACTTGTCTAGGAGTGTGTCGGTATATATAGTGAAGTGATTCATTGGACTTACTCTAAAGCCTCTGAAAATTGGGCTGACTCGCAATTAGCTCATTAGCTAGTAGAAGTTGGATCCAGAACAATCACCAATTTTATTTGTTACTTAGACTTTCAAAAGTAGGCCTTCATTTTTTTTATTTAAGCTTAACTAAGATGATTAACTTAAAAACCTAAACCCGGTCAACTTATAGAAAATCATGTACGTGATTGAAAATGTAGACACACAATAAAAATTTACACCAGTCTTAAAATTACACTTTAAAAATATAGAAATTTCTAGCAATAACAAAATATAAGTAAAAATATATTTTGCTAATTAAAACATTATTATGAGTATTAAAAAAAGTCTTCTCTGAAAATTTATGTCAACTTAGGCCCTCTTGTTTTTTCTTTTAATATGATTTTTGATTTCACAAAAATTATGCAAATATGGTCTATGTTTGCAAAATGGTGAGTAAAAAAAGATAAATTAATTTTTATAGCATAAAGAACTATTTTGAAGAAAAAATATGAGTGGCCACGTTATTATAACCGTTAAATATAAGAAATCAATTTGGAACTTCTAATACATAAATGATCAAATCGAAAACTAAAATAAACACGAAGAATCAAAGGTATAAGTTATCAAAAAATTAATTAAATTAGAATAAAGGCCCATTTTACTCCCTAACAATTTTTTGACAAGACAAATTGGTCTCTGACTATTTTCTGGGACAAAGAAGTCCTTAGTATTTTTAAAACAAGGACAAATTAGTCCCTGACGCAGAGACCAATTTATATACGTTTTGAAAATGACAAGGACTAATTTGTCGTAAAAAATTGTCAGGGACCAATTTGTCCTATTAAAAAATTATTAGGGGCTAAAATGGATCTTTATTCATACATAAAATTAATTTTTTTTACCGAAATTATATAAAATTCATTAAAACTATCACTGGAGCCGACGTGATGATCTCTTTAGTGAGTGATCTATAAATACATAAGCTCTAAGAGCAAAGAGGTATGCTCTGACTCTGGTGAGCCTTGGAGCCCAACTCACCAATAATTTTTGTAAGCAATAAAATACAAGCAATCATATCTTTTGTTATCCAAACTTTAACCTCTACATTTTAAAAAGAAACCTTAATGATTGCCGTACCTGAGCAGTAATTATTTTGAGGGTTGAATATTTAGACTTTTTGTTAGCATAGACTATAATACTATATAGAGCTTTGAGTTTTACTTTTATAGAGTAGACTTTGGTAAAATAAACAAACTTAGTAGACTCGAGAGATGGGGCCGAATTAGAACAATGAGTTTTTTATTTTAAAAAGAAAATTAATTATTAAGCCTATTTCAAGAGCCGCTTCAGAGCCGCTAAGCTTGCGAAACTAGCCGGCTAAATATAATAGTTGACCAGTCTGGGTGGGACCCACTTTTGTTTGATGGCTCAAGTGTACGTAGCGGCTTGCGGTCCGGCGTGAGCTAGTCAATATGATTAGAATTGCTAGTTGGGCTGACTTGTGGGGAGCCCACTTTGGTGTGTGGGGCCCAAGCTGTGGCCCATGTTCGATTTTGTTTGTGAATTGTTATATTAATCTTCCATATTCACACCCTTTTGTCCTTTTTTTTTCTATGATGAAGCACAATGACACGTGCAATTTTACCTCGAGAGTGTAGTGCGAGGGCAACTCATTATAACTATAGAAGCTTATTACTCACAACCTAATTATTGTTCTGGGTGTTTTTTTCAACCAAAATATTGCTCTTATTGGTTCCTGGTCTTTGACTCCGCTTCGTTGTCTAAGGAGAAAATGGACCTGAATAATCTTGAGTTTGTCAAGAGTTAAGTAAAGTCTGACTATAATTTATTACATTTGTAGATCAAACTCGGGTGAGTCCGACTTATGATACTAAACAATAGTTTAGTAATTGTTATTAAATGAGCTATAATGAATGCTGAGGTGGCACAAGGTGGAAATGTGGGTCATGTGCGTGGGGTGAGCAACAGAATTAAGAAAGTAAGTGCACCCAAGGTGGGGCCAATTCGTTAGCAAGTAGTATATGAGGAAAGAGAGAGTCATGCTGAAGGTGTGCAATTAGTGATGTCAAATTCTATCTCCTAACCTTCCATCTCATTGTCCTCTCACTATTGTACCACTCCATTTTATTCCCTTTTGAGCTCTTGCTACAGTATTCACTGAGCAGTACAATCAGTACCATTTCATCTATATTAAATCAAGCTCAGTTTCATTCCATTTTACTTGCATTACATGAGCATAATAGTAATTTCCAGATCAAAGAAAAAATTCAGTGACCACACCAACGTTATATTGTGATAAACATATACAAACAGTATTTTCATTCATCCGCTCACTCACCACACAAAATTTAAATTGTGACTAATATGTAGTAACAATTAGATTTTTGTATATTGGTAACTGAAATATTTAACAACTTTTACTATGAAATTCCTTAGTATCATAAGCCGTTGCCAACCCAGGTACTAGCCGAGTCCGCCACTTTAAATACAATGCATTAAATACTTGAACCCAAGCTTAGAGTTATGAATATATAACTCTGTCTTAATAGAAAGAAGTATTAGGTATACACCCACTGGTAGACCTTGAAATTTTTTATGGTTGGGGCAAAGAATAATCAAACATTTTTTATAGAAAAAATGTTATAAATACTTACAAAGTAAATATACTTACAATAGAAAAGAGCAAATATTCAAGCTACTATAAAAAATAAAGACTTACAAAATTTTAAAAAAAAATGAAAAATATCAATTTAGTCCTTAAATAATGGTCAAATTAGTCCTTTTAAAATAATTTTAGGGACATTTTAGTCCTCCTTAGAAATTAGTTTGACTAGTATTTAATTTTTTAAGGGTGAAATTGGTACTACTCATGCTTTAGAGAGGTCTTTTTATAAAGACGTTTTTTGGGTCTCTTCTCCTAAAATAGCAAAAAATACTTAAGCTCTCCATGTGCTTATTTAGTGCTAAAAGGAGACGGAAACAATAAATATTAGAAGAAGAATAAAAAAAAATAAAATTACTACAGTTATTCTATCTTATATCTCTGTTTATAGGGGAAAAAATATTTTTACTAAACATATCTAAGTAAATTATTTTTTTCTCATGAGAAAATATGCTCCGTATCCCTCTAAGCATGAATTCGTCATTGTATACACCAATATAGATGCATCTGGTTTTAATACAATCAAAACTATATGCATTCAGACAGTCAACCACTTTGGGGGTCGTCTGATGTTGATCGGACAATATAGATTTCAAGCTCAAAATTTTATATAAAGAAAAATTCAAAAATCTGTCAGATCTTGATCAAACAACCCCGAGTTTACTAATTGCACAATTGTACGCATTTTTCGACTACACCTAATACAAATTTAATATAGATATGTGTGGGTGTGGAAATAGATTGTGTCTCGAGTTGGGCTTTGCAAAGCATGAGCACGGCCTATGTTGAAATGTTAGGCCTCAACTTGACCTGTGGCCTACAATAGTCACTTTTGAGGCTTGACTTGACTTTTTTGAAAGTTTGACAAGGTCTGACAGCCCGTATAAATGCCTACTTCACCAAAAAAAATTATGAAAGCCTAAAAAAAATATGAAATCTTTGAGTGATGTTGGCTTTCTAAATAGACTAACAAGTTAGTAGGTCAATCAGATTAAGTTCTAATTCGAGATCTAACCAATCTTTTAGAGAATTATCTTTATAGGACATCCTATTTAAATTCTTTTTATAATTCATTTAAATATGTTAAAAATTGATTAGGTCAATATTTTTAAATAAATATAAAATTTAAACAAATTTATGATTTAATACAAGATACCAAATTTAATATAATAATAATATTAAAATATTTATTTATATTTACTTAAGTAGGTTGGCTTGATAGGCAGGTAAGACCTCTTTAGCTAAATAAGTTTTTAAAAAAGTCTTGGTCTTATCTATTTTAAAAAAAATATTGGCCTAGCTTGGGCCTAAGTTGCATGAGTATTGGCCTAGTCTTCCTATAATTTTGTTATGGAATTTCTTTGTGAAGAATTTTGAGGATAATGTGGATAATTGTCCCGTGTTAGATAGTTTGGTTTTTCCCAAACTGAGTGACATGGACAACTTGATGTTGATTAGTTTGAGGTGAAGGAGGAGATTTGGGGGGTGTGATGGTGATAAGATCCCAGGTCTTGACGGTTTCAACTTTCGTTTCATTAAAGATTGTTGGGAGATGGTGAATGAGGATATTGTGTCTTTCATTCAAAAATTTCAGAATTGTCCGGTGCTGCCCAAAGGTATAACTGTCTTTTTTCTTACTTTGATTCCTAAGACTTACAATCCACAAGGGCTGAGGGAATATAGACCTATCTATTTGTTTGTTGTTTATTTAAGATATTATCCAAGGTTCTAGCAGCTAGATTGAAGAAGGTTATCACTAAGCTTATCTCACCTTGTCAATCTGCTTTTTTCCATGGAAGACAAATAGCATATGGGGTTCTGGTAGCCACTGAGGTAGTAGACCTTGCTAAGAGAAAAAAAGGTGAACGTTTACTATTCAAGGTTGATTTTTAGAAGGCATACGACTCATTTTCATGGAGTTTTTTCTTTGATATGATGGAGAGGATGGGTGTTGATGGGGGTGGATTGATTGGATGCCTTCTCAAAATCAACCTTGAATAGTAAACATTCATCTTTTCTTCTCTTATATAGCAAGATCTACCACCTCAATGACTACCAGAACCCCATCTGCTATTTGTCCTCTAGGACTAAAAGCAGATTGACAAGATGAAATAAGCTTACTGATAACCTTCTTCAATCTAGCTGCTAGAACCTTAGATAATATCTTTTAAAAATAGTTAACCAAACAGATAGGTCTATATTCCCTCAGCTCCTGTGGATTGTTTGTTAGTCTTAGGAATCAAAGTAAGAAAAGAGGCGGTTATACCTTTGGGCAGCACCAGACAAACCTGAAATTCTCGCATGAAAGCCACATCATCCTCGAAACTCTTCGCAAAGAAATTTTGTACCAGAGACGTTGTTAAAGGAGTTATTATACAAGAGACATGTTGTCCGACGTGTAATGAAAATATTGAAACATTACCACATTTATTTTTTGAATGTCCTTTTGCACGGACAGTTTGGAAGGGTGTTAACAGGTGGATTGACAAGCAACCTGAGGTGGAGTGGAGACTTGCAAGAGGAAAACATTGTAGAAAATTCAAATATTTGATTTGGCTAACAACAGTTTGGGCAATGTGGTTGGAAAGGAATCGACGAGTATTCCAATGGAAGGATTCTAACTATAATGTTGTTATTAGCAATATCAAAAATACCTCTTGGAGTTGGTTTGCTAGTAGATTAGGAAGGACTTGTAATATGATGGTAGCCCAATGGTGGAATAACCCATTGGTGTGTATAAATAAGGGTTTTTTTTGTACCCCCACCTTTTCAATTATACCCCCACCAAAAACTTTAATCCAAAAATACCCCTGGTAAATTTTGGAAAAAATGGATTAACGTACCAGATAGGTACATCCGCTTTAAAAAAAACGGATCTAGGTAGATCCGTTTATCTTCAAAATTGAAAAATGGATGTACGTAGAAGTAGGTACATCTGTTTCCTAAAATAACAAAGACGGATGTATCTATTTGCTACATACATTCGTTTCGAGGATTTGTGCAAGCGGATTTACCTATTTGGGAGGTAAATCCGCTTTGATAATGTTACTAACGAATTTCCCAATCAGGTAGGTAAATCCGCTTTGTTAAATACCAAAGCAGATTTTACATACCTGTTAGGTAAATCCGTTTTGGCCTAAATTCAATGAGCACGATTCCACTGCCAAATTTGATCATCGGTCAGATTTAGTTCGCATCGATAACTATGCCCCAACCACTATATTTTCAACGGTGTAGATTGCACTGACAATATCAATGGTGGAAGAGGTTTATCAGAATTTGTGGAAGATTGTCATCCCGTCCAAAGTGCTCTTTTTTGGGTGGCGTTTGTTCAACAATTATCTTCCAACTCGTGATTTGTTGGCTCATCGTCATGTTATACTAGATAAGGAGGAGGCCTTGTGTCTGTTTTACAAGGAGGCTCGTGAAGACGTGTTTCACTTATTTTTCGCGTGTAGCTTTAGTCGTCAAATTTGGTCCTTTGTGTTTTGTTGGCTTGTCGTGCAGGAACCAATCTTTTATGATATGGTGGACAATTTCCTATGGTTTGGTAAGGCTTGTAGTGGCAAGAAGGCGAAGAAGGTCAAACATATTAGTTGGTGTTTGCTGGTGTTTTTAGCAAACAATCACTAGTTTTATTAGAAGGTTTGTGAGATCAAACTAGAAAAATCTCAAAGCAATGCCTCTGAATTGCTTATGATTTTTGTTGAAGAAAACGTAGAAAAAGGGGACGATTTGCAATTGATTAACAGAATTGAAGAGAAAAGAAGCAGTAAATGGTGCAGGAATTGTAAAGAAAAAGAAAAACAGATTGCATAGATCATAAAAATGGTACACGATCACATACAGGGATTCTTCCACTCGTTTTTCGCTCTGGCTTGGAAGTTAGAGTTTCAGGAATCGGGTGTGTATTGTGATTTTCGCGACCTTTGTTTCTTCTCAGAAACAGTTATTTATACAAGGGAAAAAAGGGGGGAAAATTCGAACTAGGTAACTGCCTAACAATTTGAAAATAAGTAACTGCTCCTACTTTCGGCCAAATAACCGCTCCTACTTTCGACCGAAACTGCTCCGTCACGCTTCGACCAACTGCTAGTCTTCAACGCATAACTGCCCTGATTTCTGTCTGTCGAAAGCCCGTGTCGATTTTCCTCTCTCTTGCTTTTGCTTCCCTGGAAACTTGTCGAGTTTACCTTGCGCATGACCATTTTCTTTGTCGAAATAATATGGTCTTTGTGAAATAAATATAAATCAAGCCATGTTGACTATCTTTAATGAAGCCTGTCGAAATTACAGGCTAACAAATTGCCCCCCAAAAATGTCTTTTTCGACTGAACTTGAGGATGAAGAAGAGAAAGACATTTTTTGAATTCACCCCTCGAAATAACTTTGCACTTGAGTAAAATAGCTGTATACCTGATGTCACTACTGTTAAGTGTTGTTTCCATATTCAAACCTTGAACTTGAACAGCCTGAAATTTCGACAATGTTTTGGCAACTTAAATGCCATGTTTTTACGCTTTCTTTATATTTATTCCAGCGTTATTTTAACTTCGTGCAACGTTGGCTTATACTTTTCAAGTATTTACCATTTATACGCAAAATTCTTTCATCAGCGCCGATCTCTTCGACCTCATATGCGCCGTTTGAATAAACTTGTAAAATTTTAAATGGTCCTTCCCAACTTGGAGACCACTTACCAAAGACTCTATCTTTTTTATCTATAGGCAATAGGACCTTCCACACTAGATCACCTGAATCAAAGGTTTTAGACTTAACCTTTTTGTTATAAGTTTTAGCTACCCTCTCTTTCTGCCGAATAAGCGTATCTAAAGCTAATAACCTTTCTTCGTCTAAATCAACCAATTCGTCAAGCATCATATTCCAGTAATAATCAGAGGGAATCTCCCACTGTCTTTGAATTCTTGTTGATTGTAGACAAATTTCAACAGGCAACACTGCATCGTGTCCAAATGTTAGCCTATAAGGAGTAGTGTTGATAGATTCTTTGGGTGAATTTCGACAAGCCCATAATGCTTGATCAAGGGTATTATGCCAATTCTTGGGTTTCTGCCCAACATGCTTTTTAATCAAATTAATAATAACTTTATTGGCAGCTTCTACTTGACCATTGGCTTGCGCATAATATGGTGTTGAAGTTAATAACTTAAAACCAATTTCAGAAGCAAACTCTACCATTTTTCTACCAGTGAAAACTGATCCTTGATCTGTAGTAATGGTTTCTGGAATTCCAAACCTATAAATGATATGATTTTGAATAAACCTTATCACTGCTTCTTGATCAACATTGGCTAAAGGTATAGCTTCAACCCATTTGGTGAAGTAATCAATTCCCACAAGGATATATCTATGGCCCTTCGACGAAGTTGGCTTTATCTCTCCAATCACATCTAGAGCCCAACCTCTAAATGGCCAAGGTTTGACTATGGCATGCAATTCATTTGCAGGTACATGTTGTATCCCAGCATGCTTTTGACACTCTTGGCATCCCTTAGCAAATTCTATGCAATCTTTCAGCATAGTTGGCCAATACATTCCTTGTCGAAATAATAACCACTTCATTTTGTGGCCTACTTGGTGTGAACCACACGCTCCACTATGTGTATCGGAAACTGCTAAATATGCCTCATTTTCACTAAGACATTTTAATAGTACTCCTTCAGG
Source organism: Astragalus glycyphyllos (assembly GCA_963573325.1). Classification (NCBI taxonomy): domain Eukaryota; kingdom Viridiplantae; phylum Streptophyta; class Magnoliopsida; order Fabales; family Fabaceae; genus Astragalus; species Astragalus glycyphyllos. Next base: position 40,865,878 of record OY754310.1, read on the forward strand.
AGTCTTTTTAAACAATTCATTTCCAATTATCACATAGCTCAAAGCTCTGTATTTTACCTTTTTATTGGTATTTCTTGTGGGATTTTGCAAATATTCCGCAATAGGCCTTCGCCAATCATTATTGGTCATATTGTCAAGAGCAAGAATTTCTGTTAAGTCAAAGTCACCAAAAAATTGACGTTGTTCAACAACAGCTAGTTCCTCGTTTGCATTTGTAACAGCTAGTTCCTCGTTTGCATTTGTATCTGTTGCCCCCCCAGTTGTTGGTGTTGACAATAGTGACGAAGAATAGTCATTAGAAATGATTTTATCCTTTATTTCAACTAATTCTTCCAGGCTTTGTTTTGAAACTTTATAGCCTGAAGCGATTTGTGCCAATTCATTTGCCACTTGATTACCCATTCGTGGTAAATGTTCTAAGTGAACAGACTCAAATCTTTTTAACAAAGCATTGGCAACAACAAAGTATCTGATAAGGTGCTCTTTAATGCATTTGTACTCTCTTGTCAATTGTTTGACCACCAACTCAGAGTCACCTTTTATTTCGACATGACTTGCCCCCAGCTCAAGTAAAATTTCAAGGCCTACTATTAAAGCCTCATACTCAGCCTCATTATTGGAACAAACATCCCGAATTTTAAACTTATACTTCGTTGGAATGTTAGTAGGAGATATTATTAAAATACCAATCCCAACTCCATGTTTATGGCTTGAGCCATCAAAGTACAACCTCCAAGGATATATGTCTACAAAACTTAATGTTTCTTCGACAACAGAATGGTCTACTATAAAATCAGCAACCACTTGTCCTTTAATTGATTTTAGAGGTTGATAAGTTAAGTTGTATTCTGACAAAGCCAAAGCCCATTTACCAATTCGGCTATGCATTATTGGTTTCGACAACATATGCTTAATAACATCAAAATGCGAATAAACAGAAACATCGGCTGGTTTTATATATTGCTTTAACTTTGTACACGAGAAATACAAACAAAGGCACAACTTTTCTATAGGATTGTACCTTCTTTCGGCATCATTTAAGACCCTACTGAGGTAATAAATGGCTCTTTCGACACCACTATCATCCTCTTGTGCTAACATGCTACCTATTGTTCTATCAGAAGCTGCTATATACAATTTGAGCACTTTGTGTTTAATAATAGGCAACAAAATTGGTGGTTTCATCAAATAAGACTTGATTTCGTCGAAGGCTGCTTGATGCATTGGTTCCCATTTGAACTCTTCTTCCTTCTTCAGTCTTAATAATGGCGAAAAAACTTGTGTTTTGCCACTTAGATTTGATATAAATCTTCGAAGGAAATTGATTTTTCCCAACAATGACTGAAGCTCTTTTTTGGTCAAAGGGGCCTTCGTTTCCATAATTGCCTTAGTCTTATTTTGATTGATTTCAATGCCTTTTTTGTGCACTATAAAACCCAAGAAATCACCTGCACGTACACAAAAGGCACATTTTAATGGATTTAATTTCAATCCATATTTCCTCATTCTTTCAAAAGAACGACGAAGATGGTCTAAATGACCACTTTCTGAGGAAGATTTAACCACCACATCATCTATGTATACTTGCATAAAATCATCAATAAAGTCATGAAACATAAAATTCATGGCCCTCTGATATGTAGCACCAGCATTCTTTAAGCCAAAGGGCATTACTACCCATTCATAAACACCCAATGCCCCTGGACATCTAAAAGCAGTTTTTGACACATCCTCTTCAGCAATGAAGATTTGATTATACCCAGAATAACCATCGAGCATACTAAGATAATCAAATCCTGCTGCTGAATCTATTAGCATTTCTGCCACAGGCATTGCGTATTCATCCTTGGGGGATGCATTATTTAAATCCCTAAAATCTATGCAAACTCTAAGAGTCCCATTTTTCTTTATTACAGGAACTATATTGGCTAACCATTCGACATACCTGGCAGTTCTGATGAATTTGTTTCTGAATAGCCTTTCGATTTCCTCTTTGATCTTAGCCAACACTTGAGGAGCAAATCTTCTTGGCACTTGCTTCACTGGTTTCTTCCCTGGTCGAATTGGTAATTGCATTTCCACTACTTCTCGACTTAACCCAGGCATCTCGTCGTAATCCCAAACAAAACAGTCTTTGAACTCCCTTAGCAACGTGATGACTTGGATTTTTAGAGAAGCATCAATATTTGCACTAATATAAGTTGGCCTTTTTATTGAGCCATTTCCCAAATCAACTTCTTCTAACGGGTCTTGAGCTTGCATATGCTTTGTCAAATCTCTAGGATTCTTCTCAAAACCTAATGGATCATTATCATAGATACAGTCAAGTCTTTCATCTATGACTATGCCATTTTCTTCATGTAACTCACTGGCTTCGACAGCCATTGTTTGTTGAATAATTTCGGCCTCCATAGCCGCTTTAAACTTGTTTTCGGCCATATAAGCCGTAATTTTGTCCCAAGCATTGGGCACTGACATAAGAACACTTTCAAGAACCAGTGTTCCACCCCGTTGGTCGAAAAACACCATCAGGATAGACACTATCATCTCCCATTATTTCTCTTTCCCAAACAAAGCCATAATTTGGGTCAAGATGAACTGAGGCAAAAACATTATCCGCAGGAACATATGCCTCATTAGAAGATGAACATGGCGCAATCTTCGCCATTTGTTTCTCAAAATTTTCCTTGGTAACTTGGTTCACATCAGCACGGAAGTAGCTCTGATCGGCTTCAACATACTCTACCAAACCATCTTCCTTCCACATCACTAAACGTTGATGCAAAGTTGAAGGGACAGCACCAACTCCATGGATCCACTCTCTACCAAGGAGTAAATTAAAATTCGCTCTAGAGGCTATCACTAAGAACAATGTAGTCCTCTTTATGGAACCAACGATTAAGTCCACCTCAATGGCCCCCAAAGAATGGCCAGTTTTGCCTTCATAGTTGCTTAAGACAATGTTATGTGGCCTGAGGTCAGTATCGAACTTACCAATCTTCTTCAAAAGACCATGTGGCATCAAATTCACTGCAGCTCCACCATCCACTAACACTTTGTTAATTCCAACACCATTAACCTTGGCTTGGACATACAGGGGTTTCAAGTGGTTTTGCATGCTCATATCTGGCTTCTCGAAGGTAGCCATTTGGTCTTCGACACAACCATCGTTCATCACATAGTAACACATTGGCTTATGATGAGCCATGTCCTCTGTAAAATCTTCTTCAACGTCATTTGGTACTGTGATAACATCGTACTCAAGAGGCAGTATTGATACCACATTACAAACAACGTCAAGGTCATCTTCAGAATTATTGAAATCAGACTCCATGTCTTCATCCATGTCGAAATCAGCATTTCTTTCTTTCACTGTTGACAATGGAGGAAATATTCTTTCAAGAGCAGGCCTTCTTGGCTTTTCTGTTACCACAGCCTTGCCTTTGGCCTTATTTGCTGCACACACATGACTAGCACCATCACCATTCCTCTTTGTGGCTACTTCAGCTTTGTGAACCTCACTCTTCGCCACTATCATGCTGCGTGGAACTTGGTTATTAGCCAAATGGCTTGGAACCTGGTTAATGTCAAAGTGTGCTTTCTTCTTCTGCTGTCTTTGGTAACGACGCCACTGTGTTCTAGTCATAGGGTTCTTACCCTTATAGTTATTCTTATAATTAAACTTAATAGCATCAGTACCTGGCTTAACAGCTTTAGCACATTGATTATTGGGTACCCACGCTTCGACAGGAGCACTAGCACTTGGGACAAAAGATTTACCTGTTAACCGCTTCAAATACCCTGTTGCTGAGGACTTCTCCTTAGCAATTTGTTGTTTACTTGTTGAAGGCTTTGCTGACACATTAGCCTCGTAGCCAGAAAGATCTCCTTTCGCAAAGTCAAATTTTGGCCTGTTATCAAGCCATTTTCTTTTGCGTTGTTGTTGATCCTGATAACCTTCGACAGCTTTAGCTGCTTCTTTATCGAAGACAGCACTACACCTTGGGCAAAGCATAACTTCAGAGTTATTCCACTTACACCGATTGAGGAAATCTATCAATTCTTCCTCAGCCTTTGGATACACAGCGTGTATCTTCCCATCATATTCTTTTAGGGTCAGTTCCTGTTTCTTACCTTCAGCATACACAAAACCTTTTAATTTCTCGGTGGCAGTCTTGACACACTTAGGAGGGTCTACCATTTGAGCATCCACCATTCCTACATCAGCTTCGACAGGTTCAGAGTACATAGCTTCAACCTTAGGCAATGGATCAACATCAATCTGCATAGGAGCTTTCATTTTCCTATCAGCAAATTTGAGTCTTCCTTCGTCAATTGCTTTTTGCACAATATCCCTGAAGAGCACACAACGGTCAGTGTTATGTCCCAAAAAATTATGGAACTTACAATAACCCTTTTTCTTTCTTTGGTCAAGAGTTGGTATTTTAAGGCCTTTAGGCACTAATATTTGACCATCAGTTACTAAAAGATCAAAAATTTCATCACATTTAGTAACATCAAAAGTATAAGTCTTAGGCATAAATCTATCATTCTTAGGCTCTACAGGATTATTCCCATTCGCAGGCCTTAATAATTTATAGGTATAAGGGGGACCAGGCTTAAGTTCAGCCACGTCTATCTCCTCTTCTTCGACATTACTATATGTAACATCAAGTTCTTCCTCGACATATGCCACTTTTTCTTTCTTATGATACCTATTCGACCTAGATTTTTCCTCTCTAAGCCTTTCAACTTGTCGAACTCTATCAGCCAAATGAGCCATATCTCGCAAATGAGATGTGTCTAATTTCTTTCTAATTGAGTAATCAAAGCCACCAGCAGCCATTTCGACAAGCTCATGTTCAGGGACTTGTGTGAAGCAACGAGACTTCAACAGCCTAAATCTGTTTAAGTAATCATCAATAGTTTCAGGCATTTTGCGCCGAACACTAGCCAATTCTTTAAGACTAATTTTCGACTGGCCCATGTAAAACTGTGCATGGAATGCCTTTTCTAATTGCCCCCATGTGAACATAGAACCAGGGGATAAGGTCGTGAACCAAGTGAAAGCATTTTTAGTTAGAAAATTTGGAAAGTATTTCATCTTCAAATTCTCATTTTGTGCTAAGTCCCCAGCCTCAGTCAAGAAACGAGCAATGTGTTCGACTGTGGACTCATTTGTATCACCACCGAACTTAGTAAACTTGGGAACTTTCCATCCCCTTGGTAACTCAGTTTGTAATACATATTCACATAATGGTGATACGAAGTTAGGCCTTTGTAAACCTATGTTAAGGCCATTTTGCGCCAAAATTGTTTCGACTAAAGTAGCTATATTGTTTTCTGCGCCAACATTGTGTTGTTGCACTTGTCGAACAACTTCATCAGCGTTCTGGTGTCTATTTACCAAAACTACTTCAGGGACGTGGTTTACTGCCCCTTGTAGTTCGCCTACAACTGTCGACGCTTCGACTGCAACTGCTTCTTGGGGGTTAACTGGCGACGCATTACCCGCAATAGTAGGAACGTGCCTATTATTAACCGCTGGAGCCCCAAAGAAGTCTGCAATCCTACTCATCTGATTTGCCAACATTTGGTAACTGTTATTGGTATTTTGAATCAACGGATTGAAAACTGTACCAATTTGTTGGGTAAGCATATTAACCATATCGTGATTACTCTCGTCTACTTGCTGTCTTAAGGCCAACAAAGACGCATTGGTTAATGCTGGGGGATTTCGACCAAATACGCTCTCAGAAGAGACATGTGTAGGGGAAAAGGTCGAAACATGGGGCATTCCAGTAGGCATGCCATACATTCCCAAAGGAAATGGGGGTAGATGCACGTTATTCAAACGTGGGTCTAAACCGTTTCCCATTTCCATGTAAGGGCTATGAAGCCCTGAACTTAACGGCAAAGACATAGGCAGAGATGCCATTTCTGACTGCGTTGAACCAACATTAGTCATTGATAATGAAGGAACGGTTATCGACGATGATGGTCCTGCGCTAATGCTTGCAGAATCCATTGTTGTCCCTTGCCCTTGTGAAACCACAGGGTTGGAACTAGATGCATTATTCGTACCAGAACGAACCATTTTACCACTTCTTAAGTGCATACAACAGCGAACACAAATAAGAGAGTACGAGAATGAACAAAATCAAAGGCAAGGTCCCACTGGGCGTGCCAATTTGTTTGCTGGTGTTTTTAGCAAACAATCACTAGTTTTATTAGAAGGTTTGTGAGATCAAACTAGAAAAATCTCAAAGCAATGCCTCTGAATTGCTTATGGTTTTTGTTGAAGAAAACGTAGAAAAAGGGGACGATTTGCAATTGATTAACAGAATTGAAAAGAAAAGAAGCAGTAAATGGTGCAGGAATTGTAAAGAAAAAGAAAAACAGATTGCATAGATCATAAAAATGGTACACGATCACATACAGGGATTCTTCCACTCGTTTTTCGCTCTGGCTTGGAAGTTAGAGTTTCAGGAATCGGGTGTGTATTGTGATTTTCGCGACCTTTGTTTCTTCTCAGAAACAGTTATTTATACAAGGGAAAAAAGGGGGGGAAATTCGAACTAGGTAACTGCCTAACAATTTGAAAATAAGTAACTGCTCCTACTTTCGGCCAAATAACCGCTCCTACTTTCGACCGAAACTGCTCCGTCACGCTTCGACCAACTGCTAGTCTTCAACGCATAACTGCCCTGATTTCTGTCTGTCGAAAGCCCGTGTCGATTTTCCTCTCTCTTGCTTTTGCTTCCCTGGAAACTTGTCGAGTTTACCTTGCGCATGACCATTTTCTTTGTCGAAATAATATGGTCTTTGTGAAATAAATATAAATCAAGCCATGTTGACCATCTTTAATGAAGCCTGTCGAAATTACAGGCTAACAGTTGGTTAGCTACTTGTTGGTGCATTTGGTTGAAGCAGAATGGTGTGGTCTTTAGGAATGAGGAAGCTAATTTTGATTCGGTTGAACTAACCCTCTTTTACTTATAGGGCGAGTATAACTTCAATGTGTTGTTTGGGTTTGAGCATCTTTAGTGCTCCTTCAATGAAGTATTGCTTAACAAAAAAAGTATTTTATGTGTCAGCTCATCAATTACTTAGTCCTAATAATAGCTCCTTTTGTTTGTAATGCTTTTGTCTTTGGGGCCAACCCAAACTAAATAGTATTATATATCTTAATTTGACTTGTAGAACTTCGAATTTCTCCAAGTTTAAAGTGTCAAAATGATTTATTTAATAAAAAATTAAAGTCAAATTAGTGAAAGTATAATGTCTCTAAAGTTGCGCGCAGAGAATATACGATTTGAATCTGTTCTGCACTGTACTTCCGACCTTGAAGAGCGATCCGAGGTAGTTAGTGGTTGATATCCTTAGTCAATGACCGTATCCGATCCTGCTAGTGTTGTACCTGCAAAATCACTCCGATGCTAAAGTTAGTAGGATAGTCTTAACGAAGTGATAAATAAGAGAATGCCTATCTTTAATGAGGCAATGAGTGTTGTATTTATAGAGTGGGGTGGGGTTGATTCCAATGAATCAGGACCGTCCGATCTGGTGGTTTGATCTGACCCTTGATGTTTGGACTGGGCCCTTTGATATTGGGCTTTTGTGTAGTGTGAATAGATGCCAAAAAGGGGGTGTATATGGCAAAAAGCCAATCCATAACAGTTGCCCCCCAAGTCAGGTCGTCTTTAGAGGCGATCTTGACTTGTTCGGATATGAAGCTTTCTTTTTACCGATGTTTAAACATGGTTTCTGATAGTGGTGAAGTTTTACCGACGTTAAAACTTGGTCTCTGAAGGTGGCGAAGTTTTCGCCGATCATAATAAATTTGAAATTTTGAATTGGCGCATTTGCATTTATTGCGTCTGTCAGAGCCCGTTTCCCAATGGCGGCTAATGATGGTGACGCTTTGGTAGGTGTGAGCGTGGAACGCAGGTAGTTACGCGGTTCCGATCATAAGTGTGGAACGTAGGTAGTTACGCGGTTCCGATCATAATTTTGATTGGATCAAAAATCATAAGCGTGGAACGCAGGTAGTTACGCGGTTCCGATCATAATTTTGATTGGATCAAAAATCATAAGTGTGGAACTTTGGTAGTAAAAGGTTTGAGAGGAGCTCTTCAAACGATTTAGAGAAGACCTGTTGAGAATTCTCGTAGGTTTTAAAAAGGTTTGAGAGGAGCTCTTCAAACGATTTTTAGAGAAGACCTGTTGAGAACCCTCGTAAGATCGGGCCTAAGGACAGTTTACCAGGACTCGGCCCAGATTTAACTCGTCCATTAGGGTTCTTGGCTACTAAGGCCAATGATCGATTTAAGGAGAAATCCTTAAAGGACCTTTCGTACCTTTTGGGTAGTTTACCAGGACTCGGTCCGGATTGAACTCGCCCCTAAGGGTTGCGACTGCTTTGGCCACGTATGGAGATCTTATGAGATCGGTCCAAGAGTTTCTTCTGAAGAAGGAGACATTTAGGCGGTCATATTTTGCTTTCTAATTTTGTTGGGATAAGAAAGGAAACACTTATCCTTTTGATGGGATCGAAAAAGGTAAGTGCGTGCATTACAAAGGGGTGGCGGCCGAGGTAACAGGGATCCCGACCTCGAAACCGTCATTAATTCTATACCGAACTCAACGTCGATCAGTCCCCGATATTGGGCGAGTGCTGGAACACAGAGTTTAGAGACGGGAAATTCCTAAAATCACTCACCCAAAGACCTGGTCAACGATCCAATAAATATTGTCGATATCACCGGAGCAACGGACATGACACCAACCACTGCAACGCCGTATCAAAGCCAAGACCGGCACAGGTGCTTTCAAATTGGAGACTTTGGACAAAAAGGAAATCCTTCGAACCTTACCTTTGGAGGTGTTGCTCTTTTCCGGTCATGGTACTTTCTTCTTCATTGATGAAACACTGGGATAGTTGAAGGAAATGTTGGAGGTTTTCTGGTTCCCAAGTATTTATGTGTTTCTTGAATGGGCTCCCAGGGCGTAAGCCCATCCCCATAAAGTAAACTCGGAAAGAATCGTCGAGGTTTCGAACTTGAACTGCTTCTTTATTAAATCTTTCTATGTATTCTCTTAAAGATTCGGAGCTCCCTTGGTTGATGGAAGCTAAGATGTTTTTGTTTTTTGGCTTGCTTTTGGAATGGGAAAAATTAGCTGAGAATAATTTGGCCAGTTGGTCCCAGGAGGAGATTGTGTTTGATTTGAGGGTCTCAAACCATTCTGATGCTATTTTTTCCAATGTTAGGGGGAAAATTCGGCATTTCATTTCTACGGGGACGTTCCGATACTGCATTACTGTGTCAAAGTAACTCAAATGTCTATCTGGGTCGCCCGTTCCGTCGTAGGTCTTCAATCCTTCTGGAGGTTTTTCGAGATATCTGGGCACCGGGTAACGGTCGATTTTTTCCGTAAAAAGGCCTTTGCGCTCGGTTGTTTGATCCTGCGGCGGAGATCGGTGCCGATGGTGCGGGTGCCTGCGGTTATGAGGGCGATATCCTTGAGGTGAATATTCTCTATTCCTCGATCGTTGCCTAGGAGAAGAGGATGCCAGAGAAGAATGAACTTCGGGTGAAGAATCCGCGTCTGCCCTACCGACGGATGGCGAACGGGAAACTTTCCTTTCGAGCCTACGAGGAGGAAAGCGATGGTAGTGTCGCCTTCTGGGGGGAGATCGATGGCGCTTTCGAGCCGGATTTCTTCTTTTGGGGGAATCTCGGTCGGGCGAGACCTGATCCGGAATATTCCGAGCTCGGAGCTCCGCCACCTGTGCTTCAAGATCCGTAAATCGGTAACTCCTCTCTTGGTTTGCCAATTCATGTCGATTGAGCAGTAGGACGAGCTGTTGGACAGCATCGGCCGGGACAGAAAGTTGATTTTGAGGAGGTACGCGGTTCCTTGCGGAGCTTCCGGATACCAAAACGAGGTCCGGAATTTGATGTTGGGCTCGCCCTTGATCGGAGTTTGGAAGGTTTTGAACGAATCCGTCCGGGGTTGCCTGAGGTTCGGCCAAATGGGGCATGACCGGTCTCAGGATAGGGTCGGGATGGATTCCCACTGTGTGGCTGTTTGCCTTGGAACGAAGATTTCGAGTCGTCATTGATTAAGGTGAGGGGAGAAGATCTTGGTTCTGAGATCTCCCACTGTGGTCGCCAATGTTCTGCACTGTACTTCCGACCTTGAAGAGCGATCCGAGGTAGTTAGTGGTTGATATCCTTAGTCAATGACCGTATCCGATCCTGCTGGTGTTGTACCTGCAAAATCACTCTGATGCTAAAGTTAGTGGGATAGTCTTAACGAAGTGATAAATAAGAGAATGCTTATCATTAATGAGGCAATGAATGTTGTATTTATAGAGTGGGGTGGGGTTGATTCCAATGAATCAGAACCGTCCGATCTGGTGGTTTGATCTGAACCCTTGATGTTTGGCCTGGGTCCTTTGATATTGGGCTTTTGTGTGGTGTGAATAGATGCCAAAAAGGGGGTGTATATGGCAAAAAGCCAATCCATAACAGAATAAAAAAAGTACCATCGCCTATGGTCATTTCTATAATTAATCAAACTTTAAAATAAATAGTAAGAATAAATACGAAAAAGAGAGCATAGCTGAGTTGACCTTATGGGTGCGTATACAATCAAGTAGACCCCACTAGTGTATCATCACTTGTTTCTGACGTCGGAAGGCATCCCAATGGGGACGAGGCTTCTAAAATTCATTACAGTGAGCAGTGATACTCGGTTGTTGTAGTGGATAGATTGTGTAAATATGGCCATTTCTTAGATTTTAAATCTAACAACCTCTAAGCTCATATAAACTTAGGGTGTGTAGGTTGTGCTGCTGCATAGGTCTTCAGTCGAATACCATTTTTTAAGAAGTAGTATTTTTTTGGTTTACTTAGATAAATTGACAAATAAACACCACACACCCACTATCACTGCTCATATCCAAGTCCGCACCAAGAAGCCGACATCCCCATTTTGCTGAAATTCTCAAGGCAACCAACACCGAGGAACCCCAATTTGACCTTTCATGCACTGCTACAGAAATGTCATTTAACATTGGTTAAAAAAGCCATTTCTTTTAATAAAAGTATAATTGGGTCCCAATTTTTAAGATTTGAACAAGTTCTCAAAATTGTTTGAGTGTCCTACTATGCCGTTGTATAGTTGCGTCAAGTGATAAGTGCCAAATATACTTGAATTTGGTTTGAAATCAATGGAACTTATTGAATTTATTGAAATGAATTTGCTATTATTTAACCCCCAAAAGTGTTAGTTTCATTTAGTTTTTATTTAAGTAGGTGATATATGTGATTGTGAGTTTTTGTACATTTTAATCCCTTTGTGTAGCTTGAAACAGATGAAAGAAATAAAGATGAAGATTTGATAAAGAGTTCAAGCAAAAGATTGAAGAATGAAGAATGAAGAGAAAGAGGAATTTCTGGGCACTCTAGCTAAGCCAAATGTACTATGGCTAAGCCACATTGATGCATAGAGGAAAAAGTAAATACTGGGAAATCTGGCTAAGCCAAACGTGTTCTGGCTGAGCTAAATAGAGACAGAATGTTGCTACGAAATGGGCTAAGCCTTTCAGGATTTGGCTAAACCAGAACAGCTTTCTTCAAGACAGGGTAATCTTCAAATACACGGTTTGGCTTAGCCAGAAGCTATGTGGCTAAGCCAACGTTAGCCGACTTACTTTTTTTAAAACAGCTATAAAGGCTTCTCTTCAGTTTTTTTTTGGGATTCTGAAATCAAAAGAGGAGGATAACACAAGGGCACGAAGGAAGACAAGAAAGAAGTGAAGATTCATCATAGGGAAGCTTGGAAAAGTGGTAACTTTGATTGTTCTTCAATTCCTACTCTTGAATCTTTGTAAAGCTTCCATGGAAATGGATAGTTAAACCTCTTTTATTGGGATTAGATGTAATCAACTCTATTATCTATGTATGTAAACTGATCTTGAGTTATTTTATATTGAATCTATGTGTTGATTTAGTGATTTCATCTTATACTTAATGCTTTTGATAGCTTGATCATGTTGCGTCAAAAACACACTTAGAGCAAGTGTACTCTCTCGCAGAAGTAGTATAAAAGATTATCGTATCCACAGGGATTAATTAACAAGTACCAAACTAGTCGAGATTATATATTGTTTAGACGAACAATAATTGATGGTGATTATAAAAACTATAATGTGAAGAAGTAAATAGCAAGAATTAAAATACTAAATTTGATCGATAGAGAGAAGCCTAGGGTCGCGGTTTCACTTGCAAGGTTCGATTCTCCTATGTCTAATTCTACCTGAATTCCCTTATTTTATTTAATTACCAATCCCTTTACTAAAGCTATTAATCCGTTTGGCCATTCGCGATTAATATTCTTTTTCCTAAATTAACCCTAGTTTGGTCATGCTAGAATTTAAATTTAAGAAAGGCATAAAATACAAAAAGGTTAAATGATTGGAAGACTAAATTAAAGTTTGGTCATGCATTAATTTTAGCCCCAATTATCCTATAGGTCCACCAACTAATTGCAGTACGGTCGCTGATCAACTAATTGATTATGAACATGCAAAGGGTTGTCAATCCTAATTATGTGATTAAAGCAATAGGACAATATTAATTGAAATAAAAACAGGAATTCAAATAAGAAATTAGAACATAAAGAGGTTTCTAAACATGCAAGATCCACCTAAGACCCTAGAAGAGGACTTAGGTGTCCATAATAATGAAGAACAATAAAAGAAAAAGAAGGTTCATGAATTACAGAAATAAGAATAACCCGGAAATAGAGAAAATCTTAGTCTTTATCTTCAATCTCCTTTTTTTGCTCCAAAGCTCTTTCACGGTGCCTTATAATTCTTCTCTCCCTCCGTAGCGTTTTCGTAGCTCTCGTTTGTGTATGTGGTGTCTAGCCCCCTTTCACAAGTGAAGCTCTCCTTTTATATTAGTTCATTTTCTTTCTCTCCAAGCAAAGGATCAAGTCAAGATTGCTTCCACTTTTAATTGCAAGATATGCCAATCCCTAAATATTAGGATTTAGATCCTTCCTAAATATGTGTTGCTTGCTCTCCACTCCATGCCTCTTTCTTTCTCTCCAAGTCACATGTGCATCACTTTTGATTGAAATCTCCAAGAGGATCTTCTTTTTATTACTGTAGGCCTTCTTGCATTAATGGGCTTGGGCTTGCTTTCTTTTATTCTAACATTTCTTCTAATTTCAGCCCACATTTATATTATTTTCTTTTTCTACCTTCCTGCAAATATAGAGTAATTTAAGTCAGTTATTTATTTAATCAGTAATAATTACTCTAAAAACAACTCAAAATATCTCTAATAAATGCACTAAATTAGAGTTTATCAGATCACCTATTGAATGATTTGAGACATGATATCTTGTTGGAAAACTATCTATTGTGTTTGAACTAGTTGAAGTCACCTATATAATTTAACATCTAGGAATAGAGTTGATTCTATAGTCTTGTTTACCCAATCTTAATGCTTTTGTTTATTCAAGTGAGTGAGGGATCATCATTTGCCTAATTCAATAGATCTTTTCTACTTTGATTAAGGAATTAACATTGTAGGATGACATGGTAAGATAAATCAATACTAGGATTTATATAGGATTAATGAAGGATTATTTACACACCTCTAGGTAGAGTTGATGAAATCTAATTCCAATGCTTTTAAGTATTTGAATCACAACCCTTTTACATTCCAAATTTCTGTTTTATGCAAACAACAATCATTTTATCTTTACACTTCACTTTAGCATAAGAATAGTTGAACGGCTCATTAGTATTATCAAATCCCTGTGGATACGACCCTGATACGATACACTGTATTAGGACGACTGTAAGACAAAATTCACGTAAAAGTCTTATCAAAATTTGGCGCCGTTGCCGGGGATTTGAGTTAATATTAGTAGCATCGCGACATCTTATGCTCTTAGTGAATTTGTATATATACTTTTATGTACATAATCTTTGTTTTTATACTAACCCCTCTTGCTAGTCAAAGATATTCCTCTTGTTAGCTAGTTCTTTTTCTGATTCTCCAAAATAGGAAACCATGGTTGATTATGGTTACAACAACTATCACTATGCCCAAGAATGGGAACAAAATCAATGGAAAAGTTTTTGGGAACCTCCTTATCAACAATCTCTGATGCAATACATGCAGTATTCTAATGCAGAGTCAATGGATACAAAGGTTTCCTCATTCTCAAGATTGGAGGATTCTATGATTGAGCTTATGCAGGTTTCCATTTCTACCCAGGAAAGTATTAATAATTCAGTTCGAAATATGACTTTTCATCTTGGAGAAATATCAATGAAATTGGCTGATCTACAAGGAGGAAATTTCTCTGCAAACACTCAAACCAGTCGCAAGGAACATGAGGATTCTATGTGCATCATATGTGATGAAGTGATTGGTAAGAGCACACATGGGGAAACCATTGTGGTGGAAACTAAAGGTCATGAAATGTTCCACCAAGCACCGCCTCTGATAGCCAAGAATGTTGTTGAGGAGGATGAGAAAGAAAAAGAAGAATTAGTGGAAAAACAAAAGGAAAACAAACAAAAGAGGGAGAAGGAGGACAATGATGAGATTGATAGAGTTGTAGATTTCATTTGTGCCTTGTTCACCAAAGTTCATCTAGAGGAAAAATGGAAGCCACATCATCTATATCTCAAATTCATGGAGTTCCTCCCTAACAAGTTAAAGAAGTTGGATGATATGTTATCTGTGTCATTTTGGCCACCTTGATAAGTGGTACAGGCGTCAAGCTAGTGACGTAAAAGAAGCGCTTATTGGGAGGCAACCCAATTTTCTAACCTTTTCTCTTGCAATTTTAATTATCTTATAGATGTGTGTTTCGTTCGTTTTATTTGAGTTGATTTGTAGTTGTGTTTGTTTGTGATTTAAAGCATGTGAAAATAAAATATTTTGAGTTAAGGTGAGTCAATTAAAGGTGGGAAATGAAAAGAAAATGTTTCAAGAAGTAGTGATCAATTCTGACTTGATTGGGCTGAACCAAACCTGAACGGGCTAAGCTAAATTATGCAGACAAATTTTTGAAAATTTTGCTGTCAAATTGGGCTGAGCCAAACTTGAGTGAGCTAAACCAAACTATGCAAAAAAAATCAAAATTTTTGCTGTCAAATTGGGCTGAGCCGAACCTGAGAGGGCTTAGCCAAATATTGGATTTGTTTCTGACTTATTGTAGCTCAGCCCAACCCATTTTGGCCCAGCCATATTTTAGCTTTTTTTTTAAAAATAAAAAAAACAGAGAGAGAGAAAAAGAACCAGCCCCTTTTCACGTTTTTCTTCTACGTTTTTTCTTCTTTCTCACTTTCAGCCCTTCTACGTTTTCTTCTCTCTCACTCTTGCAACAACTAATTTCTTCATTCAAATCACTAATCAAGTAAGTAAATTTCTTTCTAATCCTCTTTTTCATCTTGATTCTTTTTGTTGTTGTTGATTTAGGGATAGTTTATATAACAAATTTGTTCAACAATTGAAATCCCCAAATCCCAAAACCCTAATTTCGAAATCCATAGAGAATGTTCAATTTGCCATGGATGGAAGAATTGCATGTTCTTTGTTGTTGTTGTTGTTATAATTCGAAATCCCTAAAAATGTGCAATATGAAAGATTTACATGCTCTTGGAAATCCCTAAAAATAGGCTTTGGTTGTTATTCATAACTTTTGAAATCCCTAAGAATCAATTTGTAATGAATGTCTTCCATGTAAAAAGGGTGATTTAAAGAGTGCATTTTGATTGCATCTTGAAATTCCATGTTAATTTCAATACCCGTGTATGGTCGTTGATTTCCATATTCAAAGTTCTTGGTTGTGGTTGATAAAGTGTTACAATATGATGAATGTGTTGAATGCCACAAAGGATTTTCTAGAACTAAGCAATCCCATTTGTTTTTTTACATGGTATAGCTATTTAGTGGTGATTGTTCTAGTTAATTTATGGAGAAAAATTAGTCTCCATATGTTTCACCAAAAGAATTTGCAAATTGAGAACAAACAAAAGGAAAAATCAAGGGATGAGGAATATGTGATTTTGAATTGTGAGTTTGAGTGAGGAGGAATTTTATTGAAAGAGAAGAGTTTCCTTTTCTGAAGGGTTGTGTATTTGAAACGAAGAAGATGAAACACAAACTAGGTCTCACTTAGAATGTGTGTAATTTTCTAACTTTTCTTTTCAACTCTATATCTACTCATGTGCAATTACACTGTGAATATATGTGCAACGTTGGTTTATGGAATTATCATACTTTTGAGATTAAAATGTTGCAAGTGCATGAAATCCTAATTTGAACAAAGTGTTGCAATAGATACCAATTGTGTTGTGAGACTCATGAACTAATTTGCAGAGAGAAACCATGGGCTACACCAGCTCAGTTTGTTGCACATGTAGCATGGCCTGAGGACAGTCCTGTGTCCCGGGAGGGGAAGGAAGCAGCAAAGAATGGAGTTGCTACTCATATTCAAGATGGTTTCATGGAATAGCCTGAAGACTTGGATTAGCCACCTTACTGAGTTCATTTTACATGCTTTAAATATTTTAGCTATTTAATTTCAGTACTTTATTTACCTTGTTTTCAGCACTTAACTACTTATGTTTGGTTTGAATTATGTTTTGGATTTGTTTTGGTTGAATTTCTGTTTGGAACTTGGAATTGTTTTGGTGTTAAGTAAAATGAACCTTTGTGTTATTTGGAAAACACATTTTGGGTTAAGGTTCAGAGACTGATTTCCAGGTTTCAAAAGGATATGTGTAAAGGAATTTCTGACATGTGGTGGTTTTTGAAAAATCAAGCTTACATTTTGAGAAACTAAAAAGAAAAAGGTTTTTTGAAAACCTTTAATTCATAGTAAGATCATGTGATTGCACTCATTGTCAGTAAAATCTGATACATTGCACAATCAAAAGTGGATTTTAACTTGGAATAACATGAAGTTGTTTGAAATCAAGACATACACATTTTGTGTGAATGAGTGAAACACATACACAGATTATAAATCTTCATTGTTTCATAGAAATTGATTTTGTTTGAGTCTCATATTATTGCACAGGTCAAGGATACATGGAAAGGATCAGGGCAGTTCATTTCTATAAACCCACTAAGCCAAAAAGCCAACCCAATGATAATATCCTTTGCTTACCCAACTTTGAGCCTTAAAAGAAAAAATTTCTTTCTTAAAACAGAACCCTCAAGCCTAAGAAGAAAAAAAAAAGAAAAAAAGAAATCTCCTTACCCTATGTTTTAGGATAAGAGAGCAACCTCTTAGGTAATGGTTTATGCTAAGTTGGGGAGAAAAGTTTAGTGTGAAATAAAAGAGTTTCAGGGCATTATTTGTGGTGTGACATAAAAGGGTTTAGGGCATTATTTGTATGTATAAGAAAATAATTTTCTTGATTAAAAGAAGATTGATCTGTTAAAAAAAACCAAAAAAAAAAAAAGAAAGAAGAAGAAGAAGAGTTATGTTATTTATTAGTACATTTGTAGTATATATAAGTGATTTCAATTAGTATGTAAATAGTGAATAGAACTCTTGGTTGCTCTTTTAAGCCTAAAACATATTTTACCAAGTCTGCTTGTAGCCCAGCCTCATTACAAGCCTGAAAAGACCCTAGTGATCCATGATTGAATTGACTGGTGTAGTGATTTAGAGACAGGTAACAAAGTTGATTGAAGTGATTCATTGAATGATATGAGAGAAACATTCTTCCTACCTGGTTAGTTGAGAGAACCATACACTATTTGGTGAGAAATGTGTTGCTCTTGATTGAAAGACAACGAATTGTGTAACAAGTTAACCTACATGATGATACAAAAATTGTGTTTTGATTGATACTGTCAGTTGTGGGCATCATAAATCTTTGTTGAATTGATTGTTTTCACTTGACCTTAATAATTGATGAAGTTGTAAGGTAAAAACAAGCTTGATTGCTGAAAAACCATGATCATGGTTAAGATAATCTTGTTGTACATATCCAAGGTTTTGAAATTACTTTTTGGATTAGGACTTTTGTTTGAGGACAAACAAAGTTTTAAGTTGGGGAGAATTTGATAAGTGCCAAATATACTTGAATTTGGTTTGAAATCAATGGAACTTATTGAATTTATTGAAATGAATTTGCTATTATTTAACCCCCAAAAGTGTTAGTTTCATTTAGTTTTTATTTAAGTAGGTGATATATGTGATTGTGAGTTTTTGTACATTTTAATCCCTTTGTGTAGCTTGAAACAGATGAAAGAAATAAAGATGAAGATTTGATAAAGAGTTCAAGCAAAAGATTGAAGAATGAAGAATGAAGAGAAAGAGGAATTTCTGGGCACTCTAGCTAAGCCAAATGTACTATGGCTAAGCCACATTGATGCATAGAGGAAAAAGTAAATACTGGGAAATCTGGCTAAGCCAAACGTGTTCTGGCTGAGCTAAATAGAGACAGAATGTTGCTACGAAATGGGCTAAGCCTTTCAGGATTTGGCTAAGCCAGAACAGCTTTCTTCAAGACAGGGTAATCTTCAAATACACGGTTTGGCTTAGCCAGAAGCTATGTGATTAAGCCAACGTTAGCCGACTTACTTTTTTTAAAACAGCTATAAAGGCTTCTCTTCAGTTTTTTTTTGGGATTCTGAAATCAAAAGAGGAGGATAACACAAGGGCACGAAGGAAGACAAGAAAGAAGTGAAGATTCATCATAGGGAAGCTTGGAAAAGTGGTAACTTTGATTGTTCTTCAATTCCTACTCTTGAATCTTTGTAAAGCTTCCATGGAAATGGATAGTTAAACCTCTTTTATTGGGATTAGATGTAATCAACTCTATTATCTATGTATGTAAACTGATCTTGAGTTATTTTATATTGAATCTATGTGTTAATTTAGTGATTTCATCTTATACTTAATGCTTTTGATAGCTTGATCACCTATTGAATGATTTGAGACATGATATCTTGTTGGAAAACTATCTATTGTGTTTGAACTAGTTGAAGTCACCTATATAATTTAACATCTAGGAATAGAGTTGATTCTATAGTCTTGTTTACCCAATCTTAATGCTTTTGTTTATTCAAGTGAGTGAGGGATCATCATTTGCCTAATTCAATAGATCTTTTCTACTTTGATTAAGGAATTAACATTGTAGGATGACATGGTAAGATAAATCAATACTAGGATTTATATAGGATTAATGAAGGATTATTTACACACCTCTAGGTAGAGTTGATGAAATCTAATTCCAATGCTTTTAAGTATTTGAATCACAACCCTTTTACATTCCAAATTTCTGTTTTATGCAAACAACAATCATTTTATCTTTACACTTCACTTTAGCATAAGAATAGTTGAACGGCTCATTAGTATTATCAAATCCCTGTGGATACGACCCTGATACGATACACTGTATTAGGACGACTGTAAGACAAAATTCACGTAAAAGTCTTATCATCAAGTAATCACTTTTCCGTACCTTACCATCTAAACATACTTATATCTTCATTTAGAACATAATATTTTAAAGATACTTGCTCCTTATATAGTAGGATATGCTAATTAATTTTATTTTATTCTATTTTATTAATGAATTTGATTTTGCAAATTTTATTTTAATTAAAATAGTTTTAAAAGGAAGTGATTTTATTATTCTCCCTTTGTTTTTGGTTTTCATATTCACTAAAGAAAAATTAGAGAAAAGAATTTCTAGTATTTTCAGAAATTTAAAAAATGTCAAAATCGTTTTGATTATTTCCAAAAGTACCTCCTTAGCTAGCATTTTGTCATCTCTTTATCACAATTTTTTATAACAAGTGTCTTCAAGGTTTGTAACAAAAAAGAAGAGTCTTCTAGTTTCTTCTTAGAAATATAAACTGAATACATATTCTAAAAAATGAAAACAAAGTATTTTTAGAAAGTAAAAAACACTTTAAATATTTAAACTTTGAAAATAAGTTTGATGCTAAACTCAACTTAAAACTTTCAAATCAATGAAAAAACTACTTTTTTTTTCTTTTCACCAATATGATATTTGACTGCAATTTTATTTCTTGAGAGAAAACATACTTGTATTTTGACCAAAATCAACCTCTTTTTTTAACTAGGTCTTTCCATGAGTGATTGAGAAGATAAAATCTCTCGAGTGAGATTGACCTATATGGGTGACATGATTCTCCCTCAAAATTTTAATCAACAATGTTAATTATAATACTTCCACTATGAATCAACTTCCATGTTTCCCTTTTCCGGAAATTTCATCTACCATCAACATTTCTTTCCACCACGCACCTTGCACAACTATGAAACCATTGCCCTGTGCGCAATTATGGACTCGCAATCCTTGGAGCAATTTGTCGGACCTGCTCCCCTGGACAATTTTTCTTTACATGCCCAAAATTGTTTCCCCTCAACACCTTATGCAACCCCGACTGTATCAACAAATCCTTGACTTGAATTTTCCACAAGGCAAAATTGATTTTTTTCACCAAATTTCTCCATGTCAAACTTCATAGCACTTGAAAAATTTAACATTCCAGCTGTATCAGGAAAAAGAGGTGGGTCACAATGGACACGCTTAAATATCAAGTCTTTCCTTAGCCAGAACCGTTCCCAAAGAATACTTTCACAGTATCAAACTTCACAGAGCATACTAAGAAGTGTATAACCCACCGAACCAAAAGCTCTGATACCAGTTGTTGGGGAGTCCGGGGGAGCAACAGGAGCAATAATGAGCTAGCCAATGACCTGGACCAGCAAGAGACCTAGACGCCACATCTCCACCCAAAACCTTAAGGCATTAGGTATATGGGTCCCCTCTCTTATATCCCCTTCATTTAGTTCATTTCTAGCCATGTGGAACTAACCACTCACACTTGAAATACCAACAATCTCCCCCCTCAAGTGTGAGTCACCCACCTTGCTAGCATTGATCTAGACCAGGATCCACTCACCTCTCCCCCTATCGAGCCGAACCTAGGCTTTGATGCCACTTGTTGGGGAGTTTGGGGGAGCACCGAGAGTAACAACGAGCTAGCTAATGAACCAGTCCACCAAGACACTTGGACGCCAGATCTTCACCCAAAATCTTATGGCGTTAGGTATATGTAGAGGTGTTCACAGGTTGGTTTGGATGGATTTTGATAAATCCGTTATCC
Source organism: Astragalus glycyphyllos (assembly GCA_963573325.1). Classification (NCBI taxonomy): domain Eukaryota; kingdom Viridiplantae; phylum Streptophyta; class Magnoliopsida; order Fabales; family Fabaceae; genus Astragalus; species Astragalus glycyphyllos. The sequence continues at coordinate 40,887,081 of OY754310.1, forward strand.
GAACCAATCATATTTAATTGGTTTGGGTTGGTTCGGATGGGCTCATGGGTCACGTGTTAACATCAAATTTTTAAAACAAAATTTAAATTGATTACTTCTTCTTTGAATTAATTCTGCTCAACCCAAGATTAGAATAAAAATATGAGCGTGTATAAATCGTTTTTTATAATATAAAGGGGGCATAAAAGCCCAAAAGAGATTACACTGAGATTAGTCTAGGAGTAGTAACTCCACTAGCATCTTGAGCAATAATTTGCTTGATACAATCAGGGGGTGGGAAAGGTAATATAGGGGTGTTATCAGCAAGAGAAAAGCCCAGATTAGCCAGCCCATCAGCAGCCCGGTTGGCTTCCCTGTAGATGTGAGAAAATTTGATGGCCCAGTTACGGGAAAGGAGCTTCTGGATACGCCTAGTGATGTTGCAACATTGGGCGTTGCCTTCACCAGTGTTCTTCAAGGTAGCCACCACAGCTTGTGAATCGATGGAAATCACAAGGTGGGAAAGCCCCAAATCAACAGCGATAGTATGACCCACAAGCACTCCCCAAAGCTCCGCCATGAAAGCGTTAGAACTGCCCAGCTTCCTAGCAAACCCGAGGATCCAGTTACCTTGGTGATCGCGAAAAACGCCATCGCAAGCTGAAACGGAAGAGGAATTTTTGGCGGCACCGTCACAGTTGAGGCTAACCCCCCAGGATCTGGGGGGTTCCACTTGATGTTGAGCTGACAAGGAGATCGACAGCTAGGGTTGATGATATTGTTGCTCTTGGTGAAGAAAGCACTGACGAAGCTTCGAATAATCTCTGCAGCGTTGAAGGGTCTTCTGAAATCAAGGTCGTGCTCATCACGATTACGCCAGAGCCAAAGATGGTAGCAAGTACTGGCCCAAATGGAAGGCCAGGGGTGGTTGTGGTCAGCTATGGTGGAAAGCTTGAAGTTAAAGAGAACCAATCCTTCAATTGGCCACTGTAAAATCTGGAGGTATGGCGAGCAGGAAGAAGGTGACGCCAATTAGCAGAAGCTTTGGAGCAATCTCTGAGGACATGCAGAATGGTCTCACTCTGATTGGTGCAGTGCTTGCAGTTAGGATTCGAGCCATTCCATCTGCTACACAGGGCTTTGGTGGGGAGTCTACCATGAGCAATTTGCCACACAAAGCAGAATCAGGTCAAGGGTATCAAAGCCGCTAATCAAGGAGTAAGCACTAGCTATGGAGAACAAGCCATCTCTAGTGCTAGCCCAGATACGCCTGTCTGGACCATCATCCACTTTGGGAGCAGGAATGTCTCTAATGAGTTTTTGATGCTCATCAGGTATGATTTCTTCAATAAGCTCCAAATTCCAATTACCTGTTTGACTGCTAAGATCAGAAACAGTTAAATCAGTAAGATCCTAATCTTTCCATTGCATTATATATATATATAAACTTTAATAAGCCTTTATAATCTTTTGACACAGAGTTTGTAAAATCCTAATTTCTTATAAAGGGAAAGACATGATCAGTAGCTTATTATACAACTATCAGTAGCTGGTTGTGTTGTGAAACGTGATTTGGAATTTGGGAATGGGATGAATGCAATGATTTTGCCTCAGAAATAAATGTACAGTTTGTCAACGTTGAAGAAGAGTATAATACTAATTGACGTAGCAACGTTGTCACGGTTTGGTTCGGGTTTAATTTTTTAAAATGCGTTATCCAAATCAAACTAGTACGAGTCTCTACGGGTTGGTTCGGATTTGATCCGATCACAAAAATTGTCCAAACCAAATGCTTCGGTTTGGATTGGACAGTAGATTGGTTTGGATTTACCTAGACCACTGAACACCCCTACGGTATATGGGTCCCCTCTTTTATATATTTTTCATATAGCTCATTCATAGTCGATGTAGGACTAACTACTCACACTTGAATTCCCAAGATTAGTTAATATTATTTTATATGTTAGCATGCATTAGGAAAACAACTAATTATCCGTAAAGAATTCAATATTACATAGTAATTGATTTTGGTTCGGCCATTAAAACCTCTCTCTAATGATTTTCAATTTTTCAAATTCAATTTCACACTCAAGATCAAAAGAATTATCATGTTTTAACTAAGTTTGAGAAAACTTCCAATATGATTTTAAGTTATTATTAAAGAATGATATATATATATATATATATATATATATATATATATATATATTCAAATATATGTATATATTAAAAAGAAAATGGAGCCAATAAATATTGGGACCCTGGATAGTTTCCCCAGGGCCACCCACCAGAGTGAGTAACAAACATTCTTATATGTATGCATTCCTAGGATATGTCCAAAGATTTCATTAAGGAAACAATGGTTCGTGGAAACAGGCAGCCTCATGAGTTAATCATTTTAATAATTGTGTTATTTTTCTAGTTTCAATCGCGTCATCACCTTGTTTTCACATAAGGAAATTTATACAGAGATGATAACAAAATAGGGACAGGCACATGATTAACATTAACATTAACATGTTTTTAATGCCGACTTCGAAAATGATGAAACCAAATATAATAATTATAATTGAGAGAGGTTATTGGAGGTTGAGGGTGGCATGTGGAATAGAGGTGAGGAAGGGATATGTCGGTACAAGTTATACTTGTTCCCTAATCAGACCCTGAATTTTTATATGGTCATTTTTAGACCATAACCCGTTCATAGATCCGAACAAACTCGATGTTTTTTGAGGTAAATTAATATCGTGTCTATTTAGGACGAGAACGGATTGGTCTGAAGGACAATTGAAACAAAATTATAAAATGATCACTCAAATATGACTAAAAGCTAGAAGTGGAAAATTGACATTTTTGTACTTTACCAAGTATTCAAACTCAAAACATAACTTTTACAATAGTACTTTATGACAAGGTTTCCACTTAAACAAACATAGATTTCAAATTGAATATCTTATTTATAAAACTCTCATTAACAATTAATGTACAGACTTAACAATTAGTGGTGATGAGTAAGTGACGGGGTGGGATGAGTTATACCTAACCTGAACCCGTCCCTAAATTTTGGTCGGGTCAATTCTTTGGATCCTAACCTGTCCTTAGACCTGAACAAACTTGAAGTTTTGTAAATTAAATGGGACAAAGACTGAACGGGTGTTGCTCACCCGTCTTTGGGGAAGTAGGGGTGTTTGTGGGTTGTGTTAGGTTAAATTTGACCAAATCTCATACTCGAACTAACCAATTGCCATGGTTTGGAATGAGTGTCTAATCTGTACTCTTAACGCTAAAATCGAACCAAATAGAATCAAACCAACAGGATCATCAATTGATTGGATTGGGTTTGCGGGTCATGTTAAAAAATAAATTGAAATTTAATAATAAAAACAATTCAAAGAGCAAAGTGTTTTAAAAGCCAAACTAACTGAGCGGTTGAACCAGTAAAACCAGAACACAACAGTATATCAATCATCCGGGTTTGGATGATTTAAAACGGCTGAACCAGGACTTAGAGGTCTCGTCAGTTCGACATTCAATTTGGTTTTAAAAACATTGCTTTTGGTACTTGAACATTCAAATATCAAAAAATTCTTATATGTAAATTGAATATAACACGTCATCTATGCTTAAAATTCATCCACAATTTGAATCAAGTCCATCAACAAATACATATTAGCTAAAGCAAAAGGGAAAGAGTCAGGAGATCTCAATTTGAATGAAGAAAATCTCTATTTAACTTCAATTTTTACAAAAATAAAAATTACAATTGTAATAAGGAAATTATATTTAACACACACACACACACCACCCAAGGGGGTTGGGTTTATGAGTTCACGGATTCAAAATGTCAAATTTGCAACCCAAGCCAAACACCTTTGGGTTTGAATGAGTTGGTTCGTGTTGGACCCAAATTTTATTGGGTTGGATTAAAATACAGGTGAGTTGGTTTGAATGGCCGAGTTCGCAAGTTGACCCGTACTCGTGAATACTCCTATGTGTAAGGATATCTTGAAGGCAAGTATGAAAGTTGTTGTAGGTGACTCTGAAGGTGGGTAATATGGCCTTTCTCTTTTTGTTGGGATGATAAATGGATGAAAACTCTCCCTTACAACATTTTTCCCTAAGGTATTATCTATCTGAAATCAAGAGAGTAAGGTTGTCGAGATGGGCGCCTAGGGTGGGCGGGCTTGGGAGTGGAGCTTCTCATGGAGAAGAGTTTTATTGTCGGTGGGGCTTCTCTTAGACGTACTATCTCTGGAAATGATTTCTCCTACTGAGAACATGTGGTGTTGGGAGGCGATTAAATTAGGGGTATACTTGGTGAATAGGTGTATGAGTTAATGTCCCTCAAATGGCCATGAGGTTGTCTTTGGAGGCATATCTGTTAAGCAGTGGAAGAGTTGTGCATTGTCCAAGGTGTGGTAGCATTTACATGGCTCCTTCTTCTAAATAGACTCCCATCTTTGGCTAACCTATTCTGGAGGGGGTCATCTGTGACATGCATGCTATCGCCTATGATGACCTATTCAAGTGCACCAGGAGTCGAAGATACACTTTAGATGAAGTTCTCAGTTTACTTATGGTATTTGATATTTATTTGGTTTAGGATGTTGTTAATTTTTTCGCTTGATCTTCCTACCTTATTCTCTATTTTCTGTAGTGGCGATCCCCTAACCTGAAATAGGAAGGGTTTAAATATTTTTATATAACGGAAATTCTCTTGTTGATCAGGGACACAGATTTGAACTGGGAAAAAAGGATTTGCAATTGCCGCTTTACAACTCAACCAGATCTCCAAAATAATACAAATTCAAAGGGATTTTCTCCTATTTCTATTGATAAAGCAAGCGTAAAGCTTTCAGTCACAAAAGCAAAAATCTCGAGACAAAGTGCAACCATTAACTACAATTACAAATTTCTAAATCTTAATCGAAAATAAAATGATTTTTTCTTAATAAGATAAAAACATCTAGAACTTGAGCACCCAATCAAGGTCATAGTCGAAATCCTCACTATCATCACTATTGTAACTATAGTTACTATCCTGATTATCATTACTAGCTAGGTATAATACTATAAGTGGTACCCTCTCTATCATCAAATGTTTTCTCTTCACTTTCATTCTCATCAACATTAAAACCCTTTGGATGTGTAGGTTGTGCTGCTGCATAGGTCTTCAGTCGAATACCATTTTTTAAGTAGTATTTTTTTGGTCTACTTAGATAAATTGACAAATAAACACCACACACCCACTATCACTGCTCATATCCAAGTCCGCACCAAGAAGCCGACATCCCCATTTTGCTGAAATTCTCAAGGCAACCAACACCGAGGAACCCCAATTTGACCTTTCATGCACTGCTACAGAAATGTCATTTAACATTGGTTAAAAAAGCCATTTCTTTTAATAAAAGTATAATTGGGTCCCAATTTTTAAGATTTGAACAAGTTCTCAAAATTGTTTGAGTGTCCTACTATGCCGTTGTATAGTTGCGTCAAGTAATCACTTTTCCGTACCTTACCATCTAAACATACTTATATCTTCATTTAGAACATAATATTTTAAAGATACTTGCTCCTTATATAGTAGGATATGCTAATTAATTTTATTTTATTCTATTTTATTAATGAATTTGATTTTGCAAATTTTATTTTAATTAAAATAGTTTTAAAAGGAAGTGATTTTATTATTCTCCCCTTGTTTTTGGTTTTCATATTCACTAAAGAAAAATTAGAGAAAAGAATTTCTAGTATTTTCAGAAATTTAAAAAATGTCAAAATCGTTTTGATTATTTCCAAAAGTACCTCCTTAGCTAGCATTTTGTCATCTCTTTATCACAATTTTTTATAACAAGTGTCTTCAAGGTTTGTAACAAAAAAGAAGAGTCTTCTAGTTTCTTCTTAGAAATATAAACTGAATACATATTCTAAAAAATGAAAACAAAGTATTTTTAGAAAGTAAAAAACACTTTAAATATTTAAACTTTGAAAATAAGTTTGATGCTAAACTCAACTTAAAACTTTCAAATCAATGAAAAAACTACTTTTTTTTTCTTTTCACCAATATGATATTTGACTGCAATTTTATTTCTTGAGAGAAAACATACTTGTATTTTGACCAAAATCAACCTCTTTTTTTAACTAGGTCTTTCCATGAGTGATTGAGAAGATAAAATCTCTCGAGTGAGATTGACCTATATGGGTGACATGATTCTCCCTCAAAATTTTAATCAACAATGTTAATTATAATACTTCCACTATGAATCAACTTCCATGTTTCCCTTTTCCGGAAATTTCATCTACCATCAACATTTCTTTCCACCACGCACCTTGCACAACTATGAAACCATTGCCCTGTGCGCAATTATGGACTCGCAATCCTTGGAGCAATTTGTCGGACCTGCTCCCCTGGACAATTTTTCTTTACATGCCCAAAATTGTTTCCCCTCAACACCTTATGCAACCCCGACTGTATCAACAAATCCTTGACTTGAATTTTCCACAAGGCAAAATTGATTTTTTTCACCAAATTTCTCCATGTCAAACTTCATAGCACTTGAAAAATTTAACATTCCAGCTGTATCAGGAAAAAGAGGTGGGTCACAATGGACACGCTTAAATATCAAGTCTTTCCTTAGCCAGAACCGTTCCCAAAGAATACTTTCACAGTATCAAACTTCACAGAGCATACTAAGAAGTGTATAACCCACCGAACCAAAAGCTCTGATACCAGTTGTTGGGGAGTCCGGGGGAGCAACAGGAGCAATAATGAGCTAGCCAATGACCTGGACCAGCAAGAGACCTAGACGCCACATCTCCACCCAAAACCTTAAGGCATTAGGTATATGGGTCCCCTCTCTTATATCCCCTTCATTTAGTTCATTTCTAGCCATGTGGAACTAACCACTCACACTTGAAATACCAACAATCTCCCCCCTCAAGTGTGAGTCACCCACCTTGCTAGCATTGATCTAGACCAGGATCCACTCACCTCTCCCCCTATCGAGCCGAACCTAGGCTTTGATGCCACTTGTTGGGGAGTTTGGGGGAGCACCGAGAGTAACAACGAGCTAGCTAATGAACCAGTCCACCAAGACACTTGGACGCCAGATCTTCACCCAAAATCTTATGGCGTTAGGTATATGTAGAGGTGTTCACAGGTTGGTTTGGATGGATTTTGATAAATCCGTTATCCGAACCAATCATATTTAATTGGTTTGGGTTGGTTCGGATGGGCTCATGGGTCACGTGTTAACATCAAATTTTTAAAACAAAATTTAAATTGATTACTTCTTCTTTGAATTAATTCTGCTCAACCCAAGATTAGAATAAAAATATGAGCGTGTATAAATCGTTTTTTATAATATAAAGGGGGCATAAAAGCCCAAAAGAGATTACACTGAGATTAGTCTAGGAGTAGTAACTCCACTAGCATCTTGAGCAATAATTTGCTTGATACAATCAGGGGGTGGGAAAGGTAATATAGGGGTGTTATCAGCAAGAGAAAAGCCCAGATTAGCCAGCCCATCAGCAGCCCGGTTGGCTTCCCTGTAGATGTGAGAAAATTTGATGGCCCAGTTACGGGAAAGGAGCTTCTGGATACGCCTAGTGATGTTGCAACATTGGGCGTTGCCTTCACCAGTGTTCTTCAAGGTAGCCACCACAGCTTGTGAATCGATGGAAATCACAAGGTGGGAAAGCCCCAAATCAACAGCGATAGTATGACCCACAAGCACTCCCCAAAGCTCCGCCATGAAAGCGTTAGAACTGCCCAGCTTCCTAGCAAACCCGAGGATCCAGTTACCTTGGTGATCGCGAAAAACGCCATCGCAAGCTGAAACGGAAGAGGAATTTTTGGCGGCACCGTCACAGTTGAGGCTAACCCCCCAGGATCTGGGGGGTTCCACTTGATGTTGAGCTGACAAGGAGATCGACAGCTAGGGTTGATGATATTGTTGCTCTTGGTGAAGAAAGCACTGACGAAGCTTCGAATAATCTCTGCAGCGTTGAAGGGTCTTCTGAAATCAAGGTCGTGCTCATCACGATTACGCCAGAGCCAAAGATGGTAGCAAGTACTGGCCCAAATGGAAGGCCAGGGGTGGTTGTGGTCAGCTATGGTGGAAAGCTTGAAGTTAAAGAGAACCAATCCTTCAATTGGCCACTGTAAAATCTGGAGGTATGGCGAGCAGGAAGAAGGTGACGCCAATTAGCAGAAGCTTTGGAGCAATCTCTGAGGACATGCAGAATGGTCTCACTCTGATTGGTGCAGTGCTTGCAGTTAGGATTCGAGCCATTCCATCTGCTACACAGGGCTTTGGTGGGGAGTCTACCATGAGCAATTTGCCACACAAAGCAGAATCAGGTCAAGGGTATCAAAGCCGCTAATCAAGGAGTAAGCACTAGCTATGGAGAACAAGCCATCTCTAGTGCTAGCCCAGATACGCCTGTCTGGACCATCATCCACTTTGGGAGCAGGAATGTCTCTAATGAGTTTTTGATGCTCATCAGGTATGATTTCTTCAATAAGCTCCAAATTCCAATTACCTGTTTGACTGCTAAGATCAGAAACAGTTAAATCAGTAAGATCCTAATCTTTCCATTGCATTATATATATATATATAAACTTTAATAAGCCTTTATAATCTTTTGACACAGAGTTTGTAAAATCCTAATTTCTTATAAAGGGAAAGACATGATCAGTAGCTTATTATACAACTATCAGTAGCTGGTTGTGTTGTGAAACGTGATTTGGAATTTGGGAATGGGATGAATGCAATGATTTTGCCTCAGAAATAAATGTACAGTTTGTCAACGTTGAAGAAGAGTATAATACTAATTGACGTAGCAACGTTGTCACGGTTTGGTTCGGGTTTAATTTTTTAAAATGCGTTATCCAAATCAAACTAGTACGAGTCTCTACGGGTTGGTTCGGATTTGATCCGATCACAAAAATTGTCCAAACCAAATGCTTCGGTTTGGATTGGACAGTAGATTGGTTTGGATTTACCTAGACCACTGAACACCCCTACGGTATATGGGTCCCCTCTTTTATATATTTTTCATATAGCTCATTCATAGTCGATGTAGGACTAACTACTCACACTTGAATTCCCAAGATTAGTTAATATTATTTTATATGTTAGCATGCATTAGGAAAACAACTAATTATCCGTAAAGAATTCAATATTACATAGTAATTGATTTTGGTTCGGCCATTAAAACCTCTCTCTAATGATTTTCAATTTTTCAAATTCAATTTCACACTCAAGATCAAAAGAATTATCATGTTTTAACTAAGTTTGAGAAAACTTCCAATATGATTTTAAGTTATTATTAAAGAATGATATATATATATATATATATATATATATATATATATATATATATATATATTCAAATATATGTATATATTAAAAAGAAAATGGAGCCAATAAATATTGGGACCCTGGATAGTTTCCCCAGGGCCACCCACCAGAGTGAGTAACAAACATTCTTATATGTATGCATTCCTAGGATATGTCCAAAGATTTCATTAAGGAAACAATGGTTCGTGGAAACAGGCAGCCTCATGAGTTAATCATTTTAATAATTGTGTTATTTTTCTAGTTTCAATCGCGTCATCACCTTGTTTTCACATAAGGAAATTTATACAGAGATGATAACAAAATAGGGACAGGCACATGATTAACATTAACATTAACATGTTTTTAATGCCGACTTCGAAAATGATGAAACCAAATATAATAATTATAATTGAGAGAGGTTATTGGAGGTTGAGGGTGGCATGTGGAATAGAGGTGAGGAAGGGATATGTCGGTACAAGTTATACTTGTTCCCTAATCAGACCCTGAATTTTTATATGGTCATTTTTAGACCATAACCCGTTCATAGATCCGAACAAACTCGATGTTTTTTGAGGTAAATTAATATCGTGTCTATTTAGGACGAGAACGGATTGGTCTGAAGGACAATTGAAACAAAATTATAAAATGATCACTCAAATATGACTAAAAGCTAGAAGTGGAAAATTGACATTTTTGTACTTTACCAAGTATTCAAACTCAAAACATAACTTTTACAATAGTACTTTATGACAAGGTTTCCACTTAAACAAACATAGATTTCAAATTGAATATCTTATTTATAAAACTCTCATTAACAATTAATGTACAGACTTAACAATTAGTGGTGATGAGTAAGTGACGGGGTGGGATGAGTTATACCTAACCTGAACCCGTCCCTAAATTTTGGTCGGGTCAATTCTTTGGATCCTAACCTGTCCTTAGACCTGAACAAACTTGAAGTTTTGTAAATTAAATGGGACAAAGACTGAACGGGTGTTGCTCACCCGTCTTTGGGGAAGTAGGGGTGTTTGTGGGTTGTGTTAGGTTAAATTTGACCAAATCTCATACTCGAACTAACCAATTGCCATGGTTTGGAATGAGTGTCTAATCTGTACTCTTAACGCTAAAATCGAACCAAATAGAATCAAACCAACAGGATCATCAATTGATTGGATTGGGTTTGCGGGTCATGTTAAAAAATAAATTGAAATTTAATAATAAAAACAATTCAAAGAGCAAAGTGTTTTAAAAGCCAAACTAACTGAGCGGTTGAACCAGTAAAACCAGAACACAACAGTATATCAATCATCCGGGTTTGGATGATTTAAAACGGCTGAACCAGGACTTAGAGGTCTCGTCAGTTCGACATTCAATTTGGTTTTAAAAACATTGCTTTTGGTACTTGAACATTCAAATATCAAAAAATTCTTATATGTAAATTGAATATAACACGTCATCTATGCTTAAAATTCATCCACAATTTGAATCAAGTCCATCAACAAATACATATTAGCTAAAGCAAAAGGGAAAGAGTCAGGAGATCTCAATTTGAATGAAGAAAATCTCTATTTAACTTCAATTTTTACAAAAATAAAAATTACAATTGTAATAAGGAAATTATATTTAACACACACACACACACACCACCCAAGGGGGTTGGGTTTATGAGTTCACGGATTCAAAATGTCAAATTTGCAACCCAAGCCAAACACCTTTGGGTTTGAATGAGTTGGTTCGTGTTGGACCCAAATTTTATTGGGTTGGATTAAAATACAGGTGAGTTGGTTTGAATGGCCGAGTTCGCAAGTTGACCCGTACTCGTGAATACTCCTATGTGTAAGGATATCTTGAAGGCAAGTATGAAAGTTGTTGTAGGTGACTCTGAAGGTGGGTAATATGGCCTTTCTCTTTTTGTTGGGATGATAAATGGATGAAAACTCTCCCTTACAACATTTTTCCCTAAGGTATTATCTATCTGAAATCAAGAGAGTAAGGTTGTCGAGATGGGCGCCTAGGGTGGGCGGGCTTGGGAGTGGAGCTTCTCATGGAGAAGAGTTTTATTGTCGGTGGGGCTTCTCTTAGACGTACTATCTCTGGAAATGATTTCTCCTACTGAGAACATGTGGTGTTGGGAGGCGATTAAATTAGGGGTATACTTGGTGAATAGGTGTATGAGTTAATGTCCCTCAAATGGCCATGAGGTTGTCTTTGGAGGCATATCTGTTAAGCAGTGGAAGAGTTGTGCATTGTCCAAGGTGTGGTAGCATTTACATGGCTCCTTCTTCTAAATAGACTCCCATCTTTGGCTAACCTATTCTGGAGGGGGTCATCTGTGACATGCATGCTATCGCCTATGATGACCTATTCAAGTGCACCAGGAGTCGAAGATACACTTTAGATGAAGTTCTCAGTTTACTTATGGTATTTGATATTTATTTGGTTTAGGATGTTGTTAATTTTTTCGCTTGATCTTCCTACCTTATTCTCTATTTTCTGTAGTGGCGATCCCCTAACCTGAAATAGGAAGGGTTTAAATATTTTTATATAACGGAAATTCTCTTGTTGATCAGGGACACAGATTTGAACTGGGAAAAAAGGATTTGCAATTGCCGCTTTACAACTCAACCAGATCTCCAAAATAATACAAATTCAAAGGGATTTTCTCCTATTTCTATTGATAAAGCAAGCGTAAAGCTTTCAGTCACAAAAGCAAAAATCTCGAGACAAAGTGCAACCATTAACTACAATTACAAATTTCTAAATCTTAATCGAAAATAAAATGATTTTTTCTTAATAAGATAAAAACATCTAGAACTTGAGCACCCAATCAAGGTCATAGTCGAAATCCTCACTATCATCACTATTGTAACTATAGTTACTATCCTGATTATCATTACTAGCTAGGTATAATACTATAAGTGGTACCTCTCTATCATCAAATGTTTTCTCTTCACTGTCATTCTCATCAACATTAAAACCCTTAGGATGGTTATTGAGGAGCTAGTTCAGAAATACTATAATGAAAGCAACATAAGAGTTTTTCGCTAGGTTTTAAAGTTATTTTACTGAGTAGAACAAGAAAATTACTCTTGTTCAAAAATTATACATAAATTTTATGATTTATTATAAGGGTCCCTCTAATATGGACCTTTTTAAAAAAGTCCACTCGTGGACCTTTACAATTTTTAGTAAAAAATGAACTTTAGAATAATAAAAAATGAAAAATAAAAATAATGTTTTATTTAAAATTACTAAAAATGGTAAAAATTCACCGGTGGACTTTTTTTAAAAAGGTCCATATTAGGGGACCCTTTATTATAATACTAGGGGAAAGACGGGCCCGGAGGGCCCGTCTTTCATGTGTTGGTATGTTGGTGTGTTAGTAGGTGGTTTTATTCTTTTTTATTTTTTATTAGAATTAGAAATGTGTTGGTGAGTTTGTGGGTAGTTATCATTACAATAAGGGTATTTTGGTCAGAAAAATCTGACACCAAAATGACAGTTTATTTTAGAATTCACTTTATTAATAGTTATAGATTATAACTTTTGTTATTAATTGCTTTGATTATGCTTTTTATTTTGAAGTTTTTGTTATTTTAAAGGCTTAAATATATGTTTAGCCATGCAAATATGGTCATAATTCAGGTACGCCCCTGTAAATAAAAACTTTTAAAAAGATCTTGCAAAAACCAAACACTTTCAGTTTGGTCCCTTTATTAACTTTCCGTCCAAAAAACATGACGTGGCTAACAGTGATGACGTCAGCACAAATGTTAGTGCCACGTGTCAACATTTAATTAGGCATCATTGCCACGTGGAACTGATCTGCCACGTCAACACCCCATGTCATCATGGCCATGTCACACTCACATGTCCCACGTCAGCAACCAATGGATGGCTGCAACGTGGCACTCGCATGGAAATGTGGGGAATCTTTATTACTAAAAAAATGTAACAATTTGGGGAACATGGGTGTTGAACTCATGACCATAAGCCACTTGATCTTTTAGTAAGTTGAGTCAACTGTTAATATATTTTTGGTCGAGACCAGGATATCCACCATTAAACGCAGTCAACTACTAATATATATTACATAATAAATTTGATTAACAAAATAAAAAGACGAGCTTCATCTTCCAAATCTGTAACCATAAAAACCTCTGGAAAAGGAAATAAACACAAATCTGGGAAAATCGAAATTGATGTGGAAAAGGAAACAAACACAAATCTTAGAAAATCGAAATAATTCATCTTCTTCATTTGGAAACTAAACACACACACAAACAGATCTTGAATCCATAACTTGAATAAATTCTCTTCATAACGAAATCTTGGAGAGGGGTTTTAAAGGAAAAAACGAAGTGGGTTTGAAATCTGCAAAACAAAAAGGGAGATCGAAAATACCAAATACATGAACGAAATTCGAATCTGCAAAACGAAATCCGAAATCAAAAGAATCTAAGAACGAAAAAACGAATTTTAAATCTGCAGATACGAAATCTTGGAGAGGGGGTTTAAAACTCTGATTATCCATGAATCTTGGAGAGAAAAGGAAAATCTGGGTTTTCATTGAAGATCATGATATGAAGAAGATGAAGATAGGAATTATGTAACAATTTTTTTTGTTGGCATAGTAATCATCAATTAGCTGAATGGAATACTTTTTAGGAAAGAGAGTAATTATTGATTTAAAATTCAGAATATAAAAATGTCCCAGGATTGCGGTGAATCGCAATAACGGAATCTAAATATTCCTTTGCTATCCTTTATTTTATCTTGAAATTATTCTAAGGACAATGTATTCTTTTGGTGTAATTCCAGTTTCCTTTCGGAATACTAGAACGTGTCTCGAAACAGTGATCAAGCCTATTTTCATGATTGATCACCGCAGAGACCCATTAAGTACAACATTGTTGTCCCAAGACGATCAAAAGCATTTTCATGTTTGATTGCCTTGTCTAACCTTGTGGATCCAATGTAAAGCTTGACCTCTCGATACTTCGCTTAACATTTGTTATATGAATTATACAACGAGGTTAGATTAGGATTAATTTCTAATAAGATAAAGTCTAGCCTTGGAATTGATTTAGGGATCCATTATTGGATTGTGTTCCACAATCCCAAAACTAGAAGATCTACTCACACATGATCATAGTAGATGAGGGAGAAGAAATAGAAAGCATAAAATATAAATTGCGAAATGTAAATAACGAGAATGTAAAGAAAGCGATAAAGAGCGGAATTGTAAAGCGCAAGAAATTGTAAAGAACTGAATATAAAGAACAGAATTGTAACGACTGAAATGTAAAAGGAAGCAATAAACAAAGACAGAATTCTAGAGAGCAAAAGCTTAAACAAAACTTAGAATATCAAAATAGCAAAGTGTGTAGGTATACAAGTGAAGTTGGAACCCCTTTTGCATCTGAAATGAGGGCTTTATATAGCCTATGATCAGTGGAGAATGAAATAAATTCGCATAAGTAATCACTAAAAACCACTAAGAGAGGAAAATGGAGAGTTTGAAACTGATTTCTGCATGCTGAAAGGTCAGCACGGGTTGTGCCAAATCTAGCACGGGTCGTGCCATGTCTTCAGCTTGAAATTCCCTTGGCGCCTTGGCTACACACGAGTCGTGCAGAACATGGCACGGATCGTGCCACTTTCTCAAGTACTTAGCACTATTTTTTTTCCTTGTTTTGCACCATTCTTTCTTGCTTAGAACCATCCTTTATTCTCTTTTGATCTTTGGCCTTTTTCATACATAATTCATTCCTTTCTTCATTGTACTCTCTGAAAATAAAAAACTAACATCTTGTAGTAAAATAGCTCAATAATAGAACTAAATTCCCACAATCTTTATTCAAATTAAACACTAAAAACACTCTATTTTTGGACTTATCAAACTCCCCCATGCTTGAACCTTTGCTTGCCCAGAATCGTGTAATTTGATTCCTTAGTTGAGCAGTTTTGCTTGGGTGAAAGAATCTAGCAAGGAATGCTTGCCTCAGGTTATTCCAAGTTGTGACAGATTCATTAGGTAAGGAGTGAAACCAAGCTCTGGCTTTATCCCTTAATGAAAAAGGAAAAAGTTTCAGCCTTATGGCTTCAGGAGTCAATCCATTCAATTTTAAAGTGCCACAATACTCAAGAAAAATTGAAAGATGAAGATTCGGATCATCAGTAGCTGATCCAGAAAATTGATCCTGTTGGACCATAGAAAGTAAAGACGGTTTGAGTTCAAAATTATTAGCATCAACATTTGGATGCACAATAGCACCATGGGGCTCTGCCGTAGAAGGCGTAGCATACTCTTTGAGAGTACGATTTTGATTAGCAGCCATTCCTCAGTTATTGTGCAATTCTCTTCTTCTTTGGTGTAAGAATCTTTCAATCTCAGGAATTGGTTGAACAATATCTTCGAGATTTGGGACTCTTCGCATTCAAAGAACAAGAAAATCCAAAAAGTAACAAAATAAAACAAAAATTTCCAGTCTAACCGGTACCAAAAAAGTCGATTAATATCACTAACTCCCCGGCAAGGGTGCCAAAAACTTGATAGGCCCGCAAGCGCACGGTTCTACCGAGTAGTAAAAAGTATCGCTCCCACAGGGAGTTAAGCAATTACCAATCTAATTTTTTAGTTTTGATTAGCTGAATGGAATATTTGTTAGGAAAGAGAGTAATTGTTGATTTAAAATTCAGAATATAAAAATGTCCCGGGATTGTGGTGAATCGCAATAACAGAATCTAAATATCCCTTAGCTATCCTTTATCTTATTTTGAAATTATTCTAAGGACAAGGTATTCTTTTGGTGTAATTCTAGTTTCCTTTCGGAATACTAGAACGTGTCTCGAAATAGTGATCAAGCATATTCTCATGGTTGATCACCGCAGAGACCCATTAAGTACAGCCTTGTTGTCCCAAGACAATCAAAAGCATTTTCATGTTTGATTGCCTTCTCTAACCTTGTGGATCCAATGTCAAGCTTCACCTCTCGGTACTTCGCTTAATATTTGTTATATGAATTATTACAACGAGGTTAGATTAGGATTAATTTCTAATTAGTTAAAGTCTAGCCTTGGAATTGATTTAGGGATCCATTATTTGATTGTGTCCCGCAATCCCAAGACTAGAAGATCTACTCACACATGATCATAGTAGATGAGGGAGAAGAAAAAGAAAGCATAAAATATAAATTGCGAAATGTAAATAACGAGAATGTAAAGAAAGCGATAAAGAGCGGAATTGTAAAGTGCAAGAAATTGTAAAGAACTGAATATAAATAACAGAATTGTAAAGACTGATATGTAAAAGGAAGCAATAAACAAAGACAGAATTCTAGAGAGCAAAAGCTTAATTAAACAAACCTTAGAATATCAAAATAGCAAAGTGTAGATATATAAGTGAAGTTGGAACCCCTTTTGCATCTGAAATGAGGGCTTTAAATTGCCTATGATCAGTGGAGAATGAAATAAATTCGCATAAGTAATCATTAACTAAGAGAGGAAAATGGAGAGTTTGAAATTGATTTCTGCATGCTGAAAGGTCAGCACGGGTCGTGCCAAATCTAGCACGGGTCGTACTATGTCTTCAGCTTGAAATTCCCTTGGCGCCTTGGCTACGCACGAGTCGTGCAGAACATGGCACGGATCATGCCACTTTCTCAGGTACTTGGCACTATTTTTTCCTTGTTTTTCACCATTCTTTCTTGCTTAGAACCATCCTTTATTCTCTTTTGATCTTTGGCCTTTTTCATGCATAATTCCTTCCTTTCTTCATCGTACTCTTTAAAAATAAAAAACTAACATCTTGTAGTAAAATAGTTCAATAATAGAACTAAATTCCCACAATCTTTATTCAAATTAAACAATAAAAACACTCTATTTTTGGACTTATCACCATTTGAAACTTGAATAGAGCCGTTTGGAGTAACCAATGGTCCACAGGAGTGATGTGATGCAAGATAGAAAAGTTGGCAGCTTTTGAAGTTTCTCAAGCTTAGCTTTTTACTTGATCTGCACATCTGAACTTTCTTGAGCTGACTTTGTACTCTCCTCTGATCCTACTAAGTAGCTATCACTTAATTTTGTACTTCTTGGCCACGCTGTTCCAGCTTGCACGAAGCTTCTCAAGCTTCCTAGTATGAAACAAACACTTTAAATGCAACAAGGGAATAATCATGTATTCCCTCTTTTAATGCTTGAAACATTCCATCATATTTATTGCTTGGATTCTTCATTAATGCAACTAAAGAACATTCAAGATGAGTTAATGTGTTTGTCTTAAATTGGTTACATTTTCCAGTAACCTTCTCAAGCTCCATTCTTCTTTCACATTAACCTTCTCAAGTATGAACTTATACTTCTAAGATGTTTGTGAGGTCAACCTTCTTTTGACTTCTGGTCAAACCTTTTGTTGACTTTTGGTCAAACCTTTTGTTAACTTTTGGTCACACTTTTTGTTGACTTGTTTTAAGCTTCTCATAATTTAACATTCTCAAGGCCTTTCTACCCATGTATTTTACCAACTTGTTAATGCACGGTAGGGCCATACTTTGCTATGTAAGGAGACCTGTTCTTAACACTTAGCAAGCATTGTTAGATCACACACACTTTATTAGAAAACCTAAATCTTACTTAGTTTGTATCATCAAAATCTAGAAAGGGATTCTTATTCCAATAGTAAATTAGACTTTTAACGTTGGTTCTTTAAACAATCGGCATAATATAGTGCTTTTGAATGCTTAAAAAATCACATTAAATATGGTTTTTAAGTCGATTATTAGTCAAATCGGCATTAAAATGTACATTTTTTTATAAATAATGTTTTTTCAGTTTCCAGTTCAACAATACTTATGAAACAAGAACATTGCAAGTAATAAAGTAGAAGAACCCAATATTAATAAACAAGTTTATTCCCATGAACTTTCATGATATACACTTTGTCGGTATAAAATATAAAAGTACCAAATACAGAATTACAATGAGAAAAATACATCTCAACCTAGGTTGAACTTGTTTTCCTTTAGAATCACAACTAGTTAAGCGTTTATAATGCTGAAGAACAATCTCAGAAGTAGAGCATCTTTGGGAGATGGTTACTGTTATTTTAGGCAAGGTTACTGCTTCAATCTCAGAAGGAAGGCATCTTTGGGATGATTAATGAAGGAGAGTGTGACACCCTCTACCCCGTCATGGCATTTTAATAGCATAAATAGAAAGAATAAAACAACCAAAACAAAATTATGACTGAAACAAAAACTTTAATCCAACGAGGTAAAGTTGTCCCATTCACAAACTTGCGGAAATAAAAAACTATAAATGCATCAACATCTAATTAAAACAAATAATCCAATCCCCGATGTCACAACGGTTCAGAGCTAACCCTTATAAAACACATCGGAAAATAAACTTCCAAAACATAAACTAGCTAATCCTAACTGCGGATAACTCCGAGAGCAAAATCACTCCTCGGCTCCATCAACTTCAACATCTGCAAGCACATCCTCTATACATACACAATGGTGTATGCATAGCCACAACAAAGGGGTTAGTCATCATACACTCAAGTAGTTTTTATTGTAAGAGAGATAGATAAACAGTGCTCTTTATAACAACAACTTGACAGAATAACAAAGCATCACATACAGCATTTATGAGAACATATAAAACTAACAACAACTAAATGCACTACCATGTGAAGATGTATTTACTAAGACCGTCACTACATGCAAGTGGACCAACTACAACGAGGCCGGGATACCTTGCCCGTTTCGGAATACCTTGTCCGTAATACCTCATCAACAACAGGACCGGGATACCTTGCCCGATAGCGCCCTACTAACAACAAAGACGACACAAACAGGACCGAGATACCATGCTCGAATGGGATACCTTGCCCGATAACGCCCTACTAACAACAACGACGACGACACAAACAGGACCGAGATACCATGCTCGAACAGGATACCTTGCCCGATAACGCCCCCTTAACAACGACAACAAACATCAACAACAACAGGAACAACAATAACAACGACAATGTGGACACCATGATGCATGAACCTATTCAAATGTGGTGTCTAACAACATCAGCAACAGCAACAGCTTAAGCACTTTAGTAAAAGTACTATTGAACAACAACAACAACAACCATTTGACAACTTTGGTATAAGGTATAATACTATTTAGCAACAACTTAGCAATTTAGTATCTAGTGGAATACTATTTAACCAGAACATCAAACAACTTAATAAATTTACATCGTCAACGACAACAACAATTTAGCAACTTAACATCAGTAGCAACAACAACAACTTAACATCAAAATAACAGCAGCAACAACTTCAACCAGCAGCAACAACGACCAGAACTTTACCACTTAACATCATCATAATCAACAACAACAACGACTTAACAACTTAACATCAACAACAACAATAACTTAACAACTTTAGTATCTAATGATACACTAATTAACAAGAACAACAACAACAATGATACAACAACAAGAGCAACCAGAATATCATCAACAACAATAACAATACCAACAACTTAACAACTTTAGCATCTAGTGTAATACTACTTAACAACAAAAAGAACAAAAACTTAAACAAGGACACCGGCAACAACAACACTATCATTCATTTTTCCAACAATCATATAGGTTCCTAAATATCACTAGTAGTAACTTTTCCCATCACAATGGCAATGGTACTAATTCGCTTAAGGCTGAGCGAAATTCAGGGATCATGGGACATCCCTATTGCTCATCTTCTCATCCACTTACTACTAAAGAGTCAAACTACCCCCTTACCTTGATAAAAGTACTCTGTGGTATCAACAAGAACAGGAAAGTCTGCCGGTAGCGACAGTCCAGCACTCAACAGGCACAAAGGAAATTCCACAGGTTGTATAGAGAGTGAAATACGGCTGGACAAAAGCAATCGTAATTATAAACTAATTATTTCTGGAATTTCTAAAACTACAACAAAGTATAAAGGAACAAAACTGAATTACGGTAACTGTCTCACCAAAAAAGGGGTCCGACGTCAACTTCACCGAAACGAAAAAGAGACTAGTGCTTCCCGAAGGTTTCGACGCGTAGAATCCGAAAACGACGTCCGTGTTTCCAACCGGAAACTGTGGTGGTCGGAAAGCGCGAAATACAGTCCGCCCAGAGTGAAAATACGTGACAACCAGTGCTTCCTTTGATGAAACGGAGGTTGGAAACGGATTCAGAGGGCAATTTCGAGTTGGTATGTGGAATTTGGGATGTTGCCGTGGCTTGTGGAGTGAGAACACGATGAGAGAAGGGGTTGCTCTTAGGGTTTTCATTTTTTTTCTGTACAGGTTAACGCAAGGAAGAAGAAGAAAGAAGGTGGGTCGGTTGTAGGGTTCACTGGGCCTGGGCTGCGTGGAAATGGACCACAGGGTGCGACTATCAATTTAATGGGGCTGTATGCATAAAAAGAGCTTAAAATCCTATTTAAATCATTTTTAAAACTCAATTTCACTACAACTATTATTTTAACACCTCAATAGCCCAAAATAACTGATAATAATAATTAACCAATAAAATACTAATATTTATGAAAATAAAATAAATATCTAATAACACTCATATAATACCAATAGCATATAAAAAGACTTTTAAATGTGATTTCAACTAATTTTAATAACTCAAATACAAATAATTTACTCTAATTAATTCGAAATAGTTCATAGAACAACAGATATTATACGAACCACAACGCTCAAAAATCGGGCTGTTACAGAGAGCATCCTAGGGAGATGGAAGGAAAGCATCTTCGGGAGAATGTTGCTGCTCATTCAGGCAAGGTATATCTGTTGAGGAACCTTGTATATCCTTGTTCCCTTTTAAAATCTGTGTCCTTATTCAATAAAACTTCTTCGAGTTTATCAAAATCTTCCAACTTGAGAGCGAATGACATACAACTTGAGAATGATAAGCAAACGCGAACTGAAATTCCATATTTTTGAGCACACTCTTCTAATCCGCAATAGCGGGTCTTAGAGGAAACTCTTACAACCAGATGTGAGCTAAAGCAAACTGGGAAAACATTCTCATAGTAGAAAAAAGAATTTGTTTCAAGGGCACTACATTCGGGATAGTATTCAAAGTTAAATCATAAAACGAAAAGAATCAATGTTATAGTTATTGTCTTATACACAGATACATAAATAATAGAACATATATACAGATCCATAAATTATAAACACACACAGATCCATAAATCATTAAACATATATAAAAATCCATAAATTATAAACATATACAGATCAATAAATCCTAGAACATATAAACAGTCCAATAAATTATAAACAAAAACAAATCTATAAATCATAAACATATCTAGATTCGTAGAGAGAATGTGAATGAAAAGTACTAACCTTGCAAAGAAGAATGTAGTACAAATTGACAGTAAAACCACGTATTTTGACAAAGAACACGACATCCATTGTAAAATAAGAAGAAAAAAAGAACAAATAGAGTATAAGTCAAAAAAGAAAAAAGAAAATAGCGTGGGGGAGAAGCAGAACCTTCGCGGGGGTTTGAAAACATTTTTTGTCTCCCTCATAAGCCATAGGCGGATGTGACAGAGACAACATCCATAGAGGTGCCACCAGAGATGAAGCGAGCTCGAAAGAGCTCGACAATTGCACAAGAGAAAGAGAGAAATTAATGACGGCGAGAACAATGAAACATGATGGAATGGATGATGAGCACGAGGGACACAGAGAGAACAAAAGATACGGAGCGAAACGAGGGCTAGGGTTTTGAGTTTCGTTTGAAAAAGAGTGAGATAATGGACTAAACAAAGAGTGGACTGACGTTAATATCTATGTAAAGACTATACCACGCTGGTTGTTAACATACAATTGGTGTGGAAGTGTTTTTGTTAGAAGTTTTCTAAGGATGTTAACACCGGTTATTACTAAGAATCCGGCGTGGAAATGTTCGTGTTTATATCCTTTAAATTTGTTGAAAGAATCCACGTCGGATATTTTTGCATATTTTTTCATTAATTTAAGGTATACAAAAATATGCATAAAAAATGTTCGTGTGGAAGTTAAAGTATACATATTATTGCAATAATATGTACAAAGAATTTTGTTAACTCTCCATTAATTGTTCGTGTTAACAAAAATCCTAGTAACAAAAAATGCAAAAATCCTAGTATGTAAACAATTAATGGAGAGTTAACAAAATGTTCGTGTTAACAAAAATATGCATACAAAAATGTTCGTGTGGAAGTGCCTTCAATTATTGCATATTTTTGTTTTTTCTTCACTCTCCTTATTTCTAAATTTAACCTTGGTGTTTACTATTCTCTGACCGATTACCAAAAAAATCAGCAGATGTGTACAAAGAGAGATTCTAAACTTTCAAACTCGTTGGTTTAAAGTTCAGATACATGGTAAGGAATTTTATTTTTGTCTAATTCGTTGTCCTACTGAAACCAAAGCATCATATTCTTGATTGATTCCCTCAACTCTTGAATTCTGTTTACTATTTTTAATATTAAACCATTAAGCAAATGGGATAAAAAATTTCAAGAACTAAATTTGATAGATTTAAGGATTTTTTTTTATCAAATTAAGGGTTTAACTATGTACAAAGAATTTTTTTAATACATAAATGTAAAAATTATTTCTGTAAATCATAATATGTTAAGATAATAAACTTATTATTACTAATTAAGGCTATACTTTCCTCTAAATTTCACTATTTGAGAACTTCATAAATTATCTTATTAAGTAGTACTATACCCGTGCATCCGCATGGGTGATACTGTTTTTGTTATAATGTGCTATGAATCCATAAATACATTGAAATTTGGAAAATGTAATAAAAGAAAAAGGCATAAGCTAATGAAAAAAATTAAATTTCAAGATGCTTAAAAAAATTGTGTTGCAAAAAGTTTAAAAATTCAATATCGTCTTCAAATCTTAAAAACGGAGTAGAAATTAGAAAAAAAAGTGAGATCACAATAATATGAAAAATAGACATATGAGAGAAAAATAAGATACATTTAAAGTGAATCCATCGATATTGCAACCACCGCGATTGCCTCACCCCCGTGCTTGCTCCCTGTGGCCACCCTCGTAGTTACCACTACGCCCTAAAAAGATCAAGTTGCACAAAGTTAAAAAAAAAAGTTAGTACCTTTTTCAAATGTTAAAAAATAGAGTAAAATCAGGAAAAAAGAAAATGAGATGAAAATAAGATAAAAGAATATACATATGAGAGAGGAAGAAGATACAATTAAAGTGAACTCAATGACATTGCAACCACCAGTAAATAAACTAAAGGGTTTTTTTTTACCCCCATTTTTATGTTTTGGACCAAAATATCCTCATTTTTAAAAAAAAAATTGAATTTTCCGGAAACTAGTATGGTGGACCCGTGCGATGCACGGGTTGACGTATATGTATATATTAGTATTCTGATACTGCGGTCAAATAATTCAGGTAAATAGTGTGTCAATTTTAGTTTTCCTCTAATGAAAATTACAGCTGTTGGCAGGATTGGCTACTTACCAATGTGGTTATATATTTAAATAAAATTTTCTGGTGAATATATCAGGTTGTACAAAATAATGTTATGGGATTGTTTATTGTAGAAATGGGCTTATTTGTTATAGAATGCTCATTTATATGTGAATCGAGGCTTGTTACAAATTTGTATTACTTGTAATCATGAAAGGCTAACCTACCGGTTCATGGGTGTCGTAGGTACGAAGGTGTTGTTCATAAAAATGGTATGCAACCTCTTGACGAAGTCCAAATATGGTGGTGCCAGTGTGATCTGCAGCAATGAGATCAATGCCTTCCCTGTTACAAAAAAGAGGGGACATGACTAAGATGTTTAATCAAAGGTACACACATTTCATGGGAATTAAGTATTTCTTTATCAATAAAACATTTGACATGATATTATGGAAGGAGGGGTACGTTGTTGTTGACACGATGCCGATGATATGAGCCAGCACAACATACGGAACTTCCTATAAGGGTGTAAAGGTTAGACAAACAATAAGTGATTGTATAATACTTATTTACCATATAGTGCAAACATGGTTCAGTAGAAATTTATATTAGAGTGAAGGGATAATACCAGTGCATCTTCAGCAGTTTTCAACGTATCAATGTTGACATAATCGTATCTATCAAGAAAGTCGGAGAAGGAGGCCCTATGAAGGTCCATGAGAGGTAGTTGATATGAACACAATAAAAATCACTAATGTTTTCACGTAGGTATTTTTCCTCAAAACCAAAATTGTTGAAGAAGCTAACTATTGTTTTTCATGCCGTAGCATTTCGTAGTGCAGACCTTGTCAGGAAGCAGAGAAGAAATACTGGCAAATGCGTTTTTTTAGTTTTTAATTGGTAGGGTTGAAATTGTATAATAGTGGTAGTCATTTATTGGGGTGGATTCTTTTCCTCAATAATAAGGATTATTTACTATTCTGTTGCTGTGATTTATCAAGTCATTTATTCGACATAAATTGTTGCCTTTTTTGTCGGTTTTATGTTAAGGCTAATTTGATCATAACCGTCCAAATAGCAGCCGCAATTTTAAGGCCTGTAAATCGTTGATTTGGTATATGTGGAATGATCTTCTAATCTGTACCGTTGGTTTTACTTGGGAATCCCATTTGTCGTCCATCGAACAGTATTGCGGTGACGTGGAATTGACGTCATAATGTTGTCAGCAGTGTGAATTTCTGATGTGTCACTACAATTTTGTAATCCATGGTTTAGTATAATAAAAATATATAAAAAATGTATTCCGAATTTACACATAAATTCGGAATATATAAAAAAAAAATGTATTCCGAATTTACACATAAATTCGGAAATGTATATATTTTTTTTATTAAAAAATTCAGTTTAAATTAGTTAAAAAATCAGTTTAAATTAGACCATAACGACAGTAATTTAATAAAGTACGATAACGATAACAAACGTAAAAAAAACCGTAATATAATAAAGTCAATAAACCACGAGTAAATATACAAAAAGAAAACCAAAATAAATACATCTACAGATGAAAGTCTAAGTGTCCTAAAGCCTGAAGGAGACTATCATATACATCTGCTGGAATGCCTCCCTCATAACCCATAGCATCAAGTATGTGTCCAGCGGCAGCATCCATAGCATCCTGATAGGTCCATGGACTAACATCCTCAGCTACAGCCTGCTGATCTGGTACATGCTGCTCTGGTACATCCTCAGCTGCAGTCAGTCGTGGAATGGACACCCGCTGATACCATGGTAGATATCAATAAAACTAAAAGAATAAAAGTAATTAATTTATTAATTACCTGTAGCAGAGAAGCATATCCGCCAATCTGCCTAGTGTCCCAATAAGCGGCCAAGTTAAGCTGGTCGTACATATATGCCAGAGCAGCTGGACCCCAAGCCCACAGGCCACATATGTCGAAATTGCAAATGAGAACAATCCACTTAGCAGGCACGTACGTGTGACTCCTGTCGGAGAAGTTGGTGCCCCCCAACAAGTGTAGAATATAGCACCGTGCTGCATGATCAAACTGCCCCCGATGCATGTTATCTCTGTAGGCATCCTCTAAAAATCTGAATCTGAATGCCGGAGTCCTGCAGGAATTAAACTCGGTCCAGCAGGCCACCCCATCTACTCCGAGAAAATCCACCCCAGCCTGAACAGCCTCAGCATGTGAGAGATGTAGACGCTCAGCCAAATGATTGTCGGTAAGCGGCAAGTGGAGCAACGCAGCCACGTCGTCCAATGTGATGGTCATCTCCCCTCAAGGTGTGTGAAAGGAGCTAGTCTCAGAATGCCACCTCTCAACAAAAGCAGATACAAGCTCATGGTTGATGTTCTTGAGAGGTGTGGTGACCAACTGAAATAGTTTCGCCTGCTCCAACCATGCTGCAATATGAGGGTGGTGCACCTCAGGTCGAATAGTGGATATCTTCCCCCCGTGAGATGCAACCTTCAACGTACCTAGGTCCTGTAAAAAAATAAAAGTAATTAATAAATAATTTAAACTAATTAAATAATTTTTGGTAAAAAATAAATAAAGTTCTTATTATTACCTCCCCAGCCAGTAGCCGACTGACGCGGTGATCCATTAAGCGTTGCAACAAAGGCTGCTCAGCAGCAGCCTCAGCCTGATGCTCAACAGGCTCTTGTATATCTGGCTGCTCAGCCTGTGGTATCTCTAGTAGTGGTATGTCTGGCTGCTCAGCCTGTGGTATGTCTGGCAGCGGTATCTCTGGCTGCTCAGCCTGCTGTATCTCTGGCTGCTGAGCAGGCTGCTCTTGGTCCTGTCGCTGTCGGACACGCCTCCGACACTCAGAAGCGTGACCGGCTTGTCTAACCAATATGACCCTCGTCCTAGGATCGGGATCATCTCTTGGCAAAGGTCCAGATGCCTCGCCTGGCGCAAAGTTTCCTCCTCGACTGGTTGCCACTGAAAAACCAAAAACAATGAGTTAAAACGAAATTTTTTAAAAAAAAACTGTAAATTCGGAAAAATTTTCATTGAATTTTCCGAATTTACACGTAAATTCGGAAGGTTTTTATAAAAAATTTCCAGAAATACGCGTAAATTCGGAATGTAATTTTCGGATTTACATTCTGAATTTATGCGTATTTCCGGAAAATTTTTAAAAATTTTGAATTTTCATTCCGAATTTATGCATATTTTTGGAAAATTTATAATTTTTTCCCCAAAAATACGTATAAATCCGGAAAATTTAGGGAGAGAAACTCACTAATTTTTTGGATATATCTGTAAATGAGGAGAATTGTACTTTTTAAAGTTTTTTGAGGGGTATTTTGGTCCGTTTGCGTAAAATGGGGGTATGGGTGAGAATGTGGGGCAGTGTTATCAGAACCGGACCGGTCATCGAGCCGGTCAAGGCACTGGGTCCCTGGGCCTTTGGTCAGTCCGACAGGTCTTTGATCGGACCGCATGAGCCGGACACATTAAAAATTGACTTGATATGTATAAATTTGTACATAACAAAGCTATCAAAAAATTGTAATATATCTTAGTAATCTACAAAACAAATTCTCAACACAAAATTAATATAATTCTTCAAATTTACTATACAAGTTCAAATCCATAAGAACCATAAGTCCGTAACCACATCGTAAGTAATTAGTACCTAATTACATATACTTTACGTAAGATATATAATATATAAGAGGTGCAGCACCACCTTTTGTTGCAGGGTTCGCTTCCCGTAGGAAGCCGTTTTGTAACAAAAAACGTGAAAAATTAAGTTAAAAACAATTGAGCCGTTTATGCAAGCAGTTCGGACCGGGAAGGGCACCGGTTCCTGGTCGGGCCGGTTCGACCAGACTGGGCGGTCTGGTTTTGATAACACTATTGTGGGGGGTAAAAAAAAAGCCTAAACTAAATTTGCTTACACATTAAACATGTTTTTTGGTACAATTACACATTAAAGACGTGCTTTTAAAGTAAGTAAATATAATTTTCATGCAAATACATTAACTGAGTTCATGTTCGCAGTGCGGTTTGGTTCGGTTTTGAGACAAAAAGTGAATCGAACCGCAAGATAAAATTGAATGCAGTTTGGTTTGGTTCGGTTGGCTTCCTAAAATAAAACCTAACCAAACCAAATCAACACGGTTTGGATTGGTTCGATTTTTTCTAAGACATAACATAATTTAAAACGAGGTTAAAATTAACTAATATAAAAAATGACTAACATAAATCTTTAAGAAAAAATCTACTCAAATATATGTAGTTAATAAATTACTCTTTTTATTCTTTTAAAATAGCTAAGACAATGTTTAAAAGAATTTGAATTAAATATTTTATCGTAAATTTTAAATATAGCATAACATTATGGATTGTTTGTAAGTGAGTCACAGAACTAATTGAATTTAGGCTAGTAAGTGACTGAGAGTTGGGTTTTAGTTGCATTTGGGCTAGTAAGTTAGTAAGAAAGGTAGCAAGTCAATTAACCTTAATGTTACTTGCGGTTTGGTTTGGTTTGGTTTCTGTAATCAAAACCGTGAACCAAACCGAACCGCACGGTGCAATGAAAAAAGAAACCGAACTAAACCAATAAGAAGCGGTTTTTTGCGATTTTCGGTTTGGTTTGGTTCGGTTTGCGATTTTCTATTGGTTTGGTTCGATTTTGAACACCCCTAAGTTCATGTACACCTTAGTGGTGCTAAAAAATATTACAAAACCAATTCAAAAAAAAATTAAAAAAGTAAAAAGGAGCGTTAATGTTAAAGGTGTAACTAGGAAATTAGACCGTGCAACTAGCAAAAGACAAACAAGTAAAAAATGAGCCTACGATAGGCCACAGGCCAGGCTCAAGCCTAATACTTTTAATGCAGGCCAAGCCTAAGTCATGCAAAGCCTAGCTCGGCCCAGCCTATTCCCACCCCTAGTTGGCCTGCGTTGAAAGTATTAGGCCTGACCCTGGCCTGTCGTAGGCTCATTTTTTAGGTCTAGCCTGGCCTTATTGAAAGCCTGTTTAAAAGCCTATTTCACTATTTTTTTATAAAAAGCCTACGCCATTTGATTGGTGTATACTTTTGTAAATAGACTAAAAATCTAATATGTCAGTCAAATTAAGTTCTATTTTATATGGCATCCAATTAAAATTAAATTTTATATTATAACTTTAAATGTGCCAAAAAATTTGATTATGTTGATATGTTTAAATTAATAGAAAATATTTGAAAATTTATGATTTAATACAATATGTTAAATTTAATATAATAACGATAATATTAATAAAAGTATTTTTTATATTTACTTAAATAGGCCAGCCTAGTAAGCCTAAAAGGCTTTTTTGATGGCCTATGGCCTGACCTTTTAAGCTAAATAGGCTTTTTAAAAAGCCTTAGCTCGGTCTATTTAAAAAAAAGTCTGGCCTAACCTGGGTCTGACGTAGGCCCCTGTCGAACAGCCTGGCCTATTCCCACCCCTACAAACAAGTGTTTCAATTTTTACCTTGTATATTAATTTAAAAGAGAAAATTTAGGTATGGTTCCACAGTTGCAGTGTATCATTTTTCATTCACAACGTGTTTTAGTTATAAGTTACTCATATCATAAGTATTATAAACCATGGCTTTGTCCACATAGGCTGATAAGTAGGACCAATCAGAAAAAGCCACACACATCTCCAAATAAATACGTGGCATCCACCTCAGCTTTTATTGAAAACTAATTTCAAAATATATCTCAAAAATGAAGAATCAGGGGATCAAACCCCCTTCCTCACACTCACACCTTCCAACACTAACCATTTGAGCAACTACATTTTGTTGTAATTGAAGCGTATTATACAATATATACCATTTTTTTCCTTTTATTTCTAGCAAAACCTATTACCTACTAATAATATTTATTTATATGTATTTTAATACTTATTCAAATTTGTTATTAAATATGAGTAATTTTGTAATTCAAATTACTTATGATATATTACATATTTATATATCATATTTATTTGACATCTAATATTTACTTATGATATATTACATTTATATATCATATTTATTTGACATCTAATATTTTGTAATTCAAATTTGTTATTAAATATGAATAATTTTATTGATTTTCAAATTTGTTTTTAATTCAAAATTATATTAAATTTAAAAATATTGATTTATAATATCTTACATTTTTGAATTCTCATATTACTTTAATACCAAATTTATTGATATCAGGTCATGCGGGTCAATTACTTAACAGTAATTTGAAAAGCAGTGAGCCTGATTGAAAAGTCTTGCTCAGAGCTTCTTGAATTCTCGGAGGAGCTTTTAGTGTTTTAAATACGGATACTACTGAATATCCAACAATATCTAATACTTATTTATTGAATAATGTTGAATATAAATCCTATGGGTTTTGCTAGGAACATATCTGACCTCATTGGTAGGTTCTCCTCAAAGTTCATGTGAGGGACTCATCGAGAATATATTTGAGAAAACATTTCATGTTTGAGTGATTATGATTGATTAGGACTTGCTTAAAAAGTTCAAAGATAAATCAAATGTTGTTAAGGTGAAACGTAAATCTTGATTTTGAATAGCGTTCATAGTTTTAAGCTAAGACTTTCCAACAAACCATAATCCATAACATTACTTACACTGTTAGAGACAATGTCTCGATCGACAATGCAATAGGGTTTCGTGGATACAATTTCACAGCTTTCACCAAGAGAGAAACCCTAAGATAAAATAAAATTTGAACTAATGGTTCTTTCTTCGCACAGTCACTATATCCCACTAAATTTGGGACTTCTCTCAAACCCTATCGCGTGATGTGAAAAGCGGTGCTCTCTGTATTCCTTTTGTTTGCTCTCAATCTTTTTTTTATCATCACTCTCAATCTTATTCCTAATAGTGAGTAATACTAATTAGATTGCAATAGATCGTTCCATATTTAGTTTTTTTTTCCAAAATTTGATTAGTCGCTAGCAAAGTCGTTGGATACTAACAATATGATAAAAAAACCTAATCTAATGCATCATTATGCTTTTATTGATTATTAAGTAAAATATTTACCATTCTCCAACTATTAATTATTTTTGTCAAAAAAAACTATTAATTATTCAGTCATAGATGTTACAATAGAATGAATATATAAGGTTTAATAAAAAAATATATAATGTTCATATTAAAATAAAATATCATAAATTATTGTCAATTATAAAAAAAATTATACCTCTTTAATTATGGAGCTTTATAGGCAAATAAGATATGGGGAATAAATCCCTTTTAAAAAAGAAGATATGGGGAATAAGCAATACTAATATTGATATTCTAATTTCTTTTTGTATCTTGCTTTTAAACTTATAACATCAAATATTTTAGGTTTAATTACATTTTTGGTCCCCTATAATAGTTCATTCACGATTTTGGTCCCTTAGCCGAAATTGGTCAAACTAATGGTTGAAGTGGTACTAAGTTAAATGATGTGGCATCCCATGTTTTTGAGTGTTGGAAGCTGTTTTTAATTAAAACATAATATTTTATAACAATTTGTTTTTTTAAATAAGCAATAATAAACATTCCAATAATAAAGTATTTTTTAGTCTACTTTTTTCCAACTTACTGACTCTCTCTGCGATGAAGGTTCGGAGATAGCAAAGCTTGGTGTTATTCAAGGTGGAAGTTTGATGAAGATCATGAGGAAGATCTTAGAGTGCTTAAAGGATCTTTGTTATGTATACTTATGAATGAATGTATTGTTTCATCCTTCCCTCACATTCTGACACTCGACTAAACGAGTGCTTTCTACCTGTACGTGGGAATCTCGACGGGGACTGCCCACAGTGGAGCGTGAATGGGAAATTTTTCCATGTGAAGATGGGGACGAGAGAGATAATTCCCCCACTGTCAACTCTGGGATGAGGATGGGGACGGGGACCATTCAACTGTCTAAGTACATTATATGTGTTTTTTAATTAAAAATATTAATAAAAAATAAAAATGTGCTAACTGTTATCTTTTATTCTTAATTTTATTTTTTGAATTTCAATAAATAAAAGGAGAGCTAAATTTTATATTAAAATATTAAACTATGATTTTTTAGTTTAACTATAATATTTTTTAGTATACAATCTAATCTAATAAACGTGTCCTACTAAAATTTGTCATGGTGGGTTTATTTTCTAAGGTGTCCAAAGTAGTCCATTTTTTGACATAATATACGTAAACATTCAACTAGCTCTTTTTTAATCCCCAAACAACAATTTGAAAATTTAACTTAAAAGGAAATGTATACCCGTGCTGGCACGGGTGATACATACTAGTAGTTTATTATGTTTTAGTTATTTTTAAGATATTGATTCATGTGTCATGTAGTAACTAGAGAATAGCACCAACAACCACATGAGGACTAATTTTTAAAAAATAACTGAACGAAATAAATAATATGAATAACTAGTACACAGTTAGCTTTTTGGTTTGAAAAACAACAACCACACTTATATTACAACATCTAAGTTCTCTCTAACTTTTAACTGATGTCCTTTTTTCTGGATCAGGGAAATGAAACAGGTATAAGGAAACGGATAATTCACGAAAAGAAACTGGCAAAAGGAACAAATCTCAATCCACTTGAATCAAGACTCAAATTTATCAGGCAACTTCGTCACCCAGGCATATCTCAAATGAATCTAAATTTAAATAGTGGCATAAAATATTTACGGAAGATAACAAGGGATGGAAAATGACAAAAATAAGAACAATATACAAAGGGAAATACTTGGTGGTACGATACGAAACATGCAGATGAACAATCACACGCGGGGTGTGTTGTGATAAAGAGGACAAAATGCAGCGCTTTTCTTACTTTTCGTACCACAGTTTCTCGTACCATCCAGCACTACTCGTATACAAAAGGTACACACGTCATATTTCCTCCAAGCGCCGCAGCACTGACTCGGCAAAGTTCTGTTGCCTACAAATGCATTATAACCAACACATCAAATAACACAACATAAGAAATAAAAATCCAACACACATTACAGGTACATGTAAATTTATAGCAAACAGCGTATGTTGCTAATTGCACCTTGTAACACACAAGCACTTTATGAAACATTACTAAAGTATTTGACTGACCACTCCTATATTTAATGTAGAAACGTTAAATATTGTTATCCTAACACTATAGTTTGAAAAAAACTGTAAGGTTCAAGTAGTTCCTCCAAACAATTGTGACCAAATCCTTCAATCATCAGCAAATCATGCATAGGCTAATATAATACAATTCACCACACTACTCAGTAGAGCCAAAATCTTTAAATTGATAATCCCAATAATTATACCAGCAATATATGACATTACAGATTCAGTGGATACCCAGAAAAAATAGGAAATTGAACTTACTTTCTTTCTCTATGCTTTGGGCTAGGACGGGAATACTTAAGATATCCATCCCAAGGAACCTTTTTAAGGCCAGCACGTTGCGAGATTATGTCTCTCACCCTGCGCAAATAAAATAGACACAAATTCAACAAAGAAAGCCAAACATAGACCTCTCTGCATACAATTGAGGTCAAGATTATCTACCTTTCGGCAAACTCAATGGCTGTCTCTCCTGGCTTCAGATTTTGTGGCTCTAGGTACCAAACATCACAAACAACAGCCCAAGATGTCATTAGCTGCAACAGATGTTTAGTGAATGATTGCCTGCAAATGCATGAATTACAGAGTCTCTGTTATAGACAAACAGTGAGCGTGGTAGAAATAATTAACATGAGAAACATCTTACTGTCGACTATTCCAAAAAGCATCCACAAAAATTTTATTGTACTTGATTGCAACTGGGCAAACTGTGCAGCCAAGTTCAAATGCACCCTAAACACCACAAAAAAATTAGAAGGATTCAATGGAAGTTTCCAGAGAATAGGAACATGAATAGGAGTAAATGGGTACAAAATAACAGACGAACAAGAAAGAAATAGCTATTCCATAAATATGATAGCGTAGATGCATTTTACATTGACTACAATTGTAAATGATTCACATACCTTCTTGAACATGACTGTATAGTGATTATTTACACAAGTTCCCTCGGGAAATATGAGCAGAGGATTGTTGTCAGCTCCCAGAACATGTTCCCTCAATCTGACACATGAATATCATGTAAGTAAAGACAAATTTGAAACGAGATATACTTTCTAATGTCTTTCTTTATACTAACTTCCTCGCCACAATTTCCCGATCCTTTGCCTCTGTACGATTGAACCAGATACATCCTACACTCTCCAAAATGGTGCTTTGCAACAATCCTGCAGCATAGCTATTATTTAATAAAACAAATAATTTTGTTGAGATAAATTATTATAATGAAAAATTATGAAGCTATTAGTTTCCCTAAATCATCCATAATTGTTCATCATATACCTGGTCTCCCTGACAGCCATTTGAACCATCATAGAACCAATACCACAACCCTAATCCCCCCCTCATATACTGGTTGACAATTCAAATTCTGTTGGTTATCTGAGTGCAATCTTATAAACACCTAACAGAGGACATGAAAACATCTTATAATACCTTGAAGCATCCTAAGATTATATTTTAGGATTGGTTTTCTTAGTTATTATCATGATTTATTTTCATGATTTGTGAGAATTAGGAGTCTAACATTAAAAAAAAACACGAGTCGATGTTTTGGCTTTCACATCAATCTCAAATCATAACAACAATTCAAAGTCCTTATTCCTCTCATTCAAATCACCACCTGGTTCATCTGCATCTCCAAATGCCAAAGGATGTCTCAACACACTCTGCTTATGAGTCATGTGGTTTTTGTACTTGCATGTTGCTACTGTCGCGGCCTCACGGGTGGAGGCACATCCAACTAGATATCCAGCCATTGTTTGTACCTTTGGGCTTGGCAACATCTCCACATCCCCTTCTCCCAGAAATATTCCTTTGATAATAGTGTTGTCAAATTGCGGCCATAGCAGAAATCAGTGGCGGATTTTCAGCTAGGCGCCATACAATGGCGGTTGCATTGCAGAGTTCAAATGGCGGCGCTGTAGTGGCCGCCACAACTACAGCAAGCGTGGCGCCGTGGCGGAAAACGTGGTCAAATTAGGTTTTTAGTGTTTATTTGGGTTTGGGTCGTGCGACTCGACTCAGAATCAAGCCAAATGAAGGAAAACCCTAATACAACCCCCCTCTCTCTACCAGTCTTATTTCTTTTTCCTCTCATTTCACGATCCTTTTTCTCCTTCCACAGACTCTACTCTTCTCTTCTACGTTCTCATCACACCACCATCTCTTTGCGACCAGCAACCACCGCACGACCACTCACTTCTATCGGCGACCACCACTATCACTCTTTGAAAATGCAACTGCACAAGTTTACATATATGCTCTGTTTTTTTTTAAAAAATTAGTAGGGAAGAAAGGCAATGTTGTTGCTTGCAAGAAATTCTGCCGGATGTTAAAGAGATGTTGGCATTTTTAACCAGCAAAAGGACGGAAGACGACATTCATATGGATGCAATTAGCAGAAATATAGATTTTGGTGGTGTTCAATATGATGAAAGTGAAGATGACTTTGACGGAGACATGACACCTTGTAGTGCTGCACGAGAACAAAAAAGGGGCCAATTAATGTATTCTGTAGAAAGCCTCCACTTGGCAAGAAAAAGAAAGAGGCTTTGACACAAACTAGCACTAGAGAGACGTACGACAAGCAAACAACCGATGATCTTTTGCAATCTATTGCTCGTTTTTTGTACCAAGCTGTATTATAATTTAATGTTGTAAAAAAGAAAAGCTTCAAAGTGATGATGACAAAATATTGTGCATACGAAGAAAATGCACTTATTCCTTCATATCTTAAACTTAGTGTTATGCTTCTAAAGAAGGCGGTGGATTACACCAAAAGTTTAATGAAAATCATAAGGAAAAGTGGAGGAAGCATAGTTGCTATATCATGTTAAATCATGGACTGATCGGAAGCAAAGATGTATCATTAATTTTTTGGTCAACTCATGTTTGTGAAGTTCATTGATGTGTCTAATTTTGTGTATACCAGTGAGAAACTGCTTGATTCTTTTGTGGATGAGATAGGAGAAGAGAACATTGTTCAGGTGATACCTGACAATGGAAGTAACTAGGCAAGTTGTTGGAAGAGATGAGGAAGAATCTGTTTTGGACTCTATGTGCTGCCCATTGTATTGATTTAATGCTTGAAGAAATCGGAAAACCACGATTGATTAATAGGACAATTAAAAGAGAAGTCACAATTATGAGTTTCATCTATAGTCATTCTAGTACCTTGAGTTTCTGGAGACCACCCAAATAAGAGGTCTATATTTCTTGGACCAATGACTAGTGAGTGGTAACTAGATTTTTCATTAATTAATAATTTTGATGGGGTCCCAAGTTTGAGTGTTTATTCAAATGGATTGAGATTATATGTTCCCTTTTCCCGTCTCTTTTCGTGAATCATTTGTTCCCTTTATGTCTGTTTTCATTTCCCTAATCCAAAAAATGGACGTCAATTAAAAATTAGAGAAAACTTAGGTGTTGTAACATAGGGGTAGATTGAGTCTTCTTGTTTGTGTGGTGTCTCAACAAACTCAAGGTATTAGAATGACTATAGAGAAAACTCATAAGTTTGACTCCTCTTTTAATTATCCTATTAATCAATGGTAGTTTTCCGATGTCTTCAAGCATTAAATCAATACAAATGCGAAGTAGACGGAGTCCAAAAAAGATTCTTCCTCTTCTCTTCCAACAGTTTGTTTGCCTGCTAAAACATAATTACTTTCATTCTCAGATATCATTTGAACATGCTCTTCTCCTATCTCATCCACAAGAGAATCAATCAATTCAAAAAGCTTCTGACACTACACAAAATTAGACCCATCAACGAACTTCACAAAAATTGTCCCAACAGTAGAGTTGACCAAAAAATTAAGGATACATCTTTGCTTTCTATCAGCCCATGAATCTGACATGATAGACTTCTTCTACTGTTTCTTATGATTTTTCATCAAACTTTCGGTGTAATCTACCTCCTTTTCTAGGAGCGTAACCGTAAGTTGATAGAAAGGAATAAGTGCATTTTCTCCATACGCACGATATTTTTTCATCATCTCTTTGAAGCTTTCCAGGCCATCTGATCAAAAGCTACTGAATGTAAGGCAATTGGAGGAGAACAATATTCTCAGTGATGATATGACGAGTAAGTAGACATGGGCATAGGTGTTGTTCCATAATAATTGATATTATGATTATGTCCACAGAAATATTGGTCCTCAGTCTTTATCCAACAAAGCTCTACTTTGTGTCCATGTTTTGCAATCCGCCCAAATTCTTCTGTGGATCTACTCTGCCTGAAATGTATATCACTCCATCTTTCGTATACTCAAAACTTAACTCTTTGATTGTCTTCAGTATTTTGTTTGGAGTTTTAAACCATCTTTTGCGTTGAGTGTCCCTTACTTTCAAAGCACAAGTCATGTTAAACTTCAAACCATTGTTGAATCAAAATGTTTTTCAAAAATGGTTCGAAGTCTAACATGACTTGCTTTGAAAGTTCGGGACACTCAAGGCAAAGGATGGTTTAAAACTCCAAACAAAATACTGAAGACAATCAAAGGGTTGAGTTATGAGTATACAAAAGATGGGGTGATATACATTTCAGGCAGAGTAAAAATCCACAGAAAATTTTAAGCGGGTTGAAAAACAAGGACACAAAGTAGAGCTTTCCTGGATCAAGACTGGGGACCAATATTTTAGCGGACAAAATCATGTTAAGAATTATTATGGAACAGCACCACCATCTATGCCCATGTCTGGTTACTTGCCATATCATCACAGAGGATATTGTACTCCTCCAGTCCCTTACATTCAGTAGCCTTCGATCAGAGGGCTTGAAAAAACCTAAAACCTTGCTCTGTCAATCAAACCCTAGTTGTCCCATCTATACGGTCCTAGGTGGTGCGAGACCCCCGCCATCAGAACAGCTTCACCGACTCACAACTGAAACGTCGCTACCACAGACATGGCCACGTGCTCTCGCGCGCAGTTTTATTCAGCACAGCCTCGCCAGAGCGTGAAGTCCATGCGCCGCCCTCCACTGCTCTATTTCACACGTTGTTGGTCCCGTTCCGCTCGGAATGCTTTGATCTACCTGTTCTGACGACTTTTGTTACTGTTACTATCAGGTTTTGGGTCTTCACTGTTCTATCATCCTTTTTATTATTATTGGTTCTCTCATCATCATCATCAAAGATGACTTTGTTTTCAGAAAAGCAAGTTTGGGTCCTCGAGTAAGAATCTCGTGTCTTATGTTTTCTCCGGTAATCCCTTTATAACAACGGAGAAACTCAAAGGTGATAATTATTTGAATTGGTTGACTTCCGTGAAATTGTGGTTTTTGGGACAAAGGCTATCAGATCACCTTACTAAGAATTCCTCAGACATTGATAAAGATCATTGCATATCTCAACAAGTCTCATCTGTGATAATCAAGTAGCCCTACATATTGTCTCTAATCCAGTCTTTCATCAGCGAACTAAGCATATAGAAATTGATTGTCATTTTGTTCGTGAGAAGATTGTGTCAGGCGACATTGTTAATTCATTTGTTGGTTCTAATGATCAATTGACAGACATCTTCACAAAGACTCTTCGAAGACCGAGGATAACTTATATATCTGACAAGCTTGACGCCTAAAATCTGTACGCTCCAGCTTGAGGGGGAGTGTTGAGATATGCAATGATCTCAATCTTTATTACTAGGATTGTATATAATTCTGTTTTGTATTAGGATTGATTTAATTCCTTAATTATGTGATTATCCTTGTACAACTTTGGTTATAAATAAGATCAAGTTGAAAGCTAATCTCTTAAGCAAATTCAGAATCAAAACCCTTCTTTTTCTTCATCAACATTAAATGACAATCCAGCTTGGTACCAAAATCGATTAGCAGATTGCAATAGATCATCAGTTGTTTGTCTGTCGTACATCTCTCTAATGCCAGCTTGTCTCAAAGCCTCTTTCTTTTTTGCCAATTGGAGACTTTCTACAGAATACATCCATTGGCCCCTTTTTTGTTCTCGTTGCAGCACTACAAGGAGTTGGTTCTCCATCAAAGTCATCTTGACTTTCATCATATTGAACACTACCAAAATCCATATTTCTAATTCCATTCATATCAATGTGGTCTTGCGTCTTTTTGCCGGTTAAAAATGCCAGAATCTCTTCTTTAAGATCTGACCGACACCTCTTGAAGGCAGCAATTGTTTTTCTTCCCTACTAAATGTTGCTTAGCTCTTGTTATTCCCCTAACTTCTGCACAATTTAAAAATAGTTGTTTGTATCTCCTTCATGAATGGTGTCGACATATTTCCATCTGGTATCGGTTATGTTGGAATTGGAAGTAACTAGCCTTGAACCATGTGAGGAATTTGGTTGTCGAAACATTGTCTACAAACTAAATAGAGGGGCTGAATGAACAAAAGTAATTTTTTTAAGAAAAAGCAGAACCAACAAAATAAGAATAGAGGAACATAATAGGAAACAAAGAAAGAGATGGTGAAAGAATAGACAACGGACTACAGAAGAGAACAAATTAAAGCTTGTTGAATTAGGAAATAGAAGGAAAAAAAAGGTACAAAAACAGAATAGGAACAAAAGAACAGGGAAAAAACCAGAGAGAGATGGTGAAAGAATATAGAAAAAATTAAAAAAGGTAACAAAATAACAAAGCATATATGTAAACATGTGTTGTTGCAGTTTCAAGGTTAAGAGTTATTATCATCATTATCATCATTTGTTTGTGTTTATGTTTGATTAGTATTAAGAGTTTATTATCAGTGTAAATGAGGGTTAGTGCTTTCTCTTTTGTATCATTAATATATAATCAAACAATATTTGTAATTCAAAGTACTTTTTCCTTTTTCTTCTTATCAGAAACCATATAACTTCAACGACGACACCAATAAACCAATGCTTAGAACAAAAAGCTTCTTATCCATTTTGAAGACACGTGTTTGGTTTATTATATTCAACACATGATACTTTATATGCTTACCAACCCATCCAGGATGCTTCTGCATAATAACAGCAAAAGCAGTCATCTGTTCTAAGATAATGAAGTCAATCATGGAAGTGTGGTTAGCAACAAAAACCTGTAAAGCAAGTGAAGGGAAAACTCAGATTACTAATTAGCATTTATCTTACCTGAATAGGTAAAATAAAGATAATATGACAACACAATATTAAGAAATCTTAGACAAACCTGTTTTGGCCGCCTGCTGGGCCTTGGCCCATGGTACTTGACAACCCCTGTCCAAGATGCAACAAAGAAACCGCACATCATCTCTACCAAAGTCCTCTGAAGAAAATGAATTTGAATACATTTAATTTGATGAACAAAAGGTCAACGTGTTGGAGTTAAATCTCAGCAAATTGAAAATAGAGAAACCATATTAGAGAATAAAACAATTCATTGCATGGCAAACAAGAGGAGAATGCTCTAATGTGTACTCCACTGCATACAGCATCTATTAACCTTGTAAATCAATACATAGGAAATAGTAATATTATGTCCATTTGTCCACCAAAACATTGACCAAAACTATTTCTATGGGATTGGAACTTCAACAAAAAAGACACCTTCTCCACAGGTGGTTTTCATTATTCAACATTCTACCAAGTACCAACGGTTCCCTTAGTTAGCCATTTGATTTTTACATGCAGCTATTCAACAATCTTTTCTTTCTGAAACTAACCTAACTATTAATTGGATATTGATATTGTTAATATGTTAGAGAAAGCGGCACAAAGCTCCCAACCCCAAAACCACTAATGTGGAATTGCGAATAGCAGGATAGTTGCTATTGCGAAGACTAGAAAATAGTGTATAACTAAACATAAATACCAACCTCATACACATAAAATACTCAAAAATAGAAAAATACACAAAATTAAAGGGGTGGCCATACTTGACAATCTTAATTAACCTTTGTCAATTGTCATTTGTCACTAACATTCAAAATCAAAACCCAATATAATTTAACTACTAATTCAAGTTCTAAAAGTATAATCACTATATCACTTCCCAAAATCTACTCAATTTGATAACAAAAAATGACACAAAAGTCCTCAAAATTTGTAAACAAATAAAAGAGGGCAAAAGGTGCATTTGAAGTCCACAAAAGTCCCCAAAATCTACTTTAGCCGCTATTCTACCGCTAAGGTGAAATGCTACATAATAGCATTTAGCATCGCAGCAGACCCCCGAATCTGCTCTACTATCGCCTGCTACGGTGGTGCTATTGACTATGCATTATTTCTTATTTCAAGAGAAAATACCATATTTACCCCACTAGGAGAGCGAAATGAATTGAAACCAGAAAATAGATGCTTAAAACCAAATGAAGGTAAAATTTATTACAAAACTCAAATAAAAGTAAAGAATGAGATATCAAAAGTTGGACTCAGCCAGAAATGTATACACCTTATTTGAAGAAAAAATATTAGCATCATATACAAATGCTTATATATCAATATTGTCAGGACAACTGAAATCAAGAAATTTATTAAGGTTCAAGATAAGCTGTATAAATAATTTTAAATTCCGAGAGGCCATTTATATTCCATGCTGTTATAGAATGGCCATTAACAGTAGTTTTAGTATTGTTAGTAGTGTGTAAGAAAAGAGACAGACAAACCAATGTTAAAATAGGAAAAGATGGAATGAAGCAAGAATAAGTTGAATATGCACCTCAATATTCCTCCTCAACTTGTCATGTCCTTTCAAAAGGAGGTGCACAGGAATGAAGGATGAAAGAAATATTATCCATCCTATTGTTAACACTAGAGCCCTGCAGGGTCAAATAGGATAACATCACTTTGCTAGAAACGATGACAGTAAAAAGCAGCAAAGAGCGGCAAATAGGTCAAAAACAAAAGGTGACTAAATAGTGAAAATCAAATATCAAATCATATACTAGAAGTTATCTTTCCCTAATATACTGTCGTTCTTAGTGCTTAGTTTACACAAGAAAAAATCTAAAATCAGCCAAGCAGACCCAATAATAGCCAAATTTAATACTTATAATGCATAGAGGCAGACCCTACAATAGCATTAGGAATAACTAACCTTGTAGGGAACAGTATCAAATAGCGAACTGCAACTCCAAAACACCATAAAGGAAACAAATAAATATTCCAATTCCATGGTTCTGGAGGAATTGACTTGAAACATCTCGTGAATGAGTCCTGTCCAACATAAAAAATTATGAATGGTTGAGCAGCCACCAAAAATTATGAGGGAAAAAGAGGTTTTCAATATATTAAAAACAAGACAATAAATCTAATAGATTCCAATTGCATACATGCACAATACATGCCTGCATATAGACTTGCTCACACACACACACATATAGATACATCGATGATTTTATGATCCTAAAATATAAGTTTGCTTATAATCAATAACCTAAATAAACATGAAAGTGAAACAGAAAAGCTGAGAGATATATCATGTGATAGAACTGAGACCGTTGAAACAATGAGTAGTGATGTTTATTGATAAAAACAGAACGAAG
This sequence comes from Astragalus glycyphyllos, assembly GCA_963573325.1. Taxonomy (NCBI): domain Eukaryota; kingdom Viridiplantae; phylum Streptophyta; class Magnoliopsida; order Fabales; family Fabaceae; genus Astragalus; species Astragalus glycyphyllos. The sequence goes on from OY754310.1 coordinate 40,929,511, forward strand.
AATTTACTACTGAATAGTGATGTTTATTGATGAACAATGAGTTCCTCTGATGTAAAACAGAGACAGAAATCTGAGTAGGATGATCCAAGAAACTGACAGATATTCGAGAGCCAGTCCTCTCCTGAACACCAATTCCTAACTGAAAACCTGAACTCTAAATTTCCCTATACCCACACTTCACTTCTTAATTTAAACAGTTACAACAGGCATAAGCAATTAAGAAGTTACAAATAAACACACAGCAGTTGCAAATAGACACAAACAGTTAGATATACAATCAGTTGCAAATACAAACAAAACACAACCCGATTTGCGATAAGTCTTAAGCCTCCCTAGTTATTTTTAATTGGAGGCCTAGGTTAGCTAACATAATGTCATCAGAATTGGTTCTCTGAAAGATAATTGCTGGTACATAAACCACAAAAACAGTAAAAATAGCAAATAAAAGAGGAGGAAAAAAGTTTACATCTACAATAGCACCTGCTGCCTCAGATAAAGTAGGAGAAATATCGAGCAAATCATGCCTGAAAAACATCCAGAAAAAAGGAGAAAACTAGTAATATTAAAATCATGTCTAAAACTGCATTACTGCTTTTCCATTTTAACATATTTTCAGTATTCAAATAACAGTACAAACTCAATATGTAAAAAGGGAAGACATACAAGCGAAGCTTGCCACGAGGTTCTTGTTGAATAGCGGTTCCTGAAGGGAGGTAATCCTCAATGTTAGGTCGATCAAGATCCAATTCAGAAGTTGAAGACTTGAGTTTTCTAGTGCTATTCATCAGTGCCGTGCTTTCACTTCTTCCAGTGATTTCGCAGAAGGAATAGGTGCGGTTAAATTAGACTTCTGATCCTGAAAATAGGACCATTTTCACTTCAGCAGTGTTGCTACTGATAAATAAATTAATCCAATTGAATGCTCAAAAAGTTGAGATTTCAGTGATGTTTAAATTCTGATGGAATACTTCATCATTAATTTCTGATTTTCAGAAAAATATTGCCAATTACTCTTGCAGTAGGTCGTGATTACATGACAAAAGAATTTCTGATAAAAAAGTTGTTTGTTTTACTTAAACCCGTATTATTACCTGTACAAGCCATTGCCAAATATATATATATATATATATATATATATATATATATATATATATATATATCCATTGAGAAAGTGAAAACAAAAGTATGAAACCTTATGCCATAGGAAGTTAATAAACCCAATTTATTTATCCATTGTGAATTGATATTTAAGCAGCAACGGCAAATATGAATTCATGAAAAGAAGTTGAATGGGTATGAACCTATGTAGTCGATAGCAGCGAGATGGCGGCCGATCGCGGAATAGTGGCTTGATGCGACGCGAAGTGCCGGTGCTTAAATGTTTTCAGATGCGGCGATCACGGTCGCAATTCGCGCCGGAATCAGCGTTCTGTTGCGGCCGCGGTGTATGGACCAATCTTCGTTTTCTTGGGCGTTTCGTTTCAGGCAAGAAAGACAGGAACAGATGAGAGAAGTGAAGTAGAACGAAGGAGAGAGAAGGAGAGAGAAGGAGAGAGAAGATACGCAGGTGAGAGAGACGACAGAACCGAGGTTCGCCCAATACCACACTTCTTTTTTATCAAACCTAATTTATTCACGATATATTTGGGTTTTTCTTTCTAATTTTAACTTTTATTTATTCTATTTTAATTAAGATAATTAAGATTAATACCAATCATATTTGTTATGTGGTTTGAGCCCAACTCAACTCCACAAAACTGACTTGAAGAGTGACGGATGTTTCACATATGATGTTGAGACTAGAGTGTGAACCGAGTGGTCCGATAGCGGGTGGCCCAACGGATTTGACGTTCTTCACTGGAGAAAATGTAACTGAAATGCATTTCCTTATTAAGGACCGCTCTTTACTTTTCGTTTCATACCATCCATCCATTTTCATTAATTAATTGCGAGGAGACGCAAGATATAAACGACCATTTTTAAAAAGATAAAAACAGTAAATGAACATTTTAAAAAAGATAAATGACAAAAATAAAAAACAGAAAATATAATTAACACTCACTTAAAAAGATATAGTATGTAAACGAATATTTTAAAAAATATGAAGAATGTAAATGAATATTTTAAAAAAAATAAATGACTAAAACGAAAAAACATATAATGACCTAATAAGACAGTCTTGCTTGTGTGATCAGTTTATCCACGTCACTGTCCAATTAAGTCCTACCTAACTTTACTAAGCAGAAGAGCCACTTTAAACCATTTTGAAAAGTTAAATGACATAAATAAAACTTTTAAAAGATAAAAGACGTAAACAGAAAAAGAGTGAAAGATAAAGGACCTGTTAACACCCAAAAATAACTAAGTCGTAGGCCGAGGGTCAAGAGAGAAAAAAGGAAGTCATGGTGTGAAGGCAAGCCACATGACAAGGGCAGAAAAGGTATTTGCCAGAAAGAGTGAAGCCAAAAGGAGGTCCTCGGGGCACGCTGAGTGACAAAACCACCTGAGGGAGGGCTACGCCCGAGGGCCAATGAGCCAAGCCGAGGGAAAGTGATTGCCCCAGCCTATAGAGTGCCTAGGCCTAGGTGGCCCGGATACCTTAATCATTGCCTAAAGTGATGCCAGGACAACTGAGCCACCATACGGCCGAGGTAGGGCGGGCGTTACTTTGAAGGCAAGACACGGCACGAAGATAGAACGTGGGAACGGTTGAAGTAAGCGGAAGAGCGAGGCCAGAAAACGCGGAGCAACGAGCACTCACCCCACTAACCGTGCCAGTGGGATCGTGGGCAGTTATTTCGCTTCGTTGAGGGCCTATGAAGCAATGAGAGTCGTTGATCTTAGATCAATCCAACGGCAGACAAATGTTGGCTAACATAGTGGCCGACGAGAGCCTGTGTATATATATATATAGCATTAGAGTGAAATGTAAAGGACACACATCAATCAATCAAACTCTACGTTTATTTCATTTTATCTTCCTTTATCGCATTTACTTTATTTTACTTTATGCATTAGCCGTAATATAATCCAACACTCGCGTCCCTTCTCACCTTACCTGACCCTTTCTAGAGGAGTCAGGAACGACGACAACAAGACCAAAACAGTATTTTAGTCTTCTTACCAGCGAGGGTCTTTACATGAGTGAAATTCAAATGAGTTGATTGGAACAAAATTTATTGTAATGCAAATCATTCATGTTGATGGTTGTATTAGTAGATAGTTGTATTATTAATACTACATAATATTGGTAAATAGTTGTATTAATACTTTCTAAAGTTTGGAAAAGACTACAAAAATACAATAAGTATTACACATGTAAAAATAAATAAATAAATAAATAAAAGGAATTTTTTGGAATTTATCTTGATTGTTGAAATACTTCTTAATAAACCGTATTGGTAACTATTATAAAATAGGATTTTTTTTTTGAAGCAAATAAAATAGGATTATTATTGCTACAAATAAATGGTTTTAAATTACTATGAGAAGGTTTATGGCATTGTAACATACATCAGTTGAGTAAATTAATTGTGGAAGGTGAATTCTGATATGTCTAAGAGGCTATCTTTGTGCTAATTGTCACTACAAAACATGCAAGAATTGAAAAATGTTTTCATTAGGAAAAAAAAAGGATTTTCACTATATTTTGTTGGGTATTAAAAGGGGGCCTAAACCCCAAGAAAGAACGAGACTAGATCAAAATACAACGAGGGAAAGAAACTCTCATCCTATCAGCTAACAACAATTGCCTCATAGAACCAGGACAATGCTCGAGAAAATTCAAGGGCTCAGTTTGGCTACAAGCCAAGTTTGCAAGAGCATCAGCACACTGATTAGTTTTTCTATAAATGTTAACAAACTTGACTTCCCAATGCAACGCGAGAAGCTTACGAATCTCCCGCACTAAGCTCCAACCAACCACTCTACAGCTATCAAAACCACTGATGATGGAGATAGCCACTAACGAGTCCAGTTGCACCTCAATTTGATGATAACCTTTAGACTAACAAATCTGCAATCCTTCTAGAATTCCCCAGAGCTCAGCCTCCAACACTGCACACAAACCTACAAACTTGGAAAAGTCCCAAAGCCTATGTCCAAGATGATCACGAACCAATCCACCACACCCCCGCAACACGACGATCCCACTTCATAGCACCATCCGTACTCAAACACACCACACCTGGATCAGGCTACCACCTAATCTGCAAGATTGATTTCGTCCTAGCACTAGCGTGACTATTAACACTCAATGCACAATCATAATCACAAATTCTTATAAACCACCATCCAACCACGAGTAGGATGAATGAAACTAGAATCGTGGGCCTCCTTATTACGCCACTGCCAAAGAAGGTGGCAAGTTGTCACCCACGTGCTGGCCCAACTTAAACCATCACGCCCAGAAAAATTATGCACAAGATTGAACTCCACCCAAAGAAATTTCACTATTGGGTGAGTCAGTAACATATTAATTTGTTTAAATATGTTTTTCGTCTCTTCAAATATAGTTATTTCTCAAAAAAGTCCCTGCAATTTTTTTAAAATAAGTCCCTGCAAAATAACTTTTTTTAAATATACCCTTCTACTAGTGAGACATTGCAAAATTGCTGATGTGGCAATTTTCAGTCCATCTGGGTTTGACAGTTCATTATTTTTTATTTTCATTTAATTTTAAATATCTCATCTTCTTCAACAACCCTAAATCCCCTAATTCAGTGTAGCACCTTCCCCCTCCTTCCTCCATCTCAGTTCCCCTTGGTCTTCATCTCTGAGCCTTTACATCTTCCCTCACCACCAGGAATTGCATTGGAGCACATCATTGGGGCGTAGGGTGAGACAGAAGGGACCACTATGGAGACTAATAGCCAGGTGCCACATGCTGCAAGAGTGCGAAAGAGTATTAGGGCGTGTGTGCCCAGTACTTGGTTGAGGGAGTACACACCTTACGTATTGTGTGGGTGTGAGTCGTATTGATGTAGGACGATAGTCTCTCTCCTCTAACTAAAATTTCTTTGCCTTATCTCTGATATTCCATACGAAATTGTTGTGTTCTTCTTGAATCAAGTGTACTGTAATTGACTTTTCAGCTCAATGCAACAAAACAGTACCGTTTCACATCTTTTTGTTGCGTGCTTGTTTATTTTTGCGCTAGCTCATTACATTTGATACTTTCATTCACCTGTCATGGAGGAAAAAACAACATTGAAGGAGCTCAACGGTGAAGTACGATGCATTACTGAGTTGATAGAGAAGAACTATGTAGACTTGTAAACACAAATCAAACACCCGGAGATTGATAACTTTCAACGTTTTGAGAGGATGGAACACACATTTGTGTCTTTTAGAACTTCCCTGTGAAACTATTTGAGGAACACTCTTCAAAAGGTGAGTTCTTTAACTTTGTTTGTTATGACAATGTGATAGTGTAGTTTCTAAGAATATCTACTTCTGAAACTTTAAATTGCATGTGTGCCTCATTTGATTTTCATGACATGAACATACCCACAAATGTGTGTAATTGCTTTTCAAAATGGTGATGATTTTAGTGTTGGAATGAACATGATTTAATGGTATCGCTAATTTGAAATGAATGGACTTGGAATATGGTTCATTAGTGAAATTATGCATGTTGGAAGTTAAGTGGTTGAGTTACTAAGATTTACAATGCAAGGGATAGAAGAGAAAACATCAAAAAGATAGATTTTTGGGACTGTTAGAAAAACACAGACAGTGTTAGAAAAAGACGGCCAGTGTTTTTGAAAACACGACCAGTGCTGTGTAAAACACACGAGTGCCAGTGTTTTCTTCTGGGCCTGTGAAATTTTTGAAACAATAAAACACGACCCGTGTTTCTTTAACCCCAAGTGGTCGTGTTTCCTACTAGTCCTGGTTCGTAATTATGTTGTTTTCACTTCTAACGCTTGTTGTTTCGAATCTATATTAACCTCTTATATGTTATTATGATAAATATGATTTTTTAGGCTCATTTGTCTATTAAATGGTTGATATGTTCTAACAAATGGAAAATAATCAATCTCTATAATTTACAATTGAATTATTATGTTTCCTCCTTTTTCAAACTCGAAAGTACAAACAATGTTCTCTCTCTCTCTCTCTCTCTCTATATATATATATATATATATATATATATACACACACACACACACACACAATTATATACAATACAATGGATTAAATGATGATTAGCATACTTGGAGAGGGAAGTCGTGAGCCCGAGTCCAAATCTCATGTGTGCCCTCTTCTAAAATGTTTGGTGGTGGTTCTCAGTTGAGATTGATAATATATGTATTTATCAAGTCTCTTATGGAGTTTATGCTATGTAGTAGAAAATATTAAAAGAAACCGAGACTTATGGTGAGGTGTCATGGAAAAATTGGTTGATATTTGTAATCTCACTGTTTGTTTGTTGTGTTTTTCAGATAAGGTAAGCAAATACAAAGAGGATGGGTAGACTAAGGAGTCTTGCTACTTGTAATACCCCGAAACTCGACCTACTTGGTCAAGACCTACTTGGTCGAGGATAGATCCTAGAATAGGATCAATTGAAGACACGTTTCATAAGGATAATGTGTTTAATTAATTGTTAATGTTTTATTCAATGAAATGATTATAAATACGTTTTATGAAATCATGTGCTAATTGTAGAATGATGAGAATGTGATGTTTTATGATTATGTGTCTTTATACTTGAATAATTTAACTTCATGGTTTGTTATATATGAGTAAGTGGGGTTGTTAGAATTGAATAGATGTTAAACAAAATAGGTGGTGTAGCTAGAAAATAGAATTTTCTCTAGGTCAGCCCAAACTAGAACCCAACAGCCCAAAACCAATTTATGTTTTGTTTTAAAGGAAAAGAGTGGGAAAAATACTCTCTATTTTTGTTTTGTTCAACAGAGAAAAGAAGTGAGAAAAGATTGAAAGAGCTTTGAGAGAGAGTTTTGAGAGTGGAAAGGAAGAAGAAGAAAGAAAGAGAGCTCTTCTATCCCTTTCTTAATCACCATTAAACCTTCACCCTTAATCTCCTATCTTCCTTCCCTCACTTCGAAATTTCTCCTCGTCACCCAAAGCATAAAAACTAAGTTTTGAACTACTTCCTCTTCATACATTATTCTAAGCTTGCATGTGATTTTGGAGAAGCTAAAATCATGTCTTTGAGATGAAGGTGGGAAAAGGAGCTGGTAGGAGGAGCTAGGGAGGGAGTATTGAAGTTAGAAGCATTCATGGTGGAGTTTTGGAGCTGGATGTTTCGATTTTGGGGTCATAGGTAGCAAAGGCAAAAAAACGAGACCCGCGAGTAAAACCCTTGACGGGTACGGGGCGGGTAGTCAAACGAGTATCCATGGGTTGAATAAATGGATAGTTAAACTACTCGTCAGTAAACGAGGCGGGGCCGGGTAGCGAGGTACCCGCGCCCGTAACAAAATATACTTAAATACCTCTCATATATATACCTAGTTAAGGAACCCTAAATATTTCCCTCACACCACTCAACTGTCTCACTCTGAGATTCAAACACACACATAGTGAACGGCGACCAAGACCAGCAACGATCAGCGACCGGCTACCACAACCACCAGCGACCGACGAGCACAGCCACTAGCCACCAAGACCAGCACTGACCAGGTACCGTTTCTTTCTGTCTTTGTCTCGTACTCTCGTTTCTCTTCCATTTCTTTCTTCCATTCACAATCACAGCTCCTCTCTCTCTCTCTCTCTCTCTGTGATTCAAACAACGTAAATTTCACTATATGGTGTTCAAGAAAAAAAGTTTCAGTCTTTGAGTATCTACACAACGTAAATTTCTCTCCTTGTTTATTCTTCTTTTTATCTTGTTTAGTTGCTCACTTTTTTTCTTCAATTGTGTGTTGATTCTGTTTGATTTATGGTTTAAACTCAAAATTGTTCTTTTTTTTTCGTTTGTTTTTCCTCCAAGTTTGTGCCTTTGTTAATTATATATTTGATGATTTTTTTGATTTTGTGGATCTGAAGAACTGATTTGTAACTCATGTTTTTTTGATTTTGCAGAATTATGGGTCAAGCACTTGGATGTTATCAAGTGGAATATGTTTTGATAGAGGCTGTTTATGTTAGTTTCAAGCATGAGTAGTGTTAGTTTGGTTATACTGTTATGTGTTTTAGTTTGTAATTGGAGGACTGTTTTGTGTTATTTTCGTTTATATTGTGATGCTTTGTTAAGCATGTTGCTAAAACAAACTTGTTTATTTGTAGAATGTCTACTCAACATACCTCTACCCCTATGGAATTTGGAACTAATGTGGGTGAATCTAATGTGGGTGCTCCTTCTATGAATGTAGAAACAAATTCAACCCCTCATGATGAAGTTGAAAGCTTACTTCCAACTGAAAATGGAGCTCGTAAAAGAAAGCTAACTTTCAATGTTTGGAATCATTTTAAAAAGTCAAAAATAGGTGAAAGGATGAGGGTCATTTGCAACTATGGTGGTGTTTGCTGGTGTTTTTAGCAAACAATCACTAGTTTTATTAGACGGTTTGTGAGATCAAACTAGAAAAATCTCAAAGCAATTGCCTTTGAATTGCAAAAGTTTTTGTTTCAGAAAATGTAGGAAAAGGGGACGATTTGCAATTGATTAACAGAATTGAAAAGAAAAGAAGCAGTAAATGGTGCAGGAATTGTAAAGAAAAGAAGAACAAATTGCATTGAATCATAAAAATGGCACACGATCACATACAGGGATTCTTCCACTCGTTTTCGCTCTGGCTTGGAAGTTAGAGTTTCAGGAATCGGGTGTGTATTGTGATTTTCGCGACCACTGTTTCTTCTCAGAAACAGTTATTTATACAAGGGAAAAAAGAGGGGGAAAAACTGACTAAGTAACTGCCTAGAAATTTGAAAATAAGTAACTGCTACTCCTACTTTCGACCAGAACCGCTCTGTCATGCTTCGACCAACTGCTAGCCTTCAGCGTATAACTGCTCTGTTTTCTGTCTGTCGAAAGCTTGTGTCCATTTTCCTCTGTCGAAATAATTTGGTCTTCGTCGAAATATAAGTCAAGCCATGTTGACCATCTTTAATGAAGCCTGTCGAAATTACAGGCTAACAAATTGCCCCCCAAAAATGTCTTTCTCGACTGAGCTTGAAGTGGAAGAAGAGAAAGAACATTTTTGAATTCTCCATCGAAATAGACTTTGCACTTGAGTAGAACAACTGTATACCTGATGTCGCCACTGTTAAGTGTTGTTTCCACATTCAAACCTTGGACTTGAACAGCCTGTAAATTCGGCAATGTTTTGGCAACTTAAATGCCATGTTTTCCCGCTTTCTTTATATTTATTCCAGCGTTATTTTAACTTCTTGCAACGTTGGCTTATACTTTTTTAAGTATTTGCCATTTATACGCAAAATTCTTCCATCAGCGCCAATCTCTTCGACCTCATATGCGCCGTTTGAATAAACTTGCAAAATTTTAAATGGTCCTTCCCAACTTGGGGACCATTTACCAAAGACTCTATCTTTTTTATCCATAGGCAATAGGACCTTCCACACTAGATCACCTGAATTAAAGGCTTTAGACTTAACCTTTTTGTTATAAGTTTTAGCTACCCTCTCTTTCTGCCGAATAAGCGTATCTAAAGCTAATAACCTTTCTTCGTCTAAATCAACCAATTCGTCAAGCATCATATTCCAGTAATAATCAGAGGGAATCTCCCACTGTCTTTGAATTCTTGTTGATTGTAGACAAATTTCAACAGGCAACACTGCATCGTGTCCAAATGTTAGCCTATAAGGAGTAGTGTTGATAGATTCTTTGGGTGAATTTCGACATGCCCATAATGCTTGATCAAGGGTATTATGCCAATTTTTTGGCTTCTGCCCTACATGCTTTTTAATTAAATTAATAATAACTTTATTGGCAGCTTCTACTTGACCATTGGCTTGCGCATAATATGGTGTCGAAGTTAATAACTTAAAACCAATTTCAGAAGCAAACTCTACCATTTTTTTACCAGTGAAAACTGATCCTTGATCTGTAGTAATGGTTTCTGGAATTCCAAACCTATAAATGATATGATTTTGAATAAACCTTATCACTGCCTCTTGATCAACATTGGCTAAAGGTATAGCTTCAACCCATTTGGTGAAGTAATCAATTCCCACAAGGATATATCTATGGCCCTTCGAAGAAGTTGGCTTTATCTCTCCAATCACATCTAGAGCCCAACCTCTAAATGGCCAAGGTTTGACTATGGCATGTAATTCATTTGCAGGTACATGTTGTATCCCAGCATGCTTTTGACACTCTTGGCATCCCTTAGCAAATTCTATGCAATCTTTCAGCATAGTTGGCCAATACATTCCTTGTCGAAATAATAACCACTTCATTTTCTGGCCTACTTGGTGTGAACCACACGCTCCACTATGTGTATCGGAAACTGCTAAATATGCCTCGTTTTCACTAAGACATTTTAATAGTACTCCTTCAGGAGTCTTTTTAAATAATTCGTTTCCAATTATCACATAGCTCAAAGCTCTGTATTTTACCTTTTTATTGGTATTTCTTGTGGGATTTTGCAAATATTCCGCAATAGGCCTTCGCCAATCATTATTGGTCATATTGTCAAGAGCAAGAATTTCTGCTAAGTCAAAGTCACCAAAAAATTGACGTTTATCGACAACGGCTAGTTCTTCGTTTGCGTTTGTTGCCCCCCCAATTGTTGGTGTTGACAATAGTGACGACGCATAGTCATCAGAAATGATTTTATCCTTTATTTCGATTAACTCTTCCAGGCTTTGTTTTGAAACTTTATAGCCTGAAGCAATTTGTGCCAATTCATTTGCCACTTGGTTATCAATTCGTGGTAAATGTTCTAAGTGAACAGACTCAAATCTTTTTAACAAAGCATTGGCAACAACAAAGTATCTGATAAGGTGCTCTTTAATGCATTTGTACTCTCTTGTCAATTGTTTGACAACCAACTCAGAGTCACCTTTTATTTCGACATGACTTGCCCCCAGCTCAAGTAAGATTTCAAGGCCTACTATTAAAGCCTCATACTCAGCCTCATTATTGGAACAAACATCCCGAATTTTAAACTTATACTTCGTTGGAATGTTAGTAGGAGATATTATTAAAATACCAATCCCAACTCCATGTTTATGGCTTGAGCCATCAAAGTACAACCTCCAAGGATATACGTCTACAAAACTTAATGTTTCTTCGACAACAGAATGGTCTACTATAAAATCAGCAACCACTTGTCCTTTAATTGATTTTAGAGGTTGATAAGTTAAGTTGTATTCTGACAAAGCCAAAGCCCATTTACCAATCCGGCTATGCATTATTGGTTTCGACAGCATATGCTTAATAACATCAAAATGTGAATAAACAGAAACATCAGCTGGTTTTATATATTGCTTTAACTTTGTACACGAAAAATACAAACAAAGGCACAACTTTTCTATAGGAGAGTACCTCGTTTCGGCATCATTTAAGACCCTACTGAGGTAATAAATGGCTCTTTCGACACCACTATCATCCTCTTGTGCTAACATGCTACCTATTGTTCTATCAGAAGCTGCTATATACAATTTGAGCACTTTGTGTTTAATAATAGGCAACAAAATTGGTGGTTTCATCAAATAAGACTTGATTTCGTCGAAGGCTGCTTGATGCATTGGTTCCCATTTGAACTCTTCTTCCTTCTTCAGTCTTAATAATGGCGAAAAAACTTGTGTTTTGCCACTTAGATTTGATATAAATCTTCGAAGGAAATTGATTTTTCCCAACAATGACTGAAGCTCTTTTTTGGTCGAAGGGGCCTTCGTTTCCATAATTGCCTTAGTCTTATTTTGATTGATTTCAATGCCTTTTTTGTGCACTATAAAATCCAAGAAATCACCTGCACGCACACAAAAGGCACATTTTAATGGATTTAATTTCAATCCATATTTCCTCATTCTTTCAAAAGAACGGCGAAGATGGTCTAAATGACCACTTTCTGAGGAAGATTTAACCACCACATCATCTATGTATACTTGCATAAAATCATCAATAAAATCATGAAACATAGAATTCATGGCCCTCTGATATGTAGCACCAGCATTCTTTAAGCCAAAGGGCATTACTACCCATTCATAAACACCCAATGCCCCTGGACACCTAAAAGCAGTTTTTGACACATCCTCTTCAGCAATGAAGATTTGATTATACCCAGAATAACCATCAAGCATACTAAGATAATCAAATCCTGCTGCTGAATCTATTAGCATTTCTGCCACAGGCATTGCGTATTCATCTTTGGGAGATGCATTATTTAAATCCCTAAAATCTATGCAAACTCTAAGAGTCCCATTTTTCTTTATTACAGGAACTATATTGGCTAACCATTCGACATACCTGGCAGTTCTGATGAATTTGTTTCTGAACAGCCTTTCGATTTCCTCTTTGATCTTAGCCAACACTTGAGGAGCAAATCTTCTTGGCATTTGCTTCACTGGTTTCTTCCCTGGTCGAATTGGTAATTGCATTTCCACTACTTCTCGTCTTAACCCAGGCATTTCGTCGTAATCCCAAGCAAAGCAATCTTTGAACTCCCTTAGCAATGTGATGACTTGGATTTTTAGAGAAGCATCAATATTTGCACTAATATAAGTTGGCCTTTTTATTGAGCCATTTCCCAAATCAACTTCTTCTAACGGGTCTTGAGCTTGCATATGCTTTGTCGAATCTCGAGGATCCTTTTCAAAACCTAATGGATCATTATCATAGATACAGTCAAGTTTTTCATCTATGATTATGCCATTTTCTTCATGTAACTCACTGGCTTTGACAGCCATTGTTTGTTGAATAATTTCGGCCTCCATAGCCGCTTTAAACTTGTTTTCGGCCATATAAGCCGTAATTTTGTCCCATGCATTGGGCACTGACATAAGAACACTTTCAAGAACCAGTGTTCCACCCCGTTGGTCGAAAAACACCATCAGGATAGACACTATCATCTCCCATTATTTCTCTTTCCCAAACAAAACCATAATTTGGGTCAAGATGAACTGAGGCAAAAACATTATCCGCAGGGACATATGCCTCATTAGAAGATGAACATGGCGCAATCTTCGCCATTTGTTTCTCAAAGTTTTCCTTGGTAACTTGGTTCACATCAGCACGGAAGTAGCTCTGATCGGCTTCAACATACTCTACCAAACCATCTTCCTTCCACATTACTAAACGTTGATGCAAGGTTGAAGGGACAGCACCAACTCCATGGATCCACTCTCTACCAAGGAGTAAATTAAAATTCGCTTTAGAGGCTATCACTAAGAACAATGTAGTCCTCTTTATGGAACCAACGATTAAGTCCACCTCAATGGCCCCCAAAGAATGGCCAGTTTTGCCTTCATAGTTGCTTAAGACAATGTTATGTGGCCTGAGGTCAGTATCGAACTTACCAATCTTCTTCAAAAGACCATGTGGCATCAAATTCACTGCAGCTCCACCATCCACTAACACTTTGTTAATCCCAACACCATTGACTTTGGCTTGGACATACAGGGGTTTCAAGTGGCTTTGCATACTCATATCTGGCTTCTCGAAGGTAGCCATTTGGTCTTCGACACAACCATTGTTCATCACATAATAACACATTGGCTTATGATGAGCCATATCCTCTGTAAAATCCTCTTCAACGTCATTTGGTACTGTGATAACATCGTACTCCAGAGGCAGTATTGATACCACATTGCAAACAACGTCGAAATCATCCTCAGAATCATTAAAATCAGACTCCATGTCTTCATCCATGTCGAAGTCAGCATTTCTTTCTTTCACTGTTGACAATGGAGGAAATATTCTTTCAAGAGCAGGCCTTCTTGACTTTTCTGTTACCACAGCCTTGCCTTTGGCCTTATTCGCTGCACACACATGACTAACAACATCAGCATTCCTCTTTGTGGCAACTTCAGCTTTGTGAACCTCACTCTTCGCCACTATCATGCTGCGTGGAACTTGATTATTAGCCAAATGATTTGGAACCTGGTTAATGTCAAAATGTGCCTTCTTCTTCTGTTGTCTTTGGTAACGACGCCACTGTGTTCTAGTCATAGGGTTCTTACCCTTATAGTTATTCTTATAATTAAACTTAATAGCATCAGTACCTGGCTTGACAGCTTTAGCACGTTGATTATTGGGCACCCACTCTTCAACAGGAGCACTAGCACTTGGGACAAAGGATTTACCTGTTGACAGCTTCAAATACCCTTTTGCTGAGGACTTCTCCTTAGCAAATTGTCGTTTACTTGTTGAAGGCTTTGCTGACACATTAGCCTCATAGCTAGGAAGATCTCCTTTTGCAAAGTTAAATTTTGGCCTGTTATCAAGCCATTTTCTTTTGCGTTGTTGTTGATCCTGATAACCTTCGACAGCTTTAGCTGCTTCTTTATCGAAAACAGCACTGCACCTTGGGCAAAGCATAACTTCAGAATTATTCCACTTACACCGATTGAGGAAATCTATCAATTCTTCCTCAGCCTTTGGATACACAGCATGTAACTTCCCATCATATTCTTTTAGGGTCACTTCCTGTCTTCTACCTTCAGCATACATAAAACCTTTTAATTTTTCGGTGGCAGTCTTGACACACTTAGGAGGGTCTGCCAATTGAGCATCCACCATGCCTACATCAGCTTCGACAGCTTCAGAGTACATAGCTTCAGCCTTAGGCAATGGATCAACATCAATCTGCATAGGAGCTTTTATTTTCTTATCAGCAAATTTGAGTCTTCCTTCGTCAATTGCTTTTTGCACAATATCCCTGAAGAGCACACAACGGTCAGTGTTATGTCCCAAAAAATTATGGAACTTACAATAACCCTTTTTCTTTCTTTGGTCAAGAGTTGGTATTTTAAGGCCTTTAGGCACTAATATTTGACCATCAGTTACTAGAAGATCAAAAATTTCATCACATTTCGTAACATCAAAAGTATAAGTCTTAGGCATAAATCTATCGTTCTTAGGCTCTACAGGGTTATTCCCATTCGCAGGCCTTAATAATTTACAGGTATAAGGAGAACCAGGCTTAAGTTCAGCCACGTCTATCTCCTCTTCTTCGACATATGCCACTTTTTCTTTCTTATGATACCTATTCGACCCAGATTTTTCCTCTCTAAGCCTTTCAACTTGTCGAACTCTATCAGCCAAATGAGCCATATCTCGCAAATGAGATGTGTCTAATTTCTTTCTAATTGAGTAATCAAGGCCACCAGCAGCCATTTCGACAAGCTCATGTTCAGGGACTTGTGTAAAGCAACGAGATTTCAACAGCCTAAATCTGTTTAAGTAATCATCAATAGTTTCAGGCATTTTGCGCCGAACACTAGCCAATTCTTTAAGACTAATTTTCGACTGGCCCATGTAAAACTGTGCATGGAATGCCTTTTCTAATTGCCCCCATGCGAAAATAGAACCAGGGGGTAAGGTCGTGAACCAAGTGAAAGCATTTTTAGTTAGAGAATTTGGAAAATATTTCATCTTCAAATTCTCATTTTGTGCTAAGTCCCCAGCCTCAGTCAAGAAACGAGCAATGTGTTCGACTGTGGACTCATTTGTTTCACCACCAAACTTAGTAAACTTGGGAACTTTCCATCCCCTTGGTAACTCAGTTTGTAATACATATTCACATAATGGTGATACGAAGTTAGGCCTTTGTAGACCTATGTTAAGGCCATTTTGCGCCATAATAGTTTCGACTAAAGTAGCTATATTGTTCTCTGCGCCAGCATTGTGTTGTTGCATTTGTCGAACAACTTCATCAGCGTTCTGGTGTCTATTTACCACAACTACTTCAGGGACGTGGTTTACCGTCCCTTGTAGTTCGCCTACAACTGTCGACGCTTCGACTGCAACTGCTTCTTGGGGGTTAACTGGCGACGCATTACCCGCAATAATAGGAACTTGCCTATTATTAACCGCTGGAGCCCCAAAGAAGTCTGCAATCCTACTCATCTGATTTGCCAACATTTGGTAACTGCTATTGGTATTTTGAATCAATGGATTGAAAACTGTACCAATTTGTTGGGTAAGCATATTCACCATATCGTGATTACTCTCGTCTATTTGCTGTCTTAAGGCCAACAAAGATGTATTGGTTAACGCTGGGGGATTTCGACCAAATACGCTCTCAGAAGAGACATGTGTAGGGGAAAAGGTCGAAATATGTGGCATTCCAGTAGGCATGCCATACATTCCCAAAGGAAATGGGGGTAGATGCACGTTATTCAAACGTGGGTCTAAACCGTTTCCGATTGCCATGTAAGGGCTATGAAGCCCTGCACTTAACGGCAAAGACATAGGCAGAGATGCCATTTTTGACTGCGTTGAACCAACATTAGTCATTGATAATGAAGAAACGGTTATCGACGATGATGGTCCTGCGCTAATGTTTGCAGAATCCATTGTTGTTCCTTGCACTTGTGAAACCACAGGGTTGGAACTAGATGCATTATTCGTACCAGAACGAACCATTTTACCACTTCTTAAGTGCATACAACAGCGAATACAAATAAGAGAGTATAAACATGAACAAAATCAAAGGCAAAGTCCCACTGGGCGTGCCAATTTGTTTGCTGGTGTTTTTAGCAAACAATCACTAGTTTTATTAGACGGTTTGTGAGATCAAACTAGAAAAATCTCAAAGCAATTGCCTTTGAATTGCAAAAGTTTTTGTTTCAGAAAATGTAGGAAAAGGGGACGATTTGCAATTGATTAACAGAATTGAAAAGAAAAGAAGCAGTAAATGGTGCAGGAATTGTAAAGAAAAGAAGAACAAATTGCATTGAATCATAAAAATGGCACACGATCACATACAGGGATTCTTCCACTCGTTTTCGCTCTGGCTTGGAAGTTAGAGTTTCAGGAATCGGGTGTGTATTGTGATTTTCGCGACCACTGTTTCTTCTCAGAAACAGTTATTTATACAAGGGAAAAAAGAGGGGGAAAAACTGACTAAGTAACTGCCTAGAAATTTGAAAATAAGTAACTGCTACTCCTACTTTCGACCAGAACCGCTCTGTCATGCTTCGACCAACTGCTAGCCTTCAGCGTATAACTGCTCTGTTTTCTGTCTGTCGAAAGCTTGTGTCCATTTTCCTCTGTCGAAATAATTTGGTCTTCGTCGAAATATAAGTCAAGCCATGTTGACCATCTTTAATGAAGCCTGTCGAAATTACAGGCTAACAGGTGGATCAAATCCTTTAGGTATATCAAGTCAAGGAACATCACACTTGCATAAGCACTTTCTTACTTGCCCTCGTCGCACAACTAGAGATATATAAGGCAAGCTTTTATCAAAACTGAGAAACTTGGGAATGAAATAGTGGTGGTTGGATCTTATACATTTAATCGAGATGCAGTAAGGCGTGCAACAGCTAGAAAGATAGTTCTTCACGAGTATCCTATGCAAATGGTTGACCATGTTGGTTTTATAGACTTCTGTGCTACTATGCAACCTTTATTTAAGGTTGTTTCCCGCAACACTATCAAGACCGACATAATGAAATGTTGTCAAGAAGAGAAAGAGAGTACGATGAAGCTTTTGTCAAAGAATCAAAATAAAGGCTACATGACGGTCAAAACTCATTTCATTGATGATTCATGGATCCTACAAAGTAGACTTGTAAGGTAAGATCACTAAACCTTCTTGACATTGTGACAATTGTTATTTTCTTTACATCTTGTTCTTATTTAAATTTCAATCTAATTTTATATTTAGGTTCATTTATGTGCCCGCTCCTCATACTGCAAAAGTTCTAGCTGATGTTTTAGTTGAATGTTTGATGAACTGAAATTTAGATAGAAAGTTGATAAAATTCCAGATAGCTCACTTATTACAATTTTGATTGTGAAAGATGGTTTGTCTAAAATTCCAGATAGCTCACTAAAATTCCAGATAGCTCACTTATTACAATTTTGATTGTGAAAGATGTTTCTGATTGTAAGACTAGGTGAAATTCTACTTTTTTTAATACTTAAGGGTTGCCATAGAATACAAATATGTGTTTAGTCGATTGGTACAGCAGGAAGCTTAATTTAAAGCATTGCCTAGTGAAAGATTGGATGATGGCAAATGAAATTTGTGGTAAGTTGGAAATATTTTATGAAGTCACACAACTATTTTCCGGTACTTTGTATCCGACTGCCAGTGTTTATTAAGGTAAGATGCTGATGTTGATATTGTAAGTAATATTTCCTCAATTTAACTTCAAAGCTCATAAATATGTTGGTTGTTTGGATTTTAATTTTAAACTTTTTTTTTCAGGAACCAAGTGAACCAAGTTGTGCTACTTAACTGAAGAGTTGCTGAATATTCTGCTGTTTAAGTGGATGTTTATTCATATTTTGTTGTCATTTTCAATAACTTGTGGTTGTATGTTTTATTCTAATATTTTGGATAATGTTTAGTGACTTGTTATTTTCAAAGTTGGGAATCATTGTAATTTTATTGTTCTTTATCTCCATTCATTAACGATTATATATTAGTAAATAGCTGATAAGATAAATGCATATCGAGATGCCTAATTTTATATTATATAAATGAACCGAAAAAACTGTGTTCAAAATATTAATTTTACATGGTATTTTAAAAAACATATTTTTATTAATTTACAAGTATCCGTGGGTACCCGTGAAGAAACAATACCCATTTAAGACCCGCTAAGCAGGTACCATTTATAATAAACGGGGCGGATAGCGGGTAGCTGCTACCCATGCCCGCCCCGCCATGACATCCCTAGTCCTAGGAACTCATTTGGTTCTAGTGAACACATACATTGGGAGATTTTCAGAATTTTCTCTAGAAGGTGAGTTCCTTGTGACTCTCCTTCTCAATACTCTTAAGGTTTCTAATATCTTGTGGTTACTAAAATGAAATGTTGTTGTTGTTACTTGTTGACATGAGTGAAGTAAGCTATGAATGATGATGGTATTTCATTGTCACCAAGTTTCAATATGAGATGCTTGTTTGATGTGTAATTGGTTCTCCATCTTATTTGATTTTTAAAGAACAATCGTTCTTGAGTTTTCTTATGAGAAATCTTTGATTTGCGATTTTCAAGATCCTAAACTTCTAGATCTAGATTAGATTTCATCACCTTTCTCCCAAATTAATCTTAGACCATGATAAAAGGCCAGTAACTCAACATGGAGGTTATTAGTGAATCCCACCGATCTCATGAAACCACAAATCCAATTACCATTTGCTAGTCTCAGAACACCACTAAATCCCAATGCACCTGAATTATCAAAGATGCTACCATCTACATTTAAAACCACCCTACGTCCTTCCTCAGGATGCCAGTAAACCAAACGGGGCGCCAAGGAACTAGAAGCAGGACATAAGAAAAGCTTCGGTAAGAGATTAGCCATATTGTATATTTGAATCTTTAGCTGACATATTGTGACATTTCCTGAGTCAAGCAAAACTGATTTTGGGTCCTCCAAATCCACCAAGTAGTTGAGAGGAATAAATACAATTTGGTACATGCAATTCCCTTATTTAACCAAGAGATGAAATTAGTGTCATTGACTAAGATGAAATTAGTGTCATTGACTAAGAGATAAAATTAATGAGGAAAAAATTGATGTTATCGAATCCTATAGACAACCAGAATTAATAGGAAAATTACAGTCCCTCAAGCACTAGAGAATGTCTTCATCTACTACATTGCATTTAGGACAGCTAGAGGATATTAACATTCCTCTATTATGTGACATAGCTCTAGTGGGGAGGGCATCGTGCCAAGCTATCCAAAGAAAAAACTTAATTTTCTAAAGAGTAGGAATCCTCCACACCCACTTCCAAGACTTAGAATCTATATCTCTACTCAACAAATGATTAACAGTCGTTAATCAGTAATATCCATCCTTCAATGTGTACAAGTCATCCGAACTGCCTTTCCATGTGAGACCATCAGGGATGTTGTGATTCAAGCAGTGGGGCATAACATTAATAGCAACCGTGACATTATCAAAGAGATGAGTATAAGTTGCTCTAAATTTGAATCTCCATTCTGAATTGCATCCTTGACACAAACGTTAAAATCATAGATGTCTACATACAGAACATGATTACGTAAATTTCCTTGTTTAGACCAAGTATCAAACCAAAAGAAAGAACTACCATCACCCAACGTGTAATCGTAGTCATCTCTAAAGGCCCCTCTTGCCTTCATCATCGAATCCCAAATAGCTGAGTCAATTTTTTTTGAATACCTAACACAGAATTATTACCAACATGCTTATTTTTAAGCAATTGCACCCACAACGTACTTGCATCTCTGTGAATATCCCAGACCAATTTGCCTAGCATAGCGGTATTACCTTCCCTTATCATCATAATGCTAAGCCCTCTAAATGAATTCCTTTTTCGTGCCTTTCTAAATAAGGTCTCTAGACAATTTGTCCATTTGAGCACAAATAGATTGAGGAAGTCAAACAATCCGCATGTAAAGTCTTTGGACCGCTGCACCAATATGCAGTGAATAAAATATTTTAGGGAATATAATATATATATATAAATAAATAAGAACTAAATTATTTACAAATTAAAGGAGGCGTCCACGTTACATTTCAAGTGATTCCAAAGAAATCCATTCACTCTCCAAGGGATAAACTATTGAGTAATGGTATATAGTATGATTTCTTTCTTTTTGTTTCGTACTATAAAGCATTATTATAAATTATTATTATTATTTTGGTTACAAAAGGGATAATAAAATATTGTTATTATTATTATATAAAGCAAAATTTTGGGAGGATATTCCATGAGGCTACATTTAATTTCTCTTTTCATTTTATCATTCAATGCTTCATAAACAAATTAAGATTTAGAGTCTGTACTTTGTTACCACTTATTTTGAAGAATAATCATTTTTTAAAATAATTTATTTTAGAAGTTTTCCATCTGTTTGTTATAGTTTTTTTAAAAAAAAATGAGAATCTAAAAATAATCGAAAAACTACTTAAATGAGAATCTATTTTGAGTAACTTCTTATAAAAATTATTTTAATAAGAATGATTTTTTTAAAAAAAATAAGTTATTTTTATATGATACAGAAACACAAAACAACTTCTAATTTTCTAAAATATCTCTAAAAACTAATCTTTAAGAGCCTGTTTGTTACGACTTATTTTCTAAAAAAATCACTTTTTTTTTAAAAAATAATCACATATGACGACATGTTATGTGTTTGTTACAGATTTTTAAAATAATGAAAAGCTGAAAATAATCTAAAAACTGCTTCATATGAGAAGCTGTTTTGAGTAGCTTCTCAAAAAATCAGTTTTTTTAAGAATGATTTTTTTAAAATAAGTGATTTTCAGTATGTTACCCAAACACAAAACAACTTCTCATTTTCTTAAAAATCACTAAAAACTATTCTTTAAATTATTTAACAACAAAATCACTTATTTTTTAATCCGTAACAAACGGGCCCTAAATTATTTAACAACAAAATCACTTATTTTTTAATCCGTAAAAAACGGGGCCCTTACATTATTATTTCTTAATTATTCTTTTTCAAATAGTCATTAATTAAGACACAATCTCAACGGTAGTAAAAAAAGACATAATCTCAACTACTAGAAATTTTTAAATTACATTCTATTTTTCAAACGGGTTACCCGGCCCACATCGGGCTGGCCCGCATTGGGTCTGGGCTTTTACGGTCCGGTCCAAAAAGCCCGGATTTAAATTCGGGCTCAACCTTTTTTGTCCCAAGCCCAACCCTATGCGGGCTGCGGGCTTTTTGGGCTAGTCCGCATTGTGCACCAATTTTTTTTTCTATTTCCTTTTAACGGACTGAATTGTAAAAAAATTACATAAAATTAATTTATCACCTTTCAGTTTTCAATCTTTTAATTAACACATTATTTTAATTTAATTCGTATTTTTAGATAATAACATTTTATATCATTTTACGTTTTAAACAAATTTATTTTAATAATTCGAATTTATTTTATTTTACTAACTAGTATATTAATTAAAAAAACTATAATAATAATAATAAGTATATTAAAAAAAGTATATTAATCAAAAATATTGATAACAGATTTATATATTTTTTGGTCATAATAAAAGACTATTATAAACAGATTTTATAATAAATTCGTTTTAATATTTCTAATTTTTATAAACAGATTTTAAAATAATAATTCGTTTATAATAATTTTTATAATAATCAGTAAATAATAATTTTAATTTTAAAATAGCCTAAAGAAAATAATAACAGTATATTATAATAATAGAATATAAACACATAATTCGTTTATAACAATATCTTATTTTTTAATATATTATAATATAATAATTCGTTTTTAACTAACAAAATTTAAAAAACATACAACAGTAAACAAATAACTTGATAACTAACCGATAGTGCAGAGAAGGCTCTGGCTTGAAGCAAATTTCAGACTTCTCCAACAAAACTTTCAACCAAAGTGCTCAATCAATTGCTAAATAAACAAAAAATAACATATTAATTAACTATTACTCATATTCTTAAACAAAGTATTTACTAAAACAAGAACATTATAATTTATACATACGTTCAGACAGAATATTGAAAGAGAACCGTAGAAAAAACTGAGAGAAGAGAAGTTTTAGAAAAAAATGCAGAGAAGTTTTCGAATGTGAAGGTGAAGAAGGTGAAGGAGAATAGATATGCAGAGTAGTTATAAGTAGGTGAGAGTGAAACGGCTATTAATTCAAAATCCGCCAGAAACGAAAAATACTGGCAGAATATGCCATTACTGGCGGAACAATTACTGGCGGATAATGTGGTTAAATAATTTACTGGCGGATCCAAGCGATTACTGGCGGAAACAGGCGTTTACTGACGGAATTGATGACATTACTGGCGGATCTGCACTTCCGCCAGAAAAGGTCATTACTGGCCGAATTACTTTGGTCAAACGCGCATAAGGAGAGCATCTTTCATTACTGGCGGAACGACGCGTTTACTGACGGATTTGGTTACATTACTGGCGGATCTGCAATTCCGCCAGAAAACGTCATTACTGGCGGAATTTTTTTGACAAACGCGTATCACGAGAACACCTTCCATTACTGGCCGAATACATTAGTGGCGGATTCTATCCGCCAGTAACGACAGTTATTGGCTGAATTTTAAATTAAGGTCAAACACAGAATACGAGGGTTATAGGATCCGCCAGAAATTTTATTGGATCCGCCAGAAATGTTATTGGATCTGCCAAAAACGTACTGGCAGACTAAATCCGCCAGAAATCGCCAAATTTCGCCAGAAAACTTACTGGCGGACTGATTCCGCCAGAAATGTTCAGCCAGTAATTTACGAATTTCTTGTAGTGTAAGTGTTAGCGACGCTCGATATGGAGACTAATTTAAATTTTTCGTCTCTAACTTCCGTCGATATGTATTTCAGCTTTTCCTAGTACCCAAATCTGGTTATTCTTCACCAAACATCTTCACCATCTTCAACTATTAGTAAACAAATTTTCAATAAACTGCCCAAGTAAAAAATAATGCCAAGATATGTTATTACAAAAACAAAATTAATTTAGGGTATTTAATCACATTTTTGTTTATTTTTCAACGAAGATGAAGAGTACGTTTTTGTGAAACATGTGGAGTTTAAGATGAAGGGCTGGTATGATTAGAGGCTTCATTGTGGTACCAAATGAAACCTGTAACCCCAAATTTACTAGGTTCTTGTTTGAATGATTAGTAATAATTTGATATTTTTTTTTGGTAAACCAGGATATTCCCTGCGCGCGCAACTGGAGAGATTAATCCCCGAGTTACTGACCTCTCCCACCAGGTATTTTTTCATATGCACCGGCCAAGGATTGAACCCACTGACCAAATGATTAAGGAGTCCAAGTATCTACCACTTGTGCTATACCATGTTGGTAATGATTTGATATTTTAATTACCTTAATATTTGAGTAATTGAGCTATTTATGATTGTTTGATGATTGACAACCCCTTAATTGCTTGCCCAAATGTATTATTGTATGCATGAGTGTTCATTTGATTTAGAAATAAATAGTTGGAAGGGGGGGATGCGCCTAGGAACATTAAGGGTGTGAGTTTAAAATTTTCCAACACAGCCCATTTATTTTAAGTGACCCAAACCAATACCCAGCTGAAGGTAAGTGGACCACTCCATAAAAAGGCCCAGACTTTTCCCACATCCCCTCCTACTCACCACACACTCCCAAACTCTGCGAAATGACTAAAATGTCATTATTGAAGCGCGCTCTTTTCACCGAATCGATTGGGGTCAACCGAAAACTTTCGGTTAGGGTCAACCGAGCGTGTACTTTTTGAGACACACCCCCTATTTTCAATTTTCAAGCGTTCGGCTGGCCTCAACCGAATATATTCGGACCACCCCAATCGAATAGGTGTTATTTTCTTTAAAAAAATTCAACGGCTTAGATTCCACCGACATTTTTGATCAACGGCTCACAAACAGTCAAACGTGTCAGAAAAGGGAGTGGATGACATTTCCTTTGAAAATTGTGCCCCAACAGATAGAAATTAAACGGCTCAGATTTTGCCAACACTTTAAACGGTCTTGATGTTGCCGACACTTTCAATAGTCTAGATTTTGCCGACCACTTTTCATCAACGGTGGAAATCCGCTTTAGGGTTTCAGATTTATTCTCATTCATTTATTCCTTCTCATTCTGTTCTATATCTTTTTTTCTCATATTCTACTTCATTTTCATATTTTTTCTTAATTTTTAGTAAGAAAAAATTCGAAAAAATTGTAAAAAATTAATTTTAATTTTTTTTTTAAAAATCTGCCCGTATTGTGCATTTCCGATGGATTTTTTTAAAAAATAAGTTATTTTTTTAAAAAATCCGTTGATAACGTGCATTTCCGGCGGAGTTTTCAAAATAAAATTTGGAAAAATCCGCCAGAAAGGCCCATTACTGGCGGAAATTCCACCGGAAAACATTACCTGCGAGCGTTTTACAGACGGATAAAAATCCGCCTAAAACGTCACTTTTCCGGCGTATTTGGTGCATTTCTGACGGATTTTTTGCCCAAAAAACATGTTTTTCTTGTAGTGATAGCCCGTCGTTGTTAACATAAAATCGATCGGTGTGGACATGTCTCGGTTTAAAGTTTTTTGAAAACATTAACGTCAATTAGTATTAAATATTCGGCGTGGAAATGTCAGCTTTTATATGCTTTAAGTCGCTGAAAAAATCCACGTCGGGTATTAGTAAACAACCAGCATGAAAAGGTAAGCGTTTTAAAACGTTTTAAATATGTAATGTATCCATGTTGAGCATTTACTAACATGTGACATTGTATTCGATGCATGTAACGTGCTAAAATGAGATATTACATTTTATTTCTAAAACTGCCACCCCGTTTGTGTTAACGCTAGATATTTCATAAAATTATTGTCAAATCGCAAAACTTTAGGCCTTTCTTTCTAGTACTAATTGTAATGATCCTCTCATCACAACCTTAGTGAACTAATTTAAGGGCACTTTTGAAATAATTACATCAAATCTTAGGTAGATTAGCTGACATATGCTTATATTTGAGTTCAACAAGTAATAATGTCTTGCTTATAATTGAACCAGGAAGGAGTGCACCAATAAATTATTATTTGTTTCAGAATGTACAAAAGAATATTGTGTTGTTTAAATACACAAATTACAATATAACTTAATTAGAACCAATTGAAAACAATGGACTTAATTAGACAAGCTTAGCATACATGACAAATGATTAAAGGCCAGAAGTGAATGGCACACCAGTAGAAGGTAACCACGTGCGACCAGCAAGGAGGTTAGCTACGGTGAATTGTGTTGCCTGAGCTGGGCTATTCATCACATGGTAACCAGGCCACCGTACTCTATTTCTCGTGGATGATCCAGGCCCAAAATTCCTATACTCTCCATAAAAGACAGTATTTTGAGCAAAATTAGTATCCCCCCATGGAGACCAACCCATTGGGCTCACCAAGTTATCCATAAATGATTTCATGACCACAACTCTAGAGTATTTCTGCCAAGGTCGGCCCAAAAAGGTGTTGAATCTGTGAGCTACGGGCTTAAGATCCGGAGCAAGTCGAATTTGACAATTGTGAATTGAAATACCAGTGTTTTGAAAAGGGTCATCTCGACCTTGAGCCGTGATCATATTTGCTTGGCCATTTAAAGGTCTTCTTACAAGGATGACACAATTTTGGAAAACTACAGCAGCATTGCCAAAGATGAAGTCAACAGTTCCATAGATGTAACATTCTCTAAAGAATTGACGTTGTGCATGAACCATTAGGGTGTCTTGGTAACCTTCAAAAGCACAACGGTAGAACACAGAAAGGTCAGAGGCTGATCGAAGTGCCACTGCTTGACCCTTCAAAGGTCCTGCTGTGTTTTGGAATGTTATGTCACGTGCAATGAAGTGTAGTCCATCGATTCCTGAAATTTTATAAATCAATTAATGAATAAAGAACTCCAAGAACCCCATTTCAAAGAGATCTAATAAAATTAATTACTCCCTTCGATCTCATTTATAAGTAAAAAACCACTTTTTATATTCATAGAAAAACCGAGGTATCTGATCTATAACATAGTAAAAATACAGATGAACCTAAAAAAACATTTCCTTATAAATAACACGTAGTATACCTCAAAGGACATGGATTTATCACACTGACATAAATAAATAAAAACATAGAAAACCTTTTTTTTTGTGAGAAAAACATAAAAAACTTAACTATATATAAAAAACGGAGGAAGATAATTTAGAGATGAAAGAAAAGTTGCAAACCTGCAGTGGCAGAGCTATAAGTTGTAAACCCAGCTTTAACGTTTCGATTACTTGTTATAACCGTATATTTCATTCCATCACCAACCAACATAATATTATCATTAAATTTCCCCACCTCAATATTTTCTCTATACGCCCCCCTTTTCACACGAATAACAAATCTCGTTTTCAATCTTCTCTTTCCAGCAGCATTAATCGCTGCTTGAACACTCTTAAAATGTCCACTTCCATCTTTAGCCACAATAATATGTGCTTTCACTCTAGAACTATTTCTCCCCAACAATTTCCTCTCACGCGCTAACAACCACCTTGGATACGCGCCTTCATCATAATCCTCCGTGTAATTGTACCCACGACGCGCATCGTATTTCACGAAATCATTGTTCACGAATAAACCGTTACTTATAATCTCGGAAATATTTTGTTTCGTCATAGGTACCATGAAATCTGGGATACTTAGTTCGACCGCACAATGTTGACATAATTCGATGTTTGTTCGTGCTGTGCTGAGCCATGTTTGTGCGTCAAATGAAGAACACTTTTTGCTGCTGACGTGGAGGTTTAGAAATGTACGGTTGAGATGAAAAACGGTGTTGTCGTAGAGTTTTAAACAATCACGAGAAACTGATCTTTTGCTTTTGGTCAACCAATTTTGACCGAAATTTTGAGCTTGTTTTCGTAATATAACCGCTCTTTCTAATGCTATGTGGACGAGAATGTTGCGAAATTCGGTTTTGTGTTTGATTTTGTGATGGTAGTATTTGTTGTTTTTGTTGCTTTGTTTCATGTAGTATTTGCATGGATCTGGATATGGTGTTTGGTTACACCACCAATCTATGTTGCTAATGCTTGAAGAAGATCTTGTTTTTCTTGATGATGCTATTGAGAAAAATGATGATGATGAAAGTAATAATAGTGTTAAGAATATCTTTTTCATGATTGGTAGTGACATTTTGATGTGTTGTGATGATATTTTTTCTTGATAAGGGTGCCTATATATTTATTTCTATATGCACATTCATTCGTAGCTTAGAATGGGAGGAAATGAAATTTCTTTGATGGAAGAGTGTGAAGAAGGGTAAATGAGGTGTGTCGGCGTGGAGAATGTCAAAGATGAAATATGTTAATGCAATTGCAAGGAAGTGTATATATGTATATAATATTTTGTAAGATCCATGTTTTGGGGCTTTGCTTGCAACTCTCTATATGATATGATCTTTTGCAACTCTTTATATGATATCTTTTGCTTGAGTAATTCACTTCGATCTATCTATTTAACACATTGAAGATTAACCACTTTGCTTAATTTTAATAAGACTTTGAAACAATGGTTCTTGACATTATGACTTTTGATTTTAAATGATGCTATACATCGCGAAAGGTAGTTTCGTAATTTTTTTGGAGCACGCATTAATGTCGTTTTGTAAAGGAGACTCGTAGAAATGAGTGCGGAAAATAAACAGATTTTTTTATCCTGGTGCGCTGTATCCATCGACTTTGTCGGTGGCTAATCTACGTCAGGGACTTGATTAGCCATAAGTTTACTTGACTTTGTCAATCTACCCAAAACTCGAGCTCGAAACCTTGAAAGATGATATCTAAACCCAATTACCGCTTGGACTAACCCTTATTGGTACCAATAACATTAGCTCGTAATGGATTTGGGATCAAGTTTTTGGGATATTCAACATTTTCCTTTTAATTTTATTTGTGACTAAATTAACAAACTGTATTTAAATGTGACTTTCTGTAATATCAAAAATCACAAAGCGACCTTTATTTAAAACTTGGTCGATTGGCAAATATCTAACTCCATAAGAGTATAATGAAGTTCGAACTCTGGTGCAAGCACTCTAGTTGTGAGGTTGGGAAAATCATTGATTAACTCTCGCCGAAGTTTGTGAAATATTATGGACATTAACACAGCAAAAACCCTAATTATGGCAGTTTATAAAAAAATTTAAAACCTTAATCATTGTACATGTGTTGAACACGTCAAGCTTAATAATATGTAACTCTATAGATAGATCGTTAGGTCTCGTAGCATGTGTTGTAGGGAAATCAAACAAGAAAAAAGAGCAAAAGTAAAACATTTGAGTTACAAAAGTTAATTAGCTTATTGCTTAAATTTGCATGTATATATGATTGCGTATAGGCACATAAAACGGAAGGTGTAATTGAAATTACAAGAAAAACAAAACTATCTTGTCATAATGGCACGGTAAATTCAACTTTTTTTATATGTCAACGCATTGCTAACAACTATAATTAGAAAAACCACAAAGACAAACTAAGATTTGTGGAAAATGGTTGAGTTGTATTCCCTGAACTTGTTCCGTACACATGTATATGATGCTGAAAAAGCAATTAAATTGTGTATATTATCTTGCACTTTCCTTGAGTAGACTTTTCTTCAAGTATATGGGAAGCAACAGTTTCTTGTAAGGGAATAAGCATCTTCAATTCAATTATGTATTCTAGCTAGGATGCGTTTGGTTTAAGCTTGACTGATGACTCAAAATTAAGGCCAACTTCATGTGCTTTCAAGTTTGCACTATAAGCTAAAGATTTTCTTTTTGAAAGTGGTAATAATGTGCACTTTGTCAATACACTATTTTATGATCGTGTGTAATCATCATTTGTGTCGAAGTGTTCATACTAGAAGCTTCATTTTTCTTTGTTTTTTTTTAATGAGATCGGTTTCTTTTTATTTTGCTTTTTTTTTTTCTTCTTTCTAAGATCTTCGAATTTGGCTTGTGGGAAGGAGAAAAGAGGGGAGCTTTAATAGAATTTGTGGGCAAGTACAGGTAGTAGTCCCACGTTACCCTTCTCGTTTGGGGGGAAATGTTTCCTTACCCACCCCATGCGGGTTTTGGCGGGTCTGGGTTTTGAGACATCTATTCTCATCATATCATAGTAACCAAGTATTATCTTTGATGAAATGCGAAATATTTGAAACTTAATACATATAATAATGCACTAGAAAGTACTTTCATATTATACACTGGTTTTCAAAGGGTTTTTTTGGTTACCCTGTTAGTGGTGTGCAGTTTCCACCGGCTTTGTTGGTGACTAATCTACGCCAGAGAACCTAGTTGGTCACGTGTATACCCGACTTTGCCGGTCCGTGTGGTTATTCCCTCCCAACAGAGTTTTGTGACATCCAAAATTCAAACCTGAGACCTTGGGGTGGGATCTGAACTTGAGACATTGGTTTTTAAAGAGTTTTTTAGTACATCTTTTCAAAAGGAAAACAAAACACAGAAAAAAGTGTTCTTCAAAAACTTTGTTGCTATCCTTGCTACTTTTCAGAAGACCCCCAAAATATCATGAACTCCCATGATCTACCCCAAACACAATCTAGACAGACTCACTAACATTGTACAACTACAACTACAAATCCAGCCTCCCTCTAGGGTCGTAGTAGCTTGTTGAGTTACCCCCAAACTCGGCCATTAGGTCGCTAGACTCCTAAGGTGGTGGTACCCCTAGAACTCTGTGTGCAAACTGACGGCGATAAGCCCTAGCGTTTCCTATTCTTCGCTTGAGAGGTTCTTCCCGCTATCATGAGGAGCCACCCCATGGGCATCCTTGGTGCGTTGGAATGGGAGTGACTGAACTACCGAATTCTCCCGCCCAACGAGCCTCAGAATAACCCGAAGGTCCATAGATGTAAGTGACATGTCCTCTGTGAATTATCATGCCCCACTCCGCGTCAATATCCCAGTTGGCTCCATTCTAATCCTCAAATAGGATCTGTAGGTCTTATCGCCTTTGAGGAAGTGGAACGTACTCTGCAACACTATCTCGTGGCATTTTCTGGCATTTCTTGTAGTGAATCTAATCTCAAATAAAAGAAAGGTATGTGCGAAAATACATGTAAAAATAAAAAAAGATGGGATAAGAGCAGTAAATAGTATCTAAACATGTTAAGCATTTAATCCAACCACATTGAAGATTGGAATTGCTTGGTCTTGTCACCTTCTAACTGAAAAAATAAAAATTAACTACGAGAAGTGAGCTAATCGGGTTTCTGATGTTCTGCTAGGGTTTCTCTCCTAGCCGCCAACTATGCCTGACCCTGTCCCTCTAGACCTGATATTGGTCTGTCTGAATCTCGAGACCGTTGCAGGTGTTCCTGGCGCCTCAGTGACTGTGATTCTTGCAGATTCGCTAAACAACAACACGTTGTCCGTTCTCTTCAGCCAAGTGATTCCCTTGGTGATCGCGAATACTACTACACCACTAATCATCAAAATCCTGCAGTCAAGGCAGGTGGGACCAGTGAGGTGTGACAGACCTACACTGACGCTATGGTATTGTTCCCAAAATTGTCTCCCTGTAAAGCAGACTCAAATCTGCTGGTGAAAGAGCATGAGGCTCCTCGGTCCAAAAAAAGGAGACATCTTTTGTTATTTTGAAAAATGGCCTTTGGATTTACCTTTGGCCCCTTTTTCTCAAGTGGGGAAAAGTGATGTTGAAATTAAAAAATGTCATCACAACAATGTAGAGGAAATGCATGTCTCGACCTGTTGATAAATCTATTTAAATAGAGTTATTTACGCATCTAAACCTAAATAATTGTTGATTTCTCAATAATAATGTTTATTAAATATAGTAATATATATAGAAGAATAACAACATTCAAGATCATGTAACTTAGCATCTTGCATATATTTTGGTATTTTGATGTGTTTGTTCAATATTACAACATCTGATGCCGCGGCATTAGTATCACAACAATGTCCCAGCATTGGATGCCCCAACATTCAGAATAGACTATAATGCTCAAATGTTCTTCGTTTTCCTCTCAAGGTAATGTCTAAATATCCTATTCATATAATCCTTGAGTACGGTCGGGACATTAGTCACACCAAAACTACATTACCTCTACATTATATATT
Organism: Astragalus glycyphyllos; assembly: GCA_963573325.1. Lineage (NCBI taxonomy): Eukaryota > Viridiplantae > Streptophyta > Magnoliopsida > Fabales > Fabaceae > Astragalus > Astragalus glycyphyllos. The sequence goes on from OY754310.1 coordinate 40,961,256, forward strand.
TTGTTCTCGAAGTTCCCATGTTTAGTTGCTAGATGTGTGATTTTCCTCTCTTCGGTATGAGATGTACCGGTGGATAAAGGGAATGGTGGTTAGTTATGCCAAGCGACTCGACTCATCTATTTTTTGTGTTTTTTTCTTTGGGGTCATGGTAGGCGTATGAAGTATATATATGGCATTAGCCAATTTGGCCTATTTGAGAGTTGATTTTTTTTTTGATAAGTCAAAATTTATTCAAGAGGTACAAGGGGTACCTCAACCCATTTACATCTCAAGTCAATAATGAAATACAAGCCATTGGGTCATTACACCAACTATCAAAACTGATATTTAGACTACTCCCAATCCTATTAGCAAACCACCCCAAGACAACACTTTAATTTGGTGAACCATTTGCATCACGTTTACAGATCCCCCCTTGAAAATAAGTCTGTTTCTACTTATCCAAACCACCCACACCGTAGCTACCCATACCATGAACCTTAAATTTTTATTATTCTTTCCTCCACCTTTTATCTTATGGTCATTTAAATGCTGCCATACACATCTTGAATGTTTGTTTCTAATGCCCAGCCACCCACAGATTGATCTCCAAATACCACGAGTTGTTTCACAATTAAGAAAGAGATGTGTTGTATTCTCAACATCTTTACTGCAAAGCGCACAAACAGGCCCATGTGTGAAGTTTATCACGCCATTCTCTTGCAAAGCGACCCTCTTAGGTAATCTATTCAGTAATATTCGCCAAGCTAGCACCAGAAATTTGGACAGAACCGCTGATCCCCATAGTTTCTTCCATACTTTACACTTATCTTCCTCTAAAAACTCCTTTGCTCCCTTATTTACTAGATACATGTAAACTGTCTAAACTTTATAACCAGCTGCACTATCAGGCACCCATATCCACCTATCTGGCTTACTCTGGTCTGTCTGCAAAGGCGGCAAAATTTCTAATTGTTCTGCAAGTTGCTGCTCTTGATCACCTGTTAAAACGTTGGTCCATTGGAATTTCCATTCCCACCTTTCGTTACATATCGTCCCAGACTTAGCTACCACGCCATTTTTCGGGTCTCATACCCTGAACAGTGAGGGGAACAAATCCTTCAAAGCCCGTTGACTACACCACTTATCATGTCAGAATTTTACCTTCGTGCCGTCACCTAATTTTAATTTTACCGCATCCTGGAACCATCTTTGAGCGAATGATAGACATAAATCTAGATCCCGGATATCTTTCCACCACACTGAAAACTGACCTTGATTCAGCTCCCTTTCCGTGCCATACAGCCTATCCACAAGTTGAGACCATGCACTGTTTTTCTCTTTTAGCATCCTCCATTTCCATTTTCCCAACAATGCCACATTAAATAATTCCATATTCCTCACACCCAATCCTCCACTTTCCTTTGGAAGACTGATTTTATCCCAACTTACCCAACACATCTTCTTCGCGGTATCGCTTCCACCCCACAAGAAACGCCACTGAATTTGCACCATCTCCTTTAGGACTTTTTTCGGTGCTTTAAAGAAAGAGAAGTAATACAATGGGAGGCTTGCAAGCACTGAATTTATTAATGTGATCCGCCTGCCCATCGAGAGATGTCTACTCTTTCATAATGATAATCTACCCCTTAACCTTCTAATCACCGGTCTCCAAGTGGAGCTTAATCTAGGATTCGCTCCAACCGGTATACCTAGGAAATTGAAGGGAATTTCACCCACTCTACAATAGAGGAATTGTGATGCAATTTGCAGTTCTTCTTGTTCCACATTCAGTCCAACCAAGCAGCTTTTGTGGAAGTTTACCCGGAGCCCTGAGACCATTTCAAACACTCTCAAGACTGCCTTTAGACACCACAGATTTTTCTCTTGTATATTTACACATTAGAATCGTATCATCTGCGTATTGAAGGATAAGGAATGCCAATCCATCAACCACCGCTAACTCTTCCAAAAAACCAACCTCAATGCATTTTTTTACCATCCCAGATAACTCTTCAGCAATAATTAGAAAAAGGAAGGGAGCTAATGGGTCTTCTTGCCTCAATCCTCTTTCCATCCTACATTCATCCGTAGGGCTACCATTTACCAAAACCAATGCCGATCCCGAAAATAGACATGCTTCCATCCAATTCCTCCATTTCTCAGTGAATCCCATTCTTTGTAGCATATATTCAAGAAACCTCCAACTTACCGAATCGTAGGCTTTTTCGAAATCTACCTTGAACAAGTATGTCGACTTCTTCTTCTTGTTTACCCAATTTATGATTTCATTTGTGATAAGAACACCATCAAGAATCTGTCTTCCTTGAATAAAAGCCGTTTGCGATGCTTCTATAAAACTAAGTCACCACCCCGGAAGGACTCCTTTCAGCCTAGATGCTAGTATCTTTGATATAATTTTGTATATGCATCTGATTAGAGATATCGGCCTGAACTCATTCAACTCCCTTGGGTTTTTTGTTTTGCCAATTAGAGCCACAAATGAAGTCGTAAAGCCTTTAGGTAATTTACCGTTCTCATGAAATTGAGTCAACACCCCGTGAACTTCTTTGATTGTACTCCAACATGTTTTGATGAAATTAAAATTGAACCCATCTGGACCCGGGCTCTTACTTCCGTTGCAACTCCACACCGCTTCTTCAATCTCTTCCATCGAAAACGGGGCTGTCAGCAAGTCTACCTCATCCATTGAGAGCCTTTTGAATTGAATACCCTCCAAGATAGGCCTAGCGAATTGTTCTTCTCGAAATTGATTGCTAAAGTGCCTTTTCACCTTTTCTTTTATTCCCCCACCCCATTCAGCCATCTATCTCCTACTTGAAGCATCTCAATTTTATTTCTTCTCTGTCGATATTTGACCGTGTTGTGAAAAAACCTTGTGTTCCCGTCCCCTTGCCTTATCCAATTGACCCTTGCCTTTTGTGCCAAGAGACTCTCTTTATGATGAAGTATTTGCCAAAGTTTAGTATTTAGTCCTTTCCACTTCTCCCCATCCCACCTACTGATGTCTATTTCTTCATCTTCCAGCTTGTTCAATTCTCTAACCGTATCTTCAATATTGAGATCTAATACTCCATATACCTCACGGTTCCAAACCTTTAGACATTCCTTTACATACTTTAATTTCTCTTTCACTACATGAGCCATCCACCCTGCTACCTTACACTCCCGCCACTTTGTTTCCATAAATAGCTTCCCTTCCTCACGCTCCAACCATCCATTAATGAGTTTGAATGGCTTAGGTCCCCAATTCTTGTTTGAGGAGACTAACCACACCGGACAATGGTCCGATATGTCTCTTGGACCTATCCATTGAGCCCTTATATTCCAATCTCCCAAAAGATCGTGTGATAGCATGATTCTATCTATTCTACTAGCTGTCGGAGCATTCGGTTGATACCAAGAATTTTGTTTCCTAGACACTATGGTTCCGCCACTCCCATTTCTTCCATAAAGTGTATGAAATCATTAGCTTCTCCTTCACTAAATCTAGTATTCCTACCCTTTCTGTCTGTCCTACATAGCACCGTATTAAAGTCTCCTCCAATAACCCAGCTTCCTGATCCAAGTCTTGACTTTTCAGCCAGAATACTCTACCATAGGGCCCTCTTTCTTCTAATTGAGCAGCTAGCGTAGACATTTACGAAGTACAATAACTTTGTTTCCTGTTGAATTGCAATACCAATAAACCCAGGCTGTGAAAAAGAGAATAGATAAACAAACATACCTTTGCGCCAGATTGTCAAGATTCCTCCGGATAAACCGTTAGAAGGCAGAGCAACCCAGTCGAAATCATCGTTTCCCCATAAGCTAGCCACTGTCTTATGAGAAACATCACCAGATTTTGTTTCTTTTATGAAGCACATGTCAAAGCCCCTTTCGTTAACTAGGCTTCTGAATCGCCTTCTCTTGGCAGTACTGCCAATCCCCCTCATGTTCAATGTCATAATCTTCATTTGGAGTCAATTATCACCACCTTCTTGCCTTTGCTAGCTGATCGCACTTTACGGTTGCACACCCAAGTATAGGTTTGTCTCAAGTAATAAATTTCTCGAAAGTCCGAGTGTCGAACCACAAGGATATTTTGAAGGAAAAGGTATGCCAATCTAATTGTGAGGTTTGAAGTTTATATAAGACTAAGTACCAGAGCTTTGGGCGATGTTACTGTTGATACATGGATTAGAAATTTTGTGTGGTCGGGCGATGTTACTACTAGAAAAATTGTTACTGTTGCTTGGCATAAGGTGTGCAAACTCTTTCAGGAAGGTGGTTTGGGTCTTAGATCCATCAAAACAACTAATAGAGCTGGTATGTTAAAACTTGGCTGGAATTCCCTCTCTACCAACTTACAATGGGCTTTTCTTTTGAAAGCCAGGGTCCATAAAATAATAAGCCGGTGAACTATCACGTCTCTTCTTCTATTTGGCTTGGATTTAAGTCTTGTATTTCCGTGATTCTCGAGCACTCAACCTGGAAGCTTGGCAATGGTGTAAGCATTAGTTTTTGGACGGACTCTTGGCTCTCTAGGCCTATTGTGGATATCATTGGTATACCTCCTAATGTAGACAAGGACCTCAAAGCTACTATTAGTGATTTTATAGTAAACGGCAGATGGTCTATCCCTAACGATTTCGCTAATCACTTCCCTCAAATTTACTCGTACATTCAGAAAATTGTTATCCCAAATATCCCGGTGGTTGATCAATTGAAGTGGGATTGCTCTAATTCAAGAGATCTGACTTTCATGGATTCTTACCTTTTTCACGCTCCCGCTGAGCAGGTTGTTCCCTGAACGAAGACAGTTTGAAAGAATTTTATTCCGCCATCAAAATCATTTATCCTTTGGAGGGCTATTCATAATAAGATGCCAACAGGTGACCAACTTTGGAATAGAGGTTGCACTGCGGTTTCTGTTTGCAGTATTTGTGGTAGTGAGTCGGAGACTTCTCACCACCTTTTCCTGGCCTGCCCATTTGCCAAACACATTTGGAATTGGCTGGGAGGCATCCTAAGCCTCAACATAGACACTGCCTCCTTCCAGAGCATTCTATCATTGACTTCCCATGGTTGGAGTCCTCAATTGAATGACACCGTCTCTGCTGCTACTGTAAATATTTTTTGGGTAATTTGGTATTGCAGGAACCAGGCTAGATTCGATAATCATGTGATGCCCTTACATACTACCATCAACTTAACTATCTCTAATGTGACTTTAGCAGGCAATGCCTCTAAATATACAATGACTTCCACTGCTGCTGAATTTATGATTATCAAAGCTTTTAATGTCAATGGTAATTACAGAAATTCTTCAATCATTAAAGAGGTAATTTGGACCCCACCTTCTCCTTACATGATTAAGTGCAATACAGATGCTGCTGCTAAAGGGAGTCCCGGTCCAGCTGCTTGTGGTGGTATTTTTAGAGACAGGAGTGCTGCTGTCCTTGGGTGTTTTTCTGCTCTGATAGGTAACAGTTATGCCCTTCATGCTGAGCTTATTGGAGCTATGTTGGCTATTGAGATTGCGTTTGATAAAGGTTGGATATCTTTGTGGTTAGAATGTGATTCTCAATTAGTTGTTTTGGCCTTTAAGAACTGTGATGTTGTTCCTTGGAAACTCTGCAACAGATGGAACAATTGTTTATACTTGACTAGACAGATGAATTTCATTTGCACCCACATTTACAGAGAATGTAATGCTTGTGCTGATAAGCTTGCAGGTCATGGAACTAATTCAGGTGGCTTTACTTGGTGGAATCTCATCCCAAGCTTCATTGCGGAGGACTTTTTCAGGAATAGGTTAGGCTTGCGTAACTACAGGTTTTGTTAGTTACGTTGTCCCTCGATGGGCTGGGTTCGCCTATTGCCTCCTATTTTTGGTGTGCTGCAGATGATGGTTAGCGACTCTGGTGCCGACCTGGTTGGGATGAGAGTCGTTATAGTGATGCTTTTGCACACCTTTTTAGGTTTGCTTTTATTATTTTTCAATTATAATGACGTTTATGCTCATGGGTTTTGGTCTAGTCCCCCCATGTTTACTGTACCTTTTCTCTTTTTTATCAATAAAATTTAGGGGGAGTACTCTTTCCTTCCTGGTGCTTTTTCCCTAAGGAGGGTTTTGCATCAGAAAAGAAGGTTTTAACGACGCTCCATATCCCTTTCTTTTGTTTAAAAAAAAGTACTAGAGCTTTGGGGTTCCACTTAAGTAAAATCATAGAGTTGTTCTTGGCTAAACTTGATAACTCAATTGAAATCCAACAATCAAGTGATTTCAATTGGAAGATAAAACGTTAAACACTTAGAAAACTTTGTAGCTTTTGAAAACTATCTTTGTAATTGTCTTAAAGAGTTTATGTAACCAATTGTTGTTATGTACAACTAAGCATTCATTGTGCCACATATGTCTACAACAAATCAAAGCTTCCACAAAAAAAAAATCATTTTCATATCTCATTAAACAACTCAAAAGATTTAATATTGAAGATCATTTTGAAAGCCAAGAACAATACTACTACTTTACAAAAGCTTCACCCTTAGCTCTAGCTAAAGGTTTAGCTACTCATATTACCAAAAAAACAACTCTTAGATACTAGATATATGTTACACTTCTGAAGCTAGAGAGAGTGATGCCCCATGGCTTGCCAAAGCCCCCTTTATATAGGTTTGAAAAGTGAGAAAACTTGAATACTTCAAGACAGTTTTGGACCCTCTCATTAATTGCAAGATAAGTCATCCTTCCTGTTGAAATCTTGATTAGCTTCCTGAATATAAATTGTGGGTCATTGAGTTAGAGATCCAGATCATGTTTTATCTTTCCAATTGGATTTTCCATGTGTAAGTTATGGGCGAAATACTGCTCCTTGGTCAAAAGCTCATCCCAGTTTTGACAGCTTCTCATGCCCAACTTCCCTGATTAATTACACCATGAATTCGAAGTCTAATGCATTTGGGCCCTAAAGATAAAATGTGGGGCATTTTGTCTTCTTTCCAGATTATATTCTATCTTTCAAATTGGAGTATTGTGTGAATTATGGTAAATATAATGCCACAGTGTGTCCTGTGTAGTTTGAAATCTGGAGCATTGTCATAATGATCAAGTTGTATGTCATTTTCATCCTTGAATCCGATCTTTTCAGCACTTTGTTCCTGAATAAAAGTTGTAGATACATGAGTTAGGTAACTAATACAACTGTAATTGGATCAATTGGACTTGTATTGCTTGAGATGTGGGCCAAATACGAAAATGTGTTATGGGCCAAAACTTAACCAAACTTTAGACAGAATTGTTGTCTAGTACTATTGAGGTTCATTTGACTTCAAACTAGCAAAATTGGTTTCCTAAACCCATTTATATATTTAGTACATTGTCTTAGGTGTCCAAGAACATCAATATCACAATTTTTGAATGAGTGTAACTTAGGTTATGGCCCAAACATCAAGCAATACACATACTAATCATGTCCAATCATGCATATGCCTTCTATTAGTATAGAAAATTGGATATTAGTAGTTAAATTAGATAATACCTAATTATGCATAAATAAGACACAAATACTATAATACCACAACTAAATAGCACATAAAGTTAATATAACATATGCATGTTTACACACTAATCACACCCCTCAACTAGCTTATTACTAGTCCCTAGTGATAAAAGCGTGACACAAACTTTAGTTTTTCTGTTCATTTCATATTACCAATCCCTCCTTCTAACATATTCAACTCAACAAACTATTGTATTCCAAATCTATTCATCATTCACTATTATCTAGACAAGTGGTTTAATAGTCCTCATCTTTTGTGCTAAAGTAAAGTGACAAAAAGTTATGAGGCTCATATCATAAAAATACCATCTCAATGTTTTGCTAAGGCTAACAACTTTAAAATTGGGCTTTTTATTAACACTCGTAATTCTCTTTTTTTTTGTGTTGTGAGAAAATTAGAAGATGGTCTGGTTCCCTTAAGATTTTCTCCTAACCCATGTAGCGAGCTTTGGGCCAATAGATCCCATACCAGTTGGCCTTAGGTATTAGGTGGTTGAACACCCCTCAGGCTTAATTGCTCAAGTTAAGGAGTCTACGAAACCAAACAATTAAACCAACTTATTATTATTATTATTATTATTGTTTTTTTTTTGGGGAAATTATATAAGTTAGAAGTTGGTCTGATCTCCTTAAGATTTTCTCCTAACCCATGTAGCGAGCTTTGAGCCAATAGATCCCAGACCAGTTGGCCTTAGGTATTAGGTGGCTGATCACCCCTCGGGCTTAATTGCTCGAGTTAAGGAGTCTTCGAAATCAAACTTCCTTCAAACCCTTGAGCTTAAGTATTAAGTATTATACACACGCACAGATATATATATATATATAAATTAAATTAATCCTTAGGCGATAAGGTTAGAGATAAACTGCGCAACCAGGACCCTAATGGAAATATTCCCTATCAGCAATTAAGCTATGGTCAGCTTATTGCTATCATCCAAAGAGTTGCTTTGAAAATTTGTCAAGACGACAAAATTCAGCAACAATTATCCAAAGAAAAGGCCCAAAATCGCAGAGACTTAGGAACCTTCTGTGAACAATTCGGCCTCCCTTGCATCAAAAAAACCAAACCCAAACCAAAACCTATCAACACCTTACCTAGACCTGACTATTACAAGGAAAGGCATGATAGGAAACCTAGGCCAAGGATTACTGGTCGTTTTACCAAAAATCATTATGAGAATAATGATAAAAACCCCATCATCTGCTTCAAATGTGGCAAACCAGGCCATATTAGTAGAAACTGTAGAGTTATAAACAAACTCAAAGTTCTTAATCTTGGTTCAGACATTGAGAGCAAGATTAACAATTTACTAGCCCAATCTTCAGGAGAATCCTCGGATCAACCTTCTGAGAAGATAAATCAAATTCAGGATGATGATTTATCTAATTCTGATTCCTCTAATAGCATCAATGTCCTCACCAAAGAACAAGATCTTCTCCTTGAAGCCATAAATGCCATTCCTGACCCCCAGGAAAGGGAAAAGTATCTCAAAAGGCTTAAGTCTACTCTTGAGACTAAACCTCCCAAAAGTCCTTTAGTAACCAATAAGTATAATCTCAAGGATACCTTCAAAAGGTTAGAGAAAACCTGTATCAAACCTGTTACTATCCAAGATCTTCAGTATGAGATCAACAACTTAAAAGTTGAGGTCAACAAACTGAAAGAAAAACAGGCTAATCACCAGTCCATTATTGACCGATGGAATAATCATGAAACCAATTCCTCTTCAAGTGTCCCTGACTCAGATAAGGAAGCAGATTCAGATTTCTTAGGGCTGATCAATTATGTAAAAATTCAAAAGTTTTACATAAATGTCAAAATTATTATCAAAGATTTTACTTTTGAAACTGTTGCCTTGTTTGACACAGGTGCAGATTCAAATTGTATTTTAGAGGGTCTTATCCCAACAAAATACTTTGAAAAAACCTCTGAACAACTTAGTGCTGCAAATGGTACTAAGTTAAGGATCAATTACAAGTTGTCTTCAGCTATCATCGAAAACAACAATTTCAAAATTGATACCTCATTTCTTCTTGTCAAAGATTTGAAAAATCAGGTGATTTTAGGAACTCCGTTCATAAGGTCACTTTTTCCTTTCCAAATAACTGAAGAAGGTATCATAGCCCAGCATTTGGGACAACCAATCATTTTTAAGTTTTTAAGAAAACCTTTTATCAGAAACTTAAATCCAATTTCTTACAAAGAAAATCAAATCAATTTTCTAAAAGATGAAGTTACTTTTAGAAATATCGATTCCCAATTACTCAAAAGGGAAAATCAATTCAAAATTAAGAGTCTTTTAGAGCAAATACAATCCACTATTTGTTCTGATCTTCCTAATGCTTTCTGGGAAAGAAAACGTCATGTTGTGGAACTCCCTTATGAAAAGGATTTTCATGAAAGACAAATTCCCACCAAAGCTAGACCAATCCAGATGAATCAGGATCTCCTCCTGGTTTGTCAGAAGGAAATAAATGATCTTTTGAAAAAAGGTCTTATTCGCAAAAGTAAGAGTTCCTGGTCTTGCTCTGCCTTTTATGTTAATAAACAAGCAGAAATAGAAAGGGGAACCCCCAGATTGGTCATCAATTACAAACCTCTCAACCAAGCTCTTTGTTGGATTAGATATCCTATCCCTAACAAAAAGGACCTTCTCAAACGTCTTCATGACGCAAAAATATTTTCAAAATTTGACATGAAATCTGGATTTTGGCAAATCCAGATTAAAGAGAAGGATAGATACAAAACTGCCTTCACTGTCCCTTTTGGTCAATATGAATGGAACGTTATGCCTTTTGGCTTGAAAAACGCTCCTTCTGAATTCCAAAGAATCATGAATGATATATTCAATGATTATGCAAAATTCGCCATTGTCTATATTGATGATGTGCTTATTTTTTCACAATCTTTTGATCAACATGTTAGACATATCAACACCTTTATTTCTATCATAAAGAAAAATGGTCTTGCTGTGTCTAAAACAAAAATCAATTTGTTTCAAACAAAAATCAGATTTTTAGGTCACAATATCCATCACGGAACTATTACTCCTATCACTAGGGCTATTGAGTTCTCGGATAAATTCCCCAATCAAATTATTGACAAAACTCAATTACAAAGGTTCCTTGGTTGTCTAAATTATGTCTCAGACTTCTTTCCACAACTAAGTAATCTCATCAAACCTCTTCATGATCGTCTAAGAAAGGATCCTCCTCCTTGGACGGATGATCACACCAAAATTGTCATACAAATCAAAGCCCAGGTTAAAGAGCTACCTTGCCTTTACCTACCCAATCCTGAAGCCTTCAAAATTGTCGAAACTGATGCTTCTGATATTGGTTACGGCGGTATTTTAAAACAAAAAACTTCGGGAAAAGAACAAGTCATTGCTTTCACTTCTAAACATTGGAATCCTGCCCAGCAGAATTATTCCACTATCAAAAAAGAAGTTTTGGCTATTGTGCTATCCATTTCAAAGTTCCAATCTGATCTTTTAAATCAAAAATTTCTTGTCCGTATTGATTGCAAGTCTGCAAAAGATATTTTGCAAAAGGATGTTAAAAACCTTGCATCTAAGCAAATTTTTGCCAGATGGCAAGCAATTTTAAGTATATTTGATTTTGACATCGAATATCTTAAAGGTTCTGACAATTCTCTTCCTGATTATCTCACTCGTGAATATTTACACGGAAATGTTTATCCTTAAGCATGATAACTGTACCACTCTTTGTGGGAAAAACTGCTTAAATACTACCCTGGAACAAGGTAATTGTAGTGTCTATTTTAGGCACGAAAAACTGTTCCAGTAACACCCTGGATTATGGTGATTGTAGTACCATTATTGGTATGAAAAACTGGTCCTCCACCACCCTTGAACATGGTGATTGTAGTGTCCTTATAGACATGAAAAACTGTTCAAATTATGCTTATTTTTCACCTTTACTATTCTGCTGCTTTTCTTATTTTGCAGGATATAGTCAAATTATTCCTTGGAGACAATTTTCAAAACATAGCATATTGGTGTGGCCATAATTGGCGCAAGCATGGGGACCCCCACCCCTTGGAAATTTCAACCATGGTCTCCCACTATCTTGTCTCCATTATTTTATTCTTGCACTTCATGATTACTTCTACTTTTGCATTGGATGCTGCATAGTTCAAGTCACTTGCCCTTGGATTCTGTACAGTGCAGGTCATTTAGTGCACAGTGCCGGTTTAGTAACCGGTTACTATTCAATTTTCCCATCTATTTAATCGTGCCATAGGCTTGTGTTAGAGGCACACTTCGACACACAATTCTCTACTTCTCTCCCTAGTTCTAGTGAGAAGCCAGAGCACTTGTAATCTTCTTCTTCTCTTCTTCAATCTTGTAACTCATAGATAGTTCTTAACTATCTCAATCAATCAAAGTAACTCATAGATAGTACATGGAAGGTTTTACCTCCTAATCTATCTCGTGAGTTTTATCTGTCTTTAATTTATTTATTTGTTGCATTCCGTATGCTACCTACTTCCCCTCTGTCTCTTTAATTTAAAACCCCTCTCCTGGTTCCGACCCCCTCTTGGTATCAGAGCCAGATGGTGGAAGTAGGAATGTAGATATTAACTTTGAACTGTTGGTTACTTATCTGGGTTATGCTTTGCAGTTGCTTATTTTGTTCATAATCATATAAGTGCCTGTTATGGATATTAATTCAAAGTTAAAATATTTCTAAGTGTTACACTATTAGTATACTCCTTGACTATGGCTAGCCTTGTTCAGGCCAGTTTACTGGTGTATTTTCAAAGAATGTTCTGGGAGCCTCACAAACGTGGCCAATGTCTGTTGTGAGCAGTACCAGATGTCTGAGAAATCCCATAGTCAATCAGCTTACTATTTTATAACACATAAACATAAAAGGTGATTGAATAAGAAAATTATTCATCTGTGTTTATATTTTACAAAGATTTACTTTTAATCTTAAAACGGTTTGTCAAGTATGTTGTCATGTGTTTAATTTGAACTTTCCCTAAGTTATATTTTGAAATCGTATTCTCTGCTTTTGATCAAGAACATCTATAACTTTTTCAAAACCATGTTCTACTTACTTTTGCTCATTATAGGATTTTGAAAGAATACTTGGAAATCTCGCTAACGACGAACGGCATAACGAATGCGTAAGCCTCGCGAGTGATAGAGCAGCTACCTTGCCGCCCAGAGAGATGTTGTATTCTGGAAACATCTTGGTGTTTAAAAGAAAGTAAAACAGAAAACAGTTTGTTTATTGATCACTTGCATGTCTGAATCAAACTCAAGATATAATTTAATGGTTTAAATTAAATGTATTTCAGTATTTACTTTACTTATTGTTTTCTGAGTAAAAGGATTTCTCTTTGAAGTATAAATTAGAAAATAATTCTTTTATCCAAGTTTTAATATCCTGCACTTGGCCTTGTTATGATCTTTAAACAAAACATGTTTAAATCCCCAGCATAATCTAGAAAGTAGTTACTAGTTCATATTTTAATATTTATATTTCTAATGAAACCAAGTGAAGGCGATGATGCTTATGGGTGAGGAATTATACAAAATTTTCTGTAAAAACCACTTTTTACACTGCTTTCCTCACTCTCTCAGACATGTCTTTTATTGCTATGCCTTCATCAGAAAATCAATTTTCCAAAAATAACAATCAAGATCTTAGTAAAGGTCTTACCAATCAAGAACTTTGCAAAGATCTTATCAACAATCAAACTTCTTTTGTCATAGATAAAATTTCCCTCAAAAAGGAATTTTATTCTGAAGAATGGTCTCTTCACAGAGAATGGTTCTTCAAACAATATCAAGGGAAAAATAGAAAATCCATTCAGGAAAAATTCTATAAATTTCTCGAAAATGTCAAATACAATATTCCTTTTTTTGATTGGTTTCATGCGTATACCATCAAGAAGAATATCAATTATCCCTTCCAAGATGACATTATTGGAAGAAAAATCGTGGATGTTATTACTATATGGCATCTAAAAGATGGTCAAAAGGTCCAATCAGAATTACCTCCTAAAGGTCCTTTTACCCTTAACATTCAAAACCAATCTGCACCTGTTATGGCTGCCCCCTTTAAAGCTAGGCCTGATAATGAACCCATAACAGCCAGAGATATCAAAGATCTCATGGAACAATCTAACTATACAAACAAATACCTCCAAGCATTAGGAGACTCCAAACCCAGTAGAAACAAAGATGCCTCCCCTAAAACTGAGTCATCTTATCCTTCTACCAATATTGAGAGACCCCTATTCAGTCCTTATAGGGTATCCAAAACCTTCAAAAAGGCCTTCAGGCAAGAAGGTCATATCAAAAGGGAAGTTGATGAAACCAGAGATGAAATCCTGGAAAAAATCAATGAGCATTTAGCTCTCCTCAAAACAACTATCCCTGATACGCCTTCTCCTCATACCCCTAGGAAAAGCATCAATATGATAAATGAGACCTCTTCTGATCACTCAGAAGATACCTCTCCTAGGGATAAAGTCAGTCCAATCATTTACAATCCTAAAAACAAATGGCGTAGGGAAACCAAGCTTTACTACCCTAGGGCCACTGCTCCTGACCTTCTCTTAGAAGAAAAGGAAACCAATTTCAAAAGCTTTAGTGCCAGCAATGTTTATGAATGGAACATTGATGGAGAAAATGAGTATGGCATAACCAAAATCCTCCAAAATATGACTATGGTTGCCACCGCTTATGAGACTTCCAACAACTGCCCGGAACACATGATCGTGGAAATCCTCATTGCAGGATTCTGTGGTCAGCTTAAAGGTTGGTGGGATAATTACCTCAATGATGAGGATAAGCAATCTATCCTTACTGCTATCAAAAAGGAACCCAACGGAGAACCCATCCTTGATGATGGGATTCAGATTCCTGATGCAGTTAACACCTTAATCTTCACCATTGCCCAACACTTTGTAGGAGACCCTTCCTTGATTAAGGATAGATCTGCAGAGTTGTTGTCTAATCTTAGGTGCAAAACCCTCGGTGACTTTAGATGGTATAAGGACACATTCCTTACAAGAATCTACACCAGAGAAGATAGCCAACAAGCCTTCTGGAAGGAGAAATTCCTGGCAGGCCTCCCTAAGGAATCATGCAGTAATATAGCTAAAGAATCTACACCAGAGAAGATACCCCCTCAATATTTTTTTTGCCCAATAATATAGCTGTAACCTTTTGCAAAACAACAAAATTAATAAAATTAGTCAATTTGCAACCCACAATCATTTGTCACTGTGTGTGTGAGATAAAGATGACTGAGAAACAACTACTAGATAATACATGAATATAATAGATATGAAATATGTCAAGTTTGTTTAATTGCACATGTTGAAGTTGAGGGATTCAGGTAAGCATAAAAATTTTCATTTTTGATGCGTCTCAAGGGTAGTTGTTTTACCCCTTACTCTGCCATCATTTTTTTATTAGTACTCTAAATATTTATTTTTTTTACAAAACAAAAAAATGGATATCTACTAATCCTCTCCCCCCAACTTAACTTACACATTGTCCCCAATGTTTCAAAGTAGGAGTTGCAAAAATTAGAAGATATTACCTGACACCATAGAAATTGAAGAAAATAAACCTAAAACACAAAAATAAAAATCTGCACATGATTAAAGTGACAACCGCAAGTCTAAGTCAACCTTTTTCTTTTTATTGCGGTCCCTGAACCAGTCTAATTGAGAATCAGCATGGTTATATTTAAACTCAAAGACCTAGAGTTTCTCAATTAACCGTTCAGGGTCTAAATCTTTGAGGAAGACTTGACGTACTGTTTCGTTCATGAAACCTTGTTGCACTGCATGATCCAGAAAAGTTAGTAACCCATCATAATAACCCAATAGGTTTTGAATGAATGGCTAGTGTTGACCAATAGGCAATATGAAGGATATCGTTAAATGTTTCGAGTCCAGCTGGCAAGGCTATGAATGCATCTGATTGTTCCAGCAATATTGTTGGTATTCTCTCTTGTATGGATGAAATTTCTATTTCCTTGCCTATGGTACTTCCAAGAAACTGCTTAAGAGTAGTGATGACGATTGTTGTAATTCTAGTCCCTCCGAAGGATGCCAACAATGCCACGTTATCCATCAATCCATGTGTATAACCTTCGCATACTAGATTGATCTTGTTCTTGGCAATTGCACGACCAACTTTATTTGCTGACTCTTGAAATTCCTTACTTTTTTCAAGCCCCATTAAGAACTCAAATGGAAGCTATTTTTGGAGATGATGATGTTGCCATTTTTAGACTTCTCTCAAGACTGAAAAAATGATACGAGTTGTTTCCAAAAAATTAGATGCATTATATATAGAGAAAGTGTACCTAGCACGCTAGATGTACTATTTACAGAGAAAGTGCACCTAGCACACTAGATGTACTATTTATTGAACAAAAAGCTTCAAAAGTAGTGTTCCCCACATGGGAAACAGTAGTTGTGATTGTGGCTCACATCTTCCTCTGGTTTTAAGACCAGACACGGCTTAAACACCTTCTATGAGTCAAGGATAGGCTTCCCATCCAATTTTCTTAAAAATTGGCAAGCAGGGTCTTTTAAAGTCAGATTCCCAAGACTAAGTGCAGATTCTCTTCGAAATTGCCCCCACAAATCGATAATATGACCTTGCACTGTTCCACAAGAATGCGTCTCAAGAGTCAAATGAATATCATCCAAAGACTCCTTACTCAACTCATTCTTAATGAAATCCATCTTATCATATCGATTTTTGGAAGCCCAACCAATATTTCTACAACCAGTGTTACATGTCCATCTTGCACATTTTCTGCAAACGTTCATTCTTTTAGCTCGTCGTTTTTTAGAATATGTACTTTTACCCAACCCAGCGAAACGTGGAACCATTGAATCTCGAAATTCACCACCAATTCTAACCTTTGCTTCTATCAACCAACGTGAATCAGCTGGGATTCCCTTAATCATTAGTAGCCTTAATCTTTCACACCGAGCATGGTAAAATTTTATCAAGTCGTTTTTAACAAAGAAAGGAAAACATTTGCTCAAAGAATAAACAACCACATCTATATTATCGAAATGCATGCAAATTCTTATTACATTCACAAAAGAAAGCAAAGACAATACAAACAACGTTTTATTCAAAAAGCTAATACATCAAAGACCGATATCTACAAACCAAGCCAACGCTAGAAATAGTGCAGTAAGTATTATCATCACTTATGGGAAGGGAACTTCATCAGATTTGAAAAAGGCAACAATGATGTTGAAAATTGCGAAAATGGTGAGAATGATGAGAAAGCAACGGTTCATTTTGTTTGAGTGGATGAGAAATTTTTTGGTCTGGAAGATGTTGAAAAATGGGAGTGGAATGAGGTTTTATAGAGAAATTTCATTTTGAAAAGTGACCGTTTTATGACCGTTGAAGGGGAGGAGAAAAAGTGATGAAAACACTATTTCTGACCGTTAAATTGAAGGAGAAAAAAGTAATTGAAAATCTTTTATTTTCCTTATTTACAACTCAGTTTTTGTGGGCAACTGAAATTCCGACTTTGAAAGTCACGGAGTACCGAATCCGCCATTTATACCCGGAAAATAAAAAAAAAACTAAAAACAACAATAATAGAAAAGCAAAGGAAAACAAAATAAAGCAAAATATAGTAAAAAAAAAAACACAACAATACCAAAAAAAAACAAAAACAATCAAACCATGTACAAAGAGGGTCAACTAAAGAGACTGACTCGATCTCTTTTGAAAAACTTTTGAGATACGCTTTTAAACGTTGACCATTAACTCTGAAAATGTCACCATTTCTTGGATTCTCAATTTCAACAGCTCCATTTGGAAAAACAGTTTTCACAATAAAAGGTCCTGTCCATTTTGATCGCAATTTACCAGGAAACAGGTGTAATCTAAAATTATATAAAAGAACTTTTTGCCCAATTTCAAAAGTTTTTCTAACAATGTGTTTGTCATGAAATACTTTCATTTTTTCTTTTTAAATTCTAGAATTTTCCTACGCATCATTCCTGATTTCTTCTAATTCATTTAGCTGGAGTTTTCTCACTGAACTAGCTTTATCCAAGTTGAAATTAAACATTTTGATAGCCCAAAAAGCTTTATGTTCTAATTCAACAGGTAAGTGACACGGTTTTCCAAAAACAAGGCGATAAGGAGACATACCCAGAGATGTTTTTAATGCTGTCCGGTAGGCCCACAATGCATCAGTCAATCTAAGTGACCAATCTTTTCGATTTGGATTGACTGTTTTCTCCAAGATATGTTTGATCTCCCTGTTAGCAAGTTCTGCTTGTCCATTTGTATTTGGATGATATGGGGTTGACACTTTGTGATGAATACCATATTTTTTCATTAGGTTTTAAAATGGTTTATTGCAAAAATGTAAACCTCCGTCACTTATTATTGCACGAGGCATTGCAAATCTTGAAAACACATTTTCCTTCAAAAATTTTAAAACAATTTTATGATCATTATTTTTGCAAGGAATTGCCTCAATCCATTTTGAAACATAGTCAACTCCAACCAAAATGTATTGATATCTAAAAGAAGGTGGAAAAGGACCCATAAAATCAATTCCCCAACAGTCAAAAATTTCAACGACTAAGATGGGATTTAATGGCATCATATTTCTACGAGTTACCCCACCTAGTCTTTGACACCGATCACATGATTTGCAAAATTCATATGTGTCTTTAAAAAGCGATGGCCAATAAAATCCACACTGCAAGATTTTTGCAACGGTTTTTTTGGAAGAAAAGTGACCACCACATGCTTCTGAGTGGGAAAAAGAGATTATGCTTTGAATTTCATTATCAGGAACACATCTTCTTACTATTTGATCGGGACAATACTTGAAAAGATATGGGTCATCCCAAAAGAAATTTTTTACTTCCCTGAAGAATTTTGTCTTGTCTTGTGCATTCCAATGACTTGGAATTTGTCCTGTAGAGAGAAAATTAGCAATATCTGCAAATCATGGCAAATGTGACACAGAAAAAAGTTGTTCATCAGGAAATGAGTCATTTATGGGACTTGTCTCAAAAGAATCATCACATGTGAGTCTAGACAAATGATCTGCCACTACATTTTCAACTCCCTTTTTATCTTTAATTGTTATGTCAAATACTTGGAGTAAAAGAATCCACCTAATCAACCTTGGCTTTGCATCTTTCTTTGCTAGTAAATATTTTAAAGTTGCATGATCAATGAACACAAAAATGGGTGAACCAACTAGATAAGATCTGAATTTCTCTAATGCAAATACTAAGGCAAGTAATTCTTTTTCAGTGGTGGAATAATTCATTTGAGCACTATTAAGTGTTTTACTTGCATAGTAAATCACATAAGGTTTCTTATCTTTTCTTTGTCCTAACACAGCTCCTATAGCATAGTCACTAGCATCACACATTATTTCAAAGGGCAAAGTCCAATTAGGGGTTTGCATAATAGGCGCAGAAGTGAGCATTTCTTTGAGTTTTACAAAAGCATCTTCACAGGAATTAGTCCATTCAAATGTGGCATCTTTTAGTAAAAGGTTGAATATTGGTCTAGAAATTGTACTAAAGTTTTTTATGAACCTTCTATAAAAGCCAGCATGTCCTAAAAATGATCTAATATCTTTCACTGATTTTGGAGTTGGCAAGTTGGCAATTAGATCAATTTTGGACCTATCAACTTCTATTCCTTTTGTTGAAACAATGTGTCCTAATACAATTCCTTCAGTCGCCATAAAATGACATTTTTCCCAATTAAGAACAAGATTTTTCTCTTCACACCTAGTCAAGACTTTAGCCAAATTCATAAGACAATCATTAAATGAGTTTCCAAAAACAGAGAAATCATCCATGAACACTTCAAAAAAGCGTTCAACCATGTCGCTGAAAATGGTTAACATACATCTTTGAAATGTTGCTGGTGCATACATAGCCCAAATGACATCTGTCGATATGCAAAGGTACCAAAAGGACATGTAAATGTTGTTTTCTCCTGGTCCTCAAGTGTAATGACAATCTGATTATACCCTGAATATCCATCTAGGAAGCAATAAAACTCATGTCCTGCAATTCTTTCTAATATTTGATCCATGAAAGGCAAAGGAAAATGATTTTTTCTAGTCAATGAGTTTAGTTTCCTATAGTCAATGCACATTCTCCAACCAGTTACAGTTCTAGTTGGAATTAATTCATTATTTTCATTTTTAACTACAGTTACTCCTGACTTCTTAGGTACAACTTGAGTAGGACTGATCCATTTACTATCTGAAATAGGATAAATAATGTCATTATCTAGAAGCTTAATAACTTCATTTCTCACTACTTCTTTCATATTAGGATTTAGCCTTCGTTGCATTTGTTTAGAGGGTTTAGCATTTTCCTCTAAATAAATGTTATGGGTGCAAACTAATGGGCTAATTCCTTTTGTCAGATATAGTCCATCCTATTGCCTGCTTATGAGCTCTTAGTACTTCTAACAATTTACATTCTTGTTCATGATTTAATTTAGAAGATATTATTACCGGGTATGTATCATTTTCACCCAAATATGCATACTTCAAATTTGATGGTAGAGGCTTCAGCTCTAACACTGGTGGTTGAACACTTGATGGACTTGGAACTTTTTCAGATTTTGATAGTTGTTCAAATTTTGGCCTCCATTGATTAACCTTTGAACCCTGTGAAGTCTTAAACATAGAAGAAAACTCCAAAATTTTCTTATTAATCAAATCATTAGTCAATAAATTTTCCAATGGATCAGAAAATGAAGTCATGAAATGTTCAAGGGTGTATTTATCATTTACATCAATTTCATATACTTCATCATTATCTGGTGGTTATTTGGAAATGTTGAAAACATTTAACTCCAAAGTCATATTTCCAAAAGAAAGATTCAAAACTCCATTTCTACAATTTATCAAAGCATTAGAAGTTGCAAGAAATGGTCTTCCTAAAATGATGGGATGTTGAGATGTTGGATTTGAAACCGGATGTGTATCCAAAACAATAAAATCTACTGGAAAATAGAATTTATCAATTTCAAACTAGTACATCCTCAACTATACCTCTTGGAATTTTCACTGAACGATCTGCCAATTGAAGGGTGATTGGCGTCTTCTTTAGCTCTCCGAGGTCCAATTGTTGATAAACAGAAAATGGTAGAAGATTAACACTCGCACCAAGATCAAGAAGTGCATGTTCTATCTTAGTGTTACCCATTATACAAGATATAATTGGACAACCAGGATCCTTGTATTTTGGTGGAGTTTCCTGTTGGATGATTGAACTAACACTTTCCGTCAAAAATGCCTTACTTTGAACATTTAATTTTCTTTTCACGGTACATAAATCTTTCAAAAATTTGACATAAGACGGAATTTGTTTGATTGCATCCAACAGGGGAATGTTAACCTTGACTTGTTGCAGAATCTCAAATATTTCAGGATTATGGTTCAACTTCTTAATTGGGTGCAATCTTTGAGGGAAAGGAGAAAGTAATGGCCTTTTTCTTGGAATGGAAATATCATCATTCTTACCTTCATCCTTACCTTCATCATTACCTTTATCTTGTAAGTTTGGAGTAAAGTCTGAATCTGGACTTTAGAGGGGGATTGTCTTGTCAATTGTTTTTCCACTCCGTAGAGTAGTGACAACATTTACATTTTCCGGTGGTGTTTCAGTAGAAATTTGGCATTGACCAGTTGGGTTCTGTTGAGGTTGACCCGGAAACTTCCCTTTCTCGGTCGTTCTCAAGGAGTTTGTCAAGGTAGACAATGTAAGCTTGATTTCATTTATGGCTTGTGAAGTTTGGGTGTTTATGGTGGTTTGAGCTTGCATGAATGTTTGTAATGTTTCTTCTAGGCTTTTTATTTATGGTCTGTTATATGGTGTGAAATTGGAGTTTGAGGTATTTTGGTTGGGTAAAGGTTGAACATTGTTATCATTCCTCCACACATCTCAGAAAAAGCAGATGGAAATGGTTTTTTGAAATTAGATATTGCATTGCTTGTTCTTCACACATCTTCTTGAAGATAGGAATTTTTGGGCATTCACTTGTTAAATGTTCTTCAACGGCACAAACATCACAAATATCCTTGTTTTGAACAAATTTTACTTCCTTAGATTTCTTTAGTTCCATACTTTCAACCTTTCTAGCTAAACTAGCAATCCTAGCACTTAGATCATCTTCTTGATTAAGGTAATATTTTCCTTTGTTAACATTTTCAAGATTAGACCTTATTGAACCCTCTGATGTGTTTTCATTATACCAAGATTGAGTTTTATCAACTAGGTGGTCTAAATATTCAAGTGCATCGTCAGGATTTTTGTCCAAGAATTCTCCATTACAGATCATTTCCACAAATTGTTTGGTCTCAGAATTTAAGCCTTCGTAAAAGAAACTTACGGTCCTCCAATTTTCAAAACCATGGTGAGGGCAAGCATTTAGCAAATCTTTAAAACGTTCCCAACAATGAAAATATTGTTCGTTAGGCTTTTGGACAAAGTTTTTGATTTGCTTCTTCAAAGAGTTGGTTTTATGAATTGGAAAGAACTTTTTTAAAAACTCAGTTTGTACATGTTGCCATGTCGTGATTGATCCAGGTCTTAAAGAATTAAGCCATATTTTTGCTTTGTCTTTGAAAGAAAAAGGAAATAACTTAAACTTTATTATTTCTTGGGTGCATGTTGGTTCATTTAAAGTGACACATATTTGCTCAAATTCTTTCAAATGTAAATAAGGGTTTTCAGATTCAAGTCCATGAAAGTTAGGAAGTAATTGGATCATACTAGGCTTGAGTCTAAAATTTTGAGCATTTGGTGGATAAACAAAGCATGATGGAATGGTATTACGTTGAGGTTCTAAGAAATCACGCATGGAACGAACTTGTTGATTTTCATTAGGCATTTCTACTTCACCTTCATCCATGTTTTCACAATTCTTATTCAAGTTAGGTGCTTCACTCCTTATTAGTCTACCACTTCTTAAATCACGACACCGATTATGCATACAATTGACAAGCACAAAATATTTATTAATTATACTAACTTAAATGCTAAAAATAAAAATAAAAGGATAGAGAAGAGATAACCTTTTGAAGTCCTACTAAAGTAAGAGAATATTCACAAAGAGATGGACCGTCTTCCAAGGGATATCCCCGGCAACGGCGCCAAACACTTGATCGCACTTTACGGTTGCACACCCAAGTATAGGTTTGTCTCAAGTAATAAATTTCTCGAAAGTCCGAGTGTCGAACCACAGGGATATTTTGAAGGAAAAGGTATGCCAATCTAATTGTAAGGTTTGAAGTTTATATAAGACTAAGTACTAGAGCTTTGGGGTTCCACTTAAGTAACATCATAGAGTTGTTCTTGGCTAAACTTGATAACTCAATTGAAATCCAACAATCAAGTGATTTCAATCGGAAGATAAAACGTTAAACACTTAGAAAACTTTGTAGCTTTTGAAAACTATCTTTGTAGTTGTCTTAAAGAGTTTATGTAACCAATTGTTGTTATGTACAACTAAGCATTCATTTTGCCACATATGTCTACAACAAATCAAAGCTTTCACAAAACAAAATCATTTTCATATCTCATTAAACAACTCAAAAGATTTAACATTGAAGATCATTTTAGAAGCCAAGAACAATACTACTACTTTACAAAAGCTTCACCCTTAGCTCTAACTAAAGGTTTAGCTACTCATATTACCAAAAAAACAACTCTTAGATACTAGATATATGTTACACTTCTGAAGCTAGAGAGAGTGATGCCCCATGGCTTGCCAAAGCCCCTATATATAGGCTTGAAAAGTGAGAACACTTGAATACTTTAAGACAGTTTTGGATCCTCTCATTAATTGCAAGATAAGTCATCCTTCCCGTTGAAATCTTGATTAGCTTCCTGAATATAAATTGTGGGTCATTGAGTCAGCGTTCCAGATCATGTTTTATCTTTCCAATTGGATTTTCCATGTTGAAGTTATATGCGAAATACTGCTCCTTGGTCAAAAGCTCATCCCAGTTTTGACAGCTTCTCATGCCCAACTTTCCTGATTAATTACACCATGAATTCGAAGTCTAATGCATCTGGGCCCTGAAGATAAAATGTGAGGCATTGTGTCTTCTTTCCAGATCATGTTCTATCTTTCAAATTGGAGTTTTGTGTGAGTTATGGTAAATATAAGGTTTCAATACTTGTCACCCCCTTTCAAATGTTGCCATTATCCATTTACCCCCCTACAAAAAAAAAGGTTCAAAAAACACCTTGCAAAATATAACATTATCCAGTTACCCCCTACAAGTGTTGCCACTATCCATTTACCCCCCCAGTTTGAGGGGAGTAACTGGATAATTTTATATTTTGCAGGGTGTTTTTTGAAGCGAGGGGGTAAATGGATATCAGGTAATTTTGCTGGGGGGTGACAAGTATTTAAGCCTAAATATAATGCCACAGTGTGTCCTGTGTAGTTTGAAATCTGGAGCATTGTCATAATGATCAAGTTGCATGTCATTTTCATCCTTGAATCCGATCTTTTCAGCACTTTGTTCCTAAATAAAAGTTGTAGATACATGAGTTAGCTAACCAATACAACAGGAATTGGATCAATTGGACTTGTATTGCTTGAGATATGGGCCAAATACGAAAATATCTTATGAGCCAAAACTCAACCAAACTTTGGACAGAATTGTTGTCTAGTACTATTGAGGTTCATTGGACTTCAAACTAGCAAAATTGGTTTCCTAAACCCATTTATATATTTAGTACATTGTCTTAGGTGTCCAAGAACATCAATATCACAATTTTTGAATGAGTGTAACTTAGGTTATGGCCCAAACATCAAGCAATACACATAATAATCATGTCCAATCATTCATATGCCTTCTATTAGTATAGAAAATTGGATATTAATAGTTAAATTAGATAATACCTAATTATGCATAAATAAGACACAAATACTATAATACCACAACTAAATAGCACGTAAAGTTAATATAACATATGCATGGTTACTCACTAATCACTAGCCTTGTCCCTAACTTCCATTTCTTGAATTTTTGCGACATATACTTCATCGGATGCTTCACCACTAACTCCAATTTCATTGGCAAACTTCCATATTTTCTCTGCTTTGGTTAAATTTTGCTTATCCCACAGTGATTCTGAGTTCCCTATTGCCAAATTGGAAGTCTGTGAGGAGCTAGGGTCTGAACTTGCACACTCAAAACTACACTCACGATGTTCACTTTGCTCCTGGAAAGTCGACGATGAGGGAGGATGTACGGTATCAACAGGGGGAGCTGAATAAGGGGAGAACTATCTTTAACGGAAGCGGTGGCATATCGAAATCTCTGGCGTTTACAAAGGGAGAAGGGGTATGATGAAGGTCAACGTTGATGTCAGAGTTATGCGCGAAGGTGTTGTTGTTGAGAGGTGAGGACGAACTTGATAGAGAATTTTCGGAAGTAGTTTGGGTTACTGGGTCGGGGGAAAGGTTTTGGTCATTTAATTGGGCTAAAACCGAGTCTACACTAATATTAATTGAATGGGCTTGGGTTGACAGGATCAAAGGTGATGGTGGATCAAACAGATAGGGCCTAAGTGAAGGTGAGTCTATTGGAATTATCTGAGATGGGTGAAGAATTAAAGTCTTTTTTTACCTCCCTCCACGTTAACCTCCACCGAATTACTTTCACCGATAGGAGTTCCTTTGACATCCGTGACAGCGCATAACTTTTCAAAAGCTACACATTCTTCCACATCATTCATCATTTCACCTTCCTTGGGCCCATCACTCGTGCGTAGTTCTATCTCCACGTCTGCCGCCTCACCGATACCAATACCAATACCATCATTATTCACTCCATTAAGGGGAACCTCTTCGTATTCTTCCTTTCAGATTCTCCACCGTATTCCACACTGGAGACGCCATCGTATTCACTTTCAGAGGTTTCTACGTTATCTTCATCAGATTCATCGCCTGACTCTTTTAATGGGATTTTGGTAGGATTTTGTTTGTTCCACTGGAGGGGACCATACCAGTCTTCAACAACTTTCACTATAAACAACTCTTCATTAATCATGAATTTTTCAACAAAGTTTATAACATCTACTCCCTTTACTCTGATGAGAATTCTTGCAACATCCATTGATCTCCTCTTCTCAGTGTTTTCATCTAATGCCATGAACTCCCTAGAACCCAACACCACAAACTTGAAGAACTCTTCGTTCCATGCATGGACAGGAACACCATAACACTGACCTATGCCAATCTTTCATTGTCAATCTCCCTTGGACTCCACTTCCTGATATCTGAGAACCAAGTCCATAGCCATTCTTGAGCATCCTCAATTAGTGTTTCCATTTCTCCTTCTTCTAGACTTTCAAGTAGTACAATATTTGATCCTAAATGAGTAGCTCTTACTGAGAAGTAACCTTGTTGGATGAACTCCTCTTGGATGTTATATGATAATCCCGGCCTATTCACTAAACCAACGTATGCCTTTTCAAACTTTTTAACATCTTCCGGAATAGAGAAATTCCTGTGAGCCCATGGTTTCTTAGGTCTAGAAGGGGGTTTGTAGTTAAAGTTTTGGACAGAACCAGCGTATGTTTGGGTTTGATTTTTGACTTGATCACCCTTGGGAGTGTCTTCCTCTACTGACCGAGAGCTACACTCAGGTTTTTTCTCATGGTTTGTTCTAGGTTGAGTGAGATGATTTGTAGTTAGGTTAAGGGCAGGGTGGGTTTTTTGGGGTTTCCTGAGAAGGTGAGATGAGGATGGTTCAGATGAAGGGTTATGGTGATATTTGTTGACGGAGGAGCGGTTAAACCTAGGCAAGTTCACCATGATTTTTTCACTTCCAATGATGATATTGTCTAACTTCACAGCAAAAATTCCGGGGTCCCTAGCATTCACGGCTCTTGGGAATCCAAACCTCATACCTCGCTTATCTCTCTTAGCCGGTATAACAACCTCCTCAAAATCACCATATTTAAGGAATGCAGCTAGCATATGTTTCGCATGGAAAATTTAGGAAAATTGGTAAAGAAGAAAGTCATTCTCGTAGCTTCTTTCGGGTGATGCATGTGACTCTTTGCGACATCTATGCGTTGATGACCTCGATACTGAAATCGCTCGCGCTTCCGGTTCCGGACAATCTGCTAACCTGTTGCATCAACATATCTGCCATCTCTTTCATTCTCTACACCGCCTGAGGGTCTTCTTTCTTCCTTCTTGCCGGGTCTCTCTGTAACGCCCTAAAATTTAATCAAATTACTTCGAGGTTGGATTGCCGTAGGATAATTGTAAGAATTGAAATTATGGGCGTAGTAGCTATGTTGAAAATGAGTTAGATGATAATCACGTGTCGTGGGCCAGTTAAAAATAGCATTGGGCTTAGCACCGCGAGTGCGCAGCTTGCGCAGGAAGGCGCTTGTGCGCCACTCCTCCTTATAAATATAGCGCAAATATGCGCTAGGGCTGGTCTTTTTGCGCATCCGCCCTCTTTTCCCTTCTTCCTCTCACTTCTAAGTTACACAAAAGCCTCAATTTTCAAGAGCTCTAGCCTAGGATTGGATTGGGAGGGTTGATTTTCATTGCAATTCTCTACGTTCGTGATCGTCACGCGTCGTTACTATCGCAGGGGAGTCGCCGTATTCGGAGAATCGAGGAACGAGGCTAGGAGGGAGTTTGCGCCACCATAGTTGAGGTAAGGGTGGGTTCGAATTCTATAATAGCGTATATGAGGGATCGTATGCGGAGTTTGGAGTTTATTATAGATTGCCTCTGTGTATGTTGCGTAGTTATATATATATATATATATATATATATATATATATATATATATATATATATCGTATGAGAAATGTTTGATGAATTGACCGTGTGTGCTTGAATTCCTATGTCGTTAGTTCTAATTAAATCGAATTGTAATTTTGTTGGATTAAGGTTTTCACTATTATAATCAAAAAAAAAAATGATAGGAATATAGATAACTCGTTAGTAAGAATTATAAATAATTTTCGTAATTGAATTGATGGCTACGTTAATGCTGTTACTGTTTTGATGTAATGCTGTTACTGTTTTGTCGTTAATGCTGTTGCTGTTTTGCTGATAATGCTGTTGCTGTTTTGCTGTTAATGCTGTTGCTGTTTTGCTGATAATGCTGTTGCTGTTTTGCTATTAATGCTGTTGATGTTTTGCTGTTAAAGCTGTTGCGGTTTTGCTGTTATTGTTGTCATTGCTGTTACGTTTTGCTGCTGTGTTGTTGCTATTCTTGCTGTTTTGCGCTGTTGATGTTGCTGCTTTGTCAATATTGTTGCCACAGTTGCTGTTGTGGTTAATTGTTGCGTTGAATACCTTGTCGAAAATGTGGTAAATTGCAGGTGAAGTTGTAAAAGTTGATTTGCCTCTATTTATTGGCAAAGATAGTAAATTTTAGGCCTATGGCCGCCATGACGTTTTGGTGTTGTTGTCGTGCGATTGCGTGACTGTAATTAGCGTTACTTGTACATTCACATTGTGTCGCATACCTTTGCATTTGCTTTACAACGTGAACGATGAGGGCTATGCCCTGTGAGCCACTATTTACTGGCAACGACGATTTTTACGACGGGAGTTTCGCTCCAATGGTACCACATGCATATGCACAGTTGAGTCGCATTCCGCATTGCACTTCGATGTTTCTATTGATGACTCTATTGAGGATTTTATTGATGATATGTGTAATTCTATAGTACCTGACCTATCATATTGCTCTTCATACATGCTCTTATATAGTTCGATATCTCACCCCTTCTGTTTGAATGTTACCCCTATGTGGTAACGTGCAGGTAGTCGCGAATGAAGGCGGTGATCCTTCCTTAGTTGAGTCGGTGTCGTCACTCTGATACGTAACACTCGGGGGGATTGAACGCTGTTTTTTTTCCTTTATCATTTAGGTTGCAATATTTGTTGAACTCGAAGTTATTTCTATTAAGCAAATTGTTGATTTTGAGTTGTCAAATGGACAAGGATTGTTAAGATTGCTTCAAATTGAATTTACCATGAATGAATTATATTGTTTGTGTTGGGAAGTAAGTGTAGCATTCCAATATTTATGTTGAAAATTCCGCACTCTGATTTATAGTATTATTGGGTAGAATTGGGGTGTTACACTCTCTCTCTCTCTCTCTCTCTCTCTCTTTCTTGCATTCTCTCTATTTGAGAGTTGATGAATGCATGTACTTTTTTATTATGGATATGCCTCATCTATAGTGGAGTATACAAAAATTTTGTCTTCGAAACTAACTTTGCTAGGAGAAAATGTGGCTATCTTCTCTACTATGAGTGGGGGTTATCTTTGTTGTTTGGTGTTCATTGCTTGTGAACTTTGTTATTTTTTTCAATAATTAAGTGATTTTATTCATATCGTCTAGCTCTAACATCACTCAGTTTGACCCTCTACCTACCTTCTTGGAAAGGTTTAAGAGAATACTCACTAACATTTGCTAAAAGCTAGACATGAGAAAAATAAATACACTAATTGGCGCTACACTGGAGAGCTTCAGTAGCAACTGCAACACACCAAATACTTGATACAATATTGTTTATCAAATTCCTATACTTAGCATGTTTCAGTGGCATTTTATATGTGCTCTTATGACTTTCCTTTTCTTCAATTCTTGTATATGGGGTGGTTAGATTAACCATTTTATTTTATACATCTTCTAGGGGATATAAGGTTGGCTTAGTAATTGGGGTCGCAGAGTTAAGGAGTGAGGTGATAAGGAGGAGGGGATTCAATTCTTATCCACTAATATTTCTAAAAACTCTACCAAAATACTAACATTTTCCATTTTGCTATATACAAGCATAAAATTTTACATTAGTGATAATGAAATGCTAAAAATTTACAGGATAGAAACAACACGTATCTTATATTACATTGTAAACTTATTTTGAAAAGTATTGCAACGCATTAAAGTGTTGCATATTGCAAAGCTTACAAACCATTTTATAAGTAACATAAAGAAACTGTTTAAACCCCACACCATAGTGTTTAGTGTTACACATCACAACACAATCATCGTTTCTTCCCTTATTGATAAACATTGTACAATAATAATAATGTTTAACAGCCAACTCTTTTCCTAGAGCTGAAAAATCCCATCTTGTATAATTAGTGGGTAAGAAGTGTCAGTAACAAAAGGAGTAAAGTTAGTAACTGAAGAATTCTCCATAACCTGTAAAAGACAATGGTGTGAGTTAAAATACTTTTACGGACAAATGTATAATTACAGTCATCTTCTTTAAAAAAATGCGTACTTAGTAAGCAGAAATGATGAGTTATTACCATATCTTGGAGATATTTGTTTGCTGCTTTGAGTGTTCCCTCCTTAAATCCAAAGAGTAAAAGATTGACTCAGTAATTGATATAAAGTATTAGATGATAAGAAAATTATATATATATATATATATATATATATATATATATATATATGGAACGACTCAGATGAAAACATTTGGTTATTATAAGAAATGAGAATATTTATTTATAATTGTTAGATTAAAATTAACTGTTACATTAAAATTAATGACTTGGATGAATGTTTTCTTTGCTAATCTAGAATGTAGTAATTTGGAGCGTTCAGGAGCATAAAAAAAAAGGAAAAAATTTTTCAACCCATGGTCGATTCTTCGTTTCCTAGATTGAATTTAAGTAAGATCTTGGAGAAAGTATATGAAGTTCAAATTTTGGTTTTGAGAAGACATATCATGATGCAATTAATTGGGGGTTTCATGGATCAATGATGCAAAAAAGGAAGTTTCATGTGAAAGTGGGGGGAGATCGATATAAGAATGTTTGAATATCGTCTTGATTTGTGTTGGTGAATGAAAGTCCTGGCAAGGAGTTGAGACTGCGTATCTGGTTTCCCCTTTCCTTTCTTCCCTTATAGAGGTTCAAGGACTTTTAGTGTTAGCGAATAAGGTGGGAGAGTTAGTACTATTCTTAGGATACAATTTGGTGATCAAGGGAACTAGATTTCTCATCTTTAGCATAGTTGTTTATATTTAATATGTATTTCCATATTCCATATCACCTATTGTTATTAGGTCACCGAGATTATAAGTGTCTGATATATATGATTTCAATACTCCTATCGGGTATGATCTCTATACTACCTAGGTACTCATAATCTCATTTCGGACCATTTGTTGAAAGTTTTATTGTTGTTATGACATCTTATTGTGGCCACATAATGTGTGATTAGTCTCGACTATTATTTCTGACTCATGTTGTCCAAGTGGGAGATTGTTGGATTATTTTTTGGACTAGCATGATCAGGTAAATTTTGTCTACTTAGAGTGAAAAATGTCTATATATTGTGACCATATTGTTGTTGTTATTATTAATAATCACAATTGTGTCATTTTAATTTAATATTATGGAGATTATTTTATATAGAAAATACGAATAATTGGATGATGTGGAATGCCTTGAGTGGGCTTACTGTAATAGGTTAGTAGGCCCATATTTTACACAAGTGAGAGGCCCGTGGGGAAGGTGAATTGATCTAACCTAAGAGCCACGAAAGTTGTATTACAACAAATCAAAGTGTTCTGAATTCTGATGTTTAAAGGTCAAAATTTTCATTAAAATCAATTAATTGGGGTCAAAGCTCCTCAACCATGGCTGGAGGAGGCAACACATGTGCTGAATTGTAAAATTAGTGTGGTTCCTTTTAGATAGATGGGTCTTCCCGTTGATGCTAATCCGCAAAGAAAGTGTGGAATTGGTTAGATACCTTTTTTGGGTGGCTTTTACGGTCCGCGGGTCTGACAAATTGTGTTTCATACACAAATGACTCACAAACCATAGATATATATTATTTTTATTCAATGGCTATGATTGAAGAATGTGTACTTCTTGAAGAGGTTTCTTTCTAACTTTGGTGTACTTGTAAACATGACTTGTTTGAACACGTAATCACAGAAATGGCCCAAGCGAAAATAATTTTTTTTTGTCAATTATATTTTGCAAAAATTTACTCTCTTTTTTGACAAAAACAAAAATTTACTCTTTAAAGCTTTTCTTCTTCTCTATATTCTTTCATTTCTCTCTCCTCCCTCCACCGTTTTACTTTCTCCCATCATTTCTATCTTCCTGGGAAATCTACTCATCTTTTGCTTTGAAGAATCATTGCAAGATAATATCCGAGGTTTAAAACAATATGTTTCATCTTTAAAAAGTGAAAAATAATGGAATTACTTTATTAAAATTAACATATATCTTAATCTTGCCACATGGATATTAAATATGGATTTTAAAAAATATGCGATATCAAAACACTAATCGCATATGACAACATCCAATTCGTTCCGACATCTAACTATGGGTGTTTAATGGTTCGGGCAAATCCAAACCAACCCACAATCCAATCCAAACCGATATGTTTGGTTCAGATATTTTTCGTGTTCGGGTCAAAACCGAACAAATCCAAACCAACTCGTAGTTGTTTGGTTCGAGCAACGAATTTTAGAAATCAAATCCGTGAACCCGAACCAACCCATATTAGGTCATAATAATTTTGTAATTTTAGATGTACACGATTTTTTTGCTTTAATTTTTTACCTTAATAATTAATGATTAAGTTGTAAAACTTTAATACTATGAATGGGAAGACTATTAGTGGACTTGACTTTGATTTTATGTGATTTTCAATTTTTTTAGCTATTTAAATTGTTGGAATATCACAAAAAATGGGTATAATATTAACTGTTCAAAAAATGGGTAAGATGTGTAAACAGCCAAAAAACCGGAAAACCTCCTATTGCCTGTCAATCATCCCCTTATGTATGAAACACAATTTGTCAGATCCGTGGACCGTAAAAGCCACCCCTTTTTTGACTACATGGTTCACTAAGTTAGTCAGAGTTTGTTTCACTAAAATACTCACTAAGTTTGTGAGTTGTGACTATATGGTTTGCTACCATTTGGTTGATATGGAAAGCGTGAAACAAGTCGGTGTTTCAAGCAAGAGACATGGAGGTAGTGGGTATATAGGGTCTGTTTGGATCCACTTATTTGGGTTTATCTATTAGCATAAATACTTGCGATATTGTTCGGGAGAGCTTACGAAAATAGAATTCAAAAGTTTTTTTCAGCTAATTTCTATAAGTTTTCTAGGATGACTTATATAGTTCTAACTCATCTAAGAATTATTTTTAAGTTATAAATTATTTTTAAGTGATAAACTTTTCAGCTAATTTCTATATTATATACAATAGCAAGTAAAAATATTTAACAAATAAATATAAATGTAATAAGTTTATACTAACCTTATCTCTCAAAGCTTGAATTTCTTGTAACATGATGTTCATCTGTAGTTCATCATATGCATATTAGTTATTCATCTATTCCAACATAAACAGTCATCCATAAATATATACCATGAAAAAGTTTGTTGGTACCTTCATTGAACGAACATGATAAATCCAGATTTCAAGATTCTTCTCTAGCACTTGTAATTCATTCATTGTCATTGTCCCAGTTCCTCCTCCAAACAAGTACCTATGAATATGATAAAGAAGATAACATCTTTTAATTTTCTTAGTTACCAAAGTTAGATTAGTACTTCAGTGGGTGATAAAGATTAAGGGATCAAGTAGTCTAGACTTGATGTTGTGTTAGGGAGTCATATTAGGGTATATTACGGGTTTAATATTACTTAGTTGGGCTTTTATTTTATGGTTATTTTAGTTGGGCTTTTAGCCCTTAGGCTTTCTATCAAATGATCCATTAGTAGTCACTATAAATATCTCATACTTCGTCCAACTCCCTAGCTACTTACTGGACACCCCCAACACTTAAATATTCCCAAAATACCCTCACGTGAAACACCCCCTCACGCTGCATTTTAACTGGTTCGGCGCACGGTCGTCCGAACCGGTTCGGATGGCCGTGCTCCGAACCTGTGTAAAATGGGGGGTGTCTGTATATTCGGTGCTTTAAGATCCGAACCGGTTCGGATGACCGTGATTCGAACCTGCGTTGGATCACAAGATTCATTAATGGCATTTTGGTCTTTTCACGCGTGTTGGGGGTGTCTACTAAGTAGCTAGGGGGTTGGACGAAGTATGGGCCCTATAGATAGTCTCCTAGAGACATATGTCAAATCCCCCGATAAATGAAAAAATATTTTATTATCTTTGGTAAATCAAGGTATCATCCACGGCAAACTAAATAGTTAAGGGACGCAAGTATCTATCACTTGTGCAGTTATCCCACATCATGTTGGTAAACTATTTTATTTTGTATTAACTACTTTTGTCTTTTATGCTTTCTTGTTTACTTATTATTGCTTTTTCCAAGTTTGTAGAATTTAGGTTTTAGCATCCTAATATATTGCCAGAACCGTTAGATTCTCAAATTCAATCTTTATTCCATAAGGTGTTAAGAGTGGTAATC
Organism: Astragalus glycyphyllos; assembly: GCA_963573325.1. Classification (NCBI taxonomy): domain Eukaryota; kingdom Viridiplantae; phylum Streptophyta; class Magnoliopsida; order Fabales; family Fabaceae; genus Astragalus; species Astragalus glycyphyllos. Next base: position 40,995,278 of record OY754310.1, read on the forward strand.
AAAATGGAGAATGTGGAAGTCAATATGCGCTTGGGCTTATGAGGGCCTGAGGGCTTCAAATATTGTGTGGCTATGTTTTCAAACCCACAGAAATTTTCGATAACTTGGGACAAGAACAAATTTGGAACTTGAATCCTCTACTGCGGCCCGCACCATGCTGTTCTAGCGAGATCTATCCGATCTAGAGAGAGAAAATGGTCCTCACTGGCGCAGCATGGTGCTGCCGTAGCAGAGGATTCGTATCCAACAAATTTGTATTGCAGAATACTACATCAGTCATAAGACTCTTCTTACTTACATATCCGTATTACTCTCTCTATCTCATATATTAACTGTCGTTTAAGATAACGTACATATATTCTCAGAGTGTGCAAAATACTTTTTTAGTAAAATATTGGTGTTAATATTTTTTTAATAAGAGTATTGGTACTAATATTATTTTTTCAGGATGTGCGATTAACCACCCTGGGGATAGGATAGGGTAGTTCCCGCCTCTGGGTGTAGGAGTTTTTAGCCAACTTATCTGTATTTTTATGGTGTATTTTGGTGCTTAGACTGCCTTGGTGTTGGATTGTTCTACCTTTTTGGAGCAAGGTGTGTCTAGCGTCTTTTTGTGGGTGTACTTTGGCTTTGGCCATTCCTTATCGATCCTAGCTGTTGCATTTTGTTTGTGCTAGGTGTCATCAATGAATCTATTTCAATTATCGGAAAAAAAAAATAGTGCCAAATGGCAGATAAATAGAAAAATAATGGTTGGTTGTCTTGAGTGTGAATGATTTTGGGTGTGAGACTCTCTTTAAGATATTACTTCTCCATTCTATTTAAATATATGAGTTGAAGTAACTCTAATACTCTCTATATTTAAATATATCATTGCTATTACAAAAATCCTTTGTAATCCATATAAAAAAAAATTACTATCAAAGAAACATTTACATTAGTTAATGTAGTAACTAAAGCCAATAACACTAAGAAAATATTTCTATTTCAAAATTGGACAGAAATGGTAGGAAATCATCCTAAAATTTTGTCTTTGTTGTCAATATTATTCATGGCTTTTTTTTGTACAACACATTATCCATGGCTTTAATGATTCTTTGTTTTTTTAATAAAATTTTGTTGGGAGACAAATAATACGATAAAAAAAATACTTAATATTAGGTACCCGATTCCCTTTTGCATCGTTTCGATTTCTTGCTTCAGCACATTGGTTTCCTCTTTAGCATCCTGAACATGAATTAGGAGGATATTGTGAACAAAGATACTATTATCATTGAACATGATTGTATATTTTTAATCATGTTCACAAAATAGATAAAATAAAAAATAGAACAAGTCACATTAATTAATATATATTTCGTACATTAAATACCTAAAATTATCTTACATTTTGGATTTGATATAACATAATCTTACAAAATTAGCTTATAAAGTGCAGGATGACTCCCACTTAATTATAAACTTTTTTTTTCTTGACCATATCATGTTCGATGTGTGGCTCTCAACAAATTAAAAGCAAAGCATTTTATCTCAACTAATGTTCTGAAAAACGAACTGGACATTGAACTAGTGAGACCTCTAGGTTTCAACTGTATTAAAATTAATACCGGTTTCATCTCAAATTAAGCCACGTTGGATATTTCAAAAACTATTTATTATTTAGTATAATAATAAACAAAGACTGAGTTCATACAACTGTAATTCTGTAACATTAAGCAACCATATATTTGGACATTATTATTAATATATGAAGGAATCAAAATATGGCACACTGTTACAAAGGCAATGGATGTGACACTAATGAATATGATCTAAATTGTGTTTCTTTTTCCAATATATATTTAATCTAATTACATATACACACACTTGCATTCAAATAGTGTAGGACCTTTCAATGCATGACACCTAAAACTCACTTTACATAATTTTCAAACGAGAATATTCATGGGGAAGCACTTACAAAACACAACATATTTTATCTCTCACAGAATCAAATCCACAACATGTGTCAAAACAAAAACGGAGATAGAGAACAAAACAACAATTCGTGACTATATTAATCACACTGAATATAATGCACCAATAGCATCTAATGCCACTCACACTCTTTCACATATTATTATATTAGCAAAACAAGGATAGTTATTCCATTTGTTTTCTACCCCATATACATATATACATATATATATATATATATATATATATATATATATACACACTTTACTATTAGCTTAGCTATAATTTCTTATTAATTATATCATATTTGCAATTGCACATTTTAGCATATAGCTAGCTAGAGGGAGATGTGACATACCAGAGGAAGTGGTTCAGTGACAGCTTCAGCCTGAGTTCCTCGTGTGTACTTCAAGTACCTCTCTATCAGCCCTTGCATGGTTCTTTCATACACAAAAACACAAATATATAAGAAACACAAACAACAAAAGTCAAACTTTATGTGATGTGACCACCAAAGTTTTTTAAAAATGGTCGACAATCGCGATCTAGCTAGAGACATTATATTAGTTACAATTGACTGTGCTTCATTCAAATATCAAACATGATTTTAATTTGCGGTCTACAACTGCAATTGCACCCGCAACATAGCAGTTTTAAGGCCTCGCAACTGTAAATATGGTTTTGAATTGCGGTCTGCAATTGCAATTGCAATTGCAATTGCACCTGCAACATAACAGTTTTAAGGACTTGCTTGCAAATGCGGTTGCGACCGCATCAACCACATTTGTCAAATTTTTTATGTTTCCTTCCACAAGCGCAATTTAAAACCTTGATATATATCCAGGATAGTGACCGAACCGAGATTTAAAACTTTGATGACTAAAAAAACACATTTTTGTTTGAGTATATATATATATATATATATATACATTAAGATAGACAGATAGATAGATAAATAGATACCCTTTGGTGGTGAGTTCATAGAGCTTTCCATGAGCGGAGAAAATGACAAGGCCAATTTCAGCGTCGCAAAGCACAGAGAGTTCCTTAGCCTTCTTAAGAAGCCCAGCACGGCGTTTGCAGAAGGTAACTTGTCTATGCACTGAGTTCTCAATTCTCTTCAGCTGAACCTTTCCACGAGCCATTGATTGATCAATTTAAGTAAGTGATTTTTAATTTAAGTGCTTCTATGCACACAACCTCCCCACTAGTTTGAACTAGCCTCGAGGTTGCTGCTAACAATTTAGTATACAAACTCTTTTGTAAGAGTTTCTTACCAATTTTGCTTCTCTATCTTGAAATCCTCTCCCTTATATATGACCATCTCATAACATTTTGCTAAAGGAATATCATCATTAAGTAATTAATTCATAAGTAAATTGCTTTACACATCATTAAGTTTTGTTTAGTGTCTAATTAATATTATTAATTTGATCACTACTTTGGTTAGTGTATGAATTTGTTAATTACGTCAAATCAAAGCATGTGATACTAAAGGTGATCTCTGGTCATTTCAGCTTTTAGAATATGGTTCATTTTTACTAAAATATATTAGGCTTTATTCTTGTGTTATTGGTGGAAACTGTGTGCATGTTCTATTTAGTGCATCGAAGGTGCAAATATTAATATACATATTCAGCACTAATAAGGGATCTCTTTTTCCATGTTTAATTTACACATTACACAGCTCTTGTTTAGATTCTTGTAAATGGAGTCTCAACCTAGGATAGCACTTTACACACTCAGATCGATCTGATGTGGAGTGGTTTCTCACTTTAGACACCATTTTATATATGAGCAGCAGACCAAAAACAGAAGAGTGTGGTACATGGTCCACCCAACCCAAAGGTAAGACTATTAAAGCTCTAGCTTTTAGGCATATCAATAAAAAAATATTTCTAGTTATATAAAACAAAAAGGCTACTTAGAGCTGTCAAATTGGATTGTTCAATCAGGCCCGACAAGTCCACTAGGCCAAAACATAACAGCAAGTTGGGTTGGGCCAGCCCAGGAGCCCAAGAGTCTACTAGGGTACGTTTTTGGTAGCTCAACCCAACTCAAAACACTAGGCCAGCGGGCCAGTCCAATCCAACTTTTAAAGAAGGAAACCACAAAAAAGTGTTCAAAAATAAAAAACGAGCCTTGGCCCATGGGCCAACTGGGCTAAGCCAAAATGGCGCAGTTCCTTTCTGGGCCTCTAATTAGTGAGTCCAGCCCGGAACACTAGGTCATCGGACCGGGCATTGACACCTCTACCGACAATAACAAAAAGACCAAACCTATAGTCTTTTCACTTAATTTAGGTATCACTCATTAATTTAGAGATTTTATGGTAGATCTTGAGTGTAAACTAGTTATTTGTATAGAGTTTTAGACTTATGAGATCTATTGTCTAAAAAGCATACATCATTGGCTCATTCTTTTCAACTTCAAGCTTATATATACTTCCATTTGCTCATGTACTCAAGTATATCTAATGTGAGACTATTTTGTTATTTTCTGTTCTGTACTGGGCCATGAGGCCCGCTCCATTAATCGGACTTGGATCAGTCCAATAGCTAGGATCCATATCCACAATAAATCAGCTCATTTATGACTATCATGCCTTAACGGCTCAGATTCACCCGACCGATCCAACGAATCAGGGCTAGCACAGATGCCTATAAATACTGGTACACATGGCTAAAAAAGGTACACTGTCATTCCCTGCTACACTCTACAATTCTCAATACTGACTTGAGCGTCGAAGTGGCGTCGCAGATACCCCACCCGAGATCACTCTGAGACTCGACTTAGACAGTAAGAGACCTACCAACTGCAGTCCCGGACGATTGCAAGACGATTGCAAGGGACAGAACATTTTCCAACACAACCTTTAAAGAATTCTGCAATGCATTGTGACTGCAACAGTGGTTGCACTGACCGAAATCGCATTTATATCCATAATTTTCTGTAATGTCAAGAATCGCGACGTAACTACAAATCACGATTGCAGCTGTAATTTAAAGCCATGATGATCCTAGTGCATGTAATTGTTAACTACTTTCTACTGAACTGTGATGATGGAATAAAACCAGGAATCTAATAAAGTAGAAGAATCAATGTAAAGCATAAATATAAAACATTTTTTTGAGCACAAATCTTATTAAACATATCAAAATCCATTAAGTATTCCCCTAATTGGTTGATATATAACTTTCAATGATCAGACTATTAGCTATTGGTGCTCCTCCACAGAACTACAACGAGGAATCAATTAATATTATGAGTCAAATCAACTTCCCAAATTTTCACGCATGAGAATTTGATACTATCATTCGTACCACAATATATATAGTAGTAGAATGAACCACTATGAAAAATTGCTTAAATTCTAAAGAAAGCTAAGTTCCACTAACTGACAAAATTTCTTCATTGTTTTTATATAATTTCTACTCAATGGTTCTTGGTTTCTAACTTTTCTTACATAAAAATAATGAATAACCATAAAGCAACAACTAGGATAGTGTTGATGTTCAAGAAAAAAATATCTGCTGATAAAAAAATTCAATACAGAAAAAAATGGATAAATATGAATCAAGGGATTTAATGAATACATCAAGCCAAAACATATCATGGCTTGTTTTTTTTTTTAAGTCTGCAGACAGAGTGACAAACAGTACTAGTAAACTCATACATGCAAAGTAGAGATCTTAGATTCGAACCAGGATAACCATCGCTAGTGTCCGGCCTAAGAACACGGGCTTTTTTAACTTTTCATTGACTCTGGTCAAAGGGAAAGGGGCGTATAAAAGCTGAGTTCAATTGCCAAATCTTGAGGGAGGCCTTGACGTTTATGTCAGTTGCATTGTTGAATAGAAATAATTTTGCAGCTCCATATATTGCTTCTGTTGGGTAAACTCTAGATGAGATCACAGTTCTCCCTCCTTGTGCAAAACTCTCAATGATTGAATGGTCAACCTGATCATATTAAGAGGAAATTCAATTGTCATCAAAGCCAGCAAAATTCAGTTTTTATCTAACATCATACTCGTCTAAACTAGAATTCCCTTCAAAAACCATAGGGTGTCAAGGAAATTGTTGTACCAACATGCTGGGCTAAATACAGTTGATCACTCTTTATGATGTAATGGTTTTTTATTTTGGTGAGCTTTATGATGTAATGGGATGGAGTATTCATTTACTTCTTATTGATATATAAAACTATTTTTTGCAAATAAATAGTGTTATCAAACCCCAAATCGATCGGTTGGTCCGACCGAGAAAATATGATATGACTAGTCCGAGCAAGTAATTGACTTGATGCGACCAAGTTTTTTTGCGGTCAAACCAGTGACCCGGCCAATCGGACCGGTTACTCAATGGGTCTGAACAAACTTTTTCATTTCCTATTGGTTTTGCCTGCTACGACAATGTTTACATAAAAACAAAATTAGAAGAGACACCATTTACCAGTTATGAGGGATTTTAAAGATATGTAAGATTATTTTTTATAGTTTTCTAGTGTAAAATGTTATCATGAATTTTTTTTTATTCTTTTTAATAGTGACTGGGTCATACAGTTATTAAACTAGTGACTTGCCGGTCCAACCAATGACCCACTGACTATCTTGCCTAGGTCAATGATTGGTCCGGATTTAATAACATTGTGTGTAAAAGAAGGGTGTCTAAAGTTCATTAAAAGTTTATTTAGATTTATCTTATAGTATTGATAGTTTGATGCCAATGTTTGTTTTTTACCTTAATATGTAATATGTATGAGGTATTCATGGGATTCATCTTCTGTTCCAACCACTTTTTTTCCATCCATGCATAACACTCTAAATCTGAGCCTAGTTTCATTCGGAATAACTTAATGTTGATACTTATACAAGTGCTTTTAGATACACTTGCAAAAATAACTTTATGAAAATCCATAAGCTATTGTCAACTTATCTCAATAGTGTCACCAGAATAATTCATGAAGAAACACTTAATTAAACTTTCTAAAATAATATATTGAGAATAATAGCACAATGGTTGTCTGATGATTCTAAGGTAGCTATTAAATAATATATATATATATATAAATATATATATATATATATATATATATATATATATATATATATATATGTTAAGCACAATGAACAATGAAGTATCTCATTCCCACTTACCAATACTCTCATTGATAGTTTTTCATCACTGAAAACTTGAACTTTGCTTCCATAAACATTCTTTGAAACATCAGGAGCCTTTGAAGATCTACATTATCCAATTAACAATATTAATATATTATTCATATAATAGACTAAATTAAATAAGAAAATGGAAATAGGTACCTAGTTTCATCAACACAGAAAGAAGTGGTTGAATTGTCAAAGCTAGTAGTAGAAAGACTGAAGTAAATTGGTGTTAATTCTGAAAGTTGGTCATTTGCAATAGCTAGAATGCCAAATGGTCCCAAAGCACTTCTGTCAACAGCTCCTTTTCCACACCCTATATTTTCCTCCCCAATCCCTTTGGATTCTAACAATTCTATTTCAAATTCAGCAAATATGTCCAACTGAAAATTTTCAAGAAAATTAAATGTATAAGATAAGTTGATTTATGGGCAAAATGAGAATTAAAACATAAGATTTATGCAACAAACACTATATATGTATAAGTGTAAATTTTGACCCAGTCCAATAGGTCAGTCCGATGGCCTAGTGTTTTGGACTTGTCAGGACTCAAAAGACAGAGTCCTAGAAAGATACGAAACATTTTGGCCTATGCCATTTGGCCTATGGGCGTGGGCCTACTTTTTTATGCTTTTCTGAACATTTTTGTGCTTCTCTTGGTTAAAAATTGGACCAGACCGAGCCAAACGTCTGAGTTTGACAGCTCTAAGTATATGTGACTAACTCTATATTCAATACAAACCTGTGTTGCGGGGCCTACATCCAGTGGCACAATTGAGCCAGGTTTAACTAAAACCTCTTCAAATTCAGCACTGTTTAATCTTAAACTCTCTACTTCTTCTACTGGCCATTGAAGCAAATTGGTTCCAGTCTTCTTGTCAAACACCACTGTTCTTGGAATAGTCTGATTTCAAAAGCAAGAAAAAAAAGGGGAGTGAGAATTCATATCAACCCATCCATCAATAAAATCACTATATGTAAACGTTGCATATTATTTGAAATACCTTATTAAACGTTGCATACAAACGTTCTTTTTCTAATGAATTTGGTTACTAACAAATTCATTCAGAATTCATGCCTTTTTGGCTAGTTTTCTCATTTCAAATAACTTATTGAACAATATATACTAGTTAAAAATAACAGTAAAACAAAAATGATGGGTGTGTTGAAATAGGGTGCTTCTAGGGTGAGGGGTCAACTAAGTTCCTCACTGGTGAATCACTAAAATTGACCGTCAGATATAGTACAAAACCTCATCAATGGTTGAGATTGAATACTGATTGATTCGATCTTAACCACTCATAGCAATTTACACAGTATCCTACGGTCGCTTTTAGTTTACCCGTGAAAGACTTAGTTGATCCCTAACTTTAGAAGCACCCGTTGACATAATTAATAGAATTTAATTTTGATACATCGTCGATATAAAAAAAAAAACTACACCATAAATTAAACAGAATTCATGACGGTGTAATAACTAATAGAATGGTGTGTGATTTTTAACGTATTTATGATGTGGCACATGTATGTGGTAGATACTTGAGTCTCTTAACCATTTGGTCTTAGGTTTGATCCCTGATGGATGTGTATGGAAAAATATTTGTTAAGAGAGATCAACCTCTTAAATGGATCCCCAAGCTCAAAGGATTAGTCTCTCCAAAATCGTCGTAGAGAATTCCTTGGTTTATAGGGGGAAAAATGTATTTATGATATGTCAAGTTATGATTGGTGGATGATACTTTGGTTTACCAAAAAAAGCATTTATGATGTGTCAAGTTATGATTGGTGGACAGTGTACTTTTTTTTACACCTGTGGTGCATTTAAATTAAATCCTAACTACTACTGAATAAGGGGGGAAAGTCAACTAAGTTTAAAAAATTAGGGTTGAAAGAGAAATTAAGCATATAAATCAGGGTGCAAAATGCTTGTAACAAAAAAAATAGTAAACTCCCAATTTGGTCTCTATATTAACACTCTCTAACCAATTTGGTCTTTGAACTATATAAATATAATAACTAATCTCTAAAATATTTTAAATTCATCAAATTAGTCCCTCAACTATCATTCTCTCTCTCTCTCTCTCATATTTTGAGAGTATTTAAGGGATTAATTTGATGAACTTAAACTAGTTTAAAGACTATTTATCATATTTCTTTAGTTCAAGTACCAAATTGGAAAGAGAATAATAGTATAGTGACCGAATTCAGGGTTTACTCTAAAAAAATGTTTGCTCACCTGAAGAGATGCCCAACCTTTTTTCAAGTCAGCATGTTCACTATCTGATTCATTAATCCATCCCCAAAGTACCCTTCTCTGTTTATGTTGATCATAAAATGTCTTTGAAGCATAGTATCTTCCATAATCCAACTTCAACCCGATACCCACATCTGCAATCGGGTTATCGGGCACCCAAGTATCATTTTCAACAAAGTATTTCCCAATTGCATAATGGTCTTCTTTTGTATCATCCAAACTAGCCTTCAAAACATGTTTTACTCCTGGCCCAATAACTGAAGTATCCAAACCATTTGACCCATTTATCGAAATCGGGTAAAAGTCCACACACTCCCACATACCCGTACCCGGAACCGCATGCAAAAATTGATCATTGAGCTCAAAGTGGATGAAATCTTTTGTTGTATAAACCAATGAAATACCAGTTTTGTTGACCTTTGAACCAATCGTGACCCTCCATTTATCATCTGACCCAATCCATGCAGTTGTGGGGTCACGAAAATCCTTTGACCCTATGCCACGTGGAGGCACCAATACAGGGTTATCTACATATTTGACCCAATCAAGGAGGAGAGGATCTGATAGATTTGCGGGATATGCAAGATTTTGTACTTGTATGTGTTGATCGGTATCACCCGTGTAGAGCATTACGATTTTGCCATCTGGCAAAAGGGTGGCGGATCCTGACCAGACACCGTTGATATCAAATTGTTTATCTGGAAATAAGGCAATTGGAAGGTATAGCCAGTGAATCAAGTCTCTTGATATAGCATGACCCCATGTTATGTTCCCCCACACAGCTGAATCTGGATTGTATTGGTAAAATAGATGGTACCAACCCTTATAAAAAAATGGACCTGCAACAATTTACAATACAACAGTCACATTGGACAACCAAGTTCTCCTTTAAGAATTTTTTCAAACTCAAAGACATCATCTGTATATCGTACGAATGCATCTTTTTATCTTAATAGAAAATAGGTTTAAATATGTATTTAGTCCCTGCAAATGTCTTTGTTTTTTGATTTAGTCCCTGCAAATTTTTTTTTAAATACGTCCCTGCAAAATAACTTTTTTTTAAATACGTCCCTACAAAATAAACTTTTTAAATACGTCCCTGCAAAATAGCTTTTTTTTAATACGTCCCTACAAAATAACCTTTTTTTTAAACACGTCCTTGCAAAATATCACAATTTTTTTTTGTTGGGACGTATTTCAAAAAAAATGTTATTTTGCAGGGACGTATTTAAAAAAATGTTATTTTGCAAGGACGTATTTAAAATTCCAACTTTCGGAAAGGCATATTCAAAAAAAAGTTATTTTGCAGGGACGTATTTAAAAAAAAATTGCAGGAACTAAATCGAAAAACAGGGACATTTGCAGGGACTAAATACATATTTAAACCTAGAAAATATATTGATTTAAACATTTGTTTTGTTTTGACAACATGATTAAAAACAAATGTTTAAATCATAGTACTAGTATTTCCTAAATAAATAAAAAATCGTAGTAGTTCCTTTTTTCAGAATAATTAATAATCAATATGTCATCATCATTCTTTATTAACGGGATATAAAAACACGAATCCGTGATAGCTTTAGCACGAAACCAATGCGTTGGGCATCCTACTTGGCAGCAGCCAGAATGTTGAAAGTCAATAACGTGTCTAATTATAGAAATAAAAGTATATTACAAAAATTGACAGCGGCTCAATCAAGATCCAAAGTTATGCAGTAATTATAATGATCACCACAACTTTAGTTACGTTATCAAATTGATTTTTTCTTAATACTGTTAGCCAATTCGAACAGAAACTCATAATTGAACAATTGCTGTATATGAACTCATTCATATCATACGTAGGTAAAACTAGCATTTTTTTTAAAGAAAAATAAAAAAATAAAATTGTTTTATTTAGACTCAACTTGATCAAAAGTAATGGATAGTAAATAAGTTAGCAAATGGTGACAAAACAAGTTTTATGTTGGATAAGCTTATACTGATAGCTAATAATGGATAAGCAAGTAGTGAAAATTTAGAATGTTTGATAAAACTAACAGTTGAACTGTTTAGCAAAAAAAAAAATTTGAACAATGGCTGTCAAACATTTCTATTATTCTTTTAAGTTTATCCACTATACGATGCTACTTGTTAAACATTACCAAATAAGGCCAACATCAGGGCGAACCGGTTGTTTTCACATCGTGCACTTGCACCCCTCAAATTTTGAAGATATCACTAATATTCTCATTTAAAAATTATTTTGACCCCTTAGATGTACTGTTTTGCACTCACTGTCTAACAATCGGCGAGCCAACTTCCAGCTAAGGAAGGGCACGTTGCACCCCTAAAAAACTTTATTTATTTTCCTATATAAATTTTATTTTGCCCTCCTCAGTTTTTTTTGCACCTACAAACCCCTCCTCGGCAGTTCTAACAATTAAATAAAGATTAAACTCTCAATTAATTTCTTGAACTTACACTTTCTTTGCTACTTGCTCCCTAGAGTTATAAAATAATTAGTTTTTGTAAGGAACTACTTTTTTGAAAGACGAAGTGATTAGTAATTTGTGTTTTAGTTGTTAGAGAGGAGGGGAGCGGGGTTCGAACCCCATACACCTCATCTTCACCAACAATGTCCCATTTCACTCACCCACGCGAACTACCCTTTTCAAAGTACTTATCATCTTCATATACTTTATCAACTAAATAGGAGAATGGATGTAAACTTAGTGACGAAATTGATAATTTACTCTAAAATAAACTTGGAGTTAAATAATTCAATTTCTTAATTTCATTGAAACGGGTGAGGTTATTCGAAAAGGAAACTTCTAAATATCCCATGGGCCAACCATTTTGACAAAAAAATACCCCTGACTAAGGGTCATGAGTCTGCCACTGCTTAACGTCCACACAAGAAGAGAACAATGCGATGAGAAATTTTAATTCTCTTGTTGTATTCAATATCCATGGATCCTATACTAAGATTGAGAGCGACCCAACAAGAGGGTAGGCCTAAAGCAATATGAGGTCCTATATATTTGTTTTCAACCATTATTTATAATGTGAGAAGCGTCGCTACAGGCCTCTGCTAGGATTTTGAAACCTAGCTTCTCCTCTTCCCTATATCAAATCTGTGAAGTGCATGATTCCTCATCTAAAGCTGCTCCTCGATATTGATGGCGGTAAGCCACCACTCGCCTATGCATCTCCGACCATCACTAGAGCCACCACCACTCCTACCGCTCAAGTACTTCCAACCTCAGTTCTGGCCACATGTCATTCTGCCTCACTACTCCAAGGTTTATAGTTGTTTCTTCTACGAAGCTTTGCTTTCTGATGCACCCAGCTCTCTGTTTAGTGTTAATCGCTCTCCATATCCTCGCCTCACCCAATTGTCATTGTGTGATTTTTATTCTCCTCAATCTGGTGGCCGTGGTGGTGATCATTGGTGTGTTTGTAGTGTTCGTATTCTGGCTTCGGGACTCTTTACTTCTTGCTTTGGTCTTTTTGTCTTCAAGTGTGCCAGTCTCAGTCATTTCAATGCGCCCTCTGTCTCTTTGTTATGGCTGATGTCAATTTTCTCAGGAAATACTCAGACTTTGCCATTTAGGCTATCTTTTTGTTGCGTTGTTTTTGTTGGTTTGTGTCAAAGAAGTAGTTGGCATTATGTAGAGGGTGATTATGGTGTGAGTGGTTGTTTGGATAGCCTTGAGTCCCAAGTTTATTGTTACTTCTTTGAGACAATAAATGCTCCTAGTTCATCTCCCCCACAGCTATCGAATTTAACCAACATTAAAAGGCGAGCCAACCCTATTTGTGAGCCACGGGCTTTTTCTCCTTCCCTTCTTGGTACGATGTATAGTTATTGGTGTCTATTTCCCAATTTGAGCCTTCTGTCCAAGAGACCAAGATGCGTACATTTTGAGAAAAGAAAAGGTGTATATACAGTTGTTGTGGACTCGTATCCAAAGCTTGTTAAGATAAGAAAAATTCACCCTCTTGTGAAACAATTAGTGGTAGAGGAAGGAAGGTCCTTGTGGGTGTTGGCATCTTCTGAGACATTAGGCGTCCTCCGGCTGAACCGCTAAATTTGTGTTGATCCATAGAGCTTGTCTAGGTGATTCGAAGTTTTTCGATAGTTGATCATGTTTGAGTAGCAGTTAGGTCAAGAACATCTCATGAGCATTTATATTTTCATATCTTAGAGTTGCAATAATCGTGTATGGTAACCCCAATAGTGGGTTGAATAGATACACCTGGTCTAATGTTTTTGGCTTTTGCCATCATTGAATGAAATATTGCATTGTTTAACCAAAAAGAAGCGAGACCTAAGATAGAGCTGATGCTTTTATACGAGAAATGAGGCCTAACACTATCCATTTTTTGAATTAGTTAGAGGTGAGGCCTAAAGCTACGGTTGGACCGCCTCTCCCTTGGGTTGGCCTGACTAAAACTGGGTCATAAGTTTTGTATATAAGCTATTATATACTAAGGGGTGTTCGTGGTGCAGTTTGGTTCGGTTTTGAGACAAAAAGTGAACCGAACCGCAAGGTAAAATTACATGCGGTTTGGTTTGGTTCTGTTGGCTTCCTAAAATAAAACCGAACCAAACCAATGCGGTTTGGATTGGTTCGGTTTTTTTGAAGACAAAACATAATTTAAAATGAAGTTAAATTAACTAACATAAGAAATGGCTAACATAAATCTTTAAGAAAAAATCTACTCAAATATATGTAGTATATAAATTACTCTCTTTTAATTCTTTTAAAATAGCTAAGACAATGTTTAAAAGAATTTGAATTAAATATTTTATTGAAATTTTTAAATATAGCATAACAATATGGATTGTTTGTAAGTGAGTCAAAGAATTAATTGGATTTGCGCTAGTAAGTGAGTGAGAGTTGGGTTTTAGTTGCATTTGGGTTAGTAAGTTAGTAAGGAAGGTTGTAATTCAACAAGCCTTAGTGTTTCTTGCGGTTTGGTTTGATTCGGTTTCTGAAATCAAAACCGTGAACCGAACCGCGCGGTGCAATGAAAAAAAGAACCAAACAAAACCGATCAAAAGCGGTTTTTTGCAGTTTTCGGCTTGGTTTGGTTTGCGATTTTCTATTGGTTTGGTTCGATTTTGAACACCCCTATTATATACTCCCTTGGTTCTAATACAAAAAAAATGACATCACACATTTAAAAAAATTAGTTAATCTTAAATAATTTTCTTAAAGTAATCAAAAAGAAATTACATCCCCCAAATTTCCCTTAAGAACTTGTTCCATGAAAATAAAAGTTATTGAAAAATAAATTCCAAATTAGTTGAAGGGTATTTTAGGAATAATGTCACTAAAAAGAATGAAGTTAGTTAACATTTGTTTATATTTTAGACCACCAAATATGAATTTTTTACTTATATTTAAGACCGGAGTAGTAGAGCTTAGGGAAATAAGTAGAAATGCAATATTTTAATGAAAATAACTTGAAAATAAATTTTTTTTTGACAAAAAACTTGAAAATAATTTATCTATGTAACTTTATGCATTATTTATGTAACTTTATGTGCATTAGCTGTCAAATATTTAAAGCGTACAATTCTGTGAGAGAGAAGACGTACCGTTAGGATCTGCAGCAGATTCAACCAAACAGCCCCCCAACAGCAACCAAACAGGACAACAAAAACATTGTTAATACTTGGTATACCCTCTTCATCGCAATTCATCAATTCATATTAATAAAACTTGAGCTATCAATCTATTAAAAAAAGAAGGTTTTTTTTTTACCCCCACCTCTTCCCTCCATAACCCCACACACCCTACGAAAAGACTAAAATACCTTTCACAAAATTTAAAAAACCCCAATATATCCCCAACTCAAAAAATTTTTAAAAAAATTGGAAATCGGATTTAGGTAAATCCGATTTTCCCCTAAATATTGAAAAAATTAAAATCGGATTTATCTAAGGTGGGAGTAAATCCGATTTGGAAATCGGATGTACCCCCCCGCCCCCGCCCCAGCCCCTCCTATAGGTAAATCTGATTTTTTATCCAAATAATAAATAAATATAATTAAAAAATTAAAATTATATATTTTTTAGAAAAATAAATTAGATATGAATAATATAAATATCGGGCATTTTTTGGTTCTATTTAGAGTGTAATTCATTAACACGTGACGATGTTATACGTCGAGCGAATAATTTAGGCTAAAAATTCGGTTTTCGGCCAACCTATTCCGATTGTAATGAAACCACAACATTAAATCGGAAAAAAAATCAAGGATCAATACTTTTAGGGGAGCTCAAAATCCCAAATTCCATCGTTTACTATTTTTTTAAAATTTTTTAAATTTTTCGCAGTCTCCAAAAACTCTAAAAAAATTTGCATAGCCTTATTTTGGTTTTATTAGATTTTTAGTGGTGTTTTTATAATTTTTTTATTAGTTTTGACTCTTTAACGAATTTTTAGTAGCTTTTTTATAACCTTTTTTTAAAAATTTAAATAAAAAACAATTTTTTAATAACAAAATCGGATTTACCTTAGGGGGGTAAATCCGATTTTCTTTTTTTGGGGAATTCGGATTTATATACCCACTAGGTAAATCCGACTTTGAAAATTAACAAATTGGATTTATCCCGCCCTAGGTAAATCCGATTTGTTATTTTTAAAGTCGGATGTATCTACCTACGTACCCCCACTAGATACATCTGACTTTAAAAATTAACAAATCGGATCTATCCCCCCTCTAAGTAAATCTGAGAGAGTTTATTTTAGGTAGAGGTATTTTCGTCTAAAAAATTATTGTGGGGGTATGGAGGGAAGAGGTGGGGGTACAAAAAAAAAAACCCCAACTTGAGCTATCAATTCGGTCCACCCGACCGAGCCCAGTCCAATTGGCAAAAATACAAAAGCAGATTGGATTGGGTTGCGTTTTTTCTAATTCAGCCTGGTGGGATGGACCGACCCAGTCTATTTTTTAACAAACAAAACACAAAAATATTTAAAAAAAACATAAAATTCGGCCCATGGACGAACACAGATGGGCCAAACTAGCCCAATTTTTTGGGTACTATATTTAACGAGCTCTACTCAACCCAAAACACTAGACCATCGAGTCAGTCGGCCGGTAAAAATTGGTAGTTTTTAGTGAACCAGGAAGAAAGGGAAAATGAAACAAATGTACAACACTTTTATTAAAAAAGTGTAATAACACTTCAAAAGTGAATTTGAGAAATTTGAGAAAGGCGAATATAATTTTTTTTACAAAGGCTTAAATATGTTTTTTATTTCTAAAAATATACACATTTTGTTTTTCATTCCTACAAAAACATTTCTTTTTTGTTTTACGTAGTTACAATATAGAACTTTTTGCTTTTAGTCCTTGGTTTGTTTTAGGCCTTACCATGCTGTTTATATTTATTCTAGTCCCTGAAATTTGAGACCAACTTGATTTTATTCCCTAAATTATGGACTAAATGAGGATTAATTCCAAAAGTAGATATTTATTATAGGGACGAATAAAAGTATAGAATTTTGCTAGGTTGAAAAATAAAATATAGAAAATTACATAAATTTTTTATTTATTCTAGTCCCCGAAATTTGAGACCAATTTAATTTTAGTCACTAATACGACTGATTCCACAAGTAGATATTTATTACAGGGACGAATAAAAAAATCAAATTTTGCTAGGATGAAAAAAAAAAATATAGGAAATTACATAAACGAAAAACAAAACAAAAAATCAGGGAGAAAAAACAAAAACGTTTATATTAATAGGGACGAAAAACATAATTAATCCTTAATACAAATAAAAATGTTTATTATTTTTTCACCAAGGAAAATTTTATTATTATTAATTGATATTAACTTTTATTTCATTTAGTTACGTTTTTTGCCCCCCTAATTTGGGTGTCATTTGTACTTCCAAGTTTTCTCAAAGCAATTTTTGTCAATTTAAAATTAAGTAAATATAGTTCTACCATCAATTTTCCTTCACTTAAATATCTTAAAGTCTCATTTTTTGAAAATATTTGGGTTGGACAATAGATTTGAGATATAAAATAATTTAAAATTTGAAGTAAATTTTTCAATAAATTCCAAAGAGAAGAACTTATTTTAATTTGATTTTAAATTAATACTTTAATCGATGAGTGTTAAGTGAAATAATGTTTAGTGGGAAAACTCTTAATAAATTATTTGAGTTTTAGAGTTTCAAATAAATGAAAAGGAATTGAATGACTTACTTTATACTTCAACAAGGACTAAATATTGCTCAAAAACATTTAAAATGACAAAATTCACACACAATCAAAGATGTAAGTGTGAAGTGGGTAAAGGTAACGTAACTACTTTACGTGCTCAAATTCTTTTTAGGCCTCAAATTTACTTTTTAGTTTATCAATTAATATTAACTTATTAGTATTTAGTTTTAGTTGAAAAGTATTAATTTCACTCACTACTTTTGTTATTAATTGATTTAACAATAAAACTAGTCAATTTCATGAATACTTTCAGCATTTCTTTTTGTATTATTTAATAGGCTAAATCTCTTCTAAGTTATTTAATTATAATAAGTTGGTCATTTAAGTTTTGTTCGTACCACTTAGGTTTTTTAAGTTATTTAATTGTAACAAGTAGGTCATTTAAGTTTTTTTGTACCACTTAGGTCCTGTAGGTTATTTAATTGTAACAATTTGGGACTGGAAAATATAAGTTATCCTACCTTTCAAAGTTACAATTAAATAACTTAAAGAACTAAGTTGTTACAATTAAATAACTTAAAGGACCTATGTGATACGAAAAACTTCAAGAACCAACTTGTTACAATTAAATAACTTGAAGAATCTAATTGGTACGAAAAAAACTTAAAGGACCAACTTATTACAATTAAATAACTTAAATGACCTTTGGTATAATTTAGCCTATTTAATATTATAAAATTTTATTAGACCTAATAATACCTCTAATTTTTTGTTAAAAAAATCCCCTCATTTTAATTTTGCTTTATACATGCAAATATGTTGGATGTGGGGGTCCAAAAAGACTAAAAATGTAATTAAACCTTTTCATTTAAAAAGAAATTGTTTTTGACTACAATGATATATTATAGTTTGTGTCGAATTAAGAAAACTATATTAAAATTTATTACAAACCTATTTTTAGACTGAAAATAATCAAATATAAAAAAAGAATTATTTTAAACTTACTTAGTCAAAACCAAATTTATAAAGTAGAAGTTATTGAAAACTAATTTTGCACTTCACCAAAACACGTGCTAAACTAATTTTGAGTAAACAATACTTTTTGGAAAAACATATTAAAATAAAAGTCAAACAGATTTATATTTATATAATTTAAAAAGGTAATTTCATAGGTTACATTTTTAGGCGACAAACCGTTTATGAATATAAATTCAAAACAACTTATAAAATTACTGTTTTATAAGGGTTTATAAAAATAGTAATGATCTATCGGCGAACTTTTTTAAAAAGATCTATACTATGGGAATTCTAATTTGATATTATAATTTTTTTTAAACAATCTCACAAGTTTTTTTATAAGTTTATAATTGAAATGACACTAATTGCCATTTTACAACTATCTTCGAGGGAATTTGAACTCGGCATCTTAAGGATTCATGGCTAAATGTACTCTTACCATTGAGATACCTTCTCAAATGTAAACAGTCTCACAAGTATTTATGATAATAGTTGAGGAAAACATACCGTTCATCCAATTTTGTTGAGGTTGAAAATGGAAAGCAGTTCTTTGCCAAGATAACATAGCATTTGTCCAATTATAGGAATCTGAAACAAATAAATTAGATTTTGCTGAAACTCCCTCAGCAACCCCTCTAGGCTGTGGCATTGATTCTACTGTAGAAGGCTTCATATTATTCTGCATCTTCTCTAAGGGCTCATGGTTCTGACTCATGTTTAATAGTGCAACCAATGATATTAGAAAAACAATGGAGCCAATTATCACAAGGGTACCCTTTAGTTTTAGGGGTCTCGTGGCATCTGGGGAGGCATTATTTAGCAATGGAATGTGTGGACCATTCTCAAGGTCAGGGTTCATGGCTTCCATGTTATTTTGAGGGGGGCGGGGGGGGGGGGGGGGATGTGAATTGTGGGGGTGTCCTAGAGATTTTAAGATGCCAGTGTGTAATAATATACAATCAGAAATCGAAAGAACTAGCTAGAAGAATGGAAAGTGTTGAAAATATGGGTGACAACAATTAATAATGAGATATGGGGGAAGTTGGATTTGTGGTTCCAACTTAATTGGATTTGGAGAGGCAGGTAGAGACAGAAAAAGGAAAGAAAGAGAAATGAGATATGTTTGCTGGTGGAACTGAATGATAAGAACAATAGGGCATAGACACGTTGGATACATTAATATATGTATATTTTTTGTGCAACAAGATTTGACAAGTAGGATTTGGAATGAAATTCAAAGAAAGACTATTATCATTTGGAGAAATAAAAATGTAAATAATTTGATCCATGTGTTATGTAAGGTTTGCATATTATATTATACAATTGTGATTTTGACTATTATGTTAATTAGATAGGGCTGCACGCAATTTAGGAATTAGGAAGGAGTAGTTTTGATTTCTTCTTGGACGGTTTTTGAAATTTAAAAAAATATAATATAATTATGTGGGTCAATTTAATTGTTGATATAAATATAATTAAAAACTAATGTTTTAAAAGTTCTAATCAATAATTCATTTTAAAAAAAGAAGCACTAATCAATAGTTCAACAAAATAAAATGGATAATTTAAAATTGTGGATACTCGAGGGCATACTATGCTAACCGCTAGGTTGGATAATTAAGGTGATGGACTCCACTATCTCACCTTATCATTTGAAGAAAATGGGGGATGCTTGATATTTAAAACTTTTAAAGTGATGGATTCCGCTAGGTTGGATAATTAAGGTGGTGGAGCTTGCAAAGAAAATGAGGGATGCTTGATATTTAAAGTGAACTTTAAAAAGCCTTATGATTCAACGAGCTAGAAGTTCATTGATCAAATAAGAGAGACTTGGCTTTACGACAAGTGGAGGGCTTGATATGGGCATGTGACTTCACTCGATACTTGTAAATGGTAGATCGACTAAAGAGATTAATATTTAGTCGACTAAATAGATTATATTTGCGGTTTGGTTTGATTTAGTTTCTGTAATCAAAACCGCGAACTGAACTAAACCGACCCGAACCGTGTGGTTCACTAATAATAAAAACGAACAGAACCAATAAGAAGCGGTTTTTTGCGGTTTGGTTTGGTTTGTTGTTTTCTATTGGGTTGATTCGGTTTTGAACACCCCTACTTTCTATTTCTCATGAAAATAGTAATTACAACTTAAATCAAAGATACACAAAGAATACAGAAGATACAAACAATGAGAAGCTCATTGCGAACTCCCAAAGCTGCAGATCTGCTTCAGAGCCTCTGTGCTACTTGAAATGGAGAACTGCGCTGCAGATTGCAAGTTTCCATCTTCAGACATAGGGAAGACGATGGAATAGTGGAATGGAAGGTGGAAATATGGTTGGGGAAGACGATGGAATAGTGGAATGGAAGGTGGAAGGTGTACTCTCTGACATAGGGAATTGTGGAGGCTAAGTTGTGTGCACTTTTAGGGTACATACCTATTTATACCTCTTTCTCTCTCCAAGTACTAGTTGGGTTACAAAGCTGCCAAGTGCTGACACCCCTAAAATTAAGGACGTTTTGTCTTTTTACGGCCCCATAAATGCCAAGATTACTTAATGCATTTGCCAAAGACAAAACACCTATTTCCTTATTATACCACCTGAGATGACTTTAATGATGAAACAAGAATCTCATTCTAAGTTTTGATGATAATAAACTAAGTGAGATTTAGGTTTTCTAATGAAGTGTGATCTAACATGTTTGCCAACTGATAAGAACAAGTGTCTTAACATAGAAAAATAAGGCTCTACCTTGGTTCAACAAATTGGTAAAATACAAGAGTAGAAATGACCTTGAGAAGGTTAAATATGAGAAGCTAAAAATAAGTCAAAAGAAGGTTTGACCAAAAGTCAACAAAAGGTTGACCAAAAGTCAACAGAAGGTTTGACCAGAAGTCAAAAGAAGGTTGACTCACAAACACATTAGAAGCATAAGTTCATATTTGAAGAAGGTTGATGTGTAAAAGGAATGAATGTTGAGACTGTTACTAGAAACCGTGTCAAATTCAATCCAAACCCAATAACTCAACTTGAATGATCTTCAACTGAATTAAATGATGATATCTTGTAATAAATGTGTTGGAAAGTTTCAAACAATAAAGACGAAATGCTTGATTATTCCTTTTCCACATTTGGAGTATTTGTTCATCCTAGGAAACTTGAGAAGGTTCCTTTAAGTCAGTTCCAAACTGGCCAACGGTTACAACTCAAGTCATAGTTGTTGAGTAGGTTACTCGGAGAGTACACATCCAGTTGTAGAAGGTTCAGTTCTACAGATAAAGCATAAAGCAAGCCTTGAGAAGGTTCAAAAGCTGTCAACTTTTGTACCTTACTTCAAGTCACTCCTATGGAGCAATGAATATTCCAAACTACTCTCTTCAAGTTTCTAACGGCTATATTCATCTTCCTTGGCTATTTAAAGAGTTCATTCTGAAGTTCAAAGGCATAAGAGTTAATTACAACCTTCACAAAGTCAAGCTTCTCAAAGCAATTCAACATTCTCATCCCACACTCAAAGCTTCTTCAAGTACAGATATGGGATCTCTTTCTTGAGTGTGTGCTAGCTTGTCAGTGTCATTGTTTTCACAGTGTATCTACTCTGTATCAAGCTCTTAAATATCCCAAAACCCCAAAACCATTGTTGTAATTGTATGTGTGAACATTCCATCAAACTACTTAGATTGTGAGGTGAGTGTTGGTGAGAACAGAAAAGGAAAACCTTTAGGAAACTAGAAGAGAGTTTCTTAGTAGGTAAATACAGCTTAGTGAAGCTATGCAAGAGTTCGTATGTCTTTTGTGTGGTGATCAAAAGAAAGTGGTTGTTGAAGGTCTTTTGTGGTTGAGCAAAAGCAAGTGTAATAGCTATTTAGAAAATAGTGGAAACTCTCACTTGGAAATGAGGAGAGGACGTAGCCTATGTTGAGTGAACCTCTATAACTCCTCTGTGTTCTTTACATTGCTTTCCTTAACTATTGTTTAAATTGTCTTGCACTGAACATCGCTTTCTAAACCAATAGAAGGTTAAATTCTTCAACCTTCTTAAGATAGTTTTAAACACATACTGCATCATTCAACCTACCCATCTTTGTCATTGTTTATATTTGTCTTACCATCAGTATAAGTCTTATCTTTTAAGGATTTACATGTATTGATTGCTTTTACAACTAACCCTAACCTTCTCATCTCCAAGTTAAACTTGAGAATAGATTGTTGAGAAGGTTCCAGGTTTGAGAATTAAAAAGGATACATGATGACAGCATGAGTTCCTTAAGCATGTGGAAGGAATTCTACAAAGAAAAATTATTCAGCTTCTATACTTTAGAAGCCAAAACTGATGTGATCAAGGGTTCTTTGAGCATGTGGAACGAAACCTACAAGGAATCTCCATTTTTATTTGATTGTGAAGATCACAACTTTAATTGCGTTTAATTGCTTTATTAGGAGAAACAAATAAAGGCCTTAATTCCTGTAGATTTATTTATTTTTAATTAAGATTTTACATTAATGCTGATTTGGTTTATTTTAAATTAGAATATTAGGATTTGATTTTTGCATTTATTGCAAGGTTTGTTTAGATTTAAAATTGTTAGTGTGTCAATGAGTCAATTGGGACTAGAGCCCTATATATTGTATTGCATTTTATGAAATAAACAACTTTAATTTTGAGTAAAAATTTAGAGACGTGTCTCTTTGGTTCTTCTTAGCCGTTCTCAGAGCTTATCAGCTTGCCGTGGCGCTCATCCCGACTTATCAACCGGAACCTCCTGTAGCGACCGATAAATCTGGGAAAGGATTCCTCGAAGGTTCGAAAGATGAAGCCGCCACCAAAATTTAGTTTAAGGGCAAAGATTGGAAAATCCCTTTGGTTTGGACAAGGGTCCTTGAGACCAGATTAGGTTTCGGGAGTCGGTTATGCATTGGGAAGGTATTAGCACCCCAAGGCATCCTTCCTAAAGAAGGTTACCTGCTAATTAGTTGTAAAAAAGAATGTTAATTTTTGAAAAGCTTATTTTACCCTTTTTATTTTGAGTTTAAAAGAAATTAAAAGAAATAAAAGACTTGATATTTTTTGAATTTAGAATTTATTTAGAAGAGACTAAAAAAGTTTTTTTATTAGTGCACTTGACTGAGGTGGGCCCGCCCACTGCTCCTACGTATCTCTGGGTAGAGAATCAAAGGCTACGTAGTTCTTGGTAGAAAATGTTTGTTTGTTTGGTATTTTTTAATTGGGGATTTTAGGACTCTTGAGTGATCAGTTCAATTGTCCTAAAAAATTGACTAATCCGATTGTACAATCGACTTAATCTTCCATTTTTGAAAATTTGATTTTGTTTGAAGTTTGAAAAATGGTTTGATGTGTTGGCTATTTGATTTTATTGGAACAGGGATCTTAGGACTCCTGAGTCGTACGACTCATTCATCCTAGAACGCTGACTAACACGAATGTACATTCGACTTAATCCCCTATTCAGTTTTTTTTGGGAAAAAAGGTTTATTTATTAATTATTATTTTTTTATAGGGGTTATAGGACTATTGAGCCGTACGACTCATTCATCCTAGAACGCAAACGAACCCAAATGTACATTCGACTTAGTCCCCTATTTATATATTGGGAGAATGTATATATTTTTGTGAAAAAAAAGCGAAAAAAGAATGAAAAGGGTGTATTTGTAGAAAAGTGGGTACAAATAGTAAAAAAGACCGGACAGAATTAGGGTATGACAGCTGCCCCTCTTTATTTATATTCCGTAGAAAAGTTGAATGGTTTTCAAGTTTTCATCGTAGGAATAGAAATAAAGATAAAACAGATACTAATTTTTTCCGATTAGTAGGAAAGTTGGGAGTTTTTGAGAATTTACAGGTAACACTTGGCGTGTTAAACAGAAAGCTATAAAGAAGGATCACTGGGGATCTGAAGGATCACTGGGGATTTGAAGGACCACTAGGGGTTTGAAGGAGCACTAGGGCTCTGAAGGAGCACAGGGGCTCTGAAGGTCTAATCTGCAGTCGATGCTTGGCCATTGATTTTGTATTAAACTGAAGGACCGGTAGGTCTGAAGGGCTGCCTGGGCCTGATGGACCAAAAATGGTCTGATGGACCGCAATTAGCTATGGCACTAATAAAACAGTCTGAGGTTGACCTACGTCATTGCGGTCGTGAGGGTCAAGATCAGATCTAGAACTGATATGTTGACCACGAAGGATTTACGCTACGTCTTAGGCAGAGACAGCTAATCTGAAGGACCACTTGGGGTCTGAAGGATCCACCGCGCTCAGTGGCGACGTTATGATCTGAAGGTAGAGTTCGAAGCCGTCCTTTTGACTTGTTAAATCAAACTGAACTGAAGGACCGATTTGGTCTGAAGGATCTATGCTAGACTCTGTGCTAACACTGCGATCTGGTGTATGATGTAGGGTTCAACACTCGTCGCGTTGACTTAAGGAATGAAAGTATATAAGAATCGACACTTGAAGTCCATTGAAAAGCAATTGATGTTATGCATATAACATGCATGTAATGTATGCACCTGCAATGATTGATTTTAAGTGGAATGATGAATGAAGTGGATGACTTTCTCTTTTTGCTGTTTACCTTTTTTTTTGCTTCTTTTCTCTTTTTTTGGAATATGATGAATGCATGAAATATGAATGAATATGATGCAAATGTAATGATTTGCTGTAAATGCTATGGTGAAGAAAAGGGAGTGCATAAATGCATGGCGCGATGATATGATTTGTTGGGGTTTAGAAAGATGCATTTTTTTGCAAAGATGAGAGGAGAGACTTTTGATGCGAGAAGTTGAAGTGAATATTGATAATCCTTTGGAAAAATTAGATCTGATTTGAACTCAAACTTCAGCAATCTCAAGGTTGTTATTTAGAGACATTGATGTGAAAAAGTACTTGTCTGCGTTTGCAAGCTCGTTCACATTGTTCTTCCATTTGATTATGATGCCCCATGATGACCGAAGTTTAGGTCCACAAAGTTAACTAAGTGGATTTTCAGTATCACATTATTAACTTGTGTTCTTTCTCTTTGAAGCATTGTTTAGTAAAGATGTATAGTAGTGCAAATATTGATGAATGAGTCAGTTAACTTGGTTCTAGGTATATGGTATGAAGGGATGAATGACGGTCTTTTGCCAAAGTCATGAGAGGTAGGTTTGCCCCAATCCAAGAAATGTGGACTGCCCCAATTTCGACTTTTGATGACAGTGAATGAATAACTTGCCCCTGTCTAGTGGTGACAACAGCCAGGGGTGTAGAGGAATGATGAATTGTGAATTCAATGACTTTGGAACGAAAGGTGGAAGGCAAGAGGTTTTGTTCTCGACCCATGGAGTTAGGTGTTGCCCTTATTATGACAAGGACAAAGTTGCCCCAACTGAAGTAGTATTGGGAAAGGGTTTGTTTAGGATGATGGGTTGAGAAATTGCCCCGGTATGGTTTTATGGATGTGAATATAGTAAGGGAATGAGACGGGTGTAGGGTGAATTTCCTCACTTTAGGTGGAGTGAAGGGTAACGGGATTGCCCCACTTTGGATAATATTTCAAATGGTTGCTCTAAGTGAGGTTGTGAAAGGTGACCGAGTTGGGGTAATGGCTATATAGACTAGGTGTGGTATATGAATGGGATGGACAATAGGCACATTTTCCAAAGCTTAAGTGGAAGGAGCGGTAAAGGGAATGCCCCCACTTTCGATCTGGGTGATGGTCTTAGTACAGACTTTTAGTTCTCTTTAAGGTGAATCCCAAAGATTGTGACAGTCCTGAGTTTTTGATATGATGAAAACTTCACTTGGTGATCACTAAACCTTGTCTTAATATCAGTGCAACTTGAATGAATCTTGGAGTGCAAGCCTTTTGATTTTTTTTAGCTTTCTTCTTTTTTGATTTTTTTTAGCTTTCTTTTTTTTTTGATTTTTTTTGAGAAAACATATTGTAAATAGATAAACTTATTTGTCCTAAAATTAAAACTTTGAGAAAATGAAAGCAATCGGTCATTGATCGGAATGGACTTTTGGGGTTGTAATGCGGCCAATGGTTAGGGGTTTATGAAAGAAAAGGTTTGTAATGTGGCCAAATGTTAGGGGCTTAAGAAAGAAAGAATAGTTAGGCTCAATGAAGTGTTTGAGGGTTTATGAAGGGAGGGATGATTAGGCCCAATGATGTGTTTGAAGGTTTTTTACAAGGATCTCTTATGCGCCTCATGGTAGAATGGGTCTGTTTAGATTTGTAACGCGGCCAAGGGTTTATGGAGGATAGGATATTTAGGCCAAAGGAAGTGGTTGAGGGTTCATTGAGACAAGGATCTCTTATGTGTTTAATGGTAGGAAGTATCAGCTCACAATTTCAACTACTTTGTTTTTTTGCTTGTTTCAGGATTTTTTCAATCTTCTTTTTTTGAATTTTCTTTCTCTTTTTTTTTGTGATCTTGCTTTCGCTTTTTTTGACCTGAGTGAGCTGATAAAATACACCATTTTTGATGTGGAATTGATCGTTGCCTCTGTGATTGAAATAATTTTTTTGGATTGTTTGGCTCAAGGTGGGGCAGCAAAGGATCTTTTTTGAGGGTATGGAAAGATGGCCAAACTTCATTTCAAATCATGATTGCTTATTTTCTCAAAACTTAACTTAAGGGCAAACAATTTATTTAGTTTGTATATTTGCTCTTTTTCTTTATTTCTTTTCATGCCCTAATTTTTGCTCAGGTTGCTCTTGCAAGTTTTCAACCTAACAGACTTTTTTTGTTTTTTTTTTGTTTTTTTTTGTAAATGACTTGCACCAAGGGGATACAATATTGACAAAATGTCTAGTGATCACGAATTTGTCCCATTATGAAGGACCTAAAGTGTTATTTCATTGGTGGGAATAAACCAAATAGTCAACTAGGTACTGACGTGGGGAGTATGTACTTTATGGGTGGTCGGGGTGGGATTAGACATGTATGGTGGATGATGATAAGATGCAAAGGTGAGGACACTAACTGACTCAAACAAGAGTAACTACACATGCCATGCAAGTTCACTATAAGAATGCTTCATAGAGAGTTAACATTAGTTAAAAACATGATAGAAATTTTTGATGGACCATTTCAGTCATTAATCATGGGATGGATGAGATGTAATGCTTTATTGGAAAAAAAATGTGAACAAGCTGCAAATAATGATAATTTGGAAAACTGAGTGCCTTGAAACACCTTGAGTTTGCAATTTAGTTCGACTATGTTCGACTTTCGCGAGAACGCCTCATCTCTCATCACAGTTTTTTTTCTAAAATTATGCTCATGGTTTTTTATTTTTAAATGTAACAAATTATAATTATAATGTATAGGCATGATGAAAATGCAAATGCATGGAAGAATGATCACTTGAAAAGCCTATGATTTTTTGTTTTCATTTTTAGAGGCAATGCAATATGCAAAATGGTAACTAAAATATATATTCTGGATGAGGAATGATGCAAGAATGATGACACTAGTTTTTGCTTTTATTTTTATTTTGAAATTATGCATTCTTGGAGTAATGATGCATAAATGAAATGTATGGATGAATGATAAAACAACATGTTTTTTGTTTATTTGTTTTTTTTTTTGGAAATTAAAAGAATGTTATTCAACATATACTTTGGATGATGAATGATGCAAGGATATAATCACATGATTTTTGTTTTTGTTTTCTTTTTTGAAATGATGCATGTATGATGCATTTGATGTATGAGTCACATTTGTTTTTAACATACATCTCATGATAAGATGTCTACACTATTTGATGATGATAATCTTTTGTGACCGTTTATGAATGAATGCAAATGCATGCGAAATGAGATGTTTATATTTTTTTTATGATATACGAAGAAAGAAAAAAAAGAATGCATGAGATATATTTCTAAAAAAAATAACTTGCGAAAATAAAAATAAAAATAAAATATAATTTTCGGATTTTTCAAGAAAATGGGAGAAATGTATTAGTGTTTTTTTGCATGCAACACTATTGAGCTCCTTTGTGTCCTAAGAGGGTTCCTTTAGGAATGGGTCTAAGGTTTCTCTACTAAGTGAAAAGGGTAGCTCTACAAAGTCCTAAATAAGGTTCCTAGAGCCAACGACCCCAGTTAAGAATTTTAATCGCAACAATAGGCAAGCTATCAGAAGCGACAACACCCTTAAAAGGGACCAAACTCTAGGTGAGACCTTCGTAACCATCGAGCTGGACGAACATCCAGAAGGCCATTACTACGCGGTCTCGTTCTAACTTAGGTTATGCTCTAGTCCGGGTATAGGACTTTTTCTCACGTGTGTGCTGAAGTGTGAAAGTGAAGTGTGTGTAGGAGCAAAATATGGATATACCCCCCAAGCTGCAAAACAAACCAACACAAATACAAAAAATATTGTCTTCTTCCCTAGGGTTTACACATCATATAAAATATCACACGTAATAAGAAATAAAAGTCAAAAAGGTCAGGGTAAAAATAAACATTAAATTAACTACTAATGCTACAACTAATTAGACTAGGCTTGACTCTCTAAATTGTCCCCAGTGAAGTCGCCACCTGTAGCGACCGAAAAATCCGGGAAAGGATTCCTCGAAGGTTCGAAAGATGAAGCCGCCACCAAAATTTAGTTTAAGGGCAAATATTGGAAAATCCCTTTGGTTTGGACAAGGGGTCTTTGAGACCAGATTAGGGTTCGGGAGTCGGTTATGCATGGGGAAGGTATTAGCACCCCAAGGCATCCTTCCTAAAGAAGGTTACCTGCTAATTAGTTGTAGAAAAGAATGTTAATTTTTGAAAAGCTTATTTTACCCTTTTTATTTTGAGTTTAAAAGAAATTAAAAGAAATAAAAGACTTAATATTTTTTGAATTTAGAATTTATTTAGAAGAGACTAAAAAAGTTTTTTATTAGTGCACTTGACAGAGGTGGGCCAGCCCTCTGCTCCTACGTATCTTTGGGTAGAGAATCAAAGGCTACGTAGTTCTTGGAACAAAATGTTTGTTTGTTTGGTATTTTTTAATTGGGGATTTTAGGACTCCCCAATTAAAAAACTGACTAATCCGATTGTACAATCGACTTAATCTCCCATTTTTGAAAATTTGATTTTGTTTGAAGTTTGAAAAATGGTTTGATGTGTTGGCTGTTTGATTTTATTGGAACAGAGATTTTAGGACTCCTGAGTCATACGACTCATTCATCCTAGAACGCTGACTAACCCGGATGTACATTCGACTTAATCCCCTATTCAGTTTTTTTTTGGGAAAAAATGTTTATTTATTAATTATTTATTTTTTATAGGGGTTCTAGGACTATTGAGCCGTACGACTCATTCATCCTAGAACGCAGGAAGCGCATTTCACGGCGACGTTTTGGGGTGGTTAGACGATGGTCACGCGCAGAGCACTGTTGGCAACGGTGGGTTAAGACGACGACCACCGTACATGGTGGCCGGAGGTAACTTCTTCCCCTTTTCCATTATATGTTTTTGGTCTGATTTCTTCTTCTTCTCTTACGGGTTCTGAGACTCTTTCTCTTTACCCTCTTTTTAATTTCTGATTTTTAGTTCAAAGATCCTTAGCCTCTAATTTGTTTTTGATCACTAAACTAAGTTCTGCTTTTTGCTTTGTAATTTGATTTTTTAGGTCTCTAAAACCCCAAATTGATTTCAAGGGAAATAAACTCAGTTTTGATGATTTTTGTTCATGATAAATAAGAATCTGTTCATTATACTAAGTTCAAGTCCTAATTGATTCCTAATTTTTTTTAGAACCTATCGTATTTACAAACCTACCGATTTTATTTTAAAAGAACCTAAACTAGTTACAGTGTTTATTTAAACACTAATATTTTCCTAACCAACTAATCTGAACACTATTTCGAAAACACTAGTCTATTAGTCTTTTTATTATTATTTTTTAATCAGCCAATCTGTTCATGTTTTTTTTTAGAAAAGACTAATATTCACATTAATGCTCTAAACTATTTAGTTAAAAAAATATAGATATGCACAATATTAGAAGCTGACCAACCTCAACTCCAGCTTCTGACAGTCACATGTTGCTTGCTGTTTCTACTGCTGCTTCCTGTCTCTTCTTATTGCTGCCCTTCTCTTGTTTCAGAAATTCTTTGATACTTTATGATTAGGTTTTCAGCGAGAAAACCCTAATCTTTTGATTCTGAATTTCCCTCCCCCTTTCCTTTGCGTGAATTCTGGTCTATTTTATAGCTAAAGAATTGAATCAAAAATTAATTGCTTCAATCTTTTGTTTCCTTATTTGCAGGTTTTGGGCTTATTGAGGAGACTTGTTGAGCAAGGAGAAGCCCATAGGAGCAGCGTCGATTCTGATTCTCGTTTTCCCCTTTTTTGTATTTTTTGGACACTTTTGATAATCGTAAATTAATTATTAAAACTGATTTTATTACATTTTTTATGGCTCTTTTTTCTTTATTTTCTTTTTTAATTACTAAAGAGTACCTAGACCCAATTGACTGAATTACTAAAGTTAGGCCCCCATAGAGACGCGTGGGCCCAAATAAGAATTGTAGACCCAAATGAATCAAAAACTAACTTGTAGTGAACTAAACGAGAAAAAACAAATAGTAAAAAAGACCGGACAGAATTAGGGTATGATACCTCCATAGCTGGTTGTGGCGTCTTCCGATTTATCGATCAGTCTTCCATCCCCGATCGTGGTGTCTCCTTCACTCCCACCTTCATGACTACCGAAATAGTCAACGACGGATGCGAGGTTGCCATTATCTGGTATCAAAGCTTAGGTTCTATCAATGTGTTATCTATCCTTTTCAATTTTAGTCTCTAAATTTTGTTTATCTCATTGTTGTATTTTTATTTTTTTGCAAAAACAAAATAAAAAAAAAGGAAAAAATTTGAAAATTCAAAAAAAAAAAGAGAAGAAAAAAAAAAGAAAATAGAATTGGAAAAAAAGAAGAGCAAAAAAAAGCATTATTTTTTCGTTATTGTTGTTTTTGAATGTATGAGAGCTTGATTTTATTTTTATTAGTAATTCATCATGGAAGGCAAGCAAAAAAGGAATATTTTCACTAGTAGATGTTTTGTGAAAAATCAAGTATGTAGTTTGATGATTGATAGAAAGTATTGGATCAATATGGCTAGTACATCATTTGCGGAGAAGTTGGGACTTCCTGTTCTCAAACACCCCCAACCATATATACTGGATAGCCTTGAAGATCCAGAGTATAAAGATATAGGGGATACGATGGTGACCAAACGAGCGCAATTGTCATTCACACTTGGGGGAATATGAAGATGAAGTACTTTTTGATGTGCTGCCTTCTAAGAAATGTCATTTATTACTTGGACTTCCATGGAAGCATCAACGTAAAGCAAAATATGATCATTGCACCAACACATACTCAATTTTATTTGATAATCGTCAAATCACTCTTGTACCAGAAAACGCGACCCAAGATCAAATCTTGACCAGAGATGGTGAGACGAAAGCAGAGAGTTTGGTGAATAGGGAAAATCAGGAGAGAGTCAATGAGAAAAAGGGGCGCAGTAGTAGAGATGTGGAAAGGATAGAATTAGAGGAGAAAATAGGAAGAGTGATTTCTGAAATATTATGTGAGCATTATAAAGAAAAAATGTTGAAAAATTAGAGAGTCTCTTGGTAGTAGAAAATGGGGAAAAAGAAATAGAGATTGAAAAGAACAAGGAATTGAGAGAAATCAAAGAAATAGATAAAGAAGTACAGAAATATATTGTTGGTGATGTTGAGAGAGATTCGAAGTGTGACAAGGAGAAGGAAAAAACTGAGTTTATAAAAGACAGGGGAGTGAAAACTTGTAGAATTTTTTTACATAACCCTTTAATTTATTATGCAGGTTTGGATTTGAGGACAAATCCTTTCGAAGACGGGGAGAATGATGAGAGCATGAGTTCCTTAAGCATGTGGAAGGAATTCTACAAAGAAAAAGTATTCAGCTTCTACACTTTAGAAGCCAAAACTGATGTGATCAAGGGTTCTTTTAGCATGTGGAACGAAACCTACAAGGAATCTCCATTTTTATTTGATTTTGAAAATCACAATTTTAATTGCATTTAATTGCTTTATTAGGAGAAACAAATAAATGCCTTAATTGCATTTAATGCTGATTTGGTTTATTTTAAATTAGAATATTAGGATTTGATTTTTGCATTTATTGCAAGATTTGTTTAGATTTAAAATTGTTAGTGTGTCAATGAGTCAATTGGGACTATAGCCCTATATATTGTATTTGCATTTTATGAGACGTGTCTCTTTATTTCTTCTGAGTCGTTCTTAGAGCTTATCGGCTTGCCGTGGCGCTCATCCGGACTTATCAACCGGAACCTCCATAGTTGGTTGTGGCATCTTCCGACTTATCGATCAGTCTTCCATCGCCGATCGTGGTGTCTCCTTCACTCCCACCTTCATGTTTACCGAAATAATCACCGACGACTCCGAGGTTGCCATCAATACACAATTCAAACCCCACTTTTCTTGTGTAACTTACTCACTTCAATTGGCAACGGAGCTCACCTGTAGGGGATGAGCCCACTTCACAGTGAGAGAGGAAAGATCCTGGAAGAAGTGATGAACAACCCAAACTCTGTTATGTTCCTCCCTGAAGGAACTTCAGCAAACAGACCTCCTGGATTCACTGGTGAACATTATTACTATTGGAAGGATCAAATGAGGTTGTTTATGGAATAACAAGATACTGATCTCTGGGGTATTGTTGAAGATGGTCCCCATGTTCCCTCTACAACAGATGCTGAAGGAGAAACAACTCCAAAGCCCAAAGCCAGCTGGAATGCAGAAGACAAACGTATGGTACTTCTTAACTCTAAAGCTAAATTCTTTCTAACATGTGCTCTAGGTATAAGTGAATATGATAAGGTTGCTGGGAAACAAAGTGCTAAAGAGATCTGGGATCCATTGAAAACTGCTCGTGAAGGAACTAATCAAGTCAAAGAAGCTAAGATGAACCTTCTCATCCATAAGTTTGAAACTTTCAAAATGGAAGAGCAAGAAACTATCTCAGAAATGTTTAGCAGGATCACAACAATAACTAATGATCTAAACTCATTGGGAAACACCTATTCAAATCAAGCTAAAGTCAGAAAACTTCTGAGATGCTTACCAAAGGTGTGGAGACCAAAAGTGATTGCTATAACTGAAGTAAAAGATCTATCTATTTACAAAATAGAATATCTACTAGGATAAAAGCTTTCATATCTAATTCAAATGTTTACTTTTGTAGTTATCACGACAAACATTCGGGGACAACATATTATGATCCTGATTTGGTCATTACCAAAAGCCCAGCCAAGAAATTGACACTTGGAGAGTCTGCTGCTGACTTAAAAAGCCCGGAGTCGTCAACCGCAAAACTATCCTCAACCAAGATTTTGACAAATATCAAAATATAAAAGTAGTTAGAAGTTTGTAATCAAACTAACTGCACAACTCAACTCCTCTTTTTGGATAACTTAACTATTGCCAAACCATAAACAATGTCATGGTCCTTTGGCCTAAATGTAGTAGCAAATATACAATGCTTTTGCATGGAATGTATTTATGTTTTACATTCACTCAAGTAACGTGTAATTCCCCTTTTTTAAAGGTAGTAGACAATTTCATGTTTACATTTCATTTGTTGAAGATTTAAAAACAAACCCACACTTCCCAACTTATACAGATTAAAATTCTATTAAGAAAAGGCATATAAATAAACACTGTTTGCCAAAATCGTATTGATTACCAATTCTATCTTCTAAAATATGCAAATTAATTGTGTTACATGTATCATAATGAAATTCATTGCTGTCTCATCATGCAAATCATAACTATATATTAATAACTACAAATATTACTTTCTAATTTATTATTCTTCAAATATATAATTTGTTCTTGCTTTTATTTATTTTATCACTTTATAATTTGTACTTACAACAACAAAACTATTGAAATTTTTATATTTTATTTCTTTTTTACATTAATGAAATTTCAAATTAAAACGTTAGTTTGACTTCAATCATGCCACGTAACGCAATCAACCCGTGCAGATGCACGGGTATGGTACTAATTAAAATAATAAAAAACTATCAATTAAAGAAAAGAGTCACACATGTTTAAGCATTGCAAACATAGTCATTCATCCAACTGGGTTTAGCTAGTTGACGTCTTGGGCGAGATGGGCCAGCTTGTGACACTTTCACGTGACCATTGGGAATTTCTTCTACTACCGCGTGCTCTATTGACATAGGGGGTGTAATAGGAGAAAATTCCATAATCACCGTGCTAAAACTTTTCTTAAATAAAAGAAGCTTCTTTTAATTTTTTCCACTTCGGAGAAGGCCAGGAGGGAATGAAACAAAAAAGTAATCCTCTCCAATACCAGAGCATTCTCCATCACAAATTTAGCAAATCTTAGCTCGCACACACC
This sequence comes from Astragalus glycyphyllos, assembly GCA_963573325.1. Taxonomy (NCBI): domain Eukaryota; kingdom Viridiplantae; phylum Streptophyta; class Magnoliopsida; order Fabales; family Fabaceae; genus Astragalus; species Astragalus glycyphyllos. The sequence goes on from OY754310.1 coordinate 41,030,287, forward strand.
ACCCATAAAACGTTCAAATTTCACGACTTTAAGAGTTGATAGAAAACAATCAGGTACTATTGCAAAATTCGGAACTCCTTTATCATGAAAGTTCACCTATTCCTCAGCCAAAAAAAAAACATGTTTATATTGCATTACAGGTTCAAATATGGTCACAAAAAGCTCAAACATAGATGACCAATGAAGTCTGAACAAAATTTTGAAAATACCATTTGAGTAAATGTTTTGCTATAATGTTCAACTTTTATTTTAAATTTTAAAAAAAGCACTAATTTTAAAAAATTCCAAAAAAATAATTAAAATAATCAAACTATTAAGAGACAAAATAGACAATGTTACACCAATATATATGATTTTTAAAAGAAATATGAAGTGAAATTATATATTTATATAAAGTAAAATGAAAACAAATAATTTAAATTTTTTAAAGGAATGTTTTTCTTAAACCGAAAGGCCTCCCCTCATATATTAAATAAAAGATAAAGAGTTACAAACCTGTAAGACAAGAGTCTTTAGACACGGTGATTTTAAAAGTAAGCTGAACAAAACTTCACCAGTAACATAGATTAGCCGCATATGACCCAACATTTGAAATGCAAAACCACAGGCTAAATGATGTTCCACTTGTGCAATACACTGAACAACAAAGTGCAAAAACCAGTTATGTTGAGAATATATATAGAAAGACATTATTCTTTGTCATGGGATAAAGTAAGCGAAGTGTTACAAGGAATTGAACACCTTTCTACTATTGAAGGACCTTATCTATCATCACAAGTGTTAAGTGTAGTAACAACTATTGACAAGTGATGTGGCCCTTTTACTTTCCGTCCTCATTACAAATTTGGATTGTGATTGACACGACAAGATAAAAATCTTGTTGTAATACTTTGACAGCAATAGTGTTTAATACAACTCATTACAATTTTGGTTATCAACTTTGATACAAGAGAACATTTTACTTAAACAAAGTGTGAAGCAAGAAAGCATACCTGCAAATCAGTGAAAGATAGCACTAGACATTCTGTACTAGTAAAGAGACTGAGAAGCTTCCAAACAAAAAGCAATATTTCTTCCACACTAGTACTCCCAAAACGTGTGAGACTAATGTCGGCAGAAGCGATGTGTCCATCAACCAAAAAGGTATGCATAAGCGATATATGACCGTAATAAACAAACTTGGTAAGATGTGAAGAACAAAACTTAATTTCAGTTTGTGACATAGACAGTGTAGTAGAACTGTGCATACCATATTCAATTATAGTAACATTTTCAAGTAAGGGGGCTTCAAAAGTGACACGCTTTATGCCCCGCCAAGTGCAATCTTTTGTCCAATAAGTTTTAAGAAGCGGTAACTTAAGTGTCAAGTCTATTAATACACAACCGTACTTTCTAAACCTACGGAAAAGCTTCACTAGGTTCTTCAAGCCCTCCAGTACTCGCCATGGCTGTGTGCCTTGTGGAATGGCGGTACCCTGCAGCGCATGCTCCATGTCATTCACAAACTGAACCACATATGGAATCACCTGTGAAACAACAAATATTAATTAACTGACAATATTTAAAAACTAATAAAAAGACAACGTAAAAATGTAAAAAGAAACGTACCTGTCTACAATCTGGCTCATCCTCCAACTGCACATAATGAGTCTTGTCAATGAATGGGTGTGAGACACTCCCAAACCATTGGGAGTACCCTGGCTGGGTGTCTGGCGCACCCCGGGTAACATCGTCCCCCCTCTCCACCAAGTACTTATCAAAATTGCCCCACCTCTCGTGACACAACTCTTTTGTAACTACAGTTTTGGTAGCGGGTTTAGAGTCCTCTGGTATCCCCTGGACACTGCCAAACTGTCTCATGACACGGTCTGACATGTAAGCCACCATGTAGCCAGCACTCCGTAAGTGGCCTCTAAAGAGGCTGATGAGCTCAAACGGCCAAGTAGCTCTATGGGCAGTGTATGGCTGCCAGGTGACCCTCAGGCTGTGACTGAGACTTAGAACCTCTAGTCTTTGCCATAACTGGAAAAAATAAAAAACAACACATTATAAACCATTTTACAATTTAAAATACAATTTTGAAAAAAACAGTCAGATTTGGTTGACCTCAACCGAATCCATTCGATTTCATCGTCGTTCCCAAAGGCATTCGGTTGTCCTCAACCGAATGCGTCGCGAAATGCAGCAAATTAAAAACACAGAAAAACAGCAAAATAATCGAAATGCAACTAAAGAAGGGTTACGAATCATGTACCTTACGTGTTGAAGACGAGATTGAAGCTTGAAATTGAAGATTGGGTGGGTTTGGGAGATGGAAAATCGCAAAGGGTGAAGGGAGAGGTTAGGGATTCGGTGGTGCGGTGTTTGTGAGGGGATGTGAGGGGTTTGAGAGGGATAAGGAGTGTTTTTTAATTACGGATAGTTTGGGTATTTAGGGGGTTATGGGGTGTGTGGTGAGTAGGGATGGGTGTAGGATAAGACAAACCCTAATATTTTATATCAAATTTGGATTATTTCTTTTTTATTGCGAGCCGATATATATGCCTTTCAATATTTTATATACCTATAAAATAAAGAGCATAGTAAGTCATTTATTTATTTAATTAATAATAACTACTCGAAAAAATGACTTAGAGTTGTCTCTAAAAATGTACTAAATTAGAAATTATCAGCTAGTGAATGGTAATTAATAAACAACTAAGAGAGGAATGCAAGAATGTAAATACTGAAAATAAACAATTAAAGTGAGTTGAGGTTGAAAATATGATGAGAAGAGTAGTTGGAATGCTTTCCACTTAACAAGTCAATTCTGACAGCATTATGTTATATATGATGTTGTAGCATTGGATGCTGTAGTAGTACTAGTGTGCCTTTCAGTCACTTTTCTTCAGAGTTTCATTACAAGGAACATCATGTCTGAGCCCTAAATAGGTTCACTCCTGAACCATGAACATAACCTCTACCTCCTCTTGGTGATGTTATTCTGCCAGTTCCTTGTTCTGACATTGTGTGTCTAGCTCTGCCTTTGATTTGTTGTTGTTGTCTTCGCAAACTCCTGAATCTCCTTTCTATCACAGGGTCTAATTCAAATTCTGGTGTGTTGGTCCTAGGCATATGCTGCAACAATGACTGCTAATACATAGAAACAACAACCAATGTAAAAATGTTCACTAATTTACTACTAATTTAAACTATAAAATTAATGACGATCCCCGGTTACGGCGCCAAAAACTTGTTGTGATTGTAGATAGGTACACAAATTAAGTGCAAGTATACACAATGGTAACAACTAATAAAGAGTAAGTAGAGTGTCGAACCCACAGGGATTAGATTAATTTACAAGTTAAAATTTAGTAGTTCACTAGTGAAGGGTAACCAATAAATAACTAAGAGAGGAATGCAAGAATGCAAATACTGAAAATAAACAATTAAAGTGATTTGAGGTTGAAAATATGATGAGAAGAGTAATTTGAATGCTTTCCACTTAACAAGTCAATTCTGCCAGCGTTGTGTTATACATGATGTTGTAGCATTGGATGTTGTAGCAGTAGTTGTTTGCATTTCAGTCACTTTTCTTCAAAGTTTCATTACAAGGGACATCATGTCTGAGTCCTAAATAGGTTCACTCTTGTATTTGAAGCTCCGGCAGTATCACCCTATGGACTATGTTATCCTATGTCTAGCTCTTAACATGGAATTTACAAAGTTTCCTTTGTTAAAAGCACTTACCCACGTTAGTTCTTGAATTCCAATTATAAATCATGTTTGTATTTATAATTTGCATTCATTTTTAGGAGGCTAATTCTAAAGATGAATATGAAAGAATTATCATGCAAGAACTAAAATGCATACATTACATATAGCACAAAACTCTTCAAAACATCATTATTAAGCTTAAGGCATCTGTTGCGGTCGGTTTCTTTGGTTGAGAAAGGACCGAACGTGTGTTTGTATATTTCGAGAGTTTGAATTGAGAGAATGAATTCTTGATCCTTTCATTAGCCTCTGAGGGCGGTATTTATATTTACATAAATGCTAATTATTACATAATAATGGCCGAGTTGACCGTTACAGACAGGGGAGGGAAATCAGGGATATTTCCCTTCTGATTACGCCCCATTCCTTTTCTGGGAGAAGAGCCTGACTTTTAGGGTCGATCGGTCCCTCTTTGGGCAAAGCCCCTCAAGAGCCGAGCGGATGCTGAAGCCGACCAATTCTGGCCGGAATAGAGCCCTTCGAGCGGCGAGCACGTAGTGCGAAGTCGTTCAAACAAGTGGAGCTCGGCTTTGCTGACAGCCCTTCAGTTTATTTGGATTTAGTCCTTTGGTGCTTAGCCCTTCAGTTTCGAAAGTTCCGTGCGCTAGTGCCCTGTTTGGCCGGTGACTTGACGTTTCTTGATTTTTGAAGTTGTTGAAGAGACTTGACGTTTGATTTGATGTGTTGACTCTTTGACCCTTGACTTGACCATTAAATGCGTTGGTTTTCCCGTTTGACTTGTCGTTTCTAGTGTCCTCATAAGTGTGGGTGCAGTGACTGTCCTCGGACCTCGTTATATAGAGGCGTGAGCTTTCTTCGTTCAAGCGTCCTTGGGCGTTTTCCTGCTCCCTTCTTCTCTGCTCTGGTCCATGTTCTCGTCATATAAGGCGGTTTGTTGGAGGTGTTGCTTTGGTGGGAGCCCAGCCATGCTCCGGAGGTGGCTGGGATTCTTCAAGTTCCGTATTTTTGTCGGCGCTTCCTTGTTGACGGTCCTTTGCCCAAATGATACCTCGTTTTGGGGGCGTTTAGCGAACCCGAATTGCTTTCCCCAGTTGGAGTGATCTCAGGCGATTGCTGGGGGAAGAGTCCTCTTCGAATGTTCTCCCGCGGGTCTGGTGTTCCCAATGGAGAGACCATTTGTTTTAGGGCAGCTCCCAGTCTTCTTCTGTTCCTCCAGCTTATCACTATCCTCACTGCCCCGCGGGTCCTACAGAGGAAAAAGGTACCAAGGGAGATGGGTTTCCATCGTTAGTTCGTAATATATGTAATTTTCGTTTTCTTTTCCTTTCTTTGCCATTTTGTAGAATTGATGTAACTTCTGCGTTGTTTACTCAATGTAATGCCGGATGGTCACGCCCAACCAGGACTTTTATTTATTTTTATTTTTTGACGCTCGAGATATCGGGGTATCCCGCTTCAATGCCGCTTCTTAGTGTTTCATGATTAGAATGCCCGTGCATCCGACAGGGGGCCGCCCTGCTAGGAATATGTTGTTTTGACCAAACGGGCGGTGTGAACCGCGCGTTTGGTGCCCAACGGTGAACTTCAGTTTTATCCAGTCTTCACCTATCGGGACTTGTTATTCCTTTCTTAGAGCAACTTTGACCTTTTGGTCGCGTTGAGGCGCCCCGCCCGACTGTGCCTTTTTATCTAAGAATATTCCTCACGGCGCGGCGAATGCGTCAGTTTCGCTTAGTTACCGTAAGGTTTGCCCAAGGGTGGGGCGGAAGCTTGTCAGCCCCGCCTATTGCCTGTCGGGACTTATTTGTTTTACCCAAAAGTAACATCGAGACGTTGCTCGGTCCTTACCGCTTCGGGACTTTCGTCTGGGATTGTTGGGTGCATTCTAATGTTTGTGAAAGATTATTTTATTGATATTTCGGGGCGTACATTTCTCTTGCGGCCTTGTTCAGGCGTTACAAAGTGGTACATTATTATTATTCTAGCTGTAGTAGAACCGAAGGTTCATGGCGTTCCTGATCTGGGGATGTTCCCGCCGTCCAGCTTTTCTAGTTTGTAGGCTCCTTTGCCGATCACTTCTTTAATTCGGAATGGGCCATCCCAATTGGGGGATAACTTTCCGGTTGCTCCGGTCTTGATTGTGTGCTTCAGTACAAGGTCGCCTCGCCTGAATTCCTGCGGTTTTACCTTGGTGTTGAACTTCTTGGTTGCTCGCTGCTTGGCGTCTTCTTCCCTTACTTTCACCATTGCGCGGACTTCATCCAGTAGGTTGAGGTCGATTCGCAACTGTTTTTCGTTGGTCTCTTTTTCAGTTAGCAGCCTTCTTGGACTCGGCTCTAGGATTTCCACAGGAATCATGGCGTCACTTCCGTACGTGAGTTTGAAGAGGGTTTCTCCAGTTGCCGACTGTACGGTAGTGTGATAGGACCAGATTACTGAATGGAGCTCCTTGGCCTAATTGCCTTGAAATTCATCCAATCGTTTCTTCAAGTTGTTTAGCAGTATCTTGTTGGCTGATTCCCCCTGACCGTTCGTCTGTGGGTGCTCCACCAAGGCGAACACCTGTTGGATCTTCCAGGTTGCGCAGAAGTCGGCTACTATTTCTGATGCAAACTGGGTTCCGTTGTCAGTTATGATGGTTTCTGGGGCCCCGAACCTGCATATCAGCTTCCTCCAATAGAACTTCTTCACCCTCTGGGCATTGATGGTGGCTACTGGCTCGGCTTCTATCCACTTGGTGAAGTAGTCAACAGCCACTATCAAAAATTTTACTTGTCCGGCTGCTGGCGGAAATGACCCCAAGATGTCGACTCCCCAGGTGATGAATGGCCATGAGGGTGAGATGGCTTGTAAGTTTGTTGGGGGATCCCTGGGGATGTTAGAGTGGCGTTGGCACTTGTCACATTTCTTTACAAATTCTATGGAATCTTGCTTGATGGTTGGCCAATAGTAACTAGCTCTTGTGATTTTGGCCGCGAGGGCTCGACCACCTATGTGGCTCCCGCAGATTCCTTCATGTATTTCTCGGATGATTTCTTTCGCCTGGTCGAGCATCACACACTTGAGCAATGGTGTTGAGAACCCTCTTTTATAGAGTTCAGAACCGAGCAGGGTGTACTTGCTAGCTATCCTTGCCAGTGTCCGCATTTCTTCTCTTGTTGCCTGGAACTCCTCTCCTTTCAGGTAAGCTATGATGTCTGTCATCCAGCAGTTGTCTCCCGCTTCTATTACAAGAACTTGCACCTCGTTTATGCTCGGTTGTTGGATGGTTTCTTGTATGACCATTTGGTTATTGTCGGGTGCCTTAGTGCTGGCCAGCTTAGATAGTATGTCTGCCCTGCTGTTCTGTTCCCTTGGCACGTGTGTCAGTTCGAAGGTCTTGAAATTTTCTTTTAGCTTCTGCACTTTCTCCCAGTATTTTATTAGCATCTCATCTCTTGTTGTGAATGTTCCGGTGACCTGTCTGGTGACTAGTAGGGAGTCGTTTCTTGCCTTCAGATTTTCTACGCCAACTTCGGCGGCTAGGGTCATTATTGCAATCAAGGCCTCATACTCGGCTTGGTTGTTGCTGGCTTTCCATCCAAATCTCAAGGATTGCTCCAGTAGTACTCCATCTAGCCCCTCGAGGGTTACTCTGGCTTCGCTTCCCCTTAGGTTTGAGGAGCCGTCGACGGAGAGGACCCACGTTTCTTATTGCTCTTCTTCAATTCCTTCACTGAGCAGTTCTACTGCGAAGTCCGCTAGGGCTTGTGCCTTGATCGGGCCTCTTGGTTCATACTTGATGTCATATTCTGACAGCTCGACCGACCAAGCCACCATCCTGCCTGCCAGGTCTGGTTTTCTTTGCCCCTTTTTGACTGGGAGGTCTATCTTGACCGTTATCTGGTGGCTTTGGAAGTATTGTCTTAGTTTTCTGACGGCTAGGACTACCGCGTATGCTGCCTTCTCAATTTTCTGATATCTTGCCTCTGTTCCTTGCCACACCCGGCTTACGTAGTAGACGAGGCGTTGTTGTTTATTTTGCTCTTGGATCAATACTGCGCTGCACGCATTTTCTGAGATGGCCAAATAGAGTAGTAACGGTTCCCCTCGCGCCGGGCTGTCAAAATGGGCGTTGTTGCTATGAATCTTTTGATTGCCTAAGATGCTTGCTCGCACTCTTCGGTCCATTGGAAGGAGGTGTTGTTTCTGGGTAGCTGGAAGAGTGGTCTAATTTTGTCTGCCGATCGGGCCATAAAGCGAGACAATGCTGCGATTCTTCCTGTCAAGATTTGTACTTCTTTGGCTTGCTCAGGGCTTCGCATATCAATGATCGCTCTGCATTTTGGAGGGGTTTGCTTCGATCCCCCTATGGGTGAGGACGAAGCCGAGGAACTCTCCTGCCTGTACACCAAAAGAGCACTTCTCGGGATTCAGCCTGAGGTTATGATTTTTCAGTAGTTGGAAGGTTTTGTCGAGGTTGGTGAGGTGTGCTGCGTCTGTCTCTGCTTTTACTACCATGTCATCAACATAGACTTCTATGGCTTGGCCGACCACATCCTCAAAGACCCTATCCATCAGTCGCTGATAAGTGGTCCCTGCATTTTTTAAGCCGAAGGGCATGACCTTGTAGCAATAATTTGATCGGTCGGTCATGAATGCTGTTTTTTCTTTGTCTGTGGGGCACATGCGGATTTGATTGTACCCGGAGTAAGCATCCATGAAACTCAACAGCTTGTATCCTGACGCTCCATCTACTAGGTTGTCACTACTTGGGAGTGGATAAGAGTCCTTTGGGAAGGCTTTGTTCAGGTCCGTGTAGTCCACGCACATCCTCCATCTGCCATTAGCCTTCCTCACCATCACCGGGTTTGCTAACCAGGTGGGGTATTTTACCTCTCTGATGAATTCGGCTTTTATTAGCTTTCCGGCCTCTTCTTTCACAGCTAGTGTCTTCTCCTCGCCCTGCTTTCTTTTTTTCTGGGCCACAGGCTTAACAGCAGGACTTGGTGATAAACGTGGCAAATAAAGTTTGGGTCTATACCTGGCATGTCCTGAGGAGACCATGCAAAGACGTCGAGGTTGTCTGAGAGGAATTTGGCGAGCTCTCGCTCGGTTGTTGGGAGTAAGCTTGCTCCAATCTTCGTCTTCTGGTGGGCGATCGGTCCTATTACGATTTCTTTGAGGTTATCCACTGGTTTTGGACGTTTTTCTTCCCTCACCGGGTCATATAGTCTGGGGTCCAGATCTAGCAGCCCTATGTCTTGAGGCTGCATTGTGAGATCCCGAACTGACAGCACCCTCGCACTTTCGGCGTAGAACTTACGCGCAACCGTCTGGTCTCCTCTGACAGTGAGTGTCTGGCCGTCCGGCAAGGGGAATTTCATGCATAGTTGCGGGTAGGATATTGATGCTGCGAGATCATTCTGAGCCGGTCGTCCTAGAATTAGGTCGTATGCCGAGGGGATGTCGATTATCATGTATCTTAGCATCATTGTTTTCTGCCGCTCCGGGCCTCCAAAGGCTGTGGCGATGTCTAGGTAGCCGTGAACCTTTGCCTTGTGCCCGGTGAATCCTGTCAGGATGCCAGGATAGTCTTTTACGGCTTCGCGCAGGATCCGTAAGAGCTCGAGGCACCTCCAATACATGATGTTAACAGAGCTACCTCCGTCCACGAGTACCCGACGGATACTGACGTCCCTGATAGCGACAGCTATTACGAGGGGATCCCCGTCATGCCTCGAATGTGACTGCAGAGTACCCAGGTACTACAAAGGGACTATCAATATTTAAATTCATAATGGAACGAGTGTACCTATTTCTGGCATTCGCGGATGCTCCTCCTCCGGCGAATCCACCGGCGATTGTTGTGACCTGCCTATCTGTGGCCGCGGCTGTCTCCTCTCGCTGGTGGCGCATTCGAGTCACGGTGCGATGAATCTGAAGACTCAGCTGGTAATCTCTCTTTTGATGGTTTTCTTCCTTTTTTGCAGAATCTTCCTCTAGGACCTGGGCTAGTCTGGCGGCATCCCTGAGGTGCTCCCGCAGTCGTTGTATCCTGATCTTCTGGTTGCGAACCTGATCTGCTAGGTTCTACCGTTCTTGCTCCAGCTTCGCGTTGCGACTCTGTAGCCACCGTGTGGTTCGCAGCAATTACTCCAAGTTGCTACGGTTGTCTTCCATTTCTTCTGGGTTTCTCGCGTGGGACGTGGGAGAGGTTTTACCAGGCCCCATGGTGGGCGCCAATGTTGCGATCGGTTTCTCTGATTGAGAAAGGACCGAACGTGTGTTTGTGTATTTCGAGAGTTTGAATTGAGAGAATGAATTTTGGATGATTTGATTAGCCTTTGAGGGCGGTATTTATATTACATGGTTACATAAATGCTAATTATTACATTGCAAGCTCTTGCCTTTCACTTCAATCCTATCTAGACTGCAAAGTTCCATTCCATCTCTTTAGTGTTTTTAACTTATTTTTGATTTCATACACATCATTCTCAGTTCACACCACATTCTTATATTTAAAAATCATGCATGGGATTACCCTCTTACTACAAACTGCAACACCTAAAGTACAGTTTAATGAAGAAAAATGATCAAATGAATGAAAAAAAATGTTCGGCAACAAGAAATAGAATATTTAAATTTTGTCAAATTACATATCTCTTGAATGTTACACATCACCACCTGGATGTTCCTCCACATATGAGGTAACATAAAATACCTACAGTGACATGAAACCCAAGAAATGTAAAGTCAGTTACAATGGTAAAAATGCAAAATCATAGCATTTGCAAATAACCTATGAAACACGAACACCTGACGGCTGACACGACACAGACAAGTCGGCATTGCTATTTCAAAAAGTATAGAGAATACCAACACCGACACATATATAGTTATTTATTATGATTAAATAAAATGTGAATATTATCTTTAAAAAAAATTAAATTGAACAATTTATTTCATAACAAAAAAGTTTTTAAACAAAATGTAATAGTTTTTCACATTCATTCTCCATCTACTATATTTAAAAGCTATAAATGACGTAGTCAAATATAACGTTTTCAACCTCTTCATTGATCATCACTACTTTGACACATCTTTAACGTCTTTAGAAGTGTCTCAGAAGTGTCCAAAGAGTGCATAAGATATGTCGAAACAAATAAAAAAAGATCTTTTTGGGACACTTGTCTAAGTTGTTGGATACATTTCGTATGATACGGGTGTTCGACATCGACATCTCAAAGGTGTCCATGTTGTTTTTTTAAGTCCCACACACACTCATACACAAATAAATACCTGTAGTTCATCAAACTTTTCAGCCATTGTTAGCGTTTGAAAGCAAGCTTAATTAAGGTAAGTGTACTTCCTTCATACCAAGCAATTAACAGTTAAGGAAATTAGAAAACTGTGGGTGTTGCGCGCGCGGGGAGAGAGAGAGAGATTCAACTGACAAGTTATAAACATCGTGTCACCACCGGTCAGCGGTGGCGAATGGGTAGTCAAGACAAGTAACCAGTAAGAACACAATGTGGGAATTGGGCTGGTAAATCAGCCTGGCAAGAATGGGGCTTGCTACCCACACCAGAGAGTTTTACTTCCACCTCACTTCCCCTTTCACTTTTTTAAACTTTCTCCAATTATTACACCTTTCATAAATTAATTTTTGGAAAAGAAATGTTAACAATAAATGATTCAATAAATTCACGCACTAATTTAGTGGGTTTCATTTTCAAAGTGATGGAACTCAGATAAATTTCATTCGATCAATGAGGAGTGTTAGATGAGTAGAGTGTTAAAAAGAGTATTGTTAGCTCTTTTTCTTTACTCAGTAGTATCATTTGCTGGAATTAATAGTATTCTCGAAAAAAAATTTAACTGCTTTTACTGTGTATCGATAGTTAGTTTCACGAATTCAATTAATTAATGGAACACAGTCTTGTTTTTAAATTGTTATGTCCCATAATATAATTTGCTGAATGTTAATATTGTTTCACAATGAAAAATTGGAAAGTGTTAATATAGCATTGGTCTCCCTCTTCCTTCACAAAACTAAGCAATGTGGGAATTTTCAAGATGCTCAATTCCAACAATCTCCACCTTGATTGTAATCGATACTCGAGAGATCTTCTGCTTTCATTGTCTACACTGACAATCATAGTTCAAAAGAACTATCATAGTCTACCATCAAGAGTATACTTCAATGGAAGCTAAACCACTTCAAGAATTTGTCCATGCCAAAAGTCATTGACATAATTTCTTCAAGATGCTCATTTCCTATGAAATCCAACAATCTCCACCTTGATTGTAATTGATACACGAGACATCTCCAGCTTTTATTGTCTACACCAACAATCATAATTCAAAGGAACTATCATACTCCACCATAGAGAGTACTTCACTTGAAACTAAACCACTTTAAGAACTTCTACATGCTGAAAGTCATCGATATAACTTCTTCAGGATGCTCAATTCCAATCAACTCCAACAAGATTCACCTTTATTTTAATCGATCCATGAGACATCTTCCGCTTTCATTGTCTACACCGACAATCGTAGTTCAAGAGAACTATCATACTTCATCATAAAGAGTATACTTCACTTAAAGTTAAATCACTTCAAGATTTTCTACATGCCGAAAAACCATCGACATAATCTCAAAACACCTTGTGCCAACTGCAATGGTATCAAACATCCTTGACTTGTATTAATTAATGGAACACAATTTTGTTTTTAAATTGTTATGTCCCATAATATAATTTGCTAAATGTTAATATTGCTTCACAAAATGAAAAATTGGAAAGTGTTATTTAGGTCTCACTCATTTGCCAAGTTGGCTTTCTTTAACTTCAAGAATCCAAATCCAATCTTCTGTTTCCATCAAATATTATTTGCACCCAAAAAATCAATACATTTTTGGAATATTTTTAAATTGTTTATCTTACCCTAGTGTAACAACCGTTGGATATCCTAGTGCGAGATAGTTCTATATTTCCTAATAACGAACAAAATAAAAAGTAAATAAGAAGTTAGATCCATTAGCATATTATAATTTATAATAAGCCTTTTGTTATAACAAAAATAATCCAAAAAGTGTTGTCAGAGCCTATTCGCATATAATCCAATTACAAATTTTTCTAAAATAGATTGTACACATGAGCAAGAGACTCACATTTAAGACATAGATGTTTTTTGACAATCTTAAAAGATAGACGTCTGAGTATCCAAATTCTCAAATACATCTTCAATATCTTTGATATTTTTTGCTAAAAACATTAAATAAGTTTGTTGACACAAGCATAGCGGATATAATATATTCTAATAAATGTGGGGAAAATATATTCAAGCGTCTATTTGTTATGTTTGCGAAGTAATTTTTTTCTACATTGGATTACACATATATTGACTACTTATTTGCATATTTTGGTCGAGTCATATCTTGATTTTTAAAACATTCTCATATCTTCGTATAGGGGTAGGAATAGGCCAGATCGGCCTATAGGGGCCTACGCCCCAGCCTACAATAGGCCCAGGCCAGGCCGGTCTTTTTCTAAGTAGATACGACCAAGGCTTTTTGGGCCAGGCTACAAGCCATCAACAAAGCCTTCTTGGCCTATCAAGCCGGCCTACTTAAGTAAATATAAATATTATTTTTTATTACTACATTTATTATATTTAATGTTTTACTTTCTGTTAAATTATAAGTTTGCTTACATTTTTTATTTACTTAAAATGTTGATCTATATCAACTTTTGACATATTTAAATGTATTATTATAAAATAAAAATTTAAATAGAATGTCCTATCAAGATAAGTATCTAAAAGAGTTTGTTAGATCTTAATCCCATTGATCTAATAGCTTATTCGTCTATTTACAAAGTCTACACAACTCAAAATTTGTCTATTTAAATGAATTTTTTTTGCGTACACTTGAGGTGCTAGCTCAGTGGTAAGAGTTTAGCATTGTATCCTCAATGTGCTGAATTCAATTCCTCTCGAGGACAGTTGTAAAATGGTCATTAATGCAACTTTGATTAATTAAATTTACTCCTTCCCAATTTTAATTATTTTTTTTGGTAAAATAGGCTTTTAAACAGGCTTTCAGGCTTTCAAAAAGGCCAGACCAGGCCTCAAAAGTCACAGACCAGGCTCAGGCCTCAAAACTATCAAAGGCCACAGGCCAGGCTCAGGCCTAACGCGGTCAACGCATACCAGACTCTGGCAAAACAAAGCCTAGCTCAGCCCAGCCTATTCCCACCCCTATCTACGTAATTGTGCCATATCGTACTAAGTATCCAAACTTCTTAGATAAAATCAATTTCCACATACATGCACTCGGAAAAAAGCCAAGATGTGAAATTTCAATACACACTAGTCAAACATAACAGATTATTAGTTTAATAACTATCAAGCAAATTTTACTAAGATGTAAAGCAGAATTCAACCTATTACATCATAATATTATTTCCTAATGTGAAATATAATGAATTCTTTGTGCAGAACATATTCACATATTGGTATGTAGTTATTAAACTTGAGCATAGTTAGTAAACTAAGAATATGAGGATTAAAAGTGTACATATTACATAACTTAAAGAACCCCTAATGCATTTGTGCCTGTATATGATAATATAATTAGAAACTTAAAGAGATAGGGGGGATATGAGCTCAATAGATAGAAGAGAGCAAAATGTGTGTGTGTGTGTGTGAGAGAGAGAGAGAGATCATGAGATGCGAAGATAGAAGTAAGAGAGAGACGGGGAGAGAAGAATGTGATATAAGAGATATAAAGAAATTATTGAGGAAGAAGTAAAAATATTATTAGTAATTTTTTTGCCTAGACAAAATGTTATATTGTGGGACAAAAACTTGTACTATGATTTGATGATGGACAACAATTTATGTTTTTATCCAATCCCTTGTTCCTAATTTTGTCGAATACCGTAACCAGTTTCCAAATCAAACAAACTACAACAGAAGTTTTCCATTCAATTACTTTTCAGCAAATCAATTGCACCCTATTCATAGCTAGATTTGTCTATCCTTTAACAAATAACATCTTTAAACAAAACAAATAACATCATCAACAATATTAAAATAATAAAACAACTACCAATTAAAGAAAAGAGTCATACATGTTTAAGCATTGCAAACATAGTCATTCATCCAACTGGGTTTAGCTAGTTGACGTCTTGGGCGAGATGGGCCAGCTTGTGACACTTTCACATGACCATTGGGCATTTCTTCTACTGTCGCGTGCTCTATTGACATAGGGGGTGTAATAGGAGAAAATTCCATAATCACCGTGCTAAAACTTTTCTTAAATAAAAGAAGCTTCTCTTTAATTTTTTCCACTTCGGAGAATGTCAGGTTGGAATCAAACAAAAAAGTAATCCTCTCCAATAACAGAGCATTCTCCATCACAAATTTAGAAAATCTTAGCTCGCACACACCACCCATAAAACGTTCAAATTTCACGACTTTAAGAGTAGATAGAAAACAATCAGGTACTATTGCAAAATTCGGAACTCCTTTATCATGAAAGTTCACCTGATCCTCAGCCAAAAAAAAAATGTTTATATTGCATTACAAGTTCAAATATGGTAACAAAAAGCTCAAACATAGATGACCAATGAAGTCTGAACAAAATTTTGAAAATACCATTTGAGGAAATGTTTTGCAATGTTCAACTTTTATTTTAAATTAAAAAAACACTATTTTTAAAAAAATTCTAAAAAAATAATTAAAATAATCAAACTATTAAGAGACAAAATAGACAACGTTACACCAATATATATGATTTTTAAAAAAAATATGAAGTGAAATTATATATTTATATAAAGTAAAATGAAAACAAATAATTTAAATTTTTTCTAAAAGAATGTTTTCCTTAAACCGAAAGGCCAGCGTCATATATTAAATCAAAGATAAAGAGTTACAAACCTGTAAGACAAGAGTCTTCAGACACGGTGATTTTAAAAGTAAGCTCAACAAAACTTCACCAGTAACATAGATTAGCCGCATATGACCCAACATTTCAAATGCAAAATCACGGGCTAAATGATGTTCCACTTCTGCAATACACTGAACAACAAAGTGCAAAAACCAGTTATGTTGAGAATATATATAGAAAGACATTATTCTTCGTCATGGGATAAAGTAAGTGAAGTGTAACGTAGAATTGAACACCTTTCTACTATTGAAGGACCTTATCTATCATCACAAGTGTTAAGTGTAGTAACAAAGCGTGAAGCAAGAAAACATACCTTCAAATCAGTGAAAGATAGCACTAGACATTCTGTACTAGTAAAGAGACTGAGAAGCTTCCAAACAAAAAGCAATATTTCTTCCACACTAGTACTCCCAAAACGTGTGAGACGAATGTCGGCAGAAGCGATGTGTCCATCAACCAAAAAGGTATGCATAGGCGATATATGACCGTAATAAACAAACTTGGTAAGATGTGAAGAACAAAACTTAATTTCAGTTTGTGACATAGACAGTGTAGTAGAACTGTGCATACCATATTCAATTATAGTAACATTTTCAAGTAAGGGGGCTTCAAAAGTGACACGCTTTATTCCCCGCCAAGTGCAATCTTTTGTCCAATAAGTTTTAAGAAGTGGTAACTTAAGTGTCAAGTCTGTCACAGATGAGTGATGAGTAAATTGGATTCGAGTCAAATAGAGGGTTGTGAGGGATGGAAGAGAAATAAATGTGGGAACTTTGAGGATGAAACTCATGAAAGGATACGACATTATAAGACTCAATACCTCTAGGGAAGGAGATTGGAAAAGGAGAAAAGTAGAAAGGTCAAAGTTTGTGAATGAAGAGAGAGAAATACATTTTACCCCCTTATTTAAAACAGTAGATAGCCATTGATTGATATAGTGGGCATCATAATCCAGACCACCAAGGGCAAGATCAAACTCTTGGATGCTGGCACTGTTGATATGAAACAACACTCTACTTACAAAGTTGGAAAATTGTGTGACTCTACGACGGGGATAAGGGTTCTGTGCGTCACAAAAGGATAGTTTAGTAACAAATGTCCACATATATATCCACCTCTTTGATAAAGTACTAGTAAGAACTGCCTCTTTAGTAGAAAGAAAAGAGAGAATGTGGCCAATAATAAAGTCAGGTAGGTTGCTTATATAATCTTGACCCTCAGTGGATTTTTTCCTCTTGGGCATATTTATAGCAATAGCGAGTTCCTACAATTAAAAATACAATGAAATGAATTGAGATAGATGTTCTGCCTTAGCGTTGCTCTGACAACAATCCTGCTTGACAATCAGTAAACTGTCCCTATTAATCAGCAGCAAAGCAAAGGGAGCAATGAAAAGATAGTAAAACATCAGAATTAGCACACTGTATTAATCCAGTCACACTTATACTGTTAGTAGAGTGTTAGAGAGTTTTTAGTTAGTTGGATACTCAAGTCTTTGTACTTTGTACCCTTGTTACTTTCAGAATGAAATAATAGCAGCTTTCTTGTCACTTGTATCGTAATTTCTTTCTCTGCAATGAAACTGATTTCAGTTTCAACTCATATCATCATCATAATAATAATAATTAGGTAAACAACAATCACTGGCATTGGCGACTAGATGGATTGGAATCAACATTCTTACATGAACACAATTTCTCATTTTTATTAAATCAGCAAGCAAAAAGCAAAAAAATTACATTTTTGGATGCTTCCGGTTGTATACTGGTATGGGGTAAAAGTTGAGAAAGAAATTAGATACATGTTGGTGAACGGGGAGAAGGGAAACTTGATAAATTACCTTTAACAGAGCAGGGAACCACGAAGTGAAGCTTGAGAGATGATGGTGGACTGGAGGGGATGTTGGTCCGCAATAACTGAAATAAACACGAAATCAGGGGAGACGGTGAGGCGATGCTCGAATCTGAGTGGTGGCCGGTGGACGGTGGACGGTGAAAGTTACAAATGAGATGAGGGAAGGGAACCAACATAGAGAAACCTAGGATTTCACGGAGAAATGAGTTTTTGTTTTTTTTTTACAAAAAATGAGTTATTATTATTACTTTTTTGAGAGAAACATGAGCCCACACCAAATTGCTTTTTGGTGGGAAAAAACATTCGAATTAGATCTGCTTCATACACCAGAGAAGGAGGTCGGCTACTTTTTCTATGGGAGGTGCATGGACACTATGGAAATCCGAGTTCCCTGTCCGAGTCGTTCCACCAGAATGTGTTGGAGCACTTACTTGTGGCCCCTTCTCAATTGGCCCCCAATGCCTGGGGTTATGTGTTAAGGCTTTCGAGGTCGTGGTGGCCTACCTGGGACGGAGTCCTACAGTGAGGGTTTTCTTTGCCCTTTTTGAGGTTTTCCGCCAACCAGAAAAGGAGGACCCCTCTCGGTACGGTCATGTCTGCCTCAGAGGTTCCCGACATCGGGAACTCTTTAACCCGATGAACAATTCCAACAAAGGATTCAAGTTCGTCTTCTTCTTCGTGCGGGCGGTGAATCGGGAAGCAAAAAGGGTCATCGCTGACTACAACGGTGCCGCAAGATGGTGAGGACGCGCTTTCCGCTGTCTTCGTCTGAGGTCCACTTTGACCGAGATGGCAAAACTTATTCCATGAAGCCAGAGTCCCTCAGAGGAGAGGAAGATGTTACTTACAAACTC
This sequence comes from Astragalus glycyphyllos, assembly GCA_963573325.1. NCBI lineage: Eukaryota > Viridiplantae > Streptophyta > Magnoliopsida > Fabales > Fabaceae > Astragalus > Astragalus glycyphyllos. The sequence continues at coordinate 41,048,647 of OY754310.1, forward strand.
CTTAACGATTGGGGTGGCAAGTTGCTCAAGGCCGGCAAGAAGTTCGAGTATGCTTCAATCATAGAGGCCGGCGCCGAGTCCAAAGAGAAATTAAAGTCTACTTTGGGTAATTTCTGCTACTTCACCCTTATCGTGAATTTTAATGTTTTCAGTGACTCACCTTATTTGTTTATCTCGCGCACATGACTTGGCTAACTGTCCTGAGCCCGACCCCAGTGTTTCCGAGGCCAGAGCCCAGGTGTCAGTGCTTAGGCCTTGTTCTTCCAAGTCGAAGAAAAACAGCTCTAGTCGGAAGCGGGCTGTTCCCAGTTTGGAGACTCCTGCCCCCTTCAAGAAACCAAAAAATAGCTGTTGTTGATGATGTGGGGATTGAGGTCCCTTCTGCGGCCGAGTTAGAGGCCTGCAGGTGGATTGCCGAGGCTGCCTTCAAGTTGTTCAAGGAACTCCAACAACAGGAATTGGATCCGGAAGTCTTGCATCTTGAAAGGCGGCTTAACGAGGTTGAGGCCAAAAATATTTTACTTGACGGGGATTTGCAGGACCAATTTGACAAGCTGGAGTATTGTCGGGATGAGAGAATTCTGGAGCTGATCGAGGATAACCGTCTGCTCCCTAACCTCGGCTGACGGGCAGATTTCTGAGTTCGAGGCTCAAGTGGTTGCTATTCAGGCCGAGGTTAACCAATCCGAGGCGTATGAGAGGCAACATGCGGAGGTCGAGGTTGAGAAAACAAAGATTCAGGCAGAGATTGAAGCAAGCCAGGCTGAGCTGGCAAAGGTTTGGTGCTCGGCTTTGGACGCTGCAACCAGAGCTGGCGAAGGTCAGGGGAGAAACCAATTGCATGCTTTGTTATTTACATTGATTACGATAGAGTTAATTTTCATATGGTGAGACGTGAGTGAGAGTTGGCCGAGACCGGGGCAAACGAAACTCAAATGACTTTCCTCGTAGCCTTCACGTGTCTTTACTCTGAAGCCGCTGTGGCCCTCCTCTGTGGTCTCTGATGGAGCGTAGAGCTCGGGGATCAGAAAGGTCTTCGGCTTCTGATGGAGAGTTGAGCTCGGAGATCAGAGGAGTCGTTCGGTCGAAGTCGCTGTGGACTTCTGTCTTCTGCCTTTGATGGAGCGTTGAGCTCGGAGATCAGAGTTCCCTTCGGCCTCTGATGGAGCATTGAGCTCGGAGATCAGAGGGAAGGTCTTTGGGTCGAAGTCGCTGTGGACTTCTTCCTTCAGCCTCTGATGGAGCATTTGAGCTATCAGAGGGAAGGTTGCTCGCGCGAGACGAGATTTGGCCACTGTGGGCTTCTCCCGCACCCCGTGACGGAGCGTTGTAGCTCGGAATCACGGAGGATGCTTGCGTCGTTCTTTGACGGCCTCGCCTCACACCGTCGTCCGTCGAGTGGCCAGCTCGGGTCGGACTCAGGTGAGAGGGGCGCTGTGGCAGGTCGGGATCCGAGGTCGCCGAGTATCCTGTGCGTTAGTAGGTATATGCTAAACAGTAATTTAAATTGACAGCATGGTTCTGTAATCTTTTCTCATTGAAAAACTGTAAAGTACATTTGGCAGTTACATTTTGCTTCTCCTATTTTTCAGCCGGCACTGTGCTCGCCCCTTTCTCATTTTCCCTTTTTTGAAGCCTCTCGGGCCTGTTGTTTCTCGGCTTGGCGCTCCGCCTTGAGGCACAGGTATTGGCATCTCCTTGCGCCGTCGAGGTCGGCTGGGACCGTGACAACCTCGTCTTGATCCGAAAAGAACCTCATTTTGAGGTGGACTGTGGAGGCTATGACCCCGACCTTTCCTAAGGTCGGACAGCCAACAATGTACTGATATGGGGACAGACACGACAGTACCACGAATCTGGTCTTGACAGTTTTTCACAATTTATCTTCCCCATACATGATCTGCAAGTCGAGGTATTCTAGAGGTGTTGTCCTGGAGTCGTTAAACCCAACCAAGTCTGAGCAGTCATCCACGCCAGAGAGGTCGACCTCGGAGATCTTAAGCTTGGGGAGTAGCTCTCGGAACTGGATGTCTACCGAGCTCCCCAGGTCAATCAGGATTCTTTTCAAGTCGACCCCGGCCAAGACAGCCGAGATGATGAGAGGGATGTTTTTATTTGGCTTACCATTTGGGAGGTCTGCATCGGTGAAAGTTAACGGCGGCCTGTTTGACTTGATCTGGATAGGGTTGCTTCCAACGCTTAGGATTTCTTGCCAGTGACGCTTCATCGAGCGCTTTGTCTGCTCGACCTTGGTGGAATAGCCTCCCATGATTACCATAGCCACGGGCCGCTGACGCTGGGACCTCGGTGCCTCCTCGGCTGAGTCGTTGCTATCGTCCATCGGGGTTTTTTCTACCTCATTGACTGCAACTTTTGACTTTCGTGTGGAACGTTGGGGGGAACGCTCCCTCTTCTTCTCATCCGACTTTATGTACTATTTCAACTTTCCTCGTTGGATCAGCTCTTCAATGTCATCTTTAAACACCCTGCAAGCCTCGGTGTCGTGCCCATGACTTCTGTGATACCTGCAGTAGATTTTTCTTATTGGTGTTGTCTCGCTGGGGAATCGGCCCGGGCCACTCGACGTCTCAGAATTCCGCGTTCGTGCATTCAGCCAGGATTCGTTCTTTTGGGGCGTTCAAATCTGTGTACTCGGCGAATCTTCCTCCCCATTCTTTGTCCCCGGATCCATGGTCCTTCTTTTTGTTTTTTGCATCCTTACCTTTCCCCGAAGTTGGATCTACAGCGGGCCCGTCTACGGCAGATGCCTCCTCGTAATCGATGTGACGCTGGGCGCGTTTCAGGATTCCGTCAAGCATCGTTGGCTTACGGAGCCCGACGCTTGCATGGAACAAAGTGCCCTGCTTGAGGTCGTGGCTCATAAACATCATCCTGACGTCGTCTGTCAGGTGGAGGACCTCGTTCGCCTCCTTGTTGTACCTCTCGATATAGTCCCTTAAGGATTCTTTCTCACCTTGGATGACGGCCCCGAAAACATCCTCTGACTTGGGCTTCAAACTCGAAGCTGTTAAATGGGCTGAGAACAACCTAGTGAACTGCTTCTAGGAAGAGATTGAGGCCGGCGGTAGATCCCGGTACCATTTCAGCGCATTCTTTGTTAGGTCGAGGGGAAACAGCTTACATCGGACATTGTCCGAGGCGTCACGATAGTCGAGCATCAGGTCAAAAGTGTCGATATGCTCATCGGGGTCTCCCTTCCCGTCGTACGTGTTCAGCTGGGGAGGCTTCTTCAGCGACTTCGGAATGCGGCAGTTGGCAATTTCCGAAGTGAAGGGGCAAGCCCGGGATCATCCATCTTGCTTTCCCGGCTTCTTCTTGTGAGATCCCTTCCTACGGGGGAAGGACTTTGGGAGGACGAGGAATCGGACGAAGAGCTGTCTGAGTTGGTTGGGGAGTCCAACTTCGGTGGAGATGGTGGAGTCGGAGGCTTCCCACGGCGCTTCTCCCTGTGAACTGGGAAGGCCTCATCCGGAGCTCCTTTGTGAGGAGGTGGAGTCCGGTGTCGTCGGGACACTACTGTTTGAGGAGGAGAGGGCGGAAGCCGGTCAACGGGCTGGATGGCGGCCGCTTGTGCGATGGATGCCATGTCTTGACGAGCTGCTCTTGTTGTATCAGGTCCCGACTTCGGCATTCCAGGATGTCTAGGAGGTGACTGACGGCCTGGATCTGAGTGGGGAGGATGTTAGCAGGTGGGATTGGAGCCATAGGTCGGCTCGAGGTTGAGATTGCTGACGCTTCTCCATACTGGTAACGTCTGAACTTGACCTTCTGGTGTCTCCGTGGTCTGAGGTGGAGCCACGGGATTCGCGTTCTGAGCCCGAGACTGAGCTCGGGTTGGAGGACGTCCTCGCGGAGGCATGAGTTGAGCAAGATTGAGTACGGATGTAGGTGAGTTTGGAGGCAAGTGATTGTAATATCACAGTGGTCGCCAATGTTCGGTACCTGGAGTTCGAAAGATGTCTGAATCTGGGGTACAAGTTGATGTGCTTCTTGAGATTGAATCTGGACTTCGGATGGTTGAAGATTGGCCTCGGATGGTCCGAGGTAGCTTGCTCTCGCACGTCGGGTGGGGGTACCTGTTGGAATGAAAATCTCCTTTCATGTTTTGATGATACAAACTTAGTAAGGTATTAAGTTTTCTTGTTAATGTTATCTAACAAGTTTATTTCAAGTGTGAAGAACAAGCCATCAAAGATAGCAAAAATGTAAGACTACCTTGTGCTAAAAAGAACAAAGATATAAAGGTAGAAAAGAGTTGTGAAGGTTGAAAGATGTGAAGGTTAAGGTCATGTGAAGGTTGATCTCTGTGAAGGTTGACCAAAAGTCAACTGTGAAGGTTGACCAAAAGTCAATTCAAAAAGTCAAGTCAAGGGTTGACCAAGTCAACGCAACATTGACCATAATTGAAAAAGAGTGTGGACCCACATTTATTTTGAAGATCCAGAATTGAGAAGGTTGAAGATGAAGATGAAGAACAAGTTCAAGAACATTATATGAAGATCATTCTCATCAAGCTTCTCAATATAACAAACATGTTACCTCTCATTTATTGAAAATCAGAAAGTTGTTGTTGCTAGAATCTCACAATAAATAAAGGAGGAACTCCTTGATTATTCCTAGGCCAAACAAAAGGTGTTTAAGGTTAAAGGATGCGAAGTTTCGTGTAACAGCTGTAAAGCTGCTTTACAAGTACAAGCCAGCTAAAGGAAAGCCAGAATTCTGAACATAAAATACTGTGTCAGCTTGTGAAGGTGGAAAAGCTAGCAGAAGGTACAACTGTCAGCTTGTGAAGCTTCAAAAGCTGTTAACTTTGGAACCGTTAACCAGATAATTCTATGGACCTTTGGACATCTCCAAACGGCTATATTCAAGTTTCCAACGGTCATATTCAGATCAATTGGCTATTTAAAGGCTGGAAATCAAAGTCACAAATCATGAGAGTGAATTGGAACCTACACAACTAAAGCTTCACAATGTTCTTCCATCCTATGCAAATGAAAAACTGTGCAAAGGTTTTGGAAATCTCATGAAGAGTGAGTTTGAAATGAGTATGATGGATTGACAGAAAAAGTACTAGTGGATTATGTCAAATATTGGGAGAATCCTTAATTTCTTGGTCCTGTAGAAAGCAGAACACAATTGCATTATCAACAATTGAAGCAGAGTATGTATCTGCTGCTGGATGTTGCTCACAAGTTCTGTGGATCAAAAATCAGTTGGAGGACTACTCATTGAGGTATTCCTGTTTCCCCATTTATTGTGATAATACTAGTGCTATCAATTTATCAAAAAATCCCATCCAACATTCTAGGTCTAAACATATTGATATCAAGCATCACTTTATTCGTGATCATGTTCAAAAGAAGGATGTGGAATTAATTTTTGTTGATACCAAGCATCAATTAGCTGATATTTTCACAAAGCCTTTATTAGAAGAAAGTTTTAATTTTATTAAAAAGGCCTTGCACATTTTAGAATGTCCTTAAGATTAGAAGATTTGTCAAAAACTCCAATCTTCACAAGGCTTGTGAAGGTTCACTTGAGGAAAATTCAAAATGGACGGTTGGAAGTATAAAGTAACCGTTGTCACTCAAGGAATTACTCCCTTGGATAAAACGCTACAGTTATGTCCCATCATAACTGAACCTGGTCACGTCACAATGGCTACTTCTGGAAGTCTTATATCCTTGACTATTCTTTCTTTTCACAAACTTCCATCAAAATTCATCTTGTCTCCCCTCTTTCTTCAAAATCCTTCCTCTCCATTCCTAAAAACTAAAACCTCAAAAATAGAATCTTCAAAACCCAAAATCTCAGAAAACATGAAGCCCACAACTTTAACTGATTCTGTTCCTCCTCCATCATCTCTTGAAACTAAGACCTCAAAATCATCGCCTACTCCTACGCGAAGGTCGTCTAGGATTAGACAAACCTCATCCACACCTATTGAAGGCCCTGGTTCTAAGAGTTCTGAACCCATCGTTGTTGCTGAAAAAGATTCAGAGGCAACAATCTCTGATATCATGATCTCAATGAAGAAATCATCGTCTTCCAAACGAGAATCATCTCCTCCTCCAGAACCATCTTCAAAGAAACCCAAAAGAGAGCCCAAAGGAAAAGAAAAGATATCTGAGGAAAAGATTGACAACGATCAGAAGCAAAACGTTGAAGAAACTCAGGATGAAATTCAACCTTCACAAGTTTACAATCCTAAGAAGTGGACTCAAAGAGGCATTCTGACAGGAAGGATATATCTTTTTGAAGAGTTAAAGGCTTCTGGTTGGGACTTTATTCCTTACATTGCAAGACAAGGCTGGTACAAACTATTGACTGAAGAAGAAACCATCTATCCCAATCTGGTTAGAGAGGTCTATGGAGGCATTGTTGTCAACAAAGAGCAAACCTGCTTGACCACCCAAGTGAAGGGAAAGGTACTGATAATCACTACTAAGATGCTGTCAGATGCATTAGGAATTCCTCTGCATGGAATATCAGTCTATGGTGAAGCTACTGCAAAACTTGCTCCCAAAGTAAAAGCCACTGCCAAACCTAATACAAAGTCCATTGCCAAACCCAGAACTCCCAAACCTTCACAAAAGAAAACTACTAAAAAATCCACTCCTACTGAACCTACTCCTACAGAGGATAAGAAAGAAGAAGAAGCAACTCCTCAGGGGGAGCAATTGATAAATGAGGAGATTGTTGATGCTCAACCCTCTCATTTTCAATTCCCTGAGAGTGAGAATTTCCCTCAACCAGAGATACCTTCACAAGAACCAATTATGGACTCAAAACTTGCTGATAATTGGAGAGAGATATTTGAACTAAATCAAATTCCTGAGGAAGAGTTCCCTGAAGAAGAAGAGATTGAGAATGAGCAAAGAGTTGAAAGGATGATTGATGACCTAAATGAGGAACCACAAATGCAGGATAATGTTGAAGAGATCATCAAGGAACCTTTACAAGAGGTATCTGATCTTCCTCCTGCCATCATTACTGCTTCTGGAGTAATACTCTTGCCCTATCCTATGCCTCAAGTTGAGGAAACTCCTGTGGTAATTGAACAACCTCCCATTGTTGATCAACCCTCTGTTGAACCTGAAATCATTGCAAATTCCCCTTCTCCAAGAGGGCCTCTGATTCCCTATGACTCCTCTCCAGGTGATCATGGGAATGAAGAAGAATCAGCAGATGATCAACCTCAGGGGGAATTTGATATGAATCACTCTCCTGCAAGAGAAGAAGAAGAAGAACCTCCCATTCTGTCACCAATATCCAAGGCTGTCCATGATGTGTGTCATGATATTGACACTGAATTTACACCAGTGAATCCCCCACCTTTCCAAGAAACAAACTCTGAGATTCTAGCATCCATGGCCCTCACTCAACTCAACCAAACACAAGCCCAAGAAAATTCCCTAGTCCCTATAAAAGACAATACTGATGTGTTCACTCAATGCGTGATCAGCCCACTTAATCACCTGCAAAAACAGGAAATACCTTGGCTTCTGAAAACATTAACAGATTCATGGCTTCACAAACTCCCATCCATGACTCCTCTGTTCCAAGAGTCCATGAAGCTTCTGATATGTTAAAAATTCCTTCTGATTTGCCTACCCAATTTGGTTCTCTTAGCTCTTTATGCAAGACCACATTTGCTCCTCTCTCCTCCTCAGACAAAGGCCAACACAGTAGCAAACCATCTGTAGACAAGGATGACTCTCAACACAGGAAACTTATGGAGAACAATTTGATGCTTAGCATTGGCATTCTTCAACAAGAGCAAAGAATTGAGGCTTAGAGGCATTTTGCTTATCAGCAATGGGTTACAGAACATGTTATTCCACTCATCATTCCATCCATCACACCACCAGATTTTCCTCCACCAAAACCTTTCCAAGATGTTCCTCAACCTGCAGCTTCCACCAACTCTTCTGATGATTCCTCCCCTACAAAGTAGCAGCCTAATTTCTGTTTCTTCCTTCCTTTTTGTTGTTGACAAAAGGGGGAGAATAGAGATTAAGTTTTAATTAGCTACTTAGTTAGGTGTTTAAGTGTTTTTGGAGTTTAAGTTGACAATCCAGTAATCTTTTGGATATTTTGCTTATGTGACTTTTGTGATAGTGTCACATAACTTTGCATGTTATAAATTCGGTCAATTTTAATTTCTGTCCTACCTATGTGATAATTATCAAACAATATGTTCATCATGTATGCATTGAATGATTAACGATAATTATCCTTTTGCTATATGCTTGATGTGAAAGTTAAATTTCTTAGAAATAATTCTGTTAGTACTTAAACTGTTTATCGATTAAAACAGAAAACTTAAAACTTACTCACAAGTTTGTCATCACCAAAAAGGGGGAGATTGTTGGAATGAAAATCTCCTTTCATGTTTTGATGATACAAACTTAGTAAGGTATTAAGTTTTCTTGTTAATGTTATCTAACAAGTTTATTTCAAGTATGAAGAACAAGCCATCAAAGATAGCAAAAATGTAAGACTACCTTGTGCTAAAAAGAACAAAGATATAAAGGTAGAAAAGAGTTGTGAAGGTTAAGGTCATGTGAAGGTTGATCTCTGTGAAGGTTGACGAAAAGTCAACTGTGAAGGTTGACCAAAAGTCAATGCAAAAAGTCAACTCAAAGGGTTGACCAAGTCAACGCAACATTAACATGAATTGAAAAAGAGTGTGGACCCACATTTATTTTGAAGATCCAGAATTGTGAAGGTTGAAGATGAAGATGAAGAACAAGTTCAAGAACATTATATGAAGATCATTCTCATCAAGCTTCTCAATATAACAAACATGTTACCTCTCATTTATTGAAAATCAGAGAGTTGTTGTTGCTGGAATCTCACAATAAATAAAGGAGAAACTCCTTGATTATTCCTAGGCCAAACAAAAGGTGTTTAAGGTTAAAGGATGCGAAGCTTCGTGTAACAGCTGTAAAGCTGCTTTACAAGTACAAGCCAGCTAAGGGAAAGCCAGAATTCTGAACATAAAGTACTGTGTCAGCTTGTGAAGGTTGTAAAGCTAGCAGAAGTTACAACTGTCAGCTTGTGAAGCTTCAAAAGCTGTTAACTTTGGAACCGTTAACCAGATAATTCTATGGACCTTTGGACATCTCCAAACGGCTATATTCAAGTTTCCAACGGTCATATTCAGATCAATTGGCTACTTAAAGGCTGGAAATCGAAGTCACAAATCATGAGAGTGAATTGGAACCTACACAACTAAAGCTTCACAATGTTCTTCCATCCTACTCATCCCACACTCAAAGCTCTTCATGTTCAAATCTGGGATTCTTTTGTTGAGTGTGTGTCAGCTTGCAAGCACTTAGTGTGTTTTATTTTTGAGCTATTGTATATCCCAAATCCAAACCTTTGATTGTAAAAAGCTATCTAGTGAGCATTCTCTCAAACTACCTAGAGAGAGGTGAGTGTTGGTGAGAATCTACTTGATAGAGGAATCCTTTAGGAAACTAGGAGAGTTGTCTAGTAGGAACAGCTTGGTGTAGCTGTGTTAAGAGAACACGTTGCTTTTGTGTGTGATCAAAAGCAAGTGGTGTTGCTAGGCTGTTTGTGTGTGATCAAAAGCTAGCGGTTGTAAAGTCTTTTGTGGTTGAGCAAAAGCAAGTGTAAAGGCTATTGGAAATAAGTGGAAATACTCACTTGGGAAGTGGGGAGAGGACGTAGCCATTGTTGGGTGAACCTCTATAACTCTACTGTGTTATTCACTTACTATCTACCAACTTGCAGTTTACTTGTGAATGTTTTCAAAATCTTGTGAAGGTTAATTCATCCAAGCTTCACTAGATAGTTTTCAAACTGATAATCTATTCTTTCATTATTAAATCAGTAAAACTAAACAACTCTCTAATTACCTTAAAGTTTATCTTATTATATCATTCATCATATACTTGCTTTACCAAGTTTGCAAAACTAACTCTAACCTTCACAAACCCAAGTTTATCTTGAGAACACTTTGTTTGAGAAGGTTTCAGGTACAAAATTTTAAAACGGTACACAATTCAACCCCCCTTCTTGTGTAACTTAGTCACTTCAATACCTGCAAGCACTCTGATGCCTAAGTCAGCAAGGGAGGAGAAGAGGTATGCAAGGAATGAAAACGTACCTGGAAATGGAGGGGTGCACCTTTATTTATAGACGGGAGTGTCATTTCTGAGACGTCGGATCCGGGCAGTCGGATCCTGACCGTTGAATGCGGACGCTTGATAACGAAAGCATATCGGGCTGTTGCAAGTACGGAATTGGGGCAGGCCCAAGTCTTGTGGGATTTTGGCCCAGTCCGGAACAAATAGTAAATAAGCAACCACTATAGTCTCACTCCAACCATTTTTCTGGATTTTTGGTATTGATAAGAGTTGTTTCAGTCATATATTGGCTCGGCCTATGAGTCCAAACCTCATCTCTTCACGCGTGCTTCCATGATAAATGCATGTTAGCGCCCCAAGACGCATGGAAGTGCCTGTGAAGAGATGATGTGTGATATTGACCTTTAGACATCATCGAGCCGAGCTTGGTCGTTAGATCAGCAAGGTGTGCATGGAGGTTTATAGCGATGTGTTCATTGGGTCTTTGGAGCGAAGGTCATTTGGACTAAGCTAACCCAGTATGAAATGCAATCAACTACGTCTACTTAAAGATCTACAGTATCGCAATAGGAAAAGTGGAAGACGCACGGGAGTACCCATCTTCCGCTAGTATATCCTGAAGAATGAGTACCACACAATTTTTGAAGTATTGGAAACGACTCAGTTAATAAATCGGATATGTGCAAAAGTTGAAAGCAGAATCATACATTCTACTTTAAAGGACACGTTCCTATGTATACCAGTTTCAATTCTTAGAGTAAGTAATGTCGCATTGCAAATAAAAAAGATACATAGGATCGAAGAGTTTATATGATGATTTAAATCAAGTGAAAATCAAGACAAATAGTAAGTATTTTTCTGCTACAACTATTATACAGTGTATTCATGTTAAATGATTCTTTCAGTGGTAGATCAAATAATGATTCACAATTTGGATTTTTTTGTGTTTCCCTACGTATTATAAAATTAATTATCAGAATGATTCTAATTTGTTAAGTTAATTGATTGATGTAGACAACACGTACTTTAAAAATTTGATCACGTGGTTAACTTCCAAGGATTCTCCTCAGTTGTTCGTAAAAAAACGTCATCAATCAGTTTTTGTTTTATTTGAAAAACTACAAAGTCAATCGGACATGTTATTAATAATGATATAGTATATGTTGCATATTAATTTGAAATTAGAAAAGATGGGTTAGTGTAAAAAGAGGAAACAACACCTAAAGTATGAAGATTTCTTGCTTTAACTGAAATGCGTTAACATGACCGCCACTATTTGGTTGGACATTTTGATCATCCCTTGTTTTTAAAACAAAGAAGTCGGCATCGATTTTGAACTAATACATCCCCACAAACTAAATACTTTAAAGAAATCATCGTGCATTACCTATTAGCAACCTCTTCAGCTAGTGATACTTCCTTGTTTATCAGATTCAAAAAGTTATGTGTGTCGGATGTCACTGTGGCACCCCAGCCCAAAGAGTATACTTTTGGACGATGAACCTTCCACAATGAAATTTCTAGTATTTGATTTATAATATTTGTATGTAAAGTTTGAAATTAAAGTGAAAGTATAGTTGTATATGAAATATAACCTTGTTGTCAATTGGTAAAATAGGTGTTGGTGATATGTTCTCCTTCCGGATGTTCCATTGCTTTTCAAAGTTTGTTGACTTAAAAAATAGTCAACACATATATTATGTCTTAGTATAAATGAAAACAGAAAACTCATTCAGAAATAAATCAATCAACAATTGATAAATTAGTATTATAAGGTACCTTTTCGTCTCTGTACATGTCTAAACTACTTGCTTTCAACTCTTGACATAACTGGAAAATAGGTTGGTACTTTAGTTTGTTTGTGCAAAAAGAAAATCTAAATTACTATATGTTAAATGGAAAACTTATTGCTTGTATTGAATTGATATCTTCTAGACAATAAAATTTCTATTTAAAACAAAAATACCTAACTCTGAGATATCAAAATATCTTTATAGACAACATTTTTAGTGAAATTCCCATCATCTCCTTCAATTTTTCCATCTTTTATTAGGACCTTTGTTGTAGCTCGAAAAACACCTCTTGATAAAGCAACATATATGACTAAACACAAGGCATGGAAGATAGATACCAACATTAGGAATCGTCTGTCCTTGTGACTTATTTATTGTAATTGCAAAACTTAGTCGCACACGAAATTGCTTTTGAATAAGCACAAAAGGAATTCCTGCAGTCTCAGTAGCCTTGTGTTTAATTCTAGGTAACAAAGCTCTTTTTCCAGTATGAGTACCTGTTAGGATTTCCACGTCCAGCAAATTCATGAAAATACCACGACATTACAACCTTGTGTTTATGTTTCGCAACAGTATCAAAGGTGCTCCCTTTTTAACCTTTAAAATATGTGGTCGCAAACCACCTGGAGCAATGGAGTGCAAGTACTCATGTTGAGATAAGGTGTGTGTGTGTGTGTGTTGTCCCCTTCCACCTCGTCAAATGATAGCAAATTATGCTCTTCTCCAAGAAATTGATCAATAATCATATTGTTCAATTTCTCAACATCGTCACTTCTAGGTGTAAGTATGGCCCTTTCAACCATGTAAGATGCATCCCATCCATGTAATTCTAATTGAGGAAATGTTTGTTGTATGAGATTTTGAATAGAATCTTCTTTGTCCCATGGTATTGCAATTTCATGGGGGATCATTCCATATCATCATGCTTAGTAGGTTCAATACCATTACCAATGCGCATAAGAAATTGTGCAAAATCTTGATCTTGTAATGCACGCATATTCTGACGCAAATGTAGGACCTTTGTGTTGGTCCATATATATCCGATTTGACAATAGATGATGATATCAGTTGTGCCTTATTACCTTCTGAATAACAGGAAGCACTTGGCAAAAATCTCCTCCCATTATCATAACTTTCCCCCCAAATGGAGCATTAGAATTTAGTATATCCTTTAATGCTCGGTCTAATGCTTCCAAAGCATACCTGTTAGTCATGGGTGCTTCATGCCAAATGATTGTCGTTGTTTCTCTAATAAGTTTTGCAAGATCTAATTGTTTACTTATTGAGAAAAAGGACAATGGCTCTATACTGATAGGTATCTTGAATCGAGAGTGTGTAGTTCTACCACTCGATAATAATGTTGCAGCGATACTGGATGAGGCTATGGCTAAATTTTTTTTCCTTTACTTCTTAAAGTTGCAATGATGGCGCGATTAAAAAAGGATTTACATGTACCTCCCGGTCCATCCACAAAAAATACTTGGCTTTGATTAGGATCATTAACATTCATGATGACATTGTAAGCAATGAGTTGGTCATTATTTAACCGTTGTATAGACTTTGAATCTTCAAGGGGTATTTGGACCAATGATTCCTCTTGTATAACCCTTGGCATTGAAGTATCTTGACTTGTCTCTAATGTTAATGCTAGAAAATCATAATCTGTAATTTGTTTTCCGTGTTGAAGTAACAACTCATTTAAATTCCTCAATAACATGCTAGTCAATGTTGATGCTGCAATAATGCTTGTTGAAGGATAGTCCTCGATCATGTAGGTGTAAGACTCATTCCAGGGGCGTCTAACATCAATTGGTTCACAAAAAATTAATATAGTCACAAACAACCCCCTAATAGTATATGGCATTCATAGCCTTGACGCGTCAACCAAACACTCCTAAATACAATTGTCAGTCTCTAGAAAGCTTCGTTGCTCAGATGCTTTTTTGAACGATGTATGACTTCTTCCGTTTACGGTTACTAGGGATTCCCAACTTGTTGGACCTCGTATATGAGATAACAAAACACTCAAGTAAAACCTAATAAATTTAAAGACAATATAAGGAGTCAACATAAGAAAACACAAGAACAATAATAACTCTAATAAATTTAAATACAACATAAGATTAATAAAATTATTCATCTTCATTGTCTTCTTCATCTTGTTCATCTTCAACTTCATGTTCTTCATATTCTTCATATTCTTCATATTCATTCTCTTCTTCATCTTCATTCTGTTCTTCATCTTCATCAACTTCTAATACTGATTCAACTGCTTCAACTTGGAGTCGATCATCACATAAGGAGTCAATCTGTTCAACTTCAATTACCTCATTAACTCCTGAAATTTCATCCACCTGATAAGGAACGTCATCCTCTGCATCAGTGGCTTCAATGCGACCCCGAGGTTTTGTCTTAATTGCAACACACCATCCTCTCTGAGTTGATTGATATGGAACATAATACACCTGCCTCACATTCTCTGCCATGATAAACGAATCATAAAGTTTATACCTTCCATTCATTCAAATGTCTACGGTGTTACATTTTGGATTCAATTTCGTTCCTCTAACTGATGGATCAAACCATCTACAGAAAAACAAAACTATTTTATTTTCATATTCTAACCGTGGGTATTCAAGTTCATATATGTGTTCAATCACACCGTTCGTAGTACTCATTTTCACCTCCTCTGGTTTCCCCTTTAACCTATAACTCACTATTAATTGTTCTTTTTCCCTCACTCCGTGATTGAGTGTCAAATTTGTAACCATTAACTAGGTATGTGTGCCACTCGGTCACCTCAAGAAAAGGACCATCAGCTAAGTTCCTCAAGTGTCGGATTCGGGGAGTTGGTTCCGCTTCATAAACCTAAGTAACCACATATGGAAAAAATAAGTCATGTCTCATATCTACTTTAAACGTGTGACATTAAAATTAGTTTTATTTACTTACTCTAGTCTTGAACCAGGATGGAAAACTTTCATGTATACGAATAGAAGATTCTTCAACGCCTATACCCTCAATTCGTAAGAATGCACTGCAAAGGAATTATTCATATTTTTAGATTGAATGTTGATCAATACTTGATTTAACTTCATACTCTAAAGGTGTATAGACTAAAAACGGAATTGGAGCATACTTACTCAAGATATGGTTTAATTTTAGTGCAATTGATCAAGACATGAACATGTGCTGATTTATGCTCTTTATCTGATAAGTAGCTGGTTGACTTCTTTCCCGAGGGGCGACTAGGTTTGCTAAATACAGATAAAGTGAGCAGGTGCCTTTCTTCTTCAACCTCCATTTCGTTTCTATTATTTGTTGACAACATAAAGTTGTTGAAATAATGTGAACAAAAATAAATTGTCTCACGGTGTAGGTAAGTTGTGCAGATTGATCCTTCAACTCTAGCTTTATTCTTCACCGATCGTTTATAATCACCCATTAGTCTACATATATATGAACGAAAAACACTTCATTAAACTTATAATCATACTAATTAAGATAACTTTAATAAAATGTTGAAATAGATAATAACCTCTCAAATGGATACATCCACCTATAATGAACTAGTCCACCAAGCCTTGCTTCATACGCAAGGTGAACCGGTAGATGCTCCATGGAATCAAAGAAACCGGGAGGAAATATTCTCTCAAACATAAAGATAATGAAAGGAATATTCTGCTCCATCTTAATAAGATCATCTCTTTCAATGTTGAAGAACACATATTTTTAAAAAACTGACTCACTTCAGTAAGTGGTTCCAAAACACAACTTGGTATTGAATTAAAAGCAATTGGAAGCAAACACTCCACGAATACATGACAATCATGACTTTTCATCGCATACATCTTCTCGGTGTTAGCATCGGCACATCTCGCAAGGTTAGAAGAATAACCATCTGGCATCCTCAATCCTTTCAACCTTGGACAAACATCTTCGCTTCATCTGGTGTCATACAATATTTGGCTTTGGGTTTTAACATCTTCCCATTAGGCACTTCCACCAAATTCAAATCAGATCGATGTTTGCTACAATAAAGAGCAGAATCCAATCTAGCCTTATTATTATATTTGGTTTTATCTTTCGCATTCATCACAGTGGCAAATATGTTGTCAAAGAAATTCTTCTCGATGTGCATGACATCGAGATTGTGCCTCAACAGATTTTCTTTCCAACATCGGAGATTCCAAAATATGTTTTTGTCCAATTGTGCACCCGTCCATAACCATGCAGTCGGGTGAGCTTCCCTATCTCTGTGGCTTGCGACAAATCCATAACTCTGCTCCAGATTTCACCTGATGTCAACAAAGGCGGTGGTTGATAACTCTCATTTATGATAGTTATTATATCTTTTCCAAGCTTTAATTATTGTTAATTCTCAAGCATTAGTGTGATTATTATTGCAAATATGGCATTTTAGAAGTAGTCTATGGTGCAAGCTTTGAATTATGTTATTTGGCACTTTGGTGCTCAATTGTGTGTTTTGATGTGTGTATTTAATTGCTGCAGCACCTAATGCCGCAACAGTGCCTAATTGCGCAAGATGAAAGAGAAAATGATTAGGCGCTAACTTTAAGGCAAAGGACAGCTGTCAGTGGAGAATGTACGTGTGTGTGCGTGCAGGAAGGAATATTCCATGATGCCATCACCTTTTTGGGCACAAAGGACCTTTTAGGCACAAATAAGGACAAAGGGAGCCTCCCACTTTTAGGGTTACCTTTGATCATGAGCCTCAATTATAAATAGCAGCCTTTCTCCCTCATTTAAAGAGACCTAGCCGGAAAGGGAAGGTATAGAGATAGCCTCCATTTTCGTGCAAGCTCACTCTCTCTCACTAAAAGATCAATTGCTGGAATTGTTGCTGCAGCAACACTGGAGCTGAATATCTTGGGGATTTCTACACTTGAAGAGCTGGGTTGTTCCTCCATTATCATCTTTGGAGTTCTTCGTGGTTCAACAATTTGTAGTATAACCTCTCTCCTTGAGATTCTTACCATGACTTATACTATTTTGTTTAAGTTGTTTTCCATGTTTTGAACGCTCAACATGAGCTAATTCCTTATAGTTGGGATGCTGAACTTAATGTAATGAATTTATTGTGTGATTAATGAAGTATGTTTAGTGTTGAGTATTTTATCTTGTGTATGACAATATTTCCATCTTAGATTAGGATTGGCCGTCTAATCTAAGTAGCATTTATGAATTCAAAGATGGTTTGTAAATTTAACTCACAAGATAATATGGATTGTGTTCATTAAAAGAGATTTTAATGTTCCTTGCTTAAACCCTAGAGATAGGAGGGCAAAGTCCATAAGTTGAATACTGCGGGTGCCTAAGCAGCCTAGGGCGTACTCCTTTAGGGTCTAGAGATAAACTCTTGCGAGGAAACCCTAGTGTGAAGTATTTGAGAAAATATATCTATTGCTGCAGCACCTAATGCTGCAGCACTGAATGCTGCAGCACTGAACATACCATTAATTGCATTTTAATGAAGTTACTGAAAGTGAATGCATCTCTACTTATTCCAATCATCTGATCTTTATTACCCTTTTTACTTTTATTATTGTGAATGTTACCAAATATTTATGTCTTTACTTTTGTTACCATCACTACTTTGCTAATCAAATTAAACATCATTTAAGCACTAATCCTCGTGAGAACGAACTTTACTTCTACTATATTACTTGTTGGACAGTGTACACTTGCACTACCTCATTTTAGCCCAACAAGTTTTTGGCACCGTTGCCGGGGATTAAATAGCTTAATACACTGTTTAATTAATTGGCAAACTAGTGATTTTTGTTGCTAATTTTGGTGTTCTGTTTCTGGGTGTTTCAGTATTAGATTGCTACAGCATCTGTTGCTGCAACATATGCACAGACGCAGTTCACTAGAATATCAACTTCATTCAGAAATAGAGAGACTGTTTAAGGCTTTGAGAAGGGATCAAAATCACTGAGGACTTATTTCATTGGGCAGAGCTGTCAACATGGCTACTCCACCACCTTCTAATCATGGGGGAACACCACCTCCTAGTAACCAAGGTTCTGATAGACATACCATAATTGCCACTGAACACCACGAGCAACCTGTTCATGTGCAACAATTTTTGAATGAAACAGTCATAGGCATGACAAATGACAGTGTGAACACCCAATTTTAACCGGTATTTTTTTTTTCTTCACTTTTTTAGAAAAAATCACAAAAATATGTTTGTGCTTTTATTCGATTCTTAATCCCTCAAAAGGGTCGTTTTGTGCTAATTTAATAATTTTTGCGTTATTATTACCCCTTTGGTGGTTAAACAAAAATTAGAAAAATATGATATTTCAAAAAAAAATACAAAAAAAGAAATGTAGATTTAATTTATTGTCTAATTTTGTTACAACCTTTTAATATAAAAACAAAAAATAATAATAATGAAAAGGGTGGTGCAAGAAAAAATTAGCTACAAATGTCTCTTTACAAGACTTGGCCCAAAAAAATGCCAAAAGACCTCAAATGGGTCCAAACGAGATTTACACCAAAATTTCCAAAAAAATAAAGCCCAATAGGTCACGGTTCCCAGCTGCTGCTGGTTGATGGTGGCTGCGGCTGCTGAGGGTTTTAACCCTAGTCTTGGTGAGCAAGTTTGCTCAGCTGGCCTTGACCTGAAAATGGAAACAAAAGATTGGAGCCATTAATTCTTGATTCAGTTTTTCACCTATAAAAAGGAGCTCGAAAATCAAACAAAAGGGGGAAGAAAATTACATACAGCAAATTCACACAAAAAAATTAGGATTTCACGTCGAAACCCTAATCGCGAGACCGGAGAATTCAGAAACGCAAAAGTAGCAGTCAAAGAGAAGAAACAGATAGAGATTGTTTCAGAAGCTGGAATAAAAGGTTAGTCTTAGTTATTTTTCATTACCCTGTTTTAAGAACACATGTGTATGTTTAGGTTATTTGAGTTTTTTTTGAAATAAAGTAGTTCCTATATGACTTAAAACTGTTTGTAAATAGTAGTATATTCTTGTATATTAGTTTGTAAATATTAGCATATTAGTCGATTCTGAAACAGATTACAAAATTAAATTAGGAATAAATTAGGAATAGAGAAATAGGTTTTGTAAAAAACTTCAATAATAAATTAGTTTTTTTTGTTTATTTTTGTATTAGGGTATAAGTACTCTGTTCTCTTTTAAGAAGAAAATGAAATTAGTAATCAAACTAAAATAGGTTAGTAAAAATAAGTTAGAATTTAGGGTTCAGTTCTTTTTAAAAATGAAAAATCTTGTCAAAAAAAAAAATGAAAAAAAATAAAAATATAACAGCAATTAGTATGAATAGTTGCTAGTCGAAAGAATTAGAGTTAGAGGGAAACAAGCAATCTTAACAACCAAAAATCCAGCATCAGAGAAGAATATGGGAGTAGAAGGAAACACAATATAAATGAACAAAAAAGGAGGAAAGAACTCACCTTTGTTAGTTCCGGCAACCGTATATGGTGGCCGTCGGCAAGAACCAGCAGCGCACCGCCGTGAGCCACCCCATCGCCGGCAGCACCACGCCCTCTTCTCTCTCAGTCACGAAACCTCCCTCTCTCATGACTTCGTTCTCTCTCTCTCTCTTTCTTTTAGTCCACGATTTTCGCTCTCTCTCTCTCTCCCTACATGGCTGAAATTTCGCCATTTTCTCTCTCTTCAAAGGATAGTGAGCGGCGCTGAGAATAGGAAAGAATGAAATTAGGTTTAGTTTTTTTTTAGAATGCCTTATATAGTCAGCCCATTTTCCTATTCTGTTTTCTTTTAATTTTTAATAATTCAGATTGTTAATCAGACCCACATCTTTAAAGTCCACACCTCCCCTTTAGCCCAGAACTCGTGGGCTGTAAACCACAGCGCTGGGCTGCTACGCGCACCCCCCTGATTTGCCAACTAAACCCACCCCTTTTAGTCACATCCCTATTTTTACTATTGCAACCCTTTCTCCATTTTTATTATTTCTTTTACAAAAATCCATAAATGAATCAATATTTTAAATCTCAATAAAAATGGGTTTGGTTGAGGTGCCTTATCAAACCCGCAACCTAGTTAAGACGCCTGAGTTGTACAACTTGGTGATCTTAACCCCTTTTTTCAAAAACTAAAATCGATCAACAAACAAACCTTTTCTCAAGAAGAACTACGTAGCCTTTGATTCTCCGCCCCGCGGAGATACGTAGGAGCGGGGCCTCCCTGTCAAGCGAAATTAATCTTTTCTAATAAATAATGAACCCTTTTTTCTTTAACACCTATTTTCTATGGAAATAATAATAAAAATGGTTTTGATCAAGGTGTACACCTTGTCAATTCCGGTTTAAGAGACTTTAGCTGTACAGCTTTGATCTTAAACCCCTTCAGAAATAAAATCAACCAACCAACAAAATTTTCAGGAAGAACTACGTGACTTTTGAGTTCCTCATTGCACCAGAGGATACGTAGGAGCGGGGCTTCCCCGTCAAGTCAAAAATTAAATTTTCTAAATTAGTCCTTATTGTCTTCTACTATTAAGTATTATTTTCGGGTAAAACAAATAATCAAATAATTTATATTTGCACAATCAAATTTAGGGTAACTGTCTTAGGACAGATGTATTAGGGGTGTAGTGGAATTAGGTTTTCGCCCTTCCCTATGCATAATCGACTCCCGAGTCCAACCTAGTTTTCGTAGACCAATGAACTTTAGTTAGGTTTTTCTCAATTTTCCTTATTGAATAAATTGGGTGGCGACTCCTTCAAAAATCAATTTTTGAGCCGTCTACGTCGGGCCCCCGGTCACGACAACAGACCTATGAGGGACTATGCAATTTTTGACCCTCAAACTATGCAAACTAGCATAGTAAGGCCTGAACTTGCCACAACTCATTTTGAATTTAAGCCTATGATGTTTCAAATGTTTCAAACAATTGGGCAATTTGGTGGAGGACCTTCTGAGGACCCACATTTGCATTTAAAACAATTTGTGGAAGTTTATAGTAATTTCATTCTCCCTGGTGTGAGTGATGATGCTTTTAAACTTAAACTTTTTCCATATTCCTTAGTTTTGGTTGAATTCTTTAGAACCTAACTCTATTACTACTTGGAATGAGATGGCAGAAAAATTTATGACAAAATACTTTCCACCTATCAAAAATGCCAAACTGAAATTACTTCTTTTAGACAAACTGAATTTGAAACTTTGTTTGAAGCATGGGAAAGATTCAAAGAGTTGCTAAGAAAATGTCCTCATAATGGGTTTCCTATGGTTGTTCAAATGGAAACTTTTTACAATGGATTGGAATCTCTGACTAGACTGATGCTTGATGCTTCTTCTAGAGGAGTCTTGCTGAATGGCTCTTACTAGGATGCTTATGATCATATAGAAACTATTGCTGCAAACAATTATCAATGGCCAACAGCCAGGGTTAGTGCTCAGAAGAAAGTTGCTGGTATGCATGAAGTGAGTGAAGTCACTGCTTTATCTGCTCAAGTTGCATCCTTGTCCAACATGATCAAAAATATGAATGTAACCAATGCTGCAACAACACCTGTTGCAGCAACTGAATCTGTACCAGAGACCACTGTAGCAGCAATTGAACAAGTACCAGTGGGTTCTTCTAGTTGTGTATACTGTGGAGGAGGCCACTTGTATGAAGAATGTCCTGCAAACCCTATTTCAGTCAACTATGTGGGATACGACAAGAATAATAATCCATATTCTCGTACCTATAATCCTGGGTGGAAGAATCATCCTAATTTCAAATGGAGCAACAATGCAACACCTGCTACAGCTCCTGCAACACCACCAGGATTCCCTGCTCAACCCAAGGCAGCACCACCACCAGTTGAAAATTCTATGGAGACCATGCTCAAAGCCTTCATGAATGAAACAAAAACTCAGTATCAAACTCAAGGGGCTGCAATCAAGAACTTGGAGAATCAACTTGGTCAAATAGCCACTGCTCTTACCCAAAGGCCTAGTGGATCATTACCTTCCACTACTGAACCATCAACATCAAAAGGGAAGGAGCATTACAAGGCTATATCTTTACGGAGTGGGAAGGGCTTGAATGGACCATCTACTGATCCTTGTGATGGAGCCAACATAAACCAAAAAAATCAGAAAAATGAGAAAAAGAAGGCAATAGATGCTGTCACAGTTGATGCTGCAGCATCTGATGCTGCACCAGTTCCATCATCAGTTGCTGATCAACCTGTTCCATCTCCACCTTTTCCTCAAAGGTTGAAGAAGGCTCAGCAAGACAAGCAATTTGGCAAATTTTTAGAGGTGCTAAAATAACTTCACATCAATGTTCCTCTAGTGGATGCACTTCAACAAATGCCCAATTATGCAAAGTTCATGAATGACAGAGGAATGTAGTATGATCATGCAAAGCAAGCTTCCAAGCAAGTTGAAGGATCCAGGCAATTTCACTATTCCTTGTTCAATTGGTGAAATCTATACTGGCAGAGCTCTTTGTGACTTAGGTGCAAGCATCAATTTGATGCCTAAGTCTATTTTCACTCAGTTGGGTATAGGGGTTGCCAGACCTACAACTGTTACTCTCCAACTTGCTGATAGATCTATTGCATATCCAGAAGGAATCATTGAAGATGTCTTAATAAAGGTAGATAAATTTGTATTTCCTGCTGACTTTGTGATTTTAGATTTTGATGCAGATAAAGAAGTACCTATTATTCTTGGAAGACCTTTCTTAACTACTAGCAAGACTCTAATTGATGTGCAAAAAGGAGAATTGAATATGAGAGTCAATGTTCAAGAGATTAAGTTCAATGTGATGAATGCTCTCAAGTTTCCTGATCAAGGAACTGAGGAGTGTTCCTTTGTGGTATCTCTTAATTCTGTGGTTTAGAAACATTTCCACAAGCAAAGTGACCATTTGGTGAAGGCCCTTGCTGAAATTGACAAAAGTGAGCTTGTGGAAGAAGGTATGTTGCATAAGGAGGCTACTGTGAAGGAAATTTGGAGTAGACAGTATGAATCTCTTGAGCTTGAGCATTCAAATCTTAGAAGAAATTTGCCTTCCATTGAGAAACCTCATGTGCTTGAGCTTAAAGAGTTACCCAAGCACCTAAAATATGCCTACTTAGGGGAAAAAGATACATTGCATGTGATCATTGCCTCTGATTTATCCAAAAGTCAAGAGCATGATCTCATTATTACCCTAAAGAGGCATAAGAAGGCAATTGGGTGGAAAATGGCTGATATAAAGGGGATTAGTACTACCATCTGCATGCATAGAATCATTCTTGATGAAAATGCTAAGAATAGTATTGAATGGCAGAGGAGACTAAATCCCATCGTGAAGAAAGTTGTGAAAAAGGAATTTTTTAAGTGGCTTGATGCTGACATTATGTATCAAATATCTAATAGTGCATGGGTGAGTCCTGTGCACTGTGTTCCAAAGAAAGGAGGGGTCACAGTGGTAGCTAATGAGAAGAATGAGCTTATTCCCACAAGAATAGTAACTGATTGGAGGATTTGTATGGATTATGAAAGCTCAACAAGGCCACAAGAAAAGATCATTTCTCTCTACCATTCATAGATCAAATGCTTGATAGACTTGCTGGTAAAGAGTTCTATTGCTTTTTGGATGGCTACTCTGGTTACAATCAAATAGCCATAGTGCCTGAAGATCAGCAAAAGACAACTTTCACTTGTCCTTATGGCACTTTTGCTTTTAGGAGAATGTCATTTGGGTTGTGCAATGCACCAGCAACATTTCAAAGGTGTATGATGTCAATCTTTTCTGAATTTATTGAGAAATCTATGGAAGTGTTTATGGATGACTTCTCTATTTTTGGAGAAACATTTCAACTATGCCTTGATAATTTAGGAGAAATCCTAGACAGATGTGAAGAAACCAACTTGGTATTGAATTGGGAGAAATGCCACTTCATGGTCCAAGAGGGTATTGTGTTAGGACACAAGATTTCTAAAAGGGGAATTGAGGTTGATACGGCCATAGTTGAGTTTATTGAGAAAATGCATTCTCCAACCAATGTTAAAGGTGTTAGAAGTTTCTTGGGACATGCTGGTTTCTACAGGAGATTCATTAAAGACTTCTCTAAGATTTCAAAGCCATTGTGTCAATTGCTGCAGCATGACACTCCATTTGTCTTTGATGAAGCCTCTGCTGCAGCATTTCAGAAACTGTAGAGTGCTCTAGTTACTGCTCCAGTGATAGTGACTCCTGATTGGAGCAAGCCTTTTGAGCTCATGTGTGATGCTAGTGATTATGCCATAGGTGCTGTCCTTGGCCAAAGGTATGGAAAATTCTATTTATTATGCTAGTAAAACACTTGTTGATGCTCAATTAAATTACACTACCACTGAAAAAGAGTTATTAGCTGTGGTTTTTGCATTTGACAAATTTAGATCATAATTGGTTGGCACTAAAGTAATTGTTATCACTGATCACTCTGCCATTAAGTATTTGATTGCTAAGAAAGATGCAAAACCTAGGCTAATAAGATGGGTTCTCCTCCTCCAAGAATTTGATCTTGAAATTAAAGATAAAAATGGGGTGGAGAACCAAGTTGCTGACCATTTGTCTAGATTGGAAGGTGACAGTGCAGGTAATCATAGTGGAGAAATCAATGAATGCTTCCCTGATGAACAATTGTTGGCTATTGATGCTGCAGCACCTTGGTATGCAGACATTGTTAACTTTCTAGTCAGCAAAGTGGTACCATGTGACATGAACTATCAACAGAAGAAGAGGTTCTTTCATACCGTTAAGCAATATTTTTGTGATGAACCCTCCCTCTACAAAAAGTGCCCTGACCAACTGTTAAGAAGAAGTATGGCTGATGAAGAACAGCAATTGGTGCTGCTGCAATGCCATGCTGCAGCATATGGAGGACACTTTGGGGGTATGAGGACAGCAGCAAAAGTGCTTCAATCTGGGTATTACTGGCCTACAATTTTCAAGGATGCTCAGGAGTTGGTTAAAAATGTGATAGTTGCCAAAGAAGTGGGAACATTTCAAATAGGAAAGAAATGCCATTAACCAACATCTTAGAGGTTGAACTCTTTGATGTTTGGGGTATGGACTTCATGGGACCTTTTCCTCCTTCTTTTGGCAATTCTTAAATCCTTGTAGCTGTGGATTATGTATCAAAGTGGGTTGAAGCAGTTGCTTTACCCAACAATGATGCTAAATCTGTTAGCAAGTTCTTGCATAGAAACATCTTTACAAGGCTTGGTACTCCTAGGGCAATAATCAGTGATGAATGATCTCACTTCTGCAACAAATTGATTGAAACTCTCTTGACTAAGTATGGGGTAAAGCACAAGATTGCAACTGCATATCATCCTCAAACTAGTGGTCAGGCAGAGTTATCCAATAGAGAGATCAAGAGAATGTTGGAAAAAATGGTAGGACCTACTAGAAAGGAGTGGTCTAATCATCTTGATGATGCTTTATGGGCTTATAGAACTGCTTACAAGACTCCTTTGGGAATGTCGCCATACAGACTTGTTTATGGCAAAGCTTGCCACCTGCCCTTAGAGCTTCAATATAAATCTCATTGGGCAATCAAAAAGCTTAATGTTGATCATGCTAAGGCAGCGGCAACTAGGTTATTACAACTGAATGAGTTGGAAGAGATGAGACACTTTGCATATGAGAGTTCTGAGTTATATGAAGCAAAGACCAAGGCTTGGCATGACAAGAGGATTCAAAAAAGGGAACTAGTTGAGGGTGATCAAGTCCTGTTGTTCAATTCAAGACTCAAGCTATTCCCGGGGAAACTCAAGTCTAGATGGTCTGGGCCATTCAAGTTGATGAAAGTGTACCCTCATGGTGTTGTGGAACTTTATGATGATGTGAGAAAGCAAACCTTTAAGGTTAATGGTCAAAGGGTGAAGCAATATTATGGAGAACCAGTGGTGAAGAGCAAAATCACCACTGAGTTGAAGGACCTCTAATTTTAGAGGGAAGTCAGGCTGAGGACTCTTAAACCAAGCGCTACTGGGAGGCAGCCCAGGGTTTTATCTAATAAATTAGTTGTTGTTTGTTTTAGTGTTTGTTTTGCAGGAATTTAATTTTGAGCAATTTGAAGTTTGAGGGTGTGATAGCAGTTGTTGCTGCAGCATTGCTTCCAGCAACATTGCTGCAGCAGTGAATGGCAGTTGAGGAAAAAAGTAAAATAATGGCAGTTAATCCTTTGCCCGATGCATCATTGATAAGTCTTATTTTATTGTGTTTTTAGTATTTGAATTAAATAAAAATTGTAGAATTTTAGTTTCACTTTGGAGCTATTTTACTACAAAATGTTGGTTTCTATTTTCAGGGTCAAATGATGAAGAAGTGAAAGAATTTGGGTGAATAAAGGCAAAGAATAAAAGCTCAAAGACCAAGGAACAAAATCAAGCAATTGAAGTCAAGAATTAAGTGTTCACGCACGGTCCGTGCCTCCTACACGCATGGTCCGTGCGCACTATTACAGAAAGTAGCTGAAAAGACTCAAGACACGCACGGTCCGTGCGCCCTGTACGTTGCAGAAGCTGGAAAGTTTGAAGACCACGCACGGTCCGTGCGCCCTACCTGCACGGTCCGTGCGCCCTGTTCTGAATTGCAATTTCAAAGGCTGTATGTAGCGCACGATCCGTGCGCCTGCTAAGCATGGTCTGTGCGCCTCTGTCTGAAGCTAGAAACGTTACAAAACTCTTCCCATCCCTTTCATTATGGTTTGTAATACGAATTTAAGTGTTTGTCTACTGATCCTAGGCTATAAATAGGACCTCAATTCAGTTGTAAACTTACCTTTGCATACTTGAAAATTAAACTCAAAGTTGTCTAAGTTCTTACTTCCATTTTAAGTTCTTGTTTACTTGCTTTCCTTTACTTTCTTGTTCTTTATTTTTCTGCCATTTATCTTCTAGCACCTTTACATTTCAGTTCTTTACATTTCAGTTCTTTTACATTTCAGTTCTTTATCGCTTTATTTCAATCCTCGTCATTTACATTCCGCTATTTACTTTTATGTCATTTATCTTATTGTCATTCTCTTATACTCCCTTGTCTACTATGATCATGAGTGAGTAGACTTCTTTAGTCTTGGGATTGTGGGATACAATCCAATGATGGGTCACTAAAAAAATCCAAGACTAAACTCTATCTTATTTAAAACTTGATTTTAATCTAATTCCATCAAACTAAATTTCTATAAAACAAATATCAAACGAAGTACCGTTAGGAGAAGTTTGATATTGGAACAAATGGAATTAGACAAGGCAAAGCAAAGCATGAGAATATCATTGCTAGCCTTGGGACAATAAAGTTGTGCTTAATGGGTCCCTGCGATGATCAACCATGAGAATAGGCTTGATCGTTGTTTCGAGACACAATCTTGCATTCCGAAAGGAAGCTTGAATTACACCAAAAGAATACCTTGTCCTTAAAACAATTTTAAAATAAGATAGAGAATAGTTAAAGGGTTGTTTATTTCTATCATTGTGGTCTAACCACGATCCCAAGGCGTTCTTTATATTCTGAGTTTTTTACACAACAAAAATACTCTTTTTACTTAAATCATTCCTTTCAGCTAATCAACCTCAAAAATTAGATTAGTAATCGCAAAATACTCCCTGTGGATCGATACGTTTTATTACGCGATAAGACCGTGCACTTGCGGCCTATCAGTCATCAGTGAGTCGTCCCATCAATCGCATTAACCGTCCCATCATTAAACCTCCACCATACACCTCACTCTAATCTCAACGGCTATCTCATTAATTGAGAATGCCATTTGCCAAAACCGTCTTTCCCTCACCCTTATAACCACCCAATCTCCTCCATTCCATCACCACTTCACCATTGCATGCGAGATTGAACCCTAAGCCTTCTAAACAGTAACCTCTCCATTGAAGCAATTCCAAATTCCTCCCAATCTCTCTACATCAAACCATACTTGTGATCACAATGGCAAGAACTAAGGTCAGTGCTACAAAAACCTTTGGGAAGCGTCAATCCTCAATTGGGCGTGGTGAATCTAGTCAAGCACGTCGCAAGATTGCAAAGGGAAATGATGTTGAGAATATTGAGAAGTTTCAAACGATGAATTTCTGGGCAGAGAGGGGGTTTGTGCTGCAAAACGCCTCTGATGCGTTCACATCCACTGTGAAGGCATTGGGGTGGGAGCAACTGGTGCAGCACCTTCTGTTTTTCTTCCCCTCTGTTGTACGAGAATTCTACGCAGGAATAGCACCTCCAAAAGATGGGAAGCCCCAATACATTGCTGAAGTCAGAGGCGTGTCAAATTTGACTCCATGGTGATCAACGAGTGCTTGGGATTAGACTATCATGGCTTAACCTTTGTAAAGAATTTCAATAAATGGGGCAAGAAAGAAATGGAGGTTTTCAAGAAAGCAATCACTATTCTTGGTACTCCTTGGGAACCCTGCAGTGCCAATGAATTCAAGGTAAAGAGGAGCAGTTTAAACCATGATGCAATGGTTTGGTTCAACTTTGTCAAGCACTCACTGCTGCCTACCTCTCACACAACCAACGTTGAGAAGGAATGAATGATGCTTCTGGATGCAATTCTTGGAGCAAAGGATGTTGATGTTGGAAGATTGATAAGTAGGGAAATTTTGGTGTGCCAAGGTAAGACTGGTGGTTATCTATTCTTTCCTTGCTTGATCACAGACCTTTGTGTGAATGCAGGGGTGGAGATCAAAGGAGAAAAGAAGGGTTATCCTGTTGCTGTCTTCCCAACTGTGCTGAAAGCAAAAGCAAAGGCTGCTGCAGCATCTGGTGATTCCACCATGCTGCCACAATTTATGCTGCAGCAACGGTCTGTTTGGAAATTCATGAGGAAGCAGCAGGAATGGTTAACTGCTGCGTTCACAACAAATCTGAAAGAATTTGCTGTGGTTGAAGCACCTGTCTTCCCAGAATGGGTGTTAGATGAAGAAGCAATTAATGCAACCCTATTTGATGATGCTGCAATTTATGACAGAGAAGAAGAGGGGATAGTTGAAAGGAAAAGAAGAAGAAAAGAAGAGGAAGAGCTATTTGAAACTGAGGATGATGAGTCACTCAGTGAAGGAGAAAAATTAGAAAATAAAGAAACAATGGCTCAGTTGAATAGAGAGAGTGATGATGAAGATGATGATTCTGTTGCTGATGAAGGGAATGATAAGGTTGGGGAACCATATTGGGACGACCTAACTGACATAGAGATGGACCCACCACCAACCCGCAATATCACCAAAACCACCACCATACCTTCCACCTCCACCTCTCAACCCATCCTAACCCCTCTCAACCAAGCCACCACTGAAATGTCTTACCAACTCTCTCCCCAACCAGAAAATCAACCACAATCACCACCCACCAACCAAACCAAAGAAAAAGAACTTGAGTCAATGCCATCCAATGCTGTCATTTCACCTGCTGCAGCAACTGTTACTGCTAATGTTGAAAGTGGAGCTGCTGCTACACCTACCAAGAAGTCAAGATCAAAGCGTATGACAAGGAAGAGAAAGCTTGACGAAGTGCCAGAGGAAGAAGAGCTTGATGCTGCAAAAGTTACTGAGAAAGAGGATGCACAAACAGAGGCCACTATTGCTGTTGTGGTCAAAGAAATTGCTGATGCTGCAGCAACTGAAGAGCAGAAGAAAGCTGAGGATGAACAGATTGCAAGAGAAGCTTTGGAATTTGTAGCTGCATCAGTGACTGCCCAAAAGAAGGCAGGTTTTTCTGATACTGGTGCTGTTGTTGCAGATACAGTACCAGTGCTGCAACAATCCAATGCCGTAGCAATAGAAACTTCTGATGCTGTTATAAGCCCAAAGCCCAAGAGGCAGAAACCTTATACACCAAAGCCAAAAAGAGGAGGAGCCACAAGATCAAGTCCCAGATCTAAATCAGGAGCCTCTGCACCATAATCTTTTTAGTTTGTCTTTTCAATTCTGTTTTTACCTGCTTTCCATAAAATAAACCTGTTGAGTGTTTTTGTTCTGTGATAACACTCAACAGTTGTGTTAGTTGTTGTTATTTTGTTTTGTTTTTGCTTTAAAACAGGCCTCCCTTAGTTTGCATGAGCAGTGGGGACACTGCAAGGTCTTAAGTAGGGGGAGGACCTATAGTCTATGTACTCTATTAGCTTGTATGCTTGTCAGTTGAATGAATTTTAATTTTAGAAGTCTAGTTGAGCAAAAACTTAGTGATGAAATGGTGAGAATTGAGTGATTAGTGCCCCTGTTTGTGAGTGAACTAAATTGCTCCTGTTCCCACACTTTAGCATGAAACTCAGATAGAAACTTAGTGAATTAGAAATGATCTGAAACTAAGCTAGTTGTTGGTAGACCTATGGAATTGCCAAATTTTTACTAAAACTTAGGGTAGCATAAGAAACTAAGTTTGGGGTTTCTTTGAGCTATACTAAGGCAAAGCATGAAGGAATGGAATTAGGTCATGTGCACATAGTTTAGGAAGTAATCAAAGTCAATGTACTGCGCTATGTTAAAAAGCACCAATGTTTGTAAATGGTTGTAAATGTTGTCATTGCCCAAACATAAAAAATAAAATAAAAAAAGAGAAAGAAAATGGAAGCAAAAATGCTATCAAAAAGAAATCCAAAGAATAAGGGCAATGCAACACAAGTGTCAAGTAAATAATTGTTTTTAAATTCTGCTTTAGTCTATGTTGCTGCAGCACTTAAGTTAAGTTGCACTGGCCTAGAGTTCTGGATTGCTACATCAAAGACCTTTGTCATGCTTATTCTCCCTTTTCTGTGCTTGAATTGTCAGTCTACCCTTCCTTTTGAAACATCTTTGGCAATCCCAAAAGAAAGCATCTCTAGTCTTAGCTAAGTTAAGTGTCACACACACACACACTATTGAGCAGGAGTAACCTAGGGAACTTGCTTTACAATGGGCTTGCTATTGAGTGACCAATCTGAAAGTTGATGCTCAAGTTGATATTCTGTTTGTTCTCTATTGATTAAAATCAACTGTCTGGTTTGCTGATTATTAGTGTGCTTGTCTTTGTCAAGTGTCATTGTTTGAGGACAAGCAATGGTTCAAGTTTGGAGGTGTGATAACTCTCATTTATGATAGTTATTATATCTTTTCCAAGCTTTAATTATTGTTAATTCTCAAGCATTAGTGTGATTATTATTGCAAATATGGTAGTTTAGAAGTAGTTTATGGTGCAAGCTTTGAATTATGTTATTTGGCACTTTGGTGCCCAATTGTGTGTTTTGATGTGTGTATTTAATTGCTGCAGCACCTAATGCCGCAACAGTGCCTAATTGCGCAAGATGAAAGAGAAAATGATTAGGCGCTAACTTTAAGGCAAAGGACAGCTGTTAGTGGAGAATGTACGTGTGTGTGCGTGCAGAAAGGAATATTCCATGATGCCATCACCTTTTTGGGCACCAAGGACCTTTTGGGCACAAATAAGGACAAAGGGCGCCTCCCACTTTTAGGGTTACCTTGGATCATGAGCCTCAATTATAAATAGCAGTCTTTCTCCCTCATTTTAAGAGACCTAGCCGGAAAGGGAAGGTATAGAGTTAGCCTCCATTTTCGTGCAAGCTCACTCTCACTCACTCAAAGATCAATTACTGGAATTGTTGCTGAACTTAATGTAATGAATTTATTTTGTGATTAATGAAGTATGTTTAGTGTTGAGTATTTTATCTTGTGTATCACAATATTTCCATCGTAGATTAGGATTGGCCGTCTAATCTAAGTAGCATTTATGAATTCAGAGATGGTTTGTAAATTTAACTCACAAGATAATAAGGATTGTGTTCATTAAAAGAGATTTTAATGTTCCTTGCTTAAACCCTAGAGATAGGAGGGCAAAGTCCATAAGGTAAATACTGCGGGTGCCTAAGTAGCCTAGGGCGTACTCCTTTAGGGTCTAGAGATAAACTCTTGCGAGGAAACCCTAGTGTGAAGTATTTGAGAAAATATATCTATTGCTGCAGCACTGAACATACCATTAATTGCATTTTAATGAAGTTACTGAAAGTGAAAGCATCTCAACTTATTCCAATCATCTGATCTTTATTACCCTTTTTACTTTTATTAGTGTGAATCATTGTGAATGTTACCAAAATTTTGTGTCTTTTAAAAATTCCAAAATCACCGTGCTAAAACTTTTCTTAAATAAAAGAAGCTTCTCTTTAATTTTTTCCACTTCGGAGAAGGCCAGGTTGTAATCAAACAAAAAACTAATCCTCTCCAATACTAGAGCATTCTCCATCACAAATTTAGCAAAACTCAGCTCGCACACACCACCCATAAAACGTTCAAATTTCGCGACTTTAAGAGTAGATAGAAAACAATCAGGTACTATTGCAAAATTCAGAACCCCGGAAATAATTTAATTAAAATAGTTGATTGAATTATTAAAATAATTTGGAGGCGGGATATAGATAAATTAAAAGGTTAATATTTTATATGCGTAGGAGGTGAAACGAGTAAAGGAGGTGGTGACGTAGAGAGCCCAGTGTTTACTGAGCCCTCAACTTAAACCCTGGGGGTTTAAGCCAAACCCTCATTCGCAGCAAGCAAAAGAAAAACGAAAGTGAGAGTGAGAGAGAGAGAGCACGCGGCGCAAAGAGGGAGAGAAGAGGAGGGTTTCGCGAAGAATTTCAAAAGGAGATCGTTCGTGTTGCTGTGGTTTTGTTCGTGTCTCGTTCGTCGTGTTCCGGAGCTTACGTTATTCGAGGTAAGGGTGGGCTTAACCTTGATAATGGGTTGATGATAGTTATGTGTGGGTAGTCTAGGGCTTTGTTGAATTGTTCGTGTTGTTGCATATCGTGTTTTCGTTGAGATTGGTGCTTTGATGATTATTGCACGTTATTGTGATTTGTTTCGTTATTTGTTGTTGCGTGATTGTTGTATCACGATGATGGTATTGTTATTGTTCGTGTTTTTGTTGTTGCTGTGCGTGGTTGATTGTTGTTGTCGCGTTGTCGAATTGTCGTTTTTGTTGTGGTGGTTGTGGTGTCGTTGCCGTTAGGGTTTGGTGTTTGGCAATTTAGCGATTCTGGACACAGGTTCGGTTTTTCTAAAACTGGCGCTGTTTGGTTGATCCAAAAATTATGAGGTTGATTGTTTTTGAAAATAGACTTAACGCCGGTCGTTTTGGCACTGGTTTCGTTAAATTCGGAGTTGTATAGCTCGAGTTATAGGCGATACAAGTTAGGTTAAAATTCTGGAAACGATTTGGGTATAGATTCGGTATTTCGGTGATTGGGAACGTTGTATTGACCGAAAAATTATGTGGTTTATTTTTCTGGAAAATAGACTTAATGCTTGTTAATTTGGCACTGGTTTGGTTGCGTTTAGAGTTGTGTAGCTCGAGATATGAATTCCACAAGTTAGAGTAAGATTCTGGAAACAATCTGGACACAGGGTCAGTGTTTTGGTTACCACGTTTTCAAAAGAACTCCTTTTCGAACGAATCCAATTTCTTTGAAAACTAGACAAAATTTGCCCCAGTTTATGCACAAGTTTCATGCAATTTGATTGAGTTTTGGGCACTTTGGAATTGCTTGAATTTGAAGGACAGAAACTGTCCTCTTTTGCAACTAGCCTGTGTGCTTTTCGAAAAATGTACCTATTGGACACTCTCCTTCAAAAACTGAACTTAGGGATGATAACCAGACCCATAGGGCTTTCCAACAAGTATTTATTTGTTGAAATCCGATGTCGTTTGCTATTTTAATTAATTCGCTGAAGTAGGTGCGATGTGCCTAGGCGCTGTGCGCCAGTCTTGTGCGTGGTGATATGCCCGTCGTGGCTCATTTTGGTGATCGGTACCGCATGCATATGCCCACTGGAGGGGTTGCATATCATCCCATTGTCTATGAATGTTATAATTTTGGTGGTTCACTGTCAAATGGATTTTTCCTTTGGTATCTGGTGCTGTGATATGGTGTAATTGTATTGTGTTGCTGTAGTTACCTGATGCTAGCATATTTTTATCATCTGCTTATTATCTCTGTTAGACTCACCCCTTCTGCTTGGAATGTTGCTCTCATGCGGCAACGCTGCAGGTGATCGCTAGTGCTCGTGGAGGAATTGCTAGGTTTTGCTTCCTCTCTCGTTTGGGTCTGTGTCAGCTCTGATATGTAGCACCGGGGAGTCGTTAGTTATCGTTTTGAACTATTATTTTAGTTATTGGAAATTGTTTTAATTTATTTTGGAGATGTCTTTAATTGTTAATTTTGGAGATGTTTAAACTGGTTAATATTTCCGCTGCTTGGTGATTTCTTTTATATAAATTATTTTGGAGATTTTCTTTTTTTAAAATGGTGAAAAATGTAGCGCCCTTCGAGGTGACTCTGATAATTGTCTATTTAATTGTAATAGTAAAAGGGGGGGTGTTACATTAGTGGTATCAGAGCAGTTCGGTCTGTCCGGCCAAGTTGTCGAGTCGTCGAGTCGAGTAACACTTGAGTAATTGTTACTCGTTTCTGATTATAGTTTCTGTTGCAGTGTTAGGTTGAGATGGCAGGACGGAACGATGCTGCACTCGCTGCTGCTTTGCAGGCTGTGGCTCAAGCTGTGGAGAATAACCCAGGTGCTGCTGGTGATGCTGGGTCGCGCAGTTTGGCTACGTTTCAGAGGGAGTATCCTCCTACCTTTAAGGGCAAGTATAACCCTGATGGTGCTTTGGCGTGGCTGAAAGAGATGGAGAGAATCTTTCGTGTTATGGATTGCTCTGAGGCGCAGAAAGTCAGGTATGGTACTCATATGCTGGCAGAGGAGGCTGATGACTGGTGGTTGGAGGTGAGGCAGAGGTTGGAGACTGTGAATGAAGAGGTCACTTGGGCTGTGTTCAGCAGAGAATTTCTGAGAAAGTATTATCCTGAAGATGTCCGTGGGAAGAAAGAGATTGAGTTTCTGGAGTTGAAGCAGGGTAATATGTCGGTGACTGAGTATGCTGCCAAGTTCATTGAATTGGCGAAGTTCTATCCACATTATGGTGAGGCTGGTGCTGAATTCTCCAAATGCATCAAGTTTGAAAATGGGTTGTGGGCTGATATCAAGAAGGCGATAGGGTATCAGAAAATTCGGGTGTTCTCGGAGTTGATTGACAGCTGCAGAATCTTCGAGGAAGACAGTAATGCTCATTCTAGAGTCATGAGGGATAGGCAGAAGAATTTATCGAGTCGTGGGAAGCCGTATGAGGTTCCAGCTGGTAAGGGCAATCAGAGAACTGCTGTGGGTAAGAGACCTAGTGGGGGAGATGCTGCTGCTAGTGTGGTATGTTACAAGTGTGGTAAACCCGGTCATAAGCGTCCTGACTGCCCAGGTGATGTGAAGAAGTGCTACAAGTGTGGTAAAGAGGGTCATATGGCGTCTAGCTGTGATAGAAAGGATGTGTTATGCTACAACTGTGGTGAGGGTGGTCATATCAGCACTCAGTGTCCTAAACCGAAGAAAGAAAGGTCCGTTGGGAAGGTGTTCGCTCTGGCGGGGTCAGATGCAGTGAATGAGATCAGAGGTACATGCTATATTAATAATTCTCCTCTTATTGCTATTATTGATACTAGTGCTACCCATTGTTTTATTGCTACTGCATGTGTTGAGAAATTAGATCTTGTTTTATCTTCTATGTTGAGGGAGATGGTTATCGATACTCCGGCTAAGGGTTCGGTGACTACCTCGGTTGTTTGTGCTAAATGCCCTTTATCGATATTCGGTAATGATTTTCTCGTTGACTTGATTTGTTTGCCGCTGAGCGGAATGGATGTTATTCTAGGTATGGACTGGTTAGTTGATAACCATGTTCATATCAACTGTCATGAAAGGTCTGTGAGTTTCTTTTCTCCTGAAGAGGAAGAGTCTGGTTTGTTGTCTGCTGGTCAGTTGCATAGGGTAATGAGGGAAAACGTCCAGTTGTTTTCATTAATGGCGTCATTGTCTGCTGAGAGCCAAGCGAAGGTTGATGAGTTGCAAGTGGTGCGAGAGTTTTCTGAGGTTTTTCCCGACGAGATTCCGGATGTACCACCAGAGAGAGAGGTTGAGTTTGCTATTGATCTGGTACCTGATACTAAACCTGTGTCTATGGCACCGTATAGAATGTCTGCATCTGAATTGTCAGAACTGAAGAAGCAACTCGAGGATCTGCTTGAAAAGAAATTTGTGAGGCCAAGTGTGTCGCCGTGGGGAGCTCCAGTGTTGTTAGTGAAAAAGAAAGATGGTAGTATGAGGTTGTGCGTAGACTATCGGCAGCTGAATAAGGTAACTATTAAGAACAAGTATCCGCTTCCGAGGATTGATGACTTAATGGATCAGTTGGTGGGTGCTCAGGTGTTCAGTAAAATAGATTTGAGATCGGGTTATCATCAGATCAAGGTGAAAGACGAAGACATTCAGAAGACAGCTTTCAGAACCCGTTATGGGCATTATGAGTATTTCGTGATGCCTTTCGGTGTGACTAATGCGCCGGGAGTGTTCATGGAGTACATGAATCGTATCTTTTGTGAGTATCTGGATCGGTTTGTGGTGGTATTCATTGACGACATCCTAATTTATTCTAAGTCAGAAGAGGAGCATGCAGAACATCTGAGATTGGTATTGGAAATTCTGAGGGACAGGAAATTATATGCGAAGCTGTCTAAGTGTGAGTTTTGGTTGAAGGAGGTTAGCTTTCTGGGTCATGTTATTTCGGGGAATGGAATTGCCGTGGATCCGTCTAAGGTTGATGCCGTGTTACAATGGGAGTCTCCGAAGTCAGTTACTGAGATTAGTAGTTTTCTGGGTCTGGCAGGTTACTATAGGAGGTTTATAGAAGGATTTTCGAAGTTGGCACTTCTGTTGACTCAGTTGACTTGCAAGGGTAAAGCTTTCATCTGGGATGACTGTTGTGAAGAGAGCTTCAAAGAATTGAAGAAGAGGTTGACGACGTCTCCTGTTCTGACGTTGCCTAATCCGGAAGAGTCGTTTGTGGTGTATTGTGATGCTTCCAAGATGGGGTTGGGAGGTGTGCTTATGCAGAATGGTAAGGTAGTTGCCTATGCGTCGAGACAGTTGAGGACTCATGAGAAGAACTACCCTACCCATGATTTAGAACTTGCTGCAGTTGTGTTCGCGTTGAAAATTTGGAGACATTATCTGTATGGTTCGAGGTTTGAGGTGTTCAGTGATCATAAGGGTTTGCAGTATCTGTTTGATCAGAAAGAGTTGAATATGAGACAGCGCAGATGGTTGGAGTTGCTGAAAGACTATGACTTTAGCTTGAACTATCATCCGGGAAAGGCTAATGTGGTAGCTGACGCTTTAAGTCGAAAGACGTTGCATATGTCAGCAATGATGGTTAGAGAACTCGAATTAATTGAGCAGTTCAGGGATATGAGTTTGGTTTGTGAAGTGACGCCTCAGAATGTCAGATTGGGGATGTTGAAGATTGATAATGAATTCATGGCTAGCATTCGAGAAGCTCAGAAGTTAGATGTTAAATTAGTTGACCTGATGGTTGGGATTGATCGATCCGAGAATAAAGACTTTGAGTTGGATGCGCAGAATGTATTGAAGTACCGTGGAAGAATCTGCATTCCTGATGATGAGGAGATGAAAAGAGCAATTTTAGAAGAAGGTCATAGGAGTAAGTTGAGTATCCATCCGGGAGCTACAAAGATGTATCAGGATCTGAAGAAGATGTTTTGGTGGCCTGGTATGAAGCGTGATGTGGCGCAGTTTGTGTATTCCTGCTTGACTTGTCAGAAATCGAAGGTTGAGCATCAGAAGCCTGCTGGGTTGATGCAACCGTTGGAGATTCCGGAATGGAAGTGGGATAGTATTTCTATGGATTTCGTGATAGGGTTACCTAATACTGTGAGGGGGCACGACTCGATTTGGGTGATTGTGGATAGATTGACGAAGTCTGCTCATTTTATTCCTATCAATATCACGTATCCGGTGTCGAGATTGGCAGAGATTTATATTCAGGTGATTGTGAAGTTGCATGGTGTTCCTTTGTGCATTGTGTCTGACAGAGATCCTAGGTTCACTTCTGATTTCTGGAAGAGTTTGCAAGAAGCGTTGGGTTCTAAATTGAGGTTGAGTTCAGCTTATCATCCTCAAACTGATGGGCAGACAGAGAGGACCATTCAGTCGTTGGAAGACTTGTTGAGATCTTGTGTTCTTGAGCAGGGAGGTGCGTGGGATACTCACCTTCCGTTGATCGAGTTTACTTACAACAATAGTTACCATTCTAGCATCGGGATGGCACCGTTCGAGGCATTGTATGGTCGGAGATGTAGGACTCCGTTGTGTTGGCATGAATCTGGGGAGAGTATTGTTCTTGGACCCGAGGTTGTTCGAGAGACTACTGAAAAGGTGAAATTGATCCGTGAGAAAATGAAAGCGTCGCAGAGTAGACAGAAGAGCTATCATGATAAGAGAAGGAAGGATTTAGAATTCCAAGCTGGTGATCATGTGTTTTTGAGAGTCACGCCTATGGCTGGTGTTGGGCGTGCATTGAAGACAAAGAAGTTGACTCCTCGTTTCATTGGACCGTATCAGATCACTGAGAGAATTGGTAATGTTGCTTATAGGGTGGCCTTGCCGCCTAATCTTTCGAATTTGCACGATGTATTTCATGTGTC
Source organism: Astragalus glycyphyllos (assembly GCA_963573325.1). Lineage (NCBI taxonomy): Eukaryota > Viridiplantae > Streptophyta > Magnoliopsida > Fabales > Fabaceae > Astragalus > Astragalus glycyphyllos. Next base: position 41,087,193 of record OY754310.1, read on the forward strand.
GCAACTTCGGAAGTATATTTCGGATCCGTCCCATGTGATTCCGATGGATGATGTGCATGTGCGGGATAATCTCACTGTGGAGACAATGCCTGTGCGAATTGAAGATCGTGAAGTGAAGACTTTACGTGGCAAAGAGATAAACCTGGTGAAAGTGGTCAGGTTAGGAGCTGCTGGTGAAAGCATGACATGGGAGTTGGAGAGCAAGATGCGAGAGTCCTATCCGGAGCTGTTTGAATCAGGTATGTTTTCGAGGACGAAAGATTCTAAGTGGGGGAGGGTTGTAACACCCCGGAAATAATTTAATTAAAATAGTTGATTGAATTATTAAAATAATTTGGAGGCGGGATATAGATAAATTAAAAGGTTAATATTTTATATGCGTAGGAGGTGAAACGAGTAAAAGAGGTGGTGACGTAGAGAGCCCAGTGTTTACTGAGCCCTCAACTTAAACCCTGGGGGTTTAAGCCAAACCCTCATTCGCAGCAAGCAAAAGAAAAACGAAAGTGAGAGTGAGAGAGAGAGCACGCGGCGCAAAGAGGGAGAGAAGAGGAGGGTTTCGCGAAGAATTTCAAAAGGAGATCGTTCGTGTTGCTGTGGTTTTGTTCGTGTCTCGTTCGTCGTGTTCCGGAGCTTACGTTATTCGAGGTAAGGGTGGGCTTAACCTTGATAATGGGTTGATGATAGTTATGTGTGGGTAGTCTAGGGCTTTGTTGAATTGTTCGTGTTGTTGCATATCGTGTTTTCGTTGAGATTGGTGCTTTGATGATTATTGCACGTTATTGTGATTTGTTTCGTTATTTGTTGTTGCGTGATTGTTGTATCACGATGATGGTGTTGTTATTGTTCGTGTTTTGTTGTTGCTGTGCGTGGTTGATTGTTGTTGTCGCGTTGTCGAATTGTCGTTTTTGTTGTGGTGGTTGCGGTGTCGTTGCCGTTAGGGTTTGGTGTTTGGCAATTTAGCGATTCTGGACACAGGTTCGGTTTTTCTAAAACTGGCGCTGTTTGGTTGATCCAAAAATTATGAGGTTGATTGTTTTTGAAAATAGACTTAACGTCGGTCGTTTTGGCACTGGTTTCGTTAAATTCGGAGTTGTATAGCTCGAGTTATAGGCACTGGTTTGGTTGCGTTTAGAGTTGTGTAGCTCGAGATATGAATTCCACAAGTTAGAGTAAGATTCTGGAAACAATCTGGACACAGGGTCAGTGTTTTGGTTACCACGTTTTCAAAAGAACTCCTTTTCGAACGAATCCAATTTCTTTGAAAACTAGACAAAATTTGCCCCAGTTTATGCACAAGTTTCATGCAATTTGATTGAGTTTTGGTCACTTTGGAATTGCTTGAATTTGAAGGACAGAAACTGTCCTCTTTTGCAACTAGCCTGTGTGCTTTTCGAAAACTGTACCTATTGGACACTCTCCTTCAAAAACTGAACTTAGGGATGATAACCAGACCCATAGGGCTTTCCAACAAGTATTTATTTATTGAAATCCGATGTCGTTTGCTATTTTAATTAATTCGCTGAAGTAGGTGCGATGTGCCTAGGCGCTGTGCGCCAGTCTTGTGCGTAGTGTGCGTGCGTTATGTCCGCGTTGTGGAGCCGTCTGGTGTTAATATTTCAGGTGCGGTGCTGGTATGCTCAGGAGAGTTTAGTGGTAGCTGTGATGCTACAACTTGGTGCTATTTTTGGTGAAATCATTTGTTTTGATTCTGGTGATATAGTATTTATTTTAAATACTTGTTATGGTGAGTTGGTGCATAATCATGGTGTCGCATTGTCATATGCATGTTTTGGTGATATAGGCTCTGCCTCTGGTGTTTATTGGTGATATGTTCGTCGTGGCTCATTTTGGTGATCGGTACCGCATGCATATGCCCACTGGAGGGGTTGCATATCATCCCATTGTCTATGAATGTTATAATTTTGGTGGTTCACTGTCAAATGGATTTTTCCTTTGGTATCTGGTGCTGTGATATGGTGTAATTGTATTGTGTTGCTGTATTTACCTGATGCTAGCATATTTTTATCATCTACTTATTATCTCAGTTAGACTCACCCCTTCTGCTTGGAATGTTGCTCTCATGCGGCAACGCTGCAGGTGATCGCTAGTGCTCGTGGAGGAATTGCTAGGTTTTGCTTCCTCTCTCGTTTGGGTCTGTGTCAGCTCTGATATGTAGCACCGGGGAGTCGTTAGTTATCGTTTTGAACTATTATTTTAGTTATTGGAAATTGTTTTAATTTATTTTGGAGATGTCTTTAATTGTTAATTCTGGAGATGTTTAAACTGGTTAATATTTCCGCTGCTTGGTGATTTCTTTTATATAAATTATTTTGGAGATTTTCTTTTTTTAAAATGGTGAAAAATGTAGCGCCCTTCGAGGTGACTCTGATAATTGTCTATTTAATTGTAATAGTAAAAGGGGGGTGTTACAGACAACATTACACCAATATATATGATTTTTTTAAAAAATATGAAATGAAATTATATATTTATATAAAGTAAAATGAAAACAAATAATTTAAATTTTTTCTAAAAGAATGTTTTCCTTAAACCGAAAGGCCAGCGTTATATATTAAATAAAAGATAAAGAGTTACAAACCTCTGGCCGACACCACGGCTAGGACCTAAGAGTTTGGCGACAACAATTACTCTCTCAATGATTCAATAAGTTCACAAACTAATTTAGTGGGTTTCATTTTCAAAGTGATGGAACTCACATAAATTTCATTCGATCAATGAGGAGCGTTAGATGAGTAAAGTGTTAAAAAGAGTATTGTTATCTCTTTTTCTTTACTGAGTAGTATCATTTGTTGAAATTAATAGTATTCTAGAACACAATTTTGTTTTCAAATTGTTATGTCCCATAATATAATATGCTGAATGTTAATAATTAGAAAGTGTTATTTAGGTCTCACTCATTTGCCAAGTTGGCTTTCTTTAACTTCAAGAATCCAAATCCAATCTTCTGTTTCCATCAAATATTATTTGCACCCAAAAAATCAATACATTTTTGGAATATTTTTAAATTGTTTAAACCCTAGTGTAACAATAGTTGGATATCCTAGTGCGAGATAGTTCTATATTTCCTAATAACGAACAAAATAAAAAGTAAATAAGAAGTTAGATCCATTAGCATATTATAATTTATAATAAGCCTTTTGTTATAACAAAAATAATCCAAAAAGTGGTCAGAGCCTATTCGCATGTAATCCCATAACAAATTTTTCCAAAATAGATTGTACACATGAGCAAGAGACTCACATTTAAGACGTATGTTTTTTGACTACTTATATGCATATCTTGGTCGTGCCATATCTTGATTTTTAAAACTTTGTCATATCTACGTATTCGTGTCATATTGTACTAAGTATCCGAACTTCTTAGATAAAATCCATTTCCACATGCATGCACTCGGAAAAAAAAGCCAAGATGTGAAATTTCAACACATACTAGTCAAACATAACAAAATGTTTAGTTTAATAACTATGGAGCAAATTTTACCAAGACGTTAAAGCAGAATTCAACCTATTACATCATAGTATTATTTCTTAATGTGAAATATAATGAATTCTTTGTGCAGAACATATTTACATATTGGTATGTAGTTATTGAACTTGAGCACAATTATTAAACTAAGAATATGAGGATTAACAGTGTACATGTTACGTAACTTAAAAAACCCCTAATGCATTTGTGTCTGTATATGATAATATAATTAGAAACTTAAAGAGAGTGAGAGAGGGGGGATATGAGCTGAGTAGATAGAAGAGAAAGCAAATGAGAGAGAGAGAGAGAGAGATCATGAGATGCAAAGATAGAAGAGAGAGAAGAATGCGATATAAGAGAGATATAAAGAAATTATTGACTAAGAATTAAAAATATTATTAGTAATTTTTTTGCCTAGACAAAAAGTTATATTGTCGGATAGAAACTTGTACTGTGATTTAATGATGGACAACGATTTATGTTTTTATCCAATCCTTTGTTCCCAATTTTGTCGAATACTGTAACCAGTCAATTACCTTTTAATAAATCAATTGCACCCTATTCATAGCTAGACCTGTCTATCCTTTAATAAATAACGTCTTTAAGTAAAACATATAACATCTTCAACAAAATTAAAATAATAAAACAACTATCAATTAAAGAAAAGAGTCACACATGTTTACGCATTGCAAACATAGTCATTCATCCAACTGGGTTTAGCTAGTTGATGTCTTGGGCGAGATGGGTCAGCTTGTGACACTTTCACATGACCATTGGGCATTTCTTCTACAGTCGCGTGCTCTATTGACATAGGGGGGTGTAATAGGAGAAAATTCCATAATCACCGTGCTAAAATTTTTCTTAAATAAAAGAAGCTTCTCTTTAATTTTTTCCACTTCGGAGAAGGTCAGGTTGGAATAAAACAAAAAAGTAATCCTCTCCAATACCAGAGCATTCTCCATCACAAATTTAGCAAATCTTAGCTCGCACACACCACCCATAAAACGTTCAAATTTCACGACTTTAAGAGTAGATAGAAAACAATCAGGTACTGTTGCAAAATTCGGAACTCCTTTATCATGAAAGTTCACCTGATCCTCAGCCAAAAAAAAACATGTTTATATTGCATTACAGGTTCAAATATGGTAACAAAAAGCTCAAACATAGATGACAATGAAGTCTGAACAAAATTTTGAAAATACCATTTGAGGAAATGTTTTGCTATAATGTTCAGCTTTTATTTTAAATTTAAAAAAACACTATTTTTAAAAAAATTCCAAAAAAATAATTAAAATAATCAAACTATTAAGAGTCAAAATAGACAACGTTACACCAATATATATGATTTTTTTTAAAAAAATATGAAGTGAAATTATATATTTATACAAAGTAAAATGAAAACAAATAATTTAAATTTTTCTAAAAGAATGTTTTCCTTAAACCGAAAGGCCAGCGTCATATATTAAATAAAAGATAAAGAGTTACAAACCTGTAAGACAAGAGTCTTCAGACACGGTGATTTTAAAAGTAAGCTCAACAAAACTTCACCAGTAACATAGATTAGCCGCATATGACCCAACATTTGAAATGTAAAATCACGGGCTAAATGATGTTCCACTTCTGCAATACACTGAACAACAAAGTGCAAAAACCAGTTATGTTGAGAATATCTATAGAAAGACATTATTCTTCGTCACGGGATAAAGTAAGTGAAGTGTAACGTAGAATTGAACACCTTTCTACTATTGAAGACCTTATCTATCATCACAAGTGTGAAGTGTAGTAACAACTATTGACAAGTAATGTGGCCCTTTTACTTTCCTTCCTCATTACAAATTTGGATTGTGATTGACACGACAAGATAAAAATCTTGTTGTAATACTTTGACAGCAACAGTGTTTAATACAACAAGGTGTAACAACAATTAGTGAAAAGTATCGGGGACCATTTATTTTACTCACTCATTACAATTTTGGTTATCAACTATGATACAAGAGAACATTTAACTTAAACAAAGCTTGAAGCAAGAAAACATACCTTCAAATTAGTGAAAGATAGCACTAGACATTCTGTACTAGTAAAGAGACTGAGAAGCTTCCAAACAAAAAGCAATATTTCTTCCACACTAGTACTCCCAAAACGTGTGAGACGAATGTCGGCAGAAGCGATGTGTCCATCAACCAAAAAGGTATGCATAAGCGATATATGACCGTAATAAACAAACTTGGTAAGATGTGAAGAACAAAACTTAATTTCAGTTTGTGACATAGACAGTGTAGTAGAACTGTGCATACCATATTCAAATATAGTAACATTTTCAAGTAAGGGGGCTTCAAAAGTGACACGCTTTATGCCCCGCCAAGTGCAATCTTTTGTCCAATAAGTTTTAAGAAGCGGTAACTTAAGTGTCAACTCTGTCACAGATGAGTGATGAGTAAATTCGATTCGAGTCAAATAGAGGGTTGTGAGGGATGGAAGAGAAATAAATGTGGGAACTTTGAGGATGAAACTCATGAAAGGATACGACATTCGAAGACTCAATACCTCTAGGGAAGGAGATTGGAAAAGGAGAAAAGTAGAAAGGTCAAAGTTTGTGAATGAAGAGAGAGAAATACATTTTACCCCCTTATTTAAAACAGTAGATAGCCATTGATTGATATAGTGGGCATCATAATCCAGACCACCAAGGGCAAGATCAAACTCTTGGATGCTGGCACTGTTGATATGAAACAACACTCTACTTACAAAGTTGGAAAATTGTGTGACTCTACGACGGGGATAAGGGTTCTGTGCGTCACAAAAGGATAGTTTAGTAACAAATGTCCACATATATATCCACCTCTTTGATAAAGTACTAGTAAGAACTGCCTCTTTAGTAGAAAGAAAAGAGAGAATGTGGCCAATAATATAGTTAGGTAGGTTGCTTATATAATCTTGACCCTCACTGCAATTTTTCCTCTTTGGCATATTGTAATTTCTTTCTCTGCAATGAAACTGATTTCAGTTTCAACTCATATAATAATAATAATAATAATAATAATAATAATAATAATAATAATAATAATAATAATAATAATAATAATTAGGTAAACAACAATCACTGGCATTAGCGACTAGATGGACTGGAATCAACATTCTTGCTTGAACACAATTTCTCATTTTTATTAAATCAGCAAAAAGAACAAAAATATCGGCATCGGCAGAATAATAAGTTAACAATGAGAAAATACAGATCCAATTCAAACAAAAAAAATACATTTTTGAGAAATTACATACATGTTGGTGTACGGGGAGAAGGAAGGTGATGAAGTATGAGAGGCAAACTTGATAAATTACCTTTAACAGAGCAGGGAACCACGAAATGAAGCTTGAGAGATGATGGTGGACTGGAGGGGATGTTGGTCCGCAATAACTGAAGAAATAAACTCGAAATTAGGGGAGACGGTGAGGCGATAACTGAGTGGTGGTGTGACACCCTAAACCCCGAAATAATTTTTATATGAATTTGCAAAATTTTAAGCGTTTTAGTAAGAAATACTAGTACTAGTAACTAAAAAAAAAACTAAAACAAATGGAATAGAAAAAGATAATAATAATTGTAACACCCTAAACTTTGGACGTCACAAAGTCTAGGCTGTTAACCATTTAAATACAATCAGAATACTAAACCGACTCTGGGATTTGAATAGCACATAACTAGACAGAATATTCCATCTCATAACTCCTATTAGGTCTAATGACCGAACAGGATACTTAATGACATACTGATAAACAGTTACATAAGTCATTATACAACATAATTCAAATCCAAAATAGTGGTTTAGTCCTAATACAATCACTCTACTAAAATGACTAACTAGAGTGATACATAGCGGGTAACTGAAATCTCCAAACCAAGTAGCTACCCCGACTGCTACTTCTCCTCGCCTCACTTGATCCAAATCTGTCAATCTGTAAAACATAACAACATAAACAGCGAGATTACGAATCTCAGTGGGTTTTTTCGCGACCCCTCACCCGTAACCTCTCATTGTCTTTTTATTAATCTTCTCACTTGTCATAGTGTAGCGTAATCCATAAGAAGACTGAACAACGTCAGCGTCAGCGAAGAACCCAACCCGAATAAAAAATCTGAGCCATGACTCAATCCGAGTAAACCTGAATAACCATATGAGCCATGACTCAATCCGAGTAAACCATATGAACATTGAACTCAAGAGACATGACCTTCCATTCCAAGTACGCTACTTAATCTCTTGGGATCGTCATCCCCATACTGTTTTATGCACTTATTTACTTAGACACTTTGGGTTTGTACACTCCATAAACATAATACATGATTCTACTTATAATCATATGCTATCTCATTTATTTGTTAATCAAAGTTCAAGAATAAGATACTTTCATTTCACACAGAGGTAAACAAACATAGACATTTCACTTAATTTTGATGCATATCACTTTCTATAATACAATCCAATTTAAGCATCCAAATATCCATCAATATTCATGAATCAAAAGCAAGAACTATTTAAAATAGTTTACGTTAGTGGAGTTCCATTACAGATACTAAAACTCCAGAAGTTAATGGCCTTTGTTCTGTTATTCTGTATTTCCGCTAACTGTTCTTGTAATCTGGCTTCGCTTGCTTCCAATACCTGGGATCATAGGTGCTGCTCTTCGTTCTGCCTAGCTTGCTCAGCATTCTGTTCTTGCAGTGCTCTTACTGTTTCAAGTAACTCCAGCAACCTAGGGTCAGTGTTGCTGGATGATGGACCGCCTGGCCCGCTCTAGTAGCTACCATAGCGAAGTAGCTCTTCCGGTGATTTTAGTGGGGTAGGACAGATTTACCAGGCCCCACGGTGGGCGCCAATGTTTCTAACTATTTCCATGAGTAGGATTTAGCTAGAACACGATGAATATGAGGGTAAAAGAGTATAGTATGAGATTGGGGAATAAGTTCTGGATCATTTCGTTAGCCTCCAAGGGCGATATATATAGTACAATCAGTAATCAATGCAATAATTACAATATATGATTACAACGAGATTTATGGAGTGATTTAGGACTTTCCATATATATTCTGCTTGTGTTCAGTCCCCAGCCGAGCCAAGGGACGGAACCGAGCCTTGAGCGGAGGGGTGACTCCCTCACTCTGCGGGACCGGGGAGTCCCTCGGCTCTTGGTGCGAGCTGGGGTCTTCGAATGCCTCATTCTATCTTCCGAGAGTCAGTCGCCCCCGGCCAGGAGGCGGAGGCGGTGCATGGTTGAACCTTCCTGAGTGGTCAGCTCGGCTCGGAACATACATACATCCTCGAGAATTACCTTTGAATTGATCTTAATAATCACGTAGTTAAATAAGAACACAAATTCCAAGATTATCTAAAATATCAAAATACTTAATATAATGTATTAACTAAAAGTCTAAATCTTAGGACTAATATGATTAAACTAAAATTAATATCTAACACGCTACACATTTCTAAATTAAAGATGAATAACTACATATTATTTATCAAGTCAAAAGATATTTGCATTCTCCTATTTATAAAATTCACATTGTCCTATTTTAATTTAATTTTCTTTCCCTTTTCCATGAAATTTACCTCACTCTATTTTGACTAATTTAGCTTTGATGTTTTTAAAACCAAATAGTACAACTCTCTAACTATAAAAAAAAGTCCAGCTTAGCACCTCCTCACTAAGTAACCAAAAATCAGTTTTATAAGGTCTCTCTATATAATTAAAATTCAATCTTATATACCTTCCTAATTAACCTCAAATTTAACTTACAATTATAGTGATCAATATTCTTTACCTCACATCATATAATTGTCAGTCTCAGTCCTAAATTCACATCTAAAGAGAAGAACCAAACATATAATTTAAATAGTCATTACTTTTACACTTAAACCGCTATCCACACTATTTGGGCATCTCAAGACATGGTAAAAAAATGATCTAATAAGTGATTAAAATTCAGCTTCTCAATCCAATCCACTGAACACAATTAAATACAAATAACATATAGTAAACACAAATCAAACAATCATAGAGCACACAAAATTAACAGTGAGAATCCGCATTATTGTAAGACACAACAGGCCTAATGTAATTTATTTAAAATAAATCAAGCATTAAAATTAAAGCAAATTTGGGGCCTAAGACCAACCCTTGTTGTACCCACAACCATTGTTATACGCATGAGAAAAAATATCTCCCCCTTACCTCGATTGAGAGAATTTATAACCTACGAGAGTGGTGAAAACTTGAAAACAGATATCACATGAATGAGAGCGAAACTGTACAAATTAATAACTAATTATTAGTGTCAATATAAAAAAAAGACAGTTAACAAAAAAAATCGCCTCACCGTGGCGGCAAGAAAGACTATGTGAAAATGGCAGACATCCTTTACAACGAGGAATTGAGGATCAAACAAAGTCTTAGCTCAATGATTGGTTATTGAAGAAGGATTGAATGGGAGGTGAAATATTTGGGAATGGGAAAACCCTAATTCGGTTACTGTTGTTGAAGGAGAATTAACGTATCAAAGAAATTGAGAATGATACTTGCTGACGGCGCAAAAGGGTAGGACTTGGGAGCATGCGATAAAGGTTTGGGCTTTAAAACCAAAAAACCACAAGTTCAGTTTTCTTTTTTCACACTAAACCAATTACAGCAGCTAGCGTTTTAACTTTCTTTTTGTTACTATTCATTTTAATTTATTTTAATTTTAAAACTATCACCCTGATTCCTAGTTAATATAAGACATCGAGCCAAAAACAAATATATAAAACATAATAATATATCACAACAAATACTGGTAAAATCACTTAGTAAATATAATTTATGACAATTTAAAAATATAATAATATATTATTAAAATATATTATTGATCTAAACAAGCACACAAATCCCACCCTTCGAGGTGCCTCCAATCCAGCGAGGGGATTAGTCACTGCGTTTGGCGGCGGTGGATACTCTGGACTAGACCAAAAAAATATATTACGAAACTATTAATATATTGCACACATATTTATACACGTATTAATAAGAAAACTTTAAATGTATGTTACCCCTGCAAAATGTAAATCATTTACGGTTACCCCTGCAGGGGTAACTAAAAACAATTATTATTTGTAAGGTCTTTTTTAAGAGTTTTATTTTTACAGAAGGTAAATGGATAATGTATGTATTTGCAGAGGTAATATATATTTAAGGGAAAAAAAAGTTGATGTGCTTCAGTTCCCAACTCATTCAAATTAGATCGGCTTCATACACAAACGAAGAACAAACAGAAATTTTTGATTTGCTGGGGTTGAGGATCCATCCAAGCCTTCTCTTGATGGGGGGCTTGTGATGTGACTGCAAATGCAACACACCTTGTTGCTGGCCATTTGTTTCGTGATTCACATTCTGATAATAATGCTCAGATTTGTTAATTGGTATGATACCCACTTTAAGTCGTCAAATATGAGTGGTCCACTTGTTATATCCACATCACTTTTAAGACATTTATTTTTTTGGTTTAAATATGTTTTCTTACCATAAGTTTTTTGTCGAGACCAGGGTATCTATTGCCGAACGTAGTGACTAATCCCATCGTTAGATTGGAGGCACCTCGAAGGGTGGGACAGTGTTTACCTGGGATTTTGGTAAACACCGCTGGTCTCCAATTTGGTTAACTTGCAGGATCAACCAGTGAATCCTAAGACCATTTGTGCTTAGAGTTTATATTTTATTATGATGTTCTTGAATTGTCTCGCGTTTTAACCAGAAAAAGAGGAAAGAAATAACTGGTTATCAGAGTACTTCAGAGAAGAAGAACTTGAACGATAAAAACAAGTAAAACGAAAGAAAAACAAATTAAAATTGCATTAAAGTTAAAGGAAATGGTGCACAAATTCATACATTGTTTCTCTGACTCGTTTTTCTCTTGAATGCGGAAGTTAGAGCGTGAGAAGTAAAATATGAGTTTTTGTGACCTTTGTTTCTTCTCAGAAACTACTATTTATACTTAGTGGGAGGAGCAGAAACTGCCCTCAAACAGTTATAAAAATGTTGGTAACTGCTCCTCTTTTCGACCAACTGCTAGCTTTTCAGCGCATAACTACTTAGTCTTCTGTCTCTCGAAGCATGTGTCCATTTTCCTCTTACTTGTTTTTGTTTTTCTTGAAGCTTGTCGAATCTGCCCTGAACATGATCTTTGTCGAAATCCTCTGATCTATGTCAAAGTATAAGTCAAACCCTGTTGACTATTTTAAATTAAGCCTGTCGAAATTACAGGCTAACAAATTGCCCCCCAAAAATGTCTTTTTCGACTGAGCTTAAGGCAAAGGAAGAAAAAGAGCATTTTTGAATTCAATGTCGAAATAGGTTTTACACTTCATCGGAATATCTCACCTACCTGACGTCATCACTGTTAAATGTTGTTGGCGTTATTCCTATATTGGTGTACCACGTGGCCTTCCACGTTCTGCTTTTCAAATTAAGGATTTACTCCACAAATTGGCTGAACTTTATGTTGATGGAGTCCTTGATGAATCTGTTAGTGACTTTGTCTTAGCTGTCTAGCCTCTTTTCGAACAACTTGCTCAAGATATACAGAAAAAGAGGGATCATGACAATCTTCTAGAGCTTGAGTCGAAACGCAAGGCAGAAGTGGCAGCACTTGTTGATGCCACTCATGTTAGCTTTGCCTCCTTGAAGACCAAGTCAGAAGCTGAGATGAAGGCTATCGAGGATTGCAATGCTGAGATCAAGACACATCAAGAGAGCATAGCCAGATTGCAGTCTAAAATTCAAGCATTGGAAGAGAAGAAAGGAACGCTTTTAGGGTCTTTGACTCCTGTAGAAAAAATTAAGGACCAGATTGACCAAGAAGCCACCAATTGCCTTAAACACTTAGAAGAACTTGAACGCTGCAATGTCACTGTCGAAAAGCTAACCAAAGATGGAATTTCCTCAATAGGAAGATCTCCAAAGCTAAAGTTTTGTTCAATGACTTGAAATCAAAAGTCATTTTGTAATAATATAGATTCATTTTCCTGTCGTAATACTTTAACCATTTTGATAATGATTTACGCTTTGCTTGTAATTCTGACAATGCTCATATGGCAATCACAATTTCTTTTGAATGCCACATACTTACGCTTTCTTTATCTTTATTCCAGCGTTATTTTAACTTTTTGCAATGTTGGCTTATACTTTTTCAAGTATTTGCCATTTATACGCAAAATTCTTTCATCAGCGCCAATCTCTTCGACTTCATATGCGCCGTTTGAATAGACTTGTAAAATTTTGAATGGTCCTTCCCAACTTGCAGACCATTTACCAAGGACTCTATCTTTTCTATCCATAGGTAAGATAACTTTCCAAACTAAATCTCCCACGTCGAAAGTCTTCAATTTGACTCTTTTGTTATAGGCCTTAGCCACTCTTTCTTTTTGTCTTGTGAGCATATCTAATGCACTTAGCCTATCTTCATCTGAATCAACTAATTCATCTAACATCATATTCCAATAATGATCAGATGGGATTTCAAATTGTCTTTGAATCCTAGTTGATTGGAGACAAATCTCTGCTAGCAATATTGCATCATGCCCAAAAACAAGTTTAAAAGGAGTACTATTGATTGACTCTTTGGGAGATGTTCGACATGCGCATAAAATTTGGTTAAGTGTCCTATGCCAATTCTTGGGTTTTTCCCAACATGTTTTTTAATCAAACTAACAATAATTTTATTGGCTGCTTCAACTTGACCATTTGCCTGAGCATAATATGGTGTCGAACTTAACAATTTATAACCATTTTTTGCAGCAAATTCGACCATTTTCTGACCAATAAAAACTGAACCTTGATCTGTGGTGATAGTTTCAGGCACACCAAATCTATATAATATATGGTCTTGAATAAAATTAATCTTTGCTTCTTGATTAACATTGTTTAAAGGAACAGCTTCCACCCATTTAGTGAAATAATCTATTCCTACTAATATGAAACGATGGCCTTTCGACGAATTTGGTTTAATTTCACCAATTATATCCAAAGCCCATCCCCTGAATGGCCAAGGTTTTACAATAGAATGCAATTCATTTGCAGGTACATGTTGTATTCCTGCATGCTTTTGACATTCTTGGCATCCTTTGGCAAACTCTATGCAGTCTTTTAACATAGTCGGCCAATAGACACCTTGTCGAAATAAGAGCCATTTCATTTTATGGCCTACTTGGTGAGCTCCACAAGTTCCACTGTGAGTATTAGATATTGCCAAGTATGCCTCATTTTCACTAAGACACTTGAGTAAAACTCCTTCAGGGGTTTTCTTAAACAACTCATTGCCCATGATCACATAACTTAATGCTCTATACTTGGTTTTTCTATCAGTTATCCCTGTTGGATTTTCCAAGTAGTTAACAATTTGTCTTCGCCAATCATCATTTGACATACTGTCAATGGCTAAAACTTCAAACACATTATCACAATAACCTTTGTCGGAAACTTCATCATTAAAATTTTCAATAAAATTTTCACTTTCACTTGGAGGTAATTGACTTAAGACTAAAGAGTAGTTCTCTGCCTCCTCCAGTTTTTTCCTTGACAAGGTTTCTTGTGTCATTGCTGTCGAAATTAACTTGTTTTTAATTTCGATTAGCTTTGTTAATTTTTCTTTAGAAACTTTATAACCAGAAGCTATTTGTGCCAGATCATTGGCCTCTTGATTTGCAATACGAGGCACATGTTGATTATCAACGCTGTCGAATTGTTTCAATAAAGTACTGGCAGCAATAGAGTAAGTAATCAAATTTTCCTTAATGCACTTGTATTCTTTCGTTAATTGTTTGATTACTAATTCAGAATCACCTCTAATTTCGACCTGTTTTGCCCCCAAGCTTAACAGAATTTCAAGTCCTGCTACTAAGGCTTCATATTCAGCCTCATTATTGGAGCAACTTTCTTTAATTTTATAATTGTATTTAGTTGGAATCCCTTTAGGTGAAATGATTAACATCCCAACACCAGACCCATTTTTATGGCTGGAGCCATCGAAGTACAATTTCCAAGGTCGAAGGTGCACAAAGTTAATTTCTGATTCAACTATTGAATGATCAGCAATGAAATCCGCAACGACTTGACCTTTGATAGCCTTTAAAGGTTGGAATGTTAATGAATACTCAGATAAAGCTAAAGCCCATTTGCCTATTCTACTATGTAGGATTGGTTTCGACAGCATATGTTTAATAATATCAAAGTGGGAATAAACATACACATCAACAGGCTTAATATATTGCTTTAACTTAGTACAAGAGAAATACAAGCATAAACACAATTTTTCAATAGGGTGATATCTAGTTTCAGAATCATTTAAAACCCTACTGAGGTAATATATGGCCCTTTCTACACCATTTTCATCCTCTTGTGCTAACATGCTACCTATTGACAATTCTGATGTTGTTATATACAATTTCATTGTCTTATTTCTAATTGGAGGCAATAAAATAGGAGGGTTCATCAGATATGTCTTGATCTCGTCGAAAGCTACTTGATGTTCGACATCCCACTTGAAAACATCATCCTTCTTCAGTCGAAGTAATGGCGAGAATATTTGAGTCTTGCCACTTAGATTTGATATAAATCTTCTAAGGAAATTGACCTTTCCTAATAATGACTGTAATTCTTTCTTTGTTGAAGGAGGTTGTGTTTCCATGATAGCTTTCGTCTTGTTTTGATTTATTTCAATGCCTTTTTTGTGCACAACAAAGCCCAAGAAATCACCTGCACTTACACAAAAGGCACATTTGAGTGGATTCATTTTCAATCCATATTTTCTCATTCTTTCGAATGATAGTCGTAGATGATCTAAATGACCATTTTCTGATGAAGACTTAACAACTATGTCATCTATATAGACTTGCATAAAATTTTCTATAAAATCATGGAACATAGTGTTCATAGCTATTTGATATGTAGCACCAGTATTTTTTAAACCAAATGGCATCGCTACCCATTCATAAACACCTAATGCCCCTGGGCATCGAAATGCAGTTTTTGAAATGTCTTCTTCAGCAATAAAAATTTGGTTATAACCAGAATATCCATCAAGCATGCTTAAATATTCATAACCAGCCGCTGAATCAACCAACATTTCTGCCACAGGCATTGGGTATTGATCTTTGGGAGTAGCATTATTTAGATCTCTAAAATCTATGCAAACTCTAAGTGTACCATTTTTCTTAATTACAGGAACTATATTAGCAAGCCAATCAACATACCTGGCAGTTCTGATGAACTTGCTTTTCAATAGCCTTTCGATTTCCGCTTTGATCTTCGACATGATTTTTGGTGCAAATCTTCTTGGTGTTTGCTTCACAGGCTTCTTCTCTGGTCGAATAGGTAATTTCAACTCAACCACCTCTCTTTTCAGTCCTGGCATCTCATTGTAATCCCAAGCGAAGCAATCTTTGTATTCCTTTAGCAATTTGACAATCTGCACTCTGAAATCTTTGTTGATCTTTGTACTAATATATGTTGGTCTTCTTGTTGAACCATCTCCCAAATCAATTTCTTCTAAGGGATCTTGTGCCTGTATTTTCTTGGTCGAACCCATTGGATCTTTCTCAAATCCTAATGGTTCATCATCATAGACACCATCAAGTCTGTGTTTCGACCATGATTTCTTTGTTATTATCTTCTGTGGCTAAAGCAACCATTTGATCTAACTCAGCTTCTAGAATAGCTTTTTCTTTGCTTTCGGCCACATAGGCCGTAATTCTTTCCCATGCATTGGGCTTTATAATCATTTCAAAGTCTATCCCAGCCAGTAGGCTTAACAAATCCTCTTGGTCTATTCTCCTCATCAATGATTTCCCTTTCCCAAACGAAACCATAATTTGGGTGAAGACTAACAGAGGAGAAGACATTGTCTTGCTCAATGAACCCAGCATTGGAAGAAGAGCATGGAGAGATATTTGCCAATTGCTTGTCGAATGTCTTCTTGGTGATCGTATTCACTTCAGCCTTAAAATAACTTTGGTCACCTTCAATGTTTTCAACCAACCCATCTTCTCTCCAAATAATGAGCCTTTGGTGCACAGTCGAAGGGATTGCCCCCACTCCATGTATCCATTCTCTTCCAAGCAGCAAGTTGTAGTTTGCCTTGGAGGGTACTACCAAAAACAAAGTTGGCCTTTTGACACTACTTACTGCTAATTCGACTTCAATGGCCCCAAGTGAATGGCCAGTTTTGCTTTCATAATTAGTGAGAACCACATTATGTGGCCTCAAATCAGTGTCACATTTGCCAATTCTTCTTAGCAAATGTTGAGGCATCAAATTCATAGCAGCACCACCATCAACAAGGACCTTGTTGATTCCCACATTGTTGACCTTGGCTTGAATGAACCGTGGCTTGAGGTGATTCATCATGCCACAATCTGGCCTTTCAAAGACAGCATGTTGCTCTTCGATGCAGCCATTCTTCCACACATAGTAGCATATGGGTTTATATGTAGTTTCCTCGTCGAAATCTTCTTCGACATCATTAACCTCAGAAACCACATCATACTCAATTGGTAAAATTGAGATGACCCCACATAGCACGTCAAACTCTGACCCAGAATCAGCAAAGGAAGAATCTAACTCCTCTTCTAAATTAAGGTCTTCTTTTTTGAAGCCTTTCTTAATTTCAGAAAGAGGAGGGAAAATTCTCTCAGTGGCTGGTTTCCTAACCGCTTCAGTCGAAGTTAAGATTACCTCTTTAGCCTTCCCTTTGTTTGAGGTTTTTGCTTTACCTGTAGCAATAGCATCAGCCTTCTTTTGGCGTTGAAACCTTCGCCATTGAGTTCTTGTCATAGGATTCTTCCCTTTGTAGTTGTTACTATAGGCATACTTCTTGATTTCAATTGCCTTGTTCTGGTTAACACCACTTGTGTTACCTTCGACCAGCTTAGGTGGTCTAACTCGATGGATAGCATTGTCCCTCGTGTGGTATATGGCTTTGCTTCTCCCACCAGAATGTATCCACTTTTCGACAGGAGTACCCGAAGGAGGAACATAAGTACTCAGCTTTCCTCTTCCAGGAGTTTTGGTCGAAGTAACCATGTAGGGAATTCTCCTATCAGCAAAATCAAACTTGGGCCTTTTATCCACCCATTTACCTTTGTGCTTCATTTGAGGCTTGAACTCTTCCAATTCTTTAGCAGCCTCCTTGTCAAAAACAGCACTGCACCTTGGGCACAACATCACTTCTGAGTTGCTTAGCTTGCAACGATTGAGGAAATCAACCAATTCCTCTTCAGCTTTTGGGTACACTGCTTTCACTTTGTCATCTTCTTGGCCTTCAGTGACCATTTCGACATCCATCTTTGAACTTATGGTAGTTCTCTTCATATTAGCCTTACCAGGCACAATTTCAGAGGCTTCGACCATGTTGATGCTCACCTCAATATACATTGCCTCAGCATCAGGCAAAGGATCAGCGTCAATCTTCATTGGTGCCCTTGGTTTATCACCAAATTTCAGCCTTCCTTCATTGAGTGCCTTTTGCACCAAATCCCTGAAAAGAACACAACGAGAAGTATTATGACCCAAAAAATTATGGTATTTGCAAAAACCTCTTTTTTGCTTTTGTTCTAATGGTGGTGTTTTTAGTCCCTTAGGAACCAAAATTTGACCATCCTTAACTAACAAGTCAAATATTTCGTCGCATTTAGTAACATCAAAAGTATATGTTTTTGCAACGAATTTGTCGTTTTTAGGTTCGACAGGATTTTTACCATTTGAAGGTTTTAGCAATTTACAAGTATATGGAGGTCCAGGTTTTAACTCAGCAACATTGACCTCTTCTTTGACCTCCTCATAGGAAATGTCGAATTCTTGTTCTTCATCTTTAATTTCGACATAGGCAACTTTGTCTTTTTTTATTATGAAACCTATTAGTTCTAGATTTCTCAGCTTTCAAACTTTCGACTTGCCTAACTCTATCAGCCATTGAGCCATATCTCTCAAATGTTGAGTGTCTAGCTTTTTCTGATGGAATAATCTAAGCCACCAGCAGCCATTTCGACTAGCTCATGTTCAGGCACTTGAGTGAAGCACCTTGCTTTGAGAAGTCTAAACCTGTTGAGATAATCATCCACAGATTCAGCCACTTTGCGTCGAACACTGGCCAATTCTTTGAGACTAATTTTACATTGTCCCATGTAGAATTGCTCATGGAAAGCTTTCTCTAATTGGTTCCAATTAAACATGGAATGTGGGGGTAAAGTAGTGAACCAAGTGAAAGCATTCTTTGTTAGAGAACTAGGGAAGAATTTCATCCTTAAATTCTCATTGTGGGCTAAATCTCCAGCCTCAGTTAAATAACGAGCAATATGTTCGACAGTGGATTCACTGGTTTCCCTAGCAAATTTAGTGAACTTAGGGATTTTCCAACCCCTTGGCAATTCACTTTGTAAAACATATTCAGACAAAGGAGAAACAAAATTTGGCCTATGCATACCTAAGTTAAGGCAATTTTGGCCTAAAATTGTTTCGACAAGATTAGCTATGTTATTTTGTGCTCCGAAATTATTTTGTTGTACTTGTCTGACTACTTCGTCAACGTTTTGATTTCTATTTACCAACACTACATCAGGTGCATTTTCGACCAACCTTGTATGGGTTGTTCGACAACTTGTGTTTTCCCCTGATTTCTAGGCAATTCAATGTTAGACCTTTCTAAAGGGATTTCGACAGGCCTCACCGGTTGGGCTTGGGGCATTGGCTGATTTTGTACTCTGAGGGTACCAAAGAAATCAGCAATTCGACCCATTTGAGTTGCCAATGCTTGGTAACTAATATTGGTGTCACGTATCAAAGGATTGAACACTGTACCAATTTGCTGGGTTAACATATTAACCATATCATGATTAGCATCATCTATTTGTTGCCTCAAAGCCAACAAAGATGCTGTGGTTAATGAGGGTTGGGCATTTCGACCATAAATGCCCTCTGGGGAAGTATGCACATTATCTGCATATGTTGATGAGTTCGCTTGTAAACCTACCATCATGGCAGTTGGCATGCCATAAGGGAAATTTCGACCAACCATGGGCATGCTAAATGGCATGTGCCCACTAATCATATAAGGGCTAGACATTCCCATCGTTTGTGGCATAGATACCATTTCAATAGGCTGTGTGGTCACTGTGGTGGCCATTGTTGATAAAGTGTTAGGCACAGACGATATCACAGCAGCCATGCCTGTCAAAGGCAACGGAGCAGTTACTCCCATGGTGGTTACTGGATTAGCATCATTGGTAGACGCATTTTCAGGTCCACTTTGTGCATTTGAAAAACTTGCACTAAAACGTGTCATCTCTGACAGAGATTTACCACTTCTTAAGCGCATGCACAGTTAACTTCAAAGGATTATATTAAACTAATACTCTAATACTTGACACAAAGGTCCCACCGGGCTTGCCAATTTGTTTACCTGGGATTTTGGTAAACACCGCTAGTCTCCAATTTGGTTAACTTGCAGGATCAACCAGTGAATCCTAAGACCATTTGTGCTTAGAGTTTATAGTTTATTATAATGTTCTTGAATTGTCTCGCGTTTTAACCAGAAAAAGAGGAAAGAAATAACTGATTCCTTCGCGTGAAGTTGTCAGAGTACTTCAGAGAAGAAGAACATGAACGATAAAAACAAGTAAAACGAAAGAAAAACAAATTAAAATTGCATTAAAGTTAAAGGAAATGGTGCACAAATTCATACACTGTTTCTCTGACTCGTTTTTCTTTTGAATGTGGAAGTTAGAGCGTGAGAAGTAAAATATGAGTTTTTGTGACCTTTGTTTCTTCTCAGAAACTACTATTTATACTTAGTGGGAGGAGCAGAAACTGCCCTCAAAAACAGTTATAAAAATGTTGGTAACTGCTCCTCTTTTCGACCAACTGCTAGCTTTTCAGCTCATAACTACTTAGTCTTCTGTCTGTCGAAGCTTGTGTCCATTTTCCTCTTTCTTGTTTTTGTTTTTCTGGAAGCTTGTCAAATCTGCCCTGAACATGATCTTTGTCAAAATCCTCTGATCTATGTCAAAGTATAAGTCAAACCCTGTTGACTATTTTAAATGAAGCCTGTCGAAATTACAGGCTAACATACAGCTGGCCTAGGGATTTAAAGCTGCACCATACCCAAGGCGAGGATCGAACCCTCGACACTTGGTTAAGGGAGGATGAGCCCCAACCGCTCAACCAAAGGTTTAAATATGTTTTTAGTCATTGCAAATATACCAGTTTTTTAAATATGTTATTGCAAAATCAACTCGTTTTTAAAAATGGCCTTCTGTTAACTTTTCATCCAAAAAGATTGATGTGGCTAATGTGTCAACATTTATTTGGGCATTCGTGCCATGTGGCAATGACATGTCACGTCATCAGTCCATGTCACCACGTGGCGCTTACATGGCAAAGTGGGCCATAGTGTGTTACTACAAAAATTAAGATTTTTTTTGACAACGGAATTGAACCTACAACCTCCTTTGAGTAAGCAAATACCAAATACCACTAAACTACATCCATCCCTGTAAACATCAACCCAACTATTATTAATATATACTACATAAAACCACATTAATTTTAAAAAAAATCTGATCTTCATTCATCAATCTGAAAACGCAAATCTCCATTAATCAATCTGGAAACGCAAATCAAATCAAATCCCTTCAAATTTTGCAATCAAATCTCCACTCCTAAAACAAATACAAATCAAATCATATCCGAAAATAACAACCTAAGACTATGAACCCCAAATTTGAGATTTCAATTCCGAAAATAACAACCCCAGATTCTGTTTATGGAACAAGAGTTTTGTTTCCATGTATTTAATTTCGTTGTCTGGAACAAAAATTTCGTTCTCTTGAAGATGAAGATGAAGAATCGGTTGCTGGGTTTTTTAGAAAAAATACTTAGTTTTTAAGTAATATATAAACAGTTGGTATAATATTCACAAGAATATTGTGGCTTAATGGTAGTAACGAGTGGGTTTGACAAGGGGGCACAAGTTCAACAACCCTCCTTGCCAAACTTCATAATTCTTTTAATAAACAAGGTGTCCCACTTTTCCATTCCAACGCCATGTGGCAGCCAATCATTGGTTGTTGACGTGGCAAGCGTCAGTCCCATGTGGCAATAGCGACATGGACTGGTGTCGTGGCATGTTAATGCCACTGGTGACATGGGTTGCTGTCGTGGCATTTAAAACGATTTGATTTTGCAAGGGCATATTTAAAAGGAAAAAAATTGCAAGGACATGCATATTTAAAAACTGATATATTTGCAACGACTAAAAACATATTTAAACCTATTTTTTATTATTTAAAAAAGTAACCAATAAAATTACGATTTATTCTCTCAATGCCTAAAGAATTGTTACAATTTTTATCTACACGTATTGCCGTGCTGATACTTCTATTCTCTCACTCCAACCATTTTTCTGGATTTTTGATATGATAAGAGTTTTTTTCAGTCATATATTGATTCGACCTATGAGTCCAAACCTCATCTTTTCACGCGTGCTTCCATGATAAATGCATGTTAGCGCCCCAAGGCGCATGAAAGTGCCTATGAAGAGATAATGTGTGATCTTGACCTTTCGACATCATCGAGCCGAGCTTGGCCGTTAGACCAGCAAGGTGTGCATGGAGGTTTATAGCGATGTGTTCCTTGGCCTTTAGAGCGAATGTCATTTGGACTAAGCTAACCCAGTATGAAATGCAATCAACTCCGGCTACGGCTACTTAAAGATCTACCGTATCGCAATAGGAAATGCGGAAGACGGGCACGTCTTCCACTAGTATATCCTAAAGAATGAGCACCACACAATTTTTGAAGTACCGGAAACGACTCATTTAATAAATCGGATATGTGCAAAAGTTGAAAGCGGAATTATACATTTTACTTTAAAGGACACGTTCCAATATACACCAGTTTCAATTCTTACGGTAAGTGATGTCGCATTCCAAATAAAAAAGATACATAGGA
The DNA here is from genome assembly GCA_963573325.1 of Astragalus glycyphyllos. Classification (NCBI taxonomy): domain Eukaryota; kingdom Viridiplantae; phylum Streptophyta; class Magnoliopsida; order Fabales; family Fabaceae; genus Astragalus; species Astragalus glycyphyllos. Next base: position 41,109,705 of record OY754310.1, read on the forward strand.
TCGAAGAGTTTCTATGATGGATGATTTAAATCAAATGAAAATCAAGCCAAAATGCTCAAGGAAAGTTGTTATTGTTTGATCATTGCTTGGATCACAAAATGCTTGGTGATGAGCCCTATTTATAGTACTCTTGTAGGGCTTTACAATATAGAAGGATCTAGAAGCAGCATTTAACATTACAAGAAAACTCTAGAGATATGAGTACTCTAGCTCCTATGACTAGAAAGATCGAGAAAAATGTAGATTGCACTAGTGCTTAATTATGTCAAGTTTAATAGTGTGTCTGGAACCTTCCTTAATACTCCTTAGCATTCTTTATTTCTAGAAACTTTCATATTATTATTCGTCATTCTCCTCGAGTTGGAGGAGACTCGTCCTCGAGTCGAAACCTTCTTCATCCCTAAAGTATGATGAAAGATAAGCAACATTGAAGGTTGCAGACACTCCATAATCACCAAGTAGCTCAATTTTGTAGGCATTACCATTGATTTTTTTTTCCGTGATTCTAAAAGGACCAACAGCTTTAGGAGATAACTAGGCATTTGGTTTATTAGGGAAATCGTTCTATTTACAAGTGTATCCATACCAAGTCTCCGTTCTTAAATGTGTGCAGTCTGCGATGTTTGCCTAAGTATTATACCTTGAAATTTTCTTCTCAATTATGTCATTAACATTATCATGGAGCTTCTTGATTTCATTTTGTCCCTGCTCTGCATTTGCCCCGTATTGTTGAGTTATAGTTAAAGGGGTCATTTTAATGGCATGTTGGATGTCTCGCATTTAAGGCACTTCAGATGGAATTTCTGAGATAACATTTGAGAATTTAGCACGTAGCTGCTTGATTTCTTTTGGGATGATGGAATCTTCATTTGAATCGAGCAATTGAATAAATCTCGTTGCCACTTCTTCCTCTATTGTCACCTTGAGTGGCTTGTTTGTGACTAAAGAGTGAATTAATAATTTTTTGGGTACATAGGTGAATTAATAATTGTATTGGTTGTAAATAATAAAATTAATTGATGTAAATAATAATATTGTTTAGGTAATACAACATTCTTTAAATTTTCTAAGGTTGTAGCGGGTCTTTAAAAGTGTGGTAGGCGTCGAATGATTAGTTGGGTGTCCATGACAGTGTTCAAAATTCACGCAAAAATCACTTTGTCATTTATAGTGAGTTGCTATCAAGAAGAAAAACAAAAAATGTTAAATATATCATATGACTAGCTTTTGTGTGGTGCATTTGGGTAGTAAGAAACAACATTGTGTTTAGAGGTGGTGGTTTACCCAGAGACATATTTACTTAACAAAATCAAATGTCTCTCATGGCATTAGTTCAATTGTAAGTTTGGTAGTAGGGGTTGTAATATTTCTCGTTGGTGGGCTAATCCTTTTCTATGCTTGAAAAATTTGCTATTTTTATCGTTGTTTGAGTACCCTTCGTGCTCTCTTCAATATTATTTTTTGCTTATAAAAAAAGCTTAACACAATTGAGTTATTTTCTACATACTCATTATTATAATCGGTAGAAAAAAAACGATGTTTATACATACTATTAAATTTAATTGTTAAACTAGTTACACGTTGGTTAACGAAAATTTTGGCACACAATTCAGAAAGACTTTAATTCAATTATTTTCATTTACTTCTTTAATTAATTAATTATTAAAAAAAAATCTGAATTCACTAAGTTTTAATGAATTAACGGAATGGCAACAAAAAAGAAGTCAACATTAATCTGCTTAAGTCATAGCCTCATAGGTCTCGATTAAAAATAGAAAAGTTAGTGATGGGGTTATTTTTTTTATAACCATAAATGAACGGGCAATTTCAAAAATAAAAAAACTGTGAGTATTGGCTACTGTGTGTAATTTACCCGTTTACCTCACTTGGCCGAAGCATTTCCCTCTCATTTCCACTCTCATGATATTCCTTCACTTATCATGTGGAGAAAAGAAGAAAGTTCAACCTTGCTAATATCTTTTTGCTATTCAAGTTTTGGCCCCTAAAAATGATAGTAGTAGATGTTTTTCTATTCTTTATTGTTTAATGCAACATCTAATGTGTATTGATTGGGATCATGAGAGAAATGATCAAAGGTTTTCCCAAATTTTTGCTTCTCGAACTTAAGAATTTACTTTTAAGGCTTTTTTGTTATTTGATTTGTGTTTTTCTTACTATATTATTGAGACACATATGATGATTGAAGTTGGGATTTAAATAGGTTAAGTTTGTTAAAGAATGGACAAGGGACTATGGTGGATTTGGAAAGTGTGACTTGTTCTTCAGGATATAATTGAACTTGGACAAATATTTTGGAAATACAAATTGTTAAATGAGAAATATTTTAAAATGGTAGTGTTATGGTTAATTTTAGTGTTTTTATTTAAGTGTTGAAAATATAGTTGATTTGAAATTGTTTTTTAAATTAATTTCATTTTCATTTGCTTTTTCAGTATGTTTAACATAGGATTTCTCGCACCTGTTCTTAACGGAAAAGTGAAAGTTCCTATCACGTTTGTCAGAGTACATTGGTGGAGGTTTGAGAAGCATCAAACATTAAAAGTTGTCTTTCCTAAAGACAACATCCACATACTCCCATGGGTGAGAAATGAAGGTGACACACTCTTAGAAATTGAATCGATCATGTCTGTTTTGCATTTAAAAAATCGGGATCGTCTCTTGTTTTCGTACAACTATGTTGAGAGGCTCCAAAGACTTTTTCAACCACCCCACTCTTTACACAATACACGTGATCCAACAACTCCATAATGTGGTCCCCTACAATCAGGCACGTCTTTGCCTCAACCACCCCACTCTTCACGCAACACCTATGAATAGCCTTTGCGGAAGACAAAGTTGCTTTTCTCTCACATCACAATAACACATACTCCATTACTACTCTCTATAAAAGAAAGGAACCTTCAACATCAACAGATGGGGTTGGGATTCAAAAAAATAAGAGAACCGAGTTGAATCACATACCATTTCTCTTTGGTAGTGTTGTTTTCCTCTCCTATTTCCTTCTTAGTCACCCGGCCAAAGGTTGTCTCTCGACTTTTTTGTTCCTTACTGCTATCTGTGTTTGATTAAGGATTTCAAGTCTTTTTATGTTTTTTTCTAATATTATTTTTATTAGCAAAGAAATTAACGTGAAGAAGATGAATATATTAAGGTGGAAAGATGAGTGGAATACACATTAGTAGCACTTAAGAATGGTAACATTGAGGAAGGGGCAAAAAAGTCAGAGAACGGAAGAAGTTTTATCGTGTACCTGCATCAAATTCCGAGTCGTTTCCTAAATTTTGTTGGGATGGAAATTGTGGGTATTGCTGATGTCGACAAGGATGGAAATTGTGGGTATCTCTGTGTGGCCCGTGCACTAGGTAGGAATTTAGACTGTAAAAACGTTCGTAAGGTTGTGGTTCATACTGATTTGGTAGATGATTTTAAAACTAAATGGATGACGTCTGAATTTGGATTGATAGTATCTACAAAGTATCAGGTTCCTATTATAACGACAACGTGAGTTGTTTATTTTTTTGTTGTATGTCGGTAAAGCTGAATGAGAATTTTCTGATACCTTTTATCTCTAAAACCTTTTTAGAGAACAATTTCAATCCACGTTGGATAGATTATTTCTCTCAATTTTATGAAAATTGTTACAAAACTTTTCTTGTAGTTGATGAAGTCGATGCAGTAAATAATCTCGTATATGTGTGTGAAAATGTAGATGCCCAAGGTGAGAATGAAAAAGAATGCATTATGAGAAACAAATTGGGGGACGGAATATGTAAGTGACCATAGAGTGGTAGTTCGGGCCGGTCCTGAGATTTTGGAGGCCATGGGCGAGCAAACCAGCAAAAAGACACCATAATTATAAAACACAGAATTAAATGTCTAAATTTTAAAATACGAAAACTAAAAGTTTGGATTTTTGAAACACGAGACCAAAAATATACTTTAGTCTCAAGTTTATTAGTGCTATTATTATTATTAATTTTTTTTCGACGGAAACTAAATCAATTCATTTCAATAAAAAGAGTGTCATGAATACAGGTTGGAATGAAATCAAAATTATGGGAACAAGCATAAAGTATTGATGCTCTAGCAAGAGTATGAGCAACAACATTGGCTTGTCGCCGGACAAAACTAAACCTATAGTTTTGATGAATAGCTAACAAACGCTTGCAACTATCAATGATAGAGCCTACTTCCGTAGTCATGAGATGGTTTCCGTTGATTCCATTAACCACTGGATAACAATCCAACTCAATGGTCACTCGCTGGACTCCTAACTCATTAAGCCACCGAATAGCCTCAAACGCACCAGTTGCTTCCGCTTCCTGGGGGGTTGGAATTCCTTCAAAATTCATTGTTTTCGCAGCAACAAATTCGCCCTTGTCATTTCTAACACACATACCAAGACCGAACTTACCCTGTGATTCAAAGAGCGCCACATCAACGTTACATTTCAGCTCACCCATCGCCGGTTTTGACCACTTCACAAGCCCTCGAACTCGCTGAACAATAGACTCCGAAGCGCGAACAACTTTCCAATCATATAAAACATTCATTGCTATTCTGGTCGAAACAGCAACCTGTCTATCCACATGCTCCCAAACTCTTTCATTCCGTTTTTTCCATATGCACCAAAATTGCATTGTTGTGGCTTTGGCTTGGGTAGCATTTCCACAAGAAAGAAGTGCAAAGAACACATCACTAAAACCACCGGCTTGCAACTTTTCACACACCACACTCCAAAGACCCGCATGACGCCACACTTCTTCAGCTTTCTTACAGCCGAAAAAAACATGGTGCTCGTCCTCATCAAAAGCATCACACTACGGGAACGTTCTTGGACAAGGAACATGTCGCTTTTGGAGATTACATCTAGTGGGGAGGCATCCTCTAGCCACACGCCATAAAAGTAACTTGACTTTTTGTGGAATACGCAACCTCCAAATACTCAACCAATCACCTGCCCTCCTTAAGTGAGTGTTATTAATTATGTCTTCCATAGTCATGTAATAGGCCGACCGAACCGTGTAGGATCCGGTTTTACTCCTATTCCATATTAGCGCATCATCATCATTTGGACGTAGTAATGGCATGCGTTTAATGCACTGAGCATCCTCCATTGCGAAAACTTGGTCAATCAGATTATTATTCCAACACCCTCTGCTAGTATCAATAAGGTCCACAACACGAAGATCCTCCCTACCCGCAACCGTGGGCGTACTCACAAAGGGGTCAGCCCTACCCCGTAGCCAAGGATCCTTCTAAACATTAATACGGTGACCATTCCCAACTTTCCATCTAGCCCCATTCTCACTACTACTTGGGAAGAGTGGATACTACACCAAATATAACTGAGATTATGGCCCAAGCGAGCCCCCATAAAGTCCCCATTCGGGAAGTATTTAGCTTTGAAGACACGAGAAACAATAGTATCATGGTCGGTTGCAAGCTTCCAACCCTGCTTCCCTAGCATAGCCAGATTAAAGCCATGGAAATGACGAAAACCCATACCACCGTATTCCTTACGCACTGCTAGTCTTTCCCAACTTAGCCACTTGATACCTCCACTCGTGCCATTGTTCATACCCCACCAAAAGGAATTAATCATTCTCTCCAATTCCTCCCCAAAGACTTAGGGAGGAGAAAGGAGCTCACGCAATAAGCTGGGATTGACTGAGCAACTGACTTTACCAACACTTCTCTACCTGCTTTTGAAAGGTGCCTGCCTGACCAATTCTGAATTTTCTTCCAAGTCCGGTCCCTAAGATAAGAAAACAGCCTCTTCTTGCTTCTGCCTACCATGGATGGTAGCCCAAGGTATTTACCGGTCCCCAAGCACTCAGACACACCTAAGATATTGGCGAGAGAGTCTTTCATCTCCGGAGAGGTATTCCTGCTAAAGAAAACTTCTGATTTTTGAAAATTAATAGCTTGCCCCGAAGCCTGTTCATACACTGCAAGTAACTCTTTTAGGGCAGTGCATTCACTCTCAGTAGCTCTGCAAAAAAGAAAACAATCATCAGCAAAAAGGAGCTGTGTAAGGGTTGGTGCCCCCCCTACACACTTTGATGCCATGAATATCACCGGTAACCTCAGCTCGTTTCAATAAGGAAGTCAGCCCCTTTGCGCACAAGATAAACAAATACGGAGAAAGAGGGTCTCCTTGCCTGAGACCTCTACCAGGGGATACTAAGCCTGCCTTCTCACCATTCATCATAACCGAATAATTCACCGTCTCGACACACATGGATATCCAGCCAATCCAAGTCTCATTATTATTAACTGCCATAATAACATATGAAATAATTTGTTAGAGTATATCTATGTGGTAACCTTAATCAACTGTATTCAATCTTATTTTATTTTCTATAAATATCTAAAAAAAATATAAATTTAAATATTTTAATATACAAATATATATATATATATATTTAAAATTTTATTTTTTAAGTTAACTATTTATCATTGTTATTCAAAACTAATTTTTCTCAATAAAATAGAAAATAACATTTGATATACTTGCAATACACAAGTCACACACTAATTTTAATATAAAATAGAAGATAGTTAGAATAGAAGGAAAAGATATAGCAAGTTAATGAATGAGAAGAGGTGAGTGAATAATATCTTATAAGATAGAGTGGTTTTGTTATTATGTATGAGTATCACGTGACAATCATTTTTGCTATCAAGCTACACTATTGCGTTTTCCGTTTAAAAGTTGTTACTAGTTGTCAGTAAAAATGCAATTCTATTTGCAAACAAATATGCAATTCTAATGTGGTAGTTTTTAAAACAAAAACTAAATGAAGACACAAGGTATCAACCAAAAAAATGAAGACATAAGGTGACTTGTATAACATTTTAACTAACACGTAATCCATTAAGTTTTTTATTTTACTAGTCTATTAAAATATACTTTAATAAGTACTCATAAAAAATTACATTGATAAGTCAAAAACAATTTACCAGAATCTTATTATGGTATAAGAAACTCAACACTAAGCTGCATCTTCTTATTGAGTTTGTTGCTCTCTCACTGCCTTAGGACACGGTCAATCCTAAGATTTTGTTTATCCCGGATGTGATGCTCTTTGTAGTTATTTGAGTAATTTGAATAATATTCTCATTGCATTTTTGTTGAAAATCATTAATAATTCGTTCATAATTAACGTTTTAAGAATTATTTTTGTTGGAATTATTGACAACAATGAATATGAATTTAACTTAAATTGTACAAACTCAGAATTCCCAATTTACAAACCCTAAATTTGTGATAAACAAATTGAAACACAAGAACACACGATTTGTTCACCCAGTTCAGCACCAATTGGTACCTACGTCGGGGGGATCAAGCAATTGCTTGAATGCAATATATTGAATCAAAGAATCTGCGAATATACAGTGAATATGAACCCTACTGTATCCCCCTCACTTCCCTGTCCCCAAGATTCCCAGTGTTTACTCTCCACACAATCCAATCTCTTTACAGGACTTTCTTCGATTAAGTTTCATATGAGAAGCTTGAAGACTATATACAGTTACAAAGAAAAACAGAAAGATGTTAAGCGCACTTGAAACCAATTGATTGATTGTCTATCTTTAATTGTTTTTCTTCATTAAACATCAAACTCTTTTATTCAAAACTCCCTTTTTATTGTTTACTTTGGTTCTTGATTTTGGTAATTTCAGTATTTAGAGGTCCTTGTGAGACGACAAAGGTTAACTTCCTTGTACTATATTTTATATCTTGATTGTCTATCTTTAATTATTTTGGTTCTTGTTTTGTTTCCTTGCACTTGTAGGTTCTATCGGTTTCGGGTGATCTGGTCAGATTTTTCCGAAAATTGGTCAGTAAATTCGAAAAAAATCAAGGAGTTGGACTCCCTAAAAGGGAGCTAAGACTGAAAAATCCAAAATACCTTCGTTTTCTATTTTTAATTAATGTTTCGAATTTTTTATAGTTTCAAAAAAATACAACATTTTTTACATAATCTTATTTTGAATTTATTAGATTTTTAGTACTGTTTTTATAATTTTTCAATTAGATTCGATTCATTTTTTATTTTCTGCCTTAATTTTAGCATAACCTCTTTAAATCTGATTCTAATTCTGAATATGTTGACTATAACATGGATGCTCTTTATGAACCTTCACTAGAGGATCTCATTAAACAGATGGCTATTCAAAATCTCCATTTCCAACAAACAACGGATTCCACACTTATGAAATTGGAGATAATAGTTGGACAGTTAACCACTGTAGTTAATCAGATGCAAGCCCAGAGATCAAACCAACTGCCTGCCCAAGAAGTAGAAAATCCTAATGTCCCAAATACTCCCATTTTCAGTGCAACTACTCTTGTTGAAACTCTGATGGTGCCTGAAACAGTTGCAAAAAATGACAAAACTGCAAATTTTGGTGACACTAGTGAAAAATTTGGGATCTTTGATGCTAAGGAACACCCCATGGAAGAGCATTCCCTTTGTAAAATGGAATTTTTTTTATGGTTTGGTTGATTACACATGTTCTGATAATGCTTTTGTTTGTGCTGAGATTGAGAATAATTTGCAGGTTGATACACTTTTTATAGTTGATGTTGTGGATGTAGTTGTTGCTGCCATTGAACAACCACGTGTTGTAGAGCTCAAATCACTCCCTGAAAATTTTTCTGTGATTATTTCATCTAACCTTTTCTATGATTATTTCATCTAACCTTGAATCTAAACATGAAAAGCTGCCTCCAATTCTAAAGGAACACAGGAAAGGTATCGGATGGACCTTGGCAGACATTCCTAACAGTATGGAAGATTCAGCAACAAATCAATCCCTTAATTCTAGATGTGTGGAAGAAGAAGGAAGGACCTTCTTTGGCAAATATCAACCACCCACAAGCTTCAAGTTCTCCACCTTCAAGAGGGAGTTTTCTTTCCATATCCTTAAGTTATGCTTGTTTTTTACATTGAGGATAATGTGTGATTTAAGTGTGGGGGATGTCTTTTAGTATTTAAGTTTTTAATTTTTAACTATAAAAAAAGAATTTTTTTTGTTATTTTAGCATGTTTTTCTATGAGTTCTTAGTTTGTACAAGTTGTGAGTGATTTTACTACTCTAGGACCATAGGTGTTATGACAAGAGTTAATTGATTTCTTGTTGCCCAAGGTATATTAAGTTGGATATGAACACTAAATACTGCATCATCTGTGATAGTCATTGTCCCTGGTGAGAATTAAGCCTTTTAATGGATGGGCTACATTTATCCATTCTCTCCTTTCTTGTGTGTGACTCACTCATGTTTGTTAGTTACTCTAGAACTTGACTTGATTCTTGTTGAAGCACTTGTTCACATGCATGTTTGAAATGATCTAGGCAATTTTGTTCTTTCTTAGCTACTAGCCAAATAAGCCTACCGTGAATTTACCCCTTTGTGTAAGCCCCTTTGAGACTTTTTATCCCATTCTTTCTTTTATAGCTCATTACAAGCCTAAAAGTGCAAAACAATGTTATTACCCAATCTTAGAGGGTGAAGAAGCTTTGAATTGAAAATTGTCAAATCCATAACTGTGGGGGTGTCCAAATTGTTGCAATTGTGGTTCTCACTTGGGTTAGTTCTTGGGTTCTCAATAGAAATTTTGGCAAGTACATTTGTATAGAAAAATATTCCACAAAAAGAAAAAAAAAAGAAAGAAAGAAGAGTAAAAGTTGTGTGGAGAGAGTTATGTGGAGAAGTGTGTCAAAACAGATAAATTCGTCATACCTTGTTGAAGTTAGATCCTCTCATGCTCACTTTACATTTAATTTTTATTGCTTCTTTATCCTCTTTGATTCTTTATAGCATAGTTCCCCCTTAGGATTATCCCACCTTGACCTTTGCCCCATTACAACCCTTGTAAAGAACTTTTGATCTTATGTGCATGTGTTCTTAAGTGTGGATGTTAGAAGCTTGTCAAGCATATGGTAGTGCTAACTTTCATTGATGTGCTTATTATATATATGAGAGTAAACACAAGCCTAGACACTTGAGTGATTAAGCGCATTACTTATACATATCCTGTGATGACTCATCACTTATGATTCACTCTTTGGTGCTCTATCCTCTTCTTTGCCTTGATTGTAATTAAGTGTTATCTTTGATTTTCATTCTCCTTGAAGCCTAGGAAAAGTGTTTCTCTTATGACTTTGCATTCTTTGGGTTCATTGGAAACTCATGCACAGTTTTCGTGTCTTGTTTGGTGTGTTTTGCCCGGAGTGCAAAAGCCTAAGTGTGGGGGAATTTGATTAGTGTATTTTAGTGCACTATTTATAGCTTTTCACTTGGTGATTTTAATTGGGTTTTGTGCCTTATATTTAAGTCTTAGCGCGTTTCTAGACTTTGGGTCTTAATTGAGCATTATAGCAAATTATTGATTAATTCTTGTTTTTATTGCATATTGAACCCTGTCTACTCTTCAGGCTATAACATTGGCTGTGCTTATCCGATTGAGGCGTGCGAGTATGATTTGCAAAGCTAAGGAACAGAGCTACAATTCTTATGTTGAGCTCGAAACCCAAAACAGAAGTTTGGAAGGTCAAAACTGCAAAATACTGAAGCAGTAATGTGTAAAACGGGTTTTGCACCGAATATTAGTTTGTTATCAGGCTTCTATCTAGTAGCCCAGTTAGTCGATTAGGGTTTTCGTTTCTGTCCTAGTTAAATACACTATTAAAATTCGTTTTGGCTCTGTTACGCATTAAGATACAATTTTGAGGATTTGGTAGCTTAACCTCCATGGAAGCTTAAAGCCCTAGATCAATCTATTTGTGAAGAGTGTTGCTGTAAGGATTTTGAGGTTCGATGCTTAATATTCATTTCTTTTTTATGGTATTAATTCTTTCTCTATCAGTTTCATCTCCGTAATTGTTGCTGCAAATTCGGTTTGTGTTTTGCTTAATTACTCAAACTCTGTGATTTGCTTATGTGACTCGTTTTATGATTCAGTTTTGCTTAATCACTTAATCATGATTCTGTTTTGCAACTTTAATTATTCGAACTATTTTATCGCTTGTTCAATCTAGTTTGGATAGGAATTGATAGAGTCTATGACGCTTGTATATAGGATTGATAGAATTCAGTTATGATGTTAATTGTGTTATTGGCGCTTGTTCACTATCGCGATTGATTGAACACACTGTTTTGAGGCCTGCTTTAAAAGTGTGAATTCGTTTAAACTGACTGACGCTTGTTCACTTAGTTTATGATCAATCAAGAATTATCAAACCTTGCAAGAATCTTTATTTTAGAACAGATGAGAAATCCAAGAAGCGCACTTGAAACCAATTGATTGATTGTCTATCTTTAATTGTTTTTCTTCATTAAACACCAAACTCTTTTATTCAAAACTCCCTTTTTTATTGTTTATTTTGGTTCTTGATTTTGGTAATTTCAGTATTTAGAGGTCCTTGTGAGACGACCAAGGTTAACTTCCTTGTACTATATTTTATATCTTTATAATTATTTTGACCCGCATACGACCGCTGATCAACCATCAAACTATCCCCAGGTTCTGTTTCTCTTTAGTTGCCTTTCTTGGACAATTCTTTTGACAATAGTGCACTTTGCACTTCTTCTAAACTTAGAGATTCTCTTCTAGATAAAGACTTGATTAAGAGCAATGCTTGATCTTCATTATCTATCTTAATATCTATGTTCTCAAGATCCAAAATTAGTCTATTAAACTCATCGATATGGTCACTAATTGATGTTTCAGAACCCATTTTGAAGGTGTAGAGTTTTTGTTTAAGGTAAAGCCTATTTGCGAGGGTTTTTTGTCATGTATAAACTTTCTATTCTCAACCATATCGCAGCAGCAGTTTGTTCTTTTGAGATTTAACGAAGTACCTTATCTCCCAATCATACGATGATTGCGCTGTGAGCTTTGTTCACGATGTCTTTCTTTTCTTTCTCGATCAGGGTTTCTGGTAACTTGGTTTCCCCTTCGAGAGCTTCTTCGAGGCCTTGTTGAACCAGAATCACCCTCATCTTCATTTGCCAGAGTCCAAAATCATTCTTGTCGTTGAATCATTCTATGTTGAAATTCGTCATCTCCATTGATTCAATCCTATCCCAACGATGCTCTTGATACCAGTTGTTGGAATTATTGACAACAACGAATATGAATTTAACCTAAATTGTACAAACTCAAATTCCCATTTTACGAACCCTAAATTTGCGATAAACGAATTGAAATGCAAGAACACACGATTTGTTCACCCAGTTCAGCACCAATTGGTACCTACGTCTAGGGGATCAAGCAATCGCTTGAATCCAGTATATTGAATCAAAGAATCTGTGAATATACAGTGAATATGAACCCTACTGTATCCCCCTCACTTCCATGTCCCCAAGATTCCCAGCGTTTACTCTCCACACAACCTAGTCTCTTTACAGGACTTTCTTCGATTAAGTTTCATATGAGAAGCTTGAAGACTATATACAATTACAAAGAAAAACAGAAAGATGTGAAGCCAACTAACAGTAAAACAGAAAAACTGACTTAACCAAAACTGATATTCCTCTTTGCTTGTTGCCACACGTGCTTCATTCCCACATGCAAACATGAGTGAGACTAAAGTGGCATTGATGACTTAGCCACATCACTATACACATTCACATGTAGACCACGGGTATGCCACATCAACAATTTTCAACAGAAACTAACGTGAGACTACTTAATCTAATTTGCGACAATATATGTAGCAAATAAGTTTTTAACATTTTCAATTTAGAAAAATATTTTTTTGTAACGGGAATCGTTAATATTATGCTATATATCTACACCTATTAGGAAACAATTAACTATCTTTAAAGAATTCAATATTATAAAACTTGATTTTGTTTCAGTTGTTAAATTCTCTCTCTAATGATTTTCTATTCTTCAAATATATAATTATAACTGTAATAACTTAACTACTTTAATATATGTATATATATACTACTAAGTAAAAGAATTTTTGGTGCCCTTAACAAAATGGGCCCTGGGCGGTTGCGCTTATCGCCCATGCTCAGGGCCACCTTGGATGTAGTAAATGATCCAATTGGTGAGGATGTAGATGGCCAATGTGAGATTGAAGAGAATGAAATCCAACTAATGAGGAGAGAGATGTAGATGGCCAAGGTGAGAATGAAGAGAACGAAAATCCAGCTAATTAGGAGAGAGCACCACGAAAGCCGAAGAAGAAGCAGTAGCGGAAGAAACAATTGATTGGAGTCAGATTATCTTAAGACGACCAGGAAGAAAAAAAACCAACAAACTATTCTAAGCTAGATTGCGGTGTTTCACAGAGAAGGAAAGGTGAAAAAGAAGAAGACAGCATAAAAAAGAAATTTGAAGCATCCATCTATGAATGATGTTGTGGCTAATGACTCGCGGGTTGGCACTGAGGGTTCACCTCGAGAGGAGGAGGAAGAGCGATCGTTTAACAATTATGTTGGGGCTAATGACATGCTGATTGGCAATTCAGACGACTCTAAGACCGAGACTGAGAAGGAGGCGGTAAATCAAGTAATTAAGCAATTGTGTCAAATTTTCAAGATGAGAGATGAAAATACTGACAGCGAGACTACGTCTATGACAACTATTGAAATATAAGTTAGTTTAACTTACTCTAGTTAGTCTACTATTTAACTTAACTCATGTACCGTTAGTAGTTAGAGTTAGTTCTTATCTTTTTCTGTTTTACTCTGTAACTGTTTCTCATCTAGATATATAGTTCAGTTATCTCTCTTGTACAATTCAGTTAGAATCAATGAGAATGAGAAATTCAGTTTCGCCATTTGTGCAAACTCTAATATGGTATCAGTAAAAATTCGCATCTCCGTTTTTTGAAGCTCGTGTTCTTCTTCTCGCTTGCTTCTTCCATGGATTCCGCATTTCTTCTCTGATCTTCTAGCATCTTCGATTCGTTGATTTACTCTTCGAATCGTTGATTCCACCTTTCGAAATCGTTCTTGTTTTTTCGTTGTTTCTCCGTCGAAATTGATCGATTCAATCTTTCTGATTCATCAATGGAAAAGCTATCTAATCCTTATTACCTTCATCATTATGATAATCCAGGCCTTGTTCTTGTCATGAAACCTCTCGATGACAACAACTACCACACTTGGCGCAGAGCGATGGAGTTCGCTCTCTCTGGAAAGAATAAGTTAGGTTTTGCTGATGACACTATCAAAGAACCTGCTACTTTCAATTCGAAGCATGCTCTTTGGCGCCGCAATAATCACATCGTAGCATCATGGATCCTCAATTCAATTACCCCAAAAAATTTTGCTAGTGTGATCTTCTCAAATTCTGCAGCTTCGATTTGGAACGATCTTCAATCTCGTTTTCAGCAAGACAATGGTGCTCACATCTTTCAGCTTCAATGTTCCATGCTCACCTGCACTCAAGGTACTCTTTCGTTTAACGCCTGTTACACGAAATTTAAAGCCATTTGGGAAGAACTTGGTGAACACAAGCCAATTCACACTTGTACTTGTGGTGGAGTTGAACCTCTCATCAAACACCACCAGAGACAATATTTGATGTGGTTTCTTATGGGATTGAGTGAATCCTACCCTCACGCTCGTGGCCAAATACTGATGATGTCTCCTATTCCTCCAATTAATCAAGTCTTATCTCTGTTAACTCAAGATGAAACTCAGAAGAAATTGGTAACATCACTGCTCTATCCCCTGCTGATGCACCTCCTGTATTGCACTTCCTTTCGTGCAAACTAAGAAACCTAGGAATGGAAAGAAGGAGAGACCTCTATGTGCTCATTGTGGTCTTCTTGGACACACGAAAGACAAATGTTACAAGCTCCATGGCTATTCACCAGGCTACACACCTTTGTCCAAGAAAGGGAAACCTCAGAATGTCCTTGCAGCAGTAGCCAATCAGGTCATAGACTCTGCATCCACTGAAGCACCCTCAGATACATCTGCCATGACTTCTTCTCAATGCTTACAACTCATCAATTTCCTTCAGGCTCATATGGCATAGTCTTCAGTTTCAGATTCTGGTGAGTCTCTATCTTTTCCATTAGGTGTCAGTTTAAATGTCCTCAATGCCATTTTTTATGACAAACTGTTTACTTGCATTATAGATCCAAGTGCCACTATGATAAGAAAAATTATTTCTTAACTATGGTAGATGATTGCACTAGGTATGCTTGGGTTCACATGTTGACACACAAATCTGAGGCTCTTGTCAAAATTAAACAGTTTTTTTTACCTTCATTAAAACCCAATTTGGGAAAGACATTAAAGGAATAATGACTGGCAATGCAAAAGAGCTTGCATTAGTTGATTTTTTGCAGGAAAAGGGCACAACTCATCAGCTTTCTTGTCCCTACAGACCTGAGCAAAACTCAGTTGTGGAGAGAAAACATCAGCATCTGCTGAATGTTGCCAGGGCTCAGTTTTTTCAATCAAAAGTCCCTATCTCCTTTTGGGGAGAATGCATAGCCACAGCAACATATCTCATCAACAGACTGCCCACGCCTGTGCTAGATAACACCTCACCTTTTGAGAAACTCTACCTCACACTACCTAACTACAATGAATTAAAATCATTTGGCTGTTTGTGTTATGCTGCTACCAATCCCCAATTTGGATACAAATTTAGTCCTCGAGAATCTCCTTGTGTGTTTCTAGGTTACCCTACTGGTTGCAGAGGTTTTAGACTATATGACACTGTCACTAAAAAGTTCCTGATTTCAAGAGCATATTTTTCCATTTCACCCCTCACCTACATCCACCCCTATACTTGATCCACCAGTAGAATTTATCCTTCCTTGTCCATTGCCAGACATCCCTGAACAACCAACACAACCAAACTTACCACCTGTCCATGTGCCACCAGAAATCCCTAGACCCCCCACACCACCTGTCCTTGACTCAACAGAACCTTCATCTGTTGAGCAAGATACACCACCTGAAATTCTTCAAGTGCCACCCACTGCACCTGCCATCCCTCTTGTTAACCCTAGGAGATCAACCAGGCCTACAAACCCTCCTGGGTACCTAAACGACTATTCTACACAAGTGACTTATCCTATCCAAAATCATTTGACTTATGGTAACCTCAACACTCCTTACAAAACATTCATCATGCAAGTGACTCACATCTATGAACCACAATTCTATCATGATTCAATCAAATTCCCTCATTGGCAAGAAGAACTCACTACTTTTGAATCCAATAACACTTGGACATTACAGTTCCTTCCCCCTGACAAAAAGGCTATTGGGTGTAGATGGATATACAAAGTCAAATATAAGTCTGATGGCTCCCTAGACAGATACAAGGCACGTTTAGTTGCACAAGGCTACACACAACAAGCTGGTATAGACTTCATGGATACATTTTCTCCTGTTGCAAAGTTGTCCATTGTTAGAATCCTCTTGGTTGTAGCTGCTCAGTGCTCTTGGAATCTCTTACAATTGGATGTCAACAATGTCTTCTTGAATGGAAGCTTAGATGAAGAAGTATACATGCAACTCCCTCGAGGGCATCCCTAAAAGGGGGAGAACCAAGTATGCAGGCTTACTAAATCCCTCTATGGATTGAGGCAAGCTTCAAGACAATGGTTCAATACCTTCTCCAAGGTTCTCACTGAGAATGGCTTCCGAAAATCATAGGCAGATCATTCCTTGTTCACTAAAGGTACAGGCTCCTCTATTATCATGCTCCTTGTCTATATGGTTGACATAGTGCTAGCTGGATCAAGCTTTTGTCTCTGTTGCATCAAGCACAATCATTGCTCTAGCAACATTTCAAACTGAAAGTTCTGGGCAAATTGAACTATTTTTTGGGCCTTGAGATTGCATACTCACCCAAAGGCATCCACCTCTGTCAGCATAAATATATATTCCAGTTACTGCAAGACACAGGTTTCTTGGCATCCAAACCAATCTCATATCCTATGGATCCAAATTTACATTTAAATGATATTGATGGCACTCCCGTTGCAGATCCTTCAAAGTACAGAAGGCTAATTGGAAGATTAATGTACTTAACCATTTCAACGCCTGCCATTAGCTTCTCAGTCAATAAACCAAGCCAATATATGTCAAATCCCAGATCACCTCATCTGGCAGCAATTCATCACCTGTTACAGTATCTGAAATCTTCACCTGGAAAGGGCATTTTATTCTCTGCTACACCTTCTCTCAAGATCTCTGCTTATGTAGATGCGGATTAGGGAAGCTGCCTATCAACTAGACGGTCTACCAGTGGCTATTGTGTCTTCCTAGGGGACTCTCTCATCACTTGGAGCTCCAAGAAGCAACTCACAGTAGCACGTTCATCAGCAGAAGCAGAATTTAGGGCCCTTGCTGCTCTCACTTCAGAACTTTTGTGGCTAAAACAAATTCCTCAAGCATTTGAGGTATCCATGGACTGTTCCAAAGTGTTTTGTGCTAGTCTCTCAGTGGTGCAGCTTTCTAGCTGTACAATTACTCATGCCAAGTCCAAACACATTGACATCGATTGTCATTTTATTAGAGAACATGTTACCTCTGGTTTTCTGAAACTGATTCATGTTCCCTCAAGACATCAGTTGGCTGATCCTCTCACCAAAGCAATTCACAAGCAACAATTTTTGTCTCTCATCTCCAAGTTGGGTTTGTATGATATATACCATCCAACTTGAGAGGGAGTGTTGAAATATAAGTTAGTTTAACTTACTCTAGTTAGTCTACTATTTAACTTAACTCATGTACAGTTAGTAGTTAGAGTTAGTTTTCAACTTTTTTTGTTTTTTTCTGTAACTGTTTCTCATCCAGATATATAGTTCAGTTATCTCTCTTGTACAATTCAGTTGGAATCGATGAGAATGAGAAATTCAGTTTCACCATTTGTGCAAACTCTAATAACAATAACAACTTTAGAAACAACAAAGAAAGAGAGACTTCGAAGAGGAAGAAAATAACGAAAGTGATCAAGACCTAAGAACTGTGTAGTAAGGCAACCTAGCTTCTGCCACCTCTTGCACTGTTCTAACAACTCCAACCACGTTCCAACAACTCCGGCCAGGTAATACAATTTGTTTTGTTTCTTTATTCTTGTCTTTTCCTATTCCTCTCCTTCCTTTTAATTATTTTCCTCCTCTGTTTCTTTTTTTTTTCTTCGACTATACTTGTATGACAAATAAAATGAGCTGAATTAGTTTTATTCCTGATTTCTATTTGGACCATTAATAGGAGTATGTTATCTTGTGTTCATGATTTGGTTGTAGTTCTGTACATAGGCCACCAAATTTTTTGGCATCCTTCTGAACTGCTTCAAGCTAACAAGGTTTGATTTTAAGGAGCTAATTGATGGGTTTATTTGAAATTTATGAATTCCATTCAATAGTTCATGTTTTTTTTCAAGTTATCATTTATTTTCTTAAGCTAAATTTTTTTATGGTGTCGTTGGATTACTTTTTCTGTATTTGTAAATTATAATAGCTTATAATAATCAGAAACAAGCTTTCAAACCCAATTGCACTCTTGTGATCATTGACTTCCTATTTCGACATGCATATAAAATCACAATGCAAAAGTTGTTTTTTTAGGAGCCATATGTTTGGTTCATGAATTCCAAATTTTATATGCCTTTAACAGTGTTTTACAATGGACTTAGAATTTGAAGGATTTGGAGAACATCTATTGCAATTGTACATTTTAGAAAGTAACAAGTGAATTTCTTTTGCCCTCGTTTTCTAATTCTTGGGGGTGCTCAGTGAAACCTTAATAATTGTTTGTTTTGATTCATATTGCAGATACTCACTCCGAAGAAGCTTGAGAAGAGGAGATTGCTCTGATACACAAAGCAAATCAAATGGCTATATACTAGAACCACACCCTTCACAAAATTGCAATCAAAACAATTGTAAACTCATCCTATTAGTGTGGCAATTCAAAATTAAGCAATGCAGTTTTCCCTATATATTATGCACCCACATTTAAAAACAAGGCCAAGGACATAAAGCTTCACCAAAACCAGAATCCAAAAAAAAACATGCATAATGAATACATCATATATATACACTCCAATTCTTTTAGAAAAGAATTTACACTTAATCCAAAGAATCCCAAAACCCAATCTTTTTGCATAAAAGATTCCCAAAAGATCCTAAACTTAAGGACGAATCCCATCAAAGGATTACACCTAATGAACTATAAGGGTTTAAGGCCGAGATACACCAATATGACAGTTAATATATCTATTCTTGGGAGAAATTAGTTCCACGGGAGACACACTTAATGAAACAAGACTTCTATAACATACAATCTGTGTATTTTAGCATATAGGGCTTTTACTAGACACGAGAGCATCACAAAGGAGGTTATGGCTACTACTTGCTATTTCTAGGTAAAACATTCACAATCTGTGTATCCAACGAGTATTTCCTCCGTCTTCTATTCGTATTCGTATTTTGGTACCCTTTGGTACACTTTTTTTGGTCCAAATAGCTACACTACTAGAAATCTCGGTATTACCTGCGGAATTTCCTGCGGAAATATTCTGCAGGTAACTTCTGAGAAATTTCCTGCAGATTTCTAAAGTATGCAGAATATTTGCTGGGCATTTGATTTGGCAGGAAAGTCGGCAGGAAATTTTTGATTTTCCTGCGGATTTTCCTAAGAACTGCAGTTCGCAGGATATTTCTTTTATTATTATTTAATAAATTTAAAAAAGCTGGAAATTTTTCTTTTTATTTTTATTTTTTTAAATCTTTTTTTTAAAGAAAAACTTGTAAAAAGTAAAATAGAATTTCAATACCCATTCACGTTCATTCTCCAACTCTTTCTTCTGTGTTTCCTCCCTCGATCCATCTTCTTCAACCTTTCTTCAGTGTTTCCTCTCTCGATCCATCTTCTTCAACCGATCGTCTTCTTCAATCAGAGAAAAACCCCTAACCTTCACTTTCACTCATCGTCTTCTTCAACCGATCGAGAAATTGAAGGTTCGAACCTTCAACGAAATCAACAATGTGAACTGTCACGCTCACCTCGCGCTCCGTCTCGTCTTTGTCCTGGTTCGTGCTCTCATCTTCTCTGATCATGCTCTCGCGATCCGGATTTCATCTTCTTCTGTGAAGGTAACCCTAAATCTACGCTTCTTCCACAGCTTTAAACCCTAACACTTTTTCTTCAAAATTCTGAGTGAGTTACCAATCTTGTTTGTTAACTTAAATCGTTTGTATCGTGTTTATGAGTTACCAATCTTCTGCGTATACTGATTATGAGCTTGAATCGTGTTTGATTGACCAATCTTCTCTTGTTTTGTTTTATAACTGCTTCTTGTTTTGTTTTATTAAGTGTTTAAATGACTACTGTGTAAATATCTTAATTCTGTGAATACTGATTTATTGTGTTACTGATTATAAGCTTGAATTAAGTGTTTAAATGAATCATCTTGTGAAGAATGTCTTGTAGATATTGTCCCAGACCTTAATCAATCTGTGGAGCTTTCACAAAGAGTGAAGCCATTGAATCAAACTCAAGATGAAACAACTTGGTAATACATAATACACATAATGAACTCATTCTCTCAATACTAATGCTTCTTAATTATTTTTGTTCCAGATACTTTTATTATGAATCTGATGTTCAATTTTGTGTCACTCATTTTCCCCCTTGAAACATTGTTGCATCTGGTTTATGTGATTTTGTTTTTGTATATTTCTTGTTCAGTTATGGTTTGGAGAAGGAATTTAGAGATGATTTGTACAAGGATTTTGAACAGCTTACTCTGGATTGCTGCAATTTATCTCTCTGTTGTAAATGTAATGCTGATTAGTGATCCCTTTGGTTTAAGACTCGATGCAATTTATCTCTCTACAGTTATTTTTTTGTTGATTCTACTGGTTTTTCTTACTGCCTCTATCAAAATTTCTTGCAGAATCTGATGATGGTGGTAAATTTCTTGTTTACAATAGACGGGGAAGGGTAGGTATAAATTTCTTGTTTACAATAAATTTATTGTTGATTCTACTGGTTTTTCTTACTGCCTATAGCAACACTTGATCCTCAATCTGGCG
This sequence comes from Astragalus glycyphyllos, assembly GCA_963573325.1. Lineage (NCBI taxonomy): Eukaryota > Viridiplantae > Streptophyta > Magnoliopsida > Fabales > Fabaceae > Astragalus > Astragalus glycyphyllos. Next base: position 41,130,774 of record OY754310.1, read on the forward strand.
TTGTGTATGTATCTGACTTCATATGTATTTAAAACTTGTAGAACACCAAAAAAAAAGTAATAAGTTTTTATAGTATTATCTTCTCAAGAGAAATTGCAATTGGAGCTATACTTGTAGAGTCACTGCTATTATGTTCTCTAATCCAAAAGGTGGTTGATTCTGATGTAAATCATGATGGCTACAGAAATGTTTTCACAGTGACCTTATTATTTACTGGAATTTTTGAAGTTGCATTTGGAGTTTTCAGGTGGTTTCATCATTTCATTGTGAAATATCTTATGTGTATGTAGGTTTTATTTTCTTTCACATGCTACCCTTCTAGGATTCATGGCAGGTGAAGCCATCATGTCATTTTTGGTACTAAGGAGGGTGTGAAGTTTTCCACAAACGGAGATATTGGAACTGCAAATAGAGTCTGTAGGCAGAATACTACCATGGACAAGGTAAGATATTGATTAACATCTTGTTCTCTGTTCCAACAATCAGTGCTTTTTAAGCTTTGCAATTCATTTTGTGTTTTTATTTGCATTTGATTGTTAACATGCATGCTAATCTATGTTTTTTTTACTATTATGGAACAAAAGAAACTTGTTTTCAAAATTTGTTTATGTTAATGAGAAATATTTCAATAAGATATCGAATTCATGATGATGTCATGTGCTGAATTTTTTGTTTTTCTTCACTAATTTTTTGTTTTTCTTCACTAATTGACTGAAGATGGATGAGATTGCTTTGGTTGGTTTGACCGATGTATTTACAGATATCAATTCCATGTATTGCATAAGTGGAATTGGTTGTTTCCCATTTGATTGATTGTCTTGTTTGGCTGAATAGCTCCTATCTTGGTATTGTTGACTGTTGAGGCTCAAGTGATTCAGATTATTCATTTAACTAGATACTAGATAGCTTGTTCTGAACTTTCAAGCTTCAATTTGTTGCTTAAATTTGGCAGGATCGCATAATTGCTCGCCTGCAGCAGCCATATGCCCTAGATTGCATTCCTGTTGAAGTAGAATATCAGGTTAGTGAACATAAATTGTGATTCAAGTTTGGCTACTTGTTGAACTAGAAAATCCATACGATGTGTGGTTGATTTGATAAACAGATGGTCATCCAATGGCTTGCACAGGAAGTTGTGTATGCATGCGATGTTTTGATTGTATTAGTGGCATTACTCATTAGTACGTACATGTTGGTGAATTTACTTCCTGATTTTGCTAGGTGTAGTCTGTAGTGTGATAATTTTATTACTGTTAATAGCTATTATTTTGTTGTTGTTGTTGTTGTTGACAAAAGCATTCTTTGAATTATTCCATTACCATAAAATGACAATTAAGAGAAGTGAAACTTGTCTTCTTCCTCAGACATAGCCAGGACCAACATGGAATACCGTTCACAGACACTACAACATGCCTGTTCTTCAGCAGCATTGTGCTATTGGTATCAATGTTCAAGGTATAATAATAATGATTATGATTTCTATCATTTTGTTGATGATGGAGGTGCTATTGGATTCAATAAATGAAACATCATTTCCTATTGCTGTGTCTAGGGCTGGCAATGAACCAAGCCAACTCGAACATAGTTCGAAACTCGATTCGATAAATAGCTCGTTGAACTTGGTTCGTGAACCAAATGAGCTGAACTTGAGCTGAAAATTGAGCTCGTTAAATAAATGAGCCGAACTTGAGCTAGGTATAGTTCGACTCGTTTGGTTCATGAACCAACTCGATATATATATATATATATATATATATATATATATATATATATATATATATATATATATTACTGTACCGTTTTTAGAATCTGCTGGGTGGCATCAAAACGAGGATCTGCTGGTTACTTTTGGGGAGGCCATCAAAACGACCCCCTCTTGGTATCAGAGCCAGATGGTGGAAGTAGGAATGTAGATATTAACTTTGAACTGTTGGTTACTTATCTGGGTTATGCTTTGCAGTTAATTATGTTTTGCCCATATTCATATATGTGCCTGTTATGGATATTAATTCAAAGTTAAAATATTTCTAAGTGTTACACTATTAGTATACTCCTTGACTATGGCTAGCCGAGTTCAGGCCAGTTTACTGGTGTATTTTCAAAGAATGTTCTGGGAGCCTCACAAACGTGGCCAATGTCTGTTGTGAGCAGTACCAGATGTCTGAGAAATCCCATAGTCAATCAGCCTACTATTTTATAACACATAAACATAAAAGTGATTGAATAAGAAAATTATTCATCTGAGTTTATATTTTACAAAGATTTACTTTTGATCTTAAAACAGTTTGTTAAAGTGTGTTGTCATATGTTTAAATTGGACTTTCCCTGAGTTATATTTTGTAAACGTATTCTCTGCTTTTGATCAAGAACATCTATAACATTTTCAAAACCATGTTCTACTTACTTTCGACATTATAGGATTTTGAAAGAGTACTTGGAAATCTCGCTAACGACGAACGGCATAACGAATGCGTAAGACTCGCGAGTGATAGAGCAGCTACCTTGCCGCCCAGAGAGATGTTGTATTCTGGAAACATCTTGGTGTTTGAAAGAAAGTAAAATAGAAAAACAGTTTGTTTTTTGATCACTTGCATGTCAGAATCAAACTCAAGATATAATTCAAATGGTTTAAATTAAATGTATTTCAGTATTTACTTTACTTGTTGTTTTCTGAGTAAAGGATTTCTCTCTGAAGTATAAATTAGAAAATAATTCTTTTATCCAAGTTTTAATATCCTGCACTTGGCCTTGTTATGATCTTTAAACAAAACATGTTTAAATCCCCAGCATAATCTAGAAAGTAGTTACTAGTTCATATTTTAATATTTATATTTCTAATGAACCCAAGTGAAGGCTATGATGCTTACGGGTGAGGAAGAATTTTTTCTAAACATGTTTAAAAGCTTTTCTTCCCGTTTCTCTTGCAGCCCCTCATCCTCATCCTCATCTTCCAATCAATCTTTATCAAACAAAATCTTCAAAGAAGAAATACGTTTTGAAGATATCAATCAAGATCTTGATAATTGGGATATCCCAAAAATATCTCATAAAGATCTTTATCAAAATCAAAAATCTTTCTTTTCAAAAACTGATTTTATTGTCAGAACAGTTGAACAGAAAATCATACTCCGCAAAGATGATGAAGAATTTCATCTTCTCTCCGAAAAGAGTATGAAAGATCATAAGGCTAAGAACTTCAACTACCTACACATTGGAAGTGTTCAGGTAGGTATGAAGCCTCTTACCAGAGAATCTCTTAACGTTGCAGTCTTGCTCTGTTTAAGAGATGCTCGCCATAATCAGTTTCACGACTCCTTATTAGGAACTGTTGAAACTAGCCTTATTCATGGGCCAATCTTTTTCAATTGTTTCCCAGATTTAACTGTCAGTCTGGATGATAAGAACATCCTTGATGTTCTTTACCTTAATGTCAAGTGTCATGGCTATGACATGAAGGAAGGATCTGTCCCTATCACTTTGATATACAGAATTCATTACAAAGTAATGAACTCTATCAGATCCAATTTCCTTAAAACCAAATGCCACAAATCAGGAGAAACAACTTTGTTTCTTACTGACCAATCTAAGGCCAATATTATGGTACCTAAAACCATACAATGGAGTGATATTACACTTCCTGAAACCTGGACCCTAGATAAAGCTGCCCCTACAGCACCTAGGATAACACCAGAATTCCAGGATGTTATTCAGCATCAATCTGGAAGAGTTGATCTTGTTTTTAACAGAAGCAACTCCTTCACTATCCCTAGGTCCCTCAGGTCTGAAGAAGACTTCAGAACGGCTATGTCCAGAGGATCTTTCTCTAGGAGATCCTTCTCTGTAGCTAGAGAGCCCTCCAAACCTCAGATAGGAGCCTCCCATGATGGTTCCACTATCCATTTACAGGGTTTTGAGACCACAACCCCTGTAAAAACCTCCTATCAGAAAGAGGAGGAAGACCTTAGGTCTATTCAATCTCCAACCTATTCCTCCCTTAACAATCCTTATGATGAAGTCTAAGTTCTTCATAGATAAGGAAACCCTAAGAAAAGAATTTTATTCTGAGGATTGGTCTCCTCATAGGAAGTGGTTCTTTTCTCAGTATCAGGGACACAATCGTAAAGCAATCCAAGAGGAATTCTATGAATTTCTCAGAAAGACCAAACATAATATCCCTTTCTTTAAATGGTTTAGAAAGTATGCTTCTAAGAAAGGTATCAATTATCCTTTTCAGTCCATTTTATCTGATAGGAAACAAGATGTCTTAGAACAAACTAACAATGTTTTAGGTATCCCTACCCAGTTAGAGAAACCTATTACCAAACCAGTTCTTCGACAAACCAATTATGAAAGACTTTTAGCCAGAGTCAATGAGCAATTAAACCTTCTTAAAGGTATGGCTCTTAATCCTAAAACCAATGGCTCTATAAACACGATAACCAAAGTTCCTTTTGATGAAAGAAAGGTTATCTGCTTCAAATGTGACAATTTTGGCCATATTGCCAGAAAATGTCCTAACCAACCCAAACCTGGTTATATACCAAAACCCTACATTAGGAAAAGGGACAAAAAACCTAAGGATAAATCTCAAATCACAGATATTTGTTGCACTTGCAATAAAAGAAATCCTGAGGTTTCTCCCATCAACCAACCTGCTAAGAAGGTTCATAATAGACCTAGTAAGCAGGTTACCTGCTCTGTTTGCAGAAGAACAGGTCACAAAACCAAGAGCTGCTGGGTTATTAGAAAACTCAGTACTTTCAAAATTGATCCTAGTACCAAAAGGAATATTAAGCTCATCTGCAGAGATGAAAAACCCCATAGGTACAACAGGATTTTGTCTGAGCTAAAGAACCTTGAGCTCAAACCTAAGATTAAATCTAGAATTTACAATTGGTTAGGTTATTATTTCGATAAACCTGAATCTAGGTTTATTGACCTAGCTTCCTCCATTTGCAGATTCAATATCTCCATTTTATCCATTATTACCAACTTTGAAAATAGAGTCATCTGGGAATCCCCAGCTCTACTTTTTTCTTTTCATATCAATAATTTTGGTATTAATGTTTATTATCTGGGGCAACCCTTCATGATTAATCATCCAGGCAAATCTTTTGACAATGTTCAAAATATTTGCTCCAACACCAATCTTAATTCTGGTATTAGCGTCAGAACAAAAATCCAGGAGGATTTGATTGTCGATTTGATAGTTTCGACCATATCTTTGTGGCCTTACCTCTTGGTAATTTCGACCATGGTCGAAATCCTCTTATGGCCATATTTTACGCAAGATTGGGGACCCCCACCCCTTGGGAATTTCGACTATGGTCGAAACCCTCTTGCTTCCATTATTGTCTTTAATCTTTTTATGTCTAAAAACCAAATGGTGGGAATTTTAGGCAATTTATTTTATAATCATATTAACTATGTCTTTACAATCAAAGTTTTACTAACTGAATCATCTTTGACTCTCAGGGCTTCTATCAAGATGTCCACCAGGGCTTCCTCCTCGAGAGGAAGAGGAAGAGGAAAAGGTAAAAATCCAATAATCTCTACAGGGCCTTCCACCCTAAACCAATCTGGAAACCAATCTGGGCATTCCTCTCAGAATACCCAAAGCCAAATCAAACAGGCGAAGTCTGACTATGCCTTTCCAATCCAAACCCTCCTGACTTTCCAGGAACAAGGGTTAACCAATCTCCCCTCCAGAACTTGGGCTAGTATAGCTGAGGATAGTGACCAAGATCTCCCTTCCTTGGACCTAGCCATTCAAACCCAAAAATCCCAACAATTGCAGATTAACCCAAAAACCCAGGTTACCTCTGCCCAAAACCAGTCAAACTTGGCAATTAGAACCAACCCAATTACCCCTGCTCAAACCCAGTATGTCCCAAAGGAAAGTTATTTCTTTGTGGCTCATATTGAACCAGAATTCTGGGATGAAAATCCCAACAAGATCCCTCCAAAGATCTTTCCACCTCAATCCCATTTCTTACCTCTTACTCCAAACAAAACCCAGAAATTTTATGAGTTTATTCTCATAGATACTGAGTCAATATCCCTCAAACACTATAGGGATCCTAAGGATGATGCTGTCATCACCCATTCAACCCTTCAAATTCTAAATGTTCTGACACCCTCAGCATTTGGACCAAATCCAAACAAAGCAAAGATTATCAGAATAATAATCAAAGCCATCATCCTCAGAGAAATCTTTTGGGGAGGAGGAAGAAGATGAGACAAGGATCTGTTTCATCTTATTGTCCTTTCCAGAAGATGAAGGGACATCTTTGGCCTCAGATTGGTTTTGAAGAAGTTTCATGACATTCTGAAGCTTTTCCAGAATATCATCTTCAGAGGTAGAAGCTGCAAGAGCTGCAGAAATTCTAGCCTTTTGATTTAAAAATTTACAAGTTTCTGGGTCAGCAACTTGCAAAGCTTTTGGGTTGGTCTTAAACCAATTGGTCACACCCGCAGGAGATGCAGCAGAGGCATCAAAACGAGGCCACCAATATTACTGTACCGTTTTTATTTCAATATGATCTCTATTATGCATTTTCTATTTCTAGAGCAAGGTTTATCGTTTATTGGTTGGTGCAGTTTATTTAGCACTAATTATTATATCATTATTATACAATTCTCAAATTATTTTACTATTATACTTGTTTATATTTTTTTTTATAAAACTCATAAGATAGGTAAGCAAAAATATTATAATTATATTTATATTTTCAATTAAGTAATTATTTCATTCAAAACTACTAGTAAATTGCTATTATAAAATGTCAAAAATCTAGATTTTTTTTTGGGTTTTTTACAAAAAAGAGATTTTTTTTACTTTTTATTCCTACGAGCCGAGCTAACGAGCTGAACCGAGCTGCTCGCGAGCTTGAGTCGAGTCGAGTCGAGCTGGAAAAAAAGGTTCATGTCGAACTCGAGTCGAGCTACGAGCTGAGCCGATTCTTAACGAGTCGAGCCGAGTTGAACCAAGTTCGACTCAGCTCGACTCATTTCCAGCCCTAGCTGTGTCTTAAAGCTGTGATGGATGTGCCAAGTTGAGTATTGTATTGAATCATAATGCCATTAAACATTTAGAAGTACAAAAATGCATTAGTTTTTTTCCCTGTAAATTTTTCTTTATTATGTTAAATTGTTAATTCCTGTTTGGGCTTTGGATTTCATAAGTCAAAATCTTTCTCTCAGGTTTGCTTTCCTGTACTTTAAATATCCTCTGTTTTGTTCCTATATGTGAAAAGTTTGAGACCAAAGTAATAATTGATGTCTTAAGTTATTTCCTGAATTGCACACTTGGAGAAAATTTCTGTAATTTGAGTTTATTTCCAAAATAAATAAATGGAGGTATTTTCCCTCAATTTTTAGTTAGTAATATTCAATTAAGTCTAAGACAAGTCAAATTCATCTTGAACAACTTAAGCTTGCATTCCTCAATAGATAGTTTATCATCTCTTACCACATTGTAAGTAAATTATGTTTCTAAGGATAGATTCTATTTCTATTTGTTTAATGGGGATGTGCGTTTATTTGTGCCTTTTTCCTTACATGTTAGTAAGTTACTGTTCTTAATAAAGTTATATTAGTAAGTTACTATTCTTAATAAAGTTATATTTTTTTTCTTCCATTAATCCTTATATGATTATACTGGCAACTAATGCATCTCAACTAATTTATGATGTGCAGGGCGGGAAAAAGCTTAAAAAATCGAGACGGAGCCATGCTTCTTTTATGATTTGTAGGATTTGCTTTTGACAGTAGTTTTTGATGTGTTATTTTCATTTGTAAGCTTTTATCTATATATAGCAGTACTGTCATGAACAGTGAAGTGACCCTCATACTTTTGAAAGACCATTTAATCCATGGTATATACCTTGCATCTATATGCATGAGTAAGAAATTATTACCAAGTTATTTTCTTTTGTTTGTATTCCATCTCATATTAATGTATATATTCGTAAAATAACAGCACAAATAAAGATTATAAATAACCTCACCAGTCAATAACATTTGCTGCTGGTTTGAAAAAAAAAATCTGTGATTACCTGCGGAATTTCATGCGGATATTACGAAGTTCCTGCGGAATTTCCTGGGTAACTTTCTGCAGAGATTTCCTGCGGAATTTTCTGCGGACTTCCTACGAAATTTCCTAAGGAATTTCCTACGGAATTTTCCTGCCGATTTAAAAATCCGCAGGAAACAATTATCCACGAACGAAATAACTGGGAACTTTAATCCGCTGAAAATTCCGCAGGAAACCCGTTTCCTGCGAATTTTTAATGAAAATGCGCAGGAAATTCCGCAGGAAATGGCGAAAATTCTAGTAGTGCTAGCATTTCTCTATTTTTATACGAGTCTTACCCTAAATATTATAATAAATTTGTAATTTTTCATGACCATTTTTTGTTTAACGTTTAGCAGGTTGCTCTAGCTAACCCAATACCTTCAGTCCATGTGATATGCAAGTATAAGCATTCAACAATATCCCCACACTCCATGCTTTCCAATAGCCGTGTTTGTCCGCCGGTATTCAAAGTGGTATACACTATAACCAAATCGATACGATTTATGTTAAATTTATAGTTGTAACTCGAAAAACTATATCCACACACACACACACACACACACATATATATATATATATATATATATATATATATATAATAAGAATAAATAAAAATTGAATTATTTTAGACTTTATGGTATAACTTCCATCTCATAGTTTTGCCTAATTTTTAGTAACACAGAATGCTTTCTTCACCGTGCAATCATCTACTCTTGTAGAATAAATAATAAAAGTCAAAATTTATTTATATATATATATATATATATATATATATATTATTGAAAGTGACTAAGTTACACAAGAAAGTGGTTGAATTGTGTGCCCTTTTTAAATTTAGACCTGAAACCTTCTCAACAGAATGTTCTCAAGATAAACTTGGAGATGAGAAGGTTAAAGTTAGTTTCACAAAACAAGCAACAAATATATCTATAATGGATGATGAGTGAAAGGGACGATTTTAAACTAACTTTAGCTTGTAAGAGAAGTGTTGCTTCCAAAATAATTCTTAGTTGATGAAAACTTTAAAGGACTAGTTGAAAACAGTTTTGAGAAGGTTGACGGAATTAACCTTCTCAAGGTCTGAAAACAATCACAAGTGTAAAGCAAGTAAGCAAATAGTATGGAAAGCAAGTAAATAACACAATAGAGTTATAGAGGTTCACCCAATCCTTGGCTACTTCCTCTCTCCACGTCCAAGTGAGTATTTCCACTATTTCCCAAATAGTTATTATACTTGCTTTTGCTCAACCACAAAAGACTTCCAACACCATTTACTTTTGATCAACACACAAAAGCAAAGTGCTCTCTTACACAGCTACACCAAGTTGTTCTTCCTACTAGAAAACTCTCTTCTAGTTTCCTAAAGGTTCATCTATCAAATAGTTTCTCGCCAACACTCACCTCTCTCTAGGTTGTTTGATGGAATGCTCACAAGATAGCTTTACAATAAGGGGTTTGGGTTTGGGATATAAAGAGCTTGAGAATAAACTACAATAAGTGTTTACAATGAAGTATATCAAGCTTACACACACTCAACAAAAGAATCCCAGAATATGAACTTGAGTAGCTTTGAGTGTGGATGAGAAGGTTGGATAAACTTTGAGAAGCTTAACTTGTGAAGGTTCCAATTACTCTCATACTTGTAAATTCGAAAACCAGCCTTTAAATAGTCCCATTTGATGAATATAGTCGTTAGAGGCTGATAACTCTATTCTATATAGAGTTATCTATGCTTCTATGACTTAAATTATAGCATAATTCTCAAGTAATCTAGTATGTAAAATATCATTTAGACATAAAAACACAAGAACAAGGGTTAGAAACTGTTTTGGGAAGCAAAATAGCACTTTGGATATTTTGAGATGTTTTGATGTTTTGTTATATGCTACAACATTAGGTGCTTACAAAGCTACAACATCAGGATCTTGCATTGCTACAGCATTAGTTGACAAATCCACATTGCTGCAACATTTTCCTGATGACGTCATTGCTGATCTCATCACCAAGTTGCTAAGCAAGTTGCTCCACTTGCTCCTTCAATGCGTCAGCCTATACACTTTTTAGGGACACTAGTCTTAATTTAATAGGACCTCTTTTAGGTTGATTGAATGATGTAATCAAGTCAAATCAAGGGGATGAATGGGGAAATTTCTTCACGCTCAAGCAAGCTTCAAATTGGAGGGAACTCACTTTTGGGAAGCCTATAAATACTCCTCCACTTCTCATTTGCAAGGACAGACCAGAATACACTCACAAATATCATCTTAGAACTGGTTTCGAAGGAGAGGGAAGGAATTGACAACTTCTTCCCTCAATTTCAGCAACTACAAGGAATGCTGTGAGCATTGTTGGAGCAATACAGTGAAGAATTTTGCAAAGGGAACCAAACTGTGTATCCTTTACCTCTTTTCTTCTCCTTTGTGTTTTTATATTGTTTTAACATGGAGTATTATGAATAAGTGGATGTCTAGGTTAAATGTATGTGGATGTCTAGGTTAAATGTATGTCATATGTTACATAACTTGAGCCTATAAATAGGACACATATGTCATTATAGTGACAGACCTTCAAGAGTAATATACAAGACATATTTCTTCTTCTCTCATTTGCTTGTTCTTATTCTTGCTCTAGTTTTAGTCCATTTCATAATATGTTATCAGCACGATCTCTAAATATCTTAAGGTACTATTCCTTCTTCTTCTTCTTCTTCTTCTTTTTCTTTAAAATTGCGATGATCTTTTGAGCAATAATCTAACAAGAAGGATTAGTAATATTATCATTTTAGTTTTATTATCATTTTTCTTTTTACTATGATGAATTCCTGAAGAAATTCATCACTTAAGTAATCCCTGTTGGATTACAATGCTTGTCTACTTTTGATCACCTAAGTAATCCCTGTTGGATTACTATTTATTCTATCATTTTAGTAATCCCTGTTGGATTACTATGTTTGTCTATTTTTGATGAATTCCAGAAGAAATTCATCACTTAAGCACGCAATATGAGTTCTACTCATGAAAGCAATTTTGTTTTCCAGGGTAGTAACAAATTCTATGGTGACGGATGTGCCACACAAGTTAGACATATTAATCAGTTAATAAAATTAGTGCAAGCCATTCTCGTGAATTAAAGTATCAGTTATTTCGAAAAATTTAACAAGGTTTCAAGAAATAGCACTCCCAGTATAATAATAACCAATTCCTATACAACAATTTAAGAATGATAATTTTAAAATGATAATTTTCTGTAACTACCATCTAATTTTAAGGTAACTACCATCTAAAATTCAATATTAAATTTTTTTTTTTGTAACTTAAAAGCATTCAAGAATTCACTATATATAGTATTTCTTTTTTTTTTTCATCTCGCTTGATAGTAACGTATGTTACTATATTTCATTAAATATATGGATTAAATTCATTTCATTTATATTATATTATTATTATTATTATTGTTTATCTAACTTGATTTTAGATTAACTTGAAACAAAGGAAAATACGGGGAAAAGTATTTCTTTATCCTACTCGAATATGCTCCTGGAGTAGCAAAAGTGAGAAAATATTTTTAGAATATTTTGGAAATTTAGTCACAATTGTAATTGAACAAAGGACTTATGAATGATTATAATGTGAAAGATCACATAATGGATTGAACTTTATTCCCAGAAGTGAATAAATTACGTATTGATCAGTACTTTATTCCCTTGTAGGATTGCTTAAAGCATGATTTTTCTTTAGTCATCGTTTAGATGTGAGATATAGTTCTTGAAGAACATATGATCATAATTATGATTTTCTTTGATAACCCTTTATAAAAGCTTATGGCAAGTTCTTGAAGAACATAACATAAAATTTTGTTTCTCCCCTTTGATAATCCTTTACATAACATAAAATTCAATTATCATGATTTATGGTTATTTTGCATATATGATTTATGGTTGTATCTTTTACTATTTCTCATAATGGTGTAGTGGCTTTCTTTTTATGAAAATAATGATGTAGTAACTCATATACATTATGGCAAAGTTTAATTTTTCTAAGTGTAACTTCTCTTTCTACTTACCTTTGGAATTCTAGTATTTAATTTCATGAGTGGAAACAATAGAAAGAACATGTGATACGATCAGGTATTTCTTAAAGAATTAGATCTTTTTATGTTCTTATTTTTTATCTTGTTTTGATTTCATGTTGCCTTAAAAACAAGAAGTTTGCATATGAGTGCAATTAAAATTATGCTATGGTAAACCAGAAGTTTGCTATGCACTTTTAAAAACAAAGTGTTTTAAACCCGAAGTTTAATAGTCTACATGATTTTACTATTTAGTATGTGTTCAATTATATTTTTTCTAATGCAAAGATGACGACACATATTAATATTTTTGAATGACCAGAAGATTCTTCAATATAAAAAGTTTTTGTGTCATGTGTTCTTAATGCATATAACTATCAGAAAGTCACATGGTAGTGTGCTCTTATTATCAACTTGCAACCAAAATTTTGCAAATGTAATTGAAGGCTTCAGAAGAGCTAATTGAAGAATGAAGATTTTACACATAGATGTCATACTCTCGAGTCTCATAGAAACTAATTGAGTTTCAAAGATATTCATCTAAGTGGATATACCATATCGAAAAATAAATGAAGAAAATCTTCGATGTCTGTATATCATGAGACTTACTTTAGAAAATACAAATATGTATTAGAAAAAAAAATTGTGTTTCTTTTGGTTGATACTAAATGCGTATTAGTATAACACATGCTACCTTAAACCTGAAGTTTATGGATTATAATAATTTATCGTTGGCAAGACTAGTTGGGCCATCCCTGGTCTACTATGATGCGAAAAAATAGTTAAGAATTTTAGTGAACATGTATTGAAGAGCCTGTAGATTCTTCAATCCATTAAAATTTTGTGTATTAGTAGTTCCCAAAGGAAGTTGAGAATTTGAAAGAATAAGTCCCTCACATTTCTAAAATGTGTATATGGTGATATTCGTAAACAAATACATCAATTAGATGACCACATATATACTACATATATTTGTCGCCAACTCACAACTAGAAGTTTGTGAGATGGTTTTCTCAACTAATTTGAGTAAAAGGTTATTATGTGAATTTTCTTGGAATCATTTGGTAAGAATTGTGCGTATATTAGAGTTTATATTGGACATCACATAGCTATGTTTATTCATAAAATGATCTTGAAGAACCATGCATTAGACGTCTAAAGTTAATAGCATGACCAGTTCTTATGAGATCAATACTTCAATTTCTACATGGGAACATGCAATATTGCAAGCAAAGACATTGATACGCATCAAGCCAACAAGGTATCATAAGTAAGCTCTCCCTTTTATGATTGATTTTTAGTCAATAGTCCAATATCTCTCATCTTAAAGTTTTTGGATGTGTTGTGTATGTTCACATTACTACACTACTACACAATAAGAAGTATGCTTAAAGAATGTTAGGAATACATGAGTATATAAATCTCCATCATAAAGTATGTTGAGCCAACAACTGGAGACGTATTTATAGCTAAGTTTTGATGAATTAGTCTTCCCAACATTAGGGGGAGAGACGAGCAGCTGAAAATAATTATTATTTGAAATAAATTATTATTATCTCATCTTGATCCTCTTACAAACATATGTGAACCAGAAGTTCAAAGGATAACTCATTTGCAAAGTTTAGCAAATTAATCACAGCTACAGTGCTCCAATAAAAATTGATGTCCCTGATGGACACTCAAACATTGCAAATAAATCTTAACCACGCTTGAAGCGTGTAGCATGGTCGGTTCCAAAGAAAAAGAAATCATCCTCAAACAAAGAAAGGAGCTTAAAAGTAAGATGGCCCAAAATAGGATATGGAAGCTCTAAAAGAGTAATTTGACATAATTGATTTTTCAAGTTCCAGAAGAACTGATCAGGTACCTGAAAAATTCTGAAATTTGTGGAAATAAGATCTCAATAAATTATGTCATGAATGGAGAAAGATGGAACCAAAGTAAAGTCAACGTTGACGATATTTTGATATATTATATAGCGCTAAATATTATAAATTGGAAATGAGGATCATGAACCGAAGTCTATTAAGGACTACAGACAAAGAAATGATTGTGCAACCAGGTTGCATATGAAAAGACGCCATTGAACTCGCTTTGCAAGCTGAAAAGTTTTTACTTGTAGTCCGTACACCAGAAGTTGTAAAGCTACTTAGATACTAGCGATAATTGTGCAAAAGGGAAATGAGAATCGTGAAGTAGTAAAGTTTGACAAGGTGTTCAAGAGTATTTGAACAAACCTAACTTGGATTTTGAAAATATATTCACCTGTAGTGGATGCGAGTAAATTTTAATACTATACTAGTCTAGTAGCACATAAAAGACTCAATTCACATATGATTGATGTGTTGCAACTTATTTATATAGTTTCATTTGATAGTGATAATTATTTGAAGATCCCCGAAGGATATAAATTTGTAAGAGCTTGGACTCTAGAGAAGATTACTCACCTAAGTTGAATTGGTCTCTTTGTGAGATAAAACAATTTGGACGCACGTGGTGTAATCATCTCAGTGCATATTCTAAATGAAGAAAGTAAAGTTACCTCATTGTCCGTATATTCTTATAAAGTATTTGAAAATGATTGTGTATATTGATGGCATAAAGAGTATACGAACTTCTGAAGAGCTTCTGAAAGTTAATTGCTTAAATAAAGAGTTTGAGAGGAAATACTTTGGAAAGATAAAGAATTGTTTGCTATTACAACTGGAATCTTTAAAGAATGAACTTTTAATGTTTTAAGAAGCTTTTATAGCAAAAGTGCTAAAACATTTCAATGTGAAAAATTCACATATGTTTTGCACTCCAATGGTTGTAAAAATACTAGATGTGAATAAAGATCCATTTAGACCTCGAGAAAAAGATGAGGAACTACTTGGTCCTGAAGTACCACATCTCAGTGCAATTGGAGCACTAATGTACCTTGCTAATTATACGCGTCCTGATATATCATTTTCTGTTAATCTACTAGCAAGATATAGTTCTTCACCCACACGAAGACATTGGAATGGAGTCAATCATATACTTCGTTACCTTAGAGGTACAATGAATATGGGATTGTTTTATTCCAAAGTACCCAAATTAGAATTAACAGGTTATGCAGATGCAGGTTATTTGTCAGATCCTCATAATGGAAGATCCCAAACAGGTTACTTGTTTACTTGTGGTGGTACAACAATTTCATGGAGGTCTGTAAAACAGACCATAACAGCCACATCATCTAACCATGCAGAAATTTTAGCACTACATGAAGCAAGTCGGGAATGCATTTGGTTAAAGTCAGTAATTCAACATATACAAGAAATCTGTGGTTTATCTTCTGAGAAAATGATGGCAACAACTATGTATGAAGATAACACTGCATGCATTGCTCAATTGAAAGAAGGGTATATTAAAAGAGATAGAACAAAGCATATTTTACCAAAGTTTTTCTTCACTCACGATCTTCAAAAGAATGGTGATATTAACATTCAACAAATTCGTTCATGTGACAACTTAGCAGATCTTCTAACAAAGTCATTGCCATGCAAAACTTTTGAGCAGCTAATACGGAAGATTGGCCTTCGTCGTCTCAGAGATGATTACATAGTTGAGGGGGAGAAATAAACATGTTCTGCACTCTTTTTCCCTTCACCACGGTTTTGTCCCAATGGGTTTTCCGGGGTAAGGTTTTTAATGAGGCAGCTCTCAAGCAAAGGATGTTGTACTCTTTTCCTTCACTAAGATTTTTTCCCACTGGGTTTTTTCTTAGTAAGGTTTTTAATGAGGCATATCCTTAATAGACATCCAAGGGGGAGTATTGTGAATATGTGGATGTCTAGGTTAAATGTATGTGGATGTCTAGGTTAAATGTATGTCATATGTTACACAACTTGAGCCTATAAATAGGACTCATATGTCATTGTAGTTACAGACCTTCAAGAGTAATATACAAGAGATATTTCTTCTTCTCTCATTCTCTCATTTGCTTGTTCTTATTCTTGCTCTAGTTTTAGTCCATTTCATAACAGTTTATACATAATATTAAATTTAATTATTAAACTAGTTACACGTTGGTTAAATATGGATTTTGAGGAGCACCAACAAACCCAAATACATTTACATCAGCTTGAAAATTCATGGGCAAATCTGGATTTTGAGCCCAATCGGACCCAATAAGCTTCTTTAGATCCCTTTCCTTTTCTACTTGAAACACCCCTCCAGTATTAGTAAATATGGTAGGTGTAGTAATAAAATTGAGAGTCTGGCCCATTGGATTAAAAGTGAGATCCACTTTCCTCTGGGACCAACTAAACCCAAACAGCTCATTTTCCTTTGCAGCCCTTTCTTTTAACACCTCCCCCTCTTCTTTAAACACCTCCCTCTTTATATCAAAAGAATCAGACCTACTAACCTTGACTTGGGCCTTGCCCAAAGAGATGACAGCAGGATCCAATTTCATGGAGCTCCATTCCACGCTAGTTTCCTTCTCTTTCCCAAACCCATCGCACTTCACGTTCCAGAGAAAGAAAAACTTCTCTGTCGCAAACAGCTCCCTTCATTCTCACGGTGACTCCGTCGTCTTCCTCCTCCGATGGTCGACCCCATTCACTAACGTCACCGAAAGTCTCCACGTTCTCATCGCTCCTCCTCGACCTTTCTTCTTTCTTCTCCCTGTCACACACATCTGTCATGCAAGAGATTTCCCTCAATGCGTTCAACGAAGACGCCTCAGCCACGACTTCGTCATCGTTTGTCGTCTCCGACGGTGATTTCTCCGGCGTCGTCTCTTCCAGCGAATCCCCTTCCCTTTGTGCTTCTATCGTCGTTGGCTTCCACGGTGGGTTCAGATCACCATCAATTTCATCTCCACGACTATCGTCATTCTCTTCTTCGCGATTCTTTTTCTTTGAGCCACGATCCTTGTGACTTGCAGTGATCTCATCTAGTCGCTTGAGGACCTTCGCCATCTTTACCTCCAAACCTCTGATCCTCTTTTCCATATCATCCATACGATTCTCCAAACCTTCTGCTCTAACATCCATTTTCTTGCGTGCTGTACCCCTTTGAGCAACTGGAATCAAATGCTCTGGTTCTATTTCAGCGTGTGGCCTTCGTCTTGTTTCTTTTTCTTCTTCACGGATCCGTCTTCTTCTTGAATCTGCACCTTCTGTTTTGCCACGACCGGGATCATAGACCTTAAAGTCTGAGGGTACCTTCACTTTGGCGTCATGGCGACGATCTGATTCTCTGGTTGCACCGTTCTGCTTCACACGTTCTCTGTATGCTTCGAGGCGTTGGCTGCGTGTTCTCGGTGCGCCGACAGCGTCTCTCTTCTTCCTCCGAGCACTCAGGATCGAGTGCTCTGATACCAATTGATAGGTACCGGGAAAATCAGAATTCTTCATGACTCAATGAAAACTATGAAAATGTGTATTCATGGTGTAAAACAGAAAATTACAGTGAAAGTAAAGATAGCAGGCACTTCGAGATGCCTAATCTCTCCCAAAAGACTCTAAGTCTATTCTTAATTCTTGCTTAACTCTCAATTCCCTCCCACTACTATTTATAACCTCAACTCACTCATCCACTTTCCCTCCAATTTGCCACATAAGCAAATTGGTTACAACAAACTCTCATTTCCCACCACTTATAGTTTATCTATTTATTTAAATCCTATCAGGCAACAAGTCCTAGAAGTGTAGTTCACGTGGTTGAGTGAAAGAGATATCGTTGTTGAAAATGTAGGCGTACGGGGTTCAAACCCCGCTCCCCTCTCCCCTCTAACACACTAATTTCTGACCACTTTGTCTATAAAAAAACACAATGGCAACAAAAAAAACAAGTTAACATTATTCTGCTTAAGTCATAGGTCTCGATTAAAACTAGAAAAGTTAGTGATGGGGTTATTTTTTCAATAACCATAAATGAAAGACCAATTTCAAAAATAAAGAAAACTGGGAGTATTGGCTACTGTGTGTAACTTACCCGTTTACCTCACTTGGCCGAAGCATTTCCCTCTCATTTCCACTCTCATGATATTCCTTCACTTATCATGTGGAGAAAAGAAGAAAGTTCAACCTTGCTAATATCTTTTTGCTATTCAAGTTTTGGCCCCTAAAAATGATAGTAGTAGATGTTTTTCTATTCTTTGTTGTTTAATGCAACATCTAATGTGTATTGATTGGGATCATGAGAGAAATGATCAAAGGTTTTCCCAAATTTTTGCTTCTCGAACTTAAGAATTTACTTTTAAGGCTTTTTTGTTATTTGAAATGATCTCCATTCATCAATCTGAAAACGCAAATCTCCATTAATCAATCTGGAAATGCATATCAAATCAAATCCCTACAAATTTTGCAATCAAATCTCCACTCCTAAAACAAATACAAATCAAATCATATCCGAAAATAACAACCTAAGACTACGAACCTGTTAGCCTGTAATTTCGACAGGCTAAATTAAATGCAGTCAACGAGGTTTGATTTATTTTTAAAGTTTGACCTTGTATTTCAAGAGACAAGTATCAATTTCAACACTGAAATGAATTAAGCTATCAAGTTACATCAAGTAGATTTCGACCTCAGATTTGGCTAAGTCGAAGAAGTTGAAGACAGATATTTCGACAAGAAGGAGTTGGATTCTGATGTCGAAGTAGGATCAAGTAACCGTTACCAAGAGCACGTAGCAGTTACATTTTTTAAACTTGTACAGTTATTTTCTATTTGTATAAATAGTAGTTTTTCATAGGAAAAACGGGTCACAATCTCTCATACCAAGTTCCCACGCTCAAAGTACCGACACGCACTGAGAAACGAGTACAAGGAACGCATGTATGATCTTGTGCACCACCCCTTTAAATTAATGCAATTTTAATTTTCCTTTTCTTTACGTTTCATGCAAATTTTCTCTTTGTTTTATCCTCCCTCATTTGGAGTAATTCGACGGTTTCGCGGAGAAATCGAGGGTTATCTTCTTCTTTTTACTTTTAAATGCGCAATTCTGGAAAAACTTTAAACACAAACGGTCTTAGGATTTACTAGTTGATCCTGCAAGCAGAAGCAATTTCAAACTAGCGGTGTTTACCAAAATCCAAGGTAAACAAATTGACACGCCCGGTGGGACGTTTGTGCTAATTTTAAAAGTTTTTCGTTAAATTCTTAAACTTTGTGTTTGTCTGTACATGCAATTAAGGAGTGGTAAACATCTTCCAGAGATGGCACACTCTAGTACAAGTAATGCTTCTGCATCAAATGCACAAAGTACACAAGAACAAGCGTCAGTTAGTGACGTTAACGCTGCAAATGTCGCAGGCATAACCGTCGCTATGCCTTCTTCGACAACAATGGGAGTAACCGCTATAACTTCTCCCATAATTACTCCTGTGTCAATGATGACCACTGCAGCATTAACAAATGTTATTACAATGGCTTCTGTGCCATCAATAGTAGGACCAACGAGTCCTTTGATGGCAAATCCAATGATTGGAAATATGCCATTTACTATGAGTGGAAGGGCTTTACCGTATGGCATGCCAACAGCATTGATGGCAGGCCTTCAGACAAATTCGTCTACATTTGCAGAAAATGCAAGTACAGGGTATTCTCCTATTCATAGTTCGACGGAGGGCATCCATAGTCGAAATGCCCAAAGTAATTTGACTACAACATATTTGTTGGCATTAAGACAACAAATGGATGATAGCAATCATGATATGGTCAATATGTTAACACAACAAATTGGTACTGTGTTTAATCCTTTGATACAAAACACTAATAACAGTTACCAAATGTTGGCAACACAAATGGGAAGAATCGCTGATTTCTTTGGTACTCCACCCATACATCACCAGCAAATTCCCCAAATTCAGAATGTCAGGCTTGTCGAAGTACCTGTTGAAAGACCTAACATTCCAATACCTATGAATCAGGGAAACCAAGGACAACAACAAATTGCCTATGAGGATAGAGGCAATCCCTGAAATTGTGTTGGTGAATAGAAACCAAAATGTTGACGAAGTGGTCAGACAAGTGCAACAAAACAATTTTGGAGCACAAAACAATCTGGCTAATATGGTCAAAACTATTTTAGCCCAGAATGGTCTTAACTTTGGTTTACATAGACCTAATTTTGTGTCGCCCTTGTCAGAATACACCTTACAAACAGAGCTGCCTAGGGGATGGAAAATTCCCAAGTTCACAAAGTTCGCTGGAGAAACCAGTGAATCTACCGTCGAACACGTGGCTCGTTATTTGACTGAGGCTGGCGATATAGCACACAATGAGAATTTAAGGATGAAATACTTTCCAAATTCTCTAACTAAGAATGCCTTCACATGGTTCACTACACTGCCTCCAAATTCAATTTTTAATTGGATTCAATTAGAAAAGGCCTTCCATGAGCAGCTCTATATGGGCCAATGCAAAATTAGTCTTAAAGAACTAGCTAGCGTTCGACGCAAGGGGGCAGAATCTGTTGATGATTATCTCAATAGATTTAGACTACTCAAAGCAAGGTGTTTTACCCAAGTGCCTGAGCATGAGTTAGTCGAAATGGCTGCTGGTGGTCTAGATTATACTATAAGAAAGAAACTAGACACACTACATTTAAGAGATATGGCACAATTGGCTGATAGAGTTCAACAAGTCGAAAGACTCAAAGCCGAAAAAGCCAGAACTAGTAGATTCCAAAGTAAAAAAGACAAAGTTGCCTATGTCGAAATTAAAGATGAAGAACAAGAATTCAACATTTCCTATGAGGAGGTCGAAGAAGAGGTCAATGTTGCTGAGTTAAAACCTGAACCTCCAGATACGTGTAAATTGCTAAAACCTTCAAATGGTAAAAATCCTGTCGAACCTAAAAACGACAAATTCGTTGCAAAAACATATACTTTTGATGTTACTAAATGCGACGAAATATGTGACTTGTTAGTAGAGGTCGTCAAATTTTGGTTCCGAAGGGACTAAAAACACCACCATTAGAACAAAAGCAAAAAAGAGGTTTTTGCAAATACCATAATTTTTTGGGTCATAATACTTCTCGTTGTGTTCTTTTCAGGGATTTGGTGCAAAAGGCACTCAATGAAGGAAGGCTGAATTTTGGTGATAAACCAAGGGCACCAATGAAGATCGACGCTGATCCTTTGCCTGATGCTGAGGCAATGTATACTGAGGTGAGCATCAACATGGTCGAAGCCTCTGAAATTGTGCCTGGTAAGGCTAATATGAAGAGAACTACCATAAGTTCAAAGATGGATGTCGAAATGGTCACTGAAGGCCAAGAAGATGACAAAGTGAAAGCAGTGTACCCAAAAGCTGAAGAGGAATTGGTTGATTTCCTCAATCGTTGCAAGCTAAGCAACTCAGAAGTGATGTTGTGCCCAAGGTGCAGTGCTGTTTTTGACAAGGAGGCTGCTAAAGAATTGGAAGAGTTCAAGCCTCAAATGAAGCGCAAAGGTAAATGGGTGGATAAAAGGCCCAAGTTTGATTTTGCTGATAGGAGAATTCCCTACATGGTTACTTCGACCAAAACTCCTGGAAGAGGAAAGCTGAGTACTTATGTTCCTCCTTCTGGTACTCCTGTCGAAAAATGGATACATTCTGGTGGGAGAAGCAAAGCCATATACTACACGAGGGACAATGCTATCCATCGAGTTAGACCACCTAAGCTGGTCGAAGGTAACACGAGTGGTGTTAACCAGAACAAGGCAATTGAAATCAAGAAGTATGCCTATAGTAACAACTACAAAGGGAAGAATCCTATGACAAGAACTCAATGGCGAAGGTTTCAACGCCAAAAGAAGGCTGATGCTATTGCTGTAGGTAAAGCAACAACCTCAAACAAAGGGAAGGGTAAAGAGGTAATCTTACCTTCGACTGAAGTGGTAAGGAAACCAGCCACTGAGAGAATTTTCCCTCCTCTTTCTGAAATTAAGAAAGGCTTCAAAACAGAAGATCATAATTTAGAAGAGGAGTTAGATTCTTCCTTTGCTGATTCTGGGTCAGAGTTTGACGTGCTATGTGGGGTCATCTCAATTTTACAAATTGAGTATGATGTGGTTTCTGAGGTTAATGATGTCGAAGAATATTTCGACGAGGAAACTACATATAAACCCATATGCTACTATGTGTTGAAGAATGGCTGCATCGAAGAGCAACATGCTGTCTTTGAAAGGCCAGATTGTGGCATGATGAATCACCTCAAGCCACTGTTCATTCAAGCCAAGGTCAACAATGTGGGAATCAACAAGGTCCTTGTTGATGGTGGTGCTGCTGTGAATTTGATGCCTCAACATTTGCTAAGAAGAATTGGCAAATGTGACACTGATTTGAGGCCACATAATGTGATTCTCACTAATTATGAAGGCAAAACTGGCCATTCACTTGGGGCCATTGAAGTCGAATTAGCAGTAGGTAGCATCACAAGGCCAACTTTGTTTTTGGTAATACCCCCCAAGGCAAACTACAACTTGCTGCTTGGAAGAGGATGGATACATGGAGTGGGGGCAATCCCTTCGACTGTGCACCAAAGGCTCATTATTTGGAGAGAAGATGGGTTGGTTGAAAACATTGAAGGTGACCAAAGTTATTTCAAGGCTGAAGTGAATACGATAACCAAGAAGACCTTCGACAAGCAACTGGCAAATATCTCTCCATGTTCTTCTTCCAATGCTGGGTTCATTGAGCAAGACAATGTCTTCTCCTCTGTCAGCCTTCACCCAAATTATGGTTTCATTTGGGAAAGGGAAATCGGTGATGAGGAGAATAGACCAAGAGGCTTTGTTAAGCCTACTGGCTGGGATGGACCTTGAAATGATTATAAAGCCCAACGCATGGGAAAGAATTACGGCCTATGTGGCCGAAAACAAAGAAAAAGCTATTCTAGAAGCTGAGTTACATCAAATGGTTGCATTAGCCACAGAAGATAATAACAAAGAAATCATGGTCGAAACACAGAGACTTGATGGTGTCTATGATGATAAACCATTAGGATTTGAGAAAGATCCAATGGGTTCGACCAAGAAAATACAAGCACAAGATCCCTTAGAAGAAATTGATTTGGGAGATGGGTCAACAAGAAGACCAACATATATTAGTACAAAGATCAACAAAGACTTCAAGGTGCAGATAGTCGAATTGCCGAAAGAGTACAAAGACTGTTTTGCTTGGGACTACAATGAAATGCCAGGTTTAAAAAGAGAAGTGGTTGAGTTGAAGCTGCCTATTCGACCAGATAAGAAGCCTGTGAAGCAAACCCCAAGGAGATTTGCACCAGAAATCATGTCGAAGATCAAAACAGAGATCGAAAGGTTACTAAAGAGCAAGTTCATCAGAACTGCCAGGTATGTTGATTGGCTTGCTAATATAGTGCCTGTAATTAAGAAAAATGGTACGCTTAGAGTTTGCATAGATTTTAGAGATCTAAATAATGCTACTCCCAAAGATCAATACCCAATGTCTGTGGCAGAAATGTTGGTTGATTCAGCGGCTGGTTATGAATATTTAAGCATGCTTGATGGATTTTCTGGTTATAACCAAATTTTTATTGCTGAAGAAGACATTTCAAAAACTGCATTTCGATGCCCAGGGGCATTAGGTGTTTATGAATGGGTGGTGATGCCATTTGGTTTAAAAAATGCTGGTGCTACATATCAAAGAGCTATGAATACTATGTTCCATGATTTTATAGAAAATTTTATGCAAGTGTACATAGATGACATAGTAGTTAAATCAGCATCAGAAAGTGGTCATCTAGACCACCTTCGACAATCATTTGAAAGGATGAGAAAATATGGATTGAAAATGAATCCACTAAAATGTGCCTTTTGTGTAAGTGCAGGTGATTTCTTGGGCTTTGTTGTGCACAAAAAAGGCATTGAAATAAATCAAAACAAGACGAAAGCTATCATGGAAACACAACCTCCTTCAACAAAGAAAGAATTACAGTCATTATTAGGAGAGGTCAATTTCCTTAGAAGATTTATATCAAATCTAAGTGGCAAGACTCAAGTATTTTCGCCATTACTTCGACTGAAGAAGGAAGATGTTTTCAAGTGGGAGCCATGCCACCTACAAGCTTTCGACGAAATCAAAGCCTACCTGATGAAGCCACCAATTTTATTGTCTCCAATTAGAAATAGAACAATGAAATTGTATATAGCTGCATCAGAAATGTCAATAGGCAGTATGTTAGCACAAGAGGATGAAAATGGAGTCGAAAGAGCCATATATTACCTCTGTAGGGTTTTGAATGATGCTGAAACCAGATATCATCCTATTGAAAAACTGTGTTTGTGTTTGTATTTCTCATGTACAAAGTTAAAGCAATACATAAAGCCTGTTGATGTTTATGTTTATTCTCATTTTGATATAATTAAACATATGTTATCGAAATCAATTTTGCATAGCAGAATAGGTAAATGGGCATTAGCTTTATCCGAATATTCATTGACATTTCAACCACTAAAGGCTATTAAAGGCCAGGTAGTGGCAGATTTTATTGCAGACCATTCAGTGGTCGAATTAGCAATTGATTGTGTTCACCTTTGACCTTGGAGGCTATATTTCGATGGCTCAAGCCACAAACATGGTACAGGTGTAGGAATGTTAATCATTTCACCAACAGAAATACCAACCAAATACAAGTATAAAATCGAAGAAAGTTGCTCCAACAATGAGGCGGAATACGAAGCCTTAATAGCCGGACTCGAAATTCTGTTAAACTTGGGGGCAAAGCAGGTCGAAATAAGAGGTGATTTTGAATTAGTAATCAAGCAATTAACGAAAGAATACAAGTGCATAAAGGAAACTTTTAGCCTTAAGTCCTAAGCCAAATGAAATTTTTAATGAAAATGAAACTTTTGAAGTTTTTGACAAAGGGTATTGTGACAACGTGTTCGAAGTTTTTGCCATCAACAATTTGTCAAATGATGATTGGCGAAGACAAATTGTTAATTACTTGGAAAATCCAACAGGGATAACTGATAGAAAAACCAAGTATAGAGCTTTAAGTTATGTGACCATGGGCAATGAGTTGTTTAAGAAAACCCCTGAAGGAGTTTTACTCAAGTGTCTTAGTGAAAATGAGGCATACATGGCAATATCTAATACTACTCACAGTGGAACTTGTGGAGCTCACCAAGTAGGCCATAAAATGAAATGGCTCTTATTTCGACAAGGTGTCTATTGGCCGACTATGTTAAAAGATTGCATAGAGTTTGCCAAAGGATGCCAAGAATGTCAAAAGCATGCAGGAATACAACATGTACCTGCAAATGAATTGCATTCTATTGTAAAATCTATTTCGACATTGAGTTCAAAAATGTTCTTTTTTTGCCATTCACATAACTCCTATCGAAAAAGACATTTTTGAAGGGGGCAATTTGTTAGCCTGTAATTTCGACAGGCTAAATTAAATGCAGTCAACGAGGTTTGATTTATTTTTAAAGTTTGACCTTGTATTTCAAGAGACAAGTATCAATTTCAACACTGAAATGAATTAAGCTATCAAGTTACATCAAGTAGATTTCGACCTCAGATTTGGCTAAGTCGAAGAAGTTGAAGACAGATATTTCGACAAGAAGGAGTTGGATTCTGATGTCGAAGTAGGATCAAGTAACCGTTACCAAGAGCACGTAGCAGTTACATTTTTTAAACTTGTACAGTTATTTTCTATTTGTATAAATAGTAGTTTCTCATAGGAAAAACGGGTCACAATCTCTCATACCAAGTTCCCACGCTCAAAGTACCGACACGCACTGAGAAACGAGTACAAGGAACGCATGTATGATCTTGTGCACCACCCCTTTAAATTAATGCAATTTTAATTTTCCTTTTCTTTACGTTTCATGCAAATTTTCTCTTTGTTTTATCCTCCCTCATTTGGAGTAATTCGACGGTTTCGCGGAGAAATCGAGGGTTATCTTCTTCTTTTTACTTTTAAATGCGCAATTCTGGAAAAACTTTAAACACAAACGGTCTTAGGATTTACTAGTTGATCCTGCAAGCAGAAGCAATTTCAAACTAGCGGTGTTTACCAAAATCCAAGGTAAACAAATTGGCACGCCCGGTGGGACGTTTGTGCTAATTTTAAAAGTTTTTCGTTAAATTCTTAAACTTTGTGTTTGTCTGTACATGCAATTAAGGAGTGGTAAACATCTTCCAGAGATGGCACACTCTAGTACAAGTAATGCTTCTGCATCAAATGCACAAAGTACACAAGAACAAGCGTCAGTTAGTGACGTTAACGCTGCAAATGTCGCAGGCATAACCGTCGCTATGCCTTCTTCGACAACAATGGGAGTAACCGCTATAACTTCTCCCATAATTACTCCTGTGTCAATGATGACCACTGCAGCATTAACAAATGTTATTACAATGGCTTCTGTGCCATCAATAGTAGGACCAACGAGTCCTTTGATGGCAAATCCAATGATTGGAAATATGCCATTTACTATGAGTGGAAGGGCTTTACCGTATGGCATGCCAACAGCATTGATGGCAGGCCTTCAAACAAATTTGTCTACATTTGCAGAAAATGCAAGTACAGGGTATTCTCCTATTCATAGTTCGACGGAGGGCATCCATAGTCGAAATGCCCAAAGTAATTTGACTACAACATATTTGTTGGCATTAAGACAACAAATGGATGATAGCAATCATGATATGGTCAATATGTTAACACAACAAATTGGTACTGTGTTTAATCCTTTGATACAAAACACTAATAACAGTTACCAAATGTTGGCAACACAAATGGGAAGAATCGCTGATTTCTTTGGTACTCCACCCATACATCACCAGCAAATTCCCCAAATTCAGAATGTCAGGCCTGTCGAAGTACCTGTTGAAAGACCTAACATTCCAATACCTATGAATCAGGGAAACCAAGGACAACAACAAATTGCCTATGAGGATAGAGGCAATCCCTGAAATTGTGTTGGTGAATAGAAACCAAAATGTTGACGAAGTGGTCAGACAAGTGCAACAAAACAATTTTGGAGCACAAAACAATCTGGCTAATATGGTCAAAACTATTTTAGCCCAGAATGGCCTTAACTTTGGTTTACATAGACCTAATTTTGTGTCGCCCTTGTCAGAATACACCTTACAAACAGAGCTGCCTAGGGGATGGAAAATTCCCAAGTTCACAAAGTTCGCTGGAGAAACCAGTGAATCTACCGTCGAACACGTGGCTCGTTATTTGACTGAGGCTGGCGATATAGCACACAATGAGAATTTAAGGATGAAATACTTTCCAAATTCTCTAACTAAGAATGCCTTCACATGGTTCACTACACTGCCTCCAAATTCAATTTTTAATTGGATTCAATTAGAAAAGGCCTTCCATGAGCAGCTCTATATGGGCCAATGCAAAATTAGTCTTAAAGAACTAGCTAGCGTTCGACGCAAGGGGGCAGAATCTGTTGATGATTATCTCAATAGATTTAGACTACTCAAAGCAAGGTGTTTTACCCAAGTGCCTGAGCATGAGTTAGTCGAAATGGCTGCTGGTGGTCTAGATTATACTATAAGAAAGAAACTAGACACACTACATTTAAGAGATATGGCACAATTGGCTGATAGAGTTCAACAAGTCGAAAGACTCAAAGCCGAAAAAGCCAGAACTAGTAGATTCCAAAGTAAAAAAGACAAAGTTGCCTATGTCGAAATTAAAGATGAAGAACAAGAATTCAACATTTCCTATGAGGAGGTCGAAGAAGAGGTCAATGTTGCTGAGTTAAAACCTGAACCTCCAGATACGTGTAAATTGCTAAAACCTTCAAATGGTAAAAATCCTGTCGAACCTAAAAACGACAAATTCGTTGCAAAAACATATACTTTTGATGTTACTAAATGCGACGAAATATGTGACTTGTTAGTTAAGGATGGTCAAATTTTGGTTCCGAAGGGACTAAAAACACCACCATTAGAACAAAAGCAAAAAAGAGGTTTTTGCAAATACCATAATTTTTTGGGTCATAATACTTCTCGTTGTGTTCTTTTCAGGGATTTGGTGCAAAAGGCACTCAATGAAGGAAGGCTGAATTTTGGTGATAAACCAAGGGCACCAATGAAGATCGACGCTGATCCTTTGCCTGATGCTGAGGCAATGTATACTGAGGTGAGCATCAACATGGTCGAAGCCTCTGAAATTGTGCCTGGTAAGGCTAATATGAAGAGAACTACCATAAGTTCAAAGATGGATGTCGAAATGGTCACTGAAGGCCAAGAAGATGACAAAGTGAAAGCAGTGTACCCAAAAGCTGAAGAGGAATTGGTTGATTTCCTCAATCGTTGCAAGCTAAGCAACTCAGAAGTGATGTTGTGCCCAAGGTGCAGTGCTGTTTTTGACAAGGAGGCTGCTAAAGAATTGGAAGAGTTCAAGCCTCAAATGAAGCGCAAAGGTAAATGGGTGGATAAAAGGCCCAAGTTTGATTTTGCTGATAGGAGAATTCCCTACATGGTTACTTCGACCAAAACTCCTGGAAGAGGAAAGCTGAGTACTTATGTTCCTCCTTCTGGTACTCCTGTCGAAAAATGGATACATTCTGGTGGGAGAAGCAAAGCCATATACTACACGAGGGACAATGCTATCCATCGAGTTAGACCACCTAAGCTGGTCGAAGGTAACACGAGTGGTGTTAACCAGAACAAGGCAATTGAAATCAAGAAGTATGCCTATAGTAACAACTACAAAGGGAAGAATCCTATGACAAGAACTCAATGGCGAAGGTTTCAACGCCAAAAGAAGGCTGATGCTATTGCTGTAGGTAAAGCAACAACCTCAAACAAAGGGAAGGGTAAAGAGGTAATCTTACCTTCGACTGAAGTGGTAAGGAAACCAGCCACTGAGAGAATTTTCCCTCCTCTTTCTGAAATTAAGAAAGGCTTCAAAACAGAAGATCATAATTTAGAAGAGGAGTTAGATTCTTCCTTTGCTGATTCTGGGTCAGAGTTTGACGTGCTATGTGGGGTCATCTCAATTTTACAAATTGAGTATGATGTGGTTTCTGAGGTTAATGATGTCGAAGAATATTTCGACGAGGAAACTACATATAAACCCATATGCTACTATGTGTTGAAGAATGGCTGCATCGAAGAGCAACATGCTGTCTTTGAAAGGCCAGATTGTGGCATGATGAATCACCTCAAGCCACTGTTCATTCAAGCCAAGGTCAACAATGTGGGAATCAACAAGGTCCTTGTTGATGGTGGTGCTGCTGTGAATTTGATGCCTCAACATTTGCTAAGAAGAATTGGCAAATGTGACACTGATTTGAGGCCACATAATGTGATTCTCACTAATTATGAAGGCAAAACTGGCCATTCACTTGGGGCCATTGAAGTCGAATTAGCAGTAGGTAGCATCACAAGGCCAACTTTGTTTTTGGTAATACCCCCCAAGGCAAACTACAACTTGCTGCTTGGAAGAGGATGGATACATGGAGTGGGGGCAATCCCTTCGACTGTGCACCAAAGGCTCATTATTTGGAGAGAAGATGGGTTGGTTGAAAACATTGAAGGTGACCAAAGTTATTTCAAGGCTGAAGTGAATACGATAACCAAGAAGACCTTCGACAAGTAACTGGCAAATATCTCTCCATGTTCTTCTTCCAATGCTGGGTTCATTGAGCAAGACAATGTCTTCTCCTCTGTCAGCCTTCACCCAAATTATGGTTTCATTTGGGAAAGGGAAATCGGTGATGAGGAGAATAGACCAAGAGGCTTTGTTAAGCCTACTGGCTGGGATGGACCTTGAAATGATTATAAAGCCCAACGCATGGGAAAGAATTACGGCCTATGTGGCCGAAAACAAAGAAAAAGCTATTCTAGAAGCTGAGTTACATCAAATGGTTGCATTAGCCACAGAAGATAATAACAAAGAAATCATGGTCGAAACACAGAGACTTGATGGTGTCTATGATGATAAACCATTAGGATTTGAGAAAGATCCAATGGGTTCGACCAAGAAAATACAAGCACAAGATCCCTTAGAAGAAATTGATTTGGGAGATGGGTCAACAAGAAGACCAACATATATTAGTACAAAGATCAACAAAGACTTCAAGGTGCAGATAGTCGAATTGCCGAAAGAGTACAAAGACTGTTTTGCTTGGGACTACAATGAAATGCCAGGTTTAAAAAGAGAAGTGGTTGAGTTGAAGCTGCCTATTCGACCAGATAAGAAGCCTGTGAAGCAAACCCCAAGGAGATTTGCACCAGAAATCATGTCGAAGATCAAAACAGAGATCGAAAGGTTACTAAAGAGCAAGTTCATCAGAACTGCCAGGTATGTTGATTGGCTTGCTAATATAGTGCCTGTAATTAAGAAAAATGGTACGCTTAGAGTTTGCATAGATTTTAGAGATCTAAATAATGCTACTCCCAAAGATCAATACCCAATGTCTGTGGCAGAAATGTTGGTTGATTCAGCGGCTGGTTATGAATATTTAAGCATGCTTGATGGATTTTCTGGTTATAACCAAATTTTTATTGCTGAAGAAGACATTTCAAAAACTGCATTTCGATGCCCAGGGGCATTAGGTGTTTATGAATGGGTGGTGATGCCATTTGGTTTAAAAAATGCTGGTGCTACATATCAAAGAGCTATGAATACTATGTTCCATGATTTTATAGAAAATTTTATGCAAGTGTACATAGATGACATAGTAGTTAAATCAGCATCAGAAAGTGGTCATCTAGACCACCTTCGACAATCATTTGAAAGGATGAGAAAATATGGATTGAAAATGAATCCACTAAAATGTGCCTTTTGTGTAAGTGCAGGTGATTTCTTGGGCTTTGTTGTGCACAAAAAAGGCATTGAAATAAATCAAAACAAGACGAAAGCTATCATGGAAACACAACCTCCTTCAACAAAGAAAGAATTACAGTCATTATTAGGAAAGGTCAATTTCCTTAGAAGATTTATATCAAATCTAAGTGGCAAGACTCAAGTATTTTCGCCATTACTTCGACTGAAGAAGGAAGATGTTTTCAAGTGGGAGCCATGCCACCTACAAGCTTTCGACGAAATCAAAGCCTACCTGATGAAGCCACCAATTTTATTGTCTCCAATTAGAAATAGAACAATGAAATTGTATATAGCTGCATCAGAAATGTCAATAGGCAGTATGTTAGCACAAGAGGATGAAAATGGAGTCGAAAGAGCCATATATTACCTCTGTAGGGTTTTGAATGATGCTGAAACCAGATATCATCCTATTGAAAAACTGTGTTTGTGTTTGTATTTCTCATGTACAAAGTTAAAGCAATACATAAAGCCTGTTGATGTTTATGTTTATTCTCATTTTGATATAATTAAACATATGTTATCGAAATCAATTTTGCATAGCAGAATAGGTAAATGGGCATTAGCTTTATCCGAATATTCATTGACATTTCAACCACTAAAGGCTATTAAAGGCCAGGTAGTGGCAGATTTTATTGCAGACCATTCAGTGGTCGAATTAGCAATTGATTGTGTTCACCTTTGACCTTGGAGGCTATATTTCGATGGCTCAAGCCACAAACATGGTACAGGTGTAGGAATGTTAATCATTTCACCAACAGAAATACCAACCAAATACAAGTATAAAATCGAAGAAAGTTGCTCCAACAATGAGGCGGAATACGAAGCCTTAATAGCCGGACTCGAAATTCTGTTAAACTTGGGGGCAAAGCAGGTCGAAATAAGAGGTGATTTTGAATTAGTAATCAAGCAATTAACGAAAGAATACAAGTGCATAAAGGAAACTTTTAGCCTTAAGTCCTAAGCCAAATGAAATTTTTAATGAAAATGAAACTTTTGAAGTTTTTGACAAAGGGTATTGTGACAACGTGTTCGAAGTTTTTGCCATCAACAATTTGTCAAATGATGATTGGCGAAGACAAATTGTTAATTACTTGGAAAATCCAACAGGGATAACTGATAGAAAAACCAAGTATAGAGCTTTAAGTTATGTGATCATGGGCAATGAGTTGTTTAAGAAAACCCCTGAAGGAGTTTTACTCAAGTGTCTTAGTGAAAATGAGGCATACTTGGCAATATCTAATACTACTCACAGTGGAACTTGTGGAGCTCACCAAGTAGGCCATAAAATGAAATGGCTCTTATTTCGACAAGGTGTCTATTGGCCGACTATGTTAAAAGATTGCATAGAGTTTGCCAAAGGATGCCAAGAATGTCAAAAGCATGCAGGAATACAACATGTACCTGCAAATGAATTGCATTCTATTGTAAAATCTATTTCGACATTGAGTTCAAAAATGTTCTTTTTTTGCCATTCACATAACTCCTATCGAAAAAGACATTTTTGAAGGGGGCAATTTGTTAGCCTGTAATTTCGACAGGCTAAATTAAATGCAGTCAACGAGGTTTGATTTATTTTTAAAGTTTGACCTTGTATTTCAAGAGACAAGTATCAATTTCAACACTGAAATGAATTAAGCTATCAAGTTACATCAAGTAGATTTCGACCTCAGATTTGGCTAAGTCGAAGAAGTTGAAGACAGATATTTCGACAAGAAGGAGTTGGATTCTGATGTCGAAGTAGGATCAAGTAACCGTTACCAAGAGCACGTAGCAGTTACATTTTTTAAACTTGTACAGTTATTTTCTATTTGTATAAATAGTAGTTTCTCATAGGAAAAACGGGTCACAATCTCTCATACCAAGTTCCCACGCTCAAAGTACCGACACGCACTGAGAAACGAGTACAAGGAACGCATGTATGATCTTGTGCACCACCCCTTTAAATTAATGCAATTTTAATTTTCCTTTTCTTTACGTTTCATGCAAATTTTCTCTTTGTTTTATCCTCCCTCATTTGGAGTAATTCGACGGTTTCGCGGAGAAATCGAGGGTTATCTTCTTCTTTTTACTTTTAAATGCGCAATTCTGGAAAAACTTTAAACACAAACGGTCTTAGGATTTACTAGTTGATCCTGCAAGCAGAAGCAATTTCAAACTAGCGGTGTTTACCAAAATCCAAGGTAAACAAATTGGCACGCCCGGTGGGACGTTTGTGCTAATTTTAAAAGTTTTTCGTTAAATTCTTAAACTTTGTGTTTGTCTGTACATGCAATTAAGGAGTGGTAAACATCTTCCAGAGATGGCACACTCTAGTACAAGTAATGCTTCTGCATCAAATGCACAAAGTACACAAGAACAAGCGTCAGTTAGTGACGTTAACGCTGCAAATGTCGCAGGCATAACCGTCGCTATGCCTTCTTCGACAACAATGGGAGTAACCGCTATAACTTCTCCCATAATTACTCCTGTGTCAATGATGACCACTGCAGCATTAACAAATGTTAATACAATGGCTTCTGTGCCATCAATAGTAGGACCAACGAGTCCTTTGATGGCAAATCCAATGATTGGAAATATGCCATTTACTATGAGTGGAAGGGCTTTACCGTATGGCATGCCAACAGCATTGATGGCAGGCCTTCAGACAAATTCGTCTACATTTGCAGAAAATGCAAGTACAGGGTATTCTCCTATTCATAGTTCGACGGAGGGCATCCATAGTCGAAATGCCCAAAGTAATTTGACTACAACATATTTGTTGGCATTAAGACAACAAATGGATGATAGCAATCATGATATGGTCAATATGTTAACACAACAAATTGGTACTGTGTTTAATCCTTTGATACAAAACACTATTAACAGTTACCAAATGTTGGCAACACAAATGGGAAGAATCGCTGATTTCTTTGGTACTCCACCCATACATCACCAGCAAATTCCCCAAATTCAGAATGTCAGGCCTGTCGAAGTACCTGTTGAAAGACCTAACATTCCAATACCTATGAATCAGGGAAACCAAGGACAACAACAAATTGCCTATGAGGATAGAGGCAATCCCTGAAATTGTGTTGGTGAATAGAAACCAAAATGCTGACGAAGTGGTCAGACAAGTGCAACAAAACAATTTTGGAGCACAAAACAATCTGGCTAATATGGTCAAAACTATTTTAGCCCAGAATGGCCTTAACTTTGGTTTACATAGACCTAATTTTGTGTCGCCCTTGTCAGAATACACCTTACAAACAGAGCTGCCTAGGGGATGGAAAATTCCCAAGTTCACAAAGTTCGCTGGAGAAACCAGTGAATCTACCGTCGAACACGTGGCTCGTTATTTGACTGAGGCTGGCGATATAGCACACAATGAGAATTTAAGGATGAAATACTTTCCAAATTCTCTAACTAAGAATGCCTTCACATGGTTCACTACACTGCCTCCAAATTCAATTTTTAATTGGATTCAATTAGAAAAGGCCTTCCATGAGCAGCTCTATATGGGCCAATGCAAAATTAGTCTTAAAGAACTAGCTAGCGTTCGACGCAAGGGGGCAGAATCTGTTGATGATTATCTCAATAGATTTAGACTACTCAAAGCAAGGTGTTTTACCCAAGTGCCTGAGCATGAGTTAGTCGAAATGGCTGCTGGTGGTCTAGATTATACTATAAGAAAGAAACTAGACACACTACATTTAAGAGATATGGCACAATTGGCTGATAGAGTTCAACAAGTCGAAAGACTCAAAGCCGAAAAAGCCAGAACTAGTAGATTCCAAAGTAAAAAAGACAAAGTTGCCTATGTCGAAATTAAAGATGAAGAACAAGAATTCAACATTTCCTATGAGGAGGTCGAAGAAGAGGTCAATGTTGCTGAGTTAAAACCTGAACCTCCAGATACGTGTAAATTGCTAAAACCTTCAAATGGTAAAAATCCTGTCGAACCTAAAAACGACAAATTCGTTGCAAAAACATATACTTTTGATGTTACTAAATGCGACGAAATATGTGACTTGTTAGTAGAGGTCGTCAAATTTTGGTTCCGAAGGGACTAAAAACACCACCATTAGAACAAAAGCAAAAAAGAGGTTTTTGCAAATACCATAATTTTTTGGGTCATAATACTTCTCGTTGTGTTCTTTTCAGGGATTTGGTGCAAAAGGCACTCAATGAAGGAAGGCTGAATTTTGGTGATAAACCAAGGGCACCAATGAAGATCGACGCTGATCCTTTGCCTGATGCTGAGGCAATGTATACTGAGGTGAGCATCAACATGGTCGAAGCCTCTGAAATTGTGCC
This sequence comes from Astragalus glycyphyllos, assembly GCA_963573325.1. NCBI lineage: Eukaryota > Viridiplantae > Streptophyta > Magnoliopsida > Fabales > Fabaceae > Astragalus > Astragalus glycyphyllos. The sequence goes on from OY754310.1 coordinate 41,166,004, forward strand.
TGGTAAGGCTAATATGAAGAGAACTACCATAAGTTCAAAGATGGATGTCGAAATGGTCACTGAAGGCCAAGAAGATGACAAAGTGAAAGCAGTGTACCCAAAAGCTGAAGAGGAATTGGTTGATTTCCTCAATCGTTGCAAGCTAAGCAACTCAGAAGTGATGTTGTGCCCAAGGTGCAGTGCTGTTTTTGACAAGGAGGCTGCTAAAGAATTGGAAGAGTTCAAGCCTCAAATGAAGCGCAAAGGTAAATGGGTGGATAAAAGGCCCAAGTTTGATTTTGCTGATAGGAGAATTCCCTACATGGTTACTTCGACCAAAACTCCTGGAAGAGGAAAGCTGAGTACTTATGTTCCTCCTTCTGGTACTCCTGTCGAAAAATGGATACATTCTGGTGGGAGAAGCAAAGCCATATACTACACGAGGGACAATGCTATCCATCGAGTTGGACCACCTAAGCTGGTCGAAGGTAACACGAGTGGTGTTAACCAGAACAAGGCAATTGAAATCAAGAAGTATGCCTATAGTAACAACTACAAAGGGAAGAATCCTATGACAAGAACTCAATGGCGAAGGTTTCAACGCCAAAAGAAGGCTGATGCTATTGCTGTAGGTAAAGCAACAACCTCAAACAAAGGGAAGGGTAAAGAGGTAATCTTACCTTCGACTGAAGTGGTAAGGAAACCAGCCACTGAAGTGGTAATCAAACAACCCAACTATTAATATATACTACATAAAACCATATTAATTTTTTAAAAAATCTGATCTCCATTCATCAATCTGAAAACGCAAATCTCCATTAATCAAACTGGAAATGCATATCAAATCAAATCCCTTCAAATTTTGCAATCAAATCTCCACTCCTAAAACAAATACAAATCAAATCATATCCGAAAATAACAACCTAAGACTACGAACCTGTTAGCCTGTAATTTCGACAGGCTAAATTAAATGCAGTCAACGAGGTTTGATTTATTTTTAAAGTTTGACCTTGTATTTCAAGAGACAAGTATCAATTTCAACACTGAAATGAATTAAGCTATCAAGTTACATCAAGTAGATTTCGACCTCAGATTTGGCTAAGTCGAAGAAGTTGAAGACAGATATTTCGACAAGAAGGAGTTGGATTCTGATGTCGAAGTAGGATCAAGTAACCGTTACCAAGAACACGTAGCAGTTACATTTTTTAAACTTGTACAGTTATTTTCTATTTGTATAAATAGTAGTTTCTCATAGGAAAAATGGGTCACAATCTCTCATACCAAGTTCCCACGCTCAAAGTACCGACACGCACTGAGAAACGAGTACAAGGAACGCATGTATGATCTTGTGCATCACCCCTTTAAATTAATGCAATTTTAATTTTCCTTTTCTTTACGTTTCATGCAAATTTTCTCTTTGTTTTATCCTCCCTCATTTGGAGTAATTCGATGGTTTCGCGGAGAAATCGACGGTTATCTTCTTCTTTTTACTTTTAAACGCGCAATTCTGGAAAAACTTTAAACACAAACGGTCTTAGGATTTACTAGTTGATCCTGCAAGCAGAAGCAATTTCAAACTAGCGGTGTTTACCAAAATCCAAGGTTACAGAACCCCAAATTTGAGATTTCAATTCCGAAAATAACAACCCCAGATTCTGTTTATGGAACAAGAGTTTCGTTTCCATGTATTTAATTTCGTTGTCTGGAACAAGAATTTCGTTCTCTTGAAGATGAAGATGAAGAATCGGTTGCTGGGTTTTTTAGAAAAAATACTTAGTTTTTAAGTAATATATAAACAGTTGGTATAATATTCACAAGAATATTGTGGCTTAATGGTAGTAACGAGTGGGTTTGACAAGGGGGCACAAGTTCAACAACCCTCCTTGCCAAACTTCATAATTTTTTTAATAAACAAGGTGTCCCACTTTTCCATTCCAACGCCATGTGGCAGCCAATCATTGGTTGTTGACGTGGCACGCGTTAGTCCCATGTGGCAATAGCGACATGGACTGCTGTCGTGGCATGTTAGTGCCACTGGTGACATGGGTTGCTGTCATGGCATTTAAAACGAGTTGATTTTGCAAGGGCATATTTAAAAGGAAAAAATTGCAAGGACATATTTAAAAAAATGATATATTTGCAAGGACTAAAAACATATTTAAACCTATTTTTTATTATTTAAAAAAGTAACCAATAAAATTACGATTTATTCTCTCAATGCCCAAAGAATTGTTACAATTTTTATCTACACGTATTGCCGTGTTGATACTTCTATTCTCTCACTCCAACCATTTTTCTGGATTTTTGATATGATAAGAGTTTTTTTCAGTCATATATTGATTCGACCTATGAGTCCAAACCTCATCTCTTCACGCGTGCTTCCATGATAAATGCATGTTAGCGCCCCAAGGCGCATGGAAGTGCCTGTGAAGAGATAATGTGTGATCTTGACCTTTCGACATCATCGAGCCGAGCTTGGCCGTTAGACCAGCAAGGTGTGCATGGAGGTTCATAGCGATGTGTTCCTTGGCCTTTAGAGCGAATGTCATTTGGACTAAGCTAACCCAGTATGAAATGCAATCAACTCCGGCTACGGCTACGGCTACTTAAAGATCTACCGTATCGCAATAGGAAAAGCGGAAGACGGTGCTTCTTAAATGTGTGCAGTCTGCGATGTTTGCCTAAGTATTATACCTTGAAATTTTCATGGAGCTTCTTGATTTCATTTTCTCCCTGCTCTGCATTTGCCCCGTATTGTTGAGTTATAGTTAAAGGGGTCATTTTAATGGCATGTTGGATGTCTCGCATTTAAGGCACTTCAGATGGAATTTCTGAGATAACATTTGAGAATTTAGCACGTAGCTGCTTGATTTCCTTTGGGATGATGGAATCTTCATTTGAATCGAGCAATTGAACAAATCTCGTTGCCACTGCTTCCTCTATTGTCACCTTGAGTGGCTTGTTTGTGACTAAAGAGTGAATTAATAATTTTTTGGGGACATAGGTGAATTAATAATTGTATTGGTTGTAAATAATAAAATTGATGTAAATAATAATATTGTTTAGGTAATACAACATTCTTTAAATTTTCTAAGGTTGTAGCGGGTCATTAAAAGTGTGGTAGGCGTCGAATGATTAGTTGGGTGTCCATGACAGTGTTCAAAATTCACGCATAAATCACTTTGTCATTTATAGTGAGTTGCTATCAAGAAGAAAAACAAAAAATGTTAAATATATGACTAGCTTTTGTGTGGTGCATTTGGGTAGTAAGAAACAACATTGTGTTTAGAGGTGGTGGTTTACTCAGAGACATATTTACTTAACAAAATCAAATGTCTCTCATGGCATTAGTTCAATTGTAAGTTTGGTAGTAGGGGTTGTAATATTTCTCATTGGTGGGCTAATCCTCTTCTATGCTTGAAAAATTTATTATTTTTATCGTTGTTTGAGTACCCTTCGTGCTCTCTTCAATATTATTTTTTGCTTGTAAAAAAAGCTTAACACAATTGAGTTATTTTCTACATACTCATTATTATAATCGGTAGAAAAAAAAACGATGTTTATACATACTATTAAATTTAATTGTTAAACTAGTTACACGTTGGTTAACGAAAATTTTGGCACACAATTCAGAAAGACTTTAATTCAATTATTTTCATTTACTTCTTTAATTAATTAATTATTAAAAAAATCTGAATTCACTAAGTTTTAATGAATTAACGGAATGGCAACAAAAAAGAAGTCAACATTAATCTGCTTAAGTCATAGCCTCATAGGTCTCGATTAAAAATAGAAAAGTTAGTGATGGGGTTATTTTTTTTATAATCATAAATGAACGGGCAATTTCAAAAATAAAGAAAACTGTGAGTATTGGCTACTGTGTGTAATTTACCCGTTTACCTCACTTGGCCGAAGCATTTCCCTCTCATTTCCACTCTCATGATATTCCTTCACTTATCATGTGGAGAAAAGAAGAAAGCTCATCCTAGCTCCAAGACAACTTCTTTCTTTAGCCTTCATTTCTTCTAGTTTCTTCACCTTGCTGATATCTTTTTATTTAAGGGAAACAAAATAACCCTAACAGCTCTATTCTTCTTCCCTTCTCTCTCTGCGTTTTTTTCCAAACGCTTTCTCTCTGAATTGAAAACACATCTCGCCCTTCCCTTTGTTACCAAGTGGCTTCAGTCTCAAGAGGGGGGGTGAATTGAGACTTTAAAAAACTTTTCCCCTTTTTAACGACTTAGATTAATTTTCGCGCAGGTTTATGAAATGAACGAATTAGAATATAGAACAGTAAAGCACGCACAAGATTTATACTGGTTCGGTCACCTCCCAGTGACCTACGTCCAGTCCTCACAACCCTTTGTGAGATTTTCACTATCAAAACAAAGCTTTCAACCGGGTGCTTTAAAACCCTTACAGACACAGGCACTCTTCACCAAGGATACCCCACCTTGTGCAAGAGCCCTAAAAACAATTACAACAAGAGATACCCCACCCTTGTTACAATCAGAAACCCTAGAGAGATACCCCACTCTCTAGTAAAAACCCAATACAGTATTACAAGAAATTACAGTAACAACGAAATAACAAATACCTCTGAGAAGGTGAATATGACAACTTGAAGATCCCCAACCTAACCCTTGAGAGAGATCAGCTCAAAGTGATGAAGAACGTGAAAAAGTGATTGTGACAGTGAGAAGTTTCGCGTTCTGCGTTTTAGAATTTTAGGTTGTTATTTGATCGTAAAACCTAGGTCCTATTTATAGAGTTTGGAAAAATATGACCGTTGAAGCAATTTGTGTTATAAGTGGACAATCGATTATCTTCTTTAAAAACATAGTATGTTAATCGATTGCGTGCTTTAGAAAGAATAGCTCCATAAGTGAATAATCAATTATATGCTTAAAGAAAGAAATATGGGAATCGATTATGTGCTTGTTTTGGAGAAGCATTCAATCGATTATGTGCTTTACAAATGCAAGTAGGGAATCAATTTCTTGCCTGTGGAAATAGGTGAGGAATCGATTTGGTGCTTTAATAAGGCAAGAAGATAATCGATTCTTTGCTTTATAAAATGAAGTTTCATAAAATTAAGAGGATAATCGATTTTCTTCTTTAAAGGCTACACACCAAAATCGATTGTGTGCTTGAAAATAGGAGAGTTTCACAAATCGATTCTTTGCTTGATAAAACAAGTAAGGAATCGATTCATTGCTTCCAAAACTAAGTCCTAATCGATTGATGGCTTAAATAATATGAATGAAATCGATTTCTTTACTTCAAAAACAATTTCTTTTAATAATACTAAGCCATGAATCTATTTCTTTTAAAAAACAACAAGTTCCTAACCTATTTATCAATTGAAAACATATGTTAGGTCCATTTGTGTGAGTGCTAGTGTGTTTAGTGATTTGAGCCGATCTTCAAAAGCATTTACAATTCATTCCTAAGACACGACCCGACTTTCTAGCAACTACCCTTAACACGGACTTACTTCTTGAGTTGGTTGTGCCTTGGAGTTCCATTTGTCACTTTGTCTTAGATTACTTCATCATCAAAACTTAACCTGCAACACAAGATATCCACACCCTTCTCTCTGCGTTTTTTTTCTAAACGCTTCCCTTCATCCTGGATTCTGCTCTACTGTGTTTTGCTTCTTTTTCCTGTTCATGCTTCACTATTCTGCTATTGCTTCTCTGCTCTTCTTCTATTCTCTGCTCATTAGTTTCTTCCGCTTCTTTTTCTTCGGCTTCTGTGGTGCTCTCTCCCCATTAGCTGGATTTTCATTCTCTTCATTCTCACCTTGGTCATCTACATCTCTCTCCTCATTAATTGGATTTTCATTCTCTTCACTCTCACCTTGCCCATCTACATCCTCACACACATCTACCGGATCATTTACTACATCGACTCCATCAACTAGAAGAAAAGTTTCGTAACGATTTTCGTAAAATTGAGAGAAATAATCTATTCAAGGTGTATTGAAATTGTTCTCTAAAAAGGTTTTAGAGATACAAGATATCGGAAAATTCTCATTCAGCTTCACTACGTACAACAAAAAATAAATAAATATAAACATATATATATATATATATATGTGTGTGTGTGTGTGTGTGTGTGTATAAATAAATAAAAGAACCAATAAAAATATTAATTACTTACCTGCACAAAATCTCCACTATCACATGAGGGAAAATGACTACCATGCTTGAGTTTAAAGTGGACCAATCTGAGACCTACCGTAGTCGATTCGAGCTTGCATCAATCCAAAAAATGATTTGTAACTGGATAGATCCAAAGACTTTGGTCTCTTCACCTCTCTTGGCCTCTAATCATATTTGGAAGTAGTTGACTTTGTTGATAGGTTTAGTTGATTGGCTTGATGTAATTTTACTCTGGCCTAAACTTCACTCATGTAATGATGCGATTGATTTGGATACTAAGACTTCTAGAATCACCTCGAATGTGTGTATAGGGAATGTCCTAACACTAGTTGTTTATCTCAGTTGTAATGTGTTTGTTTTTATCTATTGAATGAAGATATTTATATTGAAATCTTGACAAGTTTGGAAAAGGAAATAGATGCTCACTGATGTAGTTTGCTAGTTTGAAAAGTTAACAAAATTATTCGGAGGAACAAAACACATGGAAAAAAACCCTAACTTTTCAAAACTCTGTGTTTCATTAAGGGTAATTTTGGTAATTCCAGCCTTATTTTTACAAAACGTTGTATTTCATTTAAGGGAAACAAAATAACCCTAACAGCTAGGGAGAGAATGGAGAGAGAGAGAACCCTAACAGCTAGGGAGAGAATGGAGAGAGAGAGACTCCGAGAAAACGGGGGGGGTACGTAGGGTTTCAGAAGACGGCGCCAATGACGGCGGGAACAAGGGGAACTCCGACGGCGACTGGCAGGTGGTTCAGAAGAAGCAACAAAGTTACAGCGATCAGAAACGCTGTGACGTTGCGGGAGGTAGGGCAGACCGTTCGAAGGACACAACGTCGTTTTTCTTCTCCGATTTTTCGGACACTCATGGTGCGCGGGAGATGTTGAGGGATTTTTCTCTGTATGGCAAGGCGGTGGAGGTGGTCATTCCACCTAACAGAAACAAGTGGGGGAAAAGGTTTGGCTTTGTAAGATTTGCTGAAGTAAGAGATCCAAGAATGTTTGCGGTGAAACTAGACAATATTATATTTGGAGTAGACAAAATCCACGTTAACCTTCCAAGATTTGAACGAGAACGAACTGATGGCAGAAGCTATGTGGCTCCAACAATGAAAACTAGGAAGGTTTGGAAGGCGGTGACGGAGGGGAACGAGGTTAAGCATGATGGCAAAGAATATGGTGATCAGACGGTTATAAAGGATTTATCTCAGGGAGACGACAATGTCAGCAAGGGGAAGGGAACGGTTGAGAAGGCTGGAATGAATAGGGGTCATGGCAGAAGATAGGAGACGAAGAGGTTTGCAGCAAAAAAGTACGGCAATACACTATGGACAGGCAGCGATGATCAGAGAGTGGTGTATTATTGTAAAAAAACATTTGCGATCTAACTTACAATGCATCGGAAGAGGAGTTGAAGTCGTTCAAGAAAATGTATGTTGGCGTAGTAAGAAACGCAGGAAGTACTCACATGGTTCAATAATGGTTTAACATGCAAGGTTTTTTCTCGATTAAGGTGACTCCTTTAGGCGCAAACATGGTTCTTTTGGAGGAGATGGAGGAAGGGATTATCCCAGCTCTCATGGAAGACGCAGTGGACTGGGTATATGAGCAATTTGAGGACATAAGACAGTGGGATCCGGAGGAGATGGATAATGAAAGGTTAGTATGGGTGCGATGTCATGGTGTTCCTATTCATGCATGGAACAACGAATTTTTCTCTTTAGTGGTACGTAGCTTTGGCACGTTCTTGGGGGTCGATGAGAACACTAGCAAGAAAGTCTCGATGGATGTAGCAAGAATCCTTATTCGAACAAAAGGCTTTGATGTTTTTAATATGGTGCTGCATACCAATATAAATGGGTCAATGTTCCATATCAAAATCTTGAAGGAATGGTGTGGTCCGATGCGGTGGGATGGTCTAACTCAGGTGAGAAATCCGACAGCCTATGATAATAGCTCAGAGAGTGATGATGACAGTGAAAATGGGGATGGTCCACCGTTGTTTGTCAATGAAGATGTTGAAGATGATTTCTCCGACGACGACAGGGAAGATGGGGAAGAGGAGGAAGGCGAAGAAGACGAGTCGCAGGAGGGCAAAAACGTAAAGTATGCTTCAAATAACAATAATGATGAGACCCCTAAAGAGGTGGCAAGAATTAATGCTAATGATGGGGAGTTAAATGGGGAGAATATTAAGGACGACATTGAATTGAATGGTGGTGATTTGAATTGTTCTCCAAGCAAGGAGAGGGAGGATTTGTTGGCGAAAGATGTGGGAGGGGTTAATGGGGTTCAACAAAATTTAAATATGCAGGTGGAATTAATTGAAGATTGTGGATCCGAGATTGTGGGGGAAAGATAAAAAGGCATTACAGAAGTGGAAAAAAGTGGACCGATAGTACAGCAACAACCTATGGAACTCGGGTCAAAAAATTCGATGGCCCACTCTGGAAGTGATTCACGCAATAATGGGCCCAATGAGAAGAAAAAAGTTGAAAAACAAAAAAGGGACAAAAAGATAATGTAATTACAGTGGGGGTTGTCAACAAACAAGCTATGGGGTTGCTCAATTCGTTGGAAGAGTCTGATGGAATTTCAAATTTGTCAAAGACTTATGTAGTGAAGCGAAATCCTCCTAATCCAGGGCTGTCACTCTCTATTGACTGTGAAGGCAATGATGCTGTCATAGGAGACGTGTCTATAGGTGATTCTGAAATTAGATTTTGTAATGAAAGAGTTTGGGCGGAGCATGAGATATCACTTGCAAATAAATTGTGGAGATTTGCAAAAGACAATTTGGGGGTCATAGGAAGAAATAATGACGAGGTCTACTCAGGCAAGATGAAATCTCTTGAGGTACGTGACAAAATGGCAAAAGGTAGGAAAGGGAAAAAAACTGTTTCTCAATGAAGATTGCAACGTTTAATATACGTGGGTGGGGGGGAGCTGCAAAGAGAAGGCGCCTCAAAAAAATAATAAGGGAGGAGCAGTTTGATTTGTGCATGATCCAAGAAACGAAGAGTAGTGATATCTCAAAGAGGTCAATTGGAAGTATATGGTGCGACGCAAATTTTGATTGGGTAAAGAAGAATGCAGTGGGCCAGTCAGGTGGTTTGTTAACTGTATGGAAGGAGGAGGTTATGGAGGTTATCTTTCTCGGGTGAAAACTATGTTGGGGTGTGTGCTAAAGTTGAAGGGCATGTAGGTTACTTCGTGAATGTATATTCACCATGTAGTATAAGGGGAAAAAGGAGATTATGGGACAATTTAAGGTGCTTGAAAGATCAATTTGAGGTGGGAGATTGGTGTGTAGCAGGGGATTTCAATGCTGTAATTTCAAGACAAGAGAGGAGTGGGTGCGCCACTATTTTTAATCAATCCGAGGCGAGGGAATTTTCAACGTTCATAGAAGATATGGAGCTTGTTGATGTGCCGGTGTTAGGGAAAAAGTTCACGTGTTTTGGTTCAGATGGGAGGGCAAGTAGACTTGATAGAATCCTATTGAATGAGGGGTTGATCTCAAGGTGGAGTATAAGTGCTCAGTGGATTGGGGATAGGGAAATTTCTGACCATTGCCCAGTTTGGTTAATGACCTCAAAGTTGAACTAGGGGCCGAAACCATTTAGATTCAATAATTGTTGGTTAGAGCATAAAGAGTTTGAGAAGTTTGTCAAAGATTGTTGGGGGTCCTCCGAAGTAGAAGGATGGGGCTCGTTTGTGTTGAAAGAAAAATTGAGAATGCTAAAAGAAAAACTTAAAGTGTGGAATCGGGAAGTGTTTGGATTCGAAGACTTGAGAATTGAAAATATTGTCAAAGAGTTGAATGAAATTGAAAGGCTTGGCGTGGAGGGGGAAGAAGTTGACGATGAGCAAAGGCAACGTTTGAGTAATGAGTTTTGGGAGGAATTACATGCTAAGGAAAGCTTACTCGCGCAAAAATCAAGAGTGAAGTGGATAGCGGAAGGGGATGCTAATAGCCGGTTCTTTCATGCATGCATCAAGGGCAATAGAACAAGGACCCAATTGGTGAAAGTATTGGTAAACGAGGAGTGGGTAGAAGATGTGGGGGGAATTAAAAAAGCGGTAAAAGATCATTTTGAAGAGAAGTTCAAAGAGGAGGAATATAATAGACCAACACTTGATGGTATTCAATTCAATCAACTGTCAAGTGTAGAAAATGAATTATTAATTGAGCCTTTCACGATGGAGGAGATCAAGGAGGTGGTGTGGGAATGTGACGGAAACAAGAGCCCGGGACCGGATGGGTTTAACTTCAATTTCATCAAGAGTTGCTGGGAATCAATTTCGCCGAAAATACTAAACTTTTTCACTGAATTTTATAGGTGTGCAAGGTTGCCAAAAGCGATTAGTGCGTCTTTTCTCGCACTTATACCGAAAACAAGCAACCCCCGAGGATTAGGGGAGTATAGGCCGATATCTCTTATTGGGTGTTTGTACAAGATGCTTGCAAAAGTCCTTGCGGGGAGGATGAAAAGGGTGTTGAAAGGTGTGATTTCAAGTGGACAAAATGCCTTCTTAGCCGGGAGGAATATATTAGACAGGGTGGTCGTTGTGAATGAGGTGATGGATATGGCAAAGAGAAATAGGAAGAAATGTGTGGTGTTAAAAGCGGATTTCGAAAAGGCATATGATTCCGTGAGTTGGGCTTATTTGGATTACATGTTGGGGAGGTTGGGATTTGGGGCGAAGTGGAGGGGGTGGATGCGTGCTTGTTACTCGACTAACTCCATCTCTATCTTGGTGAATGGTAGTCCCACCGAAAAATTGTGGCTCAAAAAGGACTCAAACAAGGAGATCCTCTAGCACCATTTTTATTTTTAATTGCGGCGGAGGGCTTAGCGGGATTGGTGAGGAAAGGGGTGGAATCCAACGAGCTAAATGGCTTCAAGGTAAATGAATCTCTTTCGGTTGAGTTACTTCAATTTGCGGATGATACAATTTTCTTTTGCGATGGTGGTGAACGAAGTGTGTGGTGTTTGAAAGCAATATTAAGAAGCTTCGAGTTAGTATCGGGTTTGAAGGTAAATTTTTCAAAGAGCAATGTGATAGGGATTAATATGGAGGAAAGGGCAATGGAGGGCATCTCTCAATTTTTATCATGTAGGTTGGGGACCACAACGTTTCGATTTCTAGGGGTTCCGGTGGGCGCAAATCCGAGGTTGGCGAGCACTTGGCAACCGGTGATTGACTCTATAAAGGCAAGACTAAATTGTTGGAGGAGTAGGCAACTTTCAATTGGGGGCCGAGTCACGCTTATAAATTCGGTATTATCCTCTCTACCTCTTTATTTATTTTCATTTTACAAAGCCCCAAAGAAAGTTATTGAGGAAATTATAAGATTGCAAAGAAGATTCTTGTGGGGAGGTGATGGAGAAAGTAAGAAGATGGCTTGGGTAAAGTGGGGAAAAATATGTACTTCAAAAAAAGAGGGTGGGCTAGGTATAAAAAATATTGAAGCTTTTAATATAGCCCTCCTAACAAAATGGCGATGGAGGATTTTGTCGGAGGAGGGTAACCCGTTGTGGAAAGATATTCTATCGGTGAGATATAATTTAAAGGAAAGGTGGCCCAACGCAAATGAATATAGAAGAGGATGGGGGAAAACGTCGTTATGGTGGAGGGACTTATGCCAATTAGGGGATGGCTCCAACTTGAATGATGGATGGTTCAACGAAGTTGTTAAACTTAAATTGGGGAGAGGAAATGTAATTCAATTTTGGAATGATAGGTGGTTGGGAAGAGATACGTTCGCTGAATTATTTCCATCTATGTATAGTTCATGCAACGTGAAAGAAGTTGTGGTGAAAAAGATGGGTAATTGGGATGGAGGAGTTTGGAGGTGGGAGTGGAATTGGACGCGACAATTGTCGTCAAGTGAGGCGCAGAATGTTCAGTATTTAAAAGATTTATTGCTTCCGGTTGTTCCAGCAGGTTCAGCACCGGATCGTTGGTGCTGGTCACTCGATGCGACGCGTGGATTCTCGGTCAAAAATTGTTACTCGTGGCTGGTTGTTTTTTTTGCAGGTGCGGACGCAGCGATTCCCAGCCGATTGGACGCTGTCTGTCCGAAACTTTGGCAGCAGAATGTTCCCTCCAAAGTGCAGATTTTTGCGTGGCGAGAGTTCCTCAACCGTATAGCAACACGGGAAGCTTTGTTTCGCAAAGGGATTCTTCATTCTCAAGAGGAAAAACGATGCGTTTTTTGCTTAAATCATGACGAGACAGCAGCTCATTTATTTCTCCAATGTGACGTTGCAAAATCAGTGTGGTTGATGGTCTTTACGTGGATGGGAGTTGCGCCATTAGAGGAGGAGGACCTGGTTGAGCACTTCTTGGAATTCGGAAAATTGACAAAGGGGAAGACAAGGAAACGAGTAAAGGGTTTTTCCCAATGGGTTTTGGCCCTTGAAGGTTTTAATGAGGCCCGTTAGGTGTAAGGGGTTGGTGCACCCCTTGTGCGCCCCTTAATGAAGTTGCTCATCTAAAAAAAAAACCCTAACAGCTCTATTCTTCTTCCCTTCTCTCTCTGTGTTTATTCCAAACGCTTTCTCTCTGAATTGAAAACGCATCTCGCCCTTCCCTTCTCTCTGCGTTTTTTTTCTAAACGCTTCCCTTCTTCCTGGATTCTGCTCTACTGTGTTTTGCTTCTTTTTCCTGTTCATGCTTCACTATTCTGCTATTGCTTCTCTGCTCTTTTGCTTTTCTCTATGAATTTCTTCTCTTTGCTCTCTGCCTCTGTTTCAGTTTCAGTTATGGCAACATTAAGACCTTAATTTACTGAACTTAAGAACTTACTTTTAAGGCTTTTTTGGTATTTGGTTTGTGTTTTTATTACTATGTTATTGAGACATGTATGATGACTGAAGTTGGGATTTAAATAGTTTAAGTTTGTTAATGAATGGACAAGGGACTGGATCCATTCAATAATCCCCCTGTCACTCCAATCAAGCCAATCCTCACCCTTAAAATGATCTAACGCTACATAAACTGCTACATCGAAAGAAAAAGGCTTCCCACAACACAAACTGAATATGCACCGCAAGTCCGCAACTATGTTGCAATGGACATGAATTAATGGCGTCCTCCGTCACATTCATAAACTCCCCCACATCTCCATCTAGAGCACTTACAGAGAATTATTAAAATAAAAAGAAAGAAAGAAATGGCTGCATATGGAATTGTTTGGTTTACTTCCTCTTCCTCTTTTCTCAGAACATGATAAAATGGCTGGAGCAATTGTTTCACAAGCAAGCATAGAAAGACGACGCTGCAGCAATTGCTTCATAAGCAAGCATAGAGATGAATGTTGAGCACAAAATACGCACAACATTCAGTAACCGCCTTCGCCGACACACCGTCCAATCACCACCCTCTCCCATTTTTTGCGACTTTCCCTGTTTTCTCTATTCTGCGATTTCATTTTTTAACACTCCACCGTTCAGTATGTTTAACATAGGATTTCTCGCACCTGTTCTTAGCGGAAAAGTAAAAATTCCCATCACGTTTGTCAGAGTACATTGGTGGAGGAGGTGGCAAAAAAAGGGTCCCGGCCCAAAAAAAAAAATTCCTAAAATAACACACTTTTTTTATCATTTACCAATCTAGCACACATTTTGTTCAGTTAAGAAGTCGGTACCCCCCAAACCGACTTCTCAACGTGATTTTTAAAAAAATTTGATTTTTTCAGTTGAGAAGTCGGTACCCCCCAAACCGACTTCTCAACGTGATTTTAAAAAAAAATTGATTTTTTCAGTTGAGAAGTCGGTACCCCCCAAACCGACTTCTCAACGTAATTTTTTTTAAAACAATTAAATATTAATAATAATACCAATTATAATTTATAATTTATTTTAATAATAATACCAATTTATATAAAATGAAAATTAATTAAAAATTTTGTATTTATTTTAATAATTTGCAACATATTTATTTATTAAAAAAATAAATATGTAACACTAAATATAATTGAAACATTTATTTTAATTGATCAAATAAACTCATTTATTAAATTATATATTACAAATGATTACGAGAAATGTACAATTAAATTGAAAGACAAAGTTTTATTGTCCTAGATGGTGCCTAGTCCCACAACGTGGCGGTCGACGATTACGATGTGGACGTCGTGCTGGTATTTCTTGTTCAGTGGGGGCAGGTGCAGGGGCAGGTGGTTGTTCATATTGGTACCCTGTTGATGAACTAGGTCCTGCCTGGTCGGGGTTCCATGTTGGTCCAGATTCCAAAATAGATTGATAATATCTATATGGTTCCGGCGTATTATAATCGGGACTAAGCAAAGGACCTAAAAAATCCTGGTCGTAAGAAGCCGTAGAATACCTATGATGATCTTGGACTGGCGTGTATTCTACTGACTGGTTGGCCGCCTCATAATGTTGATATGTTGGTGGGAAGGAGACGGAGTGGCGGTGAGGCATAGGCTCTTCGCTCTGTTCAAAAGTTGGCCGAGTAGGTGTTGCATGTCGACTACGGCTGCGATGTTGAGATTGACTTGTTTGCCTAGTTGGTGCTTCTTCTCGATCATTCACTGCACCACTACCACGTGGTTCCATTAGTTGTTGGTTGATGGAAAGATATAACCTAGAATTTGTTGTTAGCCGCATCATATATTCTTGTGTGTTGATGGGCTTTCCCTGTAACGACTGGCCAATAAGAACTCCTTGTTCTTTATCATTCCAGGACTGAATAAATCGACCATGCCTTACTAGCCAGTTTTCATCCGCATTTCCTCGCATGTCGAGGTCATGCAATTTGTCCAAATTCTCGGGTCGAATGGGTATATCTTGCACGAGGCCAAACTGCATTTTCACTCTATCTGTTTGGTGCCATTCTACAATTTGAAAACAGACCAACGCCGTTTTTGCACTCCATATTGTACTGTCTTGGAATGCGGTTGATGGCAGATTGACTTGAATTTCCTGATACGGCAACCACTTAAACTTGAAAAAAATTGAGTAACGAGCTATTATGCATCGTTTACAAAATTTGACATAACGAAAATTAATTATACGTACCGCATCTAGTGTCATCTGGTCTATCCTTCACCTGATGTCAACAAGGGTACATGGAGTATTGGTGAAGTTTAGACCCCTTTGAACCCATCTATAGAAACAATAAAACGTTATTCACTTAATTTTTACGGTAAAACTACTAAACACGTGTCAAAAAAATTTAAACTACGGTAAAAATACTAAACACGTGTCAAAAAAATTTAAACTACCCTAAAAATACTAAACACGTGTAAAAAAAATTAAACTACGGTAAAAATACTAAACACGTGTCAAAAAAATTTAAACTACGGTAAAAATACTAAACACGTGTCAAAAAAATTTAAACTACCTTAAAAATACTAAACACGTGTCAAAAAAATTTAAACTACCTTAAAAATACTAAACACGTGTCAAAAAAATTTAAACTACGGTAAAAATACTAAATATGTGTCAA
The DNA here is from genome assembly GCA_963573325.1 of Astragalus glycyphyllos. Taxonomy (NCBI): domain Eukaryota; kingdom Viridiplantae; phylum Streptophyta; class Magnoliopsida; order Fabales; family Fabaceae; genus Astragalus; species Astragalus glycyphyllos. Next base: position 41,181,635 of record OY754310.1, read on the forward strand.
AAAAATTTAAACTACGGTAAAAATACTAAACACGTGTCAAAAAAATTTAAATTACCTTAAAAATACTAAACACGTGTCAAAAAAATTTAAACTACGGTAAAAATACTAAACACGTGTCAAAGAAATTTAAACTACCTTAAAAATACTAAACACGTGTCAAAAAAATTTAAACTACGGTAAAAATACTAAACACGTGTCAAAGAAATTTAAACTACCTTAAAAATGCTAAACACGTGTCAAAAAAATTTAAACTACGGTAAAAATACTAAACACATGCCAAAAAAATGTAAACTACGGTAAAAATACTAAACACGTGTCAAAAAAATTTAAACTACCTTAAAAATACTAAACACGTGTCAAAAAAATTTAAACTACGGTAAAAATACTAAACACGTGTCAAAGAAATTTAAACTACCTTAAAAATACTAAACACGTGTCAAAAAAATTTAAACTACGGTAAAAATACTAAACACGTATCAAAGAAATTTAAACTACCTTAAAAATGCTAAACACGTGTCAAAAAAATTTAAACCACGGTAAAAATGCTAAACACGTGTCAAAAAAATTTAAACTACGGTAAAAATACTAAACACGTGCCAAAAAAATGTAAACTACGGTAAAAATACTAAACACGTGTCAAAAAAATTTAAACTACCTTAAAAATACTAAACACGTGTCAAAAAAATTTAAACTACCTTAAAAATACTAAACACGTGTCAAAAAAATTTAAACTACGGTAAAAATACTAAACACGTGTCAAAGAAATTTAAACTACCTTAAAAATACTAAACACGTGTCAAAAAAATTTAAACTACGGTAAAAATACTAAACACGTGTCAAAGAAATTTAAACTACCTTAAAAATGCTAAACACGTGTCAAAAAAATTTAAACTACGGTAAAAATACTAAACACGTATCAAAAAAATTTAAACTACCTTAAAAATACTAAACACGTGTCAAAAAAATTTAAACTACCTTAAAAATACTAAACACGTGTCAAAAAAATTTAAACTACGGTAAAAATACTAAACACGTGTCAAAGAAATTTAAACTACCTTAAAAATACTAAACACGTGTCAAACTAACGGAATGAAAAAGTAACGGAAAAGGCGCGGCTGGAGGGTGAGGAGCAAACGATCACTCGTATCGTTTATCGCTGCCCCCGGATCGGCGAAGGTAATCGTATTCGGTGGTGCGTAATGACTATCAAGACTGACAAACACGTTCGACAGATGTTTGAGCAGCATGAGATGTTTCAACCTCATACTCGGAGTCCTATCGAGTTGTGCGTCCAAACCACTATTTCCACCGATGAGATCATCCGTCGGGTTATCCCTCCAGGGGTCCAATGGCCACTACCAGAAAATGTTTGGTGGAAGTAGTTTCGATCATGTTTTCCTCTCGTTTCGTTTTTTATTTTCTATTCTTGTATTTCTGAAAATTTTGTTGTTTATTTCAGTCTTTTTTCAATCATTTTTATAAATTTATTTTAAATTTATTTAGGTATTTATATATTAATTTAGGTATTAATTTATTTAGGTATTTATATATAAATTAATTTTAAAATTATTTAGGTAATTAGTATATAATTGGTATTATTATTAATATTTAATTGTTTTAAAAAAAATCACGTTGAGAAGTCGGTTTGGGGGGGTACCGACTTCTCAACTGAAAAAATCAAATTTTTTTAAAAATCACGTTGAGAAGTCGGTTTGGGGGGTACCGACTTCTCAACTGAAAAAATCAAATTTTTTTAAAAATCACGTTGAGAAGTCGGTTTGGAGAGTACCGACTTCTCAACTGAATAAAATGTGTGCTAGATTGGTAAATAATAAAAAAAGTGTGGTATTTTAGAATTTTTTTTTTGGGCTGGGACCGTTTTTTTGCCGGAGGAGGTTTGAGAAGCGTGAAACATTAAAAGTTGTCTTACAACATCCACATACTCCCATGGGTGAGAAATGAAGGTGACACACTCTTAGAAATTGAATCGATCATGTCCGTGTTGCATTTAAAAAATCGGAATCGTCTCTTGTTTTCGTACAACTATGTTAAGGAACTTGGGTCAGTGAAAATAAAGTCATGATATAATGGACAAAGCATGATAATTGTGAACACCCAATTTTAACTAGTATTTTCTTCTTTTTTCCATGAAAAACAAAAAATATCATTTTTCTTTTTTTTTAGATAAGCAAATATCATTTTTATTTATTTTATAATTGATTTTGCGTGTCATTTTGGACTTATCGGTGTTTTTTTGCATTTTTGACCATTATTTTTATTATTAGTAGAACTTACTTTTAAGAAAAAATTAATTAAAAAAATGTTTTAACATTAATTATTATTATTAAATATTAATTTTTTTGTCACACATTAAAATAATAGAAAACGAAAATTACAAAAAAAAAAAGGCATCTCCTATTCTTGACTAAATGTCATAGTCTCTTTTCGTATGACTTACTTTACTAAACTATTGTTTAGCAACTATTACTAAAGGGGCAAAATTGTCATATACCCCATCCAATATAAATTCCTAAAATCATGCATTCATCAATTCAATACATTAAATGCCTAAAATCATGGAATTCAGTTTTTTTTCAAATTAAAAACTACCAAAAATATTTTTAATCATGCAATTCCATTTTCTGAAACAAATTCACCACTGAAAAACGAATTCATCTCTCTTTCGTTCCTACTTAAGCACTTCTCGTTTCATCGTTTATCAAAAAATTCTAGGTGTTTGTTTTTTCACACGAAAAAAATCGTTCATTAACCACTAATTTGTACCACAATGGTTAGATGTCACTAACCACAAATGTGCATCGCAATGTTTAGTGGCCACTAACCACAGATATGCATAAATGTGGTTAGATGTCAATGATTAGATATCACTAACCACAAATGTGCATAGGAATGGTTAGTGATGCCAATGGTTAGATGTCACTAACCACACATGTGCATAGCAATGGTTAGTGGCCACTAACTACAGTTATGCATAAACGTGGTTAGATGTCAATGGTTAGATGTCACTAACCACACATGTGCATAGAAATGGTTAGTGACCACTAACCACAATTATGCATATAATGAGGGGAAGAAGAAGAAGAAGAAGAAGAAGAAAAAGAAATCAACCTGCATAATGAGACATCAATGGCGTAAAGGAAGAGCGTGGTTCAACGGCGTGGTTCAACGATGTTCGTTCTTGCTTCAACGGTGTGCGTCGCGGCCTATTTATTTGCGTGAGTGCGTTTTTGCGACTTCTTTTGCGTCATGCAATGGCATGCGAAGAAGAAGATCGTGGAATAGAGAAGAAGAACGTGAAGAAGAAGAAGAAGAAGAAGAGCGTGGAATAGAGAAGAAGAACGTGAAGAAGAAGAAGCACGTTGAAAAAAAAAAGAAAGGAAGAACGTGAAGAAAAAATAAGGAACGTGAGAGAGGGAGAAAAACGTGGAAATTCTGATTTAGTTTTATAACCGTCTCTAAAAAATAGGGACCAATTTAATGGTTAATTTATTTTAATTATTTAATTTAATTCAAACAAAAAAAAGACACAATGCTCTTATTCATTTCTATCCATTAGATTAAATTTGCTTAAAAAAAGGAGAATTTAATGGCTACTATTTATTTAGTAAGAGTTACAAAGCAAAAGGCTTGGTAACATAAGCCAAGCCTCGGATTTCTACTCTTTACACCGAATGAAGAGAATCTTCTATTCTTGGCTAAAGGTTGCACACTCTTTCAACACATTGTTGCAACCTATCACAAACAGAGCATTCAACCTTTAAACACAAAAATAGAAATTGGGCGTGAGAATCAGAAAAAGTAGAAGATGCAGAATCATGGTTTGAGAATATGAGAGGGACATTTCACGAACCCAAAGCTGGCATCATCAACAACAAAACAAAATCAAGGTCTCTATATAACAGACTTGGGGAAACAGATTCAAGGAAGAGGAGGGATCCATTAGAGAAGAGGGAGATGTAGAAAATATAGGTAAACAGTGAATAGATAAGAAAATAAGGGAGAGAGCACCACCACCACTATAGTCTCCGACGAGCATCACCGCCGCCGTGTCTCCGGCGAGACCCATAACCACCACTGTCAACCTTCCCTCACCACCACGACTTCAGCCATCTCCATCTCTCTTCGGCCTCACCCTCTCTCTCAACACCCCCTCACGTTCTCTCTCTCCACCGTCGCAAACCACCCTACCTCCACCGCAAACCACCCTATCACCGTACACCACCCCCACTTTTCAATCCCCCATCGGTTTGTTTGTTGCTTCATCCCTTGTTCTCATTTTTTAGATTTGCTCTCTCTCCAAATGTGTGTTGCGGCTACGGTTGCAAAACCTTGATACAACCTTTTTATACCTTTATTTTAATATTTATTTCATTTATATTAAAGTAGTTTTTTTTTAAAGCAAAAAAAGTAGGACCTGAGCACTTCTTGTGCGTGACTTGCGGGCAAAAAAACGGTACCGGCCCAAAAAAAAAATTCTAAAATAATACACTTTTTTTATTATTTACCAATCTAGCACATATTTTATTTAGTTGAGAAGTCGGTACCCCCAAACTGACTTCTCAACGTGATTTTTAAAAAAATTTGATTTTTTCAGTTGAGAAGTCGTCACCCCCCAAACCGACTTCTCAACGTGATTTTTAAAAAAATTTGATTTTTTCAGTTGACGACTTCTCAACTGAAAAAAACTAAATTTTTAAAAAAACACGTTGAGAAGTCGTTATGGGGGGTGACGACTTCTCAACTGAAAAAAACCAAATTTTTGAAAAATCACGTTGAGAAGTCGGTTTGGGGGGTGACGACTTCTCAACTGAAAAAATCAAATTTTTTTTAAAATCACGTTGAGAAGTCGGTTTGGGGGGTGACGACTTCTCAACTAAAAAAAAGTGTGCTACTTTGGTAAATAATTAAAAAAGTGTGTTATTTTGGAATTTTTTTTTAATTGTGCTATGACCGTTTTTTTGCCTGACTTGCGTTCCCACCCTCTCATGTCCCTTTCCCTTTTTGTTTATTGATTTTCAAACCAAAAATTTAGTTTTCGCGCTCTAGGCATAACCGACTCTCAAATCTAATTTAGTTTATGCAGATCAAACAACTTAAAATTACAACTTATCATGATCACGACACTGATTACGACACTAATGCTTGATTTTAGAAGGGGAAGAAGTTTTAACGTTCATCAAATTTTGAATCGTTTCCTAAATTTTGTTGCTGATATAGTTGATGTTAACATTGTGGGTATCACTGTTGGCCCGTGCACTAGGTAGGAATTTAGACTCTAATTTCATTCATAAGGACCTCATTGTTGAAGTTCATACTGATTCGAAGGCATATACTTCTACCCTTAGACATTCTTCTTTTGAAGAGCCGGTAAATGATCTTAAAACTTAATGGATCGATAATAGCTACAAAGTATCAGGTTTCCAATCATAATGTTGAGTTTACGACAATATGAGTTGTTTGTAGATCAAAAGAATGGTCCTCCTGATAGAGCTGCCCTTTCATTATTATCGCTCATGTGAATAGTGGACATTTTGTGCAGGTAAGTAATTAATATTTTTATTGTTTCTTTTATATAAATATATATATATATATACATTTTGTTGTATTTAGGTGAAGCTGAATGAGAATTTTCTGATACCTTGTATTTATAAAACCTTCTTAGAGAACAATTTCAATACACCTTGAATAGATTATTTCTCTCAATTTTACGAATATCGTTACGAAATTTTCTTGTAGTTGATGGAGTCGATGTAGTAAATGATCCGGTAGTGTGTGAGGATGTAGATGGCCAAGGTTGAGAGTGAAGAGAATGAAAATCCAATTAATGAGAAAGAGATGTAAATGACCAAGGTGAGAATGAAGAGAATGAAAATCCAGCTAATGATGAGAGAGCACCACGAAGCCGAAGAAGCACCCCGGAAGCTAATGAGTTTCTTCCGCTTCTTTTTCTTCGGCTTCCGTGGTGCTCTCTCCTCATTAGCTGGATTTTCATTCTCTTCATTCTCACCTTGGTCATCTACATGTCTCTCCTCATTAATTGGATTTTCATTCTCTTCACTCTCACCTTGCCCATCTACATACTCACACACATATACCGGATCATTTACTACATCGACTCCATCAACTAGAAGAAAAGTTTCGTAACGATCTTTGTAAAATTGAGAGAAATAATCTATCCAAGGTGTATTGAAATTGTTCTCTAACAAGGTTTTAGAGATACAAGGTATCGGAAAATTCTCATTCAGCTTCACTATGTACAACAAAAAATAAATAAATATAAACACATATATATATATATATGTGTGTAAATAAATAAAAGAACCAATAAAAATATTAATTACTTACCTGCACAAAATCTCCACTATCACATGAGCGAAAATAATGAAACGGAATTCTTCAGCTCTATCCAGAGAACCATTCTTTTGATCTACAAACAATTAATAGGAATCTGATACTTTATAGCTACTATAAATCTAAATTCAGACACCATCCATTTAGTTTTAAGATCATATACCGGCTCTTCAAAAGAAGAATGTCCAAGGGTAGAAATATATGCCTTCGAATCAGTATGAATCTCAACAATGAGGTCCTTACGAACGACATTAGAGTCTAAATTCCTACCTAGTGCATGGGATACCCACAATGTCCATCTTATCAACATTAACAATATCAGCAACAAAATTTAGGAAACGACTCGAAATTTGATGCACGTTAAAACTTCTTCCCCTCCTAAAATCAAGCATTAGTGTCGTGATCGGGATCTCGACATAGACGGCCCTAAAAGTTTGAAATTTTAGGAGTCGCTGCCGAATTTATTTAATAGGAAAAATTAAGAAAAACCTACATTTAAAGTTATTTGGTCTGCGTAAACTATTCCTCTCCTTCCTTTTAATTATTTTCTTCCTTTTTTTTTCTTCTACCTCTATTCTATATTCTCTTCTTCATCTATTTCTTTAGTTTCGATTCTTTACTTCTCTCCTTTCTTTTAATTCTCTTTTTCTTCTATTTCTTTATTTTCTACTACCTCTATGTTATATTATCTTCTTCACCTATTTCTTTATTCTCTTATTTTTTAATGATGTTTTGCATTAGTATTTAGTTTTATATAAATTTTTGTGTAGTTGTTTTGTTTTATCCTCTATTTGTCCGCCGATATTTCACATATTGGTTTTTAAAGATTCCGCTATTTTCTATGATTTGCGATTGACAGCACTCTTAGGTAGTTGGTTGCCTAAATATTTGCTGCAAGAGTAATGAAATCTGAGACTATTTGAGGAGGAGATTGCTCAGTGAAACCTTGATAATTGTTTGTTTTGATATTGCAGATACTCCCAAGAAGCTTGAGAAGAGGAGATTGCTCCTGATACACAAAGCAAATCAAATGGCTATCCACTATACTAAGCATTTTCATGGTTGAAAATTTGAAATCAGGGTTTCAAATTGCGGTTGCGGACGCGTTGCGGTTGCGGCAGTTGCGATTGCGGTCATTTGCGGTCGCTGCGATGCGTATTGCGGTCGATGCAGCGTGAAATAATTTCATATTCGCACAAATATTTTAAAAAAATCCTATAATATTTGTAATTCTTTATATATCTTTTATTTATAGTTTTTTATATAAACTTTCATTCATTTTTAAGACATTAGATCATTAATTATAGTGAAACGAACGTTATCTAAATAATAAGCTTTCTAAAATCTATTAGGAAAAAAAAAGACTAAACAAGTCACAAATTTTGACCAAAAAAAACAAGTCACAAACCCACCCACACTTCTCAACCACACACACAAACAGATCACAACACAACTCAAAACCCCACGACACACACACACAAATCAGCTGCCAGCATTCAAAACCCCACTCGCGCTCACAGACCCCACCCCACGACACAGTCACACAAAATCAAGATTCAGGAGCAGCAAAACAACAAATTGAGAATAAAATAGAACCAGATCAGAAGAGAAATGTTACCTGAAAGTGAGATGTAGAGTCTTTGAGAAGAGAAGAAAGGAAAGTAGAGGAGAGGAAGGAAGGTAATCGGTTGATGTAAATCTGATTTTGCTTCTAAATGAGTAAAGTGGAAGAAAAAGAATAGTAAAAAAGTAAAAGAATCTCCTTTTCAGTCTGAGAAATTATATTTTCTGACTACTAAGTATATTTTCTGTTTGAAGTTGATGTGGTACTGTTTGAAGCTGATGTGGTTAAAACGAGGTCGTTGCGGTGCTGTTGCGGTTTCGTTGCGGTTACGATGCGGTTACGTTGCGGAAAAACAGGGGATTGAAGATCACAACGCAATTGCGGTGAGATGCCGTTGGGCCACTCCCGCAACCGCAATATTGCCAACACCTGTTGCGGTCCGCAATTTGAAACCCTGGTTGAAATAGTATTTTGAATTGTTAGGTTGTGTATTTCGTCTTCAACTTAGATACTTAAGAATATCCATGTGATAATTTTACAATATCAAAAACTATCCTTACAAAATAGGCACGGGTTTACATGCAAAACTTAGCTTAAAGTGATTACTAGTAGTACTGTAGTAGCATACTAGCATCACTAAAACTTTGATTATCAACTCAAAATGAATTATCCTTCTTCAGATCAGATTTTGAGTCGATCAATACTATATTTGACATGCACTTATCTTCTGTGAGTGGAGTGGAGGGAGTTGTTTCGTTTTATCTTTCAGATCAGTCTTGTGGTGTTCCCTATACAGCTTAGAATCTTCAAAAGAAACAACATCACACGTGCTGCACTTGTTTTGCTTTGGTTGTTGTACCTCAGTAGGCCTAGTCACAGATGAATTTGTTTGCTTTTGAAGTTTATCATTCAGTTCAAGAACAGATTTGCTTCTCTCAGTTCTTACGAAGCGGGCCCTGCGAGTTTTTGCTATGCTAGGTGTAGCGACCGAAAAATCCGAGTAAGGATTCCTCGAAGTTAGAAAATGAAGCCGCCACCAAAGTTTAGTTTAAGGGCAAACATCGGTAAATCCCTTTTGAAACGGATAAGGGTCATTGAGACCAGATTAGGGTTCGGGAGTCGTGTGGAATGTACTAGCACCCCACGACATCCTTCCGGAAGGAAGGTTACCTGCTAATTAGTTGTAGAAGAGAAAATTAATTTTGAAAATATTTAATTTACCCTTTTTATTTTGAATTAAAAGACTTAATAAAAATTTAGTTTTTTGTGCTCGACAAGAGTGGACCCCCGCTCCTACGTATCTCTAGGTGCGATGGAGAATTCAAAACTACGTAGTTCTTTGGTGGAAAAAGGTTTAGTTGGTTTGTGTTTTTTATTTTAGGGGTTCTAAGACTCTTGAGCCGTACGGTTCATTCAGCTTAGAAAATTTGTTTTTGAAAATTTGTTTCTTTTGTTTTTTTGAGGAAAGAGGTGTGTTGGTATTTTTTATTTTAGAAATTGTTTGTTTCAAATAGGGATTTCAAGGGCCTGATCCGTAACGGTTCATTTGTGGCCCTAAAAAGTTGACTAACCCGACTGTACAGTCGACTTAATCCCCTATCTTGAAATTACTTATTTATGTATTTTTGTAGATTTTTTGGAAAAGAAATTGTCCTTTTTTTTATATAAAAAGAAAAGCATAAAAACGATAAGGGGTGTAAAGTAGTAAAAATGGGGTGCAAACTACAGGAGAGCTGTATTATTAAAACTGGGGGTACAGTAAGCAGAAATCGGTTCTTACATATTTTGGGTTCTAAGAACGTGGCCTACTAGGCTTTCAGGGGGTTGTGATAATGAAAAAGAGGGGTTTAGTTAGTAATCTGAAGTTAAAAATAAAATAAAAAATAAATAACAAACAATTAGTATATAAAAGGGAAGGAAACACCTTCTAGCGCCGTTTCTTTCTGTGAACAGAGAGAAAGAGTATTCAACTTGAGAGAGAGAAAGAAAATGAGAGAGAGAGAGGGAGAGAAGAAGAAGATGGCTACGGTGGAGAGAGGGAAGACGACGGTGATGATGGTGGACCGGCGCGATGGTTGAGGTCGTTGGAAGAGGGACGGGATCACGGTGAGGAGAGAAAGTCGTGACGGAGAGCGAGATGGTGAGGGCAGTGCTGACAGCGACTTCGTTCGTGGCATGGAGGGAGGAAGCGCCTGCCGGAGGTACAGTTTCGTACACGCAGGTGAGTTATATTATTTTTTGTGTTTTTTTTAGTTTTAATCCCTTCCTCTTCTTCTCTAATTTCTTTTGATTTTTGTTATATCATTCGTTTCTCCTCTATTTCTATTTATTTTTTATTTTTACTCACACTATTTACTAACAAAAAAAGGACAAACAGGATGCATAAACACTATCATAAACAGAATGCATAAACACTATCATCTCATATTTTTTGATTTGTAACAACACTACTTGTATCATTTTGTTTTTCGCTTTTCACAGATGCATTATGAACACACTGACAGATGCACTATGAATACACTAAAAGAGGCATTATGAATAAACACTATCATTATGATGAATAAACACTAACAGATGCATTATGCACTTTGTTTTCTTGCTAAAATAAACATTATCATTTTGTTAAGACTACATGATTTATGCCTACATGAATAAATAAACGAGTTAAAAAGGAATCTGAAGATATTGCAATATGAAGAAGGCAATAACTTTAAGAACTAACCTAATTGCAAGACTTTTGAACAAAAGAGCAGTTTCTTCTCTCTAGTTTCTCAAGTTTGAAAACTAACTTCTGTTATATTGTATTTTTGCTGTGAGTATGTTGCTGTGTCTGTGTCCGTTTACTGTTGCTGTTCACTAGTATTTATAGTCTAAAAACTGTGGTGTAGGTGTGGGTGTTGAGCAGAGGATTATAGCTGTTGGAGACAAATTCTGAAGAGTAAAACTAACAGCCCAAGGGTAGTGGTATTGTTGCTGCAAAGGGCTGGATAGTTTGTGCCAAAAATGGGAAGACAGTGAACAAGGGGAAATGAGCTTGAGCTGGTAGCTCAAAAAGAATTTCAGCCACAACCACAGGCCCACAACAGGGACTGCAGCGCATGCTACTCCCTTGTTTTTTTGTTTTGTTTTAATTTTTGTACTATTTTTGCTTTTATTTTTGTCCATATTTGAAACAAAGTTCACTTATTTTTATAATCTTATTTCTTGTAAAAAAAACTGATTATAATAATTTCAAAACTGATTTTTCATTACATTTTTTTTAATAAAAATAATAAACAATAATAAAGTAACGAGCAATAAAATAAACACGCGTACCCAACGAGACACGAATACGTGTGCGTAAAACAGAGTGTGTATCCTATTAGAAATAAAACGCGACTGAAAAGCGACATATGTGTATAACGAGAACAAAATGCATGTACGGTATGTACAACGAGAACAAAAAACATACATGATTAGGAACGACACGTGTGCACGATGAGAATAAAAGGTGCAAGATTGTTAATGAGCGCAAATTAAACACGTATGCACAGTTAAAAAAAAGTAATTGAGTGTTCACAAAAAATGTGTTTCTTTTTCTTTTTAATTTTTAAATTAACCGGACAAAATTAGGGTATAACAATGATGATATGGACAAACCCTACCGAAAGGCTTGTAGTTACGATGAGCCATTGTTTACAAGCCACAAATCAAACTCATAATCAAAGGTTATGCATAAAAGAAAAACAATTTATAGGTCAGACTCAGACTGTGGGAGCTTACCTAGAGTAACATCTGTTATCATGATTCTTGTTTGTCTTTTAGACTTTACAACATGGGGCCCACACAAGGTCTGATCAGTCATTAATCAACTCAATGTAACTTATTACCTTCCATGAACTAATCACTACTAGAAATTTCGATATTACCTGCGGAATTTCCTGCGGAAATTTTTCGCAGGTATTTCCTGAGAAATTTTCTTCCAATCTACAGATAGGTAAAATGCTTGCTGTGGATTTCTTGTTCGCAGGTACATTCGCAGGAAACATTTAGGTTTCCTGCGAATTTTCCTAAGAAAAAAATTCCGCAGGAAAGTTTCTTTTATTATTATTTAAAAAAATTTTAATATCTGAAAAGTTTTTTTTTTGGGTAATATTTTCTTAAAATCTTATTTTTTGGTAAAAAAAATCTTAGTTTTTAATTCTTAACAGGGTAATTAAATGCACTAATCAGAGACCCGTTAAAAATGATCAGCTTCTCTTTAATCAAAATCTTAACCAGCTTTTATCACACAAGAAACACGCGAACACATCTTCTTCCTCAACACATTCTTCTCCGCCGCCACACCCTCGATCAATCACTAATCAGCTTCTCTACGAAATCAACAATGTGAGTATGAAATCCCTCTCTGTGCATGAAACTCTTTCCTTCATTTGATAATCGAAAGTCCTAATCAAAACCCTAATCTAAATCCCTAAGCATTTTAGGAAGGTCCAAATCCATGAAATCCCTAATCGAAGCATTTTCTAGAGCATAGAAACCTCTCTGAGCATTTTAAGAAGGTTCAAATCCCTAATCGAAATCTCTCTCTCATCGCTGTCCTCTCTCATCGCATAGCTCATCCCTCATCGAATTCAATTTCGCATCTCTATCTCAGTGTCTTCTGCCAGGTTTGTACTTTTTCTAGATTTATTAGTTGTTTTCTGCTTTTGATCTGTTTTGAATTTCGATTTCCATACTTCTCTCTCTCAGTGTCTTCTGCCAGATTTAGTTGTTTTCTGGTTTTGAACCGTTTTGTTGCTTTGTATATCTACTGGTTTTTCTCTTGTTTTAATTGGTTTTTATGCAAAAATTCACTAACAGTAATTATGGTATGGCATCTAATTTTAGTGGTTTATTGCTGCTCATTTCCCTGTGTTTCTCGTGATTGATTTCAGATTTGATCGTGACTGGAAGAAGATCGAAGCATTTGTTGGTTCAAAAACAGTTATCCAGGTCATTATCACATAAGTCATAAGTCAAAAACAAGTTAAAAAGGCACTTGGATACAAATTTTCATCGCTTGTCAATTCAAATGAAAAGATGATTCCCAAGGTAGCAACATGTTCAATACACTTAGGAACTATATGTATGTTTCCTTTCTGCATCAACAGTTTTATGTTTCCTTCAATCAGTTAGAAGGACTGCTCATTTGTGTTACTTTTCATCAAATTGGAACTTGCTAACCATACTACTTGTTAGTGTTGTGCGCTTTTCAGGTTCTTCCAACATTTTGGAATGCAACTATATCGGATTTGGATGTCTCTAGCTTATATAGTTGCAAAATCTTTGTATGATGTATGATTTCTTCACGATTCTCCTCGTTGACCCTTGACAGTTCATAGGTATCCATATATCTAACTATATAAAAGCAATATCAAAGCACTGATTTGATGATTATTTCCCTACAAAGTGGAAGATCCTTCAAAACCATGGCAATACTCTCTCTGGAACTTTATCTCCAAGGTAGTATAGACATATATCTTAATTTGATGATTATTTTTCAGGAATCGTTTGAGATCCCTCGTGGCCAAAGTGGCAGAGTTAGGAAAATATACAAGGAATTCTGGAGAGCTGGGCTTGGATATTGAAATGGGAATACAGGAGGAGGAGGAGTCTCCAAGAAGCAACACTGATTTGGGAATGAAAGCTTTTATTATGTTTCAAAATGTTCGTTCATTTGGCCTTTAGTATTTTGTACTTTGTGCTTGTGTTGATAACATTTCTTAATCTTATTATTGGGATGTTATTACATGTCATGCTAGAGCAGGAATCTCACTTATTGACTAATTATTGGTTCATTTATGCTTGTGATAAGGATAGGCATTTTTTTTTATTCAGAATTGGTTGCTTTCAGTATTTTGAGCAAGGTAAATTTATAACTGATACAATTTCTATATGTTTTGGTTCTTATTTTATGTAGGTGGAGAATAATGAAATTCTTTTCTTTGTGCAGATAATTTTTTCAACAGAAGGAGCATCTTGAAGTACCATTAATCTGGATGATTGAAGACTAATTGTTTGTATTTGATGATATAATTATGTTTCCTTTACAGTGTTAGTCTTGAGAACTGATGATATATTTTAAATAATTATTATTATTAGTTGTGAATTTAATGTAATATATGGTCTTTTATAATTTTAGATTAATATTCCAAATAGTTTTCTTGGTGAACAGTTTAATATATGGTCTATATATTGTTCAAAATTTGTAACAAAATGATGCACTAAACTTTTGCTAGGGAAACTGCTTTTAAATTCCCTGTGGATATTTCCTGCGGAATTTTCTGCAGATGTGTTTTGTGGAATATCCTACAGATATTTCCTGCGGAATTTTCTGCGAACATGCTGCGGAATTTCCTGCCGAAATTTCCTGCCGATTTAAAATTCCGCAGGAAACAATTATCCACGAACGAAATACCTGGGAACCAAAATCCGCAGGAAATTTCGCAGGAAACCGGTTTCCTGCGATTTTTTCAAGAAATTCCGCAGGAAATTTTGCAGGTACTACCGAAATTTCTAGTAGTGAATGCACCACTAATAGTAACTATAACAAACAAAAATCTAAAAACAATTATTGATTTTTGCTTCTTCTAGCTAGTTAGTATAAAATGACAGCATGTATTCTATGATCTGTTCATGACTATAGCTAAATGCTCAGTTGTTACTCAGCCATATCAACCACTACAGTCACATATAAAACTCATTTCCATCATATCCAATCATATATGCACTCCGAAATACAGATGAAATTACTACTAATTGCATCATATGAGAGAGGACACTTTGAATTGAACTAACTCTTCACCTTATCTCAAAGCCATTTCCTTGATACATTTTATACCTAAAATGACACGCAAGTGGTTAAACTTCATTTTTGAGCATAATTATAGCAAGGAATTCGAAGCAATTAGGCATGATGCATTTGTAAATTTAAAAACAACTAGAATTCATCTCAAATCAGGCAACTCATGCATGCATCAAATAGGCTTTGTAGAGAAACATAGTTGCAGCAACTTCATTCTTAGCAATTTATTGACATGGGAAATAAAGTAATCACACGTACAAGTTAAATTTCTGAATTTAGAACCACACCATTCACAAAATTGCAATCAAAACAATTGTAAACTCATCCTTTTAGTGTGCCAATTCATAATTAAGTAGTGTAGTTTTCCCTATTATATATGCGCCCACATTTAAAAACAAGGCCAAGGACATAAACCTTCCCCAAAACCAGAATCCAAAAAAAAATGCATAATGAATACATCATATACACTCCAATTCTTTTAGAAAAGAATTTACACTTAATCCAAAGAATCCCAAAATCCAATCTTTTTGCATAAAAGATTCCCAAAAGATCCTAAACTTAAGGACGAATCCCATCAAAGGATTACACCTAATGAACTATAAAGGTTTTAGGTTGAGATACACCAATATGACAGTTAATGTATCTATTCTTGGGAGAAACCAGTTCCATAGGAGACACACTTAATGAAACGAATCGGGACTTCTATAACATTACAAAGGAGGTGATACTCTGCTTTCACTTTATTACTTATTACGACTGTGTATACTTGCACATATATTGCACAGCTGCAACAGAAGGTTGAAGGGAACTGTTTGAAAGAGGACCTAGGCTTGTAGGTAGGTTATGATGGAAGTTGCTTTAGTTGGCCGCTTTTGAACATTATCATTCTGCACATTGTACCTTCTCTGCACTAAAGAACCTTCTCATTCTGACATTGTATTTCCTTGCAGCTTTGACAGCTCATATGAACTTTCTCATGGCCGTTATTCCTTGGACAAATAAGCTTTGTGTATCCTAGGAATAATCATTGATTTCCTCTTATGCTTTTAAACCTTCTCAACACATTTAATGCAAGCTTCTTCAATAAATGCTTCAGCTCATCAATGAGAAGGTTTGTTCTTGAGTTGCTGTCATTTTCTAGAAATGAGTAGGTTGTTGTTCTTGAACCTCCTCAACGTGTACCTTCTCAACTCTTAAACTTTCTCATTTAGTGATCCTTCTCAACTATGATCTTGCTTAGGTCATGGCTTGGTCAAACCTTCTGCTGACTTGGTCAAACCTTCTCAATTCTGAACCTTCTCATATCATTTCTACCCTTGAATTTGCATGCTTTCTAGTCCTAAGGTAGATGATTATTTTGATGACCTGTACTTTGCATTGGATAAACATGTTAAATCACACATAATAAGAAAACTTAAATCTTCTCTAAGTTTGTATCATCAAAACATAAAAGAGATTTTTATTTCAACAATCTTCCCCTTTTTGGTGATGACAAACTTATGAATAAGTTTTAGGTTTTCTGTTTTCTTAAAATAGCATTGATCATTTTTGAGCAAAGACATTAAAACATTTTAATCAACACATACCATATAGCAAAAGGATAATTATCATTAATCATTTGAAACAAACATTATGATCAACATTGTTTAATAATTATCACTACATAACAAACATAAACTTTTAAAAAGCATGTTTATGTGACTATTATCACAAGATACATAGCAAAATATCTTTAGATCCTAGGATGTCACAAAAACCCAAAATATTGACTAAAAACTAAGTAGCTAAAACTTAATCTCTATTCTCCCCCTTTTGTGAACAATAAAAAGAAGGAAGAATAGATATTATGATGCTACTTGGCTGGAGAAGATTCATCAGAAGAGTTGGAGGAGGCTGCTGGCTGGGAATGTCTTGGATGGGTTGTGGTGGAAAAAGTCTGGAGGAGAGATGTTTGGCAAGACAGAGGGGATAACATGTTCCATAACCCATTGTCGATAAGCAAAGTGTCTTTTAATCTTTGAACTAGCATATAGAGCGAATTGTAACTCGCTAGAAATGTCGCGGTGAGATTAGAACCTCTATGAATATCATTCCATTTGTGGATTAGTGAACTCATCATTCACATTGGCCATGCACTGATTCCTAGATTTCATGAGTTGTTCTAGAAAGTTTGCCCAAGCTTTCATAGAGTCCACCCCACCTCACCACATAATAGGAGAATCTATCAAGTGTGCACTATAGTCAAGCACACCACTCAATCATGAGCTATAGACTCATTAAGAGTATAATTAAACTCAACCTCCAACGCGGTAGTAATACACTATCCTATACCATAGGGATGAACATCATAATTAATGAATAGCGTCTCAAAAATTGACAAGTGACTTGTTCTTACCCATATGAACATAGACATGGGAATTGTCATCAAGCTATGTTGGATTACCATTAATCTCAATTTTTTGTATTAGACATTATTGTGTTGTAATTCTGATTGTAAAGGTGAAACCCTAAAAAATGCATCCATTTAGCTTGTTAAAAAACAGTTAGAAGCAGTTAGGAGTAGAAAATGGTTGTTAAGGTTTGTTAAGCAACAAACCCAGAAAACTGCTCTATAAGAGTGATGTACTTGTACAATCAAATGTAATGCGAATACAGAAAAAGATTTTACAAAAGTTCTTCAGTTCTCTATGCATTTGTTCTTCGCACCCTTTCTTTCTCAATGAACCTTCGCGTTGTTACCTCTTGTTCTTCGTGTGTGAATTGCTCCCTCTATTAGCCTTGATTGCAGAGTGTGTACCTGCAAAACACAAACAAGCAGAAAACCAGAGTTGGGGTTTGTGTTGGCTTAGAGAGAATTCACCGAAGAAAAGAGAAAAGAAAGATAGAGAGAGAAAGCAAATTACCAAATGAAGAGGAATTAGGGTTTCATTCATGGCCGAACCCTTTAAAGGGATGATTATATAAAAGTGGCAACTATTAAAATGTGGGTTACTCTTATAATTTTTTTTAAAAAAAATTATTTTATATGGTCAATATTTATAATTTTTTAAATTTAAAGTATAAAAGATAATATAAATTTGGTGTAATTTTCATTTGGGTTAGTTTCTTTCTCATTTTGGTTTTACAATTTTTGCTATGTGCACCTGTTACATTCATGGTTATCACCAACAAATTGGTATCTAAGATAAGAGCTAGTCATTTTCTTGAGGTAAATCTTGGGAACCACAAGAGTGTGTGTGAGGTGTGTGTTTTGTGAGTGGAGTCAGGTTTGACAGATTTATTGAATTTTCGGTTAAAGGGAAACATTGAGTGAATCTGTTATTAATTGAGCTCTTAACCATGTCAAGTGGAAATCTATCCAAAAAAAATACCTAAACTACTATTTATCCACAAAGATTGCTTCCCTTTAACCGAAAATTATTTATTTCTACTCAGACACAATTATTTTTTTAGTCTATTGAAATAGTATTTTTAATGAACTATGAATTTGCTGTCAAAAAAAAATGAACTATGAATTTTTCGGCTCCATTACTTTGTTGCTAATATATTGTCGATTGTCCAACAATTTTTTCATTAAAATCCAAGATAAAAGAATTAAAATTATAATAAATTGGACATTAAAATTTAGATTATTTTACTATCTTTTTTTTGGTCGAAATTATTTTACTATCTCATAGGTCTCATTCCCAGAGGTCACTTTAGGCTTCCAGAAGTGTTGGGTCGGCCCTGTTGTTAGTTACTTATGTTGAATTACATATTTGTTATTCTCTATATTGGATTCATAAAGTTAATTATACACTATCATTATTAATTTTGTTTTGCTTTATTCAACTATGTAATAAAGCTGTAATGAAGCATTTAACTAAAAACTAAAATTATGAGTGTTAAGTTAAATTAGTTGTTGTTTTTTTGATTTTTTTTCATTTTAATAACTTAGAATTTTATGAATTTATGTATATACAGTCATTAATGCGGTATGATCTTATCTAGTAATAATGTATTAATACACTTAATATTTGTGGTTTGCTTACGATTTTACTATCAATAGGTTTTTGAGAGGAACAACATAAAAAGACCAAATAAAAACCTACTTCAAGATTATTCAGATGACAAATTTTCACAGCTTTCACGCATGGTCTTCTTTACCGAAATGTATGAAAACGGTCAAATTTTCTTTTCTGCACAACTAGAGGGATCATGCGAAAAATTGCTTCTTTCTCCTACAACTCAGATATGGTATCTTCCTCTTCTCGCTTATCTCGCTCTGTCGCTCAGATCTGACTATTTGTCGTAAGAAATCTTTTTAAAAAATCAACTTTTCCTCTTCTTCCATTTTTGTGAGGTCGATCTTGCCCCTTATTTTTGTTGTATCAGCTGATTGGGGTGCACTACATGGAGAGGTAATCTCTTATTTCTCTTCGCTTTTTCTTCTATTCTATCACTTTAGGGTTAGAAAAACTTGTTTCAATGATATATATATATATATATATATACATATATATATATATATATATATATATATCTTCTTACATTTTTGTGGCGGTGTCATTCCCATGTTCCTCTACTATGAAGAGCGTGTCTCTTGAAAATGGCGATGGGAAAGGGGTGGTTTCGCTTCTGAAAGGGCTTTACACTCTTCTTTGTCTATCGTTTATGGAGTCTTCTTCTAGTTCCCCTTTTGCTTCAATTAGTAATTGAACCGATAGTGACGATTTTATTATTCCTTACTCAGAGACGTCGTCCTTTGTCATGGAGATTCCGGAGATTGATGTGAATTGGGGCGGTGATGAGGTTAGTAAGTGGGGTTCTGTTTATACAGACGAGGAAGCTTTGTTAGCTTGACGTCAGGGTAAGACACTATATATCATCTAACGGGAAAGAAGAGGACGTCGTAGTGGAATTTGTGAGAGGGGAGGTGTATGTACTGGTCATCCTGAGGGGGTCGCTCCTATTTTTACTAGTCATTTGTGAATGATAGGGGTTGCACCTATTTTTACATATTTTTACAAATCATTTGTAGATGATCTCAATACTTGCCCACCCTTTTCACTTTTTGAAGTGAATATCATTCATTTGATGAACGTCGCCCCTTCTCAGTTGAATCCCAATGGATGGGCATTTGTGAGTGGATTTGAGATTTGGTGTGCCGCTCTCAAAATCGCCCCTACTCTTGGTTTATTTTTTAGCTTTTACCAAACCAAAGGGGTTGAGAATGATAGATGGGTTTCGTTGCATGACATTCGTAATAAAGGAATTTTCATTCCCTATGTATTAGGCAAGGATCCCGACTCCCTATCTAGGTTTGAGTTTCAAAAGTTATCCCCTCAAAAAAAGTAGGATGTTTCGCTCTTAAAAGCTTTCACACCTATCAAATGCATATTGTATCTAATACGTATCGGATATAATACGCCTCAATTTTTGAAATATCGAGTTTCATCGGACACTTTCCCTTAGCAACGCATCAATATCAACACCACATACACCCCATCTCTGGCACTCATTGGCTTGAGGTATCTAGCACACAAATTATCCATGCCAATTGACATTTGACTCTGACCAGCCCCAGACAAAACGGTCCATCGGGTCCTTCATAATCATATGTGGGGACCTTAGATATAGACACGACAAAGACTCCAAAGCTTGCACCTTACTTTTTTAATTTCAATATTATTATTATTATTGAAATACCATCAAAGATATCAACAGCTTCTTCTTTCTATGGGTACAATACAAAAGAGCTATGGTGGATACAATATATCATCAATAATCATCAAATCAAATTATTATTACATATAAAAAGAATCAACAAATGAACAATTTCACATGTAACTCGTTAAGCGGTTAAACATAGTGATAATCAAAACTGAAGCAGCAAAAATTCTAAAGCATCAATACAATTTTCAAAGGAAGAAAAAAAAAGATCAGATTTTCTTCAATTCTTTGGGATATATATAATTAATAATTATAAGCCTCGAATTTACAGTGACGACTGGAGCTTTGAGCAAAACAACCAAGAGGTCTTCTGTGCGCAAATCTGCTCCAGGAAACCTCTTGTAATGTTTCCTATAAAACCAAAATCCAAAAAAAAAACTATTCTTATTATTATCATATATAGTTATAGCAGAGTATATTCTCCTCTATACACTATATATGGCTTTTTAAGGGGCTTGACTTCCATACCACAAGCGATTTCAGAAATTCCATGACCTGCATATACAAATATATTTAGGTAAATATGACAGTCAATATAATAGCAACATCACAACAAAGAAGTCCAAATCATCTACACAGCATTTACTATGTTTGTTAATTACAGCTTGTTTATTGCCTACCTAATATAAACCAACAGTGTAAAGATGTTTTACACTGACAACCTAGTTGAAATTGACACGCCATAAATTTTTAATGGTTGACAATGTAAAAAAAAACTTTACACCCACGCTGCCTAGCAATTAAACTCATAAAATAACTGCAATAAAAACTTTAAAAAGAAATTGAATAAAGAAAGTTGAAAATGAGACTTACCTCTGATGGATCACGAAGAGAGTAATTTGCGTTGCTTTCCTTTGGTGCTGAAGACACCAAGATCCCGTAACCTTTATTTCCCTCTCTCAAAACCTGTTACATTACAGCTCACCTCATATCAGTATTGACAAAGCAACAGAGTAAATTCATCTCATCTTATCACAACTCAGAAAGCAATAAGTGAGACCACAACTACACTGCGAGATAAATATATTTACCTTAAATGCATCTTCATCTGTCCGATCGTCGCCGATATAAATAGGAAGAACATCATCACAATCGTTAAGTCCTAAAAACAATATTTCTGATGTCATTTACTGCAAAACAAAGAACTCTGATATATAAGAAAATGAATCGTATGTTAAAGAAAGAACGATTAAACTCACCAAGTGACTCGAGTAAAAATGTGACAGCTTTTCCCTTATTCCAGTTAATCACAGGTCGAACCTCTAAAACCTGAAAAAATATTAAGCAGAGATTACAAAAGCGAAAACAACCTTCAAAAGTATCAGAACAGTTTATTGACTTTATTCAACTAAGAGTAATGAGTCAAAAGGTTGGCTATAAAAATAGTACCTTTCGACCATGAGTTAATCGCAAACGTGGATAGCCCTTTAGAACATCATTAACACGCTGCCCCACCAAAGCCCAATTCTGTACAAACATAACATGGTAAGGAAGTTGAGGAAAAAGGATAAACAAATGTAGCAAAAATTTGTTGAATATAAAAAAGATGCCTATCTACCTTCTCATCAACATTGCGGTAATGTACAGATAAACAAAATTTATTGTTCTCAACGTTTGCTCCTTTGATGTCTTTTATACACTCAATGAGAGACTTGAGTACCTGCACAAATATGAACCAATCAGCATAACACATCCCAATGAAGAAAAATTATTGATAGTTGATTCATATTAGTACGTCTCAAATACCCACCTCATCAATCATGGGTAGGAATTCGGCAGCAGGTTGGAATAAATTAACCTTCTTACCCTGTAATTTAAAAGATCATAACAGAGGCCATTTATTAAGATACCAGAAGAAAACAATAGAAAGTGAATCAGAAAGTTATAATCAGATTCAGATGCCACGTGGAAACTTTGAATTTGAACCCCAGTACCTGTTTGTCTGTAGACATAATGATGCCATTAGGCTGGTTATCAGATACAGACATCGATTGTCTAACAGGGCCAATGATGTCCATTCCATGGCTACCCGCATAATAGAGTTCTGTTAGTCCTACAAACTCGTGCACCTGAGTCAATACGGGGACGGGAAAGTTAAAATCAAAACCAATAAGGAAGCTCCTTGTTTGCAGATGTGTAGCACTTATTTAAATAAATAGATATGTGAAAATACTCTGCCGTTGGAAAATAGATAGAATTATTCAACTACCTTGTCACGACTTCTTCCACTAATTATTGCCGTTGGAAAATACTCTGCCACCTTTTTAACAGCAGCACGCATCTATAGAATTCATAGAATAGGAATCAGCATACGAAGAATCAAAAAATAAACAACCCTGAATCAAGTTATGGAGAGTAAAATGGAGGAGAAGCTCACACACATTGTCGGACATGAAAGCACAGTCAGGATTATCCACAATAGGTGAAAGAGTTCCATCATAATCCAAAAACAATGCAATTCTTTTGCCCTTTGCATAGTTCGTAATTTGACTAAAAGATGTAAGTGCTGATGGATATTTCAGCTGTGATATTAACAAATAAAAAACACATTAGCATAAACAACACCTCCAAAATTGTAGAAATCCGATACTAATTGAAAGAAAAGTATGTAATACCAGCCAGTTAAAATAAGCAAAAGCAGTATCAGCTTCAGATTTTGTTATATTCTTGGCTGGAGGTGACGATGATCTCATGGCATCCAGCCAACCACTAACACGAACATCTTCAAGAATTCCAGTCTTCCTCCTTGGGATAGTCAATAGCATACCATGGGAATAAGGCAACAAATTGGAATGCACATGCAGTCTTGAGTTTGCCATAGGTGCAGTTTCCGTGAGAACAGGAGTATGATTCGAATTCAAGTCCATGGGATCCAGGTTAGCAAGTCAACTTTCACACAGAAACAATGAAAGAACTAATATCTATCAGATTTCCAGTTCACCCAACTCTCTTATCAATAAAAAACCACCTCTTCAATGTTTTCTTGTCACTGCTCTTGGGGTAAGAGTCCATCAACTGTTGAGCTCCTGAAAATAATGATCATGAATTCATGATGTCATTGAACATCAAGTAGCGTAATAAAAGAAAAAAAGGAAATATAGTTTGGGTCCAACTTCTCATCTTTCTGTCAACTAACGAAGGATAAAAGATTTGGAAAACACAATTTTCAAAAGAAAATGTTAATGTGCAGCATCCAATAGAAATGGAGAAACAACCTGCATGTCTATTGGATGTGAGAGCAAACCGTGCACATGAAAATGTCTATGTCAGTATCAATTCCATTAAAATCAAAGATGCTTGTGATGTATGTGTATAAGATAAGATTGTGAAACATATGAAGCATGACCAGGGAGGGAAATGAAAAGGAGACAGCATTAAGAACTGCTGTTATCAAAAAGCATAAAGCATGAATTTTTATTATCTACGCAAAACAAAAGAATAAATTAAAATTTAAAATTAAAAGTGAAAAGAAAGAAAATGCAAGTGGTTCTTCCAATCATTTGTTTTTTCATTTAAAAAGAAGGATTCTTGCCATTAATGATTGATCTAAAAATGCAATTCACAAAAATCCAAATGAAGACAGTTAAGAGCTCATCATTCTTGTAATGATCCAATGTTATATAAAATACACAAATAACAAGTTGGCTTAATGGACAACTAAACAGTATTGAGGCTGGCCTTAAGCTATAATCAGTATTTTGTGGGTCTTAGGATCATGTAAAAACATGCACTTGATGACTTGAATGAGGAAAAAATGAAATGAAAAAAACAGGTATAGATTTATGCACTTGAAAGCGGAACAAGGAAACAAGGGGACCCTCAATTATTATTTAGGAAATAATTAGCAAAGGAAATTTTAACAACTTTTGGATTTCATCCTGAATTATTATTCATCAAATTGTACAGCAACGACTGCCAAACAACAGAAGGACTAGTATAATTCTCACATCATGTATCACTTGATTACCATATTGACAGATAGAAACCCTCAAAACATAAATAAATAAATAAAACCTTAGGCCCTTCTAAGATACTAAAAGAGATTATTCCATTGAAATAGTGTTTTTTAAAACGAAAACACAAAATAGTGAAATACCCTTTCCTGTTGAATACAAAAATTCCCTGCTTGAAAATTTTCAATCACTAAGAACTCAACAAGACAACAGCGGACACAGGATATTTATTCAACAGAAACAAGATACTATTTATTGAGACTACAAAGATATCATAATAACCTCAACAACAGACCTTCTAACTCAGCAAAACAGATACAACCAGAAAGAGTGACTAGAACTCATGAATGAAAAAGTGATGGGGAAGAAAGAAATTCCGGAGAGCTTCAATGTGTTAATGAAACAATTAAGCAAATGCAAATTCCCTAAATAATGTAAAGAAAAACTACCCCACCTAGTGGACAGGAAAGAAAACAATACCATATGGAACCACACAGCAGGGGCCTACAAAGCTTGGCAGTTAATAATAGATATGGTGTTATGGACCCAACACACTAGAGATTCTACAACGAAATAGACAAACTGACATAGAATATCAATAAACAATGATAAGGAATTCTAAACTTTGTGTAGCACATTTTCTTCAAATGTAAATTCTAGGGTGCATTAAAAAAACACACAGAAGGAATAACCGAATACATGTAAAATTGAACAAGCAGTGATGCAGACTTCATAATTTGACTTTATGCTTATTTGCTTTATATCTTAACTTTTTAATTTAAATGGTTCAAATCAATTTTATTATTATATACAAGATAGAGACAACTAACAATTAGACTCAAAAAATCAAAGGTGAAAACAAATAACATCACATCAGCATATTCACAAACAGCTTCAAGGCAGACAAATCAGAATCAAACAGTAAACAGTTTCCATCTCATGGATGGAGAAAAACTGAATTAACCAATCACAAAAATGTTCATAATCATATGCTAGAAGAAAGAATTTAAAAAACAAGAAAATCGTTTTTTTCAATCAAAATTCCACTTTTTTTATTATGAGATTGACTAATCATTAAAAAGCGAAAATCAACAACAAACAAAAGAATCTACTCATGAGAAAAAATAGACTCTTTTGAGGAAAGAGGGCAAAGAAGAATAAATTAAAAAAATCAAAATTAAAAAAAGCTTACCTAACAAACGAGCTCCAACCACGGGAAGAAGAAAATGAGATTGGACATATATCTTCACAATGCAGAGTATATAGTTTTATATATAATCTTCAAAAAAACAAAACGAATGAAAGTAAAGGGTTTTAAAACAAATCCTTTTTCTTTTTTGAAGTTTGGCGGACAACAAATAGAAAACCCAGAACACAGAAAGAAATGGAAAACCGAAAAACGTGATTTGGGGGTAAAATTATGGGAAACCAAACAGGGAGAGAGAGTTTGGAAGGCAATGTATGTTTGGGGGAGAAAGAGAAGAAGAGAAATTGAGGTGGGAAAAAACGGTGGGCGATGAAGGAGAAAGCGGCGAAGGAGACGGGGGAAAGAAAAGAAAGGGGTTAAAAGGAAAAGAGGTATTTATAGCGTTTTGGAACTCATGAAAACGTGCTTTACAAGGAAAAAACCCTGCCTCGGTTGTTGAATTAGGAAACACCACCAATAAAATTAAAATAACAACACCCACTCTATTCAACACGCGTGTTTCACACTCTTACAACAGGGATATTAACGGATTTGGAATAGATTAGGTGGTCTAGATTTTAAGCGTTGTTTTTAATTTTTGCTTGATAACAAGTTCCACTTTGAAATTACGACATTTTGAATTCAGGACCTCTTGAATATAATTCTGTCATGCTCTATTAAGCTAGCCCAAGTGTTACTATAAAATTAAATTTATCAAAAGTCTCTTTAAAAAAATTATGCAATAATATTCTTTAATTTTAAATTTGTGCTATAAAAATTCTATCATAAAAATTTGCGTGGGAAAATTAGTATTATGATCAAGTCATATATCCCTATTGGGGGTTAATGATTTCTCGAATGCCGACGTAAATTTCAACCTTTTGTATTAGTCAAAATTTTGCATCACTAAATTTAGGATCTAGAAAATTACAAACCTATATGAATCTCTAAGTCATGAGGAATAATATGAACACAATTTCAAGATTAGATGAGGACACTTAATTGAAGAACACAAGTATGTTTTAGCTGTCTTTTTGCCGATGTATTTTTGGCAATTTGATATTTTTTAGCTGATGTATTTTGGCAATTCATATTTTTTTAGTCAATGTATTTTTGCCGATTCAAATTCATTTCGACAGTTGTAT
This sequence comes from Astragalus glycyphyllos, assembly GCA_963573325.1. Taxonomy (NCBI): domain Eukaryota; kingdom Viridiplantae; phylum Streptophyta; class Magnoliopsida; order Fabales; family Fabaceae; genus Astragalus; species Astragalus glycyphyllos. Next base: position 41,208,393 of record OY754310.1, read on the forward strand.
TTTCAACATTTCATTTTGAATTTTCCAAGTTGAAAATGTATTAAACAAATTACAGCTTGAGGAGAATACTAGAAATATAACGTTAGTGTCAAAAAAAAGTATTATGATTAAGGCTATTTTTGTTAAAGTGTAATATTAAGAGTTTTTTTTAATGGAGAGTGGTAATATAAGAGATGTAACAAGGTGTATAGAAGTGTTATTATGAGCACAAGAGCAATACTTAAATGCAGTACTATAGGTATCAGTTGTATTGGTCTAAACACAAATATCCATTATTTTAAAAAAAAAATATAAAATTGTACTTGAAACCCAACAACTGTGAAGTAATTGGTGGAAATTTTTCTTATTTCCTTTAAATTACAGCACCGCCGGCTGTACCTAAGTTTTTTCCTTAACACAAATCTAAAAACAGAGGTAGCGCGTGAAGATAAATACGGGCGCGTAGATTCCTTTTGGTTAACGATAATAAGCGAAGTACAGAATACCCAAAAGCAAAGATTTGATTTGGTTTACTTTTCTATTATTGGTTCGCGGACCAGTTTTAATTAATTTCAGTCAAAATGAACCTAGTTTTAATTAATTGAACATAATAATAATTAAATAATGATGTGAAACCAGGGAGGGGAGTAAAAAGGGCATGGGACCCACGTGGTATCTGGAGACACGTTGGGAAGGAGGAAGGGCGTGGAGACACGTGTAAATGAGACGAAATCGATGTGGCCACGTTAAGGGTAGGGGCCCGCCACGTACGTGGGTACGACGTGTATTAGCGAGTTGTCACTTTCGGGGAACGAGTGGTAGTCATCGGTGACGGTGGGTATTGTCGTTAACTGGCCATTTAGATGGTCCCACGTGGATTATAGGTAGGGACCACATTAGAAAAAACAATGGCCTCAAAAACAGATGTTCTGTCCAAAAAAATGAGTTGAAGTGGCATGGGTTGGATGGGCCTTCATGCAAGAACCGATGTCCCAACCCCCAACAAACTGACACCTGTCCTAAATCTATATTATACTCAATTTTTATAAATATTTTTTCTATAAAAATGGATATAACTGACTTTTTTTTGTCAAAAATGTATATATAATTGATATTATAGTAGTATATTTTTTGGTCTAGACCAGAGTATCCACCGCCTAACGAAGTGACTAATCCCCTCGCTGGATTGGAGGCACCTCGAAGGGTGGGACAGCTGATCATATTATAGTAGTATATAAGTTGGGTGTGGAATTATTTGAAAATATGTTATTCTTTTATTTTACTTATACATTGTTATGCGTTTTTTATTCTTAATTTTGCAATAATTTTTTCTAATTACCATTGCTGTTTTTTGAAACATGGTTTATATTTTTTTTGGTACATGGTTTGTATATGCAATAACATCGTTTTTATTGACAAAATAACATCTTTTTTTTTCTGACACAGACAAAATACTAACATCTTGGTTGCTCAAATTTGAGAATTTTTTAAAATAATGATTTTATGAAACTCATAAACTGCCTAAATTGATGAACGACAAAACTCAAATCAGGTTTAGATATAGCAATTTGCCAATTAATCTACCGATAATAATTGGTCCGAGTGGTAACTGAGATCGAATCCTAGCTAAGGTTTAGATTCAAAAATCGGGTGTGTGTTAGCCTGTAATTTCGACAGGCTTCATTTAAAATAGTCAACAGAGTTTGACTTATACTTTGACATAGATCAGAGGGTTTCGACAAAGATCATGTTCAGGGCAGTTTCGACAAGCTTCCGGAAAAAACAAAAACAAGAAAGAGGAAAATGGACGCTTCGACAGACAGAAGACTAAATAGTTATGCGCTGAAAAGCTAGCAGTTGGTCGAAAAGAGGAGCAGTTACCAACATTTTTATAACTGTTTTTTGAGGGCAGTTTCTGCTCCTCCCACTAAGTATAAATAATAGTTTCTGAGAAGAAACAAAGGTCACAAAAACTCATATTTTACTTCTCACGCTCTAACTTCCGCATTCAAGAGAAAAACGAGTCAGAGAAACAATGTATGAATTTGTGCACCATTTCCTTCAACTTTAATGCAATTTTAATTTGTTTTTTCTTTCGTTTTACCTGTTTTTATCGTTCAAGTTCTTCTTCTCTGAAGTACTCTGATAACTTCGCGCGAAGGAATCAGTTATTTCTTTCCCCTTTTTCTGGTTAAAACGCGAGACAATTCAAGAACATCATAATAAACTATAAACTCTAAGCACAAATGGTCTTAGGATTCACTGGTTGATCCTGCAAGTTAACCAAATTGGAGACCAGCGGTGTTTACCAAAATCCCAGGTAAACAAATTGGCACGCCCAGTGGGACATTTGTGTCAAGTATTAGAGTATTAGTTTAATATAATCCTTTGAAGTTAACTGTGCATGCGCTTAAGAAGTGGTAAATCTCTGTCAGAGATGACACGTTCTAGTGCAAGTTTTTCAAATGCACAAAGTGGGCCTGAAAATGCGTCTACCAATGATGCTAATCCAGTAACCACCATGGGAGTAACTGCTCCGTTGCCTTCGACAGGCATGACTGCTGTGATATCGTCTGTGCCTAACACTTTATCAACAATGGCCACCACAGTGACCACACAGCCTATTGAAATGGTATCTATGCCACAAACGATGGGAATGTCTAGCCCTTATATGATTAGTGGGCACATGCCATTTAGCATGCCCATGGTTGGTCGAAATTTCCCTTATGGCATGCCAACTGCCATGATGGTAGGTTTACAAGCGAACTCATCAACATATGCAGATAATGTGCATACTTCCCCAGAGGGCATTTATGGTCGAAATTCCCAACCCTCATTAACCACAGCATCTTTGTTGGCTTTGAGGCAACAAATAGATGATGCTAATCATGATATGGTTAATATGTTAACCCAGCAAATTGGTACAGTGTTCAATCCTTTGATACGTGACACCAATATTAGTTACCAAGCATTGGCAACTCAAATGGGTCGAATTGCTGATTTCTTTGGTACCCCCAGAGTACAAAATCAGCCAATGCACCAAGCCCAACCGGTGAGGCCTGTCGAAATCCCTTTAGAAAGGCCTAACATTGAATTGCCTAGAAATCAGGGGCAAACACAAGTTGTCGAACAACCCATACAAAGGTTGGTCGAAAATGCACCTGATGTAGTGTTGGTAAATAGAAATCAAAACGCTGACGAAGTAGTCAGACAAGTACAACAAAATAATTTCGGAGCACAAAATAACATAGCTAATCTTGTCGAAACAATTTTAGCCCAAAATGGCCTTAACTTAGGTATGCATAGGCCAAATTTTGTTTCTCCTTTGTCTGAATATGTTTTACAAAGTGAATTGCCAAGGGGTTGGAAAATCCCTAAGTTCACTAAATTTGCTGGGGAAACCAGTGAATCCACTATCGAACATGTCGCTCGTTATTTAACTGAGGCTGGAGATTTAGCCCACAATGAGAATTTAAGGATGAAATTCTTCCCTAGTTCTCTAACAAAGAATGCTTTCACTTGGTTCACTACTTTACCCCCACATTCCATGTTTAATTGGAACCAATTAGAGAAAGCTTTCCATGAGCAATTCTACATGGGACAATGTAAAATTAGTCTCAAAGAATTGGCCAGTGTTCGACGCAAAGTGGCTGAATCTGTGGATGATTATCTCAACAGGTTTAGACTTCTCAAAGCAAGGTGCTTCACTCAAGTGCCTGAACATGAGCTAGTCGAAATGGCTGCTGGTGGCTTAGATTATTCCATCAGAAAAAAGCTAGACACTCAACATTTGGGAGATATGGCTCAATTGGCTGATAGAGTTAGGCAAGTCGAAAGTTTGAAAGCTGAGAAATCTAGAACTAATAGGTTTCATAATAAAAAAGACAAAGTTGCCTATGTCGAAATTAAAGATGAAGAACAAGAATTCGACATTTCCTATGAGGAGGTCGAAGAAGAGGTCAATGTTGCTGAGTTAAAACCTGGACCTCCATATACTTGTAAATTGCTAAAACCTTCAAATGGTAAAAATCCTGTCGAACCTAAAAACGACAAATTCATTGCAAAAACATATACTTTTGATGTTACTAAATGCGACAAAATATTTGACTTGTTAGTTAAGGATGGTCAAATTTTGGTTCCGAAGGGACTAAAAACACCACCATTAGAACAAAAGCAAAAAAGAGGTTTTTGCAAATACCATAATTTTTTGGGTCATAATACTTCTCGTTGTGTTCTTTTCAGGGATTTGGTGCAAAAGGCACTCAATGAAGGAAGGCTGAAATTTGGTGATAAACCAAGGGCACCAATGAAGATCGACGCTGATCCTTTGCCTGATGCTGAGGCAATGTATACTGAGGTGAGCATCAACATGGTCGAAGCCTCTGAAATTGTGCCTGGTAAGGCTAATATGAAGAGAAATACCATAAGTTCAAAGATGGATGTCGAAATGGTCACTAAAGGCCAAGAAGATGACAAAGTGAAAGCAGTGTACCCAAAAGCTGAAGAGGAATTGGTTGATTTCCTCAATCGTTGCAAGCTAAGCAACTCAGAAGTGATGTTGTGCCCAAGGTGCAGTGCTGTTTTTGACAAGGAGACTGCTAAAGAATTGGAAGAGTTCAAGCCTCAAATGAAGCGCAAAAGTAAATGGGTGGATAAAAGGCCCAAGTTTGATTTTGCTGATAGGAGAATTCCCTACATGGTTACTTCGACCAAAACTCCTGGAAGAGGAAAGCTGAGTACTTATGTTCCTCCTTCTGGTGCTCCTGTCGAAAAGTGGATACATTCTGGTGGGAGAAGCAAAGCCATATACCACACGAGGGACAAGGCTATCCATCGAGTTAGACCACCTAAGCTGGTCGAAGGTAACACGAGTGGTGTTAACCAGAACAAGGCAATTGAAATCAAGAAGTATGCCTATAGTAACAACTACAAAGGGAAGAATCCTATGACAAGAACTCAATGGCGAAGGTTTCAACGCCAAAAGAAGGCTGATGCTATTGCTGCAGGTAAAGCAACAACCTCAAACAAAGGGAAGGGTAAAGAGGTAATCTTACCTTCGACTGAAGTGGTAAGGAAACCAGCCACTGAGAGAATTTTCCCTCCTCTTTCTGAAATTAAGAAAGGCTTCAAAAAAGAAGACCTTAATTTAGAAGAGGAGTTAGATTCTTCCTTTGCTGATTCTGGGTCAGAGTTTGACGTGCTATGTGGGGTCATCTCAATTTTACCAATTGAGTATGATGTGGTTTCTGAGGTTAATGATGTCGAAGAAGATTTCGACGAGGAAACTACATATAAACCAATATGCTACTATGTGTTGAAGAATGGCTGCATCGAAGAGCAACATGCTGTCTTTGAAAGCCAGATTGTGGCATGATGAATCACCTCAAGCCACTGTTCATTCAAGTCAAGGTCAACAATGTGGGAATCAACAAGGTCCTTGTCGATGGTGGTGCTGCTGTGAATTTGATGCCTCAACATTTGCTAAGAAGAATTGGCAAATGTGACACTGATTTGAGGCCACATAATGTGGTTCTCACTAATTATGAAGGCAAAACTGGCCATTCACTTGGGGCCATTGAAGTCGAATTAGCAGTAGGTAGTGTCAAAAGGCCAACTTTGTTTTTGGTAGTACCCTCCAAGGCAAACTACAACTTGCTGCTTGGAAGAGAATGGATACATGGAGTGGGGGCAATCCCTTCGACTGTGCACCAAAGGCTCATTATTTGGAGAGAAGATGGGTTGGTTGAAAACATTGAAGGTGACCAAAGTTATTTCAAGGCTGAAGTGAATACGATCACCAAGAAGACCTTCGACAAGCAATTGGCAAATATCTCTCCATGCTCTTCTTCCAATGCTGGGTTCATTGAGCAAGACAATGTCTTCTCCTCTGTTAGTCTTCACCCAAATTATGATTTCGTTTAGGAAAGGGAAATCATTGACGAGGAGAATAGACCAAGAGGCTTTGTTAAGCCTACTGACTGGGATAGACTTTGAAATGATTATAAAGCCCAATGCATGGGAAAGAATTACGGCCTATGTGGCCGAAAACAAAGAAAAAGCTATTCTAGAAGCTGAGTTACATCAAATGGTTTCTTTAGCCACAGAAGATAATAACAAAGAAATCATGGTCGAAACACAGAGACTTGATGGTGTCTATGATGATGAACCATTAGGATTTGAGAAAGATCAATGGGTTCGACCAAGAAAATACAGGCACAAGATCCCTTAGAAGAAATTGATTTGGGAGATGGTTCAACAAGAAGACCAACATATATTAGTACAAAGATCAACAAAGATTTCAGAGTGCAGATTGTCAAATTGCTAAAGGAATACAAAGATTGCTTCGCTTGGGATTACAATGAGATGCCAGGGCTGAAAAGAGAAGTGGTTGAGTTGAAGTTACCTATTCGACCAGAGAAGAAGCCTGTGAAGCAAACACCAAGAAGATTTGCACCAGAAATCATGTCGAAGATCAAAGCGGAAATCGAAAGGCTATTGAAAAGCAAGTTCATCAGAACTGCCAGGTATGTTGATTGGCTTGCTAATATAGTTCCTGTAATTAAGAAAAATGGTACGCTTAGAGTTTGCATAGATTTTAGAGATCTAAATAATGCTACTCCCAAAGATCAATACCCAATGCCTGTGGCAGAAATGTTGGGGTATTCAGCGGCTGGTTATGAATATTTAAGCATGCTTGATGGATATTCTGGTTATAACCAAATTTTTATCGCTGAAGAAGACATTTCAAAAATTGCATTTCGATGCCCAGGGGCATTAGGTGTTTATGAATGGGTAGTGATGCCATTTGGTTTAAAAAATGCTGGTGCTACATATCAAAGAGCTATGAACACTATGTTCCATGATTTTATAGAAAATTTTATGCAAGTCTATATAGATGACATAGTTGTTAAGTCTTCATCAGAAAATGGTCATTTAGATCATCTACGACTATCATTCGAAAGAATGAGAAAATATGGATTGAAAATGAATCCACTCAAATGTGCCTTTTGTGTAAGTGCAGGTGATTTCTTGGGCTTTGTTGTGCACAAAAAAGGCATTGAAATAAATCAAAACAAGACGAAAGCTATCATGGAAACACAACCTCCTTCAACAAAGAAAGAATTACAGTCATTGTTAGGAAAGGTCAATTTCCTTAGAAGATTTATATCAAATCTAAGTGGCAAGACTCAAATATTCTCGCCATTACTTCGACTGAAGAAGGATGATGTTTTCAAGTGGGATGTCGAACATCAAGTAGCTTTCGACGAGATCAAGACATATCTGATGAACCCTCCTATTTTATTGCCTCCTATTAGAAATAAGACAATGAAATTGTATATAGCAACATCAGAATTGTCAATAGGTAGCATGTTAGCACAAGAAGATGAAAATGGCGTAGAAAGGGCCATATATTACCTCAGTAGGGTTTTAAATGATTCTGAAACTAGATATCACCCTATTGAAAAATTGTGTTTATGCTTGTATTTCTCTTGTACTAAGTTAAAGCAATATATTAAGCCTGTTGATGTGTATGTTTATTCCCACTTTGATATTATTAAACATATGCTGTCGAAACCAATCCTACATAGTAGAATATGCAAGTGGGCTTTAGCTTTATCTGAATATTCATTAACATTCCAACCTTTAAAGGCTATCAAAGGCCAAATCGTTGTGGATTTCATTGCTGATCATTCAATAGTTGAATCAGAAATTAACCTTGTGCACCTTCGACCTTGGAAATTGTTCTTCGATGGCTCCAGCCATAAAAATGGGTCTGGTGTTGGGATGTTAATCATTTCACCTAAAGGGATTCCAACTAAATACAAGTATAAAATTAAAGAAAGTTGCTCCAATAATGAGGCTGAATATGAAGCCTTAGTAGCAGGACTTGAAATTCTGTTAAACTTGGGGGCAATAGAGGTGATTCTGAATTAGTAATCAAACAATTAACGAAAGAATACGAGTGCATTAAGGAAAATTTGATTACTTACTTTATTGCTACCAGTACTTTATTGAAACAATTCGACAGCGTTGATATTCAACATGTGCCTCATACTACAAATCAAGAGGCCAATGATCTGGCACAAATAGCTTCTGGTTATAAAGTTTCTAAAGAAAAATTAACAGAGCTAATCGAAATTAAAAACAAGTTAATTTCGACAACAATGACACAAGAAACCTCGTCAAGGAAAAAACTGGAGGAGGCAGAGAACTACTCTTTAGTCTTAAGTCAATTACCTCCAAGTGAAAGTGAAAATTTTATTGAAAATTTTAATGATGAAGTTTCCGACAAAGGTTATTGTGATAATGTGTTTGAAGTTTTTGCCATTGACAGTATGTCAAATGATGATTGGCGAAGACAAATTGTTAACTACTTGGAAAATCCAACAGGGATAACTGATAGAAAAACCAAGTATAGAGCTTTAAGTTATGTGATCATGGGCAATGAGTTGTTTAAGAAAACCCCTGAAGGAGTTTTACTCAAGTGTCTTAGTGAAAATGAGGCATACTTGGCAATATCTAATACTCACAGTGGAACTTGTGGAGCTCACCAAGTAGGCCAAAAAATGAAATGGCTCTTATTTCGACAAGGTGTCTATTGGCCGACTATGTTAAAAGATTGCATAGAGTTTGCCAAAGGATGCCAAGAATGTCAAAAGCATGCAGGAATACAACATGTACCTGCAAATGAATTGCATTCTATTGTAAAACCTTGGCCATTCAGGGGATGGACTTTGGATATAATTGGTGAAATTAAACCAAATTCGTCGAAAGGCCATCGTTTCATATTAGTAGGAATAGATTATTTCACTAAATGGGTGGAAGCTGTTCCTTTAAACAATGTTAATCAAGAAGTAGTGATTAATTTTATTCAAGACCATATATTATATAGATTTGGTGTGCCTGAAACTATCACCACAGATCAAGGTTCAGTTTTTATTGGTCAGAAAATGGTCGAATTTGCTGCTGAAAATGGTTATAAATTGTTAAGTTCGACACCATATTATGCTCAGGCAAATGGTCAAGTTGAAGCAGCCAATAAAATTATTGTTAGTTTGATTAAAAAACATGTTGGGCAAAAACCCAAGAATTGGCATAGGACACTTAACCAAATTTTATGGGCATGTCGAACATCTCCCAAAGAGTCAATCAATAGTACTCCTTTTAAACTTGTTTTTGGGCATGATGCAATATTGCCAACAGAGATTTGTCTCCAATCAACTAGGATTCAAAGACAATTTGAAATCCCATCTGACCATTATTGGAATATGATGTTAGATGAATTAGTTGATTTAGATGAAGATAGGCTAAGTGCATTAGATATGCTCACAAGACAAAAAGAAAGAGTGGCTAAGGCCTATAACAAAAGAGTCAAATTGAAGACTTTCGACGTGGGAGATTTAGTTTGGAAAGTTATCTTACCTATGGATAGAAAGGATAGAGTCCTTGGTAAATGGTCCCCAAGTTGGGAAGGACCATTCAAAATTTTACAAGTCTTTTCAAACGGCGCATATGAAGTCGAAGAGATTGGCGCTGATGAAAGAATTTTGCGTATAAATGGCAAATACTTGAAAAAGTATAAGCCAACATTGCAAGAAGTTAAAATAACGCTGGAATAAAGATAAAGAAAGCGTAAGTACGTGGCATTCAAAAGAAATTGTGATTGCCATATGAGCATTGTTAGAATTACAAGCAAAACGTAAATCATTATCAAAAGGTTCTGTATGCAACAGGGTCGAAAAAGGTTCGCCACCTTTTTTGTAACTTGGTGTCCTTGAACATCGGTGTTGATATAGGTAACTGGGCTTGAATCCAAATGGTAACTGGGCTCGAATCCCAACGGATGGTCTAGATTCAAAAGTTGGGTATGGCAAAAACTCTATTAGAAGGGGAACAACCACGTGCATAGGCAAACCGTATACACCTGGCCAACTAAGTTCTTAGGCGTAAATTAGTCATCAGCAAAGCCAGTGAATATTGCACATTAATAATACAATAACTAAAAAAATCTACCAACTAAACTTCTATATGAAATAGGGTCGAAAAAGGTTCGCCACATTTCTTGTAACTTGTTGTCCTTGAACATCGGTGTTGATAAAGCGTTTTGAAGCAAGTAAGCCCCTATTTGAAATAATGGAGTTAGCATATTTACGTTGATAGGTGTGAACGCTAGTTTTGGATCTTGCAATCTCAAAACTCAAGAACTCAAGAAGTACTTTAGGTTTCTAGGTCATTGATATTGAACTGTTGATGAAGACATTTCCTAATTGTAATGATCAATGGCGGACTCATATCCTAGGGTCAGGGGTACAAAAATTTTCAAACACACACGTCACTAAAAATATAGTATAAATAACACTTTAACAGGTTCACAACTTGTGTTTAACAGGTTCACAACTTGTGTTGCACTAGACCAACACAAATTAAATAGCACTAACAATTCCTAAAAACAAATTGAATAGCACTAAAAGAATCAACATATTCACAAAATAAAGAACAGATCGATTAAAACTAAATAGACTAACATAATCAAAATAAATTAAATACCACTAACACAAAATACAAATTAACTAAATTGTACTAACACAAATTACCAATTAAATAACATTAACAGAATCAAAATTATGATAATAAGAACAAAAAACTAATTCAAGGAGAGAGAAAAATATTTTTTAAAATAAAATATGTGAGAGTGGTGTATTAGAGTGGTACAAAACTAGGAACTTTGGTGCAAAATTACGAACTTGGGTGCAAAAGATACTTTTTAGGGGATGCAAAAATATTTTTTCTTAATGTATCAGTGTTAATATTATTTTTCCAAGGGGTTCAGGCGAACCCCCTGTAATACATGTAGGACCACCACTGGTGATGATTTCTTCTAAGCTATTTCTTGCAAAGATGAGATCATCGATATGGGTAGGAGTAGGTCAGGTCAATCAAGAGGAGCCTCGACCCAACCTGACCTCCCAAACTACGTCAGGCCAGGTTAGGCTATGCTTTTTTTAACAGATAAGGTTTAGGCTTTTTAAAAAGTATATTTAACTAAAAAGGTCAGACTACATGACATTGAAAAAGCCTTTTAGGTCTATCAGGCTGGCCTATTTAAGCAAAAATAAATAAAATTCTTATTACGGTTATTATTATTATATAGTAAATTTTGTACTTCATGTTAAATCCTAAATTTGCTAATATTTTTTGTTAATTTAAACATATTGACTTACATCAATTTTTGACATATTTAAGGTTATTATATTACTATAAAATACAATTTAAATTGGATGTCATATAAAATAGAACTTATTAATCTCACAATTCTATTAGCTTCTTAGTCTATCTATAAAAGCAATAATCACTTAGATATTAAGTATATTCTTGAAGAGTAATCAGACTCGGCTCAACCTATTTCCACCGCCTTACCGACTTACGCTTTACTGACTTTGATATCAGAGTGTCTGCGACTTGAGGCAGGAGAGGACGACTTCCACAAGAAGACCTACAACCTACTCAAGCCGGACATACCCGAGTCCGAGTAATTTACAGATCAATTAGTGATCCCGTTGTTTGAAGATGATCGCATATAAATTTATGTGTCGGTTATTTTCATCAATTCTAACAAAATTTATCAAGTTTTTTTATGCATAATTAACTTTAAAATGACTTTATTATTATGAAAGAAAGGGAAGACTACTATGAGCCCAGTCCATGCTGGCAACACGACACCGTATGTACTAAGAATACGCTGGTCAAAGATGCTGATCATGTCACCGAATGACCATAATGGTAAGCCATTGTGATTGCTTATGTTGCAACACTTGGGGTAACCTAAAAGTGTTGCCGTTATTATTCTTTTAGAAAATTGTATCGCTTTGGTTTGGCAAATTTCAACGCCCTAGTTAAGCATTGCCACCCTTTACAGTTCATAATCACCAGTTTAGGGACGGCACGGCCCGTCACAACACAGAACACACAATACTAAAACTGTTTTAATAAGTCATTAGACTCTAGAAACTTGGAAGAGTGCGATTTCTACAAGCTACCTTTTCAATGCCAACAAATAAAGGTAGTTGACTGAATATAATTTCTGTTTTGAATAGTGCTATTATTTTATCATTTTTTTTCTGCATTTTTGTGCCACACTATCAATTCTGCACCACCTATAGTTAGCTTTGAATAGGGGTGGCTTCTTGTTACAAATCTAGGTCTCTATTTGGTTTGAGAAAGAAACTGAAACCAAATAGAAAGAAAATACTCCCTCCGTTTCTGATCTTTGGTACTTTTGACACTTTTTTTTTATTCCAAAACAATGGTGCTTTTAACATACCAATGTATAATTTACCAAAGTTTTCCAAATTTACCCTTTATTTTTATTTAATCTCCAAAATAAAATTTAATTGTCCCGATACTCTTTATTTGGAGTCCCAATACAATTGTGTAGTCCCAATACCGTTAACACAATTATACTATTTCCAACCCCACCCACGTACATGATATACTTCAATAGTACCGTTTAGAAGACCCTTTTATAAATTCTCTGATGGTCATGTGCTTGTTGTTTTGACACTTGAAAATTACTAAAAAAAAAAGAGTAAAATAACGAAACAAAAATAATAAAGGTACTTTTCCGTCAAAAAAATAATAGTAAAGGTACTAACAGATGTTGACAAATCCTGCAAATTATATTTTTTATGGGAAATTTTTTTAGTTGCAAATGAAAATGACTTTTAATGAGGATACTCAATAGTTTTGTTTTTGAAGATAGGATAGTGAAAAGTTGTTCTCTATGGAGTGCAGTTGCAAAGTCTAAACCAGCGCTCCTTTTTTTTCTCTTTCTAAGATTAATACTCCACCTTTTCTCGAGTCTAGTTTATGTTACTAAACATAATGTTTAGTAATTATTACTAAAGGGCAAGATGGTAACATCCATGATTAAAATTAAAAAAAAAACTGATAACCAATCTCCTATTTTCTTTCCACCATAATAGGACCTAATTATTAGTAATTAAAACCTGAATAGAGAGAAAGAAACGTAAAACTCAAAACCCCAAAACGCTGATACGTGCTTACCCAGAAACGCAAGGTTTCTTCAAAACGCAGATTTCTTCAAAACGCAGGTTTCATCAGTCTTCTTCCCAGAAACTCTTTTACCCAGAAACGCAGGTTTCATCAGGTTTCGTTTTTTTTTTCTTCCTCTACCCAGAAACGAAAACAATTACTCTACCCAGAAACTCGTTTACCCAGAAACGCAGGTTACAAAGAAGGTTAGTTTTCATCAGGTTTTGTTTTTTTTCATGGTTGAGCTATTTTTGTTTTCGTTTTTACCATGGCTGATTCTTGCGTTTTTCCCCCTTTTTTCGTGTTTTTCCACCCCGAACGCTGAAAAACGAGATCGTCAACGCAACCAGGAATCGAAACGAGTTCGAAGACGCAACCATCGTCTCTAACCACTTCTCAATCTGAAAAAGGTTAGTTTTTTTGTGCTTCAAATATTGTATGTAACTGATAAAAGATACTTGGATAGGGGTTTTCTGTTTTTACGCACTAAGAATTTGTAGGTAACGACACCTAACCAACGTTGTTGAATATTGCGGTTAGTGATTGATTAACCAAAATACAGTATTCATGTGGTCAGTGATTGATTAACCAACGTTGTTCAATATTGCGGTTAGTGATTGATTAACCAAAATACAGTATTCATGTGGTCAGTGATTGATTCACCAAAATACCATATTCATGTGATTGATTAACCAATATTGCATATACCACATTCATCAACCATGATCCTGCAAACATAAAAATGCTAATTGGAAATTATAATTAAAAAAAATCTTTGCTACCGCTCTCACTATAGTTGGGTTGCAACTCGTTTTGGAAATCACCAGAGATGACTCCAATGCATGTGCAAGTTTCTCCAAGTAGGTTTAATTTGTCAAGTAGAAATAAACTTTTGAATTGAATGAAAGTGTTTTCACAGATTAATTTTTATTTCATAAAGAGGTTACTTTTGCATATGCAGAGTTATTTGCATTCCATTTCAGTATCACATAACTATCCATTCAATCAAATGAACAGGCAAAATAACTTAATCTGAACTCTGAAGTTATTGAATCTTAGAAGTTTCGGAAAACAAACACATTTATTTACATTAGTTAGTATCATGAGTCTATGATTTCAAGTAGAATTCTGGAACACTAGCAGGAAATGGTGAAGCTATAGTTGAAGTGTTTGTTGAATAACTCGTTAGTTTTAATATGCATGATTGTGTTCTGTAAAAAAATGCATGGCCGAGGTTGTTTTTGAACCCATGATTTTCCTTGAAGCCTCTATTTAGGAATTTTAACTTATTTTTTCGCTTGTCTTTGTTTAAAACTTAGTATCAGTAATTGGAACACTCAAAGAATGAAACTGACTCCGACAGAGGTTGACAAGCTATATCTGCACAATGCTTGCTATTTTGCTCAAAAATGGTGGTTTAAGCCTCAACTTTTGAATTGAACGAAAGTGTTTTCACAGATAAACAGGGGTGTTTTTGAAGCAACTAACCTATACTAAGTTCATATGTGGTTAGGTGCAAACTATCCGTGTTGTGTAATTCTAAGGCTAGAAAGCAACTGATAAATGTTCTCTAATTTTGTGATTATTATTGCTTTCTATTTATCAAAAACGGTACATCTCCTCTCCAATTTTTAAACATTTATTGCTTTCTATTAATTGCTTATTCTGGTTCATTTTATTTTCAGTGAAGATGGCAAAAAGGAACAAAAAGGAGGTTGGGAATGCTAGGGAAGCTAAACCTACGAGGTACAAACATAAATGTAAACCACTGACAGTTCACACAATGCTGAATGGAGTAACCAGTTCTCCGAAAGAATTGTTGCAGTCAACCGGGTTTGGATCCCTTACGCTCATATGCAAATGGAGGAGGATTCCTGGGGAGTTCGTGAAATGGATGTCCGAGAACTTTGAACCCGATCATTATTTATCATTATTTCCACGAATTTTTTAGCATCTGGTCCTACTGTCAATGACTATAGGCCTGTCAGTGATAATAGCCCTTGATCTATTGATAGCCATAATACTGTATACTACTAAATGATTAAAGTGCATCTAAACAAATGGTGTAAATTATGTTGGTATGATTCTAGATATTTTGGTGAAAATTGTTGGCCAAATCCGTTGAAGGTGGTTTCTAACCACACTATAGTGAATTTGTGGTTTGTTCAGATTTTTGTGTTTTATGTACTATTCTTAAAATCATTATTTATCATTATTTCCACGAATTTTTTAGCATCTGGTCCTACTGTCAATGACTATAGGCCTGTCAGTGATAATAGCCCTTGATCTATTGATAGCCATAATAATGTATACTACTAAATGATTAAAGTGCATCTAAACAAATGGTGTAAATTATGTTGGTATGATTCTAGATATTTTGGTGAAAATTGTTGGCCAAATCCGTTGAAGGCGGTTTCTAACCACACTATAGTGAATTTGTGGTTTGTTCAGATTTTTGTGTTTTATGTACTATTCTTAAAATCATTATTTATCATTATGACCACACCATAGCGAGAGACAAAAGGAGAAGGGTAGTTATTTGTTATTATTAAGTAAAGAATCGATTTTCTTTTGTTGTTATAGAGTCATGAATCGATTTCTCTCTTGGTAATCTAAGCAAGGAATCGATTGTTCTCTTTATTATTGAAGCCATAAATCGATTGCCATCTTGTTTGCTTTCAAGCCACTAATCGATTGTTCTCTGTCATATAAGCAAGGCAATCAATTTTCATCTTGTTTCCTTCAAGCAAACAATCGATTCCCATTCCCATTTTTTTTGAGTCAACAATCTATTTTCATCTTGTTTGCTTCAAGCAAACAATCGATTTCCCATTCCATTTTTTTTGAGTCAATAATCGATTTCATCTTGTTTGATTCAAGCAAACAATCGATTCCCATTCCCATTTTTTTGAGTCAACAATCGATTTTCATCTTGTTTGCTTCAAGCAAACAATTCGATTCCCATTCCATATTTTTTTTTGAGTCAATAATCGATTTCATCTTGTTTGATTCAAGCAAACAATCGATTCCCATTCCCATTTTTTTTTTAGTCAAGAATCGATTTCATCTTGTTTTGTGTCATATAAATGAAGGGAGAAAAAAAAAAGGAAGGGAGAAAAAATAGGAAAAAATTAAACGTGACATTAAATGTGGTGCCTTAAAAATAGGAATTATTTTCATTGGTAATTATATTTAATTATTTAATTATTAAGCAGAATATTTGAGTGTACCAAAATACCCTCCTTGAATAATAACCATTGGATGCATTTTAATTAAAATATTGAGCATCCAATGGCTCACATTAATTTAGTAACTATTACTAAGCCAAATGTTGCCCCTTTTCTCTTACCAATACTAACAGCCACAATTAAAAAATAATAATAATAAACACCCATAAATTTGGAAGTTAATGCTATAAAAGGGCACTTTAGTCTTTAGGTAATACAAATTGATGGTTTCTTAATCTGTGTGAAACATGACAAAAGAACCAAAGATCAGGAACAGAGGGAGTAGTTTCAAAGAAAAAGAGTAAAATTACATTTTCATTTTTGTTGGTAGATAGAACAGAAAATTAAAAGGTGAGATGAAATGGGTACTAGTGTGAAAAGCGAAATAAAATAGGGAATTTTAAATTAGTTGCACAATTAACTAAGATTGAAATAGGGACAGTTTTGCACTGTTTGGATGACCGGTTGAATTAAGCGCTAATAGATTTAAGTGTTTATTGTATAAGTGCTTATATAGTTATATGTAAGGTATCTCTATTTCTATAGGAAAAGATAAAATAAAGTCAAAGTGTTTTTTTAGGAAAGTCAAACTGTTTTTATGTAAACTAAACACTGTTCTTGGTAGAAGCATTTTCCAGCTGGTTGAAGAGGTAGTTTTAACTTATGGTAGGTCCCAGAGGTTTCCAAATGTCAATCCATGTTTTATATGC
The DNA here is from genome assembly GCA_963573325.1 of Astragalus glycyphyllos. Taxonomy (NCBI): domain Eukaryota; kingdom Viridiplantae; phylum Streptophyta; class Magnoliopsida; order Fabales; family Fabaceae; genus Astragalus; species Astragalus glycyphyllos. The sequence continues at coordinate 41,225,362 of OY754310.1, forward strand.
CGATGATATTTTGATTTTTTGTAGAGCTACTAGCTAAAAAAAGTTTCTAGTTCGTTGGATCTCTTTTCCTCTTATGAGCAAGTCTCTGGCTAGGTTATTAGTAAAGAGAAATCTAAGTTTTTCACTAGCAGCATATCTCCCTCGTGTATCAATGTCATCTCACCTTTGCTTGAGTTTTCTAAGGATTCCACCCCTGTTAATTATCTTGGTGTCCCTTTATTCAAACGTAAGCCTTGGAGATTTCACTTACTACCACAGAATTAAGGCTAAGTGGCTAATTTATCATTCTGGAAAAGTTCGTTATTATCTATTATGGGTCGAGTTTAACTGGTAAACTCTATCATTTTGATCATGTTGGTTTACAATTTTCATAATTATGTCTGATCTGCTAATCTCCTCAATTTTGTTGACACCTGGATTATAAATTTTGTGTGGTCAAGGGATATTAATACCAAGAAAATTGTTACTGCTGTTTGGAATAAGGTGTGTAAACCGTTTTAAGAAGGTGGACTGGGTTTAAGGTCTATCAAAGCAATTAGTAGGGTTGGTATGTCAAAGCTTGGGTGGAATTCATCTTTACCAACTCACAATGGGCTTCTCTTTTGAAACCAAGGGTCTATAAAAGTAATAAACCGATCAATTATCATGTCTTCTCTTTGGCATTGATTTTAATTCTTGTATTTCTGTGATTTTGAAACATTCAACTTGGAAGCTTAGGAATGGTGTCAGAATAAATTTTTGGATTTATTCTTGGCTCTCTAGGCTTATTGTGGATATTATTGGTATACCCCATAATTTGCACAACGATCTTTACTCTTAGTGATTTATAGTGAACGGTAGATGGTCTATCCCTGCTGATCTCATTAATCATTTCCCTCAACTTCATTTTGGAATTCAGGATATAGTTATTCCTGTAGTTCCGGTGGAGGGGCAACTGACGTGGGGTTGTTTTAATTTTGGAGACTTGACTTTCAAGGATTCTTTTCTCTTCCACAACCCTGCTGTACAGGTGGTTCCTTGGACCAAGATAGTTTGGAAAAAAAATTTCCCGCCTTCTAAATCATTTATTCTTTGGATGACTCTTCATAATAAAATGTCAACTGATGATCAACTTTGGATTAGAGGCTGCACTATTGTTTCTATTTGTAGTCTTTGTGCTAGTGATTTAGAGACTTCTCAACACCTTTTCCTTCCCTGCCCCTTTTCCAAGAATATTTGAAATTTGATTGGAGGTATCCCGAGCACCCATATTGATACATCTTCTTTTCAGAGCATTTTAACCTCGACTTCTCATGGTTGGAGCCCTCAGTTGAGTGACGTTGTCTCTGTTGCGATAGTTAACATTTTTTTGGTACTGTGGTACAGTAGGAATCAAATTAGATTTGATCCCCTTACACTTTGCTATCAATTTAATCATTTCCAATGTGGCTTTAGTAGGAAATGTCTCTAAATCTACAATGTCTTCCTCTATTGTTGAGTTTACGATTATAAAGGCCTTCAATGTCATTGGTAATTATAGAAATTCTTCAAACATCAAAGAGGTTATTTGGATCTCCCCTGCTCCTTACGTGATAAACTGCAATATAGATGGTGCTGCAAAAGGTTGTCCTAGCCCAACTGCTTGTGGTGGTATTTTTAGAGACAGAAGTGCTGTTGTCCTTGGTTGTTTTTTGCCACGTCCTTTTTTTTAACAGAAAAGTTAACAGAGGGGGGTAACTAGAAACGTTTAATATTTGCAAGGTGATTTTTGAAAAAAATATTTTTGCAGGGGGTAAATGGAAAATGGGGATATTTGCAGGGGGGTAACGTGCATTTAAGCCTTTTTTTAAATTAGTTGGTATAGCAGCTCATCTAAAAAGTCAGTAAAAGGCGGCCTTTTACATCGATTGCTATCTCAATCGATTAAAAAATTATTTGAATTTTTTCCCAAAAAGTGAGTTTCATCTCTCCCTCGAAGTCTCACTACTCTTACTGAAACCCTATTGTCGTCTCACTACAAAACGCAAACTCATCTTGCTATTCCTTGTTGCTCGTTGTTTTCCACCCTTCTCATAGGCACATTCTTTGTCATTGTGTTGTATGTTCATCATTATGTTCATCGGTTTGCGATTCATTACGCCTGTTCTCGGTTTCATATTCGTTCGTCTTCCATCTCATTTTTGTCTCTAATTTCACAAAATTTTAGAGATTAATTTGGTTGATTTCACAAACTCTAGTGACTACTTGAGAGTTCAATTGTTATTTAACTGTCCAAGTCAAAAGAATTGAAAGATCCAGATGTAAAACTAGATATAAATTCAATGGGGTCAAAATAAAACCTATATAAGAGTTAAATGAACATTTTTATTTTTCAGAGGGTGCACTGAAGACTACACTGCCTATGGGTATTGCTAAAACATATACCAACGGAAAACTAGTTGCGGGTATAGTAGCATTAACATTTCGTCCAACAGGCACAAAACCAGTCACTATAGGTTATAGGCTTATAGCGACAATAATGTTTCGTAGGTACTCCCTCCGTTCCTAATCTTTGGTACTTTTGGCTTGTTACACACATATTAAGGTACCATTAATTTGTGTTGTTTAAGTACTAAAATGCCCCACTTGTAGTTGTATTGGGATAATTGAAGTTAAAATAAAATAGTCTTGGGACAATTAATTCATGCGTTGGAACTCTAAAAGGACAAATAAATATAGAGGGTATATTAGGAAAAATTAGGTGAATTGTACATTGGGTTTTTAAAAGTACCATTGTTTTAGAATAAAAATAAAAGGCTAAAAGTACCAAAGATCAGAAACGGAGGGAGTATAACGAATTATTGACAATGTTGAAGACCACGTTGAAAACTATCTGTTGATATACTTAATGGTTTTTTTACCATTTACCAAGAAATTTTTGCCGTCGCTAAAGGTCCAATTGTTTGTATAGTTACCATGATAGATCTTGTATTCAATATGTCTGTCGCACATCAGGTCTTTAATAGTCCTTTTGGGTGAGTAGAATATATTTATCTTCATATATAAGTATTCATTATGTCTGAAAGTTTTTTTAGCTATATTTTGGTCTCTAAATGTGTGAGACGATCATTATAATCTCTGAATATATCAAAATTGCAAACACATCTCTAAGTGTTTCTTTTGTTGGTAATTTTAGGGAATAAATTGCAGAACAAAGAATATATTTGACGACCAAAATGAGTAATAAAAGACACATTCGAGAACCGAAATGACTTACTAAGGATACACTTATGGATGTGTTTGCAACTTCGATAAATTTAGGGGTGGAGCAAAGATACGTTTTATTAGATGGCCAAATATAAAGAAAAAATAAAATGTATTTTTAAAATTAATATATTAATCTTAATCACTAGATAAAAAATTCACAATGACTTTTAGTTATAATGACAACGCCTTACACATTCAGAGACCAAAATGGTCATTTATCCTATTAGGGGTGGGCATCAGTTGGGATGGGTGGACTTTAATACGTTTAAAGACCCAACCCAATTAAATATTTATGGGTTGGGTGTAGTAAGATTAGACTCAGAATTTCATGTAACCCAAACCAACTAAACCAGGTCTCAAATGAGTTAAGTTGAGTTAGGTAGTTGGTTTATTATTAAAATATCTTTTTTTTAGATGGTTTATTATTAAAATATCTTTTTTTTAGAAAAAAAAAAAACAGAACATAGAAATAAGGAAAATAAATAATCAATATATAAAAATCAATATTTTAACATCAGTGTAACGAGTTTAGAATTAAAACCAAAAACTAGTATTTGTTTTACTGAATTGTCATTCAACGTCAACTTAATGAGCAACAATACACATATAAAATAAGTTTTATATTGAAGTCCAAGTATCCGTTTTTTTACACTTATATATTGCTAGTAAACTATTTGACAATTCAAAGATAATAAAGAATTCAATATTACGTTCTCTTCTATAAATAATTGCATGATATATTTTGTAATAGTCCTAGACAGGGACAGAGCCAGAATTAGATGACTGCGGGGGCGAGTTAAAAAATAGAAACGTTAATAACATTAGTAATATATTAAAGGGTTAAATATGTTTTTGGTCCTTATAATTACAGCGAGTTTTGTTTTTAGTCCCTATAAAATTTTTTGGGCACTTTTGGTCCCTACTTTATTTTCTGTTAGTACTTTTAGTCCCTGCCGTTAGTTTTCACTAACGGTGCTGACGTGGCAAAGATTATGTGGCAATTTTTTATGTGTTGGCATGCTCTGTTGATTCCACGTCATTTAATGCCACGTAAGCAGACATGCTGGAAAATAAAAAATTAAACCTAAAAACTAAAATTAAAAAATCAAAAACCCAGAAATCCCCAATTCCTCTCTTCCTTGTTCATCAGAATCCCTAATCCCTTAATCCCAAATTCTCCTCATCCTTGTTCATTGAGCAGAAAATTAAACTTGAGGAAAGAGAACGGCGCACAGGAACAAGGAGAAGATGAAACCAATAAAAGGGAGAATGGCGCACACGAACAGGGAGAAGATGAAAAGACCCATCCACGTACTTTGTGTGTTCATTGGCAAGCGAATTTAACGGCGCACAGGAACAAGGAGAAGATGAAACCGGAAATCAAATCTGAAAAGAGATTGATGAACAAGGAGGAGAGGAATAATGAGGAGAGGAAGCAGATCGATGCAGAAACCATCTATCATATGCGATGAAGCAGATCGATGAACAAGGAGAAGAGGAATTTGGGATTAAAGGATTAGGGATGTTTGGATGCGATGAATATGTTACTTTGCAATTGAAGATGCATATATTCTTTTTGGTAAGTTTGAAGATGCAGGTGCAGATCTCCAGGTTTTTGATTTTCACATAGCTTCCTTCCTAAACAAGGATGATTATCATAGTGAGGGAAGATGCATAAACCACCTAAGGAATGAGGGAAGATGTCAAAGAATGAGAAATTACCCAAATCATTGTTGACTGCTTCTCCTGGGTTTGTCGCGCTGAAGAATGAAGATGCAGATCTCTTGGTTTTTGATTTTCCATTGTTTTTTAATTTTTGTTTTTAGATTTGTTCTTATTTTGTTTTTTTATTTTCCAATGTGTATGCTTATGTGGCATATTTAAATGACATGGAATCTGACATAGCATGGCAACACATTGAAAAATTGCCACATAACCTTTGCCACGTCAGCACCGTTAGTGAAAACTAACGGCAGGGACTAAAAGTGCTAACGGAAAATAAAGTAGGGACCAAAAGTGCCCAAAAAATTTTATAGGGACTAAAAACAAAACTCGTTGTAATTATAGGGACCAAAAACATATTTAACCTTATATTAAAATACATAATGTTTCTCTTGTATGTCACAAAAATCATCTATAACCAAACGAAACTACACTAAACTTTTAGCAATTGCCTGTGATCGTCGTCTATCAATAACACAAAGCAATACCCACTCCTAAGTTACCAAATAGACGCACAGGCACAACTCTAATTTGTTGATATAAATCTTTTAAAATGATTTGGATATGTTATTGTTATGGTGAGACTTTTGACTTTATACACTCCCTTTTACACATCTATTTGCACCCCACAAGGGCCTAATATCAAAGAGCCCAATCCAAACATCAATAGCTCAGATCGAACCACAAGATCAGACGGCTCTGATTCATTGGGTCAAACCCCACCACACTCTATAAATACAGCATTCAATGCCTCATTAATGGGAAGCATTCTCACATTTATTACTCTGCTAAGACTACCTCACTGACTTAAGCATCGGAGTGGCTTTGCAGGTACAACACCAGCTAGGATCGGATAAGCTCATTGACCAAGGACATCAACCACAAACTACCTCGGACCACCCTTCAAGGTCGGAAGTACTGTGCAGAACAGTTATTATTGGAGTAGTTGTAATCAAATTTGTTAAATTTTATCTTTACTTAGTCAATACTCTTAATTACTAAGAGGTCATAAATGTTAACTTTGCATTAGTTATTTTTATCCCTTTTAGGTGTTGCCAATTAAGAATTGATTTTCTAAAAAAATCAATTCTTAATTATCTCTTGTATGTATCAGTTGGAAAGTTTTTTAAAACTTTCCTATTCACTTCACATATTATCCGTAGATATTCTCTATGAAAGTAAAGGCTCTCTAACCACAAGCATGCATATCTCCTATCTTACAATACTATGTGAACAATAAATTAAAATTTGGATTTGGGGAGGTGGGGGTGGAGCCACTGCATGTATCCATGTAGCTCTGTCACTGGTCCTAGACTTTGACTTGACATATGTAGGATCACATGTTTTATGGATAGGATTGGGTTTGGTGGGTTCTCGATTTTCAGACCGGCATCCAACACTTGTACTATGAGTTTGGCCATTTTGAAACCAGCACAACCCAGTTACTTAAACGAACCCAGATTTTATGAGTTGGGTTAGATTGGGTTGTGTATTGAGTTGGGTAAAAATGTATCAATGCCCACCCTAATCCTATATTATTTTGCTTGACCAAAAAAAAAACCTATATTATTTTGTCATAGTTAGTGGCTATGAGCACCTTTAGCGCATGTGAGTTAACAAGGTGCCTTATATTATTTTACGTTGTTTAGATTTTCTCTCCACTGGAGCAAGTTTAGGAGGCAGCTTGAGTTCTTTAAAAATAGTTGACATTGAGTCTACAAGCAACATAAAAAAGAAATTTACAATTCAAACTCTATTAAATGAAGAAAAAGGCGTGGAAAAGGCGATTGAGAAAAATCTGAAACTGAAACATAAAAATAAGATAAAATCAAGAAGTTAGTGAAAAGAGACATAAATAGAGAGAAGCTTCATGCGTGGAGGTTTAAAGAGATGGGACCAGCATTAAGGATGAGGGAGATATATAATGAGTGGCGGGGGAGGTAGATGATGGAGCCATTGAAAGATGAAGGGTTTGTTTGGGTTTGATTTTGAGAGAGAATGACAGAGAGAGCAAGTGGGGATGAAAAATGAGAGGTGGGAGGTGTGGTTTGAGTATCGGGTGTCAAGAGTGCATAAGATAAGTCTAAGCGAGCACTTAAATGGAAAGTCTTCTATTAGCATAGCATGCCGGAACTCGATATCAAAGTGTGTGTTGTCAAATAGTCCTACAATATACTGTGTGATTGATTTTTACTTTATTAGAGGTTGATAAGTCTTTTTAGAGTAAGTTAAAATTAGGTGTGTCTTAATCTTATAGATTTGTCCTCGTGGCCTCTACGAGGAGTAGTCGGAGTATTAAGTGTGTTAGATGCGATCACTGATTACAAAATACTTGTATTTGCTCTTTGGCCAGTTCTTCGATTAGCCCATGTCAAAAGATCAACTTCTAATTATAGAAAAAAAATGAAAGGTGAGGAGAAGGGAGACAAACACAAACAAGGGTGAGAAGAAGTGAGACAAATGTGAAAGACATATCACATGTTTCTTTAGTAATTATTTGACTAAAATTACATCATGAAAGCTTTCAGGTGGTGTTTCAAACACCCAGAATTTCATTTTAGATAAAATTCAATCTCAATGAATTACGTTGATTTGTTAGGGAACCAATTTTAGTTTCAATCAATTTCAATGAATAAAATTTGCGAAATATGTAACTCATTGTTTTAAAACTAAGATTAGTCGTCGACTCAGTCGAGTTATTGAGTCGGTGGATCAATAGTCGAATCCGATGGTCACTAATTACACACTGTCTATTAAATTTGTACATATATATCGTATATATAAATCATATTTGCGGAAAATTACACAAGGTGGTTATATTAGTTATATGGCGAGCTAAGGGATATGAAGGAGTTGCAAGATTGCAAGGAGGTTCCGAGCTCAAATCCCGGAAACTAACATTCCCCCACCCCCACTAACATTTGCCTATCAAAAAAAAAGTTATATGGCTATATTAGTTATATTAGTTATATGGTGTAGTAGGTGTTGAATTTCATACACTAATGGTTACTTTCATTAATGCAGGTGGTGCCAATAACAGGGAAGCCCAAGAGTTGGTCCAGCCCAGTTATGCAATACCCAGTTACTCTCAAACGGGTTATGCGGAGTTATTCGGATCCCTTTGCGGATAAACACGAACCCGAATAATTGGCAACACTATATAAGTGGAAACCCTAATTTGGAACCCGAACTCTTCTTCTCTTCTTCTCACTCTGCTAGGGTTTGGAATTTTTCACCACAGAGCAGTGGTTGAAGCTTAAGACGTGCTTCAATCACAGAGATATGGTGATTACAACAACACCCAAGCAAAACCCCTATGGTTTTGCACACAAATCTCCAACTATTTGGTCTTCTCATTTGCGAACAGTGAACCCTATTCTTGCTCGAAGATATTATCCAGAAATTACTTGAATCTCTCAAGCTTTGTGATGATTAGCAGTATTACGAAGGTAACTGATTCTTGATCTCTTCTTTCCTTTGAGTTAATGTTCACAACCAGAAACCCTAATCTCTACTTTGTTGATTTGCAGGTAATACGACTAATACAAGATTCTCAGTACACGATTAAGGTAAAGATCACAGTCTCTGTGTGATTCAAACCTTAATTTCTCTGTAACGATGAACCCTAACTTTATCTTTACTGTTTTTGAACGCATGTGACTCTGATTTTTCTATGATGAACAATCACACTCCAAAACCTTACAAGCTCGTGAATAAGCCTGTAAAAAGGTACTTCTCCTCTCTTTTCTTTCTTACTCTTTCAATCACCTATTTCAGTCACTGAAACAGGTTCTAATTCCTTCTTCTTTCTCTGTTTTGCGAGGCTGACAACACTCTTATGACTGACTGCAGACAAAGACCTAAAGGAATCATTGAAGAAGAAGACTTGAGGAGAAAATAACAGAAGAATGTAATAAAACTTGTAAAACTCTTGTAAATTTTATTTCAATAATTCTGTGTGTATGTACAATGTAGAAACAACTATATATACATGATAGAACTCTTTTGAGTTAGTTAGGAGGTTGTTACATAGTTGTAATAGCTTCTAACTGTCATAACTAACTCTGCTAGGACTTAGAAGATCGGCTGGGTAATGGCTATATTGGATAAATTAGCTGTTGCCACAATTCGGAGGGTGTTTTAGGATTTTTCATTAAATCCAACATCCTCCCTTAATGAAAATACATAAAACACTTAAAACATTTAGGAGAGACCTAATAATCTCAGGACAAGCCCCTGAGGATAGCCATAAAACTATAGATGACCCAGAACAAGCCTCTGGGTGGTAACTTTGAGTTGCTATCTAAGATTTAGAAAGCAACCAATCCTATATCACTCCTAAATTTTGTAAACAACTCACCTTTTAGTGCTTTTGTGAATATGTCTGCTTGCTGCTCCTTTGTGTTGCGGTAGTCTAACACCAACTTCCCCTTGTTAACTTGATCCCTTAGATAGTGAAATCTGGTCTCAATATGCTGGTCCTGCCATGGCCCATAGGGTTTTTTGCTAGGCAAAGTGCAGACTTATTATCAATTAGGATCTTAGGAATCTGAGTGAGATTGACCCCTAATTCCTTTAGAAGTGCTTCCAACCAGGCTGCTTGAGTGACAACACTACAAGCAGCTACATATTCTGCTTCACAGGAGCTTAAGGCAACAATTTGTTGCTTTTTTGAGCTCCAGGAAGTAGACACACCTTGGAACTTGAACAAAAAACCAGAGGTACTCCTTCTGTCTATATGATCACCACACCAATCACTATCTGAATAGCCAAGTAGTTCATATTTCTTTAGGTTATTTCCCTTAGGAAAGAATAACCCATATTTGAGAGTTCCTTGGATATGCCTCAGAATTCTCTTAGCAGCCTTTAAATGAATTTCCAAAGGTTCATTCATGAACCTACTAACCATTCCAGTAGCAAACAAGATATCTGGCCTAGTGTGGCACAGATATCTCAGGGATCCACAATCTGCCTGTAATAGGTAGGGTCAACTTTGTTGCCTTTTTCCCCTTCCTTCTTACACAAGTAACCTTCTACTGGGTTTATTGCAGAGTAGCAGTCATCCATGCCAAACCTTGTAAGTAACTCCTTAGAGTATTTTAGTTGATGTAGAACCATTCCTTCAGGGACTTGTAGGAATTCAAGTCCTAGAAAGTAGGATAATCTGCCCAGATCAATCATTTCAAACTCTGACTTCATAGCTTCCTTAAATGTGCTTATCTCCTTAGGATTATTTCCTGTAATTAAAAGATCATCCACATATAAGCAAATAATAATAAAATCAGAATTTATAGTGCCTTTTACATAGACACCAAATTCATACCCACTTTGTGAATCCTATATCCACAAAGAAAGTGTCAATTCTTTTGCTACTGGCCCTTGGTGCCTGCTTTAAGTCATAGAGTGCCTTATGTAATAGGCACACTAAATGTTCTTTTCCCTTTTTCTCAAACCCAGGAGGTTGTGAGATGAACACAACTTCCTCAAAAGGTCCATTAAGGAAGGCTGACTTAACATCTAAATGATATAAGTCCCAGTTCTCACTACAAGCTAAGGCAGTAACCAATCTAATGGTTTCATGCCTAGCTACAGGTGAGAAAACCTCTTCAAAATCAATGCCTTGTTTTTGTTGGAACCCTCTAGCAACAAGTCTTGCTTTGTGCTTGACTACTTTGCCATTGGGATCCAACTTAAGCTTAAAGACCCACTTGACACTTATTGCCTTCTTTCCCTTAGGCCTCTGTCAAACTCCAAGTCCCATTTTTCTCAATAGAGGTCAATTCCTCTACCATAGAATCTTTCCATGCCTTACTCTTTAAGGCTTCCTTATAGTCAATAGGCTCCATGTCTGCTACCATTGCAAAGTGAATGAGGTCACCACTCTCATCCACTTCCAAGTCAGTAGCCATATCATACTCTGCAAGCCTCCTAGGAGGTTGCCTTACCCTTTGTGCCCTAGGCAAGGCCTGCACAACAGGTTCTGGTTCTTGCTCAGAACCACCATCCAACTCTTCCTCAAGATTCTGATCAACATTTGGTTGAACAGGATCCTTATTAGGTTGAACTTGTTCTTCTTCATCAAAATTATCATCAATAGGATTTGGTTCAGTGCCCAAGCTCTCTTCTAGGATTGCAGAGTCCACTGAACTAGTAGGTTCAGTGTTATCCCAGTCCCATTGCTTGTCTTCCAGCACAACCACATCCCTTGATATCTCAGTTTTGTTAGTTTTAGGATCCAACAACCTATAAGCACCTGTGGGATGATATCCCACAAGGATTAAGGGCCTGCTCTTATCCTCTAACTTCTTTCTCTTACTGTCAGGTATGTGACTATACACAAGTGAGCCAAATACCCTTAAGTGAGAAACATTAGGTTTGTCACCACACTAGACTTCTTCTGGTACCTTGTCAACCAAGCCTCTTGTAGGACATCTATTCAAAATATAGACAGTTGTATGAACAGCTTTTGCCCATAATTTTTTAGGTAGTCCTTTCAACTTGATCATGCTCCTTGCCATGTCAAGTATTGTCCTATTCCTTCTCTCAGCCATGCCATTGTGCTGAGGAGTATAGGGAGATGTAACCTCATGAATGATACCCTGACTTGTGCAGTACTCCTCAAAATCCTTTGAGGTGTACTCACCACCACCATCTGTTCTAAGCACTTTCAATTTCTTACCACTTTGAGTCTCAGCCAATGCCTTGAATTTCTTAAACACACCATAGGCTTCACCTTTAGTTTTAAGTAAGTACAACCAGATTTTTCTAGAGTACTCATCAACAAAAGTCATAAAGTATTTATTTTTCCCTATAGAGGGTACATCAAGTGGACCACACAGATGAGACTATACAACATTCAATAGGTCCTTAGAATAGTGTTTCATCTCTTTGTTAAACATCTTTGTAGGTTGCTTACCCACTAGGCAAGTAGTACACGTTTCTTTAGTCATTTCAACCTTAGGTAACCCCTCCACTAACCCTTTAGTGCTTAGGTTACTCAAACTTTTGAAATTTAAGTGGCCATACCTCTTGTGCCACAGCATCCCTTCAAGATCAGTAGTAGCACTTAAGCATTTAGCTTCTGACATGCTAATACTGGTCTTAAAGGTTCTGTTAGATGCTAAAGGTGTTGTCAGAATCAATTTTTTATCAGTATCAAACAGTTTAAGTTTCAAATTCTTCATAAGAATAGAGAAACCTTTTTCAACTAACTGCCCTAGGCTAATTAGGTTGCAACTGATCTTAGGCACATAGAAAACATCATGAATTATTATTTCTTGACCATTGTCCTTTTTAAACACTACATCTCCTTTACCTTCAGAGAAGATAGTTATATCATCTGCACATCTTATTTTGGTCCTCACAGTAGGATCAAAATTCACAAGCCATTCTTTGTTGCTAGTCATGTGATTAGAACATGCAGAATCCAAATACCAAGTCTTAGTGATAGTTTTACCATCACTTGTAGTTACAGCTAGCACCACATGCTCAGTATATATACTTAATTCTATGTTGTTTATTTCTAAATCCTCCCTAGGTTCAGTTACACCAATTTCATCACAAATTGTACTAAAAATAACATCATCAGATTCTGAACCAGAATCTTCCTTAGCCACATTGGCTTCTGAAACTAATTCAGTAGGCTTTGAGCCTTTTCTTGTGGGGCACTCAGTGGCATAGTGCCCCATTTTGTCACACCTGTAACACTACACCTTTGATTTATCTTTCTTTTTGGGTGCAGTATTACCTTTCTTAGTAGAATCGGGTTCAGGATTAGACTTGCCTGGCTTACCTTTAGTCCAGTTAGGTTTACCTCCTTCTTTGTTGCTTTTAGGTCCTTTCTTAGCCTTGGTGAACATGGCTTGGTCTTCTTCTTCACCATCACCATCAATGAGGTCTATTCTCACCTCTTTTGCTTCAAGTTTGGCTTGAAGTTCCTCAATCTTCAAGTCATTAGCTTTAACTGTTTCTTCAATAGTGTTGGTCACCACAAAGAACTTCTTAGTCATAGATCTAAGAATTTTTTTGCACACCACCTTCTCTTCAAGGGTTTCACCTTGAAGAGCCATCCCATTAATGATCTTCTTCACTCTGTTGAAGAAATCAGTCACATTTTCACCTTGTATCATTTTTAAGCTTTCATATTGTGCCCTCAAGGCTTGCAGCTTTTCTTCTTTGAAAGGGGCTGCACCACAATAGTATTTGTCTAAGGTATCCCATGCCTGCTTGGAAGTTTCACACTTCCTAACCCTTTCAAAGTTAGCCTCATCACAAGCTCTATGAATGAGCGTTAAGCCTTTGAAATCCTTTTGTTCATTTTCCATGAATTCTTTTCTTAATGCTGTAGTTGCATTCTCAGGTAGTGGGTCAAACCCATTCTTGACAATATGTAGAACACCATGAGACCCAAGCACTGCCCTCATTTGGATTGCCCAAGTATCATAGTTTGTCCCAGTTAGTTTGGGAACACGATTGTCCATTGCATTGTTGTTTGACATCTTTGGAACAACTGTAGAACTCAAACACAGAAAATGTTAGCAAACAGAAAACTGTACAATTTTGTTGTGCAGTGTTAAACAGAATTAAAGAAGCTTTAAAGAAATTAAGCAGATCTGAAGTAGAGTAGAGTATTCCTTTTTTGCCCAGGATAGTTACAAGCTCTTATGATACCATGTTGAATTTCATACACTAATGGTTACTTTCATTAATGCAGGTGGTGCCAATAACAGGGAAGCCCAAGAGTTGGTCCAGCCTAGTTATGCAATACCCAGTTACTCTCAAACGGGTTATGCGGAGTTGATCGGATCCCTTTGAGGATAAACACGGACCCGAATAATTGGCAACACTATATAAGTGGAAACCCTAATTTGCGCCCACTTTTACTTGATTTTCTCTCTCTTCTTCTTACTTCTCTGCCACTTCTCTCTTCTTCTCTTCTTCTCACTCTGCTAGGGTTTGGAATTTTTCACCACAGAGCAGTGATTGAAGCTTAAGACGTGCTTCAATCACAGAGATATGGTGATTACAACAACACACAAGCAAAACCCCTATGGTTTTGCACACAAATCTCCAACGATTTGGTCTTCTCACTTGCGAACAGTGAACCTGTTCTTGCTCGAAGATATTATCCAGAAATTACTTGAATCTCTCAAGCTTTGTGATGATTAGCAGTATTACGAAGGTAACTGATTCTTGATCTCTTCTTTCCTTTGAGTTAATGTTCACAACCAGAAACCCTAATCTCTACTTTGTTGATTTGCAGGTAATATGGCTAATACAAGATTCTCAATACACGATTAAGGTAAAGATCACAGTCTCTGTGTGATTCAAACCTTAATTTCTCTGTAACGATGAACCCTAACTTTATCTTTACTGTTTCTGAACGCATGTGACTCTGTGATTGTTCTATGATGAACAATCACACTCCAGAACCTTATAAGCTCGTGAATAAGCCTGTAAAAAGGTACTTCTCTTCTCTTTTCTTTCTTACTCTTTCAATCACCTATTTCAGTCACTGAAACAGGTTCTAATTCCTTCTTCTTTCTCTGTTTTGCGAGGCTCACAACACTCTTGTGACTGATTGCACACAAAGACCTAAAGGAATGATTGAAGAAGAAGACTTGAGGAGAAAATAACAGAAGAATGTAATAAAACTTGTAAAACTCTTGTAAATTTTATTTCAATAATTATGTGTGTATGTACAATGTAGAAACAACTATATATATACATGATAGAATTCTTTTGAGTTAGTTAGGAGGTTGTTACATAGTTGTTACAGCTTCTAACTGTCATAACTAGCTCTGCTAGGACTTAGAAGATCGGCTGGGTAACGACTATATTGGATAAAATAGCCGTTGCCACAATTCAGAGGGTGTTTTAGGATTTTTCATTAAATCCAACAGTAGGGACCTTAGCAATTGGGTTCAAACCCAAGGAATGTAATTTATGAATTACATATTGAAAATTTTCATGCTTTTCCATAAATCGAAAATCCTGTTCACCGGTTTGATAAAAAAGAAAAACTCAGAGTTTCACCAATCAATTGCAAAACTGATCTAATATGTGACTCGAGCCGATTATTCCACCGGTTCGACCGGCCGTTTTGAGCCGATTTTTAGAATAGTGTGGTAATTTATTACCATTTAATTAATCTGACTTACAAAAAGTGGAGTCAAGTATGAGTTGTATAGATGCTGTTACCATGGAGTAAAATTTAGTTTGGTTGTTTGTGGATTGCTTAACTGTTATATAACAATTCGTAAAGGCTAGATATCATATTCCGAGTTCAAGCTGAAAACGTCACAATTGTGCGTGAATTTCAAGTAGAACTTATCGCTTCGTCTATGGACAAAAAAATATGTTTTATATACAGCAATTCAAAAAGGTGGGTTGATTCTCTAAAGTCTCCAGCTGCCAACCTGGAACTTGTCTCTCAGCCACGTTCCAAAGTCTAGAGGCAAAACAAGAAACTGACCACACCGGCCCACTGATCCAGCAACTAATCATGTCTGAAATCTTTGTCCAAAGTTTTTCGATCAAAAAATATCTATGTATGATAATAGAAATTCAATGTGGAACTATTTCATTAAAAAATAATTTTGAATCTTATTCATACATCATAATTATATTTCTAAAAATTTAAGTGATTTGATCATTTTAAAAAATCACAAAAGATTAGAAAACCAGAAATAACTAGCATAATGTGTGATCAGCCAGTAATGGTCACTGCCCAACGAGCCAATCCAAGAGAGTGCATCAAGACTGACATGTTTATTGCATTTGCTTTAAGACTTAGGATCCAAATTCACTGCAGTAGTATAATCACACAATCCCAAGTAGAACAGGAAATTGGATTTTAAGGAGAAATCCGGTAAAGTCTACTAGTTTCTAAAGTAGGAATTCCAGCAACTAGAATGGAATTCAGTGCAAAATAGAGAATGTGTGCAGAGAGAATTGGAGTTTTAGAGAGAAGATATCGTTTCTGAAAATGATGAATGATTCTTTCATAATATAGGCACGAGTCATTACAATTGAGAGAATATTCTATAACAATCTTACTCACTAGTGCCACATCTCTCACAAATAGACACTTTCCAAACTTCTCAATGTGTAGAGTTTTCCCCTTTGTTGTTATCACAAAGCCATATTTCAGCTACAAAGGTTTCTCGTTTACGGATTAATCCATTTGGTCTTCAAAGAGAAATGGAAAATAAGGTGTGGTGCCTAGACGTGATCTTCTGTTGCATTCTCAATTTTCCAATGAGGTACTTGGCAGCAAAGATGATTATGCCCACTGGTTGCATTCTCAATTTTTTAATGTGGCACTTATAAATATTTGTGCCACTCTCAACAGTTGCAAGTACCTTGAAAGCAAGTAGTAGAATATTTGTCCAATTGAATTTGTTCATTGCTATCTCATATTGCACATGATTTACGAGCACTAATCTGTCCTAACTCCTAAATGTCAATTGATGATTCAAAATTCATGCACCCAATAGTGATGGCATTCTGAACAATCACAATGCATGCTCTTTGGAATTTGATATAGCTAGGAGACGATACCAGAGGTGTTGTGTTATTACAAAGCGCTATGAGGTGGTATGCGACAGAAATAAATTGAGTGGTGGTGTCGTAGTGCGACACCTATCGAGTGGTTTCGGTGGCGGTGGGTGCTCGCCAATGCTTCTCAAAAAATCTGATCCTGCGGGTGTGTCGAAATTGAATTACTGCACTATGATAGGTATATTCCCTCTGGCAGCGGTTTTTCCCTAACAAATTTGTTGCCCAACGTGTATCCAGAAGTGAGGTTTTGATTGTGGCATCAAAATGGGTTTTTAGGTGATAATTAGGAACATTTTCTCCGTATAATTCGATGCGAACATTTGTCAACCCGAGCATGTTTTAGCCTTTCCTAATCTAGTTTTGGGTCCGCCTCTATCAATTTTCTTACTCAAAACCAGAACATTTTCTCCGTATAATTCGACGCGAGCTTCACCTGCATCTTCGATGGGTTCTCACACTTTGAGAAATTTGGTTGTGGAACAGAAGCCATCTAGTGAGTACATTTTGATCCTTTGACAACCCATTATTCTCTATCGTGTGTCCAATGTTGTTGGATTCATAAGGGACATAGATGGAGTCGAAGCCTTATAGACCTCAAGGGTAGTCTCCTCCAGTTGGTCACCAAGCACGAGGTCTGAGTCAGGCGCCACTGCGACAAACTTTCCTCCTTCGATGAGGAACTTGTGCAATTACGTTAGTTTCGTCGATGCAGTCTCATTGATCTCTGTTGGTGCGACGAGAGATTGTTAGAATTCCTGGCATCTATTAAACCCACAATGTTCTCTGTACAACCACACTGTTGAGGGAGCCCTAATCAGTCTCCAGTCATCGATTTGATTTCATATAAATCTACCATGACTTTATTGAAAGTGGACAACACTTTCTCCTGCGTATGATCAGGAAAAAAGAGTGCAATTGAAACAAGTTTGAAATTCAGAAACAGATTCAACTAATACCAGTAACCAGGGAGGGAATTAGATTCTACAAGATACTGCACACAAATCATTGGCACTCACTCATCTATCTTTGCTTGATCCAAGGAATATTTTCTGCTAGGATCTTCTCTCTCTCTTACTCCTTAATGCCACATGTCCTTGATCAATTCCCATTTTCTCTTTCTCTAAATTTCTCAGGTGCTGCTACGCCCTTTTGATTATTCTCATTCATAACAGGTTACTAATCATGGCTCGCACACAATAATCCTACCTTAACTTATACAAAACTCAAACAAGAAGCCAGTATTTGATACGGAAAGTGCCAAACATTCAGCAAGACAAACCATTAGATGAAACATGAAAGCCTAATTTATAAAAGTCATAGAATCTTATAGATAAATATGTCTAGAAACAAACTACAACAGCAGATGGAAAGCAATAAATAAGCAGATAAATATAGCTTCCTTGATCTCACAGGCATCATGCTTCAAAGGTGCTGCTGCTATTTTCAGCATCATCAAGCATTTGCACAACCTGAGCAACGCCTTCTTCAATTTCCTTCCGGATGACTCCATCAGGCATATCAAATGTCCTCCTTTTGAAGGAGAGTGATGTTCCAGTAGGCTGGGGATCCACCACATCAAGCATTGCTTCCAGCTCATCTACCATTGACTTCTTTGCAGATCTAACCATTAGATCAACTCCCTACACAACAGGAAATGAACAAACCTGTTAGATAAGCTGATAAATGGTAATATTCTATTTGTTTAACACTCCATGTTTGGCAATCGTCAAAGTATTTTGTTCCTATCTTTCCCTTTTTGGCTACTAAATGATTATGCAGCATAGTTCTAAATGCACCTATGGTTTATATTCAAACAAACTTGGCTTCGCAATACCAGTGTCCTCAGAAAAGCAGTCACAGAACATAAACTTAGTGACTATTAATATCATTGGAAATTGGAATCATGTAAAAATTCCTAAACAAATAAGAGAGAACTTCCACTCCTGACTAACTCCTGAAAAAATAAAGAGATGTGTAGATGGAAAGCAGTATCCGGGACGACCCACAACTGTCAAACAATGTAGTAACAATACAAGTTTCCTTCAAGGTCTACACTATGTTGTTCTGTCTGGACTAAAAAAATGCACTGCAGATTTAATGCTAAATTATCATTTCCGTGATCTCATGCATAGTAACTTAAAAATGTAGAGAAATGGGAGTACTACCTCAATGGCATCAACAGTGAGGAGCAAGACAATGATTTTCTCAGAAAACCTCTGGCGTTCCACTCCATCACTAGCTAGACGGCGTCGGTAGGAAAAGTTATTGAACTGGGCTCTGATCTCCTTTAACTTAGTTTTTGCAATTGCCAATTCTCTAAGGGCGCGAAGAGCCTTTGACCTACGGATCAAATATGCTCTAAAGCTGATCTGGATCAACAATGCAGCATCTTGAGGAGATAACTCCTTCTTTTTGCCTCTCTGATTTTGAACAGCTCCAAACCTCTTTGCAAATGCCTTCCTCAACAATGAAGTTAGTTAGATACAAATTGAAGAACTAAGAATGCCTATATGTTTCAATTTTAAAATTTAAAATAGAGCAGCATTATCCATGTGGATTTACAATCCATAAAATTAAATAATGTACATTCACGACATAAGTGAAGAGCAGTACAGTTGCCATTACCTGAAACTTCAACGCTTACATACATGTTTATTTGATAGTATAACGTCATTTATTAGAAGAGAGTGTTTAAAAAGCTAACAAAGCATCTCTATGATTCTAACAGTCAGCTCAATTTTCAACAATGTTCAACCATTCACCAAAGAAAGCACTGTCATGTCAACAGAATGTAAAGTTTATTTTATTTTATGAATCTCTAAGATTTTGGTTTGTTATCAAACTTTTTTGCTTTTACATTCACTCAAAAAGCTCTGAAATTTAGTCAATTTCTTTTTGGGTTTGGACAGCAGAATGGCACGCAACAATCTAAGCATTGAAGGGAAATATAAATTTTTAAAAGTAACCTCATATAACTTCTTATACAAGATGCTATCATAAGCATATACCCATCTAGAAACTAACCTTATATAAAACTAACAACTAACTACCTAATTATTGTCTATTTCTCTTTTATTGTCCTTTTTTTTTTGTTTTCTAGGTAAAACATCCTCATCCAAGAAACAAAAGAACGATTAATGTGGCTCTAGCAACTAGCATATCATCAGTAGAATTATTCAGATAGCTTAAAAACCTGGCCCTACTTTCTTTATAGATAAATAGACAACATTACTATCATCATATCACTCTTATCTTCACCTCAACACTAGATGACAAGTGATGAAATCCTTCTCCTAATAATTTAATTTAAATAAAATTCGATTCACAAACACCATGTTAAAAATAATAACAAAAAATCTCGGCTGAAAAGGGAGTAAGCTTAGCTAGCTACCCAACCTGTCTTAAAACGAGATCTCTATGACCAGTGGGTTCTTCAATCTCCACAATGCGAAATCTACTTTCTTTCTTAGTCTCTTTCTTCTCCTTCACCTTTTCCTTCTGCTTCTCCTTCTCTTTCTTCTTCTTTTTCTCATTATCACCACTTTCCACCGCAAACGTATACTTCCTCGTGTTCCCACTATCCTCACCTTTTCCAGTAATCTCAGCCGTCCACTTAACATTCTTCAGCACTGCACTCTTCAATTTGTTATTCTTCTGCTTTTTCTTCTCTTCTTCAACCATCTCCGCAACCCACTTATACTTCCTATCAAACCCATTCTTCTCCGGTCCCTTAATCTCCGCCGTCCACGTATACTTCCGCTCACCACCACCACCGCCGCCTCCGCCACCTTTCCCGGCAACGATCCGGTCAAATCGAGACTCCAACTCAGCAACACGGTCGCAAAGACTCTGCAAACGTGACTCGGTCTCGAGCTTCTTCTCAAGTCGCTGAACTCGCTTGCTCAGAAGCAACGGCGTGCGATCTGTACGCACCAGATCCGTTACGACGTCGATTGGACTCGGGAGAAGGCAGAGATCGAAGGAGTCTTCGACGAAGGAAGGGAATGTTAGGGTTTCATTGAAGAGGAATTGTGGTGGAGAATAGTAACATAATGGTTCTTCTTCGACGAGCTCAAATCGTCTGAATCGGCTCATGATTGGATGAGTTAGTGAGTGAGTTGAATCGGTGTTAACTCGTTGGAAATTTGAAAAATGAGTTATCTGTGTTGGTGAGTCATAATCATGGTGATGTTGAAAGGGAATGGGGTTTAAAGTGATGGGAAATGGAGATGACGACAAAGTTGTGATGGTGAGGGTATGGATGGAATTTCAAGTGGTGAAAAAGAATGTGTTAATAATTGTTCAGAATTACTACCAACACTCTATTTTAAATGGTCTCTCCTATATTTCATGTGACCACTTTGAAAATGAGACCTACTAATATGGTAAGAATCACATGAATTTTAACCAATTATATAACGAGTGTTAGAAAGACAGTGACAAAGAGGGTGCTTGTTAGAGGAGAAAACTTAGATGTGTTTATATAGGTGTGATTGATACTATTTTCTAACCACACTATGTTAGTTTTTTAAAAAAATAACTAATAAATAATGAATAAATAATAACAAATCAATATGTCATGTTGTACTTAAAAAACAACACCAATCACATATATAGAACCACACTTGAGTTTTTTGTGTTCCTCACTAAACTTTTTTAGTGTGAACCGGGTATCTTCTACGTACAATTGTAGGGACTAATTTCTCAAGCCGAGTAAAATCATAATAGGTAACGTTACTACATTCTCAATGTTAGATTCGAATCCAGTAACTTCGCTTCTATTAATTTTTTTGACAATTGGAAGGTGTTATTAATTACTCCCTCCGTCTCATATTAAGTGTCCTGTTTGCCATTTTTCTTTGTCTCAAATTATCTGTCACTTTAGAATCCCAATACAACATTTATTATTACTTTCCAACAATACCCTTACTTTAAAATATCAATAACCATGCCTTTGCACCAACCAAGAAAAGTGTAAGGGTGTTTTAGTCCTACCACATTTTTTTTACCATAAAATTTAGCATATCCAATTATTTTCTTAATACCAGCGCATAACTTTAAACGACACTTAATATGAGACGAAGGGAGTAATATTTAGAATGTTTTGTGATGAGGAATTAGGTGAGAAACTTTAGGCGCCGCGTACTGGATTGACAAAAGTGGGGTCAGGCGTTGGGTTAAGTTACGGGGACACCGGGAATCTTTTTTTGACATGTTCGACTCGTTGCATTTGCTTTTGCGTGCATTGCAACTGTGCTTACTAACTAGTACATCTTAATGCTTCCCATGTGACCATTTTCTCATTATTTATGATATCTTAGTACTTTTTAGCCCTACATTATTAGCACCATTTGACCTTGTTTGATTGTTAGAGATTTGTTCACATTGAGTCATGAAAACGGCCAATACTATGTCACATGTTTAGCTTTTAGATTTGTCTGCCTTTGTGTCGCTACCCCTTTCAGTGGCGGACCTAGTATGTTTTTTATAGGGTGGCGAATACAAATATGATTTTATAAGAGGGTCAAATGTAAAGGTTTACTTGCATTTTTTGGCCATTTTGCTCTCCCAATTTTGGTAGTTTTAGTTTCTATGATTTTTTATTAGTACCCATGGTCCCAAAAGTTGTGTATTGTGCAATTTCGGTCCTCTATTTTCTCAAAATTCAAGATTTTTGTGTATTAAAAAGTGCAAATAGTTTATGATTTTAGGGAACTAAAAGTGAAATTAAGAAGTGCGAGGACAAAAATTTTCATATTAAGAAAATTAGGGACTTAAATTGTCTAAAGTAAAATAGATAAACCAAAACCATCAAGTTGACTAAGAGACTAATGGACTTAAACTAATGGACTTGTTGTTATTTTTTTTATATCTTTGGCAAATAAAATTGATTGGGGTGTAGCTAAATATATAATATACCTAATTATTCAAGTATATAGATTCGATTCCTTGTGTGTATGAGTTTAAAATAATCAAGTTGTAAAATATTATTCAATATAATATTGGTTTATGATTCATATTTGTTTGGGTTAATAATGGACTTAAACTAAAGAGTTTATCATTGTTCTTTTGTCTTTTAGACTAATATATGGACTAATAAATTTGGTTTGGAGAGCTATATACTTTTTTGGGTAGCTAAATATATTTATGTACCTAGTTATACAAATATATTTATTTTTGGCTAAATTATAGTTTTGGTCCCCGTATTTTCAAAAATTTAGACATTTGGTCCCTCTATTTTAAAACTCAGACATTTAGTCTCCCAGTTTTAAAAAATTTAGAACATTTAGTCCAAAGAGGGATTTTTCAATTTTTTTGCTGAGTTGACTTTCTACCAAACAAAAAATGCTGATGTGGCTCTCATTAAATGACGTGGCAGCTGACTCAGCTTGCACACATCATTTAATGAAGCCACATGTACTTGCCATCTCATTCTTTATTTAATAAAATATTACAATATTAAAATTAAAAACAGATTAAAAAAACTAAAATTAAAAACAGTATCTTCTTCCTCTTCATCGTTCATTTTCTTCTCCTCTTCATCTTTCTTTCCATCAAGCAACAACAACAAACCCTATTGTTTTCCAATAACAATGTTTCTTCTTCTTCTTCTTCTCAAATGATAGAAACGCATGCATCAAGAATTCCAATAACAATGTTTCTTCTTCTTCTCAAATGAACCCAGCAATCAAACCCTATTGTTTTCTGCGTTCTTCTAAAATCAAACCCAGAAAATAATAGTGTCCCGTTTTAAGTTAATGCAAAACATTCTGAAACATTTGAGTGTTGATCGCACGAACGATTCTTGCCGACGACGACGAGTTCGCAAGCGGCGACGCAAAGAATGGACACACTTACCGCTGGCAAGGTTTCGTGAGATCTTTGAAGAGATAGAAGTGTGGGATCTGGATCTGGATCTGTAATATTTGATGGAATGGCTTACTTATGGTTTGTGGGATCTGGACCTGTTTTTAATTTGTAAACATAGGTTTCATTGTAGTTGTATTTTATCCTTCACTACTTCTCATCCTTGTACCAATGCTGCAACAATATTAGAGGGTGGAAGAATAAGGGGGCTTTTTAATGTTGGAAAGAGGAGGCGCAGAGGGATTGGGAATTTGATGCTGATGCCTAACGTGGTGAACGGAATCAAATGGGTTAGGAAGATGGGGGAGGTGTGTTTCTGCTTGTGGTTGACGCGTGGTGAGTGGAACATGTTTGTTTTTCTGGTTCTTGTGGTGGTGGGTAAGAGTCACCGTAGAAGGGTGGTTGTGGTGGTGGGGGTTGTTGAAGGTGTGAAGGTGTTTACCGGTGGAGGGTTTGTTGTTCTTCGTTTCTGGTTGGTGAGGGAAGATTGTTTGTATTTCAATTATTATGTTTTAATTATTTTAATTATTATATTTATTAATATCTGAGGTGGAATATAAATGTGGCATCATTAAATGATGTGCGCAAGCTGAGTCAGCTGCCACGTCATTTAATGGAGCCACGTCAGCCTTTTTTGTTTGGCAGAAAGCCAACTCAGCAAAAAAAATTGAAAAATCCCTCTTTGGACTAAATGTTCTAAGTTTTTTAAAACTGGGGGGTCTAAATGTCTGAGTTTTAAAATAGGGGGACCAAATATCTGAATTTTTGAAAATAGGGGGATCAAAACTATAATTTAGCCTTTATTTTTTTGGTACCCCATAACAATACCACCCTCCGCCCCTGACCCCTTTTCTTTCTAGTTCCCTTTTCAATTTGTGAGCATGTGTGTTTTAACTAAGGCTAGAATAAACTTAGAAAAATAGTGGTGGTTAAAATTGATTTTGAATTGGTAGAGCTGATTTTTTAAGAATGAATAATTGCCTAGCTTTCGCGTTCAAAAAAAAAAATCAATTCTGCATATGAGAACTACAATATTCTTTATTTTTAAGCATCAAAAGTGATTGTATCTTTATCATCTAAACGAAATCCATTCTTATGAATCACTTTTAAAATATTATTCATAAACACAAGTTAGGGTAATTTGTTTAGTAGAATAATGATTTTCAAACCAACTTGGTATAACACAAGTGGTAGATACTTGGGTTCCTTAACTATTTGGTCAAGAGTTTGATCCTTAGTCGGTGCATGTGGAAGAGTACCTGGTAGGAGAGGTTAATCCCTTAAACGGATCTCAATACCTCAAGGGATTAGTCTCTCAATTGCACCCGTAGAGAATACATTGGTTTACCAAAAAAGAATAATGATTTTCAACCTATTTTAAACCTTAAAAAAATGTGGGAGGTAAGTTATTCAAGTTGGGGAGGCAAGCCTTCAAGTGTCAGAGACTAGGATATGCTAAAAGCAGACTTTGGTGATGTTTGAGGTGTGTATCATAGATCACCGGGCTTCTTTGCAAAATATTCAATTCTGTGTGATATACTTTTACTCTAATTCAAATATTATTATTTTTCATGTAATATATCTACTTTATGTAATCATCCTTGTGATATATCTATCATTTCTTTTGCTCTTAGGTTATCATTTATTTATCTATATTTATGTGTGCGCCTTCAATAATAATTTTTTTTTCAAATGCCTCTCTCTTTTGTTACTAAAAAAAATGTTTTTTAAAATTAAATTCTCATTTTTATGTGACATGAGTATTTACCCTTTGAGTTCTATAAGTCTTCATGTAGAATTTCAATTAACTCACAATGTTGACATGTATTATGCATAGTGTATAGAGAATATAAGCTAACAATTAATGTTTTAGCCGTGACCATTGGCGGAGCTTCTCTTGGGCATGGCTTCTCTTGTATCGCCGTTGTATCGCCGTCTCAACTGTAAGTATGTATAACGACTTTTATCTCATTGCTTTCACCATGTTGTTGTCGTTGGTCTTTGATAAAGATGATTAGATTTAGGGCTCAATCCCCAATTTGTTTTCCTTCTTTTTGTTACATCTGTTCCGATTTGTAAATATTGAATGTAGAGCAGAATTTATTTCACTCAATTTTAGGAGATGATTGTAGCTTCTGTATTATTGTAGGAGATGGTTTTACTCAATATTGATTTAATATCTTGTAATTAATTGACTATTATGTCACTGGTGGTGTTGTTGTTGTTAATAGAAGAGGAAGGAGAAATAGATTCTTTCTGCTAATAGCAAACAATTGCTAATCAATTGTCTTGCATTCATAAATCATAATCTAATTAATTTTATATTGTTACTTGTTATCTTGATTTTTTGTTGCTACTAAGATTGATTTTTGTTGATTTTAGATTCTAAAAATGAAGAATAGAACAATTGATCAACTTTTTAAGAGGAAAGCTTGTGAGAATGAAAGAGGTGAACAAATGATAGCTTCTACATTGGAACCCGTTAAAGTTCCAAGAATCGAAGAAGTGATAATTTCTAGTCCTCAAGTTCCAAGAATTGAAGAAGTGACAATTTCTACTCCTGAAGTTCCAAGAGTCGAAGAAGTCATAATTTCTTCGCCTCAACCCGTTGAAGTTCCAAGAATGAAGATGATTTTTTGCATTATTTAGAACATGATCCTGGAAAGCGTTCTCCAATATGGACATATCCACCATATAAAGTTGATGAAATATGAAGAGCTTATTTGAATTGGGGTCCATATCAAATCCGTTTAGAAGAATATCCTTTGTCTGGTAAAGGAAAACATCCAAGACGATTTCAAGATACTTGGTTTAGCCTCTTTTCTACATGGTTAGAATATTCACCTTCAAAGGATGCTGCATATTGCTCACCATGTTATCTTTTTAACAAAGGACCAAATGGACATTATATATGGATCAGATGTCTTCATTGCTACCGATTTTAGAGGTTGGAAGAGAGTGAGAGATGGAAAGAATTGCGCTTTTCTTAAGCACATAGGTAAGGATCCTTGCTCACCACACAATGTAACACCCCGATTTTCGTGCGTTGTGATCCTTTTATTATATTATTGTTTTATGAATTATTTTTAATTGATAAGATTAAATTATTTTAATTTATTCCGTGTTTGAGTTATTAAAATTAGTTGAAATCACGTGAAATTGTATTTTTATAGGTTATTGGGAATATGTGTTTATTGTTATATATTTATTTTATTTTTATTTTTATTTTTATTAATATTAGTGTTTAAGTATAATTTACTTTGAGAAATTATTTTGAGTTATAGATGTGTTTAAATATTATGTATATTTAAAATGGTCTTTGAAAATTGCTTAAAATTGAGTATTTGGCTTATTTTACTCGCACACTCCCCTTGTTTATCATTCCCGCACCCCCCTGACCCAGCCCACGCGCACCAGCTTCTGGACTCACGAAACCCACAGACCCAACCCGACCCGGTTCGCTGTTCTTCTTCTTCCTCCTTCAGCCGTAACAGAACCAGCAAAACCTAACAAGCTTTCCTCACCTTCCCACGCGTTCTTCACCCACAAGCCACGGCTACGTTCCAAACTCGACATTCCCACTCGAAATTGTGCTCTGAGTCTGATTCCTGCGTTGATTTTACCATTTGAAGTCCCTATCTCGTGTTTCCGTCACCACCATCTCCGCGAGAAACTCCATAGCCACCGTGTTCGAACGCGACTTTCATACATCACGACGCATCATCTCTCTTGGTTCCGAAACTAGCTGTTGAGGCACAACTTTAAACATCTAATTCTATATCTTGTTTTCTTAATCCTTCTAATGGAAGCATATGTGTTTCATTGCCTCTGTATACTCGTTCTTCCATCAGCCCGTGAATTGACGCCAACATATGTCTCAGGAAGCTCATAAATCCTATATATGAGTTATCACATGATTATCAGTCAATCTTTCATTATTTTACATATATATTAAGCCTACATACATTCACGTTTCCCTTTGAAGCACACGAACCCCTGTTGCAAATCATTTCAATTGGCCAAAATTCCAAGGTTCCCTCTTTGTCAACAATTACTTTGGGAGATAAAGGTACTTCTTGCAATAAATTTGATTAGAATTGGCTTTTCAATTACTATGTATGTCTGTATGTGAGAGTCAAGAGTTATTTCACACTAGCGCCTCTACTCGTGCGCTGCACGGGGTAAAAACTCTAGTTAATATAAAATTGTTGCAGGGTAAAATTTGTTTCTTAAATTGCAACATGATAAAACATTGTTTAAAATGAAGGTAAGTATGAATTAAAAATAATGTAATAAAAAATTCGATTCCAAACTTAAAACTAAAATAGAGTGTGTACATATTTGTCACGAAATTATTATTTTTCACCATATCGGTTATCGGTTATTGAGGAATAAACTCGGAGTATGTAAACGGTTAAAAACATGTTTAGTATCACACTTTACATATTTTGTCACGAAATTATATATTTTTCACAAAACCGGTTATTTGAGGTACGAATTTTGCATATTTGAATACTGGTTTTTTTTTGCCAACACTAAAGCATCAAAAAACACACTATTGCGATCACTAAAGCATCCAAAACACACTTTTGTCATGAAATTTTTCCCTTCAGCAAACAGGTACTAAGGAACAAACTATGCGTATTTGAATAGTTAATTTTTTCCGACCACTTAAGTACCCCCAAAATACACTGTTTTGCATTGCACTTTACGTATTTTATTACAAAATTACTATTTTTTAGCAACAAACCATTTGTTGAGGAACAAACTTCGGGTATATGAACAACTAAATTTTTTCAAGACTCTAAAGTACCTCAAAATACACATGCTAGCATTACACTTTAGATAATTTATCACGGATTTAATTTTCATTTTTCACCAATTCGATTATCGGTGAACAAACTCAAGTATTTATAGATCCATTTTTTTCCTAAATTTGAATATACTCTTTGTCGTGACCGGGGTCCCGACGTGGACGGCTCAAAAATCGTTTATTTAATGGAGTCGCCACCCAATTTATTTATTAAGGGAAATTGAGAAAAACCTGCCTTTAGATCATTGGTCTACGAAAACTAGGTTGGATCCGGGAGTCGATTATGCAAAGGGAAGGGCGAAAACTAAATTCCAC
The DNA here is from genome assembly GCA_963573325.1 of Astragalus glycyphyllos. NCBI lineage: Eukaryota > Viridiplantae > Streptophyta > Magnoliopsida > Fabales > Fabaceae > Astragalus > Astragalus glycyphyllos. Next base: position 41,253,866 of record OY754310.1, read on the forward strand.
TACACCCCTAGTACATCTGTCTTAAGACGGTTACCCTAAATTTGATTGTGCAATTATAAATTATTTAATCATTTGTTTACCCAAAAGTAATATTTAATAGTAGAAGATATAAAGACTAATTTAGAAAAATTCAATTTTGACTTGACGGGGAAGCCCCGCTCCTACGTATCCTCTGGTGCAATGAGGAACTCAAAAGTCACGTAGTTCTTCCTGAAAATTTTGTTGGTTGGTTGATTTTACTTCTAAAGGGGCTTAAGATCGAAGCTGTACAGCTAAAGTCTCTTAAACCGGAATTGACAAGGTGTACACCTTGATCAAAACCATTTTTATTATTTTTTATAGAAAATAGGTGTTAAAGAAAAAAAAGATTGATTATTTAAAAAACGATTAATTTTGCTTGACGGGGAGGCCCCGCTCCTACGTATCTCCGCGTGGTAGAGAATCAAAGGCTACGCAGTTCTTCTAAAAAATATTTGTTTGTTTATTGATTGTATTTTTTTTGAAGAGGGGTTTAAGGTCAAAGCTGTAAAGCTAAAGTCCCTTAAACCGGAATTGACAAGTTGTACACTTCAATCAAAACCATTTTTATAATTTTTTTGTGAAAAGAAACTGTTTTTTTTTGAGAAAATAAATAAAAACGAAATGGGGGTGAAATAGGAAAATAGGGGGTGAAGTTAACAGAATGGAGTTGTATTATTAAAAAATGGGGTGGAAAAAGCAGAACCCAGTTCTAGTAGGCTGCGAAAATGCTGGGCTTTTCAAGGGGGTTAAGTTATTAAAATGTGGGGTGTAGAAAATAATCTGAATTAAAATTTTAAAAAAACATAAAAACATGAGTATATAAGGAAACACTAACAGCTTCTAACCCTAATTTTCATTCTTCACCTCTTGTGCGCCGTTTCCCTATTGTTCCTAAGAGAGAGAAAAATATTTTCCACCATGGGAGAGAGAGTAGCTCACGGAGAGAGAGAGAGAGAGAGAGAGAATTGCGGAGAGAGAAAAGGAGAGAGAAAAAGAGAGGGATCTCAAGGGAGAAGATCGCGCCATTTCCGGCGATGGTGGGGGTGGTCCACGGTGGTCACGGTGACAATTTCTATTGGTGCTGCCGACGGCGACGAAGGGTGAAGCGACGGTGAGGATGACGGCACCAGAGCAGGACGCGAACGGCGAAGAGAGCTTCAGACGGAGGCGACGAGAACGCGACAGCGTTGGGGGAGGGGTTCACGGCGAACGGCCACCGTCCACGGTGGCCGGAGCTAACGGAGGCGAGTTCTTTCATTATTTTTTTCTTCTCCTCTACTGGTTCTGATTCCCATCTACTTTGATTTTTGCTTTTTTCTTTTTAACCTAAATTTTAACCCTAATTGTTTTTAAAACTAATTTCTCTTTTCTAGTACAGCAAAAAAACAACTAATTGCTAATGTTATTACTTTTTAGAACAGAATGCCAATTTTTTTTTTTTTTAACTTAGGCTTTGCTAATTTCTTAACTAACAATTTAAACTCAGAACCATGAACCCTGATTTTTAACTAATCAAAACCTAACATGTTTATTTTTGGGGTTTCACAAAACCGGTTTTTCTATCCCTAATCTAGTTCTGATTTAATTTTATTCATTTTATTCTTTTAACCTAACATGTTTTTTTTTGGTCTTTTTGAATCTGTTTCAAACTATTCCTCGAAGCATATCAACTAATCAACTAAATTGCTAGTATTTACCAACTAAAATACTGATATTTACAAACGGTTTCGAATCAAATAGGAACAATAAGCTATCCCACTTCAAAATAACTCATCTAATCTAAATATCAACCTATGCTTAAAACAGAATAACAATAAAAACTCAGGACCAACCTTTGATTCCAGCGTCTGAACTTCTCTTGCTTACTGCTTGCTGCGCTTGCTATTGCTGCTCCTCTGCGTCTGCTTCTATTGCTTACTCAGGACCAACCTTTCATTCCAACCCTTTTCATTATTATTATTTTTTGTTTTTATATTAAAAGGTTGTAACAAAATTAGACAATAAATTAAATCTACATTTCTTTTTTTGTATTTTTTTTTGAAATATCATATTTTTCTAATTTTTGTTTAACCACCAAAGGGGTAATAATAACGCAAAAGTTATTAAATTAGCACAAAACGACCCTTTTGAGGGATTAAGAATCGAATAAAAGCACAAACATATTTTTGTGATTTTTTCTAAAAAAGTGAAAAAAATACCGGTTAAAATTGGGTGTTCGCACTCTTCAATATGAAAATAAAGAAAATGAGGGGAAAGGAGAGGAGGTGGGAGTTTTGGAGGGAAAGGGGAGTTGGAGACTCCCTAAGATTTATATTCTTAAGATTATAAGTGCTAGTTAGTGACTCTTGAATATCGGGTAATTAATTGAATGTACTTGTTGTCTGATTATAAGTGCTCCAGGCATTGGCCACACCGTCAGATTTAGACCACGCTCCAAAGCTCGTTACATGCCCCTACGCCGTGTCAAAAGAACGATTACAGTTGAATATCAGGTACGGGGGGAAAGGGTTTCTGTTCTATATGGAGAATAGGGGATAGGACTATAATGGTATAGATTACCGCTATTCTGATTTTCATGTATATATTTGTTTACTTAGTTATTTATTAATTATTATTTGATTCATATTTGGATAACTGTAATTATTCCGGATGACTAATAATTTAAATGTCTGTAAACGACTGTAATTATTCTGGATAACTGTAATGTGTGTAAATAGTTGGATGACTGTAATTTTATTAATTGGATGACTGTAGCTAATGTGCTGAGTTTAGTGAATGACTCCAATGTGAGTAGATATAGCCAGAGAATTAGTTATAACGAATCGTAAGTCACTTAAACGAGAAGGAAGAGATATAGGATGAGTTAATGTCTATTGTGTTGATGGATTAGAATGATAGGTACTAAACGATACGAAGTTAATAGTGTTTAAGTTCGGGATTGGTATTTTAAAATCGGTCAATGTAGCCAAGTTTGACTTGGAACTAGTAAAGTCATTAAATGACTTGATGTTTGTAATAGTGGCGATTCTTGGTTTGCGTTATGTGTATTGTTATGGGAGACTTGTCGCACAATGGACAAGTTATCCTTCGTCGATGATTAGCAAGCTGGTTCGTGTTGAAGAATCTTGCGGCAGCATGGCGAGAACTCGTTGCAGTATGGACGAGCGGTATCTTCGTGATCGAGATTCGTTGAAGGAACCTTGTCGCAGCATGGGCAAGGACTCGTCGCAGCATGGGCGGGCCGTACCTTAAAAGTTGATGATTGTAAGAGGAACCTTGTCGCAGTATGGGTGAGCCGTACCTCAATAGTTGAAATTGTATAGGAGGAACCTTGTCGCAGTATGGGCAAGGACTCGTCGCAGTATGGGCGAGCCGTACCTCAAGGATGGTAGGGATGATGATAGGTGGGGTGGTAAGCAAACGATTATGGGAGTAGTATTAGAGACGGCCACGACCCGGCCTTGCGGGTAGGCCCAGTCAGGGGGTCCTAAATGGGGCACTGCTCGGGCGTTCCATAAAACACTGGGGTACCCTGACTAGACTCTATCTATTTCCCGGGATGTGAGGGCACTTGCATTCGCTTACCCAGAGTTAGATGCATCCAGATGTATCGTTGGAGTAGTGGGTAGGACCGCTTGACGTTACACCAGATTCCGGATGATGACCTTAGTTGATGACCGACTGAGCACGTGTGACATGTTCGTTGTACTCATTGTCGTGGCATTCTCCGTTCGTTTAGGATGATGATCTTAGTTGATGATTGATTGGGCATGCAGGTTATGTTTGTCATATATACTGTCGTGACTATTACGATTTGATGCGATCTCATTGCTTCTTACGTACAAGCCCTCTGTGGCTTCACTTTGTGGCATATTATGTTTATCACTCTTTTGAGAGTGACTGTTTGATATTGATTTGATGGATTGTGGTTGTCTTTGCTGTTTTAGTCCCAGTCTTATGTTCCTTATATGATTTGGACGCTTTTTCTCACCCGTGCACCACTTTTTTAGATTGGCTTCCAAGTGTCATTGGAGTAGTAGTGCAGCGGTGGAGATATGATCACTACAGATCACGGAGCTTGTAGTGTGATACTATGTGTTGATGTTACTTTTTATTTAATTGAATTAAAGGTTAATTGCTTTGATTATGTGACATCGGGATCTGGGTTGCATTTTTTGGAATATTATAATTCACGTCATTTTGGTTATTGTATTGAAAGAAAAGTTTTATCTTTTTAGTCTTTTATATTATTAAGAATCGTGTTTATATGATCTGAGTAATTTGGTGATATCTTTTACTTGCGAAAACAATTTCAGAAAATGAATTGCTGGTTATATTTTAAAAAACAAATTTACTCATTCTCGTAACTTTTTACTTATAATTACTTTCGGGGTAAAGGGTGTCACACAACAATGCAATGAAAGCTAGTCATGACTTGTTGATTCAAAAGGGACACATTAGGAATGTATTTGAAAAACAAAGCTCGAGTCAAATTATGAAGAATCGACTACATCTCAAGACTTCAATTGACAGTGTTCGTTGGTTAACACTTTAAGCTTGTGCTTTTAGGGGTCATGACAAAACTAGTGAGTCAAAAAACCAAGGTAATTTTCTTCATTTGATAAAACTCTTAGCATCTTATAATGATGAAGTTGCAAAAGTTGTGCTAGATAATGCTCCATATAACGTCAAATATACTTCACATCAAATTCAAAAGGAGCTATTGAGTATTCTTTCTAGTAGGGTGAAAATGCATATTTGTGAGGAAATTTGTGATTCCAAGTTTTGTATCGTTGTAGATGAAACGTGCGACGAGTCAAAAAAGGAACAAATGTCTCTTGTGTTAAGATTTGTTGATAAGGCTGGTTTAATACAAGAGCAATTTTTGATGTGGCACATGTTAGAGACACTGCAGTTTTAACTCTTAAGAAAGCAGTGTGTGATATACTTTCTAGACATAACCTTAATGTTTCTAACCTTCGTGGTCAAGGGTATGATGGTGCGAGCAATACTAGAGGAGAATGGAACGGTTTATAAGCATTGTTTATGAAAGATTGTCCTTATGCATACTACGTCCATTGTTTAGTTCATAGATTGCAACTTGCCTTGGTTACTGCGTCAAGAGAAGAGAAGTCAAGTCAATTCATAAATTCTTTGAGAAAGTGACTTTTGTTGTAAATGTTGTTTTTCCTTCTTCTAAGTGCCATGATGAGTTACAAGCTGCCCAATTAGAAGAAATCGAACATTTATTGGAGATTGATGAAATTGTAACTTGTAAAGGTAAAAATCGGATTGGTACTTTGAAACGAATTGGGGATACTCGTTGGGGATCACATTTCGGTTCAATTTGTAGCTTGATAAATATGTATGAAGCATCTTGTCGTGTTTTAAGAAAAAAATGCAAAGGAAGGAACAAGTTATGCTACACGTGAGGATGCCAATAGTGCTTACAATTACTTGAAGTCATTTGACTTTATATTGATCTTGCATTTGATGATAGAAATTATGAGGATAATAGATGTGCTTTGTCAAGCCTTACAACTACAATCTCAAGGCGTAGAGCATTACTGTAAGGTATGTAGTTTAGTGAAAATATGATTTGCATATTTAATTTATATATTATAATAATTTTGTTATAAAAAAATATATTATAATAGTTTATATTAGCAGTCCACCCTATTGTTTTTGTCAAGCTCTGCCACTGGCCGTGATATGAACTCCTTCGTGCACTTTCCTTCAAATCATAATCATAATCATAATCATAATCATAAGTAATTACAATCAAGAGATTGTAAACTTCTACTATCAAATGCCAACCAATAGGAAAACTACACGTGTCAGCACACCCAACCAAAAAACTACACCTGGCAGCCAATTAAATACGTGGCATAACTAGTGGAAAGATGTCACCATTGATTCATTGAAAATAGAATCCAACGGTGCTGGTGCAAACGTAAATTTGAAAAAAAAAGGGAACCAGAAAAATAAAAAGGTTTTATTACCATTGATTGGTATTAATACCATTGCAATCAAAGAAAAGAGCAGTATCATAATCATAATCATAATCATAATCATAAGTAATTACAATCAAGAGATTGTAAACTTCTACTATCAAATGCCAACCAATAGGAAAACTACACGTGTCAGCACACCCAACCAAAAAACTACACCTGGCAGCCAATTAAATACGTGGCATAACTAGTGGAAAGATGTCACCATTGATTCATTGAAAATAGAATCCAACGGTGCTGGTGCAAACGTAAATTTGAAAAAAAAAGGGAACCAGAAAAATAAAAAGGTTTTATTACCATTGATTGGTATTAATACCATTGCAATCAAAGAAAAGAGCAGTAACAGTATACAATTACCATATTTAACGTAAAACACAATGTCAGCCCTTTCAACAAACCACTAAACCCTATTGTAATTCAAACGACAGAAATTAAACAACCCACTAAACCCTTGCGCCGTCTCTGTATGCGCGTTCTTGCCAGTTTGTCCTTCATTCTTAACATTCTTAATAGTCACCATGAATGGCCCTGCAGAATTTTACATGGAATTCCTCATGAGGTACCGACAACTCCACATCAATTCATTAGAATCTACTCCTCCTGCACAGGTAAATTTAAGGTTTCAATCATTTGAATTGATTTAAATGACGCCTCCAACGTTTAACTTATTAGAAACCTCTATTATATCAGGATTCTGGATACGTTCTCATGGCTAAGATCACACATGTCCTTTCAAACAATGCGTAAGAAATGCACTTCACGCGATATGGCTACTACATAACATGTATGCATTCAATCTATCCATTATTTACATACGCAAATTACTTGATGCCTTTTTGTAGGTCCGACATAGATGTTAGAGTGCAGGATCACACTGGGACAGCCGTGTTCGCACTAAGAGGAATGGCTAAAATTGACTTATATAATCTACACCTACCCGGCCATGATCGTCGTCATCCGGTAAGATCCATATATAAAAACTTACGTCGACACAATAATTACTGTGATCTACATCTACACCTAAGCTTTTGATATAATTACTGTAATCATCAATCATGAAGAAATATAAATACTCCACGCATGCTATAATAGTGTATTCCCTGTGTTGTTATTGAAACCAATAATATCATAATCTATGACATGACTGGATTCACACTAATACATTACCCAAACTTACATACCAGGTTGAGGATCCTTGGGCACTTCGTGGAACTTGGTTTGTAAACATCAAGCTCCGTTGGAGTGTCACCATTTTCAAGGACTGAATAGATATAGAAATAGTTTGTAAACAATGTGTTTAAAATATTAAATTGACAAAAAAATGTTTCAACTACATAAAAAAACAGGTCTCTGGAAAATAACATACCAAATACCAACTTAAGCTTCCCAGGTCCTTTAATTATGATCCTGACAGAGATACTTCTCAGGATATACTTAAGCTTCCCAGGATATACTTTTACCAATACAACCATAACCAATTACAGGGAAATTTAAGACTAAGACACAGTAAACAAACCTCTTCCATTTTTAAAACACAGTCATCAATCTTCTTCCAAGTTTCTGTTTTGTTCATTCACACCCAAGAAACTCTCCATTTAACTTTGAAAACCTGATTCATCCAAGAAATAGTTTGATATTTTACCCCTAATCAAAGAACTCTGATACTTCACAGCCAAAACATACTAACCACGAATTGGTTTAATTTCGTGATAGCAAGCAATATATAATTTAATTCACATGAAATTAAGCAAGCATCATTCACATCGTGTATCAAGATCTATCCGTAAAGAACCAAACTATAAAGCGGCGATGCCGTAGTACCTATGTGGCGGTGTGATTGGGCACTTGACGAGAGCCCCTTCTTGATGAGACAAGAACCTTCTGCGAGGAGGGCGATCCCGGTTGTGTCTCCATTGTAGCCTTAAACCACTCCCTCATAGCGGTAAAATGAGCAACAGATGCGGGCAGCTATGGTCTACAATGCCATACCAAAGAGCTGCATAATTAACCTATTACGCTTGAAATCTTCATTCCCAGCATCTTGGACCATCGCTGCTCACAAAATCGTTTGAGAAAGTTAACAGGACATATTCGATAACAGTTTCACCCCGATTCGAATTTAAAATACACATTCGGCCAAAATACAAAAAGTGAAACAACTTAACACACAAAGCATTATCACCATTTCAGAGACACTATTTCCAGCAGAACAATAACCAATTCCGAGTAGCTGTCAGCTAAATCAAAGTAAGTAAAATTGCTACAATTTAAACTATCAATTTAAAAGGCATGATAACAGTCTCCTACCAATATACCGTTTTGTCAAAAAAAAATCAAGGAACTAACCATTAACTTGAAAAGCCTTATTCATACAAGAATTTGTTAAGTGAATTGTGCCCCTTATCTACTAACTATGATACTTTACAAATCTCAGATATATTGCAAATTAACGAATCCCATGGAAATGCTACTATCCCTGTTACGTGAAAATCAGACACAATCATTCAAATCTTTAATAAAGATCTAACCGTGGAGAAGAAAACTACAAAGGTGAAGTACGACGCTACCTCCGTGGCGGTGACATCGGCGACAACAAAATCGTTCCTCTTGATTATCCACGACCCATGCGCGATGATGACGATGGTTTATGTGTCTCCATTCTACCCAGATAGATCTTGCTGGAAGAGGTAACACGAACTGGAGCAAACGTTTGTAATCGCCGGTGCTACGGCGAAGGGAAGAAGGAAGAGTTAACACACAGGTAAATGACGAAATTACCCATGTTAAATTCCACATATTATTTTCTTAACCATACGTCAATTGCAAATAAAGATTAGTCAAAGTAACATAAAAATTAAATTGCAAAATTCAGTATTTCCTCCACCAGAATGAAATATGTTTCAAGTTTGTGGGTAGTGTATCACTTTGTAATTAATAATAATTAAAACTGTGAATTCATCGTTAATGATTACCGTAGTATTATTTATAGAATCCCCCTTATCAACCTCTCATGCCACCTCAAGAGGACTCCAACCGGGCATTCTTTCGTTTCCAAAAGATGAACCCACCTCAAATCCAATATGCAGGCTTTCTAGAAGTCAAAAACAATTAAGAGTATTACTTTGCAGTGACATTAAATACAACAGAATGTGTAAACTAAATTGAGTACTATAAAGAAAGATATGAAGCTTACCTCAAATATTCTTTTTCTTAAATTTCTTTGTTGGAGGAACTATTTCTTCTTTGTTCAAATAGCAAATTTTATCATAATATATTGTATTCCCTGTTTGTCGACCCATCCAGAAGTATTTATAGAATTTCTCATTGCTACCTGCATTGTGTGCACACAACTTTAATATCTCATCTATACAATTTCTTTACCAATAAAATTATATAAGTGTCTAAGTCAAAATTGAAGTTTTAATATATATATATATATATATATTTATTTGAATTACCTTATTTGTACTTTAATAGAGTCAATATCATCACACGTTAAGAAATTATCAATTGAGACTTTTTATTTCACCTATTAATTCAATATTCCATTTTTCTAACAAAATCAGACATTGAGAAATTACCAAAAGTAATTTTGGAAGCTGCGGTTAATATGAGCGGCGCACACATTTTTACATATACCCATAATATTATATCATAGTCTTATTTTCAGTCGTGTCGAAACTATTTTATACATCGTATAAAAAACCAAAAAATCAACATCTCATGTAGTTTTAGGTCCCACTCATATATATATAGGCGTATATATCCTTATCTACCAAAATTATTTGTAGGCTAATTATAAATTTATTAATAAAAAATGATGTATACCCGTGCTGGCATGGGTGATGCAAACTAGTATTTTTTACAATTGAACTTGATTTCATGTGTAATTCATTTAAACCATTGAAATAGGTGCAAGTATAAAATGATGAACTAAACGTGGGATAAAAATGAAAACGACAAGGCGTACGTCTTCCTTATAATTAAAATATTAATATTTAACTTAGGTAAATTCTTCCATACCCATTTTAATTTGGAAGGGTATCATACCTTCATTATTTGTCCTATTTTAATTGGTCCATGTGTCAGGTGTGTTCAATATCATCTTTAAGATATACTTTACTTTTTTAAATATACCCAAATTTTAGAGTAATTATGTTAGAAGTCTTTTTAAAGTTTCATACAAATTACATAAAAACCCTATCTGTTCAAGTTTTCTCACGCAAAAAATTTCTCACGCAGAACCAAACTGTATTCTCTTTCAAAAAAAGAGTCTGCCATCGTCTCCTCTATTAAGGTTCGCCGCCACGCCACCGCCGCGTCGACTCGTCGCCGAGCCGCCGCGCCACCACGCCGTGTACGCCTCCTACTTTCGTTCGTCGTGCCGTCACACCGTGTTTTGGTCGCCTTCTGCTAGGTTTCGCTGTTCTTGGTAAGAGTTCGTCTTCCTCTTCTATTTCATTCTGTTTTCAATCTGCTTGATGTTCAATTATTATTAAAATCATTGTTTTTCTTACCTAGAAGTGAAGTTGTTCTTAGACAAACTAAAATGGGTATGATACCCCTCCATTATAAAATGGGTATGGGAGCAATCACCTTTAACTTATTACATAAGAAGCATACAAATCAAAATTGACGTTCTTCTACATATGGAAATCAGTATTCATTCCGGGCAATACTTTGCCATTTTAAAAAACTTCCTTCCTACGAAAAAGCAAATGGTTTCTGACTACTCCTTCTCAATTTTCAAAATAATGCAATATGTAGAGTCCTTACCAAGACCAACACATTCATTCGGAACTTCATCAATAATATCAAAAAATTTATCCATAAATCCTACAGAAGATTGAAGAAGTGGTTTGCAAATGATGATAAATGTTCAATTTAGTAGTTAAATATAAGTTGGAAGCTACCCTTCCTCCTGATCCACCGCATGATCAATGTCATTAGGACTGATAAAGCCTCTACTCCACTACCTTATGGCAAAACCCTCACCAGAGTGTTTAATCACTACAAGATTGACATGTCTACTGATAATGGAGTTATAGAGAAGAAAGCCTTCACTGCAAAGAGCCTCAAACTCATGGGCATTGAGGTAATCACTCCTACAGAAGATAGGAAGGAAAGGAAGAAGAAGAAACAAAAGACAAAGTCCCTGTCTAGTGGATCTGTTGATACAGAAACAGAAGAGACACTTGCTGAAGTAATGAGAACAGAGACAAAAAGCAAGAAGAAGAATGACCCTCTAACTCAAGAGAAGGATAGTGAACTTGAGAAGGGTCTTGAAATGGAAATTGACCTTGAGAAGGGTCAATAAATTGAAATGGAAGATTCTGAGAAGGTTCAGAATGAAGAGGAAATTGCTGAGGAAGATGCCTCCAAAGATAAGAGTGCATTTGAGGAATGAGAGAAGTATCCTCCTCAAGAGAAAGATGCATCAGAAGAGTCTGATGATGAATGACTCTTACAGATAAAAAAGAAGCATCCGAGGGTTCCTCCTCAACATCAAAAGTGGTGATGGCACCACTATTAAGTTCTTCATCAAAACAAAAAAAAGAACTATCTAGAAGCCTGTAGATCAAGAGGTGACAAGCAATCTAGTGCAGAAATTCAATGAGACAGATGCTCCTAAAGAAGGATTTATCACACCATAGAAGGTTGTTGATGGCGAAGACATAGGAGAGAAGACTGAGGAACTCAATCTCAACCATGCTGGTGAGCATGGTTCTGAGAAGACTGTGGTGCTTCAAGATATTACTCCATTCAATATGAATGTTGAAGCCACAAAAGTACAAGAGGCTGCAAAAGAAGAGAAGGTTACTGAAGAACCTGAGAAGAGTCATTCAAGTGCAGAGAAAGGTGATTCTGCACAAAAGAGCTTGGTGGAAATACTCATGCTTATGAACTTTTAACCCAAAATATTCCAGCATCACCTCAGGGGGAGCTTAATCAAAACACTTCCTCATCCATCATCCAAACCCCTCTCCCATATGTTTTCAATGAACAGATAACAACTCTTCCATCATTCTCACCTACCTCACCACTACCCTTCTCAGTTCCACCTTTCTCATCCCAAACACTTCCAATAGCCACTGCTCATCCACAAGAACCATCACCTGTTCCCACAGTCTCATGTACCACTTCACACAATCTTGATCAACTCCTAGCTGCAATTAACTTAGAACATGACCTTCCCTCTCCACTCAAAACTGGCAACAACCTAACCTCCTCAAACATCAACCAGTTTCTAAATCTGAACCAATCTCCCCTAGATGACTCCCCTCAACCAAAATTTCCTTCAAAGAATAGTACGTCTCTTGACATGATCAAAGATCAAGACTAGATGGATAAACTTGAGAAAGATCATTATGAGAAGGGTCAACTTAATTTATGTCAACATAAGAAGAAACATGAGAAGAGTCAACCTCAGAAGAGTCGTGATGACGAAAGATCATCTTGAGAAGAGTTCTCAGAAGAGTCAAGATGAGAAGCATGAAATGAGAAGAATCAAGTTGAGAAGTATCATGATAAGAAGAGTCAAGATCAGAAGAGTCATGATGAGAACCAATGTTATTAAAACCGACCCGGTGATCGACTCGGTTAGGTCATTGGGTCGTCACTGGGTCAATGGTCGGACTGAGGGGTCACTAGTTGGCCCGCGACAATACCAGAAACTGTTAAAAATAGACATACTGCGTATAAAATCACACATCACAGAATTAGAATTATTTTATTCATATCTTAGAATAGATACAAATATATTTTAAGATTTGTATATTAACATTTATGTAAAATTGAATTAACTTATGAAGTAGAGGATACAGATTATCGTTTCTTATAAAGGATCTACAGATCATAGTCACCTGGTTCGCAATTCGTTTCGGAACGTGGTACGGGTATACATCTTCGGTACACTATTTCGGTTCGTGGTACATTTCAATAAACTAACCGGTACACTATTAATAAAAAACAACAAAATAAATGATGAAAATAATAATATCATTGATAAAACTTAACTTGCAAACATAATTTCATAAATAAAACTCAACCTTGACATACATAACTTCATAACAAGGAAGAGAGAAAAAGGAAAATTAAAAGGCATAATACTAGATGCACGGTAGGTAGATTTATCTTTCAGTATAATAATTAGATTTCAACTTTCAATATAATAATAATTAGTTTGCTTTGGTTAAAAAATAATAATTAGTTTGCTAGATTTTAGGGAGAGATAAGAAGGAAAAAAATGAAAAGACAATGGCAACTCAGTATTGTGATGCGAACCAGCAAGTGACTAGGTGGTTTGAACCTATGTAACTTTAAGTTTTTGGAAAGTTGGAGTAATTTTGGAAAATGGAAAGGCAATCTTTTTCATATAATTTTTATTATGTAAATATTTTGTCTTTTTTTTTTGTAATTAGTCTTTTGAATTTTTTTTTTGGGTTCCTCAGTTTAGGCGAATTCGGAAGAATTACAGACGAACCAAATCGCTAAAGTACCACGAACCAGTTCGCGCGAACCAATTCGCGATTCTTCATATGTTAGAAGATTTATGTGACTATGCTATAGATTGCCTTAAGTATAATATATTTAGAAGATATGACAACATGCCATAACAGTTCAGTTGGATAAAACATGCTTCTTCAATCAGCAGGGAAGGAGTTCAAACCTCAACTCTGTCTTTTTTGGTAAGGCTGCGTGAATTTATTTGTAATAACCAAGTTTGATCGGGTCAAGGCGGGTTACGGGTTACTGAGTCAACACCAGTTCATTTGCAGGGGAGATCCTATTACCAGCCCGACCCGAGCATGGTTATGTTTCCCAGTCGAACCGGTCCGACCGGTCAGGTCGGTCCGGGTTGGATAACACTTATGAGAACAGTCAAGTTGAGAAGAGTCATGAGAGAAGTATCATCTTGAGAAGCATCATCTTCAGAAGAATCAAAGAAAAGAGGTTATCTTTAAGCCAAAAGCTCTCCAAAGGCTATAAACGGTTATAAACTTTTGGCAATGACTATCTCTCTTGTAACAGAGGTTATTACACATAATTTCAGCTATAAATAAATGCATTGGATCATCGCTAAACCGTGTGAGAGTATTCAACCCTTCTCAAGTGTTTCTCTAGATGGTAGATATTCAACAATCTTCTTAAGTCACTTATACTTCAGATAATCTATTTTAAACACAAATCTCTCACCTAGAAAAGCTATATTGAAAATCAACTCACTCTCATTACCGATAGTTGTTTTCTGAGAAAAGAAGCAACCGACCCTTCTCAACTCAATAACATAGTTAAGAAGACAGTTTTAATCAAACCTTCTGCACTTACTATCATAGTTGAGAAGACTGTTTTCATTCACCCTTCTCAACTAAGCACCCACACTCACAATGTCTAATTATACTTGTGAAGTTAATTATCATGTTTCAATTTAATTTTAAAAGGGTCACAATTCCAACCCCCTTTCCTGGTGACACTTATTGACTTTAGTATTTACTTTGCCTTGGGAATAAATTCAAGTGGAGGATTCATACGCAGTAGGTAATCGATTTTATTTTTGAAACTTTCCAAAAAATAATAATCAAGTTTATGGAAAATGCATTAGAGTAATAATGTAATAGGGTTATAATTGACAAAATTGAAATCTTAAATTATCAAAACAATAGGTAAACTGAAACAATTTTTTGCTAAAACTTCGACAAGTATACTGAAACAGAGGCAATGACTACTAGTCATGTCAACTATCATAGATAACAAAATTGTTTGAGAAGGCTTTAAAATATTGTTGTAAGTGGCATGTTGCATGACAGAGAAAAGACTATCACATGCTTCTTTTTCTATGAGCTTGAGGGCTATAAGACCTAAAATAACTAAAATCCACAAGCGAACGTTGTAGAGGCAATGTTTACAGATGAGATTTAGTTTGTCTGTGCTCAAATTTTGAAAAGTACCAATTTGGATATTTTGTTTTTGTCAAAAAAATACATCATTAGTCAAAACAAAATAAAACAACTCAATGAGCAGCCCGGCCCATCACAAAGACTACTTGAGATAGATAGGGATGGCAATGGGGCGGGGCGGGGGCGGGGAGTACTCTACCGCTCCCCGTCCCCGCCTCCCATATTGTCCCCCATCCCCATCCCCATTCCTCGCTTCGGGGAGTTTTCCTCCCCCATCCCCATCCCCGCGGATCCCCACGGTCCCCGCGGGGACCCCAACATTTATTCAAAGTTAGCAAAAATTAAAATTAAAATATAATAAAACTGAAAAAATGTATAAAATTTAGTCTTACCTTGATATTTTAATATTTAAAAAGTATAAAGGTAAGAATAAAAATATAAAACTTAGCACAATTTAATATTTTATTAGTATTTTTATTTAAAAACACAATAAAAGACTAAAAAATCTATTGCTTAGAATATAATATATATATCTATAATACAAACATTTATGTAATGTATTCGGGGGCGGGGTCTCCGCGGGGCGGGGGATATAGACCCATCCCCATCCCCGAATTGACTGCGGGGGGATTTTCTCCTCCATCCCCATCCCCACGGGGGAAAATTCCCCGCCCACGGGGCCCCAAACGGGGCAATCCCCACTTGCGGGTAGAAATTGCCACCCCTAGATAGATGGTCGTTATGAAGGGTGCCCCAAATTTCGAGGGGCACATCTCAATATATGAAAAAACCCATATTTCCTTTAAAAAAATTAACTACTTTTTGTTAATCTAATCAATTAGCACAAACTAGTATGTAACCCGTGCGATGCACGGGAAACAATTTTGATTTAAAAAATATGAAATTAAATTAAATTTCTGAAGAAAATAAATATAATTAACGGATGAAAAGGGCAATATTGATTATATGTAAGCTAGTAACATATGAAATTAAATAGTGATTTTAAAATAAATATGATTATTTGTATGTGTTGTAATCAAAAAATGAGTAATTCTATAGGTTACTAATGTTTATGGAGACAATACATAATTTCAGATCACTTTTTAAATAACTATATGGCAATGGTTGTGGTTATTTTAAATTTTTTTGACCATGGCTAACAGTTACTACTATTTGTGAGAAATTCAAATTTATGTGGTACACAATTTAGTCTTAATAATTTATTTATAAAAAATTAAGATTTTCACGATTCAATGATACTAAATATTGACTAATGACAAACTAAACAAAATTATAAACAATATTTTATATATAAATTTATACATATTTAATATTTTTTTATATTTCAAAAAGTATTTCATTTATAAAAAGGAACAAACGTCCAATTTGGAAGGTTCACCCGTTAAGGTTTTTGTTGTTGTGCATGAACTCCCTGTCTCAGCAACCATCGTATTCTGAGACTCGATTGATCGATTCTCATGTTGCTCCTCACTACCGTCGTTTTTGGTAGACAGTCGGTCTCCTTGTGCAGTGTTTTTTTGCTTCACTACCCTAAAATTACCATCGGCGATCTACTGTAGCTATTAATATATGTATATATAATATATATATATATATATATATATATATAAGAAACGTATTAATTATGTTATTATGAGATTTATTATCGTGGGTAAGAGAAAGACTAAGTATATCTTTGAAATTTTACATTTGAATATTAATCAATGGCACTTTTTTTGCGGTGAAAAAAATTTATAAATCAAAATGTTATATATGTTTTCCATCCAAATATTGAATGGTATAATTGTTTTCAATCATATTATTTGAATATTAAGCAAAGGTATATTTTAATCTTATAATTGCATTCAATCGGAATTGGGGTAGAAATTTCTATCGGAATTTTTGAATTTGAACCACCCTAAAATGACCATCAACAATCAAGTTTTTTGTTTGTTCTTTACTCTCCTTTTGTTGAAAATCTAAATTTCTTCCTAAATACCTTTTATCTATACTTGTGCCAATATCACTTGTACAGATAATATGTATTAACTCAAAGCATAATAGAGAATGACATAACTCATAGGACAATCCCTTTCTTAATTCCCCTTTTTCACATAACATAGGAGATGAAAATATTCAAGAAAATATAATGGCACAAAACGACTTAATTGGTCTCGAAAATAGGTTGAATAAGTAAGAATGCTGAGGATAAAGACCAAATGCAAAGAAGAGGGTGGTAGAAGGCAATTTGCGTTACATTGGAACCACTCTAGATGAAGAGTAGGATTAAGATAATTTGCCTTAGATAGACCTTACCATTAAAAAATAACACTAAGATAAAATATATCACAAAAAATTAACCTCAACACAATAGTTTGTTCCAACTTTGATCCTCTTTGATACCTGGTTCGAAACTGACATTTATAATTTTATAGTAAATAAGAGCAACAACTACTATCTAAGGCAAATAAATTATCTATAATAGAGAATAACAGTCTTGTTGAGAGCAACGACTACATATACAAAATCACAAAAAGTGCCCCCAAAAGAAGAAACTCAAATGGAGAAGCTTTTGTGCAGTGTTGTTGGGATTCATGGTTTGCACTTGCTACTCTGATTTTTATGCATACAATGAGAATAAGGTCATTGGATGCAAAATCTGCAACAATGGCATATGAAGAAAATGTAAAATAAAGTAAAGTTGCAAATTGAAATTGTTGGAGATAAACTCAAAAATGTTAAGAAACTTCTGGATTCATCAAATTCTTTACTTCAGGAAACTAAAAGAAAATGTTAGAGATCTACACGGTTAATGACATAGAGTGGAGAATCTAGTTAAGAAACTCGCCCAAAAACAATAACAGAAAAAACACACATCAAATAAGTATTGAGGTCTAAAATACAAAAACCTCTTGATGCCATTGATTAGCAAACTTGAATTTTGAATTTTGGCAGTCAATGCATATTTGTAAAAGCAAAACGGAATAATAAATCATACCATAACCTTCCAATATTGTCGGTTACGAATATAATGCCATAAAGAGTTTTTGTATTTTATTTATTTTTTAATTTTCAAATATATATTAACTTGTTTTATTCCATTGTAGGTGTGCCTATAATAGGATTAACATTTATTATTTGTTTCTCAAATTGATGTATGAATGACACCTAGGATAATTGGCCTTGAGAAGACAGCTTTGAGATGAATACGATACCTATAAACCAAAAGCAAAAGCAATAGAATCTTTTTATAAAAGCCAAAAACCAAAAGCAATAGAGTCTTTTTAGATGAAGACAGCCGAACTTGAGTGATCGACTACTTTGAGATGAATACGATACCTATAAACAACCAAAAAATAAGTTACTAAATTTCAACGAATATGAGAACAAAGTAATTTAAAAATTGCAATTCACCTGTGAACAGAAATGATTTCGTCAATATGGTCCATGATGATGTTAGGAGAGCCTTGAGACAATTTTAAACGAAAAAACATCAGATGTGTTTGATAAATTGGGAAGTCAAAAAAAAATTAGTTAGTTAAAAAAATAGGAATGGTGTGTTCCTAAATGGTGACAGAAACATAATATTAGATGAAATGAAGAGGAAATGAAATAAATTGGATATACATTTGTGCCAAGACGGTGTAGTGCATTCAAGTTGATATTATGAAGAATTAGGAAATCAACAGCCATTTCAGCATTGAGTTCCATTTTTTTCTAAAAAGTTAACAGAATTACTGAAAAAATATCTAATGTGTAAAGGAGAAAGAGCATAATTAAAATATGTTGGATGGAAGGTTGTGATACCAATAGAGTCTATTTGTAGTGTTAGTATAGATGTTAGTGGTATCAAAATGGTTTGAAATTGAAATTTAAAAAGTTTGTAAAAGTTTTGAAAATTTGCTCCAAAAAAAGTTGAAAAATTTGAACCAATGTTGTGTGAGATATGAATAAAAAATGAGCCAATTCTATTTGATGAGCTTCAATAAACAATAACCCCAAATATCTTTCGGTTAAAATTTTTGGGGGTGATTACATTTGCTTAGTTGGATGAGTTACAATTTATCAATTAAAAAGTTGCGGCTGTTTTTTTTCCATAAATTGAGACAATCATTTGTATAATTGTTTTGAATATCAATTATCAATTATATAATTAATTTAAATTATCCAAATAAGCAAAATGAAATGCCATGTAGGACACACATTAAATGAATTTGGATGAAATTAACATATGAGTGACACGTAGGAAAAAGAGCCCATAGAGGCATTTTGCTTTGTACTTTTATAGATATAGATTATAGATTAGGTCATTGCGGTATATGATTTTGACTTTCTACTTAAAATTAATAGTTTCTGGTATCCGATTTGAAAAATTGTATATTGTAACTAATTAATTTACGTTATGCATTTGAAAATTGTTACTATAAAATGTTTACCATAAAAGCTAATTTACGGTGCACAACTTTTGGAAAACTCCAAACTATCGTAAGTTATAAAAAACAAGTAGACACTACCGTAAATTGTTTAGAAAGACTATAAAAGTATAAAAAACATAACTTTCATTTTAATATGAAGAATGATGAAACTGCAGTAAGTATTACAATTCTTAGATGGAAACAATGAATGAGAAAGAAAAGAATAAAAGAGAATAGAAGATAAGTGAAAATATGAAATGGTACTGATGATAAGAATTCTTGACGTTTACATCAAGTGATACAAGGATTATATAGCCAATGTAAATTGTATTGATTCGTTGATTGCAATTCCTCATACACAATTGCCTTCCATTATTTAAGACGGTAAATAATTGAGATGACAGAGCTACTTCCACTAAAACATTTTTCCAACAAGATAATTTTTTTTACAATACGTACTCAATATTATTTGAAGTATTGAATCTGATAGAAATTTAATATATAGTGGAGAGGGAGTCTTATAACGAGAGAGTATTATAGAGCATTGGAACGATGGCGAGAGAGAGACTTTAGGAGATAGTGAAAGGAGTTTACATAAAACACAAATGGGGTATAAGCTACCAATTCAATCTCTCTATGGAGAACAATACCAAACAAAAATGAAATGATGACAAATATGGATCAACTGCATCAGTTACATCTCCATTGTCTAATAAGAAGGATGGTGACCAACCTCTGACCAACGAAGAGATACTAGGTACAAGATTTATTTATTTATTTTACAGCAAATAACTTTGTGAACCGATTACATCTCTTTTCTTATGTGATTCAATTCATAATAATCAACAACCTCGTCAACCATGTAAAAAATAAAATGGATATTTACCTCTTTGACGTCTTAGCCATACTCTTATCTTGTTTTAGTTTTTATAAATTTCATGATTTTATAAGTTGTACATTTATTCATATTGTTAATTTTGTAGGAGGGAGGAGATCATGGGGAAAGACCAATTTGACATATTTCACAAAAAATGGTTAGTATTAGTTATATATTTGGAAGTTTTTGACTAGATTAGTATAATTGAACTTGGTTTGTTTTTTTTTGTCTATTGCAATTCTTTTATGCCGCCTATTGCAATTTCTAATGCATAATTGCCTGTTCCCAATTTAGATTATAAATAATTGAGAAGATAGAGCTACTTCCAATAAAATTATTTCTTTTTCCAACATGGTAATTTTATTACTATACATACAAAGTATTATTGGAAGTATAATATATAGTGGAGAAGGAGTATTATAATGACATAGTATTATACAGCATTGGAATAATGGCGAGAGAATAAATGACTTCAGGAAATAGTGAAATGGTTTTACTTCTAGAAACTTAAACAGACTACTATAAAAACACTGAGGGAGAATAAGATAAAAATTCAATTTTTCTATGGAGAACTATACCAAACAAAAATGCAAAGAAACTTTCTGATACTTTGTTGTTGAGTAGGTTCCCTATATTCTCTATTACCCTTTGACAAATCATATCTTTGTGTTTTGAAAAGTTTTTCAAAATTTTCGCCACAATACGGGCTTTGACAATTCGTGAATGATATGTGCAGTTCTTTGTATTGGGAAAAACCCAAGTCCCACATTGACTAGTGATAAGGTCTCAAGAGGGTTTATAATGAAGAGGCAACCCTCACCTTACAAGCCGGTTTTGTGAGGTTGAGTTAGGTCCAAACAACATTCTAAGACTTTGGTGTTACATTTTTCGTCATCATTTCTCTAATGCTACCAAAACCTTTCTCCAACATTGTTTCTGCTACCCGTTGTTGTAACCTCTGCTAATCGCGTTGAAAAGTGTGTAGAACAAAGGATGAGCACTATATAAACTTTAAGTACAATATAAAGTAAAAAAAATAACCTAATTGACGTCATGACCATCACTTGCTGGATAAAATAAGTGAGGATTTCAATCATCAAAATATCAATTTTCCATTATAAATGGTTTATCAGTTTTTTGATTAGTATGAATGAAGTCATATAAGAAAATAGATGTAAGCACTTCACAAGGATATGACAATTAAAGCTCATGAGATGCTCCTGACTAAACAGACTCTTGGACATAGTTGACTATCAAACCTTTTAATAACCTCAGAAGACTATCACCACCCAAAAGAACTTCCTCTCCGAAGTCATTGTTTGTTGCACAAAAGGGTGAGTTTTTGATTTCAATGGGAATTGGATAAAAATCCACAAGAAGAAGGGAAATAGCAATAGGTTGTGGCTCACAAAGAAGACTATCATGTCGTTTAATTTCGGTTACAAACAAATGTTGTGAGGGAGTAGAACATGGAGAAACTAATGTCACATAGAAGTAACAATCAACTAGGGACTCCAAGCTAGCCAAGTAACACCTTAATTTCAACATACACACACTCACAATAACTATAAAAAATAGTTGGTGGTTGACCACGACCTAGAGAAAGGAAGTGAAGGGATCTAGTGGAAACAATTCTAAGAAAGATAATCGGAGAATCTAAGCTGGCTGGAGAAGATGGCCAGAAAAGAGGTAGGAGGAAGCGGTTCCTACTGCACCGACCACGCAACGTCAAACACGCCGAGGAAGCGGTTCCTACTGCTTGTAGATGTCTTTCTCGTGGATCATGCATGAATTGACTCACTACACTGACTGCATATGCTATGTCTGGCCTGGTGTGGGCTACGTATATGAGCTTTCCCACAAGTCTTTGATACTGGGACTTTTCTACTTGTGGGCTTTCCTCATCACTTCCAATTTTGTGGTTTTGCTCAATAGGGGCTCCAGCAGGTTTGCAACCCAATTTACCTGTCTCTTTAAGAAGATCAAGAACATATTTCCTTTGAGAGATAAATATACCCTGTTTAGAATAAGCAACCTCAATCCCAAGAAATTATTTTAGCTTCCCGAGATCCTTCATTTCAAATTGAACAGCCAACTTCTCTTTAAGAGTCTGTTTTTCAAATTCATCATCACCAGCAATGATCATATCATCTACATAGACCAGAAGTAATGTAACTTTTCCATTCTGAGAGTGCTTTATAAAGAGAGTGTGGTCACCTTGGCTCTGCTTATACCCCAAGGACACCATAACTTGAGAGAACCTTCCAAACCAAGCACGGGGTGACTGTTTGAGACCATACAAAGCCTTCTTCAATCTGCAGACCTTATTTTCTCCATTAGTGGTCCCATATCCAGGTGGAATCTCCATGTACACTTCTTCCTCTAGATTTGCATGCAAAAAAGCAATTTTAACATCAAATTGATGCATCTCCCAACCAAAGTGTGCTGCCAATGAAAGTATAATCCTTACTATATTCATTTTTGCCACTGGAGCAAATGTCTCCTCATAGTCAATTCCAAAAGTCTGAGAATACCCCTTTGCCACCAATCTTGCCTTGTATCTATCCACTGTACCATCTGACTGATATTTAATGGTGTATATCCACCTACAACCCACTGCCTTATTGTTAGTTGGTCTCTCCACAATCTCCCAAGTATCATTCTTCTCTAATGCCCCCATTTCTTCATTCATGGATTGAACCCAACTTTCATCCTTTAAGGCTTCTTGTACTGATGTAGGGATTCTAATAGAATCAATAGCTGAAATAAAGCTCTGGTGCTGCATAGAAAGGTTTTTCGTGGATACAAATTGGGATATTTAACACATGATCTTTTTTATTTTCTCAAGGCAATTGGTAAATCATCTGGGTTAGGTTCAGAGGTAGGATTATTTAAATCATCTGAGTTAGGTTCAGGGGCAGAATTACTTACCTCAGGTTCAGATGATTGGATATGTTGTTGGACCATATCGGGTTTACTTCTCCGCTGATATTGCTTTCCAAAGAGTCGGTCATCAGCATCCTGGTCATTGATAAGACTTTTTTTGTGAATTTTTGTCTTACAGTCGTCCTAATACAGTGTATCGTATCAGGGTCGTATCCTCAGGGATTTGATAACACTAATGAACCATTCAACTATTCTTATGCTAAAGTGAAGTGAAAAGATAAAATGATTGTTGTTTGCATAAAAACAGAATTTAGGAATTAAAAAGGGTTGTGATTCAAATACTTAAAAGCATTGGGATTAGATTTCATCAACTCTACCTAGAAGTATGTAAATAATCCTTCGTTAATCCTATTTAAATCCTAGTATTGATTTATCTTACCATGTCATCCTACAATGTTAATTCCTTAATCAAAGTAGAAAAGATCTATTGAATTAGGCAACTGATGATTCCTCACTCACTTGTATAAACAATAGCATTAAGATTGGGTAAACAAGACTATAGCATCAACTCTATTCCTAGATGTTGAATTATATAGGTGACTTCAACCAGTTCAAACACAATAGATAGTTTTCCAACAAGATATCATGTCTCAAATCATTCAATACGTGATCAAGCTATCAAAAGCATTAAGCATAAGATGAAATCACTAAATCAACACATTGATTCAATATAGAATAACTCAAGATCAGTTTACATACATAGATAATAGAGTTGATTACATCTAATCCCAACAAAAGAAGTTTAGCTATCCATTTCCATGGAAGCTTAACAAAGATTCAAGAGTAGAAATTGAAGAACAATCAAAGTTACCGCTTTTCCAAGTATCCCTATGATGAATCTTCACTTCTTTCTTGCCTTCCTTTTTGCCCTTATGTTCTTCTCCTCTTTAAATTTTAGAATCCCCAAAAAAAACTAAAGAGAAGCCTTTTATAGCTGTTTTAAAAAAAGTAAGTCGGCTAACGTTGCCTCAGCCACACAACTTCTGGCTAAGCCAAACCGTGTATTTGAAGATTACCCTGTCTTGAAGAAAGCTGTTCTGGCTTAGCCAAATCCTGAAAGGCTTAGCCCATTTCGTAGCAACATTCTGTCTCTATTTAGCTCAGCCAGAACACGTTTGGCTTAGCCAGATTTCTCAGTATTTGCTTCTTCCTCTATGCGTCAATGTGGCTTAGCCATAGTACATTTGGCTTATCCAGAGTGCCCAGAAATTCCTCTTTCTCTTCATTCTTCAATATTTTCGCTTGAACTCTTTATCAAATCTTCATCTTTAGTTCTTTCATCTGTTTCAAGTTACAAAAAGGGATTAAAATGTATAAAAACTCACAATCACATACATCACCTACTTAAATAAAAACTAAATGAAACTAACACTTTTGGGGGTTAAATAATAGCAAATTCATTTCAATAAATTCAATAAGTGCCATTGATTTCAAACCAAATTCAAGTATATTTGGCACTCATCAAATTCTCCCCAACTTAGAACTTTGTTTGTCCTCAAACAAAAGTCCTAATCCAAAAAGTAATTTCAAAACCTTGGATATGTACAACAAGACTATGTCAACCATGATCATGGTTTTTCATCAATCAAGCTTGTTTTCACCTTACAACTTCTTCAATTATTAAGGTCAAGTGAAAACAATCAATTCAACAAAGATTTATGATGCCCACAACTGACAGTATCAATCAAAACACAATTGCTGTATCATCATGTAAGTTAACCTGTTACACAATTCATTGTCTTTCAATCAAGAGCAACACGTTTCTCACCAAATACTGTATGGTTCTCTCAACTAACCAGTAGGAAGAATGTTTCTCTCATATCATTCAATGAATCACTTCAATCAACTTTGTTATCCGTCTCCAAATCACTACACCAGTCAATTCAATCATGGATCACTAGGGTCTTTTCAGGCTTGTAATGAGGCTGGGCTACAAACAGACTTGGTTTTTCTGGATAACAAAATATGCTTTAGGCTTAAAAGAGCAACCAAGAGTTCTATTCACTATTTACATACTAATTGAAATCACTTATATATACTACAAATGTACTAATAAATAACAATTTTTTTTTCACTTTTCATTTTTTTTTTTGCTTTTTTTTAACGGATCAATCTTCTTTTAAGCAAGAAAATTGTTTTCTTATACATACAAATAATGCCCTAAACCCTTTTATGTCACACCACAAATAATGCCCTGAAACTCATTTATTTCACACTAAACTTTTCTCCCCAACTTAGCATAAACCATCACCTAAGAGGTTGCTCTCTTATCCTAAAACATAGGGTAAGGAGATTTCTTTTTTTTTTTTTATTATTTATTTTATAGGCTTGAGGGTTCTGTTTTAAGAAAGAAATTTTTTCTTTTAATGCTCAAAGTTGGGTAAGCAAAGGATATTATCATTGGGTTGGCTTTTTGACTTAGTGGGTTTATAGAAATAAACTGCCCTGATCCTTTCCATATATCCTTGACCTGTGCAATAATATGAGACTCAAACAAAATCAATTTCTATGAAACAATGAAGATTTATAATCTGTGTATGTGTTTCACTCATTCACACAAAATGTGTATGTCGTGATTTCAAACAACTTCATGTTATTCCAAGTTAAAATCCACTTTTGATTGTGCAATGTATCAGATTTTACTGACAATGAGTGCAATCACATGATCTTATTATGAATTAAAGGTTTTCAAAAAACCTTTTTCTTTCTAGTTTCTCAAAATGTAAGCTTGATTTTTCAAAAACCACCACATGTCAGAAATTCCTTTACACATATCCTTTTGAAACCTGGAAATCAATCTCTAAACCTTAACCCAAAATGTGTTTTCAGCATAACACAAAAGGTTCATTTTACTCAACACCAAAACAATTCCAAGTTCCAAACAGAAATTCAACCAAAACAAATCTAAAACATAATTCAAACCAAACATAAGTAGTTAAGTGCTGAAACAAGGTAAATAAAGTACTGAAATTAACTAGCTGAAATATTTAAAGCATGTAAAATGAACTCAGTAAGGTGGCTGATCAAGTCTTCAGGCTATTCCATGAAATCGTCCTCCACTTCTGCTCCTCTTGCATCTCCAGTATCACCTTGAACATGAGTATCAACTCCATCATGTGCTGCTTCCTCCCCCTTCTGGGACATAGGACCGTCCTCGGGCCATGCTGCTTGTGCAGCAAATTGAGCTGGTGTAGGCCATTGAAATGAATTTTCCCCACCATGGTGAACAGAGAACCTGTAAAAAGAATCATTTAAAGATGAAAGAGCCCTGTAAGTGGCGTCCAACTATTGGGAACTTGATTTTGTACTTATGTGTGATGCAAGTGATTATGTTGTAGGAGCAGTTTTGGGTCAAAAGAAGGAGAAAATTTTCTATGCAATACATTATGCTAGTAAGGTTTTAAATGATGCACAAATGAATTATGCAACCACTGAGAAAGAATTACTAGCCATAGTGTATGCATTGGAAAAATTTAGATCATACTTGATAGGTTCCAAAGATCATTTATACTGACCATGCAGCTATCAAGTATCTGTTAAACAAATCAGATTCTAAGCCTAGGTTGATTAGATGAATTTTTTTACTACAAGAATTTGATTTGGAAATAAAGGATAAAGCTGGTCGGGAGAATTTGGTTGTAGACCATTTTCCAGATTGGTAAATGAAGAGGAGACCACAAAAGAAACTGATATTACTGATGAATTTCCTGATGAGAAGTTGCTAGTTTTGCAGGAAAGACCCTGGTTTGCAGATATGGCAAATTTTAAGGCTGCAGATGTTATTCCTGAAGAACGAAATTGGCATCAAAAGAAGAAGTTCCTCAGGGAAGCAAATCAGTATGTCTGGGATGATCCTCACCTATTCAAAATTGGAGTTGACAATCTTTTGAGAAGATGTGTAACAAGAGAAGAGGCGCCAACATCTTGTGGCATTGCCACAATTCACCTTATGGAGGGCACTACAATGGAGAGAGAACTGCTGCAAAGGTTCTCCAATCAGGTTTTTTCTGGCCTTCTATTTTTAAGGACTCTTTTGAACATGTGCAAAGATGTGATAACTGTCAAAGGACTGGAGCAATATCCAAAAGAAATGCAATGCCCCTTCAAAATATTTTGGAAATTGAAGTTTTTGATTGTTGGGGTATTGATTTCATTGGACCATTGCCATCATCCTATTCTAATGAATACATTTTAGTGGCAGTTGATTATGTTTCCAAGTGGGTTGAAGCCATTGCTTGTCCCAAAGCTGATGGAAAAACGGTTGTCAAATTTCTAAAGAAAAACATTTTTACCCGTTTTGGTACTTCTAGAGTACTCATCAATGATGGGGGATCTCACTTTTGCAATTCCCAATTAGCAAAGGCTTTAGAACACTATGGAGTTAGACACAAGGTAGCTTCACCCTATCATCCTCAGACCAATGGTCAGGCTGAGGTATCAAATAGGGAGATTAAAAAGATTCTGGAGAAAATAGTTTCAATTTCTAGAAAAGATTGGTCAGCTAAGTTGGATGAGGCATTGTGGGCATATAGAACATCTTTTAAATCACCAATAGGCCTTACACCATTCCAATTAGTGTATGGAAAATCTTGCCACCTTCCGGTGGAATTGGAACATAAGGCCTATTGGGCTTTAAAGCTGTAGAATTTTGATTTAACCAATGCAGGTGAGAAAAGAAAACTGCAGGTACATGAACTTGAAGAACTTAGGTGTCAAGCCTATGAATCTTCAAAGTTGTACAAAGAAAAAGTTAAGAAATATCATGACAGGAAGCTGATAAAAAGGGATTTCAGGCCTGGACAACAGGTTTTATTGTTTAATTCCAGGTTGAGGTTGTTCCCTGGGAAGCTAAAATCAAAGTGATCAGGTCCTTTTGTGGTGAAAGAAGTTAGGCCATATGGTGCAATTGACATTGTGGATCCATCCTCAAAAAGGTCTTGGGTAGTCAATGGGCAAAGACTCAAACCTTATTTTGAAGGAAGCTTTGAGAGGATTGCCTTGGTGATCCAATTAAAGAATCCATGAAATTAAGAGGCGTCAAGCTAGTGACGTAAAAGAAGCGCTTATTGGGAGGCAACCCAATTTTCTAACCTTTTCTCTTGCAATTTTAATTATCTTCATAGATGTGTGTTTCGTTCGTTTTATTTGATTTGATTTGTAGTTGTGTTTGTTTGTGATTTAAAGCATGTGAAAATAAAATATTTTGAGTTAAGTTGAGTCAATGAAAGGTGGGAAATGAAAAGAAAATGTTTCAAGAAGTAGTGATCAATTCTGACTTGGTTGGGCTGAGCCAAACCTGAACGTACTAAGCTAAATAATGCAGAAAAATTTTAAAATTTTTTTGCTGTCATATTGGGTTGAGCCAAACCTAAGAGGGCTTAGCCAACAATTAGATTTGTTTCTGACTCATTTTAGCTCAGCCCAACCCATTTTGGCCAAGCCATATTTTAACTTTAAAAAAAAAAGGAGAGAGAGAAAAAGAGTCAGCCTTTTTCACGTTTTTTTTCCTTCTCTCTCACTTTCAACGTTTTCTTCTCACTGTCAACGTTTTCTTCTTCTTCTTCTTTCAACGTTTTTGCTCTCTCTCTCTCTCTCTTGCAACAACTAATTTCTTCATTCAAGTCACAAATCAAGTAAGTAAATTTATTTCTAATCCTCTTTTTCATCTTGATTCTTTTTGTTGTTGTTGATTTAGGGATAGTTTATATAACAAATTTTCTCAACAATTGAAATCCCCAAATCCCAAAACCCTAATTTCGAAATCCATAGAGAAGGTTCAATTTGCCATGGATGGAAGAATTGCATGTTCTTGGTTGTTGTATTTAAAATTCGAAATCCCTAAAAACATGCTTTTGGTTGTTGTTCAAAACTTTTAAAATCCCTAAAAATCAATTTGTAATGAATGACTTCCATGTAAAAAGGGTGATTTAAAGATTGCATCTTGAAATTCCATGTTAATTTTTATACCCAGGTGTGGTTGTTGATTTCCATATTTAAAGTTCTTGATTGTGGTTCTTAATGCTATTGTTTCGTGCTTAACAAGTTCTTGATTTTATTTTATTTTTTTGCTTTTTTTTAACGGATCAATCTTCTTTTAAGCAAGAAAATTGTTTTCTTATACATACAAATAATGCCCTAAACCCTTTTATGTCACACCACAAATAATGCCCTGAAACTCATTTATTTCACACTAAACTTTTCTCCCCAACTTAGCATAAACCATCACCTAAGAGGTTGCTCTCTTATCCTAAAACATAGGGTAAGGAGATTTCTTTTTTTTTTATTATTTATTTTATAGGCTTGAGGGTTCTGTTTTAAGAAAGAAATTTTTTCTTTTAATGCTCAAAGTTGGGTAAGCAAAGGATATTATCATTGGGTTGGCTTTTTGGCTTAGTAGGTTTATAGAAATAAACTGCCCTGATCCTTTCCATGTATCCTTGACCTGTGCAATAATATGAGACTCAAACAAAATCAATTTCTATGAAACAATGAAGATTTATAATCTGTGTATGTGTTTCACTCATTCACACAAAATGTGTATGTCGTGATTTCAAACAACTTCATGTTATTCCAAGTTAAAATCCACTTTTGATTGTGCAATGTATCAGATTTTACTGACAATGAGTGCAATCACATGATCTTACTATGAATTAAAGGTTTTCAAAAAACCTTTTTCTTTCTAGTTTCTCAAAATGTAAGCTTGATTTTTCAAAAACCACCACATGTCAGAAATTCCTTTACACATATCCTTTTGAAACCTGGAAATCAATCTCTAAACCTTAACCCAAAATGTGTTTTCAACATAACACAAAAGGTTCATTTTACTCAACACCAAAACAATTCCAAGTTCCAAACAGAAATTCAACCAAAACAAATCTAAAACATAATTCAAACCAAACATAAGTAGTTAAGTGCTGAAACAAGGTAAATAAAGTACTGAAATTAACTAGCTGAAATATTTAAAGCATGTAAAATGAACTCAGGAAGGTGGCTGATCAAGTCTTCAGGCTATTCCATGAAATCGTCCTCAACTTCTGCTCCTCTTGCATCTCCAGTATCACCTTGAACATGAGTATCAACTCCATCATGTGCTTGATTGTGGTTCATAAAGTGTTACAATGTGATGAATGTGTTGAATGCCACAAAGGATTTTCTAGAATTAGGCAATCCCATTTGTATTTTTAACATGGTATAGCTATTTAGTAGTGATTGTTCTAGTTAATTTATGGAGAAAAGTTAGTCTTCCTATGTTTCACCAAAAAGAGTTTGCAAATTGAGAACGAACAAAAGGAAAAAATCAAGGGATGAGGAATATGTGATTTTGAATTGTGATTTTGAATGATGAGGAATTTTATTGAAAGAGAAGAGTTTTCTTTTATGAAGGTGAATGTTGTGTATTTGAAAGGAATAAGATGAAACACAAACTAGGTCTCACTTAGAATGTGTGTAATTTTCTCACTTTTGTTTTCAACTCTATATCTACTCATGTGCAATTATACTGTGAATTTATGTGCAACGTTGATTTAGGGAATTATCATAATTTTTTGTTGCAAGTTCGTGAAAATTGAAATTGAACAAAGTATTGAAATAGATACTAACTTGTGTCATGAGGTTCATGAATTAATTTGCAGATGCCACCAAAGAAAAGCAAGGTTCCAGCACCAAAGAAAAGTACTCATGCCAACCCTGCTCCAAGGAAAAGAAAGGAAGGGCCTTCCTCTTCACACCATATTGATGATGACATTGAAGATGGACTTAGGAGAGAAAGATTCTGAACAACAAAAGCATTTGATAGGTTCTTGGTAATTGAAACTAGTAAGTTATTGGCCAAAAGAAAAGTGAATCTAAAGCGAGGAGATAGAGATGGAGATGATTTCATAGCTGAATTAGAAAGGAGGAATTGGATAAAACTAGCTAATCCACCAGAGAAAATCAGTGCTCAAATTGTCAGAGAGTTTTATGCTAATGCATCTTCTCGAGACAGTTCCCAAGCTAAAAGGGAAACTTGGGTAAGAGGAAAGATAGTTTTGTTTGACAAAGACACCATCAATATGTACCTTGGTGAACCCCTACCTTCTTACAGTGAAAATCAGCTAGACGGGTACAATCGGTACTTAAAAAGTAATCGGTTTGATAAAGATGACGTGGCAAGGGATATATGCATTGCAGGTCACACTTACCAAGATGAACCAGGAAAACCAAAGACATTCCTAAGGCCGTCACTGAAAACACTTACACAGATATGGCTCATATTTCTATGCTCCAATGTTTACCCAACTATGCATACGTCAGATCTTAAATTGAAGAAATCTTACTTGATTTGGAGCATTATGGTTAAGCATCTGGAGGTTGACATAGCACAGATTATTTCAGATAACATATTGAGTGTTGTCAAATCTGAAAATCCAAGAATTCTACCATATCTAGCACTCATTACAGGGTTGTGTGAGTTTCAGATACCAACCCACCACATTTCAGTTCTCAATCCTCCACTCAATGCAAGTTACATCAAGAAAAATTGTGTGAACCCTTTGGAGAACATGCAGGGGCCAGTCAATAGGCCAAGACCACCACCACCAGAACCTAACCCACAAGAGCAACAATATCAGATGTTGATGAACCTGCTGAATGAACAAAGACAAATGATGATAGCCAACCAAGCAACACAACAAAGACATGACCAAAAGTTGGACACCACTTACAGGGCTCTTTCATCTTTAAATGATTCTTTTTCTGTTTTTTTTTCTTTTCTACTTCATTTTCTTCTTTATTTACAATCTCTTTATTTTCTCCCTCAACCCTTTCTTTTTCTACTTCTTCCACAACACTCTCCTCAACAGCTAAGTTATCCCCAATACCTTTTCCAATTGTGATACCACTCCTGGTAGTTATAGACTTACAATGCTCCTTTGGATTGGTTTGGGTGTTTGCAAAGAAAGTTCCTCCTTGTAGATCAGATAACTGTTTTGCCACCTGCCCCAGCTGAGTCTCTAGGTTTTTGATAGATGCATCTGTATTTTTCTGATTTGATACTGTTAGCTGCACTAGTTGACTCAGAGAGTCCTCCAGCTTTGAAGTTCTTTCATACATATTTGGTTGTTGGCTGTATTGTTGAAAAGGAGGTCTAGAAGGTCCTGCATCTTGTCTCCACCCTTGATTTGAGTTCTGGTTGTTGCCTCTGGAGTAGTTAAAGTTTTGAAATTGTCCTGGTCGGGACTGATTTCCCACATAATTAGCTTCCTCCTCTGGTGGACAATACCCTGTAGGATGATCAATTTCACATGTATCACACCTCATTGCTTTTTGCTTTGATGCGCTCTCCAGCATACCCTTCAACTGTTGTGGTAAAGCAGCCATCTGCTTTGTAAGCTCTTCCAATTGCTGAGTCAATAACTTGTTTTGGGCCAAAATTGCATCATTGGTGCCCAATTCAATCACTCCTCTTCTAGCTTGAGGACTTCTATTATGTTGACTTTGATGATCATTTGTGGCCATTGATTCTATAATTTGAATTGCTTCTACAGGAGTTTTTGCCATCAAGGAACCTCCAGCAGTAGCATCCAACGGTAGTTTGGGTTGTTGTTGTAATCCATTGCGGAAGATGTGCACTTGGGTTTGATCATCGAATCCATGATTTGGACATCTTCTAAGCAAAGATTTGTATCTCTCCCAGGATTCACATAGGCTTTCATTGCTTCCCTGCGAAAAAACTAAAACGGTTGTTTTTGCATCCATAAGTTTAGACTGAGGGAAATACCTAGTCATGAATTTTTCTTCCAATTGGCTCCAATTAGATGTCACTGCTTGTAGTTGATCAAGGAACCAATCTTTTGCCTTCCCAATTAGAGAAAAAGGGAATAGCCTCAGAAACACGGATTCTTCTTCATCTTCTGTGGCTCCTACTGTACCACACAACTCATAGAATTTGATCAAATGACCATAAGGATCTTCATGATCAAGACCTGCAAAAGGATTAGCATAAAGAAGCTGTAAAAGCCCAGTTTTCATTTCAGTGGCTTTGGCTCCTTCTGGTGCTCTAGCTACTCTAGCAAGATGCCTTGGACTTTGATGTGCAAAGTTCCCTGCCATTGTTGGTGTGTTGGTTGAGGTTGATGTAGTTGAGGTAGATGCTTCCTCTTGTTGCTGCTTTAGTTTTTCTTGTTGCTTCTTTCTTCTTCTTCTTCAACTATTGAGTTTCCTAGCTGTCTTTTTTATCTCAGGATCAAATAGTAATTGATTAGCTGGAACCTTTCCTCGCATAAACAAAAAGTAGCAACTAAACACAAAGATTAGCAACACAAGGATTTATAAAGCAAAGAATTCTATTCATAAAGTATATATACAAGTTCACTAAGAGCATAGAATATGTCGCGATGCTCTTAATATTAACTCAAATCCCCGGCAACGGCGCCAAATTTTGATAAGACTTTTTCGTGAATGTTGTCTTACAGTCGTCCTAATACAGTGTATCGTATCAGGGTCGTATCCTCAGGGATTTGATAATACTAATGAGCCAATCAACTATTCTTATGCTAAAGTGAAGTGAAAAGACAAAATGATTGTTGTTTGCATAAAAACAGAATTTAGGAATTAAAAAGGGTTGTGATTCAAATACTTAAAAGCATTGGGATTAGATTTCATCAACTCTACCTACACAATTTTTAATTCTCAACAAATTTCAATCTAACTCTTCTCAACAATTTCACTTTAACAAATTTAAATTCATTTTTCAATTACTAACATTCACATTTCACAATATTCACTCAATTTTAACTCACATTTCACACTCAATCCTACAACTCACATTTCACAATATCACTTAATCCTAACACTCAATTATAACTCACAATTCACAACAACACTCAATTGTAACTCACAATTCACAACAACACTCAATTCTAACATCTAATCTATGAAGTTACAATTCACAACAATTCCAACAAACACAATTCTAACAACTAACTCACAATTCACAACAACAAATAATTCAATCCTAACCAATTCAATCCTAACCAATTCAATCCTATCACACAACAACAACAACAAATAATTCAATCCTAACCAACAACAACAACAATTTAATTTAAAAACTAACCGTTATGAGCAAGATTGAGGTCCGGTGAGGTGGTTCGGTGACGGTGGGCACTCCGGTGCGGTTGTGATGCTTCAAACACCAAATTTCAATCCTAACAAATTTCAATTTCAAGCGAAAATTAAATAAATTAAAACAAATTCAATAAATAAAAAATTAAAATCAACAAATCAACACAATATCATAAAAAACAATAACAACACCTACAAAAGAGAGCTCCGGTGGTGGTGGTGGTGGTGGTGGTTGTGTACGGTTCGTGGTGGTGGTAGTGGTGGTGGTGGTGGTGGTGGTGTGGAAGGAAGGTGGAGAGAGGAATAGGGAAAGAGGGAAGAAATTGGGGTTAAAAGAGAGTGTAGGTCGTAGGTGATAGTGGTGGTGGTGGTTGTGTGGTGGTGGTTGTGTGGTTGTGGGTTAGGGTTTGTAGGTGAGAGAGAGAGTAGAGGAAGATGAAGAGGAAGGGTGAAGAGGAGAGAGAGTAGGTCGTAGGAGAGAGAGGAGAAAGAGTGGTGGTGGTGGACGGTGGTGGTGGGTGAAGAGGAGAGAAGAAGAGTGAGTTTTTTGAGTGTTGTGAGTGAGAAGAAGAGTTGTACACGGAATTTGAGTGAAAAAAACTTAGCGAGGGAATTATTTCCATTCAAATCCGTCGCTAACCCTAAACACAATTCCCAAAAATTCAAACGGTCCTGCATTTAGCGAGGGACCATGATTTCCGTCGCTAATGGCCTAGGTCAGCGTGCAGTTTGACTGAAAATTTCCCTCCAACAATTTGCGACTGAAATTTCCGTCGCTAATGCCATGTAATCCGTCGCTAATGTCCAAAGTGAACGACGCAACGTATGCCGTCGCAAAATCCGTCGCTATTTCTACTATTTGCGAGGGACCAGCATTCCCTCGCAAAAATCCGTCGCTAATAAGGTGTTTTTTTGTAGTGTAAGTTCTTAATTCTGACTTCTCAAAGTCGTAATGAAGAAATTTCAATTAAATAATACAATGTTTTTGGTCTCCCAACTCCCAATTATTTTGTGTAGAAGACACTAGTATATAATGTTGCAGTTCACAGCAGGTGTGTAGAGAATAAATAGGCATGTATGCTAATCAGAAACCACATTTTTTTAAGAAAAAAAACCTTCAGTTTTATTATCGGTTCTTAAATCATCAAATGTTAAAAATCAGTATTTAATATCGGTTCTCCTAGAAACCCGATGCCAAAAGTTATGTTTAATATCGGTTCTCATAAAAACCCGATGTTCAAAATACGCTTATACTTGATAAAAATTGACTTTATATAACGGATCTACAAGTAACGATATGAAAACCATTTTCCGCATCGGTTTCGTGGCCGATTAAAAGTCCCTATTTTTTATATCTCCTTTTTCTGCATCGGCTCAGTAATTGATATTAAATATCATTTTTAACCAATGTGAAATGCCTTTTTTCCGCTAGTGACATTGTGCATTTAATGCTTGCAATCTAGACGGTGGTATTTGGACGGTGCCTTTGATTTTAGAATGGTGGTAGCTTTAAAGGCATAACTCTGCAGAAGAAATCTGCATAATACGTAAAAAAACACGACCCCATATGACATCATAGACTGGGAAACGACTTATGATACTAAATTTTTCAGTTACCATTATACAAGTATCCAATTGTTAGTACATATTAACCACAATTTAGTTTTTGTGTGGTGAGTGAGCGGGTAAATGAAAACATTGGTTTGCACATGTTTGCCACAATATAACTTTGGTGTGCTGCCCAAAAATTTTAATTAATGGAAAAATTGCTATTATGCTCATTTAGTAACAATTACTAAACTATTGTTTAGAATCATAAGTCAGACTCCATAGACTAATGCATAACAAACCCAGGGGCTGTGGTTGAGCAGTTGGAGCTCATCCTCCTTTAACCAAGTGTCGAGGGTTCGATCCTTGCCTTGGGTATGGAGCAGCTTTAAATCCCTGGGCCAGTTGTCCCACCCTTTGAGGTGCCTCCAATCCAGCGAGGGGAATAGTCACTGCGTTCGGCAGTGGATACCCTGGTCTAGAAAAAAAAAGACTAATGCATAACAAGTTACGATTATTAAAGATAGATTTAAAGACGGAAACAAAAACTGAAATAGTAAAAATTTGAAACATTAATGACCCACTTTTAGTGCATTTAATGTAGTCTATTTTTAATTTATTTCTAATTGTTTCTATTTACTTTTTTATTTATTGTATTGAATGTAGCTGTAAATACTTTACTTTTTAATATACAACTCATTTGGTCAAAAATATACTAGTATATAGCTACATACTTTTTTTTATTAGTGTATCTAACTGTTGTTTGAGCAAAATGATTTCAATCTCTAAAACTATCTTCTCAGTGTTACTAATAGTACTCGTTGCTTTGCTGCAGTTCAAGAGTGGTAACAGCCTACCATTTAATCTTCCCCCAGTAAGTATTTTCCTTACAAACAAGCTATCAAACAGTCTTCCGTTGCATATTCACTGCAAGGACAAGCATAATGATCTTGGTTTATCAACAGTACCTAATGGAAACACTTACAGTTTCACTTTTGAGCCGGATTTCTTAGTAAACACAGATTGGTGGTGTTTATTTAATTGGGGTAGCGATGCTCACTATTTTGATGTTTATATTCGATCTAGAGATAAAGGTTCTTGTGGTAAGGTATGTGCCTATGAAATACATGAATCAGGACCGTGTAGGATTTCTCCACCTCAATGCTTTCCTTGGAATCCGAAGGCTATTATAGTAGAAAGGCGGATGGACGAAGAGAATAAAACTTAATGTGTAACTTGTATTTTCGAAAAAATCAATGAAATAAGACATAAGTTTGCTTATGATAATGTTATATGTGCTTTCATAAACAATATTCATATGTGCTTTCATAAACAATATTCATATTTGTATGTGTTGTGTTGAGCGCCCGATTTGGGTTCAACCTCTAATACCTGAAATGACGAAACAACAATCACAGCGCCTATTTGGAATTTGCAATTGAAAAAGAATCGTACACTAATTCTAAAGCAGAAATTGGATTAATCGAAAAACCAATTTGCAAAATCGAATAACATAAAACATAAAGCAAATTAAACAAAATTATGAAAAGAAATAATGTGATAAAGGGAGAAGAAAACACCAAATATTTGGTAACCCAGTTCGGATTACTCAATATTACACAGACTTTTCTCTCTGTTTTACAGAAGCAGGGATTCAACTCTCTCAAATCTCTGTCCCAGAATGGTAGCTCACATAGTTGAGTGAAAGGGACACCGTTGGTGGAAAAATGTAGGCGTACGGGGTTTGAACCCTGCTCCCCCTCCCCTCTAACAATTAACACACTAATTACTAACCACTTTGCCTATCTAAAAAAACTCTCTCAAATCTGTCTCACAGCTCACATATATACACTCTGTTAAAACAACCGTAAAACAGAATGAAAACTGAATCAACAAACTTCAACAAACTTAAACAACCTAATCGAATTCGTGGCTGAGAATCAATGAATCTTCACGCGATACATGGCCAGAAACGCTGGAGATCTTCACGCGAATACTTGGCTGAGATTACCGGAGCTTTACTGGCGAATTCGTGGCTGGAAACGAACGAGGAAGTTGCGCCGTTGGGGTTGCAAATCGAAGGGAGATTCGCGCGATTCCATGGCTGAAACAGAAAATGAACTTGCGGCTGTAAATGCTGGAGAAGGAAGAGGAATGTGCAACCCGGTTGGAGCTCCTTGCTTGACCCGAATCCAACTTCAAATTACCCAAACCTAAAACAGCAAACAGGCCCATAACATAATAATAAGCCCAATGACTTAAAACCTGCTAATTGCACCACCTTTAATACTAATTTGCACCACCTTTACGGTATGAGAAATGTAACATCTTATAAAAACATCTAGAATATTCGCAATCATTTACATACATGATAGTTGTTCCCATCTGAACCGGTCGACATATACATTTGCTTGGCTTCCGAAGGACCCCCTTTGGTGACTGACCGATCAGCCCAAGATATTTTGCTTCTACCTCTCTCAGAAAGGAATGAAGCTAAATCATAGGAAATCAGAGAGAAATATCCCTGATTTACCTCCCCCAGCCTGTAACGGTCAACTCGACCATTAAATGTATTTATTACCATTAATTAGCATTGTAATATAAATACTCGCCCACGAAGGCTAATAAATGGATCTCAATTCTATTCTCTCAATACATCAGTGATATTATTGTTATCTCGTGTTTGGTCCTTTCAAAAAACCACCACTATCATACAATGGTGACTACCATAAATGGGACCAACGATCCTGGAAACTCCAGTGGCCACCAGCCTAACGTGGATCTAAGGATGGAGGAACTGATGATTACTGTGCAGTTTCTCTAGATACAAAATGTTGATCAACAGCGCCAAAATGAAGAGCATCAACTTCGTTCCCAGGTTTTAGAGACAAGTGAAGTGCAGTTGTAGTAGCAACTCTCAGACATGAGGAGATTCACTCACGTGCTGGAGGCCTTCAAGACACTGATGCGTGCATTTCAGCCATCCACGGCAGAAATTCAGGCGGTGGAGATACCACCCTTTGCATGAATCACCAAGAAAACTCTTGATAACATTGTTTTGACAAACTTAACCTTCATCACTAGCTGAATATCCATTAACTCTGTCAAAAGGATTTATTAAGAGAAGCTTTAAGAGAAGAATTGTCTGACCCTTCTCAACACCTTTAAATAGTTGAGAAGACAGAACAACCACCTTTCTTGGTCTTCTATTTAAGTTAAGAAGACTTCCTTTTGTCTCACCCTTCTTAACACATATCACTTATCTTCTTATATCTACATTATTCTTATGAAGAGAAGTTCTTTTATTTTAGGTCAATTTTATAAGGGTCACAATTCCAACTCCCCCTTCCTTGTGACATTATTGACTTCAAAACTAACTAAACAAGCACTAATTAGTTTGTGCGAATACACATCGTTTCATGCACACACCGAAAGAGTTGGTTCAATCGGTCACAAAAGCGGACACGTGTAGTTTAAGACACAATTGATATCATAACAGAATTCTCATCAACCTCTATCAATTTCTATTCGAATCAATTAAATTATGCAATCAAATAATTGGGAAAATAAAACGTTACGAAGCAGATTTGCATACAAACAATCATCATACGCAACTAATTCACGTTTTGCAAACAAAACAAATACGATTAACAAAGCAGAAAAATGAAACTGAATTTTCAAATGATTAAGAACGAAAACAAAATTGATAGAGGTAGAATTAAATAAACTATAAAGAAATAGTGTCAAGCATTAAGCACCGAACCTCAAAAATCCATACAGCGATGCCCTTTCACTGATGACTCGAAATAGGGATTTAGGCTTCCAAGTAGGTTACGACACAAAAATGTCAAATTACTGTAGGAATGTGAAAAAATTTATGCTTGGCTGATGAAGAATGAGTTTAGTCTCAGCCTAAATGAAAACCTAATCAATTAAATGAGTTCTTGGATAATATCTCACTAAAGAAGAGTAATTGGCCCAAAAACTCGTCATTAATTTTAAAGCTTCAGTAATCCACAGGTTAGACCTTCCACGCATCATAATTGGGTTCCAATCTCAACACAAGAATTGTACTCTCCTACTTAGCTTTTCAACACATGCTCGTACTCCTCAATCGGATAAATACAGGAGCACCTATGGCCTGTAAAGTGAACAGTGGTCAATATGCAATAAAACCATAACTTAATCAAGAAATTACACTAAAAAAATATTAGGTGTAGAACACTCCCGTCAAAACACAAGAACAAGACCAAAAAATACCAAGTGCAAAGCTATAAATAATGCCTTAAAATTGAATGATCAAACTCCCCAACACTTAAGCTTTTGCACTCCCAACAAAACACAAGAACAAGACCAAAAAAAATCACCAATGCATGAATCACCAAGAAAACTCTTGATAACATTGTTTTGATAAACTTAACCTTCTGACTCCTATCCCTATGCATGAATCACCAAGAAATTTCTTGATAACATTGCTTTGATAAACTTAACCTTCATCACTAGGTGAATATCCATTAACTCTGTCAAAAGGATTTATTAAGAGAAGCTTTAAGGGAATAATTTTCTGACCCTTCTCAACTCCTTTAAATAGTTGAGAAGACAGAACAACCACCCTTCTTGGTCTTCTATTTAAGTTAAGAAGACTTCCTTTTGTCTCACCCTTCTTAACACATATCACTTATCTTCTTATATCTACATTATACTTGTGAAGAGAAGTTCTTTTATTTTAGGTCAATTTTAAAAGGTCACAATTCCAACCCCCTTCCTTGTCACATTATTGACTTCAATTGGCATCAGAGCTCAACCTCTGGGGTTTAAGCACACTTAACAGTGTGAGAGGAAAAGATCTTGGAAGAAGTCATGACCAAACCAAATTCTGTCACCTTCCTAATAGAAGGTGCTGCATCAAACAGGCCACCTGGATTCAATGGTGAACACTACTACTATTGGAAAAGTCAAATGAAATTATTTCTTGAATCTCAAGATACTAACATTTGGGACATTGTTGACAATGGACCATTCATTCCCACAATGCCTGGTCCAGTTCCAAATAGACGTATTCCCAAGCCCAAAACTGATTGGACTGTGGATGAGAAGCATCGAGTGTTGCAAAATGCCAAAGCAAAGTACTATCTTACTTGTGCCTTGAGAAGAGCAGAATATGACAAGATTGTGGAAAAAGAAACTGCAAAAGAAATATGGGATACACTACAAACTGCTCATGAAGGAACTGATCAGATCAAAGAAGCAAAGAAAGCCATGCGGATCCATGAATTTGAAATGTTCAAAATGACTGAAGAAGAAACTATTGATGAGATGTTCAGCAGATTCACTGCTATCATCAATCGTCTGAGTGCTCTGGGAAAAACCTATCCCAATGCTGAGAAGGTTAGCAAATTACCGAAGTGTCTGCCAAAAGCATGGAGACCAAAGAAAATTGCCATAGAAGAAGCAAACACACTGTCAGAACTAGACATTGATCATC
This sequence comes from Astragalus glycyphyllos, assembly GCA_963573325.1. Classification (NCBI taxonomy): domain Eukaryota; kingdom Viridiplantae; phylum Streptophyta; class Magnoliopsida; order Fabales; family Fabaceae; genus Astragalus; species Astragalus glycyphyllos. The sequence continues at coordinate 41,295,169 of OY754310.1, forward strand.
TTCTGGGATCACTAAAAATTCGTGAACAAGAGCTCATGGAAGAACTACACCCAAAGAGAAAAGCAGTTGCTCTCAAAGCTTCTCAGAAAGAAGAAAACAACCCTTCTCACAAAGGAAAAGGAGTGGCACTCAAATCTTCTTAAGATATGGATGATGAAGAGCAAGAAAGTGATGAGGATACAGAAGGAGAAGAATTAGCATTGATCTCCAAAAGGATCAACAGATGGCTAAACAAAAAAAGAAGAGGAAAACCTCAGTTCAGAAAAGAATCATTCAAAGGTGAAGGAAATAGATCAAAATTCACCTTCTTTGAATGCAAGAAACCTAGCCACATAAGACAAGATTGTCAACTTCTAAACAAGAAGAGTCCAAGAAGGTCCACACCTCAGAAGAAAGCCTTAATGGCCACTTGGGATGACTCAAAAGAGTCATCAAGTGAGCATGAAAAAGAATCAGTCAATCTCTGTCTCATGGCAGGTCAAGAACAAGAAGAGGCATGCCTCATAGCATCAAGAAGAAAACTATGGTACCTAGACAGTGGATGCTCAAGGCACATGACAGGGGAGAAGGATAAGTTTCTCTCCATGGGGAGCTTTGATGGATGACTTGTTATGTTTGGCAACAATGACAAAGGCTTCATCAAGGGAGCAGGTATAGTAGATAAAATAAACTCTGCTCAGATTCAAAATGTTCAATTTGTGAAAGGACTCAAACATAACTTACTTAGTGTAAGTCAGTTATGTGATTCTGGACATGAAGTGATCTTTAAATCTGATGTGTGTAGAATTAGTAGTATAGAGTCTGGAAAAACTATTTTTCTGGTCATAGAACAAACAATCTCTATAGCATCTGTCTTGATGATCTACCTGATCAAATGTGCTTAATTTCCAAAGAAGATGACAAATGGATGTGGCATAGGAGATTTGGTCACATTAGCATGGCAACTCTCTCAAAATTATCCAAACTTGATTTAGTCAGAGGACTTCCAAAGATCAAGTATGAGAAGGATAAATCATGTGAAGCATGCATTCAAGGAAAGCATGTCAAATCTTCTTTCAAACCATTAAACATGATTTCCACTCATAGACCTTTGGAACTTCTGCATATGGACATTTTTGGTCCAACAAAGCATGCAAGTCTTAGTGGAAAAAGATATGGTTTTGTCATTGTTGATGACTATTCTAGGTTCACATGGGTGATTTTTCTAAAACACAAAGATGAAGCTTTTGAATGTTTTAAAACATTCTTTAATTCAAAATGAAAAAAGTTCCAACGTCATTGAAATTAGAAGTGATCATGGAGGAGAATTTGAAAATGCTTCATTTAAAACCTTCCTTGAAGAGAATGGTGTGTCACACAACTTCTCTTGTCCAAGAACTCCTCAACAAAATGGTGTTGTTGAAAAAAAAAATAGGACATTGCAAGAGATGGCTAGAACCCTGCTCAATGATTCAAAAATAGAAAAATACTTTTGGGCAGAAGCAATGAACACTGCTTGTTACATTTTAAACAGGGCAACTATTAGAAAAACTCTAAATAAAACCCCATATGAACTATGGAAAGGAAAGAAACCAATCATCTCTTATTTCCATGTGTTTGGATGTGAATGTTATATTTTAAATAACAAGGATAATTTAGGAAAGTTTGATGCAAAGTCTGATCCTGCACTATTCTTAGGATATTCTCTCACATCAAAAGCATATAGAGTTTTTAATTTTAGAACAAAAGATGTTGATAAGAAAGCATGCATGTGATGTTTATGGAAACTAACAGTTCAACAGATAGAAATGAAGAAGATGAGAATGATGCAGATAAGATAGGTGAGAAGGGTGCTGATACTAGTGAGAAAGTTGAAACAGAATCAACACCTGACCCTTCTCAACCTCCAAACAACCAAGATAGACAACCTACTCAAGCTTCTAAACTACCTAGAAGTTGGAGACTAGTTACTCACCATCCTCAGGAGCAAATAATTGGAGAAACTTCTGAACCTGTAAGAACCAGAAGTTCCTTCAGAAGAGAAAATGCTTAAAGTGCCCTCATCTCATCAATTGAACCTAAAAAAATAAATGAAGCAATTATTGATGAATCTTGGGTAGAAGCAATGCAAGAAGAGCTTGCTCAGTTTGAGAAGAATGAGGTACGAAACTTGGTCCCTTCTCCTACACACCAATCTGTTATTGGAACAAAATGGGTTTTCTGAAGTAAAATGGATGAAAATGGTAAAGTTATCAGAAACAAAGCAAGGTTAGTTGCTCAAGGTTACAATCAACAGGAAAGTATTGATTATGATGAGACTTTTTCTCCTGTTGCTAGATTAGAAGCCATTAGAATACTTCTTGCTTATGCTGCTCATAAAGATTTCAAACTTTTTCAAATGGATGTCAAAAGTGCTTTTCTAAATGGTTTTCTAAATGAGGAAGTGAATGTACACCAACCTCCTGGTTTTATTGATGAGAAACATCCAAACCATGTTTTCAAACTAAATAAGGCACTCTATGGTCTTAAACAAGCTCCTAGAGCTTGGTATGAAAGAGCAAGTACATTTCTTCTCAAAAATGGTTTTTCTAGAGGAAAAATAGATGTTACTCTTTTTAGAAAATCTCTTAAGGATGAACTTTTAATTGTGCAAATCAATGTTGATGATATCATCTTTGGAGCAACAAATGAAAAGCTATGCAGTGACTTTGGAAAATTGATGATGAGTGAGTTTGAAATGAGCTTAATGGGTGAGCTAAGATACTTTCTTGGCTTACAAATCAAACAACTTAAGAAGGGTATCTTCATTTCTCAACAAAAATATATCAAAGATCTTCTTAAGAAATATAAAATGAGTGATGCAAAGGCAATGGCAACACCTATGCACCCTTCTGCAAACATTGAGAAGGATGAGAAGGGTAGGTCTGTGTCTGAGAAGGAATATAGAGGAATGATTGGGTCTTTGTTGTATCTCACTGCAAGTAGACCAGACATAGTCTTCTCTGTAGGGTTGTGTGCAAGATTCCAAACTGCTCCTAAGGAATCTCATCTATGTGCTGTCAAAAGAATTTTTAGATATCTTGTTGGAACACCTAATATTGGCTTATGGTACAAAAAGAGAACACATTTTGAGCTCATTGGGTATTGTGATGCTGACTATGCTGGAGACAAAATTGAGAGAAAGAATACAAGTGGTTCATGTAAATTGCTTGGAGAATCACTTATCTCATGTTCATGTAGAAAACAGAACACAATTGTCTTGTCAACCGCAGAAGCAGAATATGTCGTAGCTGCTGGTTGCTGCTCACAAATCTTATGGATCAAGAATCAACTTGAAGATTTCTCTTTAAACTACTCAGGTATTCCTATATTCTGTGGTAACACTAGTGCTATTAATCTATCTAAAAATCCAATTCAACATTCTAGATCAAAGCACATTGATATTAAACATCACTTCATTAGGGATCATGTGCAAAAGAAAGATATTGAACTTGTGTTTGTTGATACAAAGCATCAATTAGCTGATATATTTACTAAAATCCTCTTAGAAGAAAGTGTTGAGAAGGGTCATCAGATTCATATGACCATAAAAATTAAAAAAGATTTTATGTTTTTGTCCGTGTATTTGTTTGTCTTTAATTAGTATGTATTGATTAAGTAGTTATTTCCTTTTATCTCTTTATCTTAGGTTCAGTTTTTATTAAAAAGTCAAAAATAGGTTCCTAGCTGTTACAACGGCTCTCTTCTTTCTTTTCACACGATCCAATCACAAACAGCTACACACATCAGTCAATGAAGTTGTAACCGTTGGTCAATAACCATTCCTAAGTGATTAAATTCACTTCTCCTCTCTCCTCCTTCACTCTACGAAAACCGTTCTTCTTTAAACACCAAAATCCCTTCTCTCTTTCAAATGGTAAGAACCAAAAACTCTGATCCAGTATCAACCTACTCTGATTCATCTCGCGAAACCCACTCTAATATTCCTAACTTCAATCTCCTTGGATCCCCTCAAAATTTTGTTGACGTCAAACCACTTAAATCACGCCCTGCCAAAATGAAACACACTCCCAGTGGTAACCCAAGAAGATCTATGCGCGTAAAGTTCCACATTGCTGCAAAAAAACACTTCTGGAACTGATCCTGAAGCTCCCATAGATCTTGAGAAGAATGAGAATGTTCCTGAACAGAGTACAGAGTAACCCACATTTGCTGAGAAGGTTTCAGAATCTCGAAAAATTGCAGAAACATCTTCAAAGAAGGTTATAAAGAAGAGAGTGATAGAGAAAGGAAAGAAGGTTGAAACTGCCTTGCCTCCAAGTGGCAAGAAGCATCAAGAGTTGAAGAAAAGGAAACAACCAGAACTGTCTAATTAGAGTAAGAAGCCCATCGTTTCTGGAACAGTGTACTCTCTTGAGGAAATTGAAAGATGTGGATGGAACATCACTCCTCTTCTCACTCAACAGAAGTGGGAGAAGTTCATTTCTCTAGATGATCTGGTTTATAGAGAAAGAGTTAGGGAGTTCTATTCAAATGCAAAATTTCAGACTGATCCTCCGCAAATCACCTCTTGGATTGGTGATAGGGAATTTTCTATCACACAAAGCACTCTAGGAAGAGCTCTTGATTTGCCTAATCAAGGAACTCAGATGCTTGAGGAAAATTGGTACAATCTGATAGGTATCTCTATCCAAGAACTCAAAACCATCCTCCTAAAAGACCCTTCTCTCTCTATCTCTGCCCCAAATCTCAAACCTATGGTAAGAATCCTTCACCATATCAGTTCTCACACCCTTCTCCCTAGAGCAGGTTCCTTTGAGAAGGTTACAACTGGGGATTGCATGATATTGTACCATCTCATTGAGAAAAAACCCATTAGCCTTCCCTTCTTAATCATTCAGCATATGATTAATCCAATCAAGGCAGATAAACTTGCAAACTCCTTGCCTTATGGAAAAGCTCTCACCAGAATCTTTAGTCACTACTTGATTAAGATTTCTGTGAATGAAGGTGTCATAGAATCCAAGCCATTCACCTCTAAAAACCTTAGACTCATGCAACTAGATGTCTCTCCAACAGATGAGCAAGATGAAGGGAAGAAGAAGAAACAGAAGAAAGATGTATTTGGGGCATCTGCAGAGGTAGAAAAGGAAGCCACTCTATCTGAAATAATGAAAAGAGAAGAAAGAAGCAAGAAGAAACATGACACCATCCCTCAAGAGAAACGAAAGTCTCCTGAGAAGAGTCCTGAGAATAGTACAGGACCTGAGAAGAGTGAAGAAGAGGAAAGAAATGATCTTGAGAAGGATCAAGTTTAAGACACAGAGGTTCATTCATCTGAGAAGGTTCAGAATGAAGAAATGAATACTGAGAAGGTTCAGTTTCAAGAGGAGGAATCATCTAAAGAACCTGAGAAGAGTGTTGAAGGCACCACTGATGAAGAAAGGACCATAACAGACAAGAAAAGTGACTCTGCTCACTCTACATCAAAGGAAGTTATGGCTCCATTATCTAAAGTCTACACCAAAGGAGGACCTAGAAAAGTGTGGAAAATCAATGAGCAAGAAGCAACTAGTGCTCTTGTAGAAAGTTTCAATAGGGCAGCTGCTGAGTTAGAAAAGGACTCACCGGAGCAAGTTGTTGATATTGAGAAATCTGGTGAAGGAAGAGAAATATTGGACATAGACTTTTCTAGAGGCAGGAGCTCTGTCAAAACAGTGGTTATAGATGATGTTATCTTATTCAATCTGAATGAAGGATTCATTGTTGAAGAAAAAAAATTTCCTACACAGCCTGAAGATATTAACATGGTTGAGAAAGAAAGTTCTGCACAAGAAGGGAAAAGTGTAGAAAGTGAGAAGACTGCAGAGAAGACTGCAGAGAAGGATGCTGCAGTAGAAATTGAGCCAGAGGAATCTGCTCATGATGGTATACCACTCACCCAACCAAAACCTGCATCACCTCAGGGGGAGTTTCCAGGAAACACCTCCTCACCCATCATCCACACCCCTCTCCCTACATTTCTAAATGACCAAATGCCCACACTACCCTTCTCACCCTCTCTTACCCTACCAAAAAATCCACCCTTCTTGCACAAACCAGTACCCCTTGCACCAGCTCCTCCTATCCAACCATCACCAAACCTAACTATCTCAAGGGTCACTTCCCACAACTTAGAACAACTCCTTGTTGCCATTAATCAAGAACATGGCATTTCACCCCTCAAAACAACCAACACAATCACCTCCTCTAACATTAATCAAATTCTGAACCTTAACCAAACCCCTCTTTCTGAATCACCTCAACCTATGCATCATTCCATCAACCCTCACACCTTACCCTCTGATATACCATCAAAGTTTGGGTCTCTGGGTTAGCATATGAGAAGGGTGCTGAAGAATCTAAAGAGAAAAGCCCTTCTGCTGAAGCTTCTGCTAGCATTGAAAAGAGGTTGTCTAAGATGGAAAGAATGATGAGAAGAATGAAGGAATTGTTGAAAAATGTACTTGAAGGACAAGCAATAATACAGCAAGCTCAAATAGCTCAAGCTGCTAGAGATGAGCAGTATAGATCATGGATTCTGCAGCAGGGCATAACCAACATTGCCCCCCATATAATTCCTCAAGAATTTTGTCCTGTTGCCCAGTTTCCTGATATTCCTAGGCCTGCTACTTCCTCCTCATCTGATGGGTCTTCCCCATCCAAGTAGCCCCTTAATCTTTTCCTTCTGCCTCCACCTTTCTGCTGTCTGACAAAAGGGGGAGAAGTTAGGTTAAGTTCTTTAGGTCTTTAGGAATATTCTGATGGTCTGAATTGGTCTCTATTAGCTAGCATTTGTGTTTGTTAGACACTTTTGATTGAGAAGTGATCTTCTCACTGTTTATTTAATTTCCTTAGGCATCTCTGCCACAAAGAACACGACAATTTGTAATCATCTTAATGATTCTTTTGATGAATCCAATGAAAAATGTATGTTCTTGTTTATGTTCTTATGTGTGAAATCTGAATCATGTGAAAATAATTATTTAAATCTGTTGCACATATTCAGGGGAGTATAAAATGAAAACATGCCTTAGTAAATTTCAAACAACATCAGAAAACTTAATCCATCTCAAATTGAGTTTGTCAAACATCAAAAAGGGGGAGATTGTTCAGGCAAAATCCCTAATTAAGATTTGATGATTAACAAACCTCAAATGTGAGAAGCTTAAGGTTTCTGATTTCATATGCTACTAACGTTCTTCTTGAGTGTTATGAAAGAACAGGTTCAATTAATCAAATATCAAGAAGGTATATGCTTATGAGAAGCATCAAATATGATAAAACTTAAAAAGAATATTGACCACAAAGCCTAAGTAGAAAGTCCTCCTTGATAAGATCTAAAAGTCAAGACCACATCGTAAACTTGAGAAAGATCATCATGAGAAGCCTTAGTTATTATTTTGGTAATATGAGAAGAGTAGACAACAAGGATCATGCCAAGAAGAGTAATCAAGAAGAAGATGAGAAGAGTCATAACCCTGAGAAGGGTCATGATGAGAAGAGTCAAGTTGAGAAGAGTCACAACCCAGAGAAGGGTCATGATGAGAAGAGTCATGTTGAGAAGGGTCATACTATGAACCTTCCTCAGGAACATGAGAAGCATCAACATAAGAAGTATCAACTTGAGAAGCATCATCATCTGCCAGATGTGAGAAGAGTCATAGCAAGAAGAGTCATGAACAACTGGAAACAGCTGTCTTCTGCAGAAAAGCAGAAACACAGTTGTGTTGTGCAGACAGCCCATTCCAACGGCTAGTTTCTTCTTCAACGACTACAAATCTTGGACCAGCAGTTAATACACAAAATTGGATCTATAAAACAACGCTCCTAGTCATCATTAATATTCATGAGAGTGCATTGAGGTCTTAACTTCCACCCTTCGCAAGTATCAAAGTTTTCTCTCATCCATACTCAGCTGTTCTAAACCTAATGGGATTCATCTGATCTCTGAGTATGTATTAAGTCTTGTGTTGTTGTAATTACTGAATACTCCATTTGCATCAACCAAGCTTTAGAAATCCCACAAAGCTTATCAATCAAACAGATACCTTATAGGGAACCTTCTCAAGTGGAATGTGTTGCTGTAGGACTTGAGAAGTGAGTGCTTCTGTGTCAGAAGCAGTCTAACAGGTCAAGTGAAGCCTATTAGAGGTGATTACAGTAGGTAGAGCTATGTGAAGAAAACTACCAAGAGTTCTTTTAGCCTAGGGAGGTGTAAAGGGTGTAATCCATTTTGGAAAAATAGTGGAAACTCTCACTGGTTGTGAGGAGTGGATGTAGCCCTGGAGTGGGATTAACCACTATAAATCTCTGTGTTATTTATTGCTTTATAGATCATTAGATTACACCTTGTGAGAAAAATCTCCTCAAGGAGAAGGTTTATGAACACTAAGAAGAGGCAGTTATGACCCTTCTCTGATAATAAACTGCTTTTAAGAAATCTGTTTTTAACCCTTCTCACTCCTACCCTATGCATGAATCACCAAGAAAACTCTTGATAACATTGTTTTGATAAACTTAACCTTCATCACTAGTTGAATATCCATTAACTCTATCAAAAGGATTTATTAAGAGAAGCTTTAAGAGAAGAATTGTCTGACCCTTCTCAACTCCTTTAAATAGTTGAGAAGACAGAACAACCACCCTTCTTGGTCTTCTATTTAAGTTAAGAAGACTTCCTTTTGTCTCACCCTTCTTAACACATATCACTTATCTTCTTATATCTACATTATACTTGTGAAGAGAAGTTCTTTTATTTTAGGTCAATTTTAAAAGGGTCACAATTCCAACTCCCCCCTTCCTTGTGACATTATTGACTTCAAAACTAACTAAACAAGCGCTAATTAGTTTGTGCGAATACACATCGTTTCATGCACACACCGAAAGAGTTGGTTCAATCGGTCACAAAAGCGGACACGTGTAGTTTAAGACACAATTGATATCATAACAGAATTCTCATCAACCTCTATCAATTTCTATTCTAATCAATTAAATTATGTAATCAAATAATTGGGAAAATAAAACGTTACGAAGCAGATTTGCATACAAACAATCATCATACGCAACTAATTCACGTTTTGCAAACAAAACGAATACGATTAACAAAGCAGAAAAATGAAACTGAATTTTCAAATGATTAAGAACGAAAACAAAATTGATAGAGGTAGAATTAAATAAACTCTAAAGAAATAGTATCAAGCATTAAGCACCGAACCTCAAAAATTCATACAGCGATGCCCTTTCACTGATGACTCGAAATAGGGATTTAGGCTTCCAAGTAGGTTATGACACAAAAATGTCAAATTACTGTAGGAATGTGAAAAAAATTATGCTTGGCTGAAGAAGAATGAGTTTAGTCTCAGCCTAAACGAAAACCTAATCAATTAAATGAGTTCTTGGATATTATCTCACTGAAGAAGAGTAATTGGCCCATAAACTCGTCATTAATTTTAAAGCTTCAGTAATCCACAGGTTAGACCTTCCACGCATCATAATTGGGTTCCAATCTCAACACATGAATTGTAGCTCTGCTACTTAGCTTTTCAACACATGCTCGTACTCCTCAATCGGATAAATACAGGAACACCTATGGCCTGCAAAGTGAACAGTGGTCAATATGCAATAAAACCATAACTTAATCAAGAAATTACACTAAAAAAATATTAGGTGTAGAACACTCCCGTCAAAACACAAGAACAAGACCAAAAAATACCAAGTGCAAAGCTATAAATAATGCCTTAAAATTGAATGTTCAAACTCCCCAACACTTAAGCTTTTGCACTCCCAACAAAACACAAAAACAAGACCAAAAAAAAATGCATGAAACTCCAATGAACTCAAGGAATGTAAAGTCATAAGGAATATATTTTTCCTAAGCTTCAAGGAGCAAATCAAAGATAACACTTAATTTCAATCAAGGCAAACAAGAGGATAGAGTACCACAGAATGAATCATAAGTGATGAGTCGTTGTGAAATATATATATATATATATATATATATTTATATGTCATGTTCTCAACGACCCAAGTGTTTAGGCTTGTGTTTACACTCAAACCACATCAATGAGAGTTAGAACTACCATATGCTTCACAAGCTTCTCACATCAAAACTTAAAAACAAGTGCACGTAAGATCAAAAGGTCTTTATTAAGGTTGTAATGGGGCTAAGCTCAAGGTGGGATAAACAAAGTATGATGAACTTGTCTATTTTGACATATTTTTCCCCATAACTCTCTCCACGCAACTTTCACTCTTCTTGATACAAAAATAAAAAGATATACTTTATTTCTTTATTTTTTTTTATTTTGTGAATATTTTTCTATTTTTTATATACAAATATACTTTCCAAAATTTCCATTAAGAACCCAAATGAGAACCAAAATTGAAACAATTTGAACATCTACACACTTATTGATTTAACAATTTTCAATTGAAAGCTCTTCGCCCACTAAGATTGGGTAAAAATATTGGTTTTTGTTTTTGGGCTTGTAATGAGCTATAAAACAATGAATGCGATAAAAAGGCTCAAAGGTTAAAAATGAGATAATTTCAGGGTAAGCTTATTCGGCTAGTAGCTTAAGATGAAGAAATTAACTAGATGACATCAAACAAGCATGTGAACACATGCTTCCACAAGAATCAAGTCAAGTTTTAGAGTAACTAACAATCATGAGTGAATCACACACAAGAAAGGAGAGAATGGCAAAAATGTAGTCCATCCGTTATAAGGTTAACTTCTCACCAAGGACAATAACTATCACAGATGATACATAATCTAGATCATGCCATAACACCTTTGGCTCTGGAATTGATAAATCAGCACAACTTATACAAACTAAGAATTCATCGGAAAACATGAAAATAACAAAAAAAATTTCTTTTTTCATAGTTAAAAATTAGAAATTGAAAAAGAAAGGGACACCCCTCACTCAAATAACACATTGTATTCAATGTAAGCAACACGTATAACTTAAGAATAAGGAAAGAAATCTCCCTTTTGATGGTGAAGAATGAACCTTGTTGGTTGATGGTATTTGCCAAAGAAGTCTCATTTATGGTTTGTGCACACATGTTTTGTCACCTTCTTCCACGCAACCAAAATATAGGGACTTAGTTGTTCATGTGATTGCCACACGTTTTCACATGGAATGTCTGCCAAGGTCAATCTGATACGTTTCCTAGGTGAAAAAATCATAGACAAATTTTCACTTCCCTCTAAATATGCATATTTCAAATTTCTAGGAAGTCTTTGTCTTGTTCATTATCTAAAAGTTCAGGTACTCTTGTAGTAACAACATTTTTGTTATTTTCCACAACAGCCATTTCAGGAACTCTTGGGGATTCAACGTGAGTAATTGCAAAGACATTGGGACTAAGCCTCTATCAGATTGATTGAAGTGGCTAGCTGTTCAATTATTGTCTCCATTTTCTTAAGTGTGGAATCTGTTATTTGTTGGAAATGAAGATTCAGAACAACCATCTGTTTAACAAGGTCCTCTAGTGAAGGTTCATGTTTAGCAGTCATGTTATGAGATATAAATTCAGAAGATAAGGAGGATCCATAAATCAAAACAGCATCAAGAATAAATGGGATAAATCAGTAATTTCCCTTTATGTCCTATGCGCTAAAAAAGAGGGGTAAATAAAAAGTGAAACAAAACAAATCGCAAAAATAAAATAAAGATACTACAAAAAATTGGATTTTTTTGAACTATGACAAATTCAAGAAAATAAAAAATAAAATGTATTTGGATTTTTTTGATAGAGGTGGAGTTAAAGAAACTAGAAAGAAATATTGTTAAGCATTGAGAACTGAACTTCAAAAATCTGTACAGGAACACTGTTCCGGACTAGCCCAAGAGACCCAATCCGCTTGAGAAATGACCCAATAAACAGGCGCAACCGGCCCAAGTGAGATGGCCATAGAATCAACGGTCTAGATCTCCCGACCCCATTTGACAGTCCGGATACGGACAAGAGCCACACTCACTTTCACCCGATTCTATAGATACAACACTGACCCCAAGATCCAGGTACGCTTTCCCTCATTTGGTACCTCTCTGTGACTTCTGATTGTTGATTTTGCAATCAGAATGTCTACATGTACCCAACCCTTCCGAGTCCAATCTCGGAAGAAGCTAACGCTGGCAAGGACAACCTCGGAGGATTCCAACTCGCAAGGCATTCTTCCAACCTCGAACAGAGACACTGAAGACTTGTTGCTGACCCGAGATCCCAGATCTGAGGGCACGTACTGAACATTGGCGACCACAGTGGAAGTTAATTGTCAATCTCTCACCAAATCAAAGTCTACTGTTATGGTCCCCTGAGGCCGGTGGAAGCATACAGAGGTGCCCTTCCACCGAAATTTCACCAAGACTTTCCTGAAGAGGAAGTGGGAATAAAAACTGCACATCTCCAGCAAGCCCATTTGTAGGAAGGGTCGGAACCGACCTCCCTTGGTCTTCAACGACAACGACCTACTGAATGGCACTGTAAACAAATATGTTCCTCTGGTAATCTCTGTGATGATGCTAGACGTCTGAGTTCTGTGAGTACCGGTGGATCAAGGTAGCTCTGCGGATGTCATGTTCCAAGGTCTCTTGCCAAAATTTAAATTCCCGAGGCTAATATCTTATGACGGGTCGGACCTTACAGGATTCAACGGAACCTCGACTCGACCTCTCGGGTACATCAAGCCCATGGTTACCTACGGAACGAGCAAGCTCTCGCGCACCGTCAAGACGAGGTTCCTAGAATTGCCATGTGACTCACCCTACAACTGCATCATTGGAAGGCCCACCCTTGGGGCATTGCAAGTTGTAGCCTTCACAATTCATCTGAAGATGAAATTCTACTCCTTGAAGGACAAAATTATCCTGGTAGTCGCCGATTTGGAGGCTGCCAAGAGATGTCATTACGTATCAGCTAAAGCCATACTCTGTTCAGAAGGGACCGGTAAAACTTCCCGAGAAAAGGCCAAAGAAACACAGGTGCAGATTCTAGCTAAACAAGCACCATTGGAGGCGGCGTGCCCGACCTGGACACCAGTTACGACCCGAACAAGCAAGATGGCCCACTCTCAAAGTAGTTGAAAAATCAAATTAAAAGCCCCGAACCTAGCGGAGATTTCGTAGAAGTACCACTCGGAGACGACCCCGCCAGAACAGTGAAACTCGGGGTCGGGATTCCGGATTACGTGCATAAAGGCCTCATCGCTACCTCAAACAACACGTTGACCTGTTCACTTGGTCAGCAGCGGATATGCCGGGGATAGACCCCAAGGTCGCCTGCCACCATCTAGCAGTACACACCGAGGCCAAATGGATCTCTCAGAAACGATGCCTCCAAAACAAAGAAAAGGCCGAAGCCGCCTCTAAGGCCTTCTCGGACCTCATTGTGGCAAGCTTCATCAAGCAAGTGAAATACACCATACGGCTATCAAATTTGGTATTAGTCAAAAATAACAATGGTAAAAATGGATTTAATAACCATACTAGACAGTGCATCGGGATTCCTTCTCCTATCCTTTCTCAACGTGTACTCCGGATACAATCAAGTACCCATGTACCCATCTGATTAGAAAAACTGGCTTTCCTGACAGACCAGGGAAACTATTGCTACTGAGTCATGCCGTTCGGATTAAAAAATGCTGGTGCCACCTACCAATACATGATGAACAAGGTTTTCCGGAATCAAATAGGTAGGGTAGTCGAAGTATACCTAGACGATATGATCGTCAAGAGAAAAACCGACGAAGATCATCTTGCAAACTTGACCGAGATCTTCGCCGAGGCCAGAAAGAACAACCTCTAATTCAATCCCGAAAAGTGCACGTTTGGAGTCCGAGCTGGGAAGTTTTTTGGGATTTTGCCTCACTGAGCAGGGAATCAATGTCAATCCTGACAAATGCAGGGCCGCAACCGATATGCGACCCCTGTCCTCGAGAAAGGAAGTCTAGAAGCTAACTGGGATGATAGCCGCACTATCAAGGTTTGTGTCCAAAGCAGCCAATTGGTCGCTACCTTTCTTTAAGATTCTCAAGAAGGGGGTCGAATTCCAATAGACCCACGAATGCGAGCAAGCCTTGCTCGTAAAGAAGTGTGATTAGTTCCAACGCCATGCCGACATCCACGCCGCCCCACCGACGGACCTCACCTCGATCTCGGCGCGATGGACGTTCTAGTGGTGGGGAATCGACTTACTGGGACCGCTCTCTATGGCATTCAGGCAAGTCGATTACCTGATCATTGCAGTAGACTACTTCACCAAATGGATAGAAGCCGAACCTTATGCAACAATCACACGGCTAAGGCGTGTATCAAGTTCTTCAAGAAATGCATAATGGTCAGGATCCCTCAGGTCGTGTGCAGTTTTAATTAGGTTTAAAAAATTAGATAATAGTAAGTTTAATTGTAAAAAAAGGTCTTGTGTCTCACGGATGAAGATCTATCAAGATGTGTTTGAGATAAAGGTGAAAATTCCAAAAATTCATATCATTTTATTAATTTTGATGATGTTTTAGCAAAGTTTAATGGTAATGAATTGTAACAATCAGTTTTGTTAACATTTTAAAATATTTCCATTTGTAACACAACTTTTAAGGAAGTTTTTTGTAATGCCAAGGTAGCTCAGTTGTCGAGCTAAGAGACATGAAAGAGTTGCATTTGCCTATAAAAAAATTAAAATATGGCTTTGAAAGACATTTTCCTTTGTATTATTATTATTATTATTATTATTATTATTATTATTATCATAATCATAATCATAATCATATCATAAGTATATTAAATCAGCAGTTTTACACATAAGCCATCCACCTAGATAACTTCAAAATGCCACGCGCATTCTTATATAAATAGGTGGCATGTAGAGCTCAGTGAGGTCATCAACCACCTACGCAATCTGATTATACGGACAGTCAAGATCTTCGCATTCTCAAATAAACAGATTTTAATTAAAACAAAAAAGGACGGCTGCGATTGGTACTTGAAGCCACATAATATTCAACGGATAGGATTTGTTAAAATTGCGGCTGGGTATTCTTAACAATAAAAAAAGATCCACGAAAATTTCCATCAACGGCTGAAGAGGCGGCTGATAGGACAAGCGAATCTGGACGGCTCTAATTTCTTAACATTGCAGCTGGCACCTAAATAAAATTTCGAAAATACCATAATTAGAGAGTCAGATTTGAATCATTACTTTATGATAGCAAACAAATACATGGCATGAAATTTCGAATATACCATAATTAGAGAGTCAGATTTGAATCATTACTTTATGATAGCAAACAAATCATAATCATAAGTATATTTTTTGGTTATAATATAAGATGTTCTAACACGCGGTTATCTTTTCATAGACACCAGCTAATGGAATGTTTTGTTGCTTTTGTATTTATATTGCTTGCAGTTGCATAGGAACAACACATCTCAAAGTTGAAACCATTTGGTGGCTCTTTACAATGATTAAGTTCTTTTATGTTGATTATGCATAAGCTGATAATCTCTCAAATGTTCATCAATGAATTTCTTGAATGTACTGATGTTCATCAATGAAAAGGATCTTGAAGGTATAGGTTAGTGTGTTTTTTTAGTTTTCTTAGGAAGTTAGGATTATGCTTCTTTACGATGATGGCTTATAAGAAGGTTGAAAATAGATAAATAAAGATGAATTTTGTATATTATTTGATTTTATTTGATACCTGGGTTGGCATCATAATAATTTTCATATTTTTATGAATTCTATACCATACCGTTCTTGGTAGTAAACTTGAGAATAATTTGGTTCTTTGTTTTTTTTTTGTTTAATGAGCTAATGACAGAAGAAGAACTGAGACGTGAAGAGGAGTATTGAGCTCTTTATTTGAGAGCTATGTCACGCACTCATCAACAAATAGTAGGTCAATGTTAATCTCATGGAGTCTCACGATTTTATGATTACAAATTTAGAATTTGGCCCGTGATTTTGATTGCTCAACATGAACTTATTGTGATGTCGTTTAATAGCTGGTGTACATTTGTCTTTGTAGAATCAATGCATTAGTATTTGTTTTCTTGCATCAACTGAAGTCTGGCTTTAAGGTTCTCTCCCTATTAACATGAAGCATTTATCTAACATTACTACATTTTATTGTTTGCTCAGTTGTTTTCATTCTTATTGCATAGGCATGGACATGAATTCAAACTGAAATTAAACATGTTGCTGCAGAGGCACCCTTAGAGTTGGCATGAGAACCAGTTTCTTAATCATTTTGGACCCAAATTGGAGTTTACTTAAGCAGTTAAGCTTATATTAAAGTAGTGAGTGAGAGACTGAGAGTTTAGTTACAATACCAAAAAAAGTATAGGACTTAATAATCTTGCCTTAAGATATATAGTCACATTTTTTTATTTTAGCTTTACTTTTCCTTTTGTGGTCTGGCCTTTGCCTTTCTCTCTCTTAGTTGTCTACTTACCTGATGGTTTTTTTTTTTTTTTGCATTTTGGGCTTATTTGTTTCCCTTTATAGTTATGTATGTTCTCCTTATTTATGTTTTCTTTTAGAGGATTGAAATCGTTGTTGAGAAAAGTTATCTCCATTGATGAATCTTTTAGTTCATCAGAAACTTGAGCACTAAATTTGGCTTTCATATCATTGCACTGATGAGTCTTTAATAAGAATTATAATGTATTCATAATGTCTTCCACTTCTCTATAGTGATTCATGGACGGCTGTGACTCGATAGTGTGGTATTTTAGATTATTTGAGAGGTGAATAGGAAGCAATTGGAATGTATATGGTGGCACCCAGCCACCCTTCATGGCCTGCTAACACTTTTTCCATCCTCATCTATTTCTATACGTTTTCAAGTTTTTGTTAATATTTTTTCTTTTCATTTTTGCAAAAATGATCAACCTTTGCATTGCTATTTGTGTTTCGGTTTAATTTCTTACATTTATTTATTTTTTGTTTTATGCATGATTCATATTTGATGACAACATTACTAATACTACATTTTTGTTATCCTTTTCAGGGGTGTGTTGAAGCAAACCTTTAATACAAAGTTAGGTAACTTACTAAAATGATCACTCATGTTAAAGAATTGAGTTTGTTTGTGTATATATTATAAAACGTTTCGATGTTTTATTTGGGTTCATATTGCTTTTCGTTTTATGTCTTATCAAGCTCATAATTTATGGTTGTTATACCGACTCTATTGTTTCTTTTGGATAATGTACATCCCAATTCAAAGCCTACATACAAGTGATGCATCACATCGAAACATGCATCCAACCCTTAAACTGAAATTACTTTTGAAATTACTATAGTTCGTGATTTATATTTGATGACAACACTTCTAATGTTATATTTTTGTTTATAATTTTATGGGGTGTGCTTGAAGTAAACCTTTAATTCATAGTTAGGTAACATACTGAAATGATGACTCAAGTTATAGGGCTGAGCTTGGTTTTTATATATTATTAGATTAGATGTTCAAAGCTTTCGCGTCCTTAAACTGACTTTGCTTTTGAAATTACACAATGTCAAAGTGTGATCAAGTTTTTTGTTAATTTAGTTTTTCACTTTTCCGTCTTAAACTAATTTTCATTGAATTTTCCTACATGCATAGTTAAGCACTGATTATGATAGAAATGAGTAACTTATAATTTATACAAAGGTATGTTTTAGCAATAGAAATTTTAATAAACTATTAATACCAATAGATTTTTCAATCAATATAGCTTACCAAATGGGCAGAAATAGCAACTACAATTATTAGACCAGTCATTGATGTTGTGTGAGTTTCAAAATAAGTATTTTGATCTCAAATTAGCACAAAAATTGTAGGTGTGCTCAGTTTAAATATTTGAATTTGTTTTTAATAAAATGTCTATGTCTAAAAACTATAATATCACATAGAAACTATTTGTGACACTAATGAGCAGTTATATAGGGGCATAGGAGTGAAATTTGTATATTTTTATTGACCTGTTTTAAGAGAAGTTTCATTTGATGCTGTAGATATGTCAACCCTCTTAGTTTGCCACAGATAATCAGATACTTCCACATAGCCTGAGGACAATCTAATTGTAAAATTTATGAAGGTATCGATATCCCCAAATCCTCCTCAGGCCAATACGAGTTTTCCCCATGAAAATCAAGTCGTGGTCGGATGGGTACTCATTAGGTCGTGTACAAACTATTTTATATGTCGTATGATAACCAAAAATTAAACATCTTATGTTGTTTTAGGTCCCCATTCATATTAATATATATACAAATATATATATATATATATATATATATATTTCTCTACAAATTTTATTTGTAGAGTACTTCTAAATTTATTTGTAAAAAACTATGTATACCCATGCTGACACGGGTGATACAAACTAGTATACCATAATCATGAAATTAACCTGTCCATAAAATGCCACACATTTCTATAAAAAATACATGGCATGCCAACTCATTTCATCAGCCGCCACATCAATAATCTCAACAGCTCAAAGAATTCGCTTAAATACGTTAGATATATAAACGGCCCAAATTACAAAACAGAACCAAGCCTTGCTGGAAACGAAAATTAATTCAAATTCAATGTCTAAACGTATTAATGATGGAATATCCGTTTAACAAGGAAACAAATAAAATTGATATGGTGGCAATGGAAAATTCATAGTTATAAATACTGGGCCAGCGTTTGGAAGTTTTATCTTATCTTTTATGTAATTAATTAGTTTACATACTAAACATTCTTCACGCAGTTTCCATGTAAATCTCCAGCACCACTGCTGGTGACTTTTGACAATAAATTATCAATTTCGGTCACCTAAAATTATGGATCAGAATTAAGTATTTTAGTCATCAACTTGAAATGGACTAAAAGTACTTCCTAATCATCATAGTAATCCTGACATCAATAGTTGTAATCCCTGATTTTATGCAAATCGTAGACACCCATTAAGGAAATTATTCAAGCCCCAAATATCATGCTTTATAACCGTATGTGCAGAACCATTGAAACCCTAAACCCTCATACCTGAAAACTGTTTGAATAAACCCTACAGTGCCTTCAGAGAACAATTAGGAAATGGCCGTTTACCGTATATTTTGCCGTTGAATATAAGAATGTTTTGTTGTTTTTATGATTTCTTATGAGAGCAATTTTACCTCCTTGTCGACTAAAACCATTTCAACCGCAACAGGTGGGTTCCCACCTCTAGGGGTGTTCTGATCATCCTTACGACGACCGCGCAGCTTTCTTGGTCTAGAGCCAGAGCAGCCACGAGCTGGACTTTCTTGTATGGAACAATTACAGTCTTGCTGGAGGAGGCCATGGAGCAATGCTGAGGAAACCAAACAAATGTTACAAGCGAACCTCTTTCGCGACCAAACCCTTTCCCTTCCTCAGATCAACCAACTTTCCCATTTCCCATTACAAGTACCCCATCACAAAAAAAAATTTCATAACCAAATGCCTGCCATCACCACCTTCCTCACTACCAGTGGCCCTTCTACAAAATCAACCCATCTCATTTGCTCCTCCCTCTGAACCTCCTGTCACCCCAGTTAATACCAGAACCCAATCAAGCATCCTCCAACTGCTGCAGGGGTTTCATTGCCATTATCTCTCCAATCACCCCAGACAAGGATCACTTCAAATATCCAAAAATAGTGTATCACTTTTATCAGCTCACTCAACTCAAAAGCAAAAAAGAAAAAAATCAGAAAAAATGAAACAAAAAAGAACAGATTCAAAAAATGAAAATCCCAAAAATGAAAAAACAAGGGAAAAAGAGACGAAAGAAATATAAGTTGTGAGCTGATACATTTGGCCATAAAGCGTAAGAGATTCTTGTCTCAATGAACCTTCCTACACCTTGTTGTGTATGACCACCCTTTCTTCCATAAACCTTCAAACACTTCATCATTCCTATACATCTCTCCTTTCATAAAACCGCAAACACTACCTCGACCTCGTCATCCCGCCCTCCACAAACCCTCAGTCATTCCTCAGACTCCACCATCAGATTTGCAATCAAGCTGTTGTGCAAGAATAAGAGAACAAAGTGGTCCGTCCTCATGAGGAATCAAGTGACATGATCAATTTGAGCAAAGGAGAGGATTGACGCCATGATAAAGAGCAATGAATCAACAAGTTTGTGTAAATCACCCTTCTGACATAAGACACTTGCCATTATAACAAAGTCTGTAATTACCAAAGTTCGGTCTGTTGCGCAGCTTTCCAAGCTAAGGTAGTCACAAATGACAGTATGAAGACTCCAGGTCAAGCATCATGATCCCTCCCTACGCCACCCTAAAAATGGGGCAGTTAGAGACAATCAACAAAGGATATCAAGGACGATGATGACCTTTGTCATACCCTAATTTTGTCCGCCTAGGTCAAAACCCTAATTCTCAACAAAAATAAATAAATTGAGAAGTGTGGCATTATTTTGAAAAGTGTGAAGAGCATTGTGCATGCATTCTAGGTTTTTTTTTTTAGGTTGGAAATGCATTTTTGGACAAAAAAATGTTTTTAGGGCAAAGGGTATTTTGGTCATTTTTCAAAAAAAAGAGGATAATTTTTCATCAAAAATCATTGTGCAATTTTAGAGGAAATTATTTGAAGCAAGACACCCTTGGTCATATATTTTTTGCGCATACATGCACGCATTTGCATAAAAATTCAAATTCAAAAAAGGCATCAAAAAGGAATATTCTACAAAAATTTCAAGATGAGGTTTTTATGATATTTTTGGTCATGGTGATCTCATAAAATGGCATATTCCTAAGATTCCTAGTATGTGGCCTAAATTGGGTGTATTTTTGTACAATTATCCTAAGAAGAATAATCAAAAATGAAGGGATAATAGAATGGTCATATGATAGTACAATAGTACAAGATGACAACTTGCAAAACTTGGGCACCACTCTCCCTTGCTATTTCGAATTTCACCCTCTCTATTCTCTCATTTTGTGTTTTCTCAATGTCCTCAATCCATGTGAGCCTCAATCCTAGCCTTTGATTCAAAAATAAAATCAAATCTTAGAGCACAACTAGTGCATATTGACCTAAATACCCTCAAACCTAAATGCATTCTATAAATACCCTATTAACCTCACCTCTCACAACTTTTGGCCTCATTTTCACTCACACAACCCTAGCACCAACTCCCTCTCCTAATTCCCTCTCTTGGCCGAAATCATACCACCTTCTTCCTCCATCAATTCTTCACTTCTCCTTCACCAAATCACCATTTTCTCACCTCATTTCCATTCCTACTTCATATATCTTCCTTCTCTCCTAATTTAATTCAAGCTTGCATCATCAAAGGGCATTTTTAAGCAAGCATTTCGTGGGTTTCATTGAAGTTTGGTGAAGATTCAAGTTAATTTGTGGTCTTGTTCTTCATATTAGTCATTCCTTAGCTTGGATTTGAGGTAAACTTCTTAAAACCTAGCATCACCTTCAACTTTTTTGCATCAAAATGTAGATATCATGTTTCTAATTTTGCATCCTACCATATTCATGCATTTTAGTGTTGTTATATTGTTGATTTGTTGATTGTTGTTGGTGAGAGGTATCTCAAACATTTTGACAAGCACTTAGGGAGGCTTGGGTGTTTGAGATTGCTTCTCACCCTTGAATAAATTGTGATTTGTGTTGTTATCATTTTGTTTGTTTCATTTTGTGAAATAAAATTGTGTTAGGAAGCTATGAATGTTTCGCACCCTTAGCATAAAATAGGTTTAATCGAGTTTTGATGCATTTCTTTATGCAATCTTGTTATTGAGGCTTGATTTTGAAGTTCCCATGTCCAAACATGTTGTTGGATTTTGCAAATATTCATTTTTCATGCCTTCTTAATTTCACAAAAATCAAAAAAATATGAATAGTTGTTGATTTTGGTGTTTGATTGCTTGGATCTTGTGAATAAATGTTCCTAAGTCTTGTTAGTGTCATTTGCTCGCTTGATTTTGTGTATTTGTTGAATGAATTTGTTGTTTGGTTATGTTTTGGTTCGCAAGTTTCTAATAAGATAGGGTTTTTGTTATTTCTTTGTGAAAAGGGTTTGCAATTGTGAGTAAAATGATTTCTCAAATTGTTTTGATGTTGGTTGTTATGTACTTTGCTTGCAAATTATTCTATGTTGATGATTGGCAAGAGGACTCACACTTGTGCCTTAGGCATTTCACTTTAAGTGTTGAGGATTGCCTAAGATGATTCAACACAACCTTGTGCTTTGATTGAAAATTTTGGTTTGCTTGTTAGTAACTTGTTTGCAAAATTACTCTATTTTGATGATTGGCAAGAGGACTCACACTTGTGCCTTAGGCACTTCATTTTAAGTGATGAGGATTGCCTAAGATGATTCAATTTTCTTTGTGCAATTCTTGCTTGAAAATGCAAATGCTAGTTTTCTAACTTGATTAATCAATTTTGGTTACAAAAATGACTTGTTAATGCCCTCTTTTGGTCACTTTTGGTCTTGCAAATGTGATGTTCTTTCTAGGTCAATGTTATGCTTTAATGTTGATGATTTGGTAAAAGGACTAGACACTTATGCACTTGTGCATTGTCTCAAGCGTCAAGGATTACCAAAAGGGATTCAACCTTGTGCTTTATCTTGTGTTGACACCTAATTGAATTGAACTTTTGTATGATCTCTTTGTGTGCCTATTGTTGATATTACATATGCATGCCATTAGATGTTGATGACTAAGTGTCATTCTTGTGCTCAAATGTTGTAATTGGTAATGTTTATGCTTATGCTTACATTGTTGATTGCTTTGCTTGCAATTTGTTAAATGTTGCACTTTGGTTCTTGACTTGGAAATTGATTGAATGTTCAACTTTCTTTTCCTTTTGGATGCCACGCCATCCCAACAAACCTTTTGTGACCAATGTCACCCTCAAACTCCCTTCTCCTTTCTTCAAATCAATCATTTTCTAAAGCTTTTTCCAAACTCAATCTTTTCTCAAATTGTTTTCATAAGACAATCAAATTCTTTCTAAGATCAACAATAAACCTTTTTGAAAACTCATAAGGAGGCAAGTCGGACGTACGGCCGGTGTTGTCTAGCGTCCTAAGATCGGAGCTGTACATCTCAAACATCTTGGGACACTTATGAGAAATAAAACAAGTAATTAACAACTTGAACCCTATTTCAAAAAATGAGTAAGGAATCGAGTCGGATGTACATCCGGTATTGGTTAGCGTTTTAGGGTTAGCGAGCTGTACAGTTCGGGCGAGCCTAAGATACTTGCTAAATAAAAGCAACCAACCTCACAACAAATCTTTTTTTCCTTAATCAAAAAAACATTTTCAATAAGTAGGGGGCACGTCGTCTGTACAGGCGGGGTTGTCTTTGTTCTAGGTCTAGTGGACTGTACAGTCTAGGACCGAAAACCCCTACAATAAAAAACACCAACACAAAGTTTCTCGACTAGAGAGAACTACGTAAGCTTTGAATTCTCCATCGCACCGGGAGATACGTAGGAGCGGGTCACATCCCGTCAAGCACACTTTTAAAAAATAATAAAAAGATTCTTCTTTTCCCCCGCTTTCAAAAACACTTTTCTCAAATAAAAAAAGAAGTAGAACGAATTGTTTCAAATCAACTCTGTCAAAACCGCACATCAAGTTAAAGGTTCCCTTTCGGTAGAAAGGAGGTGTGGGATGCTAATACCTTCCCCACACCTAACCGACCCCCGAACCTACATCTCTAGTTCTCAAAGGACCACCCCGCCTTAAAAAGGACCCTTTTTCAATGTTTTGGTCCCTAAATAAAAAATGTTGATGGCGGCTTCACGAATTTTCACGTTGTACGATGAAAGGTCCAAACTGGATTTTTTTTCGGGGTGCAACAACCTTCATGGAAATCAGGCTTCGTTTTACACTCTAACAGGGGCAAACCCCATATGATGGAAGTAATACTTTCATTGAGCCTTATCAAACCAAAGTACATTTGTCTTATGTCAGAAGAAGAATAAGAGAAAGCTCAAACCGAAGAAAGCTCATCTTCAACAATTTCAAAGAAGACTCAATGCTCAAAAAGATCATGAACCTCCAAAGGGATTCCCATGGAGATGAACCCAGTATCATGAAGACGAAGAACTTATTCTCCGGAGGGGCCTTTAATTCTCGCAAAATGGGATGCAAGAAAAGAAAACCCCAGTTTCCAGTAAATTCAGATGCAGTCAGAAAGGAGTATGCCTAAAGAAATAAATGAAAAAAGAGAAAGATGAGGTAAGTAAGAATCAGCTCGCTAGGTTGAAAACCCGCAACGGGCGGCCTAGGCAAAACCAGAGCGACCCGGTGGATTGAAAACCCGCAAAGGGCGATCCAGGCAAAAATTAGGGTCAGAAAACTTGGACTTGAAATGAAAAAGGCAATCAGCACTCCCAAAAGTTTGGATAAAGGGGTGATCAAGGTCATGAGTATGGACGATTGGCATCGTTACTTCAAAAGAAAAAACACAAGATCTGCTTCCCCTTTTTCTTGTATTTTTCCAGTTTAAAAATTTTTCAATGTACTTTCAATTGGTGTGACCTTCTGCACGTCCAGTTTCCATAACAATAAGAATTCAACTTTTTCTTCCATGTGTTGGCTTTTCGTGTCTTTTATCTTCACTTATTCTGTCTCTTTGTTTTAAAATAAATGTTTTTATGATTGATGATACTGAATTGTGAAACCTGTGCATGAGTCAAAAAGCATTACAATCATTGCGAAATTTCTGAAAATCACAGAAAAGAGGGGATCCCTCAAATAAATGAATTGGCAAAAAAACAAACGCGGGCACAATCACTTCAAATGGCAAGCAAACTTATGCGCGGCTCTGGCATTGCTATTACCCTAGATGGTCCTCATGTCTCAGGCCCAAAGGAAAAGATTTGCACCAAAGATTAAAACAAGGTTTAGTGATCACCAAGTGAGGCTTCTTTCATGCCAAAAGTCAAGACATTCATAGAGAACCAAAGATTTGCACTGAGAACACCACTAAGATCCAAAAGTTGGGGCATTCTCTTCACCACCCACCCACCCTGGTCTTGGGAAAGTTTGTTCATTGTCCATCCCATTCATATACCACCCTCAGTTCATAACCAGTACCATAACTTCATCCCCTTTCACAAACCCACTCAAAGAACCCATTTGAAATTGTCATTCTAAAGTGGGGCATTTCCATAACTGTTCACTCCCGCTCAAATGAGCAGAGTTCTCCCTAAAGTCATTCACATCCATAAATTCCTGTCGGGGCAGTCTCTCAACTCACTGTCCTAAACCAATCCCAAGTTAACTGACTCACTCGTCCACATCTGCACTCTTATGCATACTTACTAGTCAATGCTTCAGAGAGAGAGAATACAAATTGATCATGTGGTGTTTAAAGT
Organism: Astragalus glycyphyllos; assembly: GCA_963573325.1. NCBI lineage: Eukaryota > Viridiplantae > Streptophyta > Magnoliopsida > Fabales > Fabaceae > Astragalus > Astragalus glycyphyllos. The sequence continues at coordinate 41,320,574 of OY754310.1, forward strand.
TCAGTCATCATGGAAATGGAAAGGAAAATAAGTGAGCTTGTTAATAAAAACCTTGAGAACACCAGAGTTTGAATCAAATCTAGTTTTTCCAAAGAATGGTCCATAGCCATCTCAATTCCTTGCATTCAAAGTCTCGCGTCTCATCATCATAAAAATGTTTACAAAAATGTTTAAATACTCCACTAGTGCAGATTTGACATTTAGTATCGGTTGTTTTGCACATTTAGTATCGGTTGTGGAACCGATACTAAATCGACCGATACTAAATGTCCGATCATTTAGTATCGGTTTTTTACCCGATTCTAAATGTACTACTAAGGTACTGTTAGGGTACATTTAGTATCGGTTGTACATAAACACCCGATACTATATGTATTACTAAGGTACATTTAGTATCGGTGTTTCTGTATAACCGATACTAAATGTATTACTAAGGTACATTTAGTATCGGTTATACAGAAACACTGATACTAAATGTACCTAAGTAAATACATTTAGTATCGTTTTTTCTGTATAACCGATACTATATGTATTACTAAGGTACATTTAGTATCGGTGTTTCTGTATAACCGATACTATATGTATTACTAAGGTACATTTAGTATCGGTTATACAGAAACACTGATACTAAATGTACCTAAGTAAGTACATTTAGTATCGTTTTTTCTGTATAACCGATACTAAATGTATTAATATTTTTTAATATTTTTTTTTGTTTTTATCCATACCGACATATTATTAACCTGTTATATACAGCGATAATTCCAATCATCAACACATAATAAATATATCTTACAAAATAACAATTGTTCAAATGATCTCTTTCCTAACATACTTTAAATTCCATTATACCAAAGGATACCTAAGGATTATATATAGTAATGAGTAATGACCAAGCTACAAAAGGATTTGATGGTGCCACTTCTTTTGTGGTTTGACTAATAATTGTTCTCAACACAATAGAATTAGACATTGATCTTATATATAGCAAATGTACACCCACAATAAGTATTTTTATTATAATATAGCAAATGGTTTGTCTCCACAACTAAACATTGATCTTATATACATCTTCTGATTTCAAAGAGAAAACATGGTTACTACAAACTAGAACACCAATAGGGCCAGTGCATGCTCCCCCACTTTTCAGGGCATTCTTTGCTATGCATTGGAATGCTTCTTCAATATACCTTCTTTGGCAGATGTCTCAAAATATGGGATATTTCCTTTTGCAGCCCACCATGCCCGAGCCTTCTTTTCAGAAACCTGCGCAGAAACTTATTTGCGTTAATCTGTTTAGCAGTACATGTTTAGGTGTTGTATGAATATCTGATGCACTGCACAAAAAAGTAGGGAAAAATCACTAAAATGAGGTAATGCAGAGCTAAAGTGAACATCTGTAATCAGCAATTTACAATGGATAAGGATAAAACAGCTTAATCCCTCTTTCCTAATCTGCTATTGAAAGACAGCAAGTAATTTTCATTTTGACTAAATAATTAGCAACAAATACACTCAACATAAGCTCTGAATCAGAAAATCAATGTTTAACAGAATAACTATAATAGAAAAACTCAAAATAAAGGTAGAAAAATACCTATAACTGAAAACACGCACCAGCAAACTTATATCAATCTTCTATTAACACTTTCTTACTGCTTCTCTTTAAGCGACTGGTAAAGGAGATTAAAGTGTGAACACAACTTGGAGCTGAAAAAAGAAGAAAAACAAATGCAAATAGAAGTTACCTTAAAACCATTTTTACACAACTTGGCCATTTTTACACTTAAAACCACACTAATGACAGTTTCTGTACTATATGCTTTCGTTACTAAAGTTACCTTCTCAATTCAGATTATGTCCCTTTTTCATCTGGTAAGAAATAAGACCAAGGTCAGACTAACAAATAATATTAGTCTGATGTAAGAAGTTATAAATATATAGATGCTCTTGAATTTGACTTATGGCCCCAAAATCAAATTGAATGTCAAGTAAAGTCAGCTTTTGACACTATTTTAGATATTAGTTTTATACCTGGAATAAGTTTTGACCATGAAATGGAAAATCGATAGACATCTAATCCCATTTTAGCCGTGAGTTGGATATCGTCCTGCATGAAATGAATGCATATGAATAGTAATATCCAAATACATTTAAATATATGGAAGGTGTTTGTATGATACAAAGCTACAAAGCTACTGAGAAAATAGCTACCCACAATCCAATACATCACAAACATAAGCTTGAAAGTTATCCTTGACAGGGCATAATGTTTAACTCCATATATACACAATGTTTAAAGTAATTGAATTCAAAACAACCAACTCACCCATTGTAGAATAAGAATTTAAAAACAATAGCTAAATTAAGAAAAAAGTGGGAACATACCTCCCAGCTTTATGTATACTGCTCACAACCTCCCAGCTTTATTGAAAACACATCCAGTTCCCACATATACAGGTCCTTGAATGCCATCACGTCCTATCATGTTAACCTGAAAAAGGTTAATCTTAAGTATCAAGCATTTGAAATCCAAATAAGTATCAAGCATTTTGAAATCTTGACGACATAATAATACAAATTGTTAATCTTAAGTATCTATTCTTACCAGTGCATTTTCACCAACCCGGCCTTTTTGTGATTTTGGTAACCTAGCCTTTTCTCTCATAGATTTCCTCTTTACCACTAGCATATGACAGACATTAAACTAATAGAACAGAAAGATCAGTAATTTAATACAGATTGCTAGAAGAAACTGTGGCATACTTCTCCAATTGCAATGGTGATGACATGAGTAGTGAAACCCCGTCCCAGCTGAAGCAGAGATTGAACCACCTGGCAATAACATTTTCTATAAGTGAGAAAATGTATTGATTGTGCCTGACCCAATCAATTGCAGCCTCCTAGGTGTGCCTTAGCAGTCTAGATTATCTAAAATGATAGACACCAAGTATTGGTATGATCTGGTAGGTACATCAGGTGCCTGTTATCAAAGGATCCATCCCCATCAAGGCATCAAATATAAACTGCCTCATGACGGCAACAAAGGAATAATTTTTTGCTAAGGTAGGAGGTTGGCAGAAGGAACATAAACTACTGCACCAAGTTAAATTTAAGTGAGGAAAGTTTGAACCATAGCACGCAAAGGCAATATGCTATGCTTAATCTCGAGCCAAATAAAAATTCTTACTCTAGCAATACAAGATCACGAAGTTCATAGTCCCCAATTTTCGTAACTCCAGTGGTTACCTCAGAACTCTCTACAACATCATCTGCAAACACACGGATCTATCGAGAAGATATTTTTGTCATTTCTATACTAAATGTACTTAAAAAATCAGAAGTCTTTTAAGCAAGTCTATTAAGGGATAATAAAACTGACATCCTCCTTTGTAGTATCAGACATTAAGATCATTAAGATCAGGACATGCTGCTCCACTTTCACAACCATGCCAGTAGCGCCCTCTTGAACACCAGAGACAACTCTAACATGGTTCCCAGGTTCAAAATATTTATAAAGTTCCCTTTCATTCACTGCAAGAGTTTTCTAACATAATGAAAAGAAAACAAAAAAAGAGAGAAGATAATTCAGATAGTTTAGGTCTATAAATTTAATATAACAAAACCAGTAGAACATTCATATAACTAAATTTCATAAGTGAAGAGGCAGATAAAAAATAAGAAGAAATATCAAACCTTTAAACCAGATCTTCTGATGGAATAATCAGCGCTAACAGGAACAGTTACAGCCATCTGCAAAAACCCACAAAAAATTCAGCGTTAGTGGATCAAATATTGTTCAGTTACTTAGAATCTCAAACTCCAAATTAGGGCAAATATATCCACTCTAAAGTTCAACAAACACATATTCGCTCACATTGATTTTAGGCTAACATTGATTTTACCAAGAAGCAAAGAAGCCTAAAGATTAAAACTGAATAAACTGAACTAGAAACTTGGCAAAATCAAAATTAACAACGAAACAAACTTAGGGTTTCAAGCGGAGAAAACGAAAACGAACTTAGGGTTTCAACCAGAGAAAACGAAAATGAAGGGAGAGGAAGAGAGAGCCAAGATGCTTACCATTTGAAAACGAAAACGAAGTGAGCGAATATTCTGAACGAAGCTTGAAGATTCTGAACGAAGTGAGCTTGAAGATTTCTGGACGAATTAAGCTTGAAGATTTCTGAACAAAAACGAAGAGAACGAAAACGAAGTGAACGATGAGGAAGAGAACGAAGTGAACGAGGAGCTTGAAGATTTCCGAACGAATGGCTTCAATGTGGAAGAAAACGAGTACCAACGTGAAAGATGAGGAAGAGAACGAAGTGAACGATGAGGAAGAAAACGAAAACGAAGTGAACGATGAGCTTGAAGATTTCTGAACGAAGGGCTTCAATGACGAGTTTGTGAGGCAGAGAAGGGCTTGTGTGAGGAAGAGAAGGCCATCGCTTGTGTGAGGAAGAGAAGTGTTTGTGTGAGTATCGCGTAAATGGGTTGTGTTTTGTGCGAGAAATTAAAATTGGGTTTTGACATTTAGCATCGGCTGTTAAAAGAACCGATGCTAAATGTCTAACGTGAACTTAAACTTTTACTCGTAATTTCAAAAATGCCACCGGTTACATATTTAGCATCGGGTGTTCAAACAACCGATGCTAAATGGTGCTTTCTAAAGTCAATTTTGCATTGGAGCTCCAATCATTCATCCTCCTCATGCATGTAGGCATTTCATGTTATTCAAAGCATTACATTCGCATCATCCACATTCATCACAATAAAAGCAAAAGAACACAGACATTCCATAGCATTTATCATCATCACATCAAACATCAAATCAGTTTTCAAAACAAAAAGAGGCATTCTTAATAAATAGTCATAGTCGTCACGATAGGACGCTTGAATTGATCACTCAAGAATCCTAAAGTCCCTATGCTAAAAGAAAATTAAAAACATTCATTGCATCACGTGCATTCGCATAACCTGCCTTTGCATAACATACATTTGCATTACATTTGCATATCCACCTCTTGTGCATTCATCGAAAAAAGAATAAGGAGCATTTCATGAATATCCATGTCTTTGCTAAATTTTTCTGCATCCAAATAAGTTGCTATCTGCTAGTAACAGCTCAAGTCGCCGATGGTCGATCCTACGAAACTCGTGTTCGTTCGATCACCACTAAGGTAAGAAAAAAACTTGCATTCATGCACCATTCCTTGCATCAACTAACGTATGCAGGTACCCTGGATCGGTGCGGCAGCATTGACCAACTGAAGAAAACCAATTGGATTTTCAAATCCCCTTTGGACCCACGTGTCCCCCAGAAGATTGACTTCACTTCGTATTCGAGTTGCGAGTAAGTCCCCCTGACCTCAATAGGTCCAGTCGAAAAGGATAGCTGTGTTGGCCTAAAACATGGAACAGTCCTAAGGAAATATCGAGATCTAGACTTGATATAGTACCCTCCCCCGGTCGCTCGAAAGACCACCCCTTTGAGCCCACGTGCTCCCCAGGCCCAAGTGCAAACTCGGATCGTTCGCGATTCGTTAAAAGGCTTTAGGCAGCCTCCTTCGCCGGCTTAATGAGGGCCGGCACCCTTTTTTTTTTTGCTTTCTTTACTGCTTTCGCTGGCTTATTGAGGGTTGGCACCAATTGATTCCAAAAAAAAAAAAATCTTTTCATTGCATTTGTATCATATTTCAAAAAGGAACAAAAAAAAAAGAGAAAAAAAGAAAAAGGAAAATTCTGGTTTCTCTAAGTAGAAAAAATTGGTATAATTTCTGAATTCTTTATTTCTATTTTGCCTCGGAATATGTTTCGGCCAATTCATATTCCTTGTTAAAATCCAAATAAAGAGGGGCAGCTGTCATACCCTAATTTTGTCCGCCTAGGTCAAAACCCTAATTCTCAACAAAAATAAATAAATTAAGAAGTGTGGCGTATTTTGAAGAGTGTGAAGAACATTGTGCATGCATTTTTTTGAGTTTTTAGGGCAAAAGGGTATTTTGGTCATTTTCTAAAAATAAGATATTTTTTCATCAAAAATCATTGTGCAATTTTAGAGAAATTTATTTGAAGCAAGACACCCTTGGTCATATATTTTTTGCACATACATGCACGCATTTGCATAAAAATTCAAATTCAAAAAAGGCATCAAAAAGGAATATTCTACAAAAATTTCAAGATGAGGTTTTTATGATATTTTTGGTCATGGTCATTTCATAAAATGGCATATTCCTAAGATTCCTAGTATGTGGCCTAAATTGGGTGTATTTTTGTACAATTATCCTAAGAAGAATAATAAAAAATGAAGGGATAATAGAATGGTCATATAATAGTACAATAGTACAAGATGACAACTTGCAAAACTTGGGCACCACTCTCCCTTGCTATTTCGAATTCACCCCCCTTCATTTCCCTCTCATTTTGCATTTTTTTTGTCCCTCATCATGTGTGTTTCAATCCTCACCCTCCATTCAAATTTTAAATGCAATCCTAGAGTGAGATGAGATGCACAATGACCTAAATACCCTTAAACCTAGTTGCTCTCTATATATACCTTAGAAACCTCATCTCACATGGACACCTTTTTTTTGGCCTCACAATTCATTCACAAAACCCTAGCACACAAACCTCTCCTCTCCTCTCCTCCTTTGGCCGAAACCACCAACAACCATTGCCTCCTCCATTTTTCTTCATTTCACTTCCATTTTCCATCTCATATTAACTCCTACTTCATATATCATCCATCTCTTCTACCAAGATTCAAGTGTTCATCATCCAATCTCAAGAACAAGGCAAGTTGCGCAAGGTTTTGGTGAAGATCTAGTTGATTTGTGGGTTTTCTCTTCATACTCTTTATTTATTAGCTTGGATTCAAGGTATACCTCAAAACTCTTGCATCATTCACTAAGTTTCTTTTTTTGCATCAAAATGTAAAAATCATGTTTCTAATCTTGCATCCTACCATATTCATGCATTTTAGTGTTGGTATATTGTTGATTTGTTGATTGTTGTTGGTGAGAGGTGTCTCAAACATTTTGACAAGCACTTAGGGAGGCTTGGGTGTTTGAGATTGCTTCTCACCCTTGAATAAATTGTGATTTGTGTTGTTATCATTTTGTTTGTTGCATTTTGTGAAATAAAATTGTGTTAGGAAGCTATGAATGTTTCGCACCCTTAGTATAAAATAGGTTTAATCGAGTTTTGATGCATTTCTTTATGCAATCTTGTTATTGAGGCTTGATTTTGAAGTTCCCAAGTCCAAACATGTTGTTTGATTTTGCAAATATTCATTTTTCATGCCTTCTTACTTTCACAAAAATCAAAAAAAATATGAATAATTGTTGATTTTGGTGTTTGATTGCTTGGATCTTGTGAATAAATGTTCCTAAGTCTTGCTAGTGTCATTTGCTTGCTTGATTTTGTGGATTTGTTGAATGAAATTGTTGTTTGGTTATGTTTTGGTTTGCAAGTTTCTAATAAGTTAGGGTTTTGTTATTTCTTTGTGAAAGGGGTTTGCAATTGTGAGTAAAATGATTTCTCAAATTGTTTTGATGTTGGTCGTTATGTACTTTGCTTGCAAATTATTCTATGTTGATGATTGGCAAGAGGACTCACACTTGTGCCTTAGGCATTTCACTTTAAGTGTTGAGGATTGCCTAAGATGATTCAACACAACCTTGTGCTTTGATTGAAAATTTTGGTTTGCTTGTTAGTAACTTGTTTGCAAAATTACTCTATGTTGATGATTGGCAAGAGGACTCACACTTGTGCCTTAGGCACTTCACTTTAAATGTTGAGGATTGCCTAAGATGATTCAACTTCCTTTGTGCAATTCTTGTTTAAAAATGCAAATGCTAGTTCTCTAACTTGATTAATCAATTTTGGCTACAAAATGACTTGTTATTGCTTTCTTTTGGTCACTTGTGATCATGTAAATGCGATGTTCATTCTAGGTTAATAATATTTTTTGTGTTGATGATTTGGTAAAAGGACTAGACACTTATGCCTTTGTGCATTGTCTCAAATGTCAAGGATTACCAAAAGGGATTCAACCTTGTGTTTTATCTTGTGTTGATGCCTATTTGAATTAAACTTTTGCATTATCTATTTGTGTGCCTATTCTTGCAATCTATTTGGTTAATGTTGATCTTGCATGTTCATGGCCATTAAATGTTAGATGACTAAGCGTCATTCTTGTGCACCAGTGTAGTAATGGTTAAGGTATATGCTTACGCTTGCATTGTTGATTGTTTTGCTTGCAACTTGTTAAAGTTTACACTTTGGTTCTTGATTTGGAAATTGATTTGAATTCTCTACTTCTATTTATTTTGGATGCCACGCCATCCCAAAAAACTTTTGTGATCAATATCACCCTCCAATTCTCTTCCTCTCTTCTTCAAGTCATTTCTTTTTCCAAATTATTTTTCAAATTAAAACTTTTCTTCAAATTGTTTTTCTATAGCAATCAAATTTTTTCAAAGATCAACAACAAACCTTTTTGAAAATTCATAAGGAGTCAAGTCGGACGTACGGCCGGTGTTGACTAGCGTCCTAAGATTGGAGTTGTACAGCTCAAACATCTTGGGATACTTATGAGAATTAAAACAAGCAATTAACAACTTGAACCCTTTTTAAAAAAAAAATGAGTAAGGAATCAAATCGGATGTACATCCGGGATCGGTTAGCGTCTTAGGGTTAGCGAGCTGTACAGTTCGTGCGAGCCTAAGATACTTGCTCAAATAAAAGTAATCAACCTCACAACAAATCCTTTTCTTCAAGTAATTCAAACCATTCTCAAAAAGTAGGGGGCACGTCGTCTGTACAGGCGAGGATGTTTGTTGTTTTAGGTCTAGTGAACTGTACAGTTCAGGACCGAGAACCCCTACAAATAAAAAAAAAAACACCAAAGTTTCTCGACTAAAGAGAACTACGTAAGCTTTGAATTCTCCATCGCACCGGGAGATACGTAGGAGCGGGTCACATCCCGTCAAGCACACTTTTAAAAAATAATAAAAAGATTCTTCTTTTCCCCCGTTTTCAAAAACCCTTTTCTCAAATAAAAAAGAAGTAGAACGAATTGTTTCAAATCAACTCTGTCAAAACCGCACATCAAGTTAAAGGTTCCCTTTCGGTAGAAAGGAGGTGTGGGATGCTAATACCTTCCCCACACCTAACCGACCCCCGAACCTACATCTCTAGTTCTCAAAGGATCACCCGCCTTAAAAAAGGACCATTTTTCAATGTTTTGGTCCCTAAATAAAAAATGTTGATGGCGGCTTCACAAATTTTCACGTTGTACGATGAAAGGTCCTATCCGGATCTTTCGGGGTGCAACAATGCCTAATCATCCTAATTCCAAAGAAAGGCATACTTCATGAAGCCGAGCAAAGCTAAGAAAACGGAGGCTGAGATTCGAACCAGCGTCGTGTACATCTCTATCATCAACCCCAACAATTGTGAAACACATCAGCACTTAAGGTAAACTACTCATAAAGAAACTCACCACTCGTCGTGTAAAAAACGAACGAAATATGGGAAAGATGACCAAGGTGATAACGAGAACACCTGGTTAAGTTATCAAAATCGTCATCAATGAAACAATCAGCCCGACGAGTCTCAAACAAAATCAAATACATTCTACAAACTCGGTTGGACAATGCTACCCTACATACTCGGGGGGCTGAACTCATCAAATACATTCTAAACCTTCTCATGTCAACATGAGGGGGACAAGGGCCAGGGGAGCCAATTAGAAGGCCAAACCTCCACGAGGTGAGCCAACTCGTCAACAATAATATAAAGTCTCCAAGAGACAATCAAGGTCAAGTTTCCATGAAATGAATCGAGACTAAATAAACAAAGATCTCCGCGAGGCACTCAAGATTAGGCGGATGAACCGAGTCTGAATGAACAAAGGAAGAAACAACCCTACGAGATTAGGTGACCTTGACTCTACTTCGATTGATAAGACCAAGTTTCCACAAGACAGGTGTGACCTTCAGTCCTGCTTAAGAGTAAAACAAGCTTCCAAGTGATCGATGAGGCCTAATCTCCACGAGACGAGTCGACCTTGATTCTACTTCAAGGTTAAAGTAAGTCTCCAAGAGACAAAGAGATAACTCGCTCCGGGCACACCGAACCTGAACGAGCTTCCCATAAAAAGGCGAGAGATAATAAGAAGCCTAAGGCCGGCCTACAGCCAACAAAACTGAACTTGGGGACTCAATCATAACTTCAAGGTCGCAAATCAAGCAAATTCATGGACTTGAGATCATAAAAGGAAGAATCGAACAAACTGACACCAGGTTTTATCTCTCTTTACCAATATTTAATTAGTTATAATATGAATATCTAGCTGCTTATGGATTCATCAAAACCGCCGAGTTCGTCATCAACTCGGCCAAATTCTTTATCACTATCACCGTAATGAAAACACAGACATTCAGTCGATCTTCCATAACTGCAATGATAATGACAACATTCAGTTAATGGGTAATTTATTCATTCATTTTTGTTTAAATTTAACTTCGATAATTTGGTTGCCGCCTGAGTTCATGATTTCAATGATATGACAAAGCCAAAATAAATCTCAATGTATACGCATGTGCACTAGTTAAGTCAAATGGACTACTATCATAAATTTCATTATCTCTTGCCATAAGACACTTCCCGTTTACCGGGTTAAGTCGAATGGTCTACTGCTCTTCTTCTCATATGATTGCAGGTGCGTTTCAAGTCACAATATCAAATAAAGTTCGGCGAAGACACCAAAAGAACTGAACAACAATCACGAACCTTAAGCGCTTCACCCTTGCAGAGATCGCGCTTGGGGGGCTGTAGACCGTCATGGACTTTTGGGCTCGGCACACTGCAAGGCAGACCATCTTTAATTGCTCATGAAGACCTCGGCCCAATACAAGAAGAGGCCCAACTAAGCCCATCTGGATGGGAGAGCAAGAAACCGCCCTCAGTAACCGCTTGGAAGTTACACCGGCTCTATATATAGAAGTATTAGAGAATATAGAAGGAGAGACACATTCTTGTACAAAAGACACATGTAAACTAGACACGCCGGCATAGCCAAAAAGCTATCCAGCCTCCATTGTTACAATCCGAGTTCATCAATGAATTTCTATTCAAGTACAGTGAGAAAAAAAATTACTGGACGATAATGTGACCAGTTTTTGATGAATATTATCTTGCTATCAAATAATAAAATAAACTTATTAATAAAGTAAAATATATTTATAGTTAGATTGTAAACACTGTTTTTCTAAATAAGGGGTAAAAAATAATAAGAAAGTTATAACTCATCCCGTTTCTTCTTCTCCTTCTCCTTCTCTCCTACCATTTTCATTTCTGCTTCTTCTCCTCTAATATCTTCTCTGTTTCTTCTCCTCTAATCTCTTCCTCTTCCTTCCTCCCCCAAATTAGTTTTTGTCATTGTTCATTGATTTCGTTGATTTCATTGTTTGTAGATTGTTCATTGATTTTATTGTTTGTGAATTCTGAATTTTTTGTTTGTGAATTCTGTTTCATTGATGTTTGAATTCTGAATTCTGTTCAATTGCTTTGGAACATTACTTTATCGTTGATTTTTTTTGAACATTTACTTTATCAATGTTTTTTTTTGTAAAATTGTACAATTCTTAAATAATTAAAGAAAAAGGAACACCCTACTTTAAAATCCTAGATCTGCCCCTGCTTGCTAGTAAGTTGTAACAAAATAAATATTGCCTCGTCTTTTGTTCACGAATAATAGTAAATTTATAATCTAAAATCATAATATTTAATTTTGGAATAATATATCACACATTAAATAAAACAGTGTGTAAAAAAAATTACCCTTTTCTCCTAACTTGAATAGTACCTATTTAATTAGTTATTTACATTATAAATCGGATTAAGTTTATACAACCTTTTCTTTATTTTATTTGATCATTTAGTGAGGTACGTCACAAAAGCTTTCATTATCTAGAAATAATAAAATGTAGCTAGTGGTTCTTTATCAAGATCAACTAAAGCAAAATGAACACGACTCTATACAAAGTTAAAGAATACTACAAAATTTACATTAGAGAATTAATAACAGTTACCATAAATACATGCAATTTGAATTTATTTGGTTTACTACCAATATTAGCTAGCTAGGGATACAAAAATAGATTGAACCTTCTTAAGAATACAGAGTTTCGTATTGGCTGAATTGTTGTGCAATATAGAATCGCATTGTGTATGTAGGTGGTTGTACTATCATAATCTTAGTGCAAGTTTTATTGTATAATCTTTGATTAATACATTGTTTCACATCAAGAACTGATGGCAACCTCGAAGCCGACGATAACTAATTCAGGAGTCATGAAGATGGTAGGGGTGGCAATTTCTACCAGCAAGTGGGGATCCCCGCGGGATTGCCCTGTTTGGGTCCCCGTGGGCTGGGAAATTTTCCCCGCGGGGACAGGGATTGGGGAGAAAATCCCCCCGCAGTCAACTTGGGGATGGGTACGGGGTCTATATCCCCCGCCCCCGAATATATTACATATATGTTTTTATTATAGATATATCTTATATTCTAAGTTATAGATTTTTTAGTCTTTTAATATGTAATTTTAAATAAAAATATTAATAAAATATTAAATTGTGCGAATTTTTATATTTTTATTCTTACATTTATACTTTTTAAATATTAAAATATCAAATTAAGACTAAATTTTATATTTTTTTATAGTTAATGTTAAACTTTTGTTTTTTAGTCTTACTTTTATACACTTTTTCAATTTTATGATACTTTAATTTTAATTTTTGCTAACTTTGAATGAATTCTTGGGGTCCCCGCGGGGACGGTGGGGATGGGGATGAGGAGGAAAACTCCCCCGAAGCGGGGAATGGGGATGGGGAGCAATATAGGAGGCAGGGTGGGGATGGGAGTGATAGAGACACCACAATCAGGGATGGAAAACCGATCGATAAGTCAAGGAGAAGCCACAACCGGCTATGGAGGTTCCGGTTGATAAGTCAGGATGAGTGCCATGGTAAACTGATAAATTCAGATAACGGATCACGAAGAATCAAAGAGACACTACTCTAAATTTTTACTCAAATTTCAACTCTATTTATTCAATAAAATCCATTACAATATGTTCAGTATGTGACCTCGGATCCGGAATCCTAGGTCAATAGCTAATGCTCAATGTCTCTGTATAGTCTCCTCCTTGGCTTGAGGTCGGAAGATTGCCTCACGAATCGGAATCCTCCGAGATTGTCCTTTCCAGCGTCGCCTTCTTCCGAGGTTGGACTCGGAAGGGTTGGATACCTGCAGACACTCCGATGCCGAAGTCAGCAATCAGAAGTCAGTGAGAGGTACAAATGAGAGAAGTGTACCTGAATCTTGGGGTCAGTACTGTACTTATAGATGCGGGTCATGGGACCTTGTGGCCCTTACCAGAATTGCAGCCGTCAGGTCTGAGAGGGGGGATTCGAACTGTCGATGTCGAACCAGAGCGGGTTACCACATTGGGCCCGCTTCAGAGACTCTTTCGATCCATTCTTTTAAGAGGCTCTGAAGCGGGCCCAATGTGGTAACCCGCTCTGGTTCGACATCGACAGTTCGAATCCCCCCTCTTAGACCCGACGGCTGCAACTCTGGTAAGGGCCACAAGGTCCCATGACCCGCATCTATAAGTACAGTACTGACCCCAAGATTCAGGTACACTTCTCTCATTTGTACCTCTCACTGACCCACAAGGTCCCATTTATCAAGTCTTTTATTTAATTTTAATTTGTAAAAAGGGTAAAAATGAATATATTTTCAAATTAACTTTTGTTTGCACATTTAGTTAAAAGGTAACTTTCCTTAGGAAGGATGTCGTAGGGTGCTAATACATTCCCCGCGACAAACTCTTAGGTCCTAGCCGTGGGGTCAGCCAGAGGTTTGGACAGTCTTTGACTCCTCGTTTCTTCAAGCTACGTCGAGGAGAGAACTCTGCTCCTCAACTAAGGGTTTCCTGACTCCTTTAGAAAGGGTCAGGCAAGGTGAGAGGGGACGCGAATGTTGGATTATACTACGGCAAATGCATAAAGTAAAAAGAATAAAAAAATGCGACAAAGGTAGATAAATTGAAATAAACGTAGAGTTTGATTGATCTAAGATCAACGGCTCTCATTGCTTCATAGGCCCTCAACAAGGCAGAGTAACTGCCCACGATCCCAATGACACGGTTAGTGGGGTAAGTGCTCGTTGCTCCGTATTTTCCCGCCTCGCTCTTCCGCTTGAACTTCAACCGCTCCCACGTTCTATCTTCGTGCCGTGTCTTGCCTTCCAAGCAATGCCCGCCTTGCCTCGGCCATTTGGTGGCTCGGCTGCTCTAGCCCCTCTTAGGTAATAATCTAGGCACCCGAGCCACCTAGGCCTTGGCACTCTATAGGCTGGGGAAGTCACTTTCATTCGACTTGGCTCATTGTCCCTCGGGCGTAACCCTCCCTCGGGGAGTTTTGTCGTTTAGTATGCCCCGAGGACCTCTTTTTGACTTCATTCTTCCCGGTAAATACCCTTTTTGACCTTGTCGTATGGCTTGCCTTCGCACCATAATTCCTCTTTTCTCCTCTTAGCCCTCGGCCCACGACTTAATTATTTTTGGGTGTTAACAATTGCCCCCCTTTTTGTGTTGTCGCGCGACCTTGAGTACGTGGTTGACGGCACGAAAACCCCTTGACATGACTTGAGGTGACTGCTGCTATGTGATACTTAGCGCTTCGCGCAAAATCGAAACGACTGCGCGACGGTTCCCAAGGACCTGCTGGTTGAGATTTTGCTTGAGGCTATAAATAGCCCCCATCATTGCCCCCTATACGGCCCCTTTTGAGTTCGCGGAACTGTTCATCACCATCCCTGCGTGACAAAAATTCCTTCTTCCTTTTACCATGGCCTCTGATTCCGACCCCCAAAACCAAGAGCACAGTTATGGCGACGCCGATAGCCAAGTGTTTGCTGGTGTTTTTAGCAAACAATCACTAGTTTTATTAGAAGGTTTGTGAGATCAAACTAGAAAAATCTCAAAGCAATGCCTCTGAATTGCTTATGGTTTTTGTTGAAGAAAACGTAGAAAAAAGGGGACGATTTGCGCAAATGATTAACAGAATTGAAAAGAAAAGAAGCAGTAAATGGTGCAGGAATTGTAAAGAACAAACAAGTAAATTGCATTGAATCATAAAAAATGGTACACGATCACGTACAGCGATTCTTCCACTCGTTTTTCGCTCTGGCTTGGAAGTTAGAGTTTCAGGAATCGGGTGTGTACTGTGATTTTGTGACCCCTGTTTCTTCTCAGAAACAGTTATTTATACAAGGGAAAAGGGGGGAAAATTCGAACTAAGTAACTGCCTAACAATTTGAAAATAAGTAACTGCTCCTACTTTCGGCCAAGTAACCGCTCCTACTTTCGACCGAAACCGCTCTGTCACGCTTCGACCAACTGCTAGTCTTCAACGCATAACTGCCCTGATTTCTGTCTGTCGAAAGCCTGTGTCGATTTTCCTCTCTCTTGCTTTTGCTTCCCTGGAAACTTGTCGAGCTTACCTTGCGCATGACCATTTTCTTTGTCGAAATAATATGGTCTTTGTGAAATAAATATAAATCAAGCCATGTTGACCATCTTTAATGAAGCCTGTCGAAATTACAGGCTAACAAATTGCCCCCCAAAAATGTCTTTTTCGACTGAACTTGAGGAGGAAGAAGAGAAAGACATTTTTTGAATTCACCATCGAAATAACTTTGCACTTGAGTAAAATAGCTGTATACCTGATGTCACCACTGTTAAGTGTTGTTTCCATATTCAAACCTTGAACTTGAACAGCCTGTAGTTTCGGCCTTTGACCATGTTTTGGCAACTTAAATGCCATGTTTTTACGCTTTCTTTATATTTATTCCAGCGTTATTTTAACTTCGTGCAACGTTGGCTTATACTTTTTCAAGTATTTACCATTTATACGCAAAATCCTTTCATCAGCGCCGATCTCTTCGACCTCATATGCGCCGTTTGAATAAACTTGTAAAATTTTAAATGGTCCTTCCCAACTTGGGGACCATTTACCAAAGACTCTATCTTTTTTATCCATAGGCAATAGGACCTTCCACACTAGATCACCTGAATTAAAGGCTTTAGACTTAACCTTTTTGTTATAAGTTTTAGCTACCCTCTCTTTCTGTCGAATAAGCGTATCTAAAGCTAATAACCTTTCTTCGTCTAAATCAACCAATTCATCAAGCATCATATTCCAATAATAATCAGAGGGAATCTCCCACTGTCTTTGAATTCTTGTTGATTGTAGACAAATTTCAACAGGCAACACTGCATCGTGTCCAAATGTTAGCCTATAAGGAGTAGTGTTGATAGATTCTTTGGGTGAATTTCGACAAGCCCATAACGCTTGATCAAGGGTATTATGCCAATTCTTGGGTTTCTGCCCAACATGCTTTTTAATCAAATTAATAATAACTTTATTGGCAGCTTCTACTTGTCCATTGGCTTGCGCATAATATGGTGTCGAAGTTAATAACTTAAAACCAATTTCGGAAGCAAACTCTACCATTTTTCTACCAGTAAAAACTGATCCCTGATCTGTAGTAATGGTTTCTGGAATTCCAAACCTATAAATGATATGATTTTGAATAAACCTTATCACTGCTTCCTGATCAACATTGGCTAAAGGTATAGCTTCAACCCATTTGGTGAAGTAATCAATTCCCACAAGGATATATCTATGGCCCTTCGACGAAGTTGGCTTTATCTCTCCAATCACATCTAGAGCCCAACCTCTAAATGGCCAAGGTTTGACTATGGCATGCAATTCATTTGCAGGTACATGTTGTATCCCAGCATGCTTTTGACACTCTTGGCATCCCTTAGCAAATTCTATGCAATCTTTCAGCATAATTGGCCAATACATTCCCTGTCGAAATAATAACCACTTCATTTTGTGGCCTACTTGGTGTGAACCACACGCTCCACTATGTGTATCGGAAATTGCTGAATATGCCTCATTTTCACTAAGACATTTTAATAGTACTCCTTCAGGAGTCTTTTTAAACAATTCGTTTCCAATTATCACATAGCTCAAAGCTCTGTATTTTACCTTTTTATTGGTATTTCTTGTGGGATTTTGCAAATATTCCGCAATAGGCCTTCGCCAATCATTATTGGTCATATTGTCAAGAGAAAAAATTTCTGCTAAGTCAAAGCCACCAAAAAATTGACGTTTTTCGACAACGACTAGTTCCTCGTTTGCGTTTGTATCTGTTGCCCCCCCAGTTGTTGGTGTTGACAATAGTGACGAAGAATAGTCATTAGAAATGATTTTATCCTTTATTTCAATTAACTCCTCCAGGCTTTGTTTTGAAACTTTATAGCCTGAAGCGATTTGTGCCAATTCATTTGCCACTTGATTATCAATTCGTGGTAAATGTTCTAAGTGAACAGACTCAAATCTTTTTAACAAAGCATTGGCAACAACAAAGTATCTAATAAGGTGCTCTTTAATGCATTTGTACTCTCTTGTCAATTGTTTGACAACCAACTCAGAGTCACCTTTTATTTCGACATGACTTGCCCCCAGCTCAAGTAAAATTTCAAGGCCTACTATTAAAGCCTCATACTCAGCTTCATTATTGGAGCAAACATCTCGAATTTTAAACTTATACTTTGTTGGAATGTTAGTAGGAGATATTATTAAAATACCAATCCCGACTCCATGTTTATGGCTTGAGCCATCAAAGTACAACCTCCAAGGATATACGTCTACAAAACTTAATGTTTCTTCGACAACAGAATGGTCTACTATGAAATCAGCAACCACTTGTCCTTTAATTGATTTTAGAGGTTGATAAGTTAAGTTGTATTCTGACAAAGCTAAAGCCCATTTACCAATTCGGCTATGCATTATTGGTTTCGACAGCATGTGTTTAATAACATCAAAATGCGAATAAACAGAAACATCAGCTGGTTTTATATATCGCTTTAACTTTGTACACGAGAAATACAAACAAAGGCACAACTTTTCTACAAGAGTGTACCTCGTTTCGGCATCATTTAGGACCCTACTGAGGTAATAAATGGCTCTTTCGATACCACTATCATCCTCTTGTGCTAACATGCTACCTATTGTTCTATCAGAAGCTGCTATATACAATTTGAGCACTTTGTATTTAATAACAGGCAACAAAATTGGTGGTTTCATCAAATAAGACTTGATTTCGTCGAAGGCTGCTTGATGCATTGGTTCCCATTTGAACTCTTCTTCCTTCTTTAGTCTTAACAATGGCGAAAAAACTTGTGTTTTGCCACTTAGATTTGATATAAATCTTCGAAGGAAATTGATTTTTCCCAGCAACGACTGAAGCTCTTTTTTGGTCGAAGGGGCCTTCGTTTCCATAATTGCCTTAGTCTTATTTTGATTGATTTCAATGCCTTTTTTGTGCACTATAAAACCCAAGAAATCACCTGCACGTACACAAAAGGCACATTTTAATGGATTTAATTTCAATCCATATTTCCTCATTCTTTCAAAAGAACGGCGAAGATGGTCTAAATGACCACTTTCTGAGGAAGATTTAACCACCACATCATCTATGTATACTTGCATAAAATCATCTATAAAATCATGAAACATAGAATTCATGGCTCTCTGATATGTAGCACCAGCATTCTTTAAGCCAAAGGGCATTACTACCCATTCATAAACACCCAATGCCCCTGGACATCTAAAAGCAGTTTTCGACACATCCTCTTCAGCAATGAAGATTTGATTATACCCAGAATAACCGTCGAGCATACTAAGATAATCAAATCCTGCTGCTGAATCTATTAGCATTTCTGCCACAGGCATTGCGTATTCATCCTTGGGAGATGCATTATTTAAATCCCTAAAATCTATGCAAACTCTAAGAGTCCCATTTTTCTTTATTACAGGAACTATATTGGCTAACCATTCGACATACCTGGCAGTTCTGATGAATTTGTTTCTGAATAGCCTTTCGATTTCCTCTTTGATCTTAGCCAACACTTGAGGAGCAAATCTTCTTGGCACTTGCTTCACTGGTTTCTTCCCTGGTTGAATTGGTAATTGCATTTCCACTACTTCTCGACTTAACCCAGGCATCTCGTCGTAATCCCAAGCAAAGCAGTCTTTGAACTCCCTTAGCAATGTAATGACTTGGGTTTTTAGAGAAGCATCAATATTTGCACTAATATAAGTTGGCCTTTTTATTGAGCCATTTCCCAAATCAACTTCTTCTAACGGGTCTTGAGCTTGCATATGCTTTGTCGAATCTCTAGGATCCTTTTCGAAACCTAATGGGTCATTATCATAGATACAGTCAAGTCTTTCATCTATGACTATGCCATTTTCTTCATGTAACTCACTGGCTTCGACAGCCATTGTTTGTTGAATAATTTCGGCCTCCATAGCCGCTTTAAACTTATTTTCGGCCATATAAGCCGTAATTTTGTCCCATGCATTGGGCACTGACATAAGAACACTTTCAAGAACGAGTGTTCCACCCCGTTGGTCGAAAAACACCATCAGGATAGACACTATCATCTCCCATTATTTCTCTTTCCCAAACAAAACCATAATTTGGGTCAAGATGAACTGAGGCAAAAACATTATCCGCAGGAACATATGCCTCATTAGAAGATGAACATGGCGCAATCTTCGCCATTTGTTTCTCAAAATTTTCCTTGGTAACTTGGTTCACATCAGCACGGAAGTAGCTCTGATCGGCTTCAACATACTCTACCAAACCATCTTCCTTCCACATTACTAAACGTTGATGCAAAGTTGAAGGGACAGCACCAACTCCATGGATCCACTCTCTACCAAGGAGTAAATTAAAATTCGCTTTAGAGGCTATCACAAAGAACAATGTAGTCCTCTTTATGGAACCAACAATTAAGTCTACCTCAATGGCCCCCAAAGAATGGCCAGTTTTGCCTTCATAGTTGCTTAAGACAATGTTATGTGGCCTGAGGTCAGTATCGAACTTACCAATCTTCTTCAAAAGACCATGCGGCATCAAATTCACTGCAGCTCCACCATCCACTAACACTTTGTTAATTCCAACACCATTGACCTTGGCTTGGACATACAGGGGTTTCAAGTGGTTTTGCATACTCATATCTGGCTTCTCGAAGGTAGCCATTTGGTCTTCGACACAACCATCGTTCATCACATAGTAACACATTGGCTTATGATGAGCCATGTCCTCTGTGAAATCTTCTTCAACGTCATTTGGTACCGTGATAACATCGTACTCAAGAGGCAGTATTGATACCACATTGCAAACAACGTCGAGGTCATCTTCAGAATTATCAAAATCAGACTCCATGTCTTCATCCATGTCGAAATCAGCATTTCTTTCTTTCACTGTTGACAATGGAGGAAATATTCTTTCAAGAGCAGGCCTTCTTGGCTTTTCTGTTACTACAGCCTTGCCTTTGGCCTTATTCGCTGCACACACATGACTAGCAACAACAGCATTCCTCTTTGTGGCAACTTCAGCTTTGTGAACCTCACTCTTCGCCACTATCATGCTGCGTGGAGCTTGATTATTAGCCAAATGACTTGGAACCTGGTTAATGTCAAAGTGTGCCTACTTCGTCTGTTGTCTTTGGTAACGACGCCACTGTGTTCTAGTCATAGGGTTCTTACCCTTATAGTTATTCTTATAATTAAACTTAACAGCATCGGAACCTGGCTTGACAGCTTTAGCACGTTGATTATTGGGCACCCACGCTTCGACAGGAGCACTAGCACTTGGG
The DNA here is from genome assembly GCA_963573325.1 of Astragalus glycyphyllos. NCBI lineage: Eukaryota > Viridiplantae > Streptophyta > Magnoliopsida > Fabales > Fabaceae > Astragalus > Astragalus glycyphyllos. The sequence continues at coordinate 41,341,393 of OY754310.1, forward strand.
ACAAAGGATTTACCTGTTGACAGCTTCAAATACCCTGTTGCTGAGGACTTCTCCTTAGCAATTTGTTGTTTACTTGTTGAAGGCTTTGCTGACACATTAGCCTCATAGCCAGGAAGATCTCCTTTTGTAAAGTCAAATTTTGGCCTGTTATCAAGCCATTTTCTTTTGCGTTGTTGTTGATCCTGATAACCTTCGACAGCTTTAGCTGCTTCTTTATCGAAGACAGCACTGCACCTTGGGCAAAGCATAACTTCAGAGTTATTCCACTTACACCGATTAAGGAAATCTATCAATTCTTCCTCAGCCTTTGGATACACAGCGTGTATCCTCCCATCATATTCTTTTAGGGTCACCTCCTGTTTCTTACCTTCAGCATACATAAAACCTTTTAATTTCTCGGTGGCAGTCTTGACACACTTAGGAGGGTCCGTCGTTTGAGCATCCACCATGCCTACATCAGCTTCGACAGGTTCAGAGTACATAGCTTCAGCCTTAGGCAATGGATCAACATCAATCTGCATAGGAGCTTTCATTTTCTTATCAGCGAATTTGAGTCTTCCTTCGTCAATTGCTTTTTGCACAATATCCCTGAAGAGCACACAACGGTCAGTGTTATGTCCCAAAAAATTATGGAACTTACAGTAACCCTTTTTCTTTCTTTGGTCAAGAGTTGGTATTTTAAGGCCTTTAGGCACTAATATTTGACCATCAGTTACTAAAAGATCAAAAATTTCATCACATTTAGTAACATCAAAAGTATAAGTCTTAGGCATAAATCTATCATTCTTAGGCTCTACAGGGTTATCCCCATTCGCAGGCCTTAATAATTTACAGGTATAAGGAGGACCAGGCTTGAGTTCAGCCACGTCTATCTCCTCTTCTTCGACATTACTATATGTAACGTCAAATTCTTCTTCGACATATGCCACTTTTTCTTTTTTATGATACCTATTCGACCTAGATTTTTCCTCTCTAAGCCTTTCAACTTGTCGAACTCTATCAGCCAAATGAGCCATATCTCGCAAATGAGATGTGTCTAATTTCTTTCTAATTGAGTAATCAAGGCCACCAGCAGCCATTTCGACAAGCTCATGTTCAGGGACTTGTGTGAAGCAACGAGATTTCAATAGCCTGAATCTGTTTAAGTAATCATCAATAGTTTCCGGCATTTTGCGCCGAACACTAGCCAATTCTTTAAGACTAATTTTCGACTGGCCCATGTAAAACTGTGCATGGAATGCCTTTTCTAATTGCCTCCATGTGTACATAGAACCAGGGGGTAAGGTCGTGAACCAAGTGAAAGCATTTTTAGTTAGAGAATTTGGAAAGTATTTCATCTTCAAATTCTCATTTTGTGCTAAGTCCCCAGCCTCAGTCAAGAAACGAGCAATGTGTTCGACTGTGGACTCATTTGTATCACCACCAAACTTAGTAAACTTGGGAACTTTCCATCCCCTTGGTAACTCAGTTTGTAATACGTATTCACATAATGGTGATACGAAGTTAGGCCTTTGTAAACCTATGTTAAGGCCATTTTGAGCCAAAATTGTTTCGACTAAAGTAGCTATATTGTTTTCTGCGCCAACATTGTGTTGTTGCACTTGTCGAACAACTTCATCAGCGTTCTGGTGTCTATTTACCAAAACTACTTCAGGGACGTGGTTTACTACCCCTTGTAGTTCGCCTACAACTGTCGACGCTTCGACTGCAACTGCTTCTTGGGGGTTAACTGGCGACGCATTACCCGCAATAATAGGAACGTGCCTATTATTAACCGCTGGAACCCCAAAAAAGTCTGCAATCCTACTCATCTGATTTGCCAACATTTGGTAACTGTTATTGGTATTTTGAATCAATGGATTGAAAACTGTACCAATTTGTTGGGTAAGCATATTAACCATATCGTGATTACTCTCGTCTACTTGCTGTCTTAAGGCCAACAAAGACGTATTGGTTAATGCTGGGGGATTTCGACCAAAAACACTCTCAGAAGAGACATGTGTAGGGGAAAAGGTCGAAATATGTGGCATTCCAGTAGGCATGCCATACATTCCCAGAGGAAATGGGGGTAGATGCACGTTATTCAAACGTGGGTCTAAACCGTTTCCCATTGCCATGTAAGGGCTATGAAGCCCTGCAGTTAACGGCAAAGACATAGGCAGAGATGCCATTTCTGACTGCGTTGAACCAACATTAGTCATTGATAATGAAGGAACGGTTATCGACGATGATGGCCCTGCGCTAATGCTTGCAGAATCCATTGTTGTCCCTTGCCCTTGTGAAACCACAGGGTTGGAACTAGATGCATTATTCGTACCAGAACGAACCATTTTACCACTTCTTAAGTGCATACAACAGCGAACACAAATAAGAGAGTACGAGAATGAACAAAATCAAAGGCAATGTCCCACTGGGCGTGCCAATTTGTTTGCTGGTGTTTTTAGCAAACAATCACTAGTTTTATTAGAAGGTTTGTGAGATCAAACTAGAAAAATCTCAAAGCAATGCCTCTGAATTGCTTATGGTTTTTGTTGAAGAAAACGTAGAAAAAAGGGGACGATTTGCGCAAATGATTAACAGAATTGAAAAGAAAAGAAGCAGTAAATGGTGCAGGAATTGTAAAGAACAAACAAGTAAATTGCATTGAATCATAAAAAATGGTACACGATCACGTACAGCGATTCTTCCACTCGTTTTTCGCTCTGGCTTGGAAGTTAGAGTTTCAGGAATCGGGTGTGTACTGTGATTTTGTGACCCCTGTTTCTTCTCAGAAACAGTTATTTATACAAGGGAAAAGGGGGGAAAATTCGAACTAAGTAACTGCCTAACAATTTGAAAATAAGTAACTGCTCCTACTTTCGGCCAAGTAACCGCTCCTACTTTCGACCGAAACCGCTCTGTCACGCTTCGACCAACTGCTAGTCTTCAACGCATAACTGCCCTGATTTCTGTCTGTCGAAAGCCTGTGTCGATTTTCCTCTCTCTTGCTTTTGCTTCCCTGGAAACTTGTCGAGCTTACCTTGCGCATGACCATTTTCTTTGTCGAAATAATATGGTCTTTGTGAAATAAATATAAATCAAGCCATGTTGACCATCTTTAATGAAGCCTGTCGAAATTACAGGCTAACACCAAGCCAGTTCATCTTCCAGTTCTTCGTCTTCCACCTTGCCCTCGGTAAACCCTCCTCTAAAGGTTTCTCCAAGGGACCTCCTTGCTGTCGTTCCTGGCGGTTGTTGACGGTTTTACTGCCTTCAAACGAGTCTTCGCATCTTCACTACTCTCTATTACGTAAGACTGGTTCACTGCAAGTGCCCGTATATCCGACCGCAACGCGTTGGCCACGCCCAATCTCGATTAGCGAGGCTGGTCCGAAAGGGTTCACGGCGTCAAAAGTGGTGCCTGGAAGACCGTGGGCCTTCGTGACATGATTTCTCTTTCTTATTTTGTCTCCCTCACTCGTCTGGAGATGATCTTGCCCCTTCTGGGTTTCTGGTCATCCAATCTCAACGCTTTTGTCTTCCCGTGGGGTATCCTGACTCCCACCGTTCTTGATATTGCTGCCATCACCGGCCTGCCTGCTTCCAGCAGGACTGTCCATCCGTCCAAGCTGCCGAAAGAAGTGGGCTAGGTGCGGATTCCTGTTGGGGGCTCCCTCCCTCAGTTCGTTAAAGATAATATTGGGGATGCTCCGGCGATCTCCGACGATGATCATATTGCTTTTCTAAAGTATTTCTTTAGCAAGTTCTTTTATGGTACTGGCCCTGCAGGCATTGTTCAAGACTTGCAGCCCTTCGCGGCTATGATGGCTAGTGATACTCGCTTCGCTTGGGCCCTGTTCTTCCTCGGCGAACTCTACCGTGGCATCCAGGACGTACTTGATCAGATTCGGGAATATGGTCAAGTCACCCAGGTTCGTGGCCCCATGTGGTTCCTGCAGTTGTGGGCCATCCGCTACTTTCCCAACCTCTTTACGGTAGGACTAGAAGTTTCCAGGCCAGTCTCTAACTGTGTGCTTGGGCCCCCAACTCTGGGGTTCTCCCTGTCTCCAACTGACACCTGTCTGCTTTATGGCGGCACTCCTGCGAGGGGACGCACCGATTGTGACCTGGTGCTCGATGTTAGACAGAGGGTTAGGTCCCTTGTGGATTTTTGTTCCAATGAAATCTCCGGCCGCATATTCTGTCACCCTTTCCCAACTACGCCAGGGACAGTTGGAAGTCCGCCTTGGTGGAACCGAGACCTACCAATTGGGTATGTAGCCTCTCACTACAGCAACGCCTCCTAAGAGTATTATTTTCCCAACTTCGTCTGCCGGCAGTTTGGTATTGTGCAGCATATCCCCTTGACGTATCCGTCTTTGAGGGACCCCTAGAGCCATGACAGGCTGACCGATGCTCAGGTATGCGAGATGGTCGCCATCAACCAGCAACGGATTGCCTAGCTTGCGTGGGCGCACTACACTATGTGCCCGGGTGTGACCAGTACCTATACCAACTGGTGGCATGGGATCAAGGACTTAGTCTTGCCTCGACCGCCTGAGGAGCTGTTAGCCTAATACCTGGGTCTCCCCTGCAGGGTTTCAACTTTACCAGATTCAGCCAGTGGTGCCGGTTCTAGCATCGTTCCTTCCTCTGCCGCTCGCCAAGTAACTCCGCCAAAGCCAGTGGCTAGACGGCGTCCCACGAGATCTCAGTCAGATTCTGCTATGTCCTTCCGCTCTCTCTGAGCTATCTGCTTTTCATTTACTCCTTTCCCTTCTCATCGCCTCGTGGATTTCTGCAGCGCCTGTTGCTGAAGATGACGATGACTGACCAATAATGTTTCGGCGGCCTCCTAAGCCCCAGACGCTGGCCCTCGAGACTTATCTTACTGTTGTTTTCCATGTTGCTATAGGTGGCCGCTCCCTTGGTCGTGGAAAAACCTCATTCTTCTCCTGGGAATCCACCTCTCCCAGATCCATCCCCGGCTCTTCCTTCCACTCCCCAGTTGGGTCCCCAACCGGCGGCAGACGCTGAGGTGGCTCAACAATTCGCTGCTCGGCGTCAATTTCAAGTTCTCCCTCTTACCCCCGAGGAATCGCAAAGGTTGGACGCGGCTCTTCATGACGAAATTCCTACCAACATTTCTCAACTCATGGATCTCTGATCCCTGGTCTTCAGGCTAGCCTCCCAAGAAGGCCTGCCGGAGTGACAGAGGAGAGCTCTCAAGGATATAGCCTACTGTCTCCCGACGATTTCTCAGTCCCACTTGGCGGCCAACACCATCCAAGCCACTGCTCAGTAAACATTGGAGCACCTAAACACCCTGCAGGCCGAGCAAAACACGCTTCTTTCTGACTACGAGGAGAAGGCAGCAACGCGTCAGTCAGCACTGGCTTAAGAGGAGACCAGCAGACACCATGTTGGGGAAATCGGGGTTTCACTGCCAAAACTTCAGCATGATCTTGAGGTTTTGCGTGCTCAACATGTTGCCACCGGAAGACTGGAGCAGATCTCGGCGGAGCAATCCTGCATATTCCACCGAAGTAAGCCCTTGGGTCAGCACATTCAGGAATCACAGCTTCAGGTAGACATTGCCACCTTCGACAGAGATCATGGCCAAAAGGGAATGCAATTAGCCACCGACTCATGGGAGAACTTTCACCTTCGTCTGGCGGACGCCCCTGTCGCCGATCCTGCTGTTGCCAACCCTGAGCCCGCGGAGGTTGCGGACAACGTCATCAACTTTGTTTTTTGTATATATTTGGTTATCACCAGGCCGCTGGTGTGTGGCAAGCCATTTTGACAATACTTCTGTTACTTTTTAAATCCATCTTTCATTTCCTCGCATACTTTCCCATAGAGTAGGATAATATGCCTTGAGATATTTGCCATTTATTTTTGTTTCGAATTCTTCTCCGTCTAGAGTGATTAGACGATACGCTCCACTGTGGTATACTTCACTGACGATGTAGGGTCCGTCCCAATTCGGGGACCACCTGCCCAATTGGGGGTCTTTTCTCCCTAGCGGCAGAATGGCCTTCCACACGAGGTCGCCTTCAACAAACTTCTTTGGTTTGACATGTTTGTTGTAGGCTCGAGCCGTTTTAGCCTTATTCATTTCTATCCTGCTGAGGGCAACCAGCCTATCGTCATCCACCGAGTGAAGTAATCGGTGGCCCACCACTTAGTGAAGTAATCGGTGGCAACAATGATAAAGGTGTGACCTTTCAAGCTCGGGGGGTATATCTTGCCAATTAAGTCCATGGCCCACCCTCTAAACGGCCAAGGCTTGACAATGGGATGCAACTCATCCGCCGGCACCCTTTGGATTGGTCCGTGCAGCTGACAAGCCTCGCACCCCTTGGCAAACTGGAAGCAATCGGCCGTGATTGTCGGCCAATAGTATCTGTGCATGTAGATGAGCCATTTCATGATGGGGCCGGACCTGTGAGCGCCACAGACTCCTGCATGGATTTGTGCATCACCATATAAGCATCCTTTTAACAACACCCCGTTGGCGCTTCTTTTGTATAGGTCGTCCCCTATCAAGATATACTTCAACGCCCTTTGTTTGACCATGAAGGCAGTATCGACCGTTGGGTTACGGAGGTACCTCGTCAATACCCCAATCCAGGCATCAGTGAGCTCCTCCTCGGTAAGGATCATGCCACCCTGTTGCAGCACCTTGACCACGTGTTCTTTACAACCCGAGGTCTGTTGAGCCAAGTCATTTGCTTCCTGGTTCTCATTCCTGGGGACATACAGGATGATGACTTCGACAAACAACTTTAGCAAGTTGTGTGCCGAGGCCCTTAGCTTTTTGAGCTTAGCATTGTAACACTTGTACTCCCCGGTGATTTGCTTGATCACCAGTTGTGAGTCACCCCTTATTTCCACGTAGTGGGCCTTCATGCCGGCCAAGATATCAAGTCCCATGATCAAGGCTTCGTACTCAGCCTGGTTATTGGAGGGTTGATCTCCTATCCGGCACATGAACCTCCACTTCTGGCCGGAAGCGCTGGTGATGACTATCCCCACCCCTGCCCTCGTTTGGGTGCTAGACTCATTGAACATGAAGACCTAGGGCTTGAGGCCCAAGTAATTGACGGATTTGGCCAGAGCATGGTGTATTTCTACACATGGATGCTGACCCAAGAAGTCTGCCAAGGCTTGGCCTTTTACGCCTCTCAAAGGTACATAAGTTAAAGCAAACGCATTCAACTTAATGGCCCACTTAATGAGTTTTCCTTGTAAGACATGCCTATTAAGAAGATACCGGATAATGTCAACCTTACATACAAACCAAGACCTCCTTAGGCAGAAGATAGTATTCAAGTTTTGTACAAGCATTAAATAAGGATAAACAAAGTTTTTCAATAAGAGAGTATCTTGTCTCGGCGTCATTGAGGATCCTACCGAGGTAATATATAGCACGCTCAGTGCCACTATCATCGTCTTGAGCCAACAAGCAGCCGATTGCTTGATCCTCGGCCGCAAGGTATAACTTCAAAGGTCTCCCAGGATGCGGAGGCACCAGGACAGGGGGGTTGGTCAAGGCAGCCTTGACTTCATTGAAGGCCTCCTGTTGTTTGGCTCCCTAAGTCATTTCCTCGTCATTCTTCATTTTTAACAACGGCGAGAAGGCCGTTAGCTTCCCTGCCGAGTTGGCGATGAATCTTCTTAGGAAGTTGATCTTGCCTAGCAAACTCTGCAGCTCCTTCTTTGTTCTCGGACGTCTTACCTCTAGGATAGCTTGAGCTTTGTTTTGGTCCACTTCAATACCTCGGTTATGCACCAGAAAGCCCAGAAAGTTACTTGCATATACGCCAAAGGCACATTTAGTAGGATTCATCTTGAGATTGTAGAGTCTCATTCGTTTTAGAGCTTGTTCGAGATCCGTCAAGTGGGCTTCGAAGCTCTTGGATTTGACTACCACATCGTCAATTACACCTCCATGTTTTTACCAATCAGGTCATGGAAGATGGCATTCATTACACTTTGGTACGTTGCCCCAGTGTTCTTGAGGCCAAAAGGCATCACGAGCCACTCATAGATACCTAAGGCGCCTGGGCACCTAAAGGCAGTCTTATGGGTGTCATCCTCGGCCACGTAAATCTGGTTGTAACCAGAATAGTCGTCCATAAAAGTCATGATGGCATTGTTTGTCGCGGCATCGACAAGCATATCGGCCATAGGCATGCCGTACTTCTCCTTTGGAGTGGCCAAGTTCATATCTCTGTAATCAATACAAACTCTGACCTGGCCATTCTTCTTGAGCACAGGGACTATATTATACAGCCATTCTACGTACCTGGCAGTTATGATGAACCTTGCCTTCAAGAGTCTTTCCACTTCGGCTTTGATCTGTGGCATTAGTTGCGGGTTGAACCTCCTTGGTGGCTGCTTGTGGGGTTTGCAATCTTCCTTGATGGGTAACCTATGCTACACCAAGGCTCTATCAAGGCATGGCATCTCATGGTAATTCCAAGCAAAGCAGTCACGATAGTCTCTTATCAAGGCTACCATCTGATCACGTTGCTACGGTTGGAGTTTACTGCTAACTTTAGTCATCCTCCGTTCACTCTTGGTTCCCAAATTTACCTCCACCAGGGGATCTTGAGCTTCAAAGGTGGGTACCTTCCTCTGGATGGGCTCTATGTAGGGAGGTTCAGCCGACGTCTTGTAACCAATGTCACCCGAAGCCTCAAGGGTTGAGTGTTCTGGGGATTCATCATCTCCTTACACGGCACCAAACATAGCCTCTTCAATGTTGGACTTTATTTGAAATAGGTGCAGCCGGTCCAGCAGGCTTTGTATATCCGAAGGGAGACTAATCATTATTCTCGTTGTTAGGCCGTAGGTCGGCCAACATTTTGAATTCAAAGCCTTTCTTGGTCCAGTCACAAGACTCTATTCCGCCTTCTTGATAGTCCCCTAAGATGGGAATAGGACGCAGGTGGGGAGAGTAGAACACCGCCTCGAACATCTTTACCTCGGCAGGGAAAGGATTAGGGTCAGCCTCCACTATCTCCACCTTGTCTTCCACCCATATTATGAGCTTCTGGTGCAAAGTGGAGGGGTTGCATTCACTCGTATGAATCCAGTCCCTTCCAAGGATCACTGTGTACGAGGGTTTCCCTTCAATGACGAAGAATTTCGAACGAGTTACCTTAGACCCTACTGTCACGTCGGCCACCAACACCCCTAATGCATGAGATGGGTGGCCCAAGAAACTGGTCATGGTCATGGTAGTTGGGATGAGATTTTCGGCGTTCTTACCCAACCTCTTCATGGTCGACAGCTGCATGATGTTCAGTACTGCACCATCACCCACGAAGACCCTATTGAACAACTTCCCGTTGAGATGGGCTTTGATGTACAATGGCTTCAGGTGTCTGGTCATGTCATCGGTTGGCTTTTGAAATAACATGCCTTCTGTGATTGGTTCCTCAGCTTTTGTCAAGGCGGCCCATTCAGACTCCTCGGCGAAGACATCTCCTTCGAGGGCCTTGGGTTGATCCCTAGGTCCCCAGAATTCTAGTGGAAGCAGGCCTACCATTTAGATGTCGGCATAGAACTCCCTATCGGTTCCGTCCATTAGGTCATCCAGTATTGATTCGATTACGGAATTCCCATTGAAATCCCGAGGACCGAAAGGGTATTCTCCCTCTTCTCCCAGAAGGTCATCTTCTTGCAACTCTTATTCTGTCATTCCATCCTCGCCTCGTTGACTGGTTGGGACCGTCCTGAACTATGAGGTCCGTAAAGGCATTCTATCACCGCCATTTTGAGTGGGCTATGAGGTGCATCCACCATGCCCACCATTGCCTGATCTCCTCCCTCGTGGTCAACTGGTGGCTCAGGGACCGCCGGTTCGGGAACCTGCTCTAGAGTTGTGTCTTCGACTGATTTCGGGAAAGCCTGTTCCAATGCCTCAACAACGAATGTTGCGGGGATTGTCTGGGTATTCCCATCTTTGGCCGAGGTGAGCATTTAGAGAGTTTCCTTCATCCTGTTGAAGACCCTAGCCCTCTATAGCCTCCTCTTCTGCGAGCGAGATTTGGAGGCTACCCTGGGGTTGGCACCTCAACGGCTGCTTGTGTCATCCACTGATCCTGCGGTACACCCGAAAGAGGTTTCACTGCAGAAGATAATACAATTGGAAGTGGCATGATTAAAGGATTTATGCCACTTGCAGTATTTCTTCCCCTTTATTTCCTCGGGAGGGGGAATCTTATGGCCGTCAAGGAGTTTGATCTGCTTATCCTTAAGGAGGTAGTCGGAGAGTTGGTCAGCCTTAGAGATGTCAAAGGAATATTCATCCCTTTCCTCATCCTTCTCTTTGCCTTTTGCGGGTTTAAGAGGTAGGCTTTTCCCTTAACTATCTCGGCCACTAAGATGTCTGTCGCGTAATCGACTAACTCATCATAGTCCGAATCCTCAGCTGCATCCACCACTGATACCAATTGTGGCCCGTGGCCCCTAGTGGCTCTCCTCCTTTCTCTGTCTTGCACAAGTTGTTCTACTTGAACTACCCTGAAAGCCAAGCCACTGAGGTCGCTGCAAGCTTGTCCCACAAGCTTTTCCTTCAACTGAGGGTGCATTCCAGAGATGGCCATGGAGGTAAGTTAGGATTACGGGAAAGGTACTGAGCACTTTCGGGCCATCTTTCTAAATCTCTCGAAGAAGTCAGTCACTGTCTCGTCCACCTTTTGCCGCAAATTCATGAGATCGGCTGCTGTAACTTCAGGCTGTGGCCAGTAGAATCTGTCATGGAACCACCTTTCCATGTCTGCCCAGGTCTGTATAGAATCAGGTGGGAGAGAGGAATAACACGAGAAGGCAGTCCCTGTCAAGAAAAAAGGGAATAGCTGCAACTTGTGATATTCGTTCGGGTTTCCTTCCCCACATTGGGCCGTGAATCGGCCGATGTGCTCCATAGTGGATTTGCCATCGTCCCGAGAAAACGTGACAAAATCAGGGGTTTTGAATCCTCTGGGCAGAGGCACCAAACGGTCCACCCACTCGGGGTAAGACTTCCTATACACTGGACGGTCGAGCGGTTTCAACTAAACACCGAAGAATTTCTTGATCGGGTCCGCAATGATATTAGGGTCCAGGAGTTGGGACCCCGATAGTCTTTCAGTTGGAGGCATTGGTCGCCACAGTGTATCTGGGGGACCCTGCGCCCCTGGCTGCGGTGGTATCTGAGGTGGAGCATCTGTCCATGGCTGCCCAGGTACTACTTGGGCCAGGTTAACAAGGCCAGTTCCTGGTACAGATGCCTGCGCGCCTTAGAGAGTTGGAATTTGATTCCATGGCTGCTCAATCGGGGCGATATTCATCTGTGGCTGCATATAGGAACCCGCTGGGTAGGTACTGAGTGCGCCGGGGTACGACTGACTAGGAAGTAGGCTTATCGAGCCAAGTGGATTCTGGATCCATGACTGCTGACTCGGGCAAAGCCCACCGTTCGTGCCATTCACTTATTCCGGTGTGAAGGCTTGCCCCCCTGCGTTAGCCGGGCAGTTAGCCACGGCAGAGCATCCATAGGATGATCCTTGCCGGATAACATGATGTCATGTATCCCCATGTCGATTTATTGCCGGATAACAACGTGGTTATGACCACAGGTTCCTCATAATGTTGAGGAGAACCGTCGCTAGACTCAGCATTAACCGTGAGGGGAGTTGTCTCCGAAACACTTACTGGCTTAGTGTTCTTTGTTTTTGGAATAGTTACCCTTTTTTATGCCGATGGTGGCTCCATACTTAGGTTTCTGTCGGAGCGTAAGTGCATACGCCAACTACAATCCAGTCCAGGCGAATTAAACGCAGGTGTTTGCTCACCTAGCTTTTCCGGTCCCACTGGGCGTGTCAATTTTTGTTGTCGTCAAACTCTTAGGTCCTAGCTGTGGGGTCGTCCAGAGGTTTGGACAATCTTTGATTCCTCGTTTCTTCAAGCAGTTACGTCGAGGAGGGAACTCTGCTCCTCAACTATGGGTTTCCTAACTCCTCTAGAAAGGGTCAGGCAAGGTGAGAGGGGACGCAAGTGTTGGATTATACTACAGCTAATGCATAAAGTAAAAAGGATAAAAAATGCGATAAAGGAAGATAAATTGAAATAAACATAGAGATTGATTGATTTGATGTGTGTCCTTTACATTTCACTCTATTGCTATAATATACACAGGCCCTCGTCGGCCACTATGATAGCCAACATTTGCCTGCCGTTGGATTGTTCTAAGATCAACAGCTCTCATTGCATCATAGGGCCTCAGCAAGGCAGAGTAATTGCCCACGATCCCACTGGCACGGTTAGTAGGGTAGGTGCTCGTTACTTCGTGTTTTCTGACCTCGCTCTTCGGCTTGAATTTCAATGCTCCCATGTTCTATCTCCGTGTCGTGTCTTGTCTTCCAAGCAAGGCCTGCCTTGCCTCAGCCATATGGTGTCCCGGCTGCTCTAGCCCCTCTTAGGTAATAATTTAGGCACCCAAGCCACCTAGGCCTTGGCACGCTATAGGCCGCGGCAGTCACTTTCCTTCGGCTTGGCTCATTGGCCCTCGGGGAGTTCTGTCTTTTAGTATATCCCGAGGACCTCTTTTTGACTTCACTCTTCCTGGAAAATACCCTTTTTGACCTCGTCGTATGGCTTGCCTTCACACCATAATTTGTCTTTTCTCCTTTCAGCCCTCGACCCACGACTTAATTATTTTTTGGTGTTAACAGGTTCGCACCTCAAAGGGGATTTATCAATGTTTTACCCTTTAAACTTAAACTTTGATGGCGGCTTCACCTCAAGACCTCGAAGGATTCCTTCTTCGGATTTTTCGGTTGTTACACCCATGTCAGGGATTCAGTTAAAGATTTTAAGTACAGGCAAAAAGGGAGGTCACCGACTTTGATGAGAAGGGGAAGGTCGTCGAACCCCTGTTCCCCTTATCTTGGTCTCAGGATCATTTTGAGTGGGAGGCTGCCGAGTATGGTTATCCGACTTCCGCCTTATCGGGGGAGGAAGTCAGGACCTTCAACTTGTTGCTCTAGTGGGTTGATAAGTTTCCCCTGCCGAGTAAAAAGATTGACTGCTAGAATGTTTTGAACGCAAGCTGAGTCCCCCGAGGCCCTTAAGATTATTCTTGGTAGGATATGTTCAACGTTTTCCTTTTCCTTTCTAACTTTTGGTCTCTGACCTCGGGTTTATTTATTTTGGCCGAGTCCCTTGAGGCTCTTAAGTTTATTTATTTTTTTACAGATCAGATGGCAGACCATTTCTCTTTCGATGACTACTTGGATGCCGCTAGTTTGTTGGACGTCGCCCTTCTGGAGACCGAAGCTGTCGGTCCCGACGCTGCTTCCGGGCTAGCTACTGCTGCCACTGTGGGTATTGTGGCTAACCAGGCTATCCCTTCCGGGCTAGCTAATGAAGACACCAAAAAAGCGGCCTCCTCCGAGTTCGGGCTCTAGCCGTAAGAAACCATGGGCCGGCCATGCTTATTCAGTCGATCTCTCCTTGGAGGATTCTGAGGCTTGTGCCAAAGTTGGAAAGCTTGGGCAGGACTTCTTCATCAAGAGGAACTCCAAAATCTCCCACAGGGAGCAAGGTATCAATTTCGATTCTGAGAATGTGTTGCTGGCTCGCAAATTGAGTTAAACAACTGCTAAACTAACTGATGGTCTGAAATTTCTCACAGTGGCTCGGGACCAGGCAGATCGGTTGAGGTTTAAGAAGGAGTCTCTTCAACCCAAACTGAACAGCCTTGCCGAGGATGAAGTGGCACTAGCTGCCCTGAAGAGGGAGCGGGACGAGTTCATGGAGAAGGCTGAACTTGCCGCAAGGGTGCCCGAGCTGGAAAGGGAGAAGGAGGAGCTGGGGACTCGGAACACGGGAGGAGCGGAACAAGGCCCTTGCATTTAAGAAAAAATCTGGCAGAGAGCGAGTCGAGCTCGCCATCGGATCCTTGAAGAACGCCATAGAACACGTCAAGGTCATGCACCCCGAGCTCGATCTGTCCCTCCCGAAGGTTTATTATGCTATGAGAGAGGGTTGGATCGACAAGCCGATGAAAGGCGGCGAGCTAGAGATCATCTTTTCTCGTCAATCATATCCTGCCCCCAGTAGTTGTATTCCCCCTTTCCTTTGAATCTTGTCGTTGGAGTTTGGAATAGGTGGCCCGATAATTTACGGGGTGACTTTTTGATTGTAATACATACTTGAGGTACCAGCGCATCAGGTTTTATCTTCTTGGATTCTTGTTGTGCTTGTTTATTCTTCATATACTTCTGTATTCGCCTTGTGGATTTAATGCGACTCCGAGGATGCTGCGAGCCCGACTCTGTGAATGAGGTAACCGAATGGGAAGCCGGTGGGCCACGATAGTCCCGACCAAGACGTGAGAGGTCATTTGGAGGAACGTCGGAGTGACTCTTAAAGAAGGAATTCAATCTGAGGCCATGAATCAAGAGAGACTTCATTTGGTCCAGTTCACCAAGTGCGGAGTCTTGGAGTGAACGTGGAGTGAAGAAGCTTGCACGAGGTAGGGTGCAAGGGATCGGCCTTGACCTTGACCAGCGTTTCTTCAGCGGCAACAAAGCATTCCTAGAAAGAAAGTTATTTCATTGAAAAGGTGGACTCGAAGGTCCGTCTAGCATATATGAAAATTGGTTAGTTACAATTCATATTTCAACTGTAATAACATTGAAGTTTTGTGGTGTTCCAAGTCCTTGGGATCACCTCCTTCTCGAGGGTCTCCAGCTTGTAGGCTCTCTTTCCGATCTTGGCAATTTTCCTGTTAGGACCTTACCAGTTCGGGGCCACCTTACCTTGCCTGGAATTCTTCCCCTCAACCAATTCGGGGGAGACTTCGAAATCGCGTGGAACAACTTTGGCGTTGTACCTTCTTGTGATTATGCGTTTGACCACCGCTTCTACAAGGGTTGTCTGGTCGCACACCTCTTGGTCGAGGTCTATCTCTTGTATAACGGCTTCGTTATTGTCTTCCCTGTTGAGGGGGTGCAAGGTTCTTCAGGTGAGCTCCTCGACTTCGACTAGTATTACCGCTTTGGTTCCGTACGTGAGTTGGAAAGGTGTTTCTCCAGTTGTAGAGTGAGGAGTTGTGCTATACACCCAGAGGACGTAGGGTCACTCCTCGACCTAAGAGCCATTCGAGTCATGCAGTCTCCTTTTTAATTCTCGTAAGATCACCCTGTTTGCTGCCTCGGCTTGCCCGTTGTTTTGAACGTGCTCAACCAAGGTGAAATAATGTTTGATCCTGAGGTCAACCGTTAATTTTCTAAAACCTTTGTCGGTGAATTGTGTCCCGTTGTCGGTAATCACCACCAGAGGGATCCCAAATCTGACCATTATGTTTTTCTTGAAGAACTTGATGCACACCTTTGTCGTGATCGTTGCTAGGGGCTCGACCTCAATCCATTTGGTGAAGTAGTCTACTACAACGATAAGATATTTGACCTACCCCGGCGCCACAGGGAACAGGCCTAACAAGTCAATTCCCCACCACGAGAACGGCTATCCTGCCGAGATCGAGGTGAGATGTGTCGGTGGGGCAACATGGACGTCTGCGTGGCGTTGGCACTTGTCTCATTTTTTAACGAGTAGCACAACATCTTGGGACATGGTAGGTCAATAGTAACCTGCTCTAAGTGCCTTCTTGGCGAGGGCCCTCGAACCCAGATGTTTTCCGCTGATTCCCTCATGTATCTCAGTCAGAATGTAGTCGATTTCCTCATTCTCCACACGCTTGAGCAGCAGTGTCGGAATCCTCGACGGAAGAGCGTACCTTCTATGAGAGAGTAGGAGGCGGCCCGCTATCTCTTGAGCAGGGTGATCCAACTTTTTCTAAGGTCGATCACATGTACTGACAATGCCGTAGGGGCGTCAGTCTAACACTGGGTTTGGTCAACGTCTCATGTATCAGACTTCGATGACTACCAGTAGGCTTCGTACACTCGAGCTTGGCCAGGACATCTGCTCGAGCATTCTCGGCCCGTGGTACGTGTTTGACCTAGGCATCGGTGAAGAGGTGCAAGATTTCCATCACCAGAGCTACGTACTTTTGGAGTGTTTCATCCTTCGTCGTGAAGTCTTCCTTAATCTGGGAGACAACCAATTCAGAGTCGGTATTGAGCTCGATGTTCCTTGCGTTGAAGTCCTGAGCCAAAGCAGTCAAGCGACACACGCCTCAGAATGTAGTCGACTTCCTCATTCTCCACACGCTTGAGCAGATCCTCGACGGAAGAGCGTATCTTCTATGAGAGAGTAGAAGGCGGCCCGCTATCTCTTGAGCAGGGTGATCCAACTTTTTCTGAGGTCGATGACATGTACTGACGATGCTGTAGGGGCGTCAATCTAACACTGGGTTTGGTCAACGTCTCATGTATCAGACTTCGATGACTACCAGTAGGCTTCGTGCTCTCAAGCTTGGCCAGGACATCTGCTCGAGCATTCTCGGCCCGTGGTATGTGTTTGACCTAGGCATCGGTGAAGAGGTGCAAGATTTCCATCACCGGAGCTACGTACTTTTGGAGTGTTTCATCTTTCGTCGTGAAGTCTTCCTTAATCTGGGAGACAACCAATTCAGAGTCGGTATTGAGCTCGATGTTCCTTGCGTTGAAGTCCTGAGCCAAAGCAATCAAGCGACACACGCCTCATACTTAGCCTGGTTGTTGGAAGTCTGGAAGGAGAAACTGAGAGATACCTCGATTATCAGTCATTCGCTGTTCTCAAGGTTGAGTCCGGCACCACTCCCTTTACTGTTTGAGGATCAATCAACATGGAGCTTCCAGGTCATAGCGACTGCGTTGGGGAGGGGCGGAGTCATCTCGGCGACGAAGTCGGCTAAGACCGCACTTTAAGGGTCTTTCTCGCTTCGTACTTAATACCGAACTCGGAGAGATCCACAGCCCATTTGATTATGTGGCCCGCGAGATCGGGTCTGTGCAGGATCTGCCTGATCGGGTGGTCAGTCCTGACCACCACCTGATGTGCCACAAAGTACGACCTCAACCATCTCGCCGCAATGACCAGAGGGCTACCTTTTCTATCCTTTGTCTCGGGCCCCTGCAATACTATGCTGAAGTAGTATATTGGCCTTTGCCCTAATTCAGTTTCGCAGACCAGGAGGGCCCTGAGTGTCTCCTCTGCCACGCAAGGTAGAGGTATAGTGTCTCCCCTTCAACCGACCTGGTCAAGATGGGCGGCTCCATGAGAATCTGCTTGAGGTCGTTCAAGCCTTTCTCACACTCGGGGGTCCATTGGAACTCGACCCCCTTCTTGAGGATCTTGAAGAAGGACAGTGACCTGTTGGTAGATTTGGACACAAACCTCGATAACACCACTACCATCCTGGCAAGCCTTTGGACGACCTTATTCATCATGCGCAAGTATGTAGCGCCGACATTTTTCAATCCAAACGGCATGAATTGTTAGCAATAATTTCTCCGATCTGTTATGAAAGCCGTCTTTTCCTTGTCAGGTAGGTACATGGGTATCTGATTGTACCTGTGTTGTCGTCAAACTCTTAGGTCCTAGCCGTGGGGTTGGCAAGAGGTTTGGACAGTCTTTGATTCCTCTGTTCTTCAAGTAATTGCGCCGAGGAGGGAACTCTGCTCCTCGACTGTGGGTATCTTGACTCCTCTAGAAAGGGTCAGATTAGGTGAAAGGGACGCGATGGTTGAATTATTCTACTGGCCTAATGCATAAAATAAAGATAAAAGTGTGGTAAAGAAGATAAAATGAAATAAAACGTAGAGTTTTTGATTGATTGGATGTGTTTTATACATTTACTCTATTGCTATATATATATATATATATATATATATATACACACACACACATAGGCCCTCATCGGCCACTATTCGAGCCAACACATTGCTCCTAAGCCCTAAAGAGGCGGGCTAACTAACCACGATCCCACTAGCACAGTTTGTGGGGTAAATGCTCGTCGCTCCGTTTTCTACGGCCTCACTCCTTCGCTTGATATTCAACTACTCCCACATTCTATCTTCGTGCCCTCTCTATCTTTCCTTCCAAGCAAAGCCTGCTCTTCCTCGGCCACTCGGTCACTCGGCTTCTCTTTGCCCTTGGGCAGTAACTGAGGCACCCGAGCCATCTTGGTTGTGGCACTCTATAGGCTGGGGCTTTTACTTTCCATCGGCTTAGCCTAATGGTTCTCGGGCCTACCCCTTCCTCGGGGAGTTTTGTCTTGTAGTGTGCCCCCTTTTTGTGCTGTCGTATGGCCGCGAGGACGTGACTGATGGTACAAAAACCCCTTAATATGACTTGATGTGACAGTTGGAAGGGACATAACTGCAACTATTTGGCACTTCGCCCGAATCGAAGGGACTCCGCGAAGGTTCCCAAGGACACGCCGGTTGCGTCTCACGGCTATAGCAATGATGCCCACTTCCTAAGGTTCTTTGCATCCTCTTCCCTTTCGCTCTCTATTCAAAATCTTTGCGCTACCTGTGACACCCCTTTCCCAAAAAAAATTAATAAAGAAATTTACAGAAAATTAGAGGAACTTCTTGAAATAAATTATTATAACGCGAATAAAATAATCTTTAAAATATTTACATATTGGATTTGACTATTATTATCCGCACTCGGGAAAAAGGCACCACATGCATCATTCGTTCGTTACATCTACATAGACTTGTAATGAACTCACTTTTAATAAACATAAAAGTAAATTGAAATAAAACCCATCATCCCGACATTACACTTAGTCAGAGCTTGACACCATAGAATCACGAGAACATGAGGACCTGC
Source organism: Astragalus glycyphyllos (assembly GCA_963573325.1). Taxonomy (NCBI): domain Eukaryota; kingdom Viridiplantae; phylum Streptophyta; class Magnoliopsida; order Fabales; family Fabaceae; genus Astragalus; species Astragalus glycyphyllos. The sequence goes on from OY754310.1 coordinate 41,360,161, forward strand.
ATCCCATATCCAAAAATGTCCCACTGAATTGGACTTCAACATAGGCATGTAGCCCAACACAATTATCTGAAAAAGTGGTTGTACGGTGAGAATCACATTCAAGCTATATTAAGGCGATAAGATAAACATCAAGGCAGACACTAGTCCCATTTAAGTTAAGCAAATAATAAAGTCAATAAAATATCATAAGTGAGAGAAAATGTACTTTAAAATACACATAAGTTATACCTCCTTTTTAAGTTCAATAAACTATAAGTTAACGAGTACGAAATCAGTATGTATAGTACATGTTATTGGTAAAAGGTTGAAATCGATAAACTCTTATATTAGGTAAATCAAGCAAGTCATTACAAGTATCAATTACAACATAGATAATCACGATTTACAAATCAGCATAAATCATAAATTCTCACAAGTCACGAAGGTATGATATGCATGTCTCATCAGCAAACACAAGAATGCCTCTCCCTAGACTCAAGAGGAAAAAATTAAAGCAGAACCATCTTTGCCTCACCCTAGGGCCAGATGACTCGGACTCGATGACACGTAACAATACATCATATGAGCACCATCTTCACCTCTCACAGCCTAGGTAGCTCAGACTCAATGAAACTAAGTGAGTTATATTATCACTTACTCAGACTTGAAGATTCTATTCGCCTCTCACAGGCTATCTAACTGAGACTCAACCACACTAGGTCAACTATGGCAGCACTTGAGTACCGAATTGCCTCGCACAGACTTGGTAACTCAGACTCAAAGATACTAGGTTTGCCATAACAAGGAAACACATGTTTTACCCGCACCTTTGTTATTTGAATCCATATAACTCTCTATACCCTTAAATCCACCAATAGTATTTATTTCTTGTTAAAATATTAAAACACCAAAATATTAATATAAGTTTAATTACTAACTAGTGTAAATCCTATTGGTTTCTCTTTTAATATAACATAAAATATTTTAAATATCAAATATTTCACTACTTATTGGCTCTTTCGACCAATGCTTAAGACAACAACATTATTTTATCTTCATAATAAGTCAATCTTTCAACAATATCAACTTATGAGTCAAGTCCCAATTCGGATACATGAGAAGCACACCAAAATAATTCAATTTAATCAATTTCTAAAAACATAATAACAACATTTAATCACGCATGAGTATCAAATCGACACATCACATAAGCTACTAAACCAACACTACAATTCAGGACTTCAATAAAAGCAAACACGTACAAACAATCCATCATAAATATATATGCAATGTTCATTATTAATAATTAAATTATTAATCAAATTCTTAAAAACAATCCAAGTTCGGTGACAAGTCCTCAGACCTAGCGAAGTCCGACTACACCGTAGTGCTCCGAGGGTTTGATGTCAACTTTGCAAAAAGGGTAATGCTACCATCCAAGTTGTTTCTCTTACTTGGCACTAACATTTTGGTTGAAAAGGAGGTAAATAAGCCCAACACAAATCTCTCGATAGTAGAATGCACCACAGAATAAGAGGACAAATAGTTGGCTATTGACAACATATATTTGACTTCAAATATTGTAGCTGTCGTGAATATGGATTCTTAAGATGATAGGCTGATGGTGCCGAAAGAATGATATAGAATGAAATTACTCACCAAGAAACAAATCTATATCTATATTATATTATTATCTATGTAAAGGAGACTTGTGTTTTCTTATACACTAAACGTGAGTATTGTTTTAATGCTAAATTAATATCTAACTCAGCCACCACCTTTCTATATTTCTTTAGTTTTTTACAATAAATTAAGTTCAAGGATTTATTGTCCTTTCAATTTTATTTCATATTTATTTACTTGAATATAAATTGTATTAATATTTTTTCTATTGAAATATTTGAAGTTTTCTAGCCTTTTAAGATTACCTATTAATATACCTCCCAATTATTAATATTATTAATATTATTATATAGATAGATTATAATTATAATTATAATTATGCTGTGCAAAAACGTGTGCAAGTATACACCGTCGTAATAAGTAATTAAGAGTAAGAAAAGACCGTTCCCACGAGGATTAAGTTTAATAACTAAGTCTATTTGCTAGCACTTGGATTAATGAGTAAAAAGTAAAAATAAAGCATGGTAAAAACATCATAGTTGTGCAAGGTTAAAAGTAAAGTTTAAGTAGCAGTAAAATAGTAAAAGAGTGAGGTAAAATCAGAGTAATGGGATAGTCAAGACCAAGATCAGTAATTATACACTAATGATGTAATGCTGTGACTGGTGTTGTGATAGCATTCAATGTGCAGAATGAAAATGGATATTCCTATCACTGTGAACGAAATGTTGACAAGGTTCCCTTATTCCTAAGCTCCCATTGAGGTTCATTTTGCATGTTGAAAAGCACGTTTCAGATCACACTATGGCCCTAGTTTCATATTCCTATTCTTCACTAGGAAATAGTAATATTCCTATTACTCTTCAAACCATATTAATTTGTGAAATCAGCACTTAAATTTCTTTCCAAAAATAAAAGCATATTATCTAAATTAAAGTGATCAAGTTTAAAAGGATGTATAGCATTAACTCACGCAAATTAATGAAGTATCACGCATTAAATCACATCAAACATCAATAGATCTTAATTACATCACCATGGTCTTAACTACAAAGAGGTTTAGCTCATAATGAGCATAAACATGATAAAACAGCACATAAACATTAGATCTAAAGCCATAAAAACAGAGACAGCACTAAAACAGAGTGTGCATAGAGTAATAGAAAATACAACTGAGATGAAGCTTGATGAAGCTTCAAATGCTGCAGATCTACTTCAGAAACTCTATGCTGAACAGATTGATATGCTCTGCTACAAATCCTGTGATTCCAGCTTCAGAAATGGAGGTTTGCACATAAAAATGGTGGAAATGGATGTGGATGAAGTGAAGTACGGGAATGGAACAATGTACTCTGACCTAGGGAATGGTGGTGGCTGAAGTATATGCACTTTAGGGCATGTTTGGGAGGGGGTTTTAGGAGGGGAAAGGAGGGGAGGACATATTTTTCAATTTAGAATTGAAGAAGTTATAAAATGTCTCTAAACATGAATCAAGTGTGATTAGAAATGTTATATTGATATCTATCAACTTGTTCTTTGAATTTTTTAAAATCTCAAATACATATTAAAATATAGACTAATCTTTATCAAGCCCTCCCTCCCTTCCCCTCGCAAAACCCCCTCCCAAACATACCCTTAGGGTAAAGTACCTATTTATACCCCTTTCTCTCTCCAAGTACTATTGGGCCGTTCTTTCCGTGCCAGTGCTGCCAAAAGCTACCAACCCTAATTCTCAAGGAAATTTTGTCTTCTAGCAGCCCACTAAATGCGCAGATTCCAAGATGCCTTTCTCACTAGGGACAAAACACCTCCTTTTTGCTTATACTACCTGATGCCTTTTTGCTTTGATCTTTACACCAACTGCTTGTCACGAAGCTACCATAGCACTAAGCACGGCATTAATTCAACTTAGAATCCTGCACACTAGCACACAAGTTAAATTTTACAAGAATGGCACTTGCGTGCCCAAATTAGCATTTTCCACAATTAAATGACACTTTAACTAAATATGCACAATTTATACATTTACTCACATTAATTACTCTTAAATCAAGATAATTTTTATTTGTTTTGGCATAAATAACTCACATTTCTGTGAGTTATCACACCCCCAAACTTGAACCATTGCTTGTCCTCAAGTAATGACAGCATAGAACAGATATTGATAGCACGAAACAGCAACATACTGACAGCATTGCAATTTAACATAACAGCAGATAATAGCATTCAAACAGACTTTTCCTTGACTCGATTTTTATTTTCTCAAGGCTTTCCCCTCAGACTCACACTTAAGAACCCTTAGCAATATAAGAAATCATAACTTTTGCCCTCTAGCTAGAGTGTGTGTGTGCTCTCTTGCAAATCTTCCATAGACTCCAACAATTACTAGGCTTGGCTTTGGATCCCACTTAGAATTTCCTACACTTCCCTTCCTTATCAATAGCTATAGATATGGCTTACTAGGATATGAACTTTGAATACTAGGCCTAATTATTTGATTTACAACTTGAAATTAGAGTAGTGCACACCTTTTTTTTTAGCAGACTAGCCTGACTACTGCTTTGACTGAAACTGTAATGGTGTCGCCACAAAACAGCCTCCCTCCACAGCACCCAGACTAGCCTATTATTTGATGCTATGACTTTGATTCACTTTAGTTTTGCAAGTGTACACCCACTTTACATTTGATTTATGGACATTACATTACATGGCCTTACTTCTAACAACACTACCCCCAAATTCCAGGCAGCTTCAGTCCTTACTAAGTTTTCACCTAACTTCTACCTAAGTAATGCCTTACATCTATTTCCAAAAATACAAGAGCTGAGTGAGTACTAAAGGGCTAGGCTATTTCATTCTAAGTTCTAAATCCACACCAATTCTGGCTATCCTCATTGGGTTCTCCCTTGATACTTTTTAACTTTGTCTTTTATTTTATTTTTTTAGATGCTATTACTACTGGTATGCTAGCACAGTGCTAGCAGCAACCACACAGAACACAGAACAGAATATAAACAATATAAACAGACAGCAGAATAATAAGAACTGAACATAATTGCATTAAAACTAAAGCTAGAACAACTACTCCACCCCCCAACTTAATCAATGACAGTGTCCTCACTATCAAATGACTAAGTCAAAGATGGGCACTGAAAACAAAAACTAAAAACAGAAACTAAAATTTGCAGAATTATAAAGGGTGGAATTCACTTTTTCTTCTTTGCTGGTGGAGAGTCGCTGGAGACATGCGCTATTGGCACTTGAATATATTCTTCATCTGCCTCTTCTTCCTCTTCTCTCATCAGCATCCTCTTCCATCTTGGAGGTCTTGTAGCACATACTTTCCTCCTTGTCCAAGTTGACTTTGGAGCCAACTGGCAAGTAGCAGGCGCTGGAACCTGGGTTGAATCAGCAACTGGGGTTTTCATCTTATCAGCAGGGGAAGATGTTGTGGCAGCATTGCTCTTGGCACCAGCAGACTTAAGCTTTTCCTCATCCAACTTGGCTTTCTTCTCTCTCTCAGCAGCATCTTTATCAGCTCCACTCACCTCTCCAGCATTATCTGAAGCACGAGTGGAGTTGACTTCTTCATTTTCAACACTTCCTTGTTGCTTAGAGTTGATAGGAACATCACCTTCATCACTGTCAAGCAAAATAGTCTTTTCAGGTGCTGCCGTAGACTTGGCAGCACCAGGAGTATCATCATCTTTTTCTTCAGGGGCCTTCTTGGGCTTTTCTTTGTTTGGAGCTGGGGTGTTGGAAGCAGCAGCAGCAGGCTTTTCATGGGAATGGCCACTAGGACCAGCATCTGGCAATACCCAATCTGGGAACACTGGGGGTGGTAAAATGGTTTCCCGAAACCCCTGAGTATACCACTCATAGGAAGCTTTGACAAATACCCAAACAACTTCTTGTTTCAGAATGTGCTGCTGAAGCAGCAACAAAAGCTCAGAATAATGAGGGACTTCCTCAGCAGTGCCTTTCACACCAGCATCTTTCTTCTCTTCCTTTTTCTCTTCCTTCTTCTTCTCTTTCACCTTCTTTTTCCTTTCCTCCTCATACGTTAGTTAAACAACTGGGTCAAGTACAAAATCTTCCTCATCTTGATCAAACCTTGGCACATCTTCTACTTCATATAATAACCTAATTAGATTTGGGTAAAACAGTCTACCCTCAATTCTTCTAGCACACAACAGGATCTCACGCTCCATAAGCCTTCCCAGATTAAACTGCTTGTATGACAGAATTGAATCCAACAGGAACATGTGTTCCTTGTGCCAATGGAAGTTGTGAGATGTGGGAAGCACAAAGCTCATGACCCGGAGAGAGAGAGAGGGGCCTAAAAAACGGCTTCAGGATTGTACGCTTTACTTTGAAGGTGTTTGAATCATCCTTCACCCACTCCATATAGGGTACACAGAGCACCCTCAAAAGCTTGGCCATGTCCTTCTCAAAAGCAGCAACAACCATTTCTTCCAAACCTTCCTCCACATTTGGCAGCCCTAACACTGCATTGATGCGATCAGCAGCAAACGAAACCAAACGTCCTCTCACGATTGAGAACGAAGGCTTAGGGCGTCCCTTATAAGCTAATGAACATATTAAAAAACATATATTAAAAAAATATAAGCTAATGAACATATTAAAAAACATATATTAAAAAAATATAAGCTAATGAACATATTAAAAAATATATATTTAACCGATATATTTGTCTGCCCCTCTTCTTACATGTATTGGATGTTCATATTACAAATTTAGTTATTTTCGCATACACTATATTACTATTTTTTAATATGTTCATTAAATAATCAAGTGGTGTATTACTATTTTAATTTTTAAAAAGTCACGCATTTGGAATTGGATGTTTATATTACTTATAATCTAACGAACATATTAAAAGATTGAGAAGAAGGTTCACCACTTATATTTTCATGTTTTACAACTCTTTTATTCCCTGCTACATCACTTTTGTACGTATTATGGTGGTTACATCACTAATACCCAAGCTTGAAGGAAGGCATTGCAGCAGTTGGAGTTTCAAATTTTTTTTATGGAAATTTATCTTTCTTTCTAAAGCTTTTATGATTGTTGATTCAGTATTAAAATTGTTATAGGTTTTAGGTTTATGATCGTATTTTCATATTCTGTAATCAGATAGCAGTTATCTCTTATTGGATTGGAGTATATCTTCAACTATTGATTAATTGTAATTCTTGATTGCATGGTTGAATTGGAATTCAGATGTTGTTATGAATTTTATTTACAGTCTTTGTTAAAGAAGTATTTAATAGAAATTTTGGGCATTTCTATCCATAATAAAGTATATGAAAGGATGTAAGGATGTTATGAACATCTCTAAATAATGTATTTGGAATACCTATCACAAAAAATGTTTGTAGGAGCATGTCATATTTTTTGTTTTTATAATAGAGTACTAGGGGGATGCCCGTGCGTTGCACGGGTTGTTATAATATTTTTTTATAATTTTTATGGAGTTTAAATATGAAATATAGAGATTGTTAATAGAAATGATGTATATTAAAATTAGATTATTATTCAAATATGTTATTGTATTTTTAAAATACAAAATTATTTATTTTAGGCAATATTCTTATATATATAGCTAGACATATTTTTAATAAATAATTGTAAGTAATATTTATTAGGTTAATTGTATGTAACTCAAACACTATTTCTTATTTTTCCATAATGATTTAAGATGCGAATTGGCAAATAAAAATATTAAATAGATTATTTTTAAGGATTTTTTTTGAAATCACTATAGATTTAGAAGATAGATATAGCCTTGTCACATGAACATCTAGGAGGGTGATAATGAGGAGAGATTTGAAGGTGATATGGATGTCAAATATCCTTTATTTTGACTGATGATATATTATGATTTTTGTAATTGAATATTACTATCTATTTAATGATGTGTAGTGAATAAATCTATGTTTGTAGTTACATCATTTCTAACTTGGATTTTTGATAATATTGACACTATCGACCTTTAAGTTTGTTATGGATGTCGAGATATTCCTAAGCAAAATTGTGTAGTATGTCGAGATACTATTCTAAATCATTGTAATGGAAAAATATAAAGAGTTAACGCACATTCAAGAGAACCCTAAGTAGTTGGAGTTTTTTTTTTTAGAAAATTCTTTCTATAGCTACGAAAATTACAAATCTAGATCTATTGAGTTGGTTTGATCATAATAAAACATGGTTAAGAATAAAGTGAAGTAAGTTAGTGTTATTACATATAAGAAAGTTGAAAAGAAACACATTTTGATTGCAACAAAAGTATAAGTAAGAAATTAAATATATCATTTGTATAATCATCTTCAATTGCATTCATTTTCTTGAATGTTTGCAAAATCAATATGACGAAACATGTAATGAAAATGCATATTAAACACTATAAACTTAAAAAAGAGTTTGCACCTATTTTTGAACATTAGAATCAAAATAACTCTATTACATGAAGACACTGAATACAATCTCCTGACAAATCGTGCTCGAAAGAGACCTACATAGAAAATGGGTCTCCCACATTTTCTTTCCTTTTGTAATGAAATTCTATTTTTCTTTTCTTCTTCTTCTTCCACACTTCAATTACTCCATCAAAATGTTATTATTATCTTAAGTTTGGGAATTGTCTCATGAACATGAATTTTTAAAAATGAAGCGAATATGAATGACACATGATTATCTACTTTAAAAAAGTAATAGACATCTATATCTCAAATATAGTGCTTTGAATGAAATGATTGTACATAGCTTTAAAACCATTCGAATGAAATGAACATAATATTTTGCACAATAATACTTCAAAATTTGGATAACTAACAAAATGAAGGTGTTGAATATATTTCAATAGAAATGAAAATATGATGGTTGTGAATATTTTCATTGCCCTAAAAACAACATAATGAGAACTGTTTTTCTAAGACAAATCCAAATGAAAGTCACACAAAACAATTGCTCATAATAACTTTTTTCACATAGAAAAAATAAAATAAATTAGTCTTCTCTTAGAATGTGGTTTGGGCCTAACTCAACCCCACAAAACCGGCTTGTAAGGTGAGGGTTGCCTCACACTTATAAACTCTTATGAGACCATATCTCTAGTCAATGTGGGACTTGGGTTTTGGGTTTTTCCCAATACACCCCCTCACGCCCAGCACTATTGGGCTTGGTGCGTGGATTATAATGGTGGGTGGCCCCGAAAGATCTAGGATAGGCTCTGATACCATCTTAGAATGTGGTTTGGGTCTAACTCAACCCCACAAAACCGGCTTGTAAGGTGAGGGTTGCCTCACACTTATAAACTCTTATGAGACCATATCTCTAGTCAATGTGGGACTTGGGTTTTGGGTTTTTCCCAATATCTTCTACCTATATAATCCCAAAATTTACTGCTATGCTTTATATATCACAACAATTCTGTTCATAAGAGCCAACATAAAAAAGTTGGGATCTAAGATTAAGGCTTCAAGCAAAGATTCGATGAATGGTTAAAAGTTAACTGAAAACTTATTATTCCACTCAATCATCATTTAATTAGTTAGTGTGTAGTTATGTGTTTTTACTTTATCTCATTAATAATTAAAATTCAAGTCTCCTATTTAAATAAAAATATATATTAATATAGGTAAAAATGATGTGGAGCATCCTAGAGGCTCCAAAAAAGCTTCATTTTTCTTTTAAAAGAATAACATTAAAATTAAAGAATAATAATATTAATGATTGATATTATAATGGTTAAAAGTTAACTGAAAACTTATTATTCCACTCAATCATCATTTATTTAGTTAGTGTGTAATTATGTGTTTTTACTATATCTCATTAATAATTAAAATTGAAGTCTCCTATTTAAATAAAAATATATATTAATATAGGTAAAAATGATGTGGAGCATCCTAGAGACTCCAAAAAAGCTTCTTTTAGATATTTATATTGATATATATATATATATATATATATATATATATATATATATAAAAGTTACTTTGTGTTTAGATGCATTAGTGTAATATAATAGATAACAATTGAAAAGAAGAATTTCTTTTGGAAACTTTGTAATGTTTAATTTGTGTTTTAGGTGAAGTGCTTGATGCACCACGCTAAACATTTCAATGTTGAGTCGTGCTTGGATAGGTTAGGCCCAAGGATACTTTGCCTTTTTGACGTTGAAGCTGGGTGATATTGAAACCTAAACGATGTAATCATTGCGGCTAAACTCATCATTTAGATGTTAAAATGTATTTGAACAAAGAATTAGACTACAACTTACCCTAGAAAATAGATGTATTCTTTCAAATGCAACAAACTGGCGTGGAAAGGGGTGATGAAAGCCATTCATGGCAAATAGGAAGAAAAGCTGATTTTCATGTATCCTCAAAGACTGTAAAATGTTTTATACATTATACATCTAAATCTGAACATTGTACAGGTACATAGCATAACAAACATCTTTTGCATAATATACACGCATGATGTTTATTCTTGTTATTATAAAGATATAATATTAGATAGTTATATTTTGGTGAGTACTGATCCTATAATATGGTGTTTATATAGGTGGAGAGAATAACAATTTACTGCAATGACCTTAGTTATACTTTTATTATTATTTATTTTAATTTAAAAGCTGAATTGAAAAGTTTCAATACAATGATAAACATTAACCGTGAGTTATTTGAGTTATCAATTGGCATCAATCTTTTCAGAACAAACTCGTTACAATTTATTAGGTAGTTACTATATTTTTGTGAATTTCAAAAGCCTAACAAATATTAAAGTAAGTAATGACCACTTGTTCTTCATAATAACTTAATTTAAAGCTAACAATTGAAAATTGAAGTTTTAACTAAGAAGGAGTGTAAGTCTCCTTTACATATATAATAATAGAATTTCAAAAGCCTAACAAATATTAAAGTAAGTAATGACCGCTTGTTCTTCATAATAACTTAATTTAAAGCTAACAATTGAAAATTGAAGTTTTAACTAAGAAGGAGTGCAAGTCTCCTTTACATATATAATATAGATAGATAGATAGATATGTTACATACAAAAGTATTTCAAAGGTACACTAATTATTTTTTATTTCAAAATCTACTTATATTAATTTTAATTTAAAAAGGAAATACATGTGTTTTGTAATTTTTTAATTCATCTACATTACTATAATTGTAAAATAGGTTTATTCGCTAAGTTAGATTTTTAAAAATTCTAATAATAACAATAATAATAATAATAATAATATAATTAGAAATTATTTCAGCAAAGAACGTTGAGATTTATCTATCTATTTGTGTGTGTCTATATATATATATTTTTTTTGACAAGGTCTATATATATATTAACTTCAGTATTTTCATTAGAAAATATCATTTTCATAAGAATATAAAACTAATTAAATAATAGTCCACTATGAGCCGAGAAAGTTTAATTTCAATTTAATAAATATAATATTTATTTAGATGTCTTGTAAACGAATCATAAGAATGATGGCAATAATTTATAATGAATAAGAATTAATAGGTTGGTAGTTAAGAGTGTAGTTGGCACAAAATAAAAAAAAATTAATTGATAATAGAATCAAGTTAATAATTAATACAAATATAAATTGAAAAACTCAAGATTCATTGTAGAGGCTCCATTGGAGTTTGCTTTACATATATAGATAGATAATCAATAATGATTCGTACAAAAGGGTATGACGTCTTCAATATGGTTGTGCATGCAAACATCAATGGTTCAATGTTTCACGTTAAAGTGCTGGAGGAGTGGTGTGGTCCGATGCATTGGGAAGGGTTAACGCAGGCAAAGGGTCCAACAGATTCTGATTATAGCTCTGATGATGGCAATGATAGCGATGATGGGGAAGGTCCGCCATTGTTCACAAACGATGTAGGGCAAGATGAAGCTTCGGAGGACGATGATGGGGAAGACGATGAAGATGATCACGCAAAAGGTCAGGAGGGTAAAGAAGTCATTTCGGTAATAGACAAAAGTAATCATGAGAATGCTAGGGAATTGGAAGGTAATAATGATGGGTTTAATGAGGAGAGATGCAATGCTGAGAATATTCCACTGGGAGAGGATATTGGCGTTGAGAATTATATGGGGAGTGAGAACATTTCGGCAACAGTTGAGGAACCAATAAATGCAATTGATGAGCAGTGTAATGCTGGAGATATTCAAGGGTCTTTGAATTTGAATTTGCATTGTGGAGTGAAAGAAAAGTTAGCACAAAAAAAGGAGGTAGTGGACGTTGTTTCTCCTCAACTTCCTGAAGATTGTGGTTCTCAAATTTTGGGCCTGGAAATCAATAACAAGGGGGAAGAAGCTGATCTTGGGCCTCAGGTATTTGATTTTAAATCACATCACATTGGGCTTACAAATGTGGATCACATAAAAAATCAAAAGAAACACAAATTGCAAAGTAGTAAGGAAAGCAGGGGGTGTAAAGATGATAACAGCGTTTCTATAGGAATTGTAAATGATGAAGCAAGGAGCCTTACTCACTCATCACGTGAACCTAAAAATGACGCCAATGTATCAGTGTCTTATGTGGTTAGAAGAAATCCTCCAAATCCGGGGCTGTCACTGTCTGTTAGTAGGGATGATGGAGGAGGTGTCATAGGGGATGTATCCGTGGGGGACTCTGGTATTCGGTTTTGCAATGAAAGGATTTTGGCAGCGCATGAAATTTCATTAGCAAATAAATTATGGAGCTTCGCAAAGGAGAATTTGGGGGTTATCGGTAAAAGCGGGGATGAGACTTATTCAAAGAAAATTAAGTCTCTGGAGGTTCGTGACAGGTTGGCCAAGGGCAGGAAGGAGAAAAAAATTTATTCCTAATGAAGATTGCAACTTTTAATATAAGAGGGTGGGGGGGCGCCGCCAAAAGGAGACGCCTAAGAAAAATGATAGTGGAGGAGAAAATCGATTTATGCATGATTCAAGAGACAAAGAGTAGCGACCTCACAAAAAGATCGATTGGGAGCGTTTGGTGTGATTTGAATTTTGATTGGCTTAGTAAGAATGCAGAGGGACAATCAGGTGGTTTGTTAACCATTTGGAAGGAGAATCTCATGGAGGTAATGTTCTCATTTTCCGGTGTTAATTTTGTTGGGGTATGCGCTAAAATCAATAGTCAATTGTGTTACATAGTGAATGTATACTCGCCATGTAATATGGTTGGTAAAAGGAGATTGTGGAACAACCTAAGAAGCTTAAAAGAACAATTTGAGGCGGGGGATTGGTGCGTAGCAGGCGATTTTAATGCGGTGGTATCAAGACATGAGAGGAGCGGGTGTTTGACTAATTTCAATCAATTGGAAGCAAGGGAGTTTATGGCTTTTATGGAGGATATGGAACTCATTGATGTACCTGCGTTGGGCAAGAAATTCACATGTTTTGGGGTGGACGGGAGAGCTAGCAGGCTTGACAGAATTTTATTGTCCGAGGGATTGATATCGAGGTGGAATGTAAGTGCACAATGGATTGGGGATAGAGAAATTTCCGATCATTGCCCGGTTTGGTTGATTTCATCATCGGTAGATTGGGGACCAAAACCATTTAGATTTAACAATTGTTGGATGGAGCATGTTGGATTCAAAGAGTTTATCAAAGAAAGTTGGGCGTCATTTCAAGTAGTTGGGAGGGATTCATTTGTATTGAAAGAGAAATTGAGGATGTTGAAAGAGAAATTAAAGGTATGGAACCGGGAGGTCTTCGGATTCAAAGATCTTAAAATAGAAAATATTGTAAAAGATTTGAATGAAATAGAGAGATTGGCATCCGAAGGGGGTGACATTGATGAAGAGCTAAGAAAAAGGTTGAACAATGATTTTTGGGAGGAGATTCATGCGAAGGAAAGCCTTCTTGCGCAAAAATCAAGAATAAGGTGGTTAGCGGAAGGTGACTCCAATAGCAAGTTTTTTCACGCGTGCATAAAGGGCAATAGAAGAAGAACTCAATTGTTGAAGGTGGAGGTGGATGGTGAGTGGGTGGAAGATGTGGGGGGGGGGGGGGGGGGTGAAAAAGGCGGTAAAAGATCACTTTGAAGCAAAATTTAAAGAAGAGGATTTCCATAGGCCTACTATCGATGGGGTGGATCTCAAGCAAATATCAAGAAGGGATAGGGATTTTTTAACCGAACCGTTCACATTGGAGGAGGTTAAGGAAGTAGTGTGGGAGTGCGATGGGAATAAGAGCCCGGGACCGGACGGGTTTAATCTTAATTTCATCAAGGGGTGTTGGGACGTAATTTCCACGGAAGTTATGAAGTTCTTCATGGAGTTTCATAGATTTGCAAAGCTCCCAAAGGCAATGAGTGCTTCATTTCTAGCACTTATCCCCAAGACAAGTAACCCACAAGGGCTTGGGGAGTATAGGCCAATTTCACTTATAGGTTGTTTGTACAAAATTCTCGCAAAGGTCTTGGCGGGGAGGTTGAAGAAAGTATTGAAGGGCGTGATATCCAATGGACAAAGTGCATTCTTAGCCGGGAGAAATATCTTAGATGGTGTGGTTGTGGTGAACGAGGTAATGGATATGGCAAAGAGGACAAAAAAGAAATGTGTAGTTCTTAAAGCGGATTTCGAGAAAGCATACGATTCGGTTAGTTGGGCATACTTGGATTACATGTTGAAAAGAATGGGATTTGGTGACAAATGGAGGGGGTGGATGAGGACATGTTACGCTTCTAATTCTATTTCGGTTTTGGTTAACGGTAGTCCAACGGAAGAATTCGTGGCCCAAAAGGGATTGAAACAAGGCGACCCGCTTGCTCCCTTTTTGTTTCTAGTTGCGGCGGAAGGTTTGGCGGGATTAGTCAACATGGGTGTCGCTTCTAATAACCTCACCGGGTTCAAGGTTAGTGACTCTCTTTCCGTTGATATTCTTCAATTTGCGGACGATACCATATTTTTTTGTGATGGTGGGGAAAAAAGTGTGTGGTGTTTGAAAGCAATTCTTAGAAGTTTTGAGCTTGTTTCCGGTTTAAAGGTGAACTTTGCAAAAAGTAATGTCATAGGCCTAAATATGGAGGAGAGATACATGGAAGGGGTTTCACAATTCTTATCGTGTAGAAAGGGAGATTCCTCTTTTAAATTTCTTGGCATTCCGGTTGGCGCAAACCCGAGATTGTTGAGTACTTGGCAACCGGTAATTGATTCCATCAAAGCAAGGCTAAATAGTTGGAAGAGTAGGCAACTATCAATCGGAGGTCGTGTTACACTTATAAATTCGGTGCTAGCTTCTCTACCGTTGTATTTATTCTCTTTCTATAAAGCTCCAAAAAAGGTGATCGACGAGATTGTCAAGCTTCAACGAAGATTTTTGTGGGGAGGTGTCGGGGAGGAAAGGAAGATGGCATGGGTGAGTTGGGAAACTATTTGCAAACCAAAGGAGAAGGGTGGGCTTGGCATTAAAAATTTGGAAGTTTTCAACATAGCCCTTCTAACTAAATGGAGATGGAGGATTTTGGTGGATGAGGGTAACCCGCTATGGAAAAGAATTGTGGTGTCACGGTATGGTTTAAAGGGAAGATGGCCTAGTGCTAATGAGTATCGAAGGGGATGGGGAAAGACGTCATTGTGGTGGCGTGACTTATGTCAGCTAGGAGAGGGAACTAATATTGAAAGCGGGTGGTTTGATGAAGTGGTTAAATTGAAGTTGAGAAGGGGTAATATTGTTCGCTTTTGGAGTGACAAGTGGCTAGGTAGAGATCGAATTGCTGATATTTTTCCCTCAGTTTACAACGCCTGCTGTAACAAGGAGGCTGTCGTCGAGGAGATGGGGGCGTGGGTGGGAGGGCGCTGGCGCTGGGAGTGGAGCTGGGTATCGGAATTACAGTTACCCGAACAGCAGCTTGCAGCGCAACTCCAGGAGCTGCTGCTCTCGGTAGAGCTGGCAGAAAATTCTGCAGATACATACTCTTGGTTGCTGAATTCTTTGCAAGGTTTTACTGTGAAACAATGTTACTCTTGGCTGTCTGACAATGTCGCAGGTGTTGGTTCCTTGGATAATAATTTGCGAGTCATTTGGCCGAAAATTTGGAGGAATGATGCGCCATCAAAAGTTCTTATATTCGCTTGGAGAGTTATGCATAATAAAATAGCGACAAGAGACGCGTTATTTAGGAGAGGAGTTATTCGGTCCGAAGAGGAAAAAAGGTGTGCCTTTTGCTCCGATGAGGATGAGTCAACCTTGCATCTCTTTCTTCATTGTCAAGTGTCGAAAATGGTTTGGCAGCAGGTTTTCAATTGGTTGGATGGGGCTGTTTTGGGGGAGGAGGATCTACCATCTCATTTCATGGCCTTTGGTAAGTTGATCAAAGGTAAGAAGCAAAAAAGATTGAAGCACCTAATATGGTTGGCGGTTATGTGGAACATTTGGTTGACTCGTAACAAAGTGATATTCAAAGGAGAGGGAGTCTCAATTCCGGGTATAGTTTCGGCGATAAAGGATTGCGCTTGGGGATGGTTCAAGGCGAGGCAAGGTAGAGCATCAAGAATGGAGTGGTCGGATTGGTTCAGTTGTCCGTTGGGTGTTTTGTCTTCATTGTAATTTTCTGTTCTTGATATTTTGAAGTACTATGTAATGTAGTTGGGGTACTCTTTTTCCCTCCATCGGTCTTTTTCCCAATGGGTTTTGGCCTTTGGAGGTTTTAACGAGGCCCCCTAGGTGTTTGGGGTTGGTGCACCCCTTGTGCGCCCTTTAATACAATTTGCTTACCTAAAAAAAAAATAATGAATAATAGTCATTTCATACACGTTACTATTTATTGCCTTTATTTTTAAAATTAATGGTATATAGAAAGGTAAGGGCTTTGTTTCAAAAAATCAGCTCATTTTTAAAGTAAATTACTAAAGTAGTTACTAATATTCTATTTTTTTAATCAAAAAAATATTCTATATCTATTTCCAATGTATAAAAGATAATTGGTTGAATAAAAATTTAAATATTTTTTGAAGATTAATGTAGTATTTTCGTTTAATATTTTATATATTTAATTTAACATTTTTTAAAGTTTATAATTTTTTAAAATAATAAGTAAATATATTTCTTTTAATATAATATTTTGTGATTTATAAAAGTGAACTGAAAATATATTGAGATATTTAATTAGTATTGATAAAGTGAGATTTAATTTTAAAATTTGGATGTTTAAAGGTTGAGTGGACATTAATTAAGGAAAAAAAATGTTGAGATATAAGTTGAAAAATAAATGAGAATGATGTGGAGCTTCCTAGAGGCTCAAAAAAAGCTTCATTTAGTAATTTATATATAGATATAGATATAGATATAGATAGATGTGTTATCATTTGAGCAAAACCTTAAGTGATATTCAGCAAATAAATGGTAGTTTGTATGGACATAATAATATATTTTTTGCTTTCTATTTGAGATGTTTCTTCTAATGGTTTTGATTTTTTATGTTATTCATTGATTCATCTTCCAATAAACATAATTATTGAGAGAAGAGAGTGATCTTGATATTTACGAATAGACCATTGGTAGGAAGTTATCCAAGAGGGAAAAGATAAATTAATTCATAAATTCAATATTTCTATTTGTAAACATCAAATTTGATTATAGCATGCATATTTGTTTAGTTGAGTAAAAAAATTGAATATAAATATACTTTATATTTCTATATTGGCTTTTAACTAAATTAATTTTGAGCACCCCTTTGCATTCTTCTCATTTGCTTAGTTTTAAATGTTACAGTGGTTAAAATTTCATCCCACAATGTTTAAGTCCATCAGTTATACCAACTCTTCACTTCCTCTAAATTTAATATGAACAGAAGTAACTGCAAGCAAACACAATTAATCATTATTTTTATTGTGCAACTTTTTTTTATGACGAAATTATTGTCGGAACATTATCATATATAAACATACGCCTCATTCCATGTTTTTTTTGGGGTAAATTCCCTAAACCATATTTCGAATCCGCTAGCACGGATAAATATTTGTTGTCTCAGTTTTTTTTGGCATAATTTTATTGGTGGGACAGTGTTTGGGACAACAAATTTGAGACAGCAGATTTTCATCCTGCTAGCAGTACTATGAAAGATGTTTACGATTCTTGCTTGGTTCTAAGTAGAAATCTAAACAGGTAACTAATGCATTTCCTATAGCAAATAATAGTTTTATTTTTAGTTTAATTAATTCATAATATAATATTATAGGTCTTACTATCCTGTAAAAGAAATGATAATTTGAGTCTCATATATATATATATATATATATATTATATCACATTTAAATATCAAATTACAATTATCGTGGTATGCTAGACACAAACTGTATGGGTGTAATTTGTATGAAAAATTATACAAATATAGAGTATTGCAATACATGGTTTTATAAACACAAAACCACTATAGCTTTATATTTGTGGGGATAAGTACACCGTGCAACAAACTGCATATCCTTAATTCCACCAAGAACAACAATAGGAATTAATGGGTTCCGAAGATCCAAAGCAGCTCCATTTCATATTGTTTCCAATGATGGCCCAAGGCCACATGAATCCAATGATGGACATTGCAAAAATATTAGTCCAACACAATGTTTTTGTCACAGTAGTAACAACCCCACAAAATGCATCTCGTTTCACATCAATCCTAGACCGTTTTCATGAATCTGGCTTTCACATCAATTTAGTTCAACTTCAGTTTCCATGGAAAGAGCTTGGATTACCAGAAGGGTGTGAAAATCTTGACATGTTACCTTCACTTGGCAAAGCTTCCAACATCTTCAATGGATCAAAGCTTCTACACCAACAAGTTGAAAAGATATTTCACTACGCCAGAATTAAGAAAAATAGGCGTTACCTTAAGCAGCGTTTATTAAAAAGCGCTAGGTAAGGTGATACGGTCAAAGGGACAGGCAGCGCTTATTTAAAAAACGCTGGGTATTGACAAACACTCGCAAGGGAAAGGCAGCGCTTACTTGGAAAGCGCTGGTTATTGATAAAACGCCCAAGGCAAAAGGCAGCGCTTAAATGAAAAGCGCTGGGTATTCGTAGGCAAAAGGGCAGCGTTTATCAGCAAGCGCTGCTTATTGGTGAAAACGCGCTACGCAATAGGTAGCGCTTCTGCAGCAAGCGCTGCTTATGGATGTCCTAATGGCTAGCGCTTTTAAGTGAAGCGCTGCCTATTGGTTTTTTCGCGTCCTAATGGCTAGCGCTTTTAAGTGAAGCGCTGCCTATTGGTTTTTTTTTATTTCTTCCTTTCCCAGCGTTAACCACGTAAAGCACACTAGCTACTCCACTCTCTCAAGCTCTCCTCCTCCCTCCTCCTCCCTTGGTCGCACGTACGTTCTCCCTCCTCCTCCCATCACAAAGGACATTTTCGTTCTCTCAAGCTCTCATTTTCGTGGCTCTAGATTTTCGTAGCTCTCTCTTATTATTTTTCCCAAAGGACATCACACTTCTCCCATTTTCGCAAAGGATTTCGGTTTGTACGTGGAAGCTCATTTCTTCCCCATTTTTGGTTCTCTTTCACAAAGGTTAGTAATACTACATGTTGTTCTAGTTATTTTAATGGCATTGGAACCTTAGGTTAGATGATTCAAAGTTGATGCTTGATGATTAGTTCTTTGAAATGGTGTTTCTAAACTTGAGGGGAAATGTAGTTGTAGTGTTTGTTGAAATGTCCAAATGAAATGCTTGTTAATTTAATTTGATGTAGGTGTAGTGTTTGTTGAAATGTCCAAATGAAATGCTTTTTAATTTAATGTTGCTCTAGGTTAATGAAATGCTTTGATGTTGCTCTAGGTTAATTTGATGTAGGT
Organism: Astragalus glycyphyllos; assembly: GCA_963573325.1. Lineage (NCBI taxonomy): Eukaryota > Viridiplantae > Streptophyta > Magnoliopsida > Fabales > Fabaceae > Astragalus > Astragalus glycyphyllos. Next base: position 41,379,591 of record OY754310.1, read on the forward strand.
TAATGATTTTACTCCATTAAACTATAGGTTGTGATGATATTAATGAGTGAACTAGAAAAAGTCATAGAGAGAAAACTAGTGAAAGAATCAATACATTAAATATTCTTATTCAATTTCAATGAATGAACTAGTTATAGGTATAGAAAGTATATATAATACAAGTGACTTAGGAATAATAGTGACTTATGAATGAATTAATTTCACAAAAATTGATTGTATGTTTGTCTTTATTAGGTATAGAAAGTATATATAATACAAGTGACTTATGTGATTGAGCTATTCTTTAACCCCCTATTTTAATATATATGGCTAATTAACTTAATGAATGTTTATAGGAATTGAAAATACTTCCTTCGAGCTCGTGTTGGTTCGTGAGTTCGTTATAGTTCCAGTTCGAGTTTGTTTCTTTCGTATCTAAGTGGTTCGAGAGTTCGGTTCATTTGCTGGTGCGTGGTTCGCCTAGGTTGGAGTTCATTGTTGCTTCCACTTGTTCAGGTACTTTTGTTGTTTAAAACTAGAGTGACTATTTATTTATTTAAAACTGAAATTGCCTCTCTTATTTATTTTATGTGTTCCTTTTCTTTTAGTTGTGCTTGAAATGAAAGATTGATACCTAACTTAGTCTTGGCAACAACAATGATTCTAAAAATCAATTGCTAATAACTGTTTTGATTGAACCATGATGATTTATACTTGAACAAGAATATAAGTTATGTGGACTTGTATATGTGTGGTGAATGAAACTAGCAAAGTAAAATCAAATATGCCTAAATATGCGAATTGTTTGTTGTTTGTCACCTATAATAGGTTTTTAAGTTCTCTTATCAGGATTTTATTATAAATAAATACTGAGAAATTATGGATAGAGAGTGGATGTCTGCCAATCGTCTGTCCAAGGAATATGCTGCTGGAGTGGATTATTTTGTGAAGTGTGCTGTTGAACGTTTAGGGACTTCTAGTAACATGAAGTGTCCTTGTTTGAGTTGTTGTTATGTAAAATCAGTTAATGCAGAGGAGTTGGCAGGACATTTAAAGGGTTACGGAATAGATCAAAGTTACACTTGTTGGACAATGCATGGTGAGGAAAGAAGTGAATCTTCAAATATGGGTAATAGTACTGAGAGATGTGCACCGGTTGACACCGAAAGACCTACATTTGAAGGGGGCGAATTTGAAGAGATGGCAAAGGCTGTTGAAGACGATCTTAATGATTGTCCTCAAATGTTTGAGAAATTGATAACGGATGCGGAGACACCGTTGTATTCAGGTTGTACTGAATTCACAAAACTATTGGCTGTGATAAAGTTGTATAACTTGAAAACTTGCCACGGATGGACGGATAAGAGCTTTACGGAATTACTCGCACTGTTGAAAGAAATGTTGCCGAAGGATAATGTGCTCCCTTCTCGGACCTATGATGCAAAACGAATGTTAGGGTCCATTGGGTTGAACTATGAGAAGATACATGCTTGTCCCAATGATTGCATTTTATTTCGGAATGAACATGCCTCGTTAAAGTCGTGTCCTAAATGTAATGCATCGCGATATAAAAAGAAAGAATCTGCTCCAGAAAAGGTGTTGTGGTATTTTCCCATAATTCCTCGATTTAGGCGCATGTACCATAGTTCAGAAGATGCAAAACACTTGACATGGCATGATGATGAAAGGATTAAAGATGGCATGCTACGACACCCGGCAGATTCTCCGCAATGGAAGAAAATTGATATTGATTATCCTGATTTCGGGTTGGATCCAAGAAACCTACGACTTGCATTGTCTGCTGATGGATTTAATCCGCACGGCATTCAGAGTAGCTCCCACAGTACATGGCCCGTGATTTTGGCGATCTATAACTTACCTCCATGGCTTTGCATGAAACGCAAATATATGATGTTGTCTTTGTTAATTTCTGGGCCCAAGCAACCGGGAAATGATATTGATGTATACTTGGCTCCGTTAATTGAAGACTTGAAGCTAATGTGGGAGACTGGAGTAGAGGTGTATGATGGGTTCAGAGAAGAAACTTTCACCCTGAGGGCTATGATTTTTGGCACAATTAATGACTTTCCAGCATACGGCAATCTATCTGGGTACAGTAACAAAGGTCAGTGTGCGTGCCCTATATGTGAAGATAACACTGATTGGATGTGGTTGGAACATGGTAGGAAGAATATCTACTGTGGTCATCGTAGGTTTTTGCCATCTACTCATTCGTATCGATTGTTGAAAAAGGCATTCAATGGGAATATCGAAACCCGTAAAGCTCCCATGGCTTTGACGGGTGAACAACTATTTGAAAAGGTGAGAGGTTTGAACATTAAATTTGGGAAGCCTTTTGCAGGAGAGCTTGCCAAACGGGGGTGGAAGAAAAAGTCTATTTTCTTTGAGTTGCCATACTGGAAGTCATTATATGTAAGGCACTTCATTGATGTGATGCATGTTGAAAAAAATGTCTTTGAAAGTGTCATCGGTACCTTGCTCAATATGCCAGGAAAGACTAAAGATACCATCAACTCGAGGTTGGACTTGCTTAGTATGGGGTTGAGACCAGAATTGGGTCCGTTAAAGAAGGGTACACGTACATATCTACCTCCGGCAGCTCATACTTTATCTAAAAAGGAGAAGACCGTGTTTTGTAAGTTTCTTCATGGAGTTAAAGTTCCAGAGGGTTACTCTTCAAATGTTATGAACCTTGTATCGATGAAAGACCTCAAGTTAAAGTCTTTAAAGTCTCATGATTGCCATGTACTAATGGAAAATTTGCTACCCATTGGTATACGTTCCATTTTGCCTAAGAAAGTACGCAAGACCCTAACCAAACTTAGTTTCTTCTTTAAGGCGATTTGTAGTAGAGTGATTGACCCTGGAAAGTTGCCATCATTGCAAAGAGAAATTACTGTCACTTTGTGTGAGCTTGAGATGTATTTCCCACCTTCGTTTTTTGACATAATGATTCATCTAATAGTTCATCTGATTAGGGAGACACAATTGTGTGGCCCATGTTACATGAGATGGATGTATCCGTTTGAGCGTTACATGAAGATATTAAAAGGTTATGTGAAAAACCGATCACGACCCGAGGGTTGTATTGTTGAGCGCTACATAGTTGAAGAAGCTATTGAGTTCTGTACCGGCTATCTATCTAGTCTTGAATATTCTGTGGGACTGCCAAGGTCTCGTCACTTAGGAAGCATTAGTAAAGGGATGTCAGGAACAAAAATAGTGATGGTATCAAGGAAAGAACTAGATGAAGCACACTTATATGTTTTGCACAATGATACTGAGGTTGATTCATATGTTTCCAAGCACATGGACATACTTAAGAGTGATCACCCATATAAGACTCAAGTTTGGTTAACAAAAGAACATAATCGGAGTTTCATAGTGTGGCTAAAAGCGCACATTGATTTCGAATTTGCTATGAATCCTTCCTCGATTTCAGAAAGATTGAGATGGTTAGCAAAAGGCCCAAATATGCAAATTTTCTCTTACACCAGCTATCTAATGAACGGGTACACGTTCTATACAAAAAACCATGATGATCAAAGTAAAATGCAAAATAGTGGGGTGACTCTTGTAGCTCAAGCTTTGCATACATCAAGTGCCAAAGACAGAAATCCCATATATGCGAATATGTCATACTTCGGGGTCATTGAACACATATGGGAATTGGATTACAACATGTTTCGGGAGCCTGTGTTCCAATGTAAGTGGGTTGACAATAATAGTGGTTTACAGATTGATGAGTCGGGGTTCATGCGGGTGAATTTCAATAAGTTAGGATATAAAGATGAGCCTTTTATTTTGGCATCCCAAGCTCAACAAGTGTTTTATGTCACTGATCCAGTTGATACAAATTGGTCCATTGTTTTATTGACAAATAAAAAATTGGTGAATGACATTGAGGATCAAGCAACCGATGATGATGGTATTGAGGACGACCCTTTCTTTGGGACGTCACTACCAATTGTAGGGGAAAGTACTCCTATAGAGGATTTTGTGTATGTTAGAAACGATCATAGTGATGGGATTACGATTCGTCAAAAAAAAAATACTAAGACCCGAATTGCAAATACAATTATATCCAAGAAAAGGAAAAGGTAATTTAGACTTACATCATATGCTTTTTATCTATTTCCAAGTAGTTATTTTACATAGTTTTCATCTTCTTGTCTATTTATTTATTTTGGATAGATAAATATAACAATAACAATGATTATGTTTTATTGCAGGTTAGATGGCGGATCATAGTGATCATCACAGTGATCATGACAGCGATCATCAGTGTGAGGTTGAAAAGTATATCAGAAGGCAGGCTCCTCGTGGAATGACGGTCAAAAAAGATATCATCAATCGAGTAAATAAAGGAAAAGGAAAAGTACCAGTAAGTTACTAATTACTAATTACTAATTAATTTATTAATTCAACACTTAGTTTTAATTGTTTGTTAACTAATTTACTAATGACATAATGTAGGTGTTGTGGAATATTAAGGGCCAGCCAATTGGGGATAATCGCGCAGATTTGGTTACCTTCCTCGGTAGTAAGGTAAAACAAATGATACCAATTACAATCAGTACTTGGAGTGAGAAAAGTGCTGTTTTGGGGAAACACAAAGAGGAGTTTTGGTTAACAATACAGGTATATAATTTTACATCTCTTTAGTAATCTTATTTAATAAATTTGTAACTATATATATTTATATCATTTTTATTGAATATGTGTATGCAGAAATATTTTGATGTGGATGAGTCTCGAAAAGACTGGTGTATGAAGGAAGCTGGAAAGCTACATCGGAATTTCAGGGGTAGTTTAAAAAAAAAATGGTTGTTTGATAATAGTGGAAACCTCAGATGGAAGCCTCCAGCGCCATATAGTGGATTTATTATGGAGGAGGATTGGGTTACATTTGTTAGGAGACGCACCGAAGATAAAGATTTCATGGTTAGTACTATAATCTATTAAGTTATAACTTAAAATATAGTTGACAATTATATATTATACATTAATGTATACTTATGTCTCTAAATAGGAACTATGCCAAGCGAATCGAGAGAGAGCTTCTGGTTGTGAGTACCCTTATAGAGGCGGTGCTAGTGGATATCAAGTTTTTGAAGAGAGATTGGTAAGACACAATAAGCTTGATTTCTCTTTGTTTAATAAATCTTTTGATTTATAATTTCTTAACATTTGGTAAATTTAAATATAGTTGGAGGAGAGTGGGAAAGATCCTACTAAAGAAAGCATTGAGCGACATTTTTTGTGGGTAGCAGCCAGACAAAAGGATGGAGAGGTTGTGGATCCCAAAACTAAGGAGGTGACCGACAGAATTGTAAGTATTTCCAAAATTCGAATATTGTTTTGAAACTTTTATGATATTTAAAATGTATAATAATTTTATTTATTATACTTTTGTTTGTGAATCAGGAAACCATATCAGAGTCTGTGTCACAGGGGGAGATCACTGATTGCTCTGAAAAGGAAATCCTGACTCGTGCCTTGGAAAAGGAAGAATACCCAGGTCGTACAAGGGGTTGTGGATTTGGCGTTAATCCATCCAACTACCTTGGGTCAAAGAAGAGAACTTATGAGGAGCATCATGATTGTAAACAAAGTAGAGAGTTGCGGGTATTGTATGAAGGTCTAAGGTCTGAACTTAGTCAAATCAAATTGCACTATGGGTTGGTTTCGCCTGCAGTACCATCCCCTGCCACAGATAGCGCACGAGATAGCTGCACCATGGCGTCAACTAAGGTATTAATTTTTTTTTTGAGGATAAATAAGAAATTAATTATTAAACTCTCTTTCTTCTACGCAATGTATTTATTAATTTTTGTTTATAATTGATTTAGGACAACAATGAGTGTGAGTGTGAATTGTATATCTCAAACTCACACCAAATGGTTGCAATAGGCTTCACATGTGACCAATTGGGAAGTTTGATGCACAATTTACCCATACCTCCAAATCATGTTAGAGTCAGAGTTGATTGTGCAATTGTGGGGGACTGCATTTTGCCTGCTCCAATACCCAGTATAGATTTACTAACTGTGCAAGATGCAGTTGGTACATTTGTGGCATGGCCAGCACACCTTATTGTTGTAAGTGACAATATATTTGTAACTAACTAATTATTTTATTTTGTCATTTATTGTGTGCTAGCTAACAAATTATTTGATTTATATATAGGTACGCCAAAATGCAAAATCTAGGGGCAAAAGTGTTAGCAAGGCAATATCTACTAGCAAGAAAGTGTCTCGGTCCGGCCGTTCAACACAAGTTTCTCAGCCTGCCCCTCAAAAAGTGACTCGGCACTCTCCTCCTCCAATAGTGACTCAGCCCTCTCCTCCTCCAACAGTGACTCAGCCCGCCCCTCCTCGAAAAGTGACTCGGTCCACCCTTGCTCCAAAAGTGACTCAGCCCGCCCCTCCAAAAGTGTGTCAGCCCTCCGCCTCTTCCATTGATGATTCTAGGATTATTTTGTATACCGAAATGCATGCACAATTCAAGATGGATGATGAAACCCCGCTTGTATTGGAGATGGATGACAACATTTTTGGAAATCCCGATCAACTATTGATAATCCCAAAACAGGATATTAATGATTTATGTCAGATGAATTGGGCAACCAGTGTTTGTATTAGAGCATATATCAGGTACGTATGTAATTTATTATTTAACATCATTGAGTTTATTTTATTATATTGTTAATTTAATTTATATATACATATACCTCTAATTGTAGGTGCTTGTATCATAACATTTTGGTCCCTTCGGAGCGGATACAGAGATATGTGTTCTTGTGTCCGGATAGTACACACCTCCGTAATGTCAGGGAGGATCTGTCTAATTATAACGTCCTTGTGGAACAAAACAAGACAGATGTTACAAATTATATCACTCGACGCTTATCGGATGCTCAACATAGAGGCGTCGATACCATGTTTTTGGCACCGTGTCTCGTAGGGTGAGAGATTTAATTTATTAATTCTTATATAACATGCATTTTTTAAATACTAGTCAATTACTTATTCAAAGTTTTATTTTGTAGGGATCATTGGATTTTGCTTGCAATAAATCCTAAGACAGATACGGTGTACTACATTGATTCTGTGCATGGTCATTTCAACACCCACCCAGACTTGGTTGACATATTTAATAGGTGTGTGTATTTCGATCACTCTGCATATTTATTTGTTTTAGTTGTTAACTATATGTATTTTTAATAATATAGTTATATCCAATTGTGTTCAGTTGTTTGAAGGAATATTGGGGATTGGAACAATCACAGACAAAATGGGTGCCAATAGTGGTAAGTTTGTAATCAATCTTCTCATATATTTATTTACATTATTGTTGTCAAAAAAATGTATGAAATTAAATTTAACAATTAACTAATCTTTTGTTTTGTAGTGTCCGAAACAACCAAATAACAATGATTGTGGGTATTACGTAATGAGATTTATGAAGGAAATTATTACCCACAATCAAATGGTTATCCCCAGACAGGTATCTTTACAGAACTCTTTTTTATTTTGGTTTAACCATATATTTCAATTCTAATTTTATTTAATTATATAATTTCAGTATTTTCCCGATTGTCGGTGGAAGACATACTCTACTGCACAGATTGATGAGCTTAGAGGAGAGTGGTGCCGTTATGTCTCGCAATTCTTTTGATTTTAGATAGATTGTAATCTTGTAAATTGTTAGAGTTTTATTTGGATACATGCATATGAATTGGTTCATGCATATGTAAGTTGCTAACTTGTTTTAATTTAGATACATATTGTAAGTAGCTTGCTAGTTTTGGATACATGCATATGAATTAGTTCATGCATATGTTAGCTGCTAACTTGTTTTAATTTAGATACATATTGTAAGTATCTGGCTAGTTTTGTCTACATATTGGTAGAGAGTTTGATTTGGATACATATTAATTTGTTAATATTGTAAGTTGCTAAGTTTTGGATACATATAATAACTTGTTAGCTAGTTTGTTTTGGTTTGTGATCATATTGGTGCATTGGGATATATAGCTAGTTTATATATATATATATATGTTGTTAGTATATAATGGATTGGATTGGTATTAATTGGCTGTATAAGACCAGGAAATTATCAAATATAAAAAGGAAAGTACAAAAAAACAAGAAAAAAAGGAAAAAAAAAATTAAACAATGGGCAGCGTTTGGTGGGAGAAGCGCTGCCCATTCACCTAGCGCGTATAGCAATGGGCAGCGCTTGGTAAAGGGAAGCACTGCCCATTGCTAAATGTGCTAGGTGAATGAGCAGCGCTTGGTGGGGGAAGCGCTGCTCATTCACCAGCAATGGGCAGCGCTTTCCTTTACCAAGCGCTGCCCATTGCTATACGCGCTAGGTGAATGGGCAGCGCTTCTCCCACCAAGCGCTGCTCATTCACCTTGCGCGTTTAGAAATGGGCAGCGCTTCCCCTTACCAAACGCTGCCCATTTCTAAACGCGCTAGGTGAATGAGCAGCGCTTCTCCCTTCAAACGCTGCCTATGGCTATTAATGAGCAGCGCTTCTCAAACGCTGCCCATTTTTGGGGAGGAATCACCAGCGCCAAATTTAGCAGCGCCCAGAAACGCTGCCCATGGCTAAAAAAAAACGCTGCCCATCCCCAAATCTGTTGTAGTGTTTGAAGATCAATTAATATCACCACCTCCAAGTTGCATAATCTCTGACATGTGTTTGCCATATACAATCCACATAGCCAAAAAACTCAGCATTCCAAGGATTTCTTTTGTTGGAGTAAGTTGCTTTTGCCTTTTGTGTTTTCATAATATCCAGGTTCATAATCTAATGCAGTTTATAGTTGATGAATCTGAGTACTTTGTTGTTCCTGATATCCCTGACAAAATTGAATTTACCAAAGCACAAACAGGACTTGGATTTAAGGGTGAAAAATATGATGAGTTTAATAAAGATGTAGTTGAAGCTGAATTGGCTACTTATGGTATAATCATGAATTCTTTTGAAGAGTTAGAGCCAGAATATGCTAAGGGTTATAAAAAGGTAAAAAAAGATAAGGTTTGGTGTATTGGTCCAGTTTCACTTATTAATAAGGATCATTTAAATATGGTTCAAAGAGGTAACATTAAGGGTTCGAATTCAAATAGTGATCGCATATAAAGTGGCTTGATTTACAAAAGCCAAGGAGTGTAATTTATGCATGTCTTGGAAGCTTATGCAATGTTACACCACCTCAATTGATAGAACTTGCTTTGGCTTTAGAAGCATCAAAAAGACCCTTTATTTAGGTTATTAGGGAAGGGATTCAATTAGAAGGATTGAAAAAGTGGATTAAAGAAAACGGATTTGAAGAAAGAATTAATGATAGAGGTCTTGTGATTAGGGGTTGGGCTCCTCAATTAATAATATTATCACACCCTTCAATTGGAGGGCTCCTAACACATTGTGGTTGGAATTCTACTTTAGAAGCAATATGTGCTGGGGTACCTATGGTTACATGGCCATTGTTTGCGGATCAATTTTTGAATGAAAATTTGATTGTCGAAATATTGAAAGTTGGAGTGAAGATTGGAGTGAAGAGTCCTATGAAATGGGATAATGAAGACGAAATGGGTGTGTTGGCGAAGAAAGAAGATGTTGAAAAGGCAATAGAAAAGTTAATGGATGAAGCAAGTGCTGAAAGTGAAGAAAGAAGAAAAAGGATTAGAGAGTTTGCTGAATTGGCTACAAAGGCTGTAGAAATTGGAGGGTCTTCTCATTCTAATGTTACCTTGCTCATTCAAGATATCATGCAAAAAACGAAAGATGTGATATCTTCCCTTGATGCCAATGGAAAACACGATATATACGATATTGTGCTCCTGTAATACAACCACCAAAACTCTAAACTTTGATACCATGACTCCCAGCACAGAATATTGGTCCCCTTTTATATACAATATCAATTTCCATCAGTATGTTTGTAAGACTTGAATTACTTAATACTCAAAGAAAAATGTTAACTATGTGAAATTTTAGGATGTGCCATTGAGATATTTACATACCCCAAAAAATGATCTTCAGGTATATTTGGATTTTCATCGGTGGGGAAATATGAGTCCTCAATGTGTTGAACTACATTAAGCAAATAAGTGCAGTTTGGATGATGTATGCTACATAATTCAAGGCTGAATACTAGCACAAGCTACATCATTCATTGTGAAACTGACCTGGTAGGACTTAGGAGTACAAATGATATCCACTAACATCATGGATTAACCGCTTTTCAACTAGAATATGCCCCCGTTTGGATTAGCTTATTTTTGAGCTTATGAGAAATTAACAACTTATGGAGATAAATAAGTTTTTATGTTGATTCACAAGTTCTCACTAACAAAAATTATAATTTCATAAGTTGTTTTTCCACAAACTACCTTAACAAACTTACGAATAATACATAAAACCTTATTTATTTGCATCAATCGTTTTGCATAAGCTTAACAGAAATAATATAAAATATCTATAGTAATATAATATAAAATATCTATAGTAAAGTATCCTCGAAAAGAAGTGCAAGGTTTCCTTTTTGTAAAACAAAGATAGAGGTTTCATGAACTAGTGTTGTCATACCATGCATGTTCGAAGCATGAACTGAGGATGATTACAGTATAGAGAAAAAACTTGTCCTAGTCTTGGCTGAGGAGTTAATAACTTCTTTCTATCACGGATATTAGGGGTGTCAAAATGGATGGATTGGATGGATATGAATTTGGATTGTAATGAATGGATTGGAGAAATCCATTTAAAAATTTATATCCATTAAAGATTGTTTGACAAAAAAATGTCTATCCAATCTCAAAATAACCATGATATATACAAAACATAATGATATATATATATATATATATATATTATAATTAATAATTGCAAATAATATTTGTCAAATGTAAGTTATAACTACAATTTATAAAGCATATATTGATAATTAAATTATACTAACTATTTTAACAAACACAAACAATTTTAATTATCACTCCATTTCTAATAGATGCATAACATTAATAAGGAAAAATTTGGGTTGTTACAACTCTCCCCCCTAATAAAAAATTTGTCCTCGAAATTTCCGTGAAATCCGTGAAATTTCCCGCCTAATTTTTATTCTTATTTGTCGTACAATATTTTCTTGTAAACTAAGCAATAGATCACGCGCACTTCAACATTCTTACCCATAAAACAGTATTCTCATCTCTAGGTTACTAAAGGTTTACCCGACTCCCAATTACTGTAAATCTATTATCTATACCTATATATAAAGGAAAACCTATATATAAAGGGAATTCATTTTTTTTGTGTCAGATTTTTCTGACCAAAATACCCTTATAACTACCCACTAACACTATTTCATTATATTATTATTTATTATTTATCCATCAACTCACCAACACATGAAAGACGGGCCCGAAGGGCCCGTCTTTCCCCCTAGTAGTCTTAATGACGATTGCTCTGGGTTAACTCAATTAAATTTCAATATCTTAAAGTTCACTTTATGATTTTGAAATCCAAGTCATGTTTCATACAGGTAATTGATCTACTTCTCACATCCTATATCAAGCTTAATAGAAACAACATCTATAAATTATAAGCGGCTTGTCACTTTGCCGCCAACTTCACTCTCTTTTTTTGGTTTTTTTCTTCTTTTATATTATTCATATTTCTTTTTATACTTTAGTTTGTTTTCTTTTATATTTTAAGGTTTTCTATTTTTTCTTTTTTATATTTTAATGGATACTTCACAGTCTCGAATAGTTTTAGATGTTTAAATAAGCAAATTTTGTTGTTAAGTAATCGATTCGGTGTAAAATTTAATTTCATGATAAAATACGTTAAGTGAGATGCTAAACAATGTGTTTTTGTGTACTTGATGGTGAAAAAATATTATTTTGTAACAAAATACGTAAAGTGAAATGTTAAGTGGTACTTTAGGATTCAGAAAAAAATTTAACTCTCCAAAAATCAGAAATTTCTTCCTAAATAACCAGTTTGGTAAAAGACAATGATAAGTTTGTGACAAAATAGGTAGAGTGTGATGCTTACAGTGTATTTTGTGGTACTTTCGCGTTCCAAAACAAATTAGATGTTCAAATCTGCAAAGTTCGTTCCTCAATAGCGTGTTTGATGAAAAACAATTTTTTTTGACAAAATACATAAAGTGAGATGCTATGCATTGTGTTTTGGGTATTTTAGGATCCAGAAAAAATTTTACATGGCCAAGTTGGTGTTTCTTCTTTATTTTGATAATTTTGCACCAACGAGTATTAGAAGCATACTTAAATTGGTGTTCAGTTTTAAATCAAACTCAGCATATGATACCTATGTATGTGTTTCACTTTCTAATTGTGTTGTTTTCTTTTCTCTTTAATTATAAGTTAAGTTTTTACATTTCTGATGAATATAGATAACGTAATTAAAAAATTCCGGACCTTTTCTTTTTATTATCTATGGATGTTTAATTCCAATGTCTGTGCTAAACTTTATTTTTTATTTTATAATGTTGTTATTTAATTTATATTTATAATTTAACTTTTTTCGTGAGAACTTCGGTCTCATTAACAATAGAACTACTCCCCGACATTTTATTTCAACTTTGTATAAGTGCTTTTATTTTAATAGTGGTTTTTATTCAACCCTGTATGATGTATTGATGTACTCCCTTTAGACTTAATTATAAACAAATATACCTTTACACATATTAAGAATTAAGAATAGTAGTTTTATGCATTTTATTTTTTTGGATTCATAACTTTTTTTTTTACTAAACTATCCCTAATAAATAGTCACTTTTTCACAACATTAATGAGTTGATTTAATATATTTACATTTGTTCTGTACCTAGCAGTGCTGGGCTGACTGCGTCGGTGGTCTCTTGCGGTATGGCTTGATGTCAACGAGCGCCCGGGAGGGGGACCTGCGAAGCCACTCTGACGCCCAAGTTAGTATTGAGAGTAGGTGAGTGATTTAGCAAGGAATGAGAGTGTACCTAATTATGGCAATATGAGTTTGTATTTATAGGGAAGCGTGCCCATTGTGAGTCGTTGGATCGGCTGAGTTAATCTGAACCCTTCAAATATTTAGGTTAGATTGGGCCTTGTAGATAGTGGATATGGACCAAGCTGATTGGGCCAATCTATGTCGATTGATGAATGGGCCTCGTGGCCCGGTCCAGAACAGTTGCCCCCCAAGTCGAGATTATTCAGTAGGATGGTCTCGGCTTGAAGCTTTTAATTTATCTACTTGGCGCGTGGTTGTTTTCGTCGTGTTTGGTGGTGCGAGAGATTTCTTCTTACCGCGATGGTAAAAATCTTTCAATCTTTGTTGAGTAAAATAAATAAATGAACATTTAAACTCATTATTTCTCACCCTCTATAAATAGAGACATTCCTCTCCATTTGGTCTTGGTAGGGTAGAGAATTGGGTGGGGATAAGATTTTCTTGAAGATAAGCTTTGTGTTGGACCACATATTTCTTCACCTCTTGGTAGGTGGTTTTTTATCCAACCCCCTTCTTTCTTCCTTCTTGATAGCATGTTGTAGAAAACATCTCCCACTAGTTTGATCCCCTCCCCATAGAGCTCATGTGATTACTCCATAAGCTTTGAGGAAAGATGAATATATTTTTATTTTTATTTTCGTAAACCGGCAGCTCCCGCTCCCGCACGCGTAAACCGGCAGCTCCCGCTCCCGCACGCATAAACCGGCAGCTCCCGCTCCCGCACGCGTATACCGGCAGCTCCCGCTCCCGTACGCGTAAACCGGCAGCTCCCACGCGCGTAAACCGGCAGCTCCCGCTCCCGTACGCGTAAACCGGCAGCTCCCGCTCCCGCATGCGTTAACCGACAGCTACCGCTCCCGTAGGCGTAAACCGGCAGCTCCCACGCGCGTAAACCGGCAGCTCCCGCTCCCGTACGCGTAAACCGGCAGCTCCCGCTCCCGCACGCGTTAACCAACAGCTCCCGCTCCCGCACGCGTAAACCGGCAGCTCCCGCTCCCGTACGCGTTAACCGACAGCTCCCGCTCCCGCACGCGTAAACCGGCGGGTCCCCTCCCGCCGGTGTTGGGGGTCCTTATGTTGTGGACGTTGGTTCTTGCTTGTAGCGTGCACCTCATGGCGCTTGGTTAGCAAACTGATGCTTTGAATTTTATTTTTTAAATGAAGTCTTTGTTTCGAATCCACCTCCTTTTGTTGTTTTTGTTTTGACGCACCTCAAATTTTTCATGGGCTCCTTTTCTTTGGCACTTATAAGTATTCATGAGCTCCTTGACACTTGGGAAAATTCTCGTGAATTTTCTTGTGTTTGAAACTTAGAAAATTCTCGCGAATTGTTTGTTTCGACACTTGGAATGATTTCTCCGGAATCCATTCCGATTTAATTCTCATGAATTTCTTTCGCACTTTAATTTTTCAGGTCTCGAACGGTGCTTCAGAAGGTCGTCTTCTCATCGATATTTTTGCATTACTTGCCCATCCAACTAGGTAATTCCTCTTAACTTAGTTATTTTTATCTTCAACCCCTTGTTCTTCGACCTCAGGAGAGGGGTTTGACGACAAGTTTTTCTAACACGCGACTACTTGTTTCGCCCTTTTCCTGCAGGTTCTGAGAGATGGGGAGAACCAAGTCGACTGCTCGCGTGAATGCGGCCTACCCTGGTCCCACAATCGTAGTTCCTCGGTCGGAAATAACGCCTTGTGTAGAAGGGGTAGTACCTGGCTATCCCGTTACGTCTTCCGATGACGAGGACATGGATGACGATCGTCGGTTCGAGTTGGAAGTAGTGGAGGTTGATGGGATCAACTATGACTGGGTCGCTCGTAGTGTTCGGTCCACCAGGAGTTTTTATACCCCCGGTAAAAGTTTACCTTCAAGTCTTTGTGAGGATGTGCTTGGGGACCACTGGCAGTTAGAGGCGGTTGGTACGGATGACAGAGTTTGTTGCATTCCCTCGGGTCGAAAGTTCATGATGTTTGGCGCTGTTATTTACAAGATGAAGATTTCCCCATTCTTCACTTCATTCCAACTCTCCGTTTTGAAGCACCTAGGGATAGCTCCTTCACAATTGCATCCAAACTCATGGTGCTTTATCAAGTGTTTTGAGTTGGTGTTACGGGTCCTGGGGCGCAGGCGTAGTTTAAAACTCTTCTTCACCCTCTTTGAGGTGCAGCGGCGTCTGGAACTTTCCAATGGAGTCACGCGATCAGATTTCGTTTGCTTGAGGGGTCGTCGCACTTTGCCCTATTTCGAAATCTATGCGGAAAGTCAGCATGATTGGAAACATAGATATTTTTATGTTGTCCCAGTAAGCCAGGAAGCCGCTGATAGCCTGAATCTTCTGGATGAGCAAGGGTCAATTGCCGGGGATAAGTTTCACCTTGGGTGGAGCAATTCTGATATTGAGTTTGCCTCTCGAAATTATCGAGTTAATCCCTCTGAGTTGAACAGGGAGGATTCAGATACTTTAAATTTAATTCGAGATATTGCCGAGCGTCTTTCTGTGTCGTCAAAGAAGATAGTTTGTAGTGAGCTCACTAAGGCTCAGGACCTTCGTGATGCCGTTTGGCACTTAGGTTGCTTGTTTAGTCATGCTCTTTTAATTTCTACTTTTTTAATTCGCTTCTTGCTTTGTTGACTTATTTCCTTGTTCTTTTGCAGATAAGATGGCTGCCCCCCTCACCTTTGATGAAGTTGCTGCCTTGGCCGGGAGGAGGAACCCTCCGAGCTCAAATGGGGGAAGTCGCCCTATTCCCCCTTCCTCTACTGCTGGCCGCCCCTCAACGGGGTCTCGTTTGAGTCTTGGTGCCCCCGGTCGGGCTGGGCTTTCTGGAGTTCCCAGGATTCCTGTCGATGCTCGAGACAAGGAGGTTTGTATTGAAGGAGCTTCTAATACTCCCGAGAGTCGTGGCCATTCATCCAAGCGTAAGAAAAGTGTTGCCAGACGTCGTTCCCCTGTCGAGCGCCCTTCTCCTGATGGGTTTGCCCCTCCCCCTGGTCGTCCTCTTGAGCTTGACTCTGAGGTGATTAACTTCTCACATGCGGAGTGTGAGCGTTTTTGCGACAATCCTTGGGAATTTGCCATCCGCATGGTTCAGCTCGGACAAGGAATGCATGCCAAATGGAAGGATGAACGGGGAGGTAGCTCCAGCTCAGGTAGTCTTTATATGCTTCTTTATTTGTGATATTCTATTTTTTGGCCATATCGTTTCTTGATCGTCTCTTCTTGCAGGGGATCGTAGTCATTTGCTTGCTGAGAATCAGCGACTTACCCGAGAGCTACAAGAGGTTATAGAGTCCGGTCATCGAGCACAAGAACTCGTGGGGCGTTATCAGCGAGAGAGAGATGAGGCCTTTTGTGATAGGGATGCATGCCTGCGGAAGATGGAAGATCTTCACACTCAACTTCAAGGGGTTCATGCTGAACTGGAAGGTGTCAAGCAGTCAAGAGATGAAGCCGTGAAGAAAGTGGAACAGATTGCCGGACAGGTGGTGGACTTTTCTCACCAAGCCTACGCTAAGGCATTGGGTCACGTTCAGTGCCTGTATCCGGAGGCTCAGCTGGACACCCAGTATCTCAGCTTTGATCATGACACCCTGGATGGGCAAATTGTCAAGTACCACACTGGTGGTGGTGGCTTTGACGTTATCTACCCGTGATTTTGTGCTCTTTAGTCTTTCAATTATGTCGTTTCTTTTCGCCTTTTAAGATTTAGTTATGCACCCTAACTATGGGCCCGGCCATCTCCGGTGCGACTATCTTTATTTCTCGTAATGCAATTTTAATCTTATGTCTTCTTATCCTGACATCTTTCTGATTGTTTGCATCTTTTGCTTGACTAATGCGTTTTAATTAATGGCGTTGGGCGCGTGCCCTGCCTCGATCATTTTAACGTCCATTGTCTCGTTGTCTTACATTTATGTATCCTCTGAGGACAGTTTATCAAAACCCGGTCTGATTCTAACTCGACCATCAGAGGTTGCGACACGTTTGAAGTCGCTTCGCGCGGCGAGTATGCTTACTCGCGCCTTGGTTTATAAGGAAGCGCAAACGATCGCAGCGTCGATCTCATGCCGGCCCTTTTTTACCATCAGGCTTTTCGTCGTTCAGCTAGTCTCTTGTTTCTATCGTTAAGACTTAGGCTTTTCAACCCTGTGAATAATGGTAAACATTGGAAAATAACATTCTTCAAGCAAACATAGGGTTTCATTCAACTGAATACTTTAACATTTGACGGCTCAAGCCGTTACATGAATTTACACAATAAATTTTTTTAACTTGTCAGTATTCCAAGTCCTAGGGATTGGATCTTTATTCAAAGTCTCTAACTTGAAAGCTTCTTTTTCAGTTTTGGCGACAATTCTATAGGGCCCCTCCCAGTTGGGGGCTAACTTTCCTTGGGATACATTCTTTAGACCCACGTCCGCTCTTCGTAGGACTAGATCGCCTACCTCCAATGTCCTTCGAACTACTTTGGAGTTATACCTCGTGGCCATCCTTTGTTTGATCACTGCTTCCTTTAATGCTGCTTGATTTCTCACTTCATCGACGAAGTCTAACTCCTCTCGGAGCTTTTGTTCATTGGCTTGCGGGGGACTTGGGCTTTTGGTTCTCCAACTCAGCTGCCCAATCTCGACGGGTATGACTGCCTCTGTTCTGTACGCCAATCGGAACGGTGATTCTGAAGTAGATGAGTGTGGGGTGGTTCTGTAAGCCCACAAAACATAAGGTAGCTCTTCTGGCCAGCACCCTTTTGCTTCGTCCAGTCTTCTTCGCAATCCTCGCAAGATTACCCTGTTAGCAGCCTCTGCCTGCCCGTTGGTTTGCGGGTGCTCTACTGAGGTGAAGCGATGCTTGATATTAAGCTCTTTCATGAGTTGTCTGAACCCTTTGTCTGTGAATTGCGTGCCGTTGTCGGTGATGACTACTTCTGGTATGCCGAACCTGGTCATGATGTTCTTTTTGAAAAATTTAATACAATTTTTTGCTGTTATGCTGGCCAGTGGTTCGGCTTCAATCCATTTTGTGAAGTAGTCCACTGCGACTATCAAGTATTTCACTTGACCTGGGCCGGGGGGGAAAGGACCTAAGAGGTCGATCCCCCACCAGGCAAATGGCCAAGGAGCACTCAGGTACTTCAAATCGGAAGAGGGTGCAACGTGCACATCAGCGTGTTTTTGACATTTGTCACATTTCTTGACGTAATTTTGTGAATCTTCATTCATGGTAGGCCAGTAGTAACCTGCTCTAAGAGCTTTTGCTGCCAAGGCTCGTCCTCCTAGGTGCTGTCCGCAGATTCCCTCGTGGATTTCCGCCAGGACATAGTCTGCTTCGACTCCTTCGACACACTTTAATAGAGGCATGGAAAAACCTCTACGAAAAAGTGTTCCTTCAATAACTGAATATGATGCTGCCCGCCTTCTAACGGATGCTGCTTCTTTTTCATCGGCGGGCTCATGCCCATCGAGTATGTATCGGAGGATCGGAGTTATCCAGTTTTGACTGGTTTCCACTGTGAGGACCGAGGTTGATGAATCATTATCAAGGAGGATGCTTGGACTGGACAAGGTTTCTTGAAGAACACTCCTATGATTCCCCGGTGCCCTAGTACTTGCCAATTTGGATAGTATGTCTGCTCTGGTATTCTCTCCCCTGGGTACATGTTTCACTTCTGCCTTCTTGAATAGTCCTAAGAGTTCGCGCACTCTAGCTAGATACTTCTGTAGCACCAGGTCATAGGCACCATATGCTGCATTTATCTGGGAGACCACTAAAAGTGAATCTGTGCGAAGTTCAACTTGGGTGGCATCGAAGTCTTTGGCCAATTGTAGGCCAGCTATGCAAGCTTCATATTCTGCTTGATTATTTGACGTGGAGAACGAGAACGAGAATGAGAGAGATACTTCTACCATTAGTCCTTCAGAGTTTTCAAGTATTAGGCCCGCTCCACTTCCTTTGCTGTTCGAGGATCCATCCACGTGGAGAATCCATGACGTTTCCACATTATCTTCATGGGACGATGTCATTTCGGCGACAAAGTCTGCTAACACCTGGGCCTTCATGGCTGGTCTCGTCTCATATTTGATTCCAAATTCCGAGAGCTCCACTGCCCATTTAATCATCCTTCCAGCCAGATCAGGACGATGAAGTATTTGTCTGATAGGCTGGTTGGTTCGAACCACAACCTGATGTGCTACGAAATATGGCCTGAGACGCCGGGCTGCAATTACCAAGGCCAAAGCGACCTTTTCCACCTTCTGGTATCTCAACTCTGGTCCTTGTAATGCCTTACTCACAAAATACACCGGCCTCTGGCCAGCGTCGGTTTCTCTGACGAGTACCGCACTCAGCGCTTCGTCGGCCACAGCGAGGTACAAATACAGGGTTTCTCCAACCTCCGGTCGGGTTAGGATAGGTGGCTCGGAAAGGATTTGCTTTAAAAGACTCAGCGCCTGCTTCTGCTCGGCGGTCCATTCGAAGACCGTATCTTTCTTTAAAAGCTTGAAAAGCGGTAGGGATTTGAGAGCTGCCTGCGAAATGAAACGGGATAGCGCTGCAATCATGCCTGTGAGTTTTTGAATTTCAGTCTTTGTGGTTGGTGAAGTCATTTCGGTCACAGCCCTGCACTTGTCAGGGTTGGCCTCAATACCTCTCTCAGTGAGATAGAAACCGAGGAATTTCCCTGCTCGAACCCCGAATGTACACTTTTCTGGGTTCAATCGCATATTGTTCTTTCGAATTTCTGAGAACACTTCATCTATGTCTTTAAGATGATCTGGGTCATTCTTACTTTTCACTATCATATCGTCGAGATATACTTCGATTACTCGGCCGATTTGATTTTTAAACACTTTGTTCATCATTCTTTGATAAGTTGCCCCGGCATTCTTAAGCCCAAAAGGCATTACGCGGTGGCAATAATTTCCTTGCTCCGTCGTAAACGCCGTTTTCTCTTGATCAGGTGGGTACATTGGGATCTGGTTATATCCTGAGTATGCGTCCATAAAAGATAATAAACGAAAACCTGAGACGCTATCAACTAGTTTGTCTACACGGGGAACGGGGAAGGCGTCCTTTGGACATGCCTTATTAAGATCAGTATAATCAACACACATCCTCCATTTTCCATTAGATTTCTTAACAAGGACTACATTGGACAACCAAGTGGTGTACTTAATTTCTTTTACAAAGTTTGCCTCTATAAGGTCTTTGACAGCCTTAGCAGCAGCTTCAGCCTTCTCTCCCCTTTGGACTCTTCTTTTCTGAGCCACCCACTTCGTGTTGGGATTAACAGCAAGGTGGTGGCATGCTACCTCGGGTGGTATTCCTGGCATGTCAGCTGCGGACCAGGCAAACAGATCAGCATTCTCCTTCAAGTATTTGATGAGTTGCTCTTTGACGTCCTCAGGGAGGTCAGAGCCTATTTTGACAGTCTTAGCAGGGTCTTCCCCCAATTGAATAGAAACAAATTCGCCATCTGGCTCAGGTCTCTTCATGCGCTTTTTGAGCTCCTTAGCGAGGGCGGAATCCTCCTCCTCTTCCTCGCTATCAGGGTCATACCTAGCATCCAAATCTGCCAAGTTCACCTCAGCCTCTTTTCTTGACTTCTTGATTGGGTTTCTCACTTCAGCAATTTCACTTTCATCCTTATAGCTCATGAAGAAACATCTCCGCGCCGCGCCCAAGTCAGCTTGAATGGTCACGACCTTGTTTTCCAAACTGTAGAACTTCATCTTTAAGTGGACTGTTGATGTAACCGCTTCCAGTCTGCCTAGTGTCGGCCTCCCGATAATGCATTGGTAAACAGATTTGCACGGGAGGACTAGGAAAGCTGTCTTCACAGTTCGGAATAGCGGCTGCTCGCCATCGGGGTCTCCATAGGTGACCATCAGCTCTAAATGCCCAAGTGGCTTGGTTTTTGCCCCGTTGAATCTTGTGAGGTCCTTTCCACTGTAGGGAGTCATATCTTTGGGGGAGATATTCAGGACTTGCAACAAATCTTCGAAGATAATGTCCACCGAGCTTCCCTGGTCAACAAGGATTCTCTTCACTTCAATATTTGCCATGATGGCCGAGATCAGCAATGGAATGTGTTTGTTCGGTCTCCCATCCAACAAGTCCTTATCATCAAAGGATATGGGTGGTCTAGCTGGACCTTCCCTAATGGTTGAAGTTGATGCCACATTCATAATTTCCTTCCAAGTTCTCTTCATTGACTTGTTTGATCCCCAATCGTCGAGGGGGTTGGTCCCGTGAATGACCATAGCGACAGGCCTTCCTTTTGCTTTTCAAGTGTTCTCCCGCTCTGAGGATTCAGTGTCGTGATTCCCGACGGCTTTGACCACCTCGCTAGCTACAGCCTTTCCCTTTCGAGGGGACCTGGATCCTCTCTCAGGTGAACGGGGTCTCTTGCGCGAGTCGGTGGGCTCTCCATCTTTTTTTACATATTGCAAGAGCTTTCCCTTCCGAATTAACTCTTCAATGTCATCTTTCAGGGCTCGACAACCGTTGGTATCGTGACCTCCACTTCGATGGTATCGACACCACTTCCTTGAAGGATTTTGGCCTTCCTTCAGCACTAAGGGTTCTGGCCTCTTAACATTCTTAAACTCAGCATTGGCACATTCAGCCAGGATTTTGGCCCGAGATTGGTTGAGCAGAGTGTGCTCGGCGAACCGTCGTGGTTTTGCCTCACGACGTCCTCCTCCTGAGTCCTTTCGCTGCCGAGTTTCTCTGGTGTCACCCTTATCGTCACCATCCTTGGCTGCCTCGCGGTAAGCCATCTTGTTCTCTTCATAATCCATGTACTTTTGAGACTTCTGGAGAAATTCTGCCAAGTCCCTTGGCTTGTTGATTCCCACATCAATTTCGAAAAGACTTCCTTGCCTGAGGCCGTCTTTCATCCAAAACAGTCTTTGCTTATCCTCCAAATTCCGGACACATGAAGCTTCTTTGTTGAAACGCTCAATGTATTCTCTAAGTGTTTCACCCTCCCGCTGCCTGACGGCCCTCAGCACTTCCTCGGATTTTGGCTTCAGTCGGGAGGCGGTGAAACGAGCCGTGAATAGCCTCGCCAGCTGCCCCCATGAAGAGATGGAGTTTGGCTTCAGCTCTTGGAACCACTCTAATGCGGTGTCTTCGAGGGTGAGAGGGAAGATCTTACAATGAACAGGCTCTCGAGCGCCTCTATAGCGCATCATGCGTGAAAAGTGAGCCAAGTGTCGGTCCGGATCTCCGGTCCCATCGTACATTTTCAGTGTTGGGAGCTTTTCCAAAGTCCTTGGAATCGGGCATTCCTCCACCCTCCGAGTGAAGGGTCCTTCATCCGCAAACCTTCTTGAATTGCAAGGTGAGACATCTTGGAAGTCAAAGTCTTGGTATCTGTGCTTGTCGGGAGATCTCCTCGATGGCGATCTTCTGCGACGACTCTTGTGAATCTTAGTCTTACTTCTTGATCTGTCACGCGAATCAGAAGAGTCATGTGAAGACACTTTAGAGTCGGTGTCATCAGGCTGATAAGTCCCATCCAAAGAGGAAGGGGTCGCCCTTGGTGATTCAGGTTCCTGATGTCTCCGACGCCGAGGCGGGGAGCGATGCACATGTTTCCTCCTATGTGGTGAACGATGAACATGACGCCTCCGAGGGGGGGAACGACGGGGTCTCGATACCACAGTCGTTTGAGGGGGAGTTCCCCACAAAGGAGGAGGTTGCTCGGGCATAGAGGCCACGCGTCTCTCAATTTGCCTAAGGCGTGCTTCTTGTAGCAGCATAGTCTGAGTGCGGTTGGCCAGAAGGTCCAACAGTTGGTTGACATCCGGCGGGTGGACCCCTCCCGACGGGGGGAATTCTTGCGCAGCTTGAACAGGGGTGTCTTCGTGGGTGGCGACATCGCCCTCGGGAGTGCCTTCAAGCTGGGGCGCAGGCACAGCAACACTTTTCATGCGTGGTCTGCCTCTTGGAGCCATGGGAGTGCAAGAGAAAAATTTCTAAGTGTAGGAATGGTGTGAAAGGTAGAGATCTCCCACTGTGGTCGCCAATGTTCTGTACCTAGCAGTGCTGGGCCGACTGCGTCGGTGGTCTCTTGCGGTATGGCTTGATGTCAACGAGCGCCCGGGAGGGGGACCTGCGAAGCCACTCCGACGCCCAAGTTAGTATTGAGAGTAGGTGAGTGATTTAGCAAGGAATGAGAGTGTACCTAATTATGGCAATATGAGTTTGTATTTATAGGGAAGCGTGCCCATTGTGAGTCGTTGGATCGGCTGAGTTAATCTGAACCCTTCAAATATTTAGGTTAGATTGGGCCTTGTAGATAGTGGATATGGACCAAGCTGATTGGGCCAATCTATGTCAATTGATGAATGGGCCTCGTGGCCCGGTCCAGAACAACATTCATCGATACTTAGCTCACCCCGTGCAATGGCACGGGAAATGAGGCTAGTTTCTTAAATATTCCCAACAAAGATGTGGTTTTACTACTTCCCATGAATCTCAACTTAAAGTATCTATTCTTATCTCTACGTGACACTACTATCTACTCCCAATCTTATAACAAGACGCTACCAAAAATTCATAAGTAAATAAGAACTAAAATAAGACTTAATAGACATTCTTACTTTCAAGGACTACACGTAGAAGCACTAGTAAGCATTTATAAGACATACACGTATCTAAAATTAAGAATCAACACACACGTTGTCGTAGTAAAGCAAAGAAAACCATTTTTTATAGCATATCATAATTAATTAAGTAGTTTCCACTAATTTAAACATAGTTTTAGAATTTAATAACCTAAGCAAAATAACTGATGCAACCTGATAAAATAAATACTCACAAAATTACACATGTAGGCATCGTCATTAATATTTTTTTTAGAACGCAATAGTTAATATGATGTTTTACTATTTTTCTTGTAAAAGTAAATGTAACATATAAATACAATAAATGACACATCATAGATTTAATTAAGACACAAGTACAAAATGCTCCTAAAATATAACTTGCTCTAGAAGTTCTAAATATAAAGATCATTTCTGGTAAAATTGCTACAACAATCCTAGGCTCTTATTATAAGTAAACATGCATCATACGTAGATTTTTTTTTTTGATGAAATATAGGGCCAGAGGCCCAGAGGAGATTAAATTAAATTATGGCCCAATTCAATAGAATTAAAAGCCCAGTCAATACACAAAGGGATAGAATCGTAAAAGACAACATCATCATCAATAATGGAGTGCATGCACCTATTTAATTTAATTCACTTACTTAGAACACTTAATAATATGTGTTATAAAGGAACTAAATTTCTAATATTTTACGCGTGTAGTGCATGCTATTTCATAACCAGACAGGTTCACAACACTGCATATTGAAACGGCCCAACAAGTGCTTCACAATCAAGCGTCTGCATCCAACAGTCAGGATCTGAGCGTTCGTATTCGACGCCTCTGGTACGACACTTCTGTCTATAAATAGAGGTACTACTCTCCATTTCCAGGTACGCCCTCATTACGCTCTCATTCCTTGCATACCTCTTCTTTTCCCTTACTGACTTAAGCCTCAGAGTGTTTGTAGGTATCACCCACCCGACGTACGTGAGCAAGCAACCTCGGACCATCCGAGGCTAATCTTCAACCATTCGAAGTCGATCTCCAATCTCCAGAAGCACATCAACTTGTACCCCGGATTCAGCTGTCTCACAAAGTCCAGGTACCGAACATTGGCGACCACAGTGGGAGCATAATCACTTGCTTCCAAACTTTATCAAATCTCTATCTTCCGAACTCTATCTCTACTATTCTGGAAGACTCCAGTCGGTTCGGCGTTAAAGCTCGATCACTCGAAGCTACGAGTTATGACTCCCGTCACCCAAAGCGGCAAGGTCATCTTCCACAGACTCTCATCAGCAGAGACGACCTCGGGCTACTGCCCGACCCGATCCTCCGCGCCGAGGCAAGTCATGACTTCCACTATCACTAATTCATTTATTATTATCTCGTGATTTTCATCAGGTCCGGTTCGCTCCCGAAATGGCGTGATCTCCATCACGACCGATCCTCACCATTCCTCCTCGGCGTGAGATTGCCTTTCGTGCATGAAGGATAACAGGAACCTTCTCGCATTATCTTCTTATCTTGAACCTTCGTCCTATTTACTCGGATCTCTTATATTTAAGCACCGACCTGGATGATACATGTCTTTCCTCAAGCACGACACATGAATCTTATGAAGATCAATCTTCTCAACTCTAGGATAACCCGACCCCGGACTCGATGAATTTCCGAGCAAGATCCAACTCTACATGATTTTCATCATCTACAATTTATTACCAAAACGACATGGCTTTCATCGCACATCCAAGCCGACATTATTATCATCATCTCCGATCTATCAATTCGGCGTGATTCTCCTGGTCTTTGATCCATTTCTGAATCAGTGTGACTCATCATTTCATCTCGGACTTCTATCTAGCTAACCTGGATTTCTGATCATACAGGTCCAAAGTTATAAATAGCCCACAGCGGCTCCAACAGCTCTCTGATCTCCGAGCTTACACTCCATCAGAGAGTCCGAGAAGGAAGTCCACAGCGACTCCATCCCAATTTCACCTCGTGCGAGCAAACCTTCTTCTGATCCCTGAGCTGACGAGCTCCATTAGAGACCGAATGTGGAAGTCCACAGCGACTTCGTCCCAATTACGCTTCTTGCGAGCATGCCTTCCCTCTGATCTCCGAGCTTAACGCTCCATCAGAGGCCGAAGGAAGGGGGTCCACACCAACCACAAACATTGTTCAAAAAATGAAAGAAAGCAGGTGAAATCTAATCTAAGTTCTCCTCGGCACCTGTGGTCTTGACCTCTTCAACCCCGGCAGCAATCTTACCATCAGCTCCAAGAGTAGCGTTGTCCTCAGCGACGGGGGTGTCATTCCCAGAAGCGGCTTGCTCTCCAGTTTCTGCAGCGTCCGGGGAAGAGAATGAAGTCCGCACATAGATGACCTGGTCTCCCTTCATGATTCGGCCATCAACTGCCTTGTGATTAAGCTTTAGCAGGTCAACTCGAACCTTGGGGTCGAACAAGACCACCATGTCCAAGAAGCGCTGAAAACCAGCCCTAGCTCCGGAAGCAATCTTGTTCTTCAGGCCGACCTGCTCCTTTTTCAGCTGTTCCAACTCGTCAGTTTTCTCCAGTATCTCGGCCTGCTCTTTGACTTTGTCATGGACCTCGTTGAGTTTCTTCTACACGACGAACAACTTCTCCACCTTGGCTTTCAAGCCCCAGTTCTCTTCAGATATTTGTACCAAATTACAATCTCTGCGAGTTTTCAATTTGCGAGCTGTGTGAATCAACTCGCCATCTAAAAATTTATTAAGAGCTTCGAATTCGGAAATCTTACCTCAGAGGCGGGCACTAGATTTCTCAGGAATTGTTTCTTCCAACTTCTTGAAAGCTGTTTCATCGAACTTGGAAACCTTCGTACAAACTTGGAAGTCTTCCAAGATGATGTCATCTTTCTTCTCATCTTTCTTTTCAGTTATTTTTGGTTTTTTTTGAGCGGCAGGGATAGTGCTATCCTTGGCAACCTCCTCGTGGCCTCGTTTTGGACCCTCTTTGGAAGACGACTCCGGCACCGACTTTGGAAGCTTCTCCTTGGAGGAATGAGATTGTGTGGCATTGACATCGGGGACGGCACCAGACGTCGACCCTGTGGTCTTCTTCTTCTTCCTCTCAGAAATCTTCTCTGGCATATTCACGCACACAGACATATCAATAATGGAATCATTCAGGATATCATCAAGATCGTCCATTTTACCTGCAAGTAACAAACATGGTCAGGACTTGCTGCATCAGAATATTCCCGAAGCCGACTTGGATCATAATAAAGCAATATCAAAAAGAAATTCTAGATAAGGCAAGTACAAGTAATAAAGTAGTCCTCCAACTTGGCTTTGGACTCGACCAGGGCCTCAAGCATTGAACCACAATGAAATTTCAAGCCTTTCTTTGCCAATTTCTTTCCCTACCGATCAATCAACCTGAAGGAAGCCGCATCTTCAGCTCTCAACAACCACGGCTTCTCTGCGTAAGATTTGGTTTCAATTATCTCTCCGCCTCGGACAAAGTGTTCACGAGTCCAAGACAAAGGCAAATGTTCCTTAGACAACTTCCTGCCCTCAAAGTCGGCAATCGACCGCCTTGCCACGTTGTTGAAAGCTTGTACAAAGTAGAATACAGACTTGAAATCTTTGTTCGAATCATTGGCCGGCATAAAATAAGAACGCTTTGTATGGAGGAGGCTGCTGAACCTGTCAATAGAGGAGGCTTCTGATCCTCCTGATGCTGCTCTTGATACTCATGATGCTGAGGTTGACGTTGATGGTGCTGATGGTGATGGTAGTGCTCCTCTTGGTGCTCAGGCATATACTGGTCCTCAGACATAGATTGGTCTGAGGACATAGACTGGTGGTCATCAAATGGGTGCGGCTGCTGGTCCTCCTCATACTGAAACTCCGGGGCCTCCTCCACCTGCTGTTGTGTCTCGATTATCTCGCGCCTATGCCTCGTGGAAGCATGTCCCACAACCCTGGTGCGAGTGTGCTACTGAGAGCAGACGACGACGACGAGGCCTACTGCTGAGTCGGTTGAGCCGACGACTCCCCTCGGTACTTATTGGACACTAAAAAAACAAAATTTAAAAAAACAAAAATGGAAATCGTATATGCATATATACGATGTGAAATTTTAAGGAAAATTGGATATACATGTATTCGACTTACTATTTTGGAGAAATCAGATGTATCTCAGCAGGAGGTATATACGATGCGACTGAATGGACAAATCAGATGTATCTTTGCATAGGTATATATGATTTTCTCAGAATTTTTTGCTGGTCAAACGGATGTAAGTGACAAATGGTAAATAAATTGTAATTTTGTAAAAATTTTAAGGGTATTTTAGTCTTTTCGCAGGGTACGTGGGGGTGTATGGAAAGATGGTGGGGTAAAGAAAAAACCCAACAATATTTGGGCTTATATCTGAACTTGAACAGATAATCAAATCCAACCCAAATTGAGACTGTGAGTTGAGAACTTGAGAGCACTACGCAAAATACGGAAGAGAAGAGGGTTGAGTTGAGTCGAAAGTCGAAAGAAAGAGAGAGTGGTGCGGTGGCGATTCCATTTTCCAACGGAGGAGTGAGCAATCACAACCTCCACCGGCGAATCCTATATCTCTCAAAAACCAACGCCGATAGGTAAACTTCACTCACCAATTTCACCGTCTTTCGCTTCAAAACTAGCGTTTCTCACTATTTTTTCACCTTTAGTTCTTTTTATTCGTGAATGGTGAATGAATGAAGCTATACGATTCTTTGACTTGTCTAGAAATGTTGAAGAAATTCAAAATCTTTCATACTTCATTTTTTTGTGTTGTTTAAGTTAGGTTTTATACAGTTTTGGTTGCGTTTGTTGATGAATGTTGATGTGAAACAGTGATGGAGAATGCTTTTGCTAGTGCGTCTGCGATTACAGACCAGAGACAAAAGATAGAGCAGTATAAACAGATTCTTTCTGCTGTTATTTCATCAAATGACATCATTCAGGCTAGGAAGTTCATAGATCACAGTAAACTCTCTTTTTTATCATCTAGGTTTTTTTTTTAATTGTTAGTTTTCGATGATATGAGATTTTTAAATGTTTATTTTTATCTATCAGTGTTATCGGATGATGTTCCCTTAGTAGTTTCGCGGCAGCTTCTGCAGAGTTTTGCAGAAGAGTTGGGAAGATTGGAGCCTGAGACACAGAAAGAGATTGCTCATTATACACTTGCTCAGATTCAGCCTCGAGTTGTGTCATTCGAAGAACAGGTTTAAATTTTGTGCATTCTTTAGCACTGCTTGCTTGTAATGTTTTCTTTTGGTAAATAGGAAAAGTTAAATTGTATGCTACTTTCTTAATAGGGATAGGAATTATATCATTTGAGAATGAAAGCAATAAAATCTAAGTTCTAAGATGAAACTGCTAGAGTGTGAAGATGCTTATCATTGTGCTGTCTATATGTTGTCTATAAAACATAGCTAAGACTTAAGATATGAATGTGATACGATATAGACACAGGGATAACAGGGAATTTGAAAAATATAAGATGTGGCATGGCTATAATACAGCTTAAATAAAAATTAATATATTAAAAAAGCACACATGTTAAGTCAGAAAAGAGAGTTAATATTTTAAAAGATAGTATGGGTCGTTGTAAACATGATAACATGTTATTGCTATCTAATTAATGTAGTAGAAAAATGAAAGCAGAAAAAATTGTGAAAAACAGATATGTGTTCACAATGTCCGAGAAGTGTATCATAAGAATACATGTCGATAAAGGTATGGTATGGACACTATTAAGCGCTGGTGCTTTCTTACCTCTCACTTTGCTCTTAAGCATTTCTCACATTAATTTTAATTTAGCTTCATAGGTATTCATTATTTACTTGTTTGGGGATTAAGTTGTGATACAAATAATATGCACTATGCAGTAAGAAAAGAGAATTAGTTTGAACAGAGTTTTTATTCTATTTGGTAGGACTGTGTAAGTTGTAGTGAGATAGTGATGGGAAGGAGGGCAGAATCACCTCTTTTCGTTCAGAATTCAGAATCACAAATTTTATTAAGTATTCCAAGGCTTCATCTAAAAAGTATTTCTGTTGCTATGTCAACATCAATGTTTTCAATGTGTAAAGATGGTGAAGGAAAAACTGAAGTTAAATTTTAAGGAAAAACAAATTAATCAGTTTGTGTTGACTTAGGCATATAGTATGAGGAAACATTTTACTTGTAATTGAAGATGTTTCTTGCTTCAAGAAAAAATCTCCCATTATGTATTTTTGTTTCTATCCATCATGTGGTTCGCATCTAAGTCTACGTTATGCCATCCTGTTATTATTTTGTTTATGAATTCAATTTAACCATATTTAACTGTCACTTGTTTTATTATAGGTTTTAGTTATTAGAGAGAAACTGGCCGAGCTTTATGAATTTGAGGGGCAATGGTCAAAAGCAGCTCAGATGCTCAGCGGTATTGACCTAGATTCAGGAATGAGGTCTCAGAAAATTTCTAACGTCACATATTTACTTGCTTGTTTAAACTACTATAATTCAGCCAATATTGAAAATGTCTCTTTGGTTCTTATTTATTTGTTTTATTGTATCAGGTTAATTGATGATACATTCAGGTTGAAAAAGTGTGTCCAAATTGCTTGTTTATACCTTGAGGTATTTATTTTTTTGTGCAAGGAAATCCATATTTGATTGATGTAGCTTCTAAGATCATATTGGGAGTCATAAATAGCCACAATAGAGCATAAGTGTTAATATGTATATTTATCTATATATTTTGGAGTCTTAACCTGCGTCTTATACCCATACATATTTTGGTTCCACATCTTTAGTAAGGATATATTTTGGAACACGAATGTTAACTTTTCACATACTCTATTGCACCTAAAAGTAATTGTTGTAAGGCAATTTCACTGTAATGCGGGTTCAAATGCTGGTGCCGGGGGAATATTAAACTAATAACTTTAATGTTGTATGGGAGTGTTTGTTTGTCTTTCACTATGGTTGATATATTTGTTTTAATGCCAGAATCATGAAGTTTATTCGAAATAATTGTTTTGCATTTTTGCAGGATGACGATGCTGTCAGTGCTGAAGCTTTCATTAATAAAGCATCATTCTTGGTTAGCAATAGTCAGCAAGAAGTACTGAATTTAAAGTACAAGGTTCGAAAATGATAGCTACTGAAGGGCAGCTGTGGTTAAAAATACTTAACATGAACCTTATCTCATTTGTTTATCCTCCTATTCTTCTATTTTCTTTCAGGTTTGTTATGCAAGGATCTTAGATCTGAAGAGGAAGTTCTTGGAAGCAGCCTTACGATATTATGATATATCTCAAATTGAGAAAAGGAAAATAGGGGACGAGTATGTTTCTTGCATGTTATTTTCCCCCCTCTTAGGTTGTCCATGATCAATTCAGAAAATCTGCATCCATATATCTTTTATTCTTTGTTTGATCATTTTTTTCTGTGGTGAGAAGAGTCTCTCTGACTTGGCAATATAATTCTAGATCCTTTGAAATAATCTAAATTCTAGATTCTTTGTTTAATAATTTTTATTTTGAAGTAACAGTTCCAGAATTTATATCACTTGTAATAGTATCCATGGGTTGTCAAACTATGGACTGAACTCACAGAATTGTACAAGTTTATGACTCTAGGTATCAACATCGAACTAACTTGCTTACAAGACTATTTGTGTAAAGTCGAGTAGACTCACATAGACCTGTATACTGTATAAACTTGCTTAGAATCACAAGTTTGGTGTTATTTTCTCCTAGGCATGCCTAAAATGGCAGTAGTTCTGTGGTTTTAATAAGAATCCAAGAAGCAATAACTGAATTGCACAAAACATTAACATCACAATTGTTGCACTCCATAGATGCATTTAACATCCCAACATGAACCCATATGTAAAAGAGTTGAATAATGTGGTATTGAGTCTCAACCCATAGCTCTCAACATAAGCTATGGGTGTCCAAGTAAATAACTTAAGTGGCTATTGAATAACCGCTTATCATATTAATGGTTATGTATAAGCTATTTCTACAATAAAAAATGTAAGGTTAAATTATTTTCATATAAGCTCTATGTTTTGTAAGCTATCCTTTGAAATAAGCTTAAAACAGCTTGTTGACATGTCATAAGCTCTTCTTATAAGCTCACCAAAACACACAAGTGCTTATGCCATAAAATAAGCCTAGATAAGCTGTAAATAAAGCATTCCAAACACACCCAAAGTCATAATAAGCCAAAAAACATTTACAAACTAGTCACTGCAAGTTTGCAATGAATCCAATACACGTCAATGGTGTTAATGAACCCAACTCTGATGAGCTAAATTTTGAATACTTACATTCAATTGTGTTTAGATAATACATTCTGTTTTAAACATTACTTTTCTATTAACTTAAGTACTTAACTCTTACGATTTACCGAGACTCCTGGGTTTGGCATCCTTGATTATGTCTGTTATGCTATAGTTGTTAGCCAGTTATCACAAACTGACTTTATTTTACAGGGAGATTAACGAGGAGGCACTTGAGCAAGCCTTATCTGCTGCTGTTACATGCACAATATTGGCAGGTGCGGGACCTCAGCGATCCCGTGTTCTTGCCACACTGTACAAGGTAAAAGCTTCAATCATAACACACTATGCAAATGTGAAACAGTCAAATCTTACCTCATTATTGTTTGTGGACTTGCATTAGGATGAACGGTGCTCAAAGTTGAAGATCTATCCCATACTGCAGAAGGTTTCTCTCCCTCCCTCCCTTCTCTCCCTTTGTCTGTCTGGTATGACTTTCCACATTGGTCATATAATGTAAATCACTTATATATCAGGTGTATTTGGAAAGAATTCTTCGAAAGCCAGAAATTGATGCTTTTGCAGAAGAATTGAAACCACATCAGGTTATTTAAGTTTATGTTGTGTCATTATATTTTTGGAAGTCACAGTGGACATGTCTCAGCTATTACTTTTCCCACAGAAAGCTCTTCTTCCAGACAATTTTACCGTGCTTGACCGAGCTATGATTGAGCATAATCTTCTGAGTGCAAGCAAACTTTATACTAATATCAGGTATGAGAAATTACCTTACCTCTTTATTGCTTCCCTATGGCTCGATTATTGTAACATATATACTTTTATTAGGTTATTTGCCTTCTAATCTGTAATGTCTCTCTTTTAGCTTTGACGAGTTAGGCACTCTGTTGGGAATCCCACCTCCCAAGGTATAGAATTTCATTTCATCAGTTATTTTTCACTGAGGTGAAATTAATGGCAGTGCAGCTTATAGAAAGAAACATATTTCTCCGCTGGAATTCACCATTTCATGTTTGGGATATATGTTTCTTTTTTCTGGTGAATTTATTTCAATTTAATCCTCAGACTTAAATAATGAAAAATTGTTAAATAATCGAAAGGGCATTGTGAAAATTGGTTTCATGTAAAGTATTGCTCAAGAAGGCTAAGGAGGAAAATACTCCTAGCATTTTTTTTATCTTCAATCAATGGTTCTAAAAATTGTAGGACTTGATTTGCTTTGATTTTTTTCTCAATTGTTTTGCTTTCAGGCTGAGAAGATAGCCTCAAGGATGATTTATGAGGATAGGATGAAGGGGTCTATTGATCAGGTACAAAATTTAAATTACCATCACGACCTTATTTCATAATATTTCTGTGCAAAAGAAATAGAAATAATAATAGAAGGAATCCTCTTCCTGGACTGCGGTAGGGGAGACTGGTAACGGGTTCAGGTATGATGATGGGGGAGAGAGTTCTTGACTTGTCCGAGAGTGAGGAAAACATTACTGCAATTTTTTTCTGGGGGAGAGTGATTCATGGAATCATGGCTATAGTTAACTGCATTGGAAAGTAATGGTCAAATTTTGAATGATTTATCTCAGGTTGAAGCTATTATACATTTTGACGATGACACTGAAGAGTTGCAACGATGGGACCAGCAGGTAATTTTTTTGATAAAAATCCAGTATCTCAGAATGCATCGATCGTATTGTGTGTTGTGTGCATCCGTGCCCTGATATATATATATATATATATATATATATATATATATTCTTTTTTATCCCTCTTCAATATCGTCAACCTTACGATATATATTTTGGTGTTGCAGATAGTGGGGCTATGTCAAGCACTGAACGATGTTTTGGACAGTATGGCTAAGAAGGGCATTCCAGTTCCTGTTTGACGCGAAGGGCCTATCCTTTGTCTATACATTCTTCGTAACACATCTTTTTTGAGTTGAATTTACAGTAACATTTCATATATTAGATTCCTTATTCGGTTCATTCAAGGGTTCATTTGGCCACTGCTTTCGACTTAATTCTCAAGTTCATCTACGTTGTGCTGGATATAGTTTCGTTCTGTTTGCCCATAGACAAAAATTAGCCTGATAAAATATAAACAATAAATGTGTCCTTGCTTTAGGACGAGGATAGTCGAGATCACTATGCAATAATGAGGTGCTGTGTGCATCTTGAGAATCATCTGTTGTCTAAGAGTGTATGTAGAATTTTGGAAGGAGAGGGTCCGAACATGATCTTATTTTTATTCAGCCATTTTTAACAGTGTAATAGGTGCTCGAACATTTTGAAGAACTTTTCGTATCATATATCACTGATGTTAAAAATAAGACTAAACCCTCGTATTAGTCCTTGACAATTTCTTTGCGGGGCAAATTTGTTCTTGATAATTAAATTTGAACACATTAGTCCATCACATTTTCAAAACGAGACACCTAAGTCTTTCCGCCCATCAAGTGTTAACGTCTGGGAATGTCTCTTGTGTGGCACATTATGTTTCAACGTGTCACGTTAATTGACATGTTAAACATAATTTCGGCCCAAATTAGTCTTTGATTTACCTATTTTAGAATCTTTTTAAAAGATGATATATTTGTCCCTGGACTTTTGGAACAGATTAGTTCCTGTACATTTTCTTCTTCAAATGAATGGTTTTTTTTTTTGAGATTAAAAATGAGTGGTTTCTCCAAACCAGCAATCAGTCAAGCATTTGTAAACGCGGAAGGAGAGAGAGCGACCATTGAAAGAGGTGATACCTATTTTTCGATTTGGACTCATATTTGTGTCTGATATCTATTTGCATTGAAATTTGAAAGACACAATTCTAAGTCACCACACCTATACATGGATCCAAACGTAATGAGCTAACATGGAGTCAAAACATGCTGACTCAGCACATGGGTTAGATACTAACTGAATTCTCTCTCCTTCTACTCTCTCTTCTATCTTGGATTCTAACTCTTCTCCCTTGTGCAATTTTGCATTTGTTGTAATTCCAAATTATTTTAACACATCATTTACTGTGAAGCATCCTTATTGATCAACAATACATATTGGAGGAAAAGAAAAAGTGTAAAAATAAAAAATTCATCCATCAAGTCAATCTTAGTTTGAACATACAAAATAATATTGAATGAACTAAATCTAAATCATAAACAAATTAAATCAACCGTAACCAATAGTCTTGTAGAAGATCATAGAAGTAAATAAATCAACTAACTGTACAATAGATATTAAAATATGCAAACTTTACCATCACTTCTCTTCCTACTTCTAAGTTGGAAAAGCAAAACTTGCTTGTTCATCATCATAGTAATAAAAGCAATCTGAAAAATTCACCATAATGAAACTCATCAAAATCATACCAATAACAACACCACTAGCCATTGCACAACAATTCTTCCCAGTTCCACTCTTTCCACTTCCTTCTTCTTCTTCACTTCCCAGTTCACTATCCTCCCTTTCCATTTCCACAACATCCTTATTATCCTTTACAAAATCTTCAAAAAACTCATCTTTTGCATCTTCATAAATAAAAAACCCTACTTTATCATTATTTTCAAGGTTGAACCTTTCTCTCTCGTTCTCACAAATTTCACCAACCCCATTTTCTCTACACTCCACAGTAGCCTTCTCATCATCAAAATTCCAAGACTTCCCTAATGGGTTATCATAAATAGTCATTCCACTATCCTCATCTTCAAGAGTCTCTTCTCCATCATCATTCAAACATGACTCAGTACAAGAACAACTAGAATTATCTTTCTCAAAATCTTCACTTGGGAATGTTCTTTGAGAGTCCCATTCATGAAAGGATTTCTCCAATGAAACTAATCTATCTGAAATGTGAAGCGAATGAAGTGGTTCTGTTGGGTCTGATGCAACTTCAGCAGATAATAAGGTTCGAAAGAATGCGAGTTTTGTTTTGATGTCTTCATAGGAATGAGATTCTGGACCACGTAATAACGCTTCGTTGAGAATGGTTTCTAGTTCATTAAGTTTTGTTTGTAAGATTTGGTGTCTTCCTGTCATTGTTTTTTTTGTTATTTGGTGAGTGGTTCTATGGAAATGGTTTTGAGGGGTTTCGGTTACTTTTACGTGTGTTTGGATTTGAAAGAGTGGGCATTATATTTGTGGAAACGGTTCCATACTTTGTCTCTTTTGGATGGTAACTGTCATTTCATTTACTCAACCGTTTTCTATCTTTATTGGATCGACAACTTTGAATCGTTTTGTTTTTTCCTATAATCATCATGTCATTTTAATACGACTGAATGTGTCAAGAAGTGAGACCTTTGTTGCCTATTGTGGTCCTACCCGACTCGAAGAATTAATTTTTACAGTTGCGTGCAGATGATACCTTTTATACTAAAAAAGAATGTGTCAAGGTGGAAATTTTGTCTCTAAAATTCATTTTTAGGTTAAAATAGCCCTCCAATTTGTAACTCGTCACTTAATTAGATTTGTGAGAGAATGATAGTAAAAGATTTGAATGAATAGATATAACGTTTGGAAAAGTCATGTGTTTAGTTTTTTTTTTGAAAACCAGAATTGAGAATTGCGGTGATGAGAGTTGAGTTCGACAGATTTGAGTTTAGTTTTTTTTTTGAAAACCAAAATTGAGTTTAGCTAAAAGTGAGTTGAATGTTATTGTCAAAGAAAAAGTGAGTTGAATGTAATTTTTGTTTGGATATATTTACCGGAAAGTGATTTTCACCAATTATTAGTGTTTGGATAGATTAAATCAAAATTGCTTTTGGGTGTTAAATTACCAGAATGAGTATGAACTTAAATTTAAATTAGAATTTTGAATTTAAATTAGAATTTTTTTGATACAATAAGGAAAAGAGCACCGAAAGAAAAAGTGAAACAAAACTAACTAGGCATGAACAAACACTACACCTGAGGCATCAACCATTAATTAGGTGAGAAGACAACCCGAGAGGAGGAGAACCAAAGACAAGCTAGGGGTCACAACCAGCAGCTTCGACTTTAGCTAAGAAATACGCGCAAACATTCCCTTCTCTTAAATTATAGAATCTCTGTGCTTCTTCATTTGGAAGTTCATCATGATCATCACACTGAGGCTCATCAAATGACACATTCACCCTGAGACCATCACAAATCAGGTTTTCCATTGACTCAAATTGTTCATTAGATGGAACACTAACACCACTACTACTTGAAGCCCCTTTGTCAAAATTCGGAAGTCGTTCTTCATGGTCCAGCCAAATCCAATAATTAGGCCTAAACCAAATACGATACAAGTGCTCTCTGATTTCATCATTAGTTCTAATTGGTACACTGTCGCATTTAAGGCATAGGCATCTAATCCCCCCTTCCTCTTTAGCCACATCATCTTGCCACGCTACCCTAATAAACTCTTCTACACCATTTACAAAAGTTTCCTTCAAAAATGTTTTTTCTGGATATAACCAATCATACACCCAACCACGATTCAAAAAAGAGAAGGATGTGATTCAAGCAGAAGAAGAG
This sequence comes from Astragalus glycyphyllos, assembly GCA_963573325.1. NCBI lineage: Eukaryota > Viridiplantae > Streptophyta > Magnoliopsida > Fabales > Fabaceae > Astragalus > Astragalus glycyphyllos. The sequence goes on from OY754310.1 coordinate 41,417,035, forward strand.
GTGGCAACAACAACCTGAGCTGAGCCAAACCTGGAATAGGCCACAACAGCTGAAGGTGATTCAAAAAAATCACCAGGCCACCGGTGTGTGGCGTGCCACCTAAATTATTCTTCATTTTGTACACCCTCCCAAATGGTGGGGTAATATATTTTGAGATATTTTCAATTGATGTTCCTACTTAATTCTTCCCCTTGCATGTTTAAAGGTTTGTATGTTCCATGGAACACTTTGCTAACAATAAATGACTCTTTCCAATTCGGTGACCATTTTCCAAACTTAGGATCTTTAATCTCAATCGGCAGAATGATTTTCCAAACTAGGTGGTCGCCTTCCGCAAACTGTTTACGCTTTACATGTTCGTTGTATGCCTTTGCGATTTTTATCTTGGATAGTTCAATCTTACTGAGAGCAGCTAATCTGCCATCATCCCTAGTTCATCAACATGTTGATAATCATCCATGCTAAGCAAGTGTTGTTTGGCCACTCTTAGAGAGGAAACATTAGTTTCCAATGGCAATACAACATCTTGCCCATAAGTTAGCCGATAGGGAGTTATTCCGGTGGTAGTGGACTTGGAATTCTCATAGCCCAAAAAACCTTATTTAAAGTTTCATGCCAGTTTCTTGACTTGTTCTCTATGTAGCGAGATCAGGAAATGATGATGATGATGTATAAGAAGATGCAGCGATGGCAACCTACCCAACCAAAGCAGACATTCGAGTCCTCCGAGTGATGGTTTAGGCCTCACCTCTGTTGGTGATGGTGGCGATTACGGTGGCTTCGACGACTATTAGAATTTTTTTATTTATTTATTGTTTATTTAGATTTTTATAACACTTTGTTACATTATTATTATTATTATTATATTATTATTATTATTATTATTATTAACAAAAATGTTTGATAGTAAGAATGCAAGAAATAAAATTTATTATACTGTTAAAATTACCGATGAGCAAACTCATCGGCAACTTTGTTCCTCGCGCGTACCGAGCCATATCAAAATTAAGTAAACGACTTTGACTCTTTTCCTAATTTCTCCATACTAGAATAATTGATCCGTGACATGCACCGGTATATGCTATTGAAAATTTTTGTCGAATAACTTATATTTTGTAAATTGGTAGCAATATGCATGTATAAGTAAATAGCGGCATTTTTTGTGATTTGAAGATAATATTTAAATTATAAAAACTTCGTATTTATTTTTTATCTTTAAGCACAAAGGATATCACTTTGTGGTTATTAGAGTTCTTCATCGCATACTCTATCTTTGATTACGACGATGTTAATGAGCATATTCTGACATGATCATATCCGGTCATATACTTGGTTAAGAAAATGCATATAGCTTTCGAGTCTCCTACCTCCGGTCTCATGTCCCTTACTTGCTCGATTTGCACAACTCATTTTGTGGAACCTTCAATTGAGACCGAGTAAGAGATTCGAAGCTTGCAGAGTAGTGCCTCAATATCAACCATGGATGTTTTTGAATTCTCCCCCTTTTGCATTTATGCTATGTATCATTTTTCACCCATCCTACTAACTTTTATGTCAGATATTGCAACAACCACCATAGAGAATTATCAAATTCAAAATCCCCTCTCGGATGTAGTGAGTTTCTGCAAGATAACTCTTTGGCTCATTGTCTTCAAAGCAATATTAACAACACTCATAAATGAATCATGCAATGCACCAGCCTTCCAATTTCATAAACTTGTCACTAATTCCTTCCCAAAGTTTCAAAAGAGCATGTATGTAAATATCATCTTGTTGATAACCAACTAAAATCAAGAGAAAATTATACGGTCGATCAAAAATGGATTTTGCTAAATTTTACAATAACCGAATTTAACAGCTGGTCATATAATATTTTCTTTCAGATACTATATGTGAAGAAGATATGATGAAAGAAAGCATATAATAACTATTGATAAATTAAGCTGCCACAAGTGACAAAAGACATATTAAGCATTTTTTTTAAAGAATAGCAAGTGAACGCCATAATGCAACATCTAAAGTAGCATTAGGAATAACCTTAGGAAAAGTAAAAATAAAAAATAAATTCCCCATTTCTCCAAATTAATCAAAAACACAGTTGTATAGTAGATCACAACTTAGTTGACTAAATTTGAATCCCCTTTTAGTCACAATAAAAATACAGATGCGCTGTAACTATATATGTAAAACCCATATCTTGTGGCATCAAGTTGACACAACATCAACTTAGCTGAGGACATGTGAAACCAAAAACAAAACGACTTTAAAAAAAAAGTTATACCTCCATCTCATATTTGGAGTCTTCTCTTTCGAGGATAGACTGTTAAAATCTACCAAATGCATTCTTTAATGAAGTTTTATTCAGTTTCAAAATCTTACATCACAAGAGCTCAAATTAATGAACTGTGAGCAATAAAGTGTGCACGCTCAAAGAAAGTTGCATATACTTACTTGACAAAAGTCCTACAAAAATCAAAAAGTTCTGTTGCCATTGGAAACCTCCACTTAAAATAAAGGCGGTTTGAATTCCTATCATTGTTATAGTAAACATCTAGGAAAGCTAGACAACATGTGAGTCAAGTCAGCAAAAGACTAACAAATCAAATAACGAAAAAGAAAAACAACTGGATTGGGTAAATCATTCTTAAGCAAGACAATAAAATTAGGACATTAAAACATGAATGAAGAACAATATACTCATTCATTCATACCAAAAAGTGTGCTCATGTAACCAATGCAACAATCACTATAGAACAAATAGAAAATTAAACCGATGCACCAACCACTTTAGAAGAAAATATAAGAAAAGCTACATGTAGATGGGAAAAGCAAGGTTATTAAAATCGGACCAGCCCCGACGGCCCAACCGTGAACCGGCTCCACATCCAGTCCAAGTAGCCCCAATAACCGGCAAGCCTAAAAACTGAATTTCAAACCGGAAAACTGGAGAAAAATCGTAGAAAACCCGATGGTCAAGCAATTCCGACGGTTCATAGGAAAAAAGTTTTAGACTGCATTAAAGTAAAAAAAATTAAAAACTATCAATATGCAAAACAACAATCACCAGTGGATGTTACAGCGTAAGTGTCTAATGACGCAGTCAACCACTCAACTACACTCTCATGATCTACTTTTATAATACCCACCTTCCACTTTTCTTGCAAAACTTTCTCGATGTGGGACTTAAGATATAGCTTATATTTCCTTTGTTTTTCTCCAACGTCTTCGTTGAAAAATGAAATTGACCACTAACTTATCACATCCAATCATGTTGATTGCCTATTTGACGCAACTCTAAAAAATTTGGATGGGACCAATCATGTTGAATCACAGACTTTATCCTCTCAATCGAAGAGGCCTCTAGTCCCCCAATTATTTTATGAAATCCAATTTGTTTTTATTTTTTACCAAAGTAGTTTACTTGCTTACTTTTTAGAGACAGGAAAGCAAACATTGTAGATCTTCACTTCAATCATAGGAACAGAGAGACCAACAATACTCCAAATAAATGGGTGTAATATGAAATTGAAAACAACTAAAAAATAGATTGATAAATTGTAGAATACACTTTAAAAATTAAAAAGAAAATTAAATATATGATTGATAATATTAGCAAGCCATAGTCAATTTTGCCCTATCCTTATCTTCTATTGCATATGTAAGAAGGCGACCATAATATATGTGATTCAAAAAGAATCATTATTTGAAATGAAAACATTTAGCATTTGTCCTTATTTACATGCTTAGGATATAAATTAATTAATTAATAATAAAAGATAAATTATCAAATGCTTAGGATATAAATATATAAGAAATCAAAATATTAAAAGATATAACATTAATTACACATGGAGCATTAATCACAAATTGCTAAAAAAAAACATTAATTACAAAAGGATATTAATTGTCAAAATGCTTAGGAGAGAACACAGGAAGAGTAATAAATGAGATTCATTCTCAAATGTTATATATATATATATATATATATATATATATATATAGATATAGATTAAAAATATGTTTATTAAACCAAATACTCTTATCTTTAATTTCTCTAATTTTATGACCTCTTGTTAAGTTTGGTTGATCACCAAAGGTAAAGATACATTTAAAAGGTTCTCTCCCTAAAATTATAGGAATACACGTATAGACTATAGAGAAGAGATTCTTATAACTGTACCAAAAAAAAGAGAGATTCTTATAACTCTCTCATTATTGATAAAATAGTATGCTTCTTTGTCAAAAAAAAAATAGTATGCTTCTGCATAGAACTTTTTTTTTGTTTTTTTGTTGCAAAAACATTAAAATAAAATGTGTGGACCACCTCCTATCTAATTTATTACCTAATGAAATACCTATGGTCCTATATCAATTTGTTTATTATTTGCATACATTCATTAATATTAATTATGGTTGTGAGTCTATATCACCCATGTATGTAACTAAGCCAAAAACTTACTTCATGATGTGTGGGTTGTGCAGAAAACCACATGCCTCTGAAATTCTCTTCCTTATGTAGTTACGATTATTTAGCATAAAATCATATTAATGGTTCAAAGGCAGACACAAATTAATGAGACTTACTGACCCACACATAATTGACCGTATCAAATTTGTGGAGAAATTATATTAATTTGTTACTGCTTTATCTTTCGTTGCTATATATGCATGTATGATATCATAGTAGCAGTGCAACTCCAGCTAGCATTAATATTCCATCACTAAACGTCAATTCCCATATACTAAATGTGTAACAAAACAAAAACATCAACATATCTCAACACTTGCATAATTCTAATTAACTTTCCTTTCTAGATCATCTCCTATATTTAGAGACTACCTTACAAACAAAAGAATAATAATAATAATAATAATAATAATAATAATAATAATAATAATAATAATAATAATAATAATAATAATACAAGCTGAATAGAGAGAAATTATTTAAAATATCATGTGAGAACATTTCAGGCTAGGTCTCGACAAAATTTTATTTTCTCGGATTCAAGTAATTTAAACAAGAAGTAGCAACGAGTAAGTACCAATTTCTAAACTTAGATGGTGGGTTCACACATGCATGCATGCATGCCAGCTTACATTTCCCAAAGGGCACCCTAAAACAATTCGTATTTTGTGAGAATCGAAAGACTTTGAGGAAGATTAATTCCCTTTAATTTCTACAATACAATGGTCGTAACCTCCCTTCCCTTAATTACTTAATTAGGCTTAGTTCTATCAAAATTTGAATTGAAAACATTGCCTGCTAATTAAGGTTTCCCTTCTTGATCCTCTCCTCTATATAGAGACTATTTTGATTTGTGCTTCTTACTTGTGCTGAAACCCATATACCTCAGCTTATGTGTATCTCTCTTCTTTTCTTTGACTTATCTTCACCACTTCAAATTGTCATGTATTTTCTTAGAGCCTCACTTTTCCGCTTCTCTTTCCTTAAACAAAATCAAACCATGGCCAAAATCACCCTCATATTTTTCTTTTCCTTGTTCATATTCTGTAAACCTTTTTGTGTTGGTGGTGTATACTCTAATGCACAAAAGTCTTTGAAGGTTTCACCTTCTGAATTTCTCACTTCACTAAGACTAGTGGATAAGCTATTACAAGATGTTACCGGCACCATTGTTCAAGACCTAGACAACTCTCGCTTTCCTCGCGCCGCCATTTCTACATGCTTGGAGTTATTGCACATGTCAGCTGAAGAACTCAGTTGGTGTGTGTCTGCTATTGAGAACCCTCAAGGTAATAAAAACATGTAGCATTATATTCTTACATATAAATCTGACAATGAAAATTTGATGGTTGCTCCAATAATCTTTATTGTAGGAAAATATGATGGTAGTGGAGATCTCGGTGCGGATTTGAGGACATGGCTGAGTGCTATTTTGGCAAATGCTGATACCTGTATGGAAGGTTTTGAAGGAGCTACTAGCAATATTAAGGGTCACAGTCACATATCTGGCGAAATAAGAAGACTGGACTTATTGGTTTCTGATGTGCTCAATCAGGTTCACAATAATATTGTTACTAGTGATCACTTCCCTACAAATGGAAATTTTCCATCATGGGTAGAGGTAGAGCCATCAGACCAGAATAGAGGGCACATTGATATTGTGGTTGCTGCTGATGGGTCAGGTAACTACACAAGAGTTATGGATGCTGTGCTAGCAGCTCCTATATATAGCGGGAAACGTTTTGTTATATACATTAAGAAGGGGATTTACTATGAAAACATTTGGATTGATGAGAAGAAAACCAACCTCATGGTGATTGGAGATGGTATACATGCTACCATTATCTCTAGTGATTTGAGTCGCACCAATAATTTAACCACATATAAGACTGCTACTTTTGGTAAGATTATCGATACAAATTCGCTTTTCAAATTATTAATCCATAGGCTTTTTTAATTTATTTTTATAGCGTATTGATACCTAAATAAATGAGTAATACTATTTGTGTAAAAAAATGACTAATAATATGGTTGCATTCATTGAGGTGTCTTCATTTTTGTGTATGAGAAAATTAACTATAGACATTAGACATCATAAATTAAACTTACTATTTATAATTCATGCAGAGTTATAACTTTTTCTTTAAACGAGCATGTCGAGTTATATGGACTATTTTAAAAGGGTGATAATTTTCATCTATTTATAAATTTATTTATTTATTCACTATAGTCATTCTAACTTCTTGTCCTTTTTAATCCTCTGACTTGTGTCTTATTATTAATATGTATTTATCTTGTGAAGGGGTCCAAGGCAAAGGATTTATAGCACAAAATATCTCATTCAGAAACTCTGCGGGGCCAAAAAATCACCAAGCAGTCGCACTAGTGTCCGATTCTGATTTATCAGTCTTTTATCAGTGTGGATTTTTTGGTTATCAGGACACTTTATATGCCCACACTGGTCGTCAATTTTATAGAGATTGCATAATTAGTGGCACAGTAGATTTCATCTTCGGGTATGCCACCGTTGTATTTCAGAATTGTTACATATTGGTAAAGAAAGGGTTACCGAACCAAAAAAACACCATAACAGCACATGGAGGAAAATATGATCGAACCCCTTATGGTTTTGCTTTCCAGTTTTGCAGTATATCAGCTGATTTAGACCTTCTTCCTAAAGTACGCTCAACCCAAACCTTTCTGGGAAGACCATGGGGCGCACACTCAACAACAATTTTCATGGAATCATTCATGAGTGACGTGGTTAGTCCAGAAGGATGGATAGAATGGAATGGAACATCTGTATTTTTGGACACTCTATATTATGCTGAATACAAGAATCATGGACCGGGGGCTAGGGTACAAAATCGAGTAAAATGGACTAATTACCATGTTTTGAATGACTCTAGGCAAGCTATCCAATTCACCATGGCCCAATTCATTTCAGGGGGCAATGGTTACCTTCAACCGGTGTTCCATTCATTCCTGGGCTTGGGGGTCAAAACACTACAGGAAGGAAATAATAATTGTATAGTTTAATTTTTTTGACAAATTTTATGATATAGTTGCAGAAAAGATATCGTAACCATTAATAAAAATCAATAGAAGAAAATTTAACGTGTCATCAATATATTCTCATGAATCTGTTAGGCCTGAAAGCTGGGTTTTATAATTTGTTTTGGGATGTTGACATAATGAAGGTGCAATCAGATTAATAATCTAATGGCGGATTGAACTCTTCATACACCACATCCTAATCTTCAAGACGATATCAGTACTAGTAATTAAATTTTCTTACAACAACTGCTATAAGGAGCTTTGGTATATATATACTATGTCTTTGCTTAGGAACAGATTCAGGCTGGGGCGTCTGCCGATAGTGGCTTGTATGAATTGTTTTGAACGACCAAAAACAACCATGAATAGATAAATATAAGATTCAAGCAAATGACAAACCCCTTCCACGACGTAGTGGGATAAAGAATCTTTTGTTAATAAACTAGTCTAGGGTTCCAATTTAGTTGTAGTCATTTTATTTTTCTAAACGAATATTATAAATTTGGATATATAAATAGCACTTTTGGTTCTTTATCTTTGCTCTAGGTTTCATTTTGGTCTTTTATCTTTTTTTGTCCCATTTTGGTCCCTCATCTTCCACTTCCGTTTCATTTTAGTTCCTCTTTGGTGAGTTTGTCCATCAAGTTAATTAACAGACGCCATGATGCAGGAGAAACCTAATAGCCGCCACCATCGCCTGGACTCGTTTCTGCAATCCACCCTCCACCTCCCCATTCATCTACCTCCAACTATTAGTATATCTCTCTCTCTCGGCCATTTTTCTTCAAACGACACCCCTCTCCATATCAGAACTCCAAACGTTCCTGGCAGCGACTAACTCAAGAACGGCGGCGACGGTGAACGGATCTAATGTAAGGCGGCGACGGGGTATCTTGTGCGGCGGCGATGGGTTCTGATCGTGGTGTTCTTTTTTAAGCATTTTCCAGATTGTTGACGTCTTCGGTTTTCTCTGTTTTGTGGCTATGTGTCTGCTGGATGTTGAATAGCTTTACGGTGGTTCTGATTCTTTGATTTTCAGAGGCTCTGATCAGCTAATTTCTTGCTATTTGTTTTCCTTTTTGTTATTTTTCTTTTTTCTGGTTTTCTGTCTGCTGGTTTTTCCGATTATTTGGTGTTTGTTCTTTTTTCTTTTCGTTTTTATCTTTTGGTTATGTTGTGGTTGTGCTTTTCTCACGGTCATAGTCGAGGTCGCCGTGTGAAGTTATGTAGATGGCCGGATGGCCTCCTAAGGCGGGATGATTCGAGAAGGAGAGAGGGGATCGACCGGTGGTTCGGTAACAATGTCAGACAGTCAGTAGGAGAGGATGGTTGGTAATTTGTCCACGGCCGTAGAAGAAGAATTGCGAACATAGGATTTAACAGGGCCATGAAGACTGATCTTGCTCTTGCTTCCAAGGCTGATAACAGTGATGGAGTTTTGTCTTCTTTCTTCATCATCAATTTCCCTGACCATTATCAAGCCAAAGACCTCTTAGCTGTGTTTAAACTTATGGCAATGCTCATGAGGTTTTAATTCCCGCGAGAAGAGATAAAGCCGGTAGAAGGTTTGGGTTCGTCCGTTTTTTGGCAGTCAAAGATCCGAGTAACTTTCCTATGAAGCTTGATAACATTTTCCTTGAAAAATTGAATTTGTTTGTCAACCAACCTTGGTTTGACAGAGTGGGTGACAAGACTGATTATAAGAATCAAGTTCCTGGTAACTTGACGAGTGAACCCAAGAAAGCAGAGCTAACGAAGCAGAGGTGGGTTATCAAGAATCAAGGGGGGCCTTCTGACAAACCTGCTGTGGTTGGGGATAGAGTTAAGGAAAAGTTGGTGGCAGGCAGAGCAGTGGATGTTCGTTTTACCCTTGCACCCAAGTCTATTTCGAATCTTAATGCAACTATGGTTGGAGAGGTTCTATGGTCGAGGAAAACCTATTTTATTCAGGATCAATTCTTAAGACAAGGTGTTTTTCCGGTGAAGGTTATACCTCTTGGTGCGAACTTAGTCTAAGGATGAGTTGGCGGAGAAAGACTCTTTATCTCATGTTAGTGATTCTGTTAATCAAAGGGATGTTGAGTTGAAGGGGGATGTGGGGAGTGGTAATAAGTTTTCCCCCCTTTTTTCATCGAGCAAGAGTTTGAAGGATCATGATGGGGTTTCGATTCAGGTTTCTTCCTTGAGCCTAGTTCCTTCTAATAGGCCCATTGTTCTCCCTTCAATCCCAAAGTCCAGGAGTGTAGCTTGCGTTCTTCATTCAGATCCCAGTGCATGTCAGAATGGAAGTTGCCATGACGGGGTGGCTGAATCTTTTTGATGGCATCTTCTTTTCATAAGGTTAGGCGCATGGAGGTGGCTCGGGCTGCGTTTTCAAATTGTAATGCAGAAGTGTCAAAGGGCCAAAACCAGTCTCAAGCTTCACCCAGGAGTTGTGAGGGCCCCCAGTATGGAGTGGAGGTTCATAGGCGATTCTGGTATTCAAGCTGGTAATAACCGTTTCTGGGTTCTTCATCAAAAATCTACAGCACAGAAGGTGTGGAATTTTGTAGCCGCTTTGGGGGTGGAGGGAATAAGCCCTGATTCTATTTATATTGACCTAATTGCTGCAGGGGAAGTGATCAGTGCATTTTAATGCACTCTTTATGGCTTTTCACTTGGTGTTTTTAATTGTGATTTGTACCTAATATTTAAGTCTTAGCGCGTTTCTAGACTTTGGGTCTTATTTGAGCATTATAACAATTTCTTGATTAATTCTTGTTTTTATTGCACATTGACCCCTGTTTATTCTGTAGGTCATAACTTTGGTTGTGATTAACTGATTGAGGCGTGCGAGCATGCGTTGGAAAGCTAAAGAACAAAGCTACAAATATTCAGTGGAGCTTGAAACCCAGTTTAATGTAAAACAGGTTTACGGACCAAGTTACTATTTTTATCGGGCTTTTATCGTTGAAACCGTTTAGGGATTTAGGTATTTCGTTTTCTTTAAGATTAAATACACTTTTCAAAGCCGTCATGGCTTTCGGAGGCATTCCTACTTTTCAATTTTACGTCTTTGAGCTCTAACCTCTACGAAAGCCTAAAACCCGAAGTCAATTCATTGGTGAACGGGTGTCGCTATACGGATTTTGAGGTTTGATTCTTTATTGTTAATGATATTTCGTCTTAGTTTTTAATTTGTTTCTATCAATTTCGTTTTCGTTCTTAATGGTTGCAATTTCAGTTCTTCTTATTTTTCTTGAATCGTTCGAATTCTGTTTTTGAAAAACGCGATTCGTTTGTGTATGTGCTTGCTTGTATACAATCTCGTTTCGTATTCTTTGATTATTTCGATTTATTTGAATGCTTAATTTATTTAATTTGAATAGAAATTGATAGAGGATTGATATGAATTCTGTTACGATATTGGTTATGCTTTGAACGACGCTTGTCCCCTTTCATGACCAACTTGAATCCACTGTTTCGGTGCTTGCCCGAAACTGTGTGAATTCGTTAAACTAATTAACGCTTGTTCTAGTTAGTTTATATCAATCTAGAATTGGAAATCCTTAGAGACGTTATTTTTTAGAACCTAAGATAAATCCGAGAAGCACACCTTGAAACCAGTGAATTGATTGTCTTTCGCCAATTGCTCCTATCAAACATAAAGTTTTCCTAATCAAACCCCCCTATTTATTGTTAATTTAGTTCTTTTTGTTGGTAGTCTTAATCTTAGAGGTCCTTGTGAGACGACCAAGTTTACTTACCTTGTTACTATATTTTATATCTCTTATTTATTTTGACCCGTGTACGACTGCTGATCAGGAAGCTAGGGACCAAGCGGCAAAGGTTCTGAGGGAGAAAGAAAACCAACCTCATGGTGATTGGAGATGGTATACATGCTACCATTATCTCTAGTGATTTGAGTCGCACCAATAATTTAACCACATATAAGACTGCTACTTTTGGTAAGATTATCGATACAAATTCGCTTTTCAAATTATTAATCCATAGGCTTTTTTAATTTATTTTTATAGCGTATTGATACCTAAATAAATGAGTAATACTATTTGTGTAAAAAAATGACTAATAATATGGTTGCATTCATTGAGGTGTCTTCATTTTTGTGTATGAGAAAATTAACTATAGACATTAGACATCATAAATTAAACTTACTATTTATAATTCATGCAGAGTTATAACTTTTTCTTTAAACGAGCATGTCGAGTTATATGGACTATTTTAAAAGGGTGATAATTTTCATCTATTTATAAATTTATTTATTTATTCACTATAGTCATTCTAACTTCTTGTCCTTTTTAATCCTCTGACTTGTGTCTTATTATTAATATGTATTTATCTTGTGAAGGGGTCCAAGGCAAAGGATTTATAGCACAAAATATCTCATTCAGAAACTCTGCGGGGCCAAAAAATCACCAAGCAGTCGCACTAGTGTCCGATTCTGATTTATCAGTCTTTTATCAGTGTGGATTTTTTGGTTATCAGGACACTTTATATGCCCACACTGGTCGTCAATTTTATAGAGATTGCATAATTAGTGGCACAGTAGATTTCATCTTCGGGTATGCCACCGTTGTATTTCAGAATTGTTACATATTGGTAAAGAAAGGGTTACCGAACCAAAAAAACACCATAACAGCACATGGAGGAAAATATGATCGAACCCCTTATGGTTTTGCTTTCCAGTTTTGCAGTATATCAGCTGATTTAGACCTTCTTCCTAAAGTACGCTCAACCCAAACCTTTCTGGGAAGACCATGGGGCGCACACTCAACAACAATTTTCATGGAATCATTCATGAGTGACGTGGTTAGTCCAGAAGGATGGATAGAATGGAATGGAACATCTGTATTTTTGGACACTCTATATTATGCTGAATACAAGAATCATGGACCGGGGGCTAGGGTACAAAATCGAGTAAAATGGACTAATTACCATGTTTTGAATGACTCTAGGCAAGCTATCCAATTCACCATGGCCCAATTCATTTCAGGGGGCAATGGTTACCTTCAACCGGTGTTCCATTCATTCCTGGGCTTGGGGGTCAAAACACTACAGGAAGGAAATAATAATTGTATAGTTTAATTTTTTTGACAAATTTTATGATATAGTTGCAGAAAAGATATCGTAACCATTAATAAAAATCAATAGAAGAAAATTTAACGTGTCATCAATATATTCTCATGAATCTGTTAGGCCTGAAAGCTGGGTTTTATAATTTGTTTTGGGATGTTGACATAATGAAGGTGCAATCAGATTAATAATCTAATGGCGGATTGAACTCTTCATACACCACATCCTAATCTTCAAGACGATATCAGTACTAGTAATTAAATTTTCTTACAACAACTGCTATAAGGAGCTTTGGTATATATATACTATGTCTTTGCTTAGGAACAGATTCAGGCTGGGGCGTCTGCCGATAGTGGCTTGTATGAATTGTTTTGAACGACCAAAAACAACCATGAATAGATAAATATAAGATTCAAGCAAATGACAAACCCCTTCCACGACGTAGTGGGATAAAGAATCTTTTGTTAATAAACTAGTCTAGGGTTCCAATTTAGTTGTAGTCATTTTATTTTTCTAAACGAATATTATAAATTTGGATATATAAATAGCACTTTTGGTTCTTTATCTTTGCTCTAGGTTTCATTTTGGTCTTTTATCTTTTTTTGTCCCATTTTGGTCCCTCATCTTCCACTTCCGTTTCATTTTAGTTCCTCTTTGGTGAGTTTGTCCATCAAGTTAATTAACAGACGCCATGATGCAGGAGAAACCTAATAGCCGCCACCATCGCCTGGACTCGTTTCTGCAATCCACCCTCCACCTCCCCATTCATCTACCTCCAACTATTAGTATATCTCTCTCTCTCGGCCATTTTTCTTCAAACGACACCCCTCTCCATATCAGAACTCCAAACGTTCCTGGCAGCGACTAACTCAAGAACGGCGGCGACGGTGAACGGATCTAATGTAAGGCGGCGACGGGGTATCTTGTGCGGCGGCGATGGGTTCTGATCGTGGTGTTCTTTTTTAAGCATTTTCCAGATTGTTGACGTCTTCGGTTTTCTCTGTTTTGTGGCTATGTGTCTGCTGGATGTTGAATAGCTTTACGGTGGTTCTGATTCTTTGATTTTCAGAGGCTCTGATCAGCTAATTTCTTGCTATTTGTTTTCCTTTTTGTTATTTTTCTTTTTTCTGGTTTTCTGTCTGCTGGTTTTTCCGATTATTTGGTGTTTGTTCTTTTTTCTTTTCGTTTTTATCTTTTGGTTATGTTGTGGTTGTGCTTTTCTCACGGTCATAGTCGAGGTCGCCGTGTGAAGTTATGTAGATGGCCGGATGGCCTCCTAAGGCGGGATGATTCGAGAAGGAGAGAGGGGATCGACCGGTGGTTCGGTAACAATGTCAGACAGTCAGTAGGAGAGGATGGTTGGTAATTTGTCCACGGCCGTAGAAGAAGAATTGCGAACATAGGATTTAACAGGGCCATGAAGACTGATCTTGCTCTTGCTTCCAAGGCTGATAACAGTGATGGAGTTTTGTCTTCTTTCTTCATCATCAATTTCCCTGACCATTATCAAGCCAAAGACCTCTTAGCTGTGTTTAAACTTATGGCAATGCTCATGAGGTTTTAATTCCCGCGAGAAGAGATAAAGCCGGTAGAAGGTTTGGGTTCGTCCGTTTTTTGGCAGTCAAAGATCCGAGTAACTTTCCTATGAAGCTTGATAACATTTTCCTTGAAAAATTGAATTTGTTTGTCAACCAACCTTGGTTTGACAGAGTGGGTGACAAGACTGATTATAAGAATCAAGTTCCTGGTAACTTGACGAGTGAACCCAAGAAAGCAGAGCTAACGAAGCAGAGGTGGGTTATCAAGAATCAAGGGGGGCCTTCTGACAAACCTGCTGTGGTTGGGGATAGAGTTAAGGAAAAGTTGGTGGCAGGCAGAGCAGTGGATGTTCGTTTTACCCTTGCACCCAAGTCTATTTCGAATCTTAATGCAACTATGGTTGGAGAGGTTCTATGGTCGAGGAAAACCTATTTTATTCAGGATCAATTCTTAAGACAAGGTGTTTTTCCGGTGAAGGTTATACCTCTTGGTGCGAACTTAGTCTAAGGATGAGTTGGCGGAGAAAGACTCTTTATCTCATGTTAGTGATTCTGTTAATCAAAGGGATGTTGAGTTGAAGGGGGATGTGGGGAGTGGTAATAAGTTTTCCCCCCTTTTTTCATCGAGCAAGAGTTTGAAGGATCATGATGGGGTTTCGATTCAGGTTTCTTCCTTGAGCCTAGTTCCTTCTAATAGGCCCATTGTTCTCCCTTCAATCCCAAAGTCCAGGAGTGTAGCTTGCGTTCTTCATTCAGATCCCAGTGCATGTCAGAATGGAAGTTGCCATGACGGGGTGGCTGAATCTTTTTGATGGCATCTTCTTTTCATAAGGTTAGGCGCATGGAGGTGGCTCGGGCTGCGTTTTCAAATTGTAATGCAGAAGTGTCAAAGGGCCAAAACCAGTCTCAAGCTTCACCCAGGAGTTGTGAGGGCCCCCAGTATGGAGTGGAGGTTCATAGGCGATTCTGGTATTCAAGCTGGTAATAACCGTTTCTGGGTTCTTCATCAAAAATCTACAGCACAGAAGGTGTGGAATTTTGTAGCCGCTTTGGGGGTGGAGGGAATAAGCCCTGATTCTATTTATATTGACCTAATTGCTGCAGGGGAAGTGATCAGTGCATTTTAATGCACTCTTTATGGCTTTTCACTTGGTGTTTTTAATTGTGATTTGTACCTAATATTTAAGTCTTAGCGCGTTTCTAGACTTTGGGTCTTATTTGAGCATTATAACAATTTCTTGATTAATTCTTGTTTTTATTGCACATTGACCCCTGTTTATTCTGTAGGTCATAACTTTGGTTGTGATTAACTGATTGAGGCGTGCGAGCATGCGTTGGAAAGCTAAAGAACAAAGCTACAAATATTCAGTGGAGCTTGAAACCCAGTTTAATGTAAAACAGGTTTACGGACCAAGTTACTATTTTTATCGGGCTTTTATCGTTGAAACCGTTTAGGGATTTAGGTATTTCGTTTTCTTTAAGATTAAATACACTTTTCAAAGCCGTCATGGCTTTCGGAGGCATTCCTACTTTTCAATTTTACGTCTTTGAGCTCTAACCTCTACGAAAGCCTAAAACCCGAAGTCAATTCATTGGTGAACGGGTGTCGCTATACGGATTTTGAGGTTTGATTCTTTATTGTTAATGATATTTCGTCTTAGTTTTTAATTTGTTTCTATCAATTTCGTTTTCGTTCTTAATGGTTGCAATTTCAGTTCTTCTTATTTTTCTTGAATCGTTCGAATTCTGTTTTTGAAAAACGCGATTCGTTTGTGTATGTGCTTGCTTGTATACAATCTCGTTTCGTATTCTTTGATTATTTCGATTTATTTGAATGCTTAATTTATTTAATTTGAATAGAAATTGATAGAGGATTGATATGAATTCTGTTACGATATTGGTTATGCTTTGAACGACGCTTGTCCCCTTTCATGACCAACTTGAATCCACTGTTTCGGTGCTTGCCCGAAACTGTGTGAATTCGTTAAACTAATTAACGCTTGTTCTAGTTAGTTTATATCAATCTAGAATTGGAAATCCTTAGAGACGTTATTTTTTAGAACCTAAGATAAATCCGAGAAGCACACCTTGAAACCAGTGAATTGATTGTCTTTCGCCAATTGCTCCTATCAAACATAAAGTTTTCCTAATCAAACCCCCCTATTTATTGTTAATTTAGTTCTTTTTGTTGGTAGTCTTAATCTTAGAGGTCCTTGTGAGACGACCAAGTTTACTTACCTTGTTACTATATTTTATATCTCTTATTTATTTTGACCCGTGTACGACTGCTGATCAGGAAGCTAGGGACCAAGCGGCAAAGGTTCTGAGGGAGAAAG
This sequence comes from Astragalus glycyphyllos, assembly GCA_963573325.1. Taxonomy (NCBI): domain Eukaryota; kingdom Viridiplantae; phylum Streptophyta; class Magnoliopsida; order Fabales; family Fabaceae; genus Astragalus; species Astragalus glycyphyllos. Next base: position 41,433,507 of record OY754310.1, read on the forward strand.
AAAAAGGTGCTTCGTGAATATTGTATCCTTAAACATTAGAGGATTGGGTGATAGCGCCACGAGGAGACATATGGTCTCTCTCATCAAAAGAGGTAATTTTGATATTGTCTGCATCCAAGAAACTAAAAGGGAGTCTATAGATGAGGTTCTGGTCCGTAGTTTTTGGGGGCATCAAAGTTTCGATTGGATTGCGAAGCCTTCGGTGGGTCTTTCTAGGGATATTCTTTCTGATGTGCAAAACTGGGTTGTTTGAGGTTAAGAATTGTTTTGTATGTGTCGGGCATGTGGGTTTGTGTTGTTTGTGGCAGAATTCTTTATTATATGTGGTGAATGTGTACGCCTCGAGTTCGATTGCAGGGAAAAGAGAAGTTTGGGAGGCCATTTTTGCTTTGAAAAATCAGGGCGACCAAGGCGGTTGGTGTGTTATGGGGGATTTTAATGTTGTTTCTTCTTTGGAAGAACGTCAAGGTAACATTGCACATCTGCATAGGGCGGACATACTAGATTTTAATTCGTTTATTGTCAATATAGAGCTTGTGGATGTCCCTTTTTACGGGGAAACAGTTTACTTGGTTTTGTCTGATGATTTGTCTAGAAGCAGATTGGATCATTTTTTAGTATCTAAGGGTTTGGTTTCCTCTTGGAAGATAAATGGTCAATGGGTGGGTGATAGAGACATAGCTGATATTTGTCTTGTTTGGTTGCTTCGGTCCTCTAAGGATTGGGGGTCGAAGCCTTTTCGATTGTTTAATGGTTGGCATTATCTCAAGTTCAATGGTTTAGTTGAGCTGTGGTCGAAAGGATTTTCGGTTAACCGAAAAAAGGGGTATGTGCTCAAAGAGAAACTCAAATTGTTAAAAGCTAAGCTAAAGGTTTGGAATAACGAAGTGTTTGTTCGGTTGGATCTCAACATTAACAATCTTATATCTGAGATGAATTATCTTGATCGGGTTATCTTAGAGGGGGTGGGATGGATGATGTGGCTAAGTCGAAGGAGGTGTCTTCATCCTTTTGGAAGAAGCTTCACGCCAAAGAGAGCATGATCAAATAGAAGTCTAGATCTAACTGGATAAGAGAAGGGGATCTCAATACTAGGTTCTTCCATGCCTGCGTTAAAAATCGTAGTAGAGCTAATCAGATAGTGTCTTTGAATAGGGATGGGATGAGGTTGGAGGAGGTGGAGGAGGTGAAACAAGAAGTGAAAAGATTTCTTGAAGCTAGTTATGTGGAATCGCATTATTAGAGACCTATTCTCAGTGGTATCGAGTTTGGTAAGATCAGTGATGATGAGTACTGTCACCTTATAGCTCCGTTTACAGAGGACGAGGTGAAAGAAGAAGTGTGGAATTGTAATGGGAATAAAAGTCCTGATCCTGATGGCTACAATCTCAACTTCATTAAAAATTGTTGGGAGGTCGTGAAGGAGGACGTTATGAGTTTCTTTGAGGAGTTTCATGCTAATGCGGTGTTGCAAAAAGCCATTTCGGCTTCTTTTCTGGCTCTTATTCCCAAAAGGGAGCGTCCTCAAGATTTAAGGGATTATCGTCTGATTTGTCTCATAGGGTGCATTTATAAAATTTTGGCTAAAGTGCTAGCTAGTAGATTGAAGAAGGTGTAACCTGGAATTATTTCACCGTGTCAATCGGTGTTTCTTTCGGGTAGACAAATTTTGGATGGGGTGTTGGTGGTTAATGAACTGGTAGATCTGGCTAAGAGAAGGAAGGATGAATGCATGCTTTTTAAGGTGGACTTTGAAAAAGCTTACGATTCTGTTGCTTTGGGGTTTCTTGATTACATGTTGGGTCGGATGGGCTTTGGCGCAGTGTGGATTAATTGGATTAGAGCTTGCTTACATAACTCTTCGATGTCTATTCTAGTCAACGAGAGTCCTACTGAAGACTTCCAGATCCACAGGGGTTTTAAGCAGGGGGACCCTCTATCTCCTTTCCTTTTTCTCATCCTTGCCGAGGGTTTCGCCGAAATAGTCCAAAAAGCGGTGTCTGATGGTTTTTTGTCTGAGTTCAAGGTTGATAACAACCTTAGTTTTTCGTTGCTTCAAATCGCAGATGACACAATTTTGGTGGGCAAGTGCTCGTGGGATAATTTGTGGAGTATAAAAAGTCTATCTTTAGAATTTTCGAACTTGCCTCAGGGCTGAAGGTGAATTTCCACAAGAGTTGTTTGTATGGTATCAACTTGAACGATTACATCCTAGAAGTCGGAACTACTTTCTTGTCCTGCAGCACCACATCTATTCCTTTTAAATTTCTGGGTATTCTAGTGGGTGCCAATCCTAGAAGAAGACATACTTGGGCTCCGATTATTGATAAGGTGGGAGAGACTTTCGTCGTGGAGTAGGCATTTCTTGTTTATTTGGGGTAGAGTGACTCTCATAAACTCTGTCCTCAAAAGTATTCCTCTTTATATGTTCTCCTACTTTAAGGTTCCCAAGATAGTTATCCAAGAGCTTGTTAAGATTCAAAGGGATTTTTGTTGGGGAGTTCGGGGGAGCACCAGGAGCAACAACGAGCTATCCAATGAACTGGACAACCAAGAAATTTGGACGCCACATCTCAACCCAAAACCTTAAGGCGTCAGGTATATGGGTCCCCTCTCTTATATGTCCTTCATATAGCTCATTCATAGCCGATGTGGGACTTATAACCACTCACACTTGAATTTCCAACTCCCCCCCCCCCAAGTGTGAGTCACCCACATCACTATACTTGATCCAAACCAGGATCCACTACCCGCTCCCCCAGCAAGCCGAACCATGGCTCTAATACCACTTGTTGGGGAGTCCGGGGGAGCACCGGGAGAAACAACGAGTAGCCAATGAACCGGACAACCAAGAGACTTGGACGCCACATCTCAACTCAAAACCTTACCACTTGTTGGGGAGTCCGGGGGAGCACCGGGAGAAATACCGAGCTATCCAATGAACTTGGACCACCAAGAGACTTGGACGCAGGTTTTGGGTTGAGATGTGGCGTCCAAGTCTCTTGGTTGTCCGGTTCATTGTGTAACACCCCGGAAATAATTTAATTAAAATAGTTGATTGAATTATTAAAATAATTTGGAGGCGGGATATAGATAAATTAAAAGGTTAATATTTTATATGCGTAGGAGGTGAAACGAGTAAAGGAGGTGGTGACGTAGAGAGCCCAGTGTTTACTGAGCCCTCAACTTAAACCCTGGGGGTTTAAGCCAAACCCTCATTCGCAGCAAGCAAAAGAAAAACGAAAGTGAGAGTGAGAGAGAGAGCACGCGGCGCAAAGAGGGAGAGAAGAGGAGGGTTTCGCGAAGAATTTCAAAAGGAGATCGTTCGTGTTGCTGTGGTTTTGTTCGTGTCTCGTTCGTCGTGTTCCGGAGCTTACGTTATTCGAGGTAAGGGTGGGCTTAACCTTGATAATGGGTTGATGATAATTATGTGTGGGTAGTCTAGGGTTTTGTTGAATTGTTCGTGTTGTTGCATATCGTGTTTTCGTTGAGATTGGTGCTTTGATGATTATTGCACGTTATTGTGATTTGTTTCGTTATTTGTTGTTGCGTGATTGTTGTATCACGATGATGGTGTTGTTATTGTTCGTGTTTTTGTTGTTGCTGTGCGTGGTTGATTGTTGTTGTCGCGTTGTCGAATTGTCGTTTTTGTTGTGGTGGTTGCGGTGTCGTTGCCGTTAGGGTTTGGTGTTTGGCAATTTAGCGATTCTGGACACAGGTTCGGTTTTTCTAAAACTGGCGCTGTTTGGTTGATCCAAAAATTATGAGGTTGATTGTTTTTGAAAATAGACTTAACGCCGGTCGTTTTGGCACTGGTTTCGTTAAATTCGGAGTTGTATAGCTCGAGTTATAGGCGATACAAGTTAGGTTAAAATTCTGGAAACGATTTGGGTATAGATTCGGTATTTCGGTGACTGGGAACGTTGTATTGACCGAAAAATTATGTGGTTTATTTTTCTGGAAAATAGATTTAATGCTTGTTAATTTGGCACTGGTTTGGTTGCGTTTAGAGTTGTGTAGCTCGAGATATGAATTCCACAAGTTAGAGTAAGATTCTGGAAACAATCTGGACACAGGGTCAGTGTTTTGGTTACCACGTTTTCAAAAGAACTCCTTTTCGAACGAATCCAATTTCTTTGAAAACTAGACAAAATTTGCCCCAGTTTATGCACAAGTTTCATGCAATTTGATTGAGTTTTGGTCACTTTGGAATTGCTTGAATTTGAAGGACAGAAACTGTCCTCTTTTGCAACTAGCCTGTGTGCTTTTCGAAAACTGTACCTATTGGACACTCTCCTTCAAAAACTGAACTTAGGGATGATAACCAGACCCATAGGGCTTTCCAACAAGTATTTATTTGTTGAAATCCGATGTCGTTTGCTATTTTAATTAATTCGCTGAAGTAGGTGCGATGTGCCTAGGCGCTGTGCGCCAGTCTTGTGCGTGGTGTGCGTGCGTTATGTCCGCGTTGTGGAGCCGTCTGGATCGTCTTTGAAGCCCCTCCTTGCGGTTTGTCTACTCATCTCCAGGCGGACAGTGCTGGTGTTGAATTTGTTAGGCTGTAGTCTTTTTTCCTTCTGTTTTTTTTGGTTTCTTTTCCTACTCTATCAAAAAAAAATCAATTAAATAAAATAAAAACAAATTTTTGCCCGTTTTCTCGCGTATTTGTTTGGAAAAAAGTCAAGAATAATGGGGGTTTTGTTGTTAGAACAATTTAAGAAGCAAAAGTCAATTAGAATCAAAATCAGTGTTTTAAAAACCGGCTCGGCCCGGCCGGTCGGACCGGGAACCGGGTGGGTAACCGAGTCAGTTAACCCTACGGATCGGAAATGCACCAATCCAGTGGAAACCGGCCAAACCCGGCCTGGTTTTGGCAAACTCGGTGACCCGGTGGGTTTGTGTAACCCGGACCGGGTTGTGCATGTGTGATGAAAACAGAAACAGAATTTTTATAAAAATTCGCAGAAAAGGCTTGGGAGAGGTTCGAACCTCTTCCCTTTTGAGTCAATCTCTAAGGAAGTTAACCACTGCACCACCTATTGATGTTGTCTATGTTGCCCACGTGAAACATATAACATATAACATATATTACATGGGCTTGCCACAATTCAAGCATTAATTACTAATTAGTTTTTTTTTTTACGTTACTAATTAGTTTTTCTTTTCTTTTTTGATAAGTTACTAATTAGTTTTTCACCATACACATTTCATGGTTGATTGTATTTCCACCTGTTGTTGCGATTGTTTTGGATTTTTTGGGCATTATGTATAATTGTTTAATTTTAGTAAATTAAATTTTACAGGTATGAAATTTATAGGCCTTGAAAATTTGGAAATTTTTTATATAGGTCTTGAAAATTCACGAAATACAGACCAAGTCCGAGTCAAGCGGTACCGGTTTTGATCATGCGGTTCAACTGTCGACTCCTCGGTTCGACTCTTGACCCAGTGACCCGATACCATCACCGAGTCGGCCACCGGTCCGAGTTTTAAAACATTGATCAAAATATCAATTCTCTCTCAAAAAAATTCATTCTTTTTTAAGATCTTACCATCGAATTTGACTCATTTATTGCAATATGTTGTTTAAAAAGTACAAACGGTAAAGCTGGTAATTAATTGGGCATGTCTTTGTAACTAATCAGGCTTGTATCAACAAATTCAGTATACTAATGATAATCTGACCGACTTGATCGACAACATCAAGATACTTTGGGAGCAAAGAGGTATCATGAAAAGGAGGGTCAGTTGGTGCCTCCCCTTTAAGACAGTCATGAACATCATCTCCAATATGAAGCGCAACTGAAAGTGCATCTTCGTAATTTCCTCTCGTAAATTCTCCTTGAAGAGCTTCAATCGTATCGAGGGCACCCGTTTTTTCATCAAAATGAGCTAAACACACTTCATAATGGTATTTTGCCACCTTATTATTACTACTTTGTGCAATTAGTGTCTTGATCAGATTGAGAGTGTTGGTTACATTGGCATAAGCTATGTTAATGGTGTATTCTCCAAAACTAACGAGATCTTTATCTCTACTGGGTTTTGATTTGAGAAGGGTTGAACAAAATGACGGGTTTGTCACTTTCTTACAAATAGTTTCCACATCTACAACTTTGATTGAATAGGAAGATACTACGCATAAAAGAAAAACCACGAGAAGAGAAGAGAAATGAGACATAGTTCTTTCTCTTAATTCTTTCTTCTTAGAGTAATTTTAGTGATTTGCTTTGGTTTCATTTCTCATTGGCCATTTTATATATAGGTTTAAATCAATCGAATACAAGAGTATAATTAATTTCGTAAATCTGAATTTGTTATTTTCATTAATTTCGTTGAATCCAAAACGGATAATTATACGTCTTAATAATGAGTTGGACTTTTTTACAAAAATAACAGTTGAATATTTATTAATATTTGAATAAATTAAATATATATATATATATATTTAGGAAATAACCCTTTTTAGTCAAAAGAAGGTCATTTTAGAAATACGAAAGGAATCTTGTAAAAAAAGTAATACGAAAGGTTATTTATTATATATAACATTAATAAATAACCTTTGGTATTACTTTTTTTTTACAAGATTCCTTTCGTATTTCTTTTTTTCGAAAGCTTTAAAATGTATCTAATGGGAGTCGAACCCACTATGCCTCCAATAGTTATTTCCTTTCGTATTTCTAAAGTGACCTTCTTTTGACCAAAAAAATGTTATTTCCATTATATATACTAGGGGAAAGACGGGCCCTTCGGGCCCGTCTTTCATGTGTTGGTGGGTTGATGGGTGGTTATAGAAGTAATAGATAAATAATATATAAATAATAAATAATAATATAGTGAAATAGTGTTAGTGGGTAGTTATAAGGGTATTTTGGTCAGAAAAATCTGACACCAAAAAAATGAATTCCCTTTATATATAGGTATAGATATAGATATATATATATATATATAAAATTTTTGCTTATTTAATATACATATATATATATATTAAATAAGCAAAAAAATTATAAATATCGTAATATAATAAATTAAATTTATTATGTGGATTTGGTGTTGATCTGATTTGACACGATTAAGAAAATAATAAATAAATTGTCCGTTGCGAAATTCCCATTTTTTGAAGAAATGTTCAATATTTTTTTCTTAACTTTTTGGTCTAGAAGGAGTCTTTGACCCCGTTACAGTGTCCAGGAGGAAGGGTCCTTGAAATATCCAGAGTTCGACCGGAAAGTAAATAAAGTCTGACTTCAATTTATTTCAACTTCGGGGATCGAATCTGAGTACTAGCTGAGTCCATCTGATGAGATCCTTAGTGCTCTAAGCATGTGGAAGGAATCATACAAAGAAAATGAAAAATATTCAGCTCCTAATCCTGGAATAACCAGTATTTTCTATTTTTATTTTTAACTTTCGTATTTTATTTTAATAAAATAATTATAGTTGTCTTTTGGTCTTTTTCCTAATTTAGTTTTTGGGTTTTAAAGTCTTGCTAAGTCATTATGATGTGGATTTTTTTTGAGGACATCGAGTCAACAAACTTACTAACTAAACAAACTTGCTAATCAACAAACTTACTAACTAAACAAACTTGGTGATCGGTACCGCATGCATATGCCCACTGGAGGGGTTGCATATCATCCCATTGTCTATGAATGTTATAATTTTGGTGGTTCACTGTCAAATGGATTTTTCCTTTGGTATCTGGTGCTGTGATATGGTGTAATTGTATTGTGTTGCTGTAGTTACCTGATGCTAGCATATTTTTATCATCTGCTTATTACCTCTGTTAGACTCACCCCTTCTGCTTGGAATGTTGCTCTCATGCGGCAACGCTGCAGGTGATCGCTAGTGCTCGTGGAGGAATTGCTAGGTTTTGCTTCCTCTCTCGTTTGGGTCTGTGTCAGCTCTGATATGTAGCACCGAGGAGTCGTTAGTTATCGTTTTGAACTATTATTTTAGTTATTGGAAATTGTTTTAATTAATTTTGGAGATGTCTTTAATTGTTAATTCTGGAGATGTTTAAACTGGTTAATATTTCCGCTGCTTGGTGATTTCTTTTATATAAATTATTTTGGAGATTTTTTTTTTGGAATAAATGGTGTTTTTTTTTTAAAATGGTGAAAAAATGTAGCGCCCTTCGAGGTGACTCTGATAATTGTCTATTTAATTGTAATAGTAAAAGGGGGGTGTTACATTAGTGGTATCAGAGCAGTTCGGTCTGTCCGGCCAAGTTGTCGAGTCGTCGAGTCGAGTAACACTTGAGTAATTGTTACTCGTTTCTGATTATAGTTTCTGTTGCAGTGTTAGGTTGAGATGGCAGGACGGAACGATGCTGCACTCGCTGCTGCTTTGCAGGCTGTGGCTCAAGCTGTGGAGAATAACCCAGGTGCTGCTGGTGATGCTGGGTCGCGCAGTTTGGCTACGTTTCAGAGGGAGAATCCTCCTACCTTTAAGGGCAAGTATAACCCTGATGGTGCTTTGGCGTGGCTGAAAGAGATGGAGAGAATCTTTCGTGTTATGGATTGCTCTGAGGCGCAGAAAGTCAGGTATGGTACTCATATGCTGGCAGAGGAGGCTGATGACTGGTGGTTGGAGGTGAGGCAGAGGTTGGCGACTGTGAATGAAGAGGTCACTTGGGCTGTGTTCAGCAGAGAATTTCTGAGAAAGTATTATCCTGAAGATGTCCGTGGGAAGAAAGAGATTGAGTTTCTGGAGCTGAAGCAGGGTAATATGTCGGTGACTGAGTATGCTGCCAAGTTCATTGAATTGGCGAAGTTCTATCCACATTATGGTGAGGCTGGTGCTGAATTCTCCAAATGCATCAAGTTTGAAAATGGGTTGCGGGCTGATATCAAGAAGGCGATAGGGTATCAGAAAATTCGGGTGTTCTCGGAGTTGATTGACAGCTGCAGAATCTTCGAGGAAGACAGTAATGCTCATTCTAGAGTCATGAGGGATAGGCAGAAGAATTTCTCGAGTCGTGGGAAGCCGTATGAGGTTCCAGCTGGTAAGGGCAATCAGAGAACTGCTGTGGGTAAGAGACCTAGTGGGGGAGATGCTGCTGCTAGTGTGGTATGTTACATGTGTGGTAAACCCGGTCATAAGCGTCCTGACTGTCCAGGTGATGTGAAGAAGTGCTACAAGTGTGGTAAAGAGGGTCATATGGCGTCTAGCTGTGATCGAAAGGATGTGTTATGCTACAACTGTGGTGAGGGTGGTCATATCAGCACTCAGTGTCCTAAACCGAAGAAAGAAAGGTCCGTTGGGAAGGTGTTCGCTCTGGCGGGGTCAGATGCAGTGAATGAGATCAGAGGTACATGCTATATTAATAATTCTCCTCTTATTGCTATTATTGATACTGGTGCTACCCATTGTTTTATTGCTACTGCATGTGTTGAGAAATTAGATCTTGTTTTATCTTCTATGTTGAGGGAGATGGTTATCGATACTCCGGCTAAGGGTTCGGTGACTACCTCGGTTGTTTGTGCTAAATGCCCTTTATCGATATTCGGTAATGATTTTCTCGTTGACTTGATTTGTTTGCCGCTGAGCGGAATGGATGTTATTCTAGGTATGGACTGGTTAGTTGATAACCATGTTCATATCAACTGTCATGAAAGGTCTGTGAGTTTCTTTTCTCCTGAAGAGGAAGAGTCTGGTTTGTTGTCTGCTGGTCAGTTGCATAGGGTAATGAGGGAAGACGTCCAGTTGTTTTCATTAATGGCGTCATTGTCTGCTGAGAGCCAAGCGAAGGTTGATGAGTTGCAGGTGGTGCGAGAGTTTTCTGAGGTTTTTCCCGACGAGATTCCGGATGTACCACCAGAGAGAGAGGTTGAGTTTGCTATTGATCTGGTACCTGATACTAAACCTGTGTCTATGGCACCGTATAGAATGTCTGCATCTGAATTGTCAGAACTGAAGAAGCAACTCGAGGATCTGCTTGAAAAGAAATTTGTGAGGCCAAGTGTGTCGCCGTGGGGAGCTCCAGTGTTGTTGGTGAAAAAGAAAGATGGTAGTATGAGGTTGTGCGTAGACTATCGGCAGCTGAATAAGGTGACTATTAAGAACAAGTATCCGCTTCCGAGGATTGATGACTTAATGGATCAGTTGGTGGGTGCTCAGGTGTTCAGTACAATAGATTTGAGATCGGGTTATCATCAGATCAAGGTGAAAGACGAAGACATTCAGAAGACAGCTTTCAGAACCCGTTATGGGCATTATGAGTATTCCGTGATGCCTTTCGGTGTGACTAATGCGCCGGGAGTGTTCATGGAGTACATGAATCGTATCTTTCGTGAGTATCTGGATCGGTTTGTGGTGGTATTCATTGACGACATCCTAATTTATTCTAAGTCAGAAGAGGAGCATGCAGAACATCTGAGATTGGTATTGGAAATTCTGAGGGACAGGAAATTATATGCGAAGCTGTCTAAGTGTGAGTTTTGGTTGAAAGAGGTTAGCTTTCTGGGTCATGTTATTTCGGGGAATGGAATTGCCGTGGATCCGTCTAAGGTTGATGCCGTGTTACAATGGGAGTCTCCTAAGTCAGTTACTGAGATTAGAAGTTTTCTGGGTCTGGCAGGTTACTATAGGAGGTTTATAGAAGGATTTTCGAAGTTGGCACTTCCGTTGACTCAGTTGACTTGCAAGGGTAAAGCTTTCATCTGGGATGACTGTTGTGAAGAGAGCTTCAAAGAATTGAAGAAGAGGTTGACGACGTCTCCTGTTCTGACGTTGCCTAATCCGGAAGAGTCGTTTGTGGTGTATTGTGATGCTTCCAAGATGGGGTTGGGAGGTGTGCTTATGCAGAATGGTAAGGTAGTTGCCTATGCGTCGAGACAGTTGAGGACTCATGAGAAGAACTACCCTACCCATGATTTAGAACTTGCTGCAGTTGTGTTCGCGTTGAAAATTTGGAGACATTATCTGTATGGTTCGAGGTTTGAGGTGTTCAGTGATCATAAGGGTTTGCAGTATCTGTTTGATCAGAAAGAGTTGAATATGAGACAGCGCAGATGGTTGGAGTTGCTGAAAGACTATGACTTTAGCTTGAACTATCATCCGGGAAAGGCTAATGTGGTAGCTGACGCTTTAAGTCGAAAGACGTTGCATATGTTAGCAATGATGGTTAGAGAACTCGAATTAATTGAGCAGTTCAGGGATATGAGTTTGGTTTGTGAAGTGACGCCTCAGAGTGTCAGATTGGGGATGTTGAAGATTGATAATGAATTCATGGCTAGCATTCGAGAAGCTCAGAAGTTAGATGTTAAATTAGTTGACCTGATGGTTGGGATTGATCAATCCGAGAATAAAGACTTTGAGTTGGATGCGCAGAATGTATTGAAGTACCGTGGAAGAATCTGCATTCCTGATGATGAGGAGATGAAAAGAGCAATTTTAGAAGAAGGTCATAGGAGTAAGTTGAGTATCCATCCGGGAGCTACAAAGATGTATCAGGATCTGAAGAAGATGTTTTGGTGGCCTGGTATGAAGCGTGATGTGGCGCAGTTTGTGTATTCCTGCTTGACTTGTCAGAAATCGAAGGTTGAGCATCAGAAGCCTGCTGGGTTGATGCAACCGTTGGAGATTCCGGAATGGAAGTGGGATAGTATTTCTATGGATTTCGTGATAGGGTTACCTAATACTGTGAGGGGGCACGATTCGATTTGGGTGATTGTGGATAGATTGACGAAGTCTGCTCATTTTATTCCTATCAATATCACGTATCCGGTGTCGAGATTGGCAGAGATTTATATTCAGGTGATTGTGAAGTTGCATGGTGTTCCTTTGTGCATTGTGTCTGACAGAGATCCTAGGTTCACTTCTGATTTCTGGAAGAGTTTGCAAGAAGCGTTGGGTTCTAAATTGAGGTTGAGTTCAGCTTATCATCCTCAAACTGATGGACAGACAGAGAGGACCATTCAGTCGTTGGAAGACTTGTTGAGATCTTGTGTTCTTGAGCAGGGAGGTGCGTGGGATACTCACCTTCCGTTGATCGAGTTTACTTACAACAATAGTTACCATTCTAGCATCGGGATGGCACCGTTCGAGGCATTGTATGGTCGGAGATGTAGGACTCCGTTGTGTTGGCATGAATCTGGGGAGAGTATTGTTCTTGGACCCGAGGTTGTTCGAGAGACTACTGAAAAGGTGAAATTGATCCGTGAGAAAATGAAAGCGTCGCAGAGTAGACAGAAGAGCTATCATGATAAGAGAAGGAAGGATTTAGAATTCCAAGCTGGTGATCATGTGTTTTTGAGAGTCACGCCTATGGCTGGTGTTGGGCGTGCATTGAAGACAAAGAAGTTGACTCCTCGTTTCATTGGACCGTATCAGATCACTGAGAGAATTGGTAATGTTGCTTATAGGGTGGCCTTGCCGCCTAATCTTTCGAATTTGCACGATGTATTTCATGTGTCGCAACTTCGGAAGTATATTTCGGATCCGTCCCATGTGATTCCGATGGATGATGTGCATGTGCGGGATAATCTCACTGTGGAGACAATGCCTGTGCGAATTGAAGATCGTGAAGTGAAGACTTTACGTGGCAAAGAGATAAACCTGGTGAAAGTGGTCTGGTTAGGAGCTGCTGGTGAAAGCATGACATGGGAGTTGGAGAGCAAGATGCGAGAGTCCTATCCGGAGCTGTTTGAATCAGGTATGCTTTCGAGGACGAAAGATTCTAAGTGGGGGAGGGTTGTAACACCCCGGAAATAATTTAATTAAAATAGTTGATTGAATTATTAAAATAATTTGGAGGCGGGATATAGATAAATTAAAAGGTTAATATTTTATATGCGTAGGAGGTGAAACGAGTAAAGGAGGTGGTGACGTAGAGAGCCCAGTGTTTACTGAGCCCTCAACTTAAACCCTGGGGGTTTAAGCCAAACCCTCATTCGCAGCAAGCAAAAGAAAAACGAAAGTGAGAGTGAGAGAGAGAGCACGCGGCGCAAAGAGGGAGAGAAGAGGAGGGTTTCGCGAAGAATTTCAAAAGGAGATCGTTCGTGTTGCTGTGGTTTTGTTCGTGTCTCGTTCGTCGTGTTCCGGAGCTTACGTTATTCGAGGTAAGGGTGGGCTTAACCTTGATAATGGGTTGATGATAATTATGTGTGGGTAGTCTAGGGTTTTGTTGAATTGTTCGTGTTGTTGCATATCGTGTTTTCGTTGAGATTGGTGCTTTGATGATTATTGCACGTTATTGTGATTTGTTTCGTTATTTGTTGTTGCGTGATTGTTGTATCACGATGATGGTGTTGTTATTGTTCGTGTTTTTGTTGTTGCTGTGCGTGGTTGATTGTTGTTGTCGCGTTGTCGAATTGTCGTTTTTGTTGTGGTGGTTGCGGTGTCGTTGCCGTTAGGGTTTGGTGTTTGGCAATTTAGCGATTCTGGACACAGGTTCGGTTTTTCTAAAACTGGCGCTGTTTGGTTGATCCAAAAATTATGAGGTTGATTGTTTTTGAAAATAGACTTAACGCCGGTCGTTTTGGCACTGGTTTCGTTAAATTCGGAGTTGTATAGCTCGAGTTATAGGCGATACAAGTTAGGTTAAAATTCTGGAAACGATTTGGGTATAGATTCGGTATTTCGGTGACTGGGAACGTTGTATTGACCGAAAAATTATGTGGTTTATTTTTCTGGAAAATAGATTTAATGCTTGTTAATTTGGCACTGGTTTGGTTGCGTTTAGAGTTGTGTAGCTCGAGATATGAATTCCACAAGTTAGAGTAAGATTCTGGAAACAATCTGGACACAGGGTCAGTGTTTTGGTTACCACGTTTTCAAAAGAACTCCTTTTCGAACGAATCCAATTTCTTTGAAAACTAGACAAAATTTGCCCCAGTTTATGCACAAGTTTCATGCAATTTGATTGAGTTTTGGTCACTTTGGAATTGCTTGAATTTGAAGGACAGAAACTGTCCTCTTTTGCAACTAGCCTGTGTGCTTTTCGAAAACTGTACCTATTGGACACTCTCCTTCAAAAACTGAACTTAGGGATGATAACCAGACCCATAGGGCTTTCCAACAAGTATTTATTTGTTGAAATCCGATGTCGTTTGCTATTTTAATTAATTCGCTGAAGTAGGTGCGATGTGCCTAGGCGCTGTGCGCCAGTCTTGTGCGTGGTGTGCGTGCGTTATGTCCGCGTTGTGGAGCCGTCTGGATCGTCTTTGAAGCCCCTCCTTGCGGTTTGTCTGCTCATCTCCAGGCGGACAGTGCTGGTGTTGAATTTGTTAGGCTGTAGTCTTTTTTCCTTCTGTTTTTTTTGGTTTCTTTTCCTACTCTATCAAAAAAAAATCAATTAAATAAAATAAAAACAAATTTTTGCCCGTTTTCTCGCGTATTTGTTTGGAAAAAAGTCAAGAATAATGGGGGTTTTGTTGTTAGAACAATTTAAGAAGCAAAAGTCAATTAGAATCAAAATCAGTGTTTTAAAAACCGGCTCGGCCCGGCCGGTCGGACCGGGAACCGGGTGGGTAACCGAGTCAGTTAACCCTACGGATCGGAAATGCACCAATCCAGTGGAAACCGGCCAAACCCGGCCTGGTTTTGGCAAACTCGGTGACCCGGTGGGTTTGTGTAACCCGGACCGGGTTGTGCATGTGTGATGAAAACAGAAACAGAATTTTTATAAAAATTCGCAGAAAAGGCTTGGGAGAGGTTCGAACCTCTTCCCTTTTGAGTCAATCTCTAAGGAAGTTAACCACTGCACCACCTATTGATGTTGTCTATGTTGCCCACGTGAAACATATAACATATAACATATATTACATGGGCTTGCCACAATTCAAGCATTAATTACTAATTAGTTTTTTTTTTTACGTTACTAATTAGTTTTTCTTTTCTTTTTTGATAAGTTACTAATTAGTTTTTCACCATACACATTTCATGGTTGATTGTATTTCCACCTGTTGTTGCGATTGTTTTGGATTTTTTGGGCATTATGTATAATTGTTTAATTTTAGTAAATTAAATTTTACAGGTATGAAATTTATAGGCCTTGAAAATTTGGAAATTTTTTATATAGGTCTTGAAAATTCACGAAATACAGACCAAGTCCGAGTCAAGCGGTACCGGTTTTGATCATGCGGTTCAACTGTCGACTCCTCGGTTCGACTCTTGACCCAGTGACCCGATACCATCACCGAGTCGGCCACCGGTCCGAGTTTTAAAACATTGATCAAAATATCAATTCTCTCTCAAAAAAATTCATTCTTTTTTAAGATCTTACCATCGAATTTGACTCATTTATTGCAATATGTTGTTTAAAAAGTACAAACGGTAAAGCTGGTAATTAATTGGGCATGTCTTTGTAACTAATCAGGCTTGTATCAACAAATTCAGTATACTAATGATAATCTGACCGACTTGATCGACAACATCAAGATACTTTGGGAGCAAAGAGGTATCATGAAAAGGAGGGTCAGTTGGTGCCTCCCCTTTAAGACAGTCATGAACATCATCTCCAATATGAAGCGCAACTGAAAGTGCATCTTCGTAATTTCCTCTCGTAAATTCTCCTTGAAGAGCTTCAATCGTATCGAGGGCACCCGTTTTTTCATCAAAATGAGCTAAACACACTTCATAATGGTATTTTGCCACCTTATTATTACTACTTTGTGCAATTAGTGTCTTGATCAGATTGAGAGTGTTGGTTACATTGGCATAAGCTATGTTAATGGTGTATTCTCCAAAACTAACGAGATCTTTATCTCTACTGGGTTTTGATTTGAGAAGGGTTGAACAAAATGACGGGTTTGTCACTTTCTTACAAATAGTTTCCACATCTACAACTTTGATTGAATAGGAAGATACTACGCATAAAAGAAAAACCACGAGAAGAGAAGAGAAATGAGACATAGTTCTTTCTCTTAATTCTTTCTTCTTAGAGTAATTTTAGTGATTTGCTTTGGTTTCATTTCTCATTGGCCATTTTATATATAGGTTTAAATCAATCGAATACAAGAGTATAATTAATTTCGTAAATCTGAATTTGTTATTTTCATTAATTTCGTTGAATCCAAAACGGATAATTATACGTCTTAATAATGAGTTGGACTTTTTTACAAAAATAACAGTTGAATATTTATTAATATTTGAATAAATTAAATATATATATATATATATTTAGGAAATAACCCTTTTTAGTCAAAAGAAGGTCATTTTAGAAATACGAAAGGAATCTTGTAAAAAAAGTAATACGAAAGGTTATTTATTATATATAACATTAATAAATAACCTTTGGTATTACTTTTTTTTTACAAGATTCCTTTCGTATTTCTTTTTTTCGAAAGCTTTAAAATGTATCTAATGGGAGTCGAACCCACTATGCCTCCAATAGTTATTTCCTTTCGTATTTCTAAAGTGACCTTCTTTTGACCAAAAAAATGTTATTTCCATTATATATACTAGGGGAAAGACGGGCCCTTCGGGCCCGTCTTTCATGTGTTGGTGGGTTGATGGGTGGTTATAGAAGTAATAGATAAATAATATATAAATAATAAATAATAATATAGTGAAATAGTGTTAGTGGGTAGTTATAAGGGTATTTTGGTCAGAAAAATCTGACACCAAAAAAATGAATTCCCTTTATATATAGGTATAGATATAGATATATATATATATATATAAAATTTTTGCTTATTTAATATACATATATATATATATTAAATAAGCAAAAAAATTATAAATATCGTAATATAATAAATTAAATTTATTATGTGGATTTGGTGTTGATCTGATTTGACACGATTAAGAAAATAATAAATAAATTGTCCGTTGCGAAATTCCCATTTTTTGAAGAAATGTTCAATATTTTTTTCTTAACTTTTTGGTCTAGAAGGAGTCTTTGACCCCGTTACAGTGTCCAGGAGGAAGGGTCCTTGAAATATCCAGAGTTCGACCGGAAAGTAAATAAAGTCTGACTTCAATTTATTTCAACTTCGGGGATCGAATCTGAGTACTAGCTGAGTCCATCTGATGAGATCCTTAGTGCTCTAAGCATGTGGAAGGAATCATACAAAGAAAATGAAAAATATTCAGCTCCTAATCCTGGAATAACCAGTATTTTCTATTTTTATTTTTAACTTTCGTATTTTATTTTAATAAAATAATTATAGTTGTCTTTTGGTCTTTTTCCTAATTTAGTTTTTGGGTTTTAAAGTCTTGCTAAGTCATTATGATGTGGATTTTTTTTGAGGACATCGAGTCAACAAACTTACTAACTAAACAAACTTGCTAATCAAAAAAAGACAGTTAAAGCAAAAAAGGAATTAGAAGATCAAGTCATTTATGGCGCATTCAATGCTAAATCAACAAGATTAATTATGATTGTGTTTCATTTTCTAGGTATTAAATATTGTAAATGGACTTATCAATTTATATTTGATAATTGCATGATAGTGAGAATTTAATTAGTTTATTAGGATTTGATTTTTATTAGTATATTTTAATTTCTAGGGTTCGATCCTCGCCTTGGGCGTAGAGCAGCTTTAAATCCTTGGGTCAGCTGTCCCACCCTTCGAGGTGCCTCCAATCCAACGAGGGGATTAGTCACTGCGTTCGGCGGTGGATACCCTAGTCTAGACCAAAAAAATTCTAGGGTTTCATGAGTCAATTGGGCCTGAGGTTCTTTGGGTCAATTGGACCTGAGGTTCTCTATATATTGTAATTCATTTGATGAAAGAAACAAGTTGAATTTTGAGTAAAAATTTATAGACGTCTCTTTGGTTCTCTGAGCCGTTATTTGAGCTTATCGGCTTGCCGTGGCACTCATCCCGACTTATCAACTGGAACCTCCATAGCCGGTTGTGGCGTCTTCCCGACTTATCGACCGGTCTTCCATCCCCGATCGTGGTGTCTCCATCACTCCCACCTTCATGGCTCCCGAAATAGTCACCGACGGCTCCGAGGCTGCCATCACCATCTCTTTAGATGGAGTGCATTAACCACTTGTACCAAGTTTAAAGTTCTTTTTGCTTAACTAACCACTTTTTGCCTCACCCAAAGCTATAATGTCTCTCCACCATAAAGAGTCTTTCCTACCCCCGTCTCTCACCTTCATTAGAAATCAATTTAGAGCATAAATTGTTGGATCATTAATCCAATGTTGGCCTTATATGTTAATAATTATGTATTGTGGACTGTAACTTAAGATTAAGCCCAATTAAAGTTATGTAATTAGGTTATGCTAAAGTGGGCTTATGAGTATCTAACAGGGTGTGGGCCTTTAATGTGTAGAGACTAAAGGGTAATTCGAATTTTGTGATGAGCTAATTTAGAAGCACCAATAGACAACCCTAGTTAGGGTTCTATAAATAAGGAGGTTATAGTTTCCGGGACACACGACAACTTTTGGAGCCGTTTTTACCGGGCATCCCATTATCAGGAAGATACAGAGAGAAGACTAAAGGGTTCTCTCGGAGATAGTACGTGTTGACTTGGAAGGCCAAACTACATATCTGAGAATCAAAATATTCCTCCAAATAGTTTGGTTATCTTATTGACATCTCCACTTCAACTTAGCCAATAGAGAGCGGTATTAAAAAAACAAAAGTTTTTTTTTACTTCGAGCCTTCCTTCGCTCTTTTGCTTACAAATTTTATCACAAGAGACCCAACAAATCTTTTCACACTTTTATCGCGAGAGACCCAACAAATCTTTCTCCAAATATTATCCCAAGGATGAAAATCACCTGTCCCAATACTACTGTCTCACTCCCTGTCCCACCAATAAAATGTTTCCATGTCATTTAAAATTCCAATGACACAATTAACTTTGAGTTAACGAAAATTAACACACACTGCAGCTCCCCATCCACCGTAACAATTCCTAGCTTTGAATCTACCCCCTTCCCAAGCCGCAACAGAGAGATATGCACTCCACCACTAACCAACCTCCTACTTTTCTTTTTTGTTACTAATATAACCCCTCTTCCCTTTCCTTTGTGATGTGTTTTGGTATTCTTTATTCAATGAGCTTTTTATAAGGGTTGATGTTTTGTATGAGCTCAAAAAATATTTATAAAATTGTTGAGAAAGTTGAATTACCCCCTTCTGATAGGGGTACCCACTCACCCAGCCCTTTTGCTTTGAATTGTTGAGAAAATTGTTTATAAAATTGGAGCTTTGGGACTTCAAGCATAAGGCCTTGTTTCAATAATACTCAGTGCAAAATGTTTAGGCAAAAACAAAGAATAAGTAGGAGATGCGGATGATGTTAAAGAGGTGATGTTGCTTTTGTTAACAGGCCAACAAAGAAGAAGGAGATGTATAGTGTCGAAGAGGTGTTGTTGATTTTGTTAACAGACCAACGAAGAAGAAGGAGATATTCACGTCAAAAAAAAGGATGAGATCGTTAACAAGTTTATTGAAAGTTAAGGGTGAATGTAATTTTAAATGACATGTCAACATTTTATTGGTGGTACATGATGTGAGACAGCACTATTGAGACAGGTGATTTTCATCCGGAAAAATGGATGCATAAAAAGTTGACACGTGTAAAGGTATGTAGTTAGGTTCCTTATATTGGTAATTGATTGATTCAAAATAGTAACCAAATTGGGAATCCAAAAATCTAGGAAACAATGGATTAAGTTGGAGAGCTGAAACACGTAACTTTTTTTAGGCTTAAATATATGTTACTCCCCTGCAAATATACCAATTATCCACTTACCCCTTATAAAAATAAAACTCTTAAAAAAGACCTTGCAAATATAAACCGTTTACG
Organism: Astragalus glycyphyllos; assembly: GCA_963573325.1. Taxonomy (NCBI): domain Eukaryota; kingdom Viridiplantae; phylum Streptophyta; class Magnoliopsida; order Fabales; family Fabaceae; genus Astragalus; species Astragalus glycyphyllos. The sequence continues at coordinate 41,453,232 of OY754310.1, forward strand.
GTTACCCCCTGCTGTTAGATTATGTTGACAGCGTTAAGTGTATAATGGGTATAAACAGTTTACGGTTACCCCCGGCAAAATATAAATCATTTACGGTTACCCCCTGGAGGGGTAACTAGAAACAATTATTATTTGTAAGGTCTTTTTTCAGAGTTTTATTTTTATAGGGGGTAAATGGATAATGAGTATATTTGCAGGGGGTAACATATATTTAAGCCTTTTTTTATACTCAAGCAGTCATTAGAAAAAAAAACACAATAAGGTTCGTGGCCCTTCATCTTCCGTCGGGAATTTGGTGTATAGATGCAAATGTGTTAAGGGATGAAGCAATGATGTTTATGAAAGATATTTTTTTCTTCATCGAGGTGGAAAATAGTTGGTTCTTGGGGGACTATTAAGTGGTAAAAAACTCGGGGCAAAAGCTTACCCTTAGCCTCTTAAAATGAGGAGGCTGGTCATCGGCGGCTGGAGATGGCAGAGTCAGTAAGCTCCGAGCCTGTTTTCGCTGTAGGAGGGGGACGTCATCTTCTTCATCCTCATCATCTTCATCGTTGATGTGGAAAATAGTTGGTTCTTGGGCTGCGTGAATGGAAGTCGTTAGCCGAGGATAGTAAAAGTATTGAAAGTAATAAAACAACTAAGTCGTATTCGGTAAAGTCTATGTATATTCATCTGTCTCAGCAACGAAACATGACAGGTGTAGCAGCTAATTCTAATGGTTTAAGTGCTGAAATATGTGCTGGAATTTGGCAATCTGCAGTTCCATCCAAGATCCACATATTCTGTTGAAGAATTTTTACTAACGCACTTCCTACTCGTGAATTACTTCTTAAGCGCCATGTCCTGAATAATGATGAGGCTGCTGCTTGCTGTTTTTGCTCACAGCAAATAGAAGATTTGGCTCACTTATTTGGCTCTTGTGTGGTGGCGAAACGAGTGTGGGAGAAGGTGAGTGACTGGGTCGGGTTGCAACAATCAAATCATCACAACATTGTCCGTCCGTCTCTATAGTGGTGTGCATCCTCATGTGCCTAGCACACCCCATCATGCTGCATGGGTGCCGCCGGCGCCGAGGGAATTAAAGTTTAATGTTGATGCGGCTATTTTTGACACCCAAGATAAGTTTGGCGTGGGTATGTGTGTGCGCGACAAGAAGGGAGCATTTGTTGCGGCGAAGACCATGACCTTTGGCGCTGTCCCAACCCCTCAGGAAGCAGAGGCAACCGGAGCGGTGGAGGCTATTAGGTGGCTTATTGAGCGTGGAGTCCAGCGAGTTACCATTTAATTGGATTGCTTACCAGTTGTTAACGGTATCAACTGAAACCAACTTATAACTACTGAAGTCGGCTCTATTATTAGGAGTTGCAAATCTTTGCTTTCTACTTTACAAAACCATCGGTTTAGTTTTACTAGGAGACAAGCAAATGTTGTGCTCATACGCTTGCTAGAGCATCAACACTTCATGCTTGTTCCATGATTTTTGATTATGTCCCAACCTGTATCCGTGACATTATTTTAATTGAAATGCAGTAGTTTGGTTTCGATAAAAAAAAATAGTTGGGACTTTTATAGCGAAATAGTTGATGAGAGTTATTTTCAGGAACTTTGTACGCCTTGGAAGGATGCTCTTGTCATCAAGTTACTCGGCAAGACCATAGGGTATCCGATACTCAAGGAACGATTGAAGAAGATGTGGAAACTCCAAGGAGCTTTTGATATTATGGATGTTGATAATGGCTACTACATGGTTAAGTGTGAGCACTTAGGTGATAGAGAGACTATTATCTCCGGAGGGCCGTGGATGCTATTTGATCATTATCTTGCAGTTTCTCAGTGGACACCGGAGTTTACGTCGCCGCATGCTAAGATAGAAAGGACAATGGTATGGATTCGCTTCCCTGGGTTGAGCTTAGTCTACTATGATGAGAGTGTCCTTTTAGCCTTAGCGGCAACTGTGGGAACGCCGGTGAAGGTGGATACGAATACGCTGAATGTGGAAAGGGGGCGTTTTGCCCGCATTTGTGTCGAAATTGATCTCACCAAGCCGGTGGTGGGTAAGGTGTGGGTCAATGGCCATTGGTATAAAGTCCAATATGAGGGACTACACATTATTTGCGCAAATTGTGGATGCTACGGTCACCGTATAAGAGATTGCAGTCAACAGAGCATTCTGGTAGTAGAATCCCATCCTACTGTGGTGGCGGCGGCCAGAGAAACAAGGACTGATGAAGAGCAGCTGGGAGAAACTAACCTAACGCAGTCACAACAAATAGGGGCGAAAAATAAGGAAATAGACGAAGTTCATGGGGACTGGTTGGTGGTTACTAGAAAAAAAAGGAGTAATGGAACCACAAAATTAGCGCAACAAAAAAGCAGTAACAACCTCCAGCAGAAGAATACGGGAAATATTCCACCACTTGGTCAACTCACTATCAATAAAAAGGTGCAGGCTGGCACTTCTATATCTGGATTAAATAAAGAGAAGTGGGACCACCAAGGGTCCACTATTGATATTAATCAAGGTAAAAAACAACGGTTTGATAGGGTGAGTAAAGAGGGCACTACTCCTGGAGTTAATGGTAAGCCAAATGATAAAGGAATTGCTAAGGTTGGGCCAATGAAAGTTAATGGGCCAAACAAAAATAGGCCTGCCGCAACAAGTGTACATTCAGGGCCATCTACTGGAGGCCCACACGCCGTATTGGTCACGACCCGACCCACACAATTGGGTGTCTCCACGGATATGCACATTGAGTCCACGAACGTTCCTCTCCCGAAAACGGCGCTGCAACAAATCCCACCAGCGACGCCGGTCATAGATGGCGACGGTGCTGACGAGCCAACGGCAGTGGACGGTTGCTGTGACACGATTCCAGAAACTACTACTCGTTGGGAGCCACAACCTGAAGCGATGGATCAATAGGTACGGTGTTGGGAGTCTTCACGTGTATTCTGGGTTTTTAATGATCAGTTTCAATAATGTATCATTGCTCTCCTGGAACATTTGGGGAGCTCACAACAAGAAGGCTCGCAGACATGCGATGGATTGAATTAGGAGATATTCACCAACTTTCTTGATTATAATGGAAACACATGTAATTTTTGAGAAAACTAGAGCTTTTTGGAGCAGAGCAGGTTATTCACAGGTAGCAGTTAGGGAAGCCAGAGGACAAGTTGGGGGAATTTGGATTTTACAGCATGTCGGCAGCAACATCAATTGCACGATTGTGGACTGTTTTGCGGATTGTATTACAATTGAGTTGTCATTGGGGCCTGATCACTGGTATCTTTCGGAAATCTATGCTAGTTCTACTTATACATCTCGGTTGGAGCTCTAGAGTCACCTTATTTATCTTCGTGGTCAGATTGTTGGTCCTTGGATGATCATTGGGGATTTTAACGAGATCATTCATCCTAATGAACAGAGAGGGGGGAATTTCTATCCTACTCGTCCTAATGGTATGCTGAATGTAATTGATCAGTGTCACATGACCGATATGCCTACTACTGGGGGCACCTTCACTTGGAGACACAAATGTCGGGGACAAATAATGGTGGCAAAGAAGCTGGATAGAGCAATTGCAGATCTTGATTGGAGGCATTCGTTCCCTGATGCCTTCATTGAGGTCCTGTGTCGCTTCCACTCTGATCATAATCCACTCCTTCTTCGTTGTGGGGGGCTACCGGAAACATTTGGCGCTCGACCCTTTCGGTTCGAAGCAGCTTGGATAACGCATCCCGACTATGCCGATGTGGTCAGAAATGCCTGGGATAGAGATTAGACGAGTCCAGTCACCAGTCTTCACAATGTCAGAGATGATTCTTTGGTGTTTAACAAGGAAGTCTTTGGGTGCATTTGGAAGAGGAAGAGAGAACTGGAGCGTCGGTTGAAGGGGATACAGAGAACCCTGGAAAGAATTGACTCCGCTACACTTGTTTATTTGGAGAGACAACTACAACAAGACTATGATGCAATCCTTCTACAAGAGGAAATTTTGTGGTACCAAAAATCTAGAGAGAAATGGATACTACTCGGTGACCGGAACACTAAGTTTTTTCATGCTCAGACTATTATTCGCAGGAAGCAGAATAAAATTCATGGTATTACTTTACAGGATGGGAATTGGTGTATTGAGATAGTATTCTCCAGGAGGAAGCCCAAGCTTATTTTAAGAATTTGTTTTGCAGTAGTGTCCCTAGCCACCCAACAGGGTCTTTGTCTATTGATATAAATATACCCACCTTGAGTGATGCAGCTATTCTTGACCTGGTGAAACCAATCCCACGAGAAGAGGTATATGAGGCTGTCCACCAAATGCTCCCGTTTAAGGAACCTGGCCCCGACGGATTCCAAGGTATTTTCTTTCGTCAATACTGGGAGATTGTAGGCGATGATGCATTTAATTTAGTATCTAATGCCTTTATTACGGGCTCCTTTGACCCAAATATAGCAGCCACTCTTGTTGCTTTAATTCCTAAGATAGATGACCCTAGAACTTTTAAGGACTTTCGGCCCATTAGCCTGTGTAATACCCTCTACAAATTAATTACGAAAGTTCTGGTTCAGAGATTGAGACCACACCTAGAGCATATTATTGGCCCTTATCAAAGCAGTTTTCTTCCGGGGAGGGGAACTAGTGATAATGCTATAGTGCTGCAAGAGGCCCTCCACTCCATGCATAGTTCTACAAAGAAAAAAGGGGATGTTGCTTATAAAATTAATTTGGAAAAAGCATATGACCATGTTAGTTGGGAATTTCTAAAGAAGTGCCTCCTTGATTTTGGTTTTCCCTCTATAACAGTTAAGTTGATAATGCATTGTGTCTCTTCTGCCCAATTGTCTCTTATTTGGAATAGGAAACTTTTACCTGCCTTCTCTCCAACTAGGGGCCTTCGCCAGGGTGACCCGTTATCCCCTTATTTAATTGTTATTTGTATGGAAAAGTTGTCCCATGCAATAATGGCTGCTGTAAATAAAGGTAAATGGAAACCATGCATTTGTCCCGAAATGGACCTGCTCTCTCACACTTGTTTTTTGCAGATGATGTCCTTCTTTTTTCCAAAGCAACGGCATCTCAAGCAAATATTGTGGCTGACCTCTTCTCTAATTTTGCTCTACATTCTGGTCTTAAAGTGAGTGTTAGTAAATCCAGGTCCCTGTACTCTAAAGGTGTCACACAATCAGAGAGGAACATGATTGCTACAATCACAGGTATCAGAGAAACTACTTCTTTCAGCAAATATTTGGGCTTTCCGATGTTTCAAAGGCGAGTTACCAAGTCTGATTTTAACTTTATTGTGGAAAAACTCCAATCTAGACTTGCTTCTTGGAAGAATAAATTGTTGAATAAAGCAGGTCGCCTAACCTTGGTAAAATCTGTGTTAAACTCGATTCTGGTTTATTACATGCAAGTCTCTTGGCTCCCGCAATCTACATGTGACCAGATTGATAAACTTATTCGTGACTTCATTTGGAAAGGCTCCAACAATCGGGGAATCAATCTAGTGGGGTGGGACACAATTACCAGAAGCAAGCAGTGTGGTGGCTTGGGTGTTCGAGTGGCTCGTGACATGAACACAGCCATGTTGGGCAAATTGTTATGGGATATTCATGCTGGCAAGGACAAGTTGTGGATCCGGTTACTGACTGATAAATACATGCACCATAATTCTATTTTGCAGGTACCTAAACGCAATGGCTCTTACACATGGAATTTGATCATGAAGTCCAGAGATGTTTTCAAGGACGGCTTCGAGTTTCGGGTGGGAAATGGTGACTCCTCATTCTGGCAATCACTGTGGACACACTTTGGTGCCCTTGCCAAACTTGTTCCATATGTAGATATACATGATATTCACCTTTCCATATCTGATGTGTTTTCCAACGGTGTTTGGAATCTGAACATTCTTTATACACAGCTCCCTCAACATATAATTGATCATATTCTAGGATTGAATATCATCCTTAATCAGAAGGTACCCGATGCTATGATTTGGTCCGGGAATACAGATGGAGTTTACAATGCGAAGAGTGGCTATACTTGGCTTCAGGATCACAGAAGCAGTGACTTGGCTGCTAATAGTTTGATATCTTGGAAGTGGATTTGGGGTATACCTGGGCCTGAGAAGTTAAAGCTTCTAGTGTGGACTGCTTGCCATAATACAATACCGACGGCTGCTATGTTACACCACCGAGGTATGTTGAATACACCTATTTGTAAGAGGTGTGGTATTTTTGATGAGACAGTCCTACATTGTTTAAGGGATTGTTCTCACGTTAGGAGCATCTGGCTGGCTATTGGATTTGATTCTGTTGCTTTTTTCAATCTTGTTGAACCGATGGACTGGTTTAAATTCGGAATTCAGGCTAATAATCCTCATGTCTTTCTTGCTGCTGTTTGGTGCCTTTAGTGTGCAAGGAATGCCGTTGTTCTCGCATCAGAAACGCTTCATAGCTATTCCCTCAAGCTTCAAATTCACAATCTTGCCTCTCTAATTCTGAAGTGCTTTATGGGTGCGGTGGCTCTGCAAGCTACTCCGAGATTAGTGTCCTGGCATCCATCTAGGGACAATATCATTACTCTTAACGTGGACGGCAGTAGTATTGGCAATCCTAGTAGGTCTGGGTTTGGTGGCCTGCTGAGGAATGGGTCTGGTGGTTGGCTAGGTGGTTTTGCGGGGTTCATTGGGATCTCCAACAATCTCCATGCTGAGCTTCTCGCCTTGTACAATGGTCTACTCTTTGCTTGGAGCAGAGGACATCAGTCACTTATGTGTTATTCGGATTCTCAAAACGTTTTGCAACTTATTATGAAGCCTCTTAATAGGTGGAGCAAATATGCCACAATAATTCAAAGTATTAAGGACCTGATGCAAAGGAATTGGTGTGTTCAATTATCTCATACGCTCGGAGAAGGGAACGCTTGTGCAGACTTCTTAGCGAAGATTGGTGCTGCTGGTAATAACCCTTGGATCGTCTTTGAAGCCCCTCCTTGCGGTTTGTCTGCTCATCTCCAAGCGGACAGTGCTGGTGTTGAATTTGTTAGGCTGTAGTCTTTTTTCCTTCTGTTTTTTTTGGTTTCTTTTCCTACTCTATCAAAAAAAAAATAATCAATTAGATAAAATAAAAACAAATTTTTGCCTGTTTTCTCGCGTATTTGTTTGGAAAAAAGTCAAGAATAATGGGGGTTTTGTTGTTAGAACAATTTAAGAAGCAAAAGTCAATTAGAATCAAAATCAGTGTTTTCAAAACCGGCTCGGCCTGGTCGGTCGGACCGGGCTAACCGGGAACCGGGTGGGTAACCGAGTCAGTTAACCCTACGGATCGGAAATGCACCAATCCGGTGGAAACCGGCCAAACCCGGCCTGGTTTTGGCAAACTCGGTGACCCGGTGGGTTTGTGTAACCCGGACCGGGTTGTGCATTCGTGATGAAAACAGAAACAGAATTTTTATAAAAATTCGTAGAAAAGGCTTGGGAGAGGTTCGAACCTCTTCCCTTTTGAGTCAATCTCTAAGGAAGTTAACCACTGCACCACCTATTGATGTTGTCTATGTTGCGCACGTGAAACACATAACATATAACATATATTACATGGGCTTGCCACAATTCAAGCATTAATTACTAATTAGTTTTTTTTTTACGTTACTAATTAGTTTTTCTTTTCTTTTTTCGATAAGTTACTAATTAGTTTTTCACCATACACATTTCATGGTTGATTGTATTTCCACCTGTTGTTGCGATTGTTTTGGATTTTTTGGGCATTATGTATAATTGTTTAATTTTAGTAAATTAAATTTTAAAGGTATGAAATTTATAGGCCTTGAAAATTTGGAAATTTTTTATATGGGTCTTGAAAATTCACGAAATACAGACCGGGTCCGAGTCATGCGGTCCCGGTTTTGATCATGCGGTTCAACTGTCGACCCCTCGGTCCGACCCTTGACCCAGTGACCCGATACCATCACCGAGTCGGCCACCGGTCCGAGTTTTAAAACATTGATCAAAATATCAATTCTCTCTCAAAAAAATTCATTCTTTTTTTAGATCTTACCATCGAATTTGACTCATTTATTGCAATATGTTGTTTAAAAAGTACAAATGGTAAAGCTGGTAATTAATTGGGCATGTCTTTGTAACTAATCAGGCTTGTATCAACAAATTCAGTATACTAATGATAATCTGACCGACTTGATCGACAACATCAAGATACTTTGGGAGCAAAGAGGTATCATGAAAAGGAGGGTCAGTTGGTCCCTCCCCTTTAAGACAGTCATGAACATCATCTCCAATATGAAGCGCAACTAAAAGTGCATCTACGTAATTTCCTCTCGTAAATTCTCCTTGAAGAGCTTCAATCGTATCGAGGGCACCCGTTTTTTCATCAAAATGAGCTAAACACACTTCATAATGGTATTTTGCCACCTTATTATTACTACTTTGTGCAACTAGTGTCTTGATCAGATTGAGAGTGTTGGTTACATTGGCATAAGCTATGTTAATGGTGTATTCTCCAAAACTAACGAGATCTTTATCTCTACTGGGCTTTGATTTGAGAAGGGTTGAACAAAATGAAGGGTTTGTCACTTTCTTACAAATAGTTTCCACATCTACAACTTTGATTGAATAGGAAGATACTACGCATAAAAGAAAAACCACGAGAAGAGAAGAGAAATGAGACATAGTTCTTTCTCTTAATTCTTTCTTTTTAGAGTAATTTTAGTGATTTGCTTTGGTTTCATTTCTCATTGGCCATTTTATATATAGTTTTCAATCAATTGAAAACAAGAGTATAATTAATTTCGTAAATCTGAATTTGTTATTTTCATTAATTTCGTTGAATCCAAAACAGATAATTATACGTCTTAATAATGAGTTGGACTTTTTAACAAAAATAACAGTTGAATATTTATTAATATTTGATTACATTAAATATATATATATATTTATATATATTTGTATATTTAGGAAATAACCCTTTTTAGTCAAAAGAAGGTCATTTTAGAAATACGAAAGGAATCTTGTAAAAAAAAGTAATACCAAAAGGTTATTCATTAATGTTATTTATTAATGTTATATATAATGTATTCAAACATTAATAAATAACCTTTCGTATTACTTTTTTTTAAATGATTCCTTTCGTATTTCTTTTTATTGAAAGCTTTAAAATGTATCTAATGAGAGTCGAACCCACTATGCCTCCAGTAGTTATTTCCTTTCGCATTTTTAAAATGACATTCTTTTGACTAAAAAAATGTTATTTCCTATATATATATATATATATATATATATATATCTATACATTAAATATGCAAAAAATTTATAAATATCGTAATATAATAAATTAAATTTATTATGTGGATTTGGTGTTGATCTAATTTGACACGATTAAGAAAATAATAAATAAATTGTCCGTTGCGAAATTCCCATTTTTTGAAGAAATGTTCAATATTTTTTTCTTAACTTTTTGGTCTAGAAGGAGTCTTTGACCCCGTTACGGTGTCCAGGAGGAAGGGTCCTTGAAATATCCAGAGTTCGACCGGAAAGTAAGTAAAGTCTGACTTCAATTTATTTCATCTTCAGGGATCGAACCTGAGTACTAGCTGAGTCCATCTGATGAGATCCTAAGTGCTCTAAGCATGTGGAAGGAATCATACAAAGAAAATGAAAAATATTCAGCTCCTAATCATGGGATAACCAGTATTTTCTATTTTTATTTTTAATTTTCGTATTTTATTTTAATAATATAATTATAGGTGTCTTTTGATCTTTCCTAAGTTAGCTTTTGGGTTTTAAAGTCTTGTTAAGTCATTATTATGTGGATTTTTTATGAGGACATCGAGTCAACAAAGTTGCTAACCAAACAAAGTTGCTAATCAAAAAAAATAGTCGGAGCAAAAAAGGAATTAGAAGATCAAGTCATTTATGGCGCATTCAATGTCAAATCCACAAGATTAATTATGATTGTGTTTCATTTTCTAGGTATTAAATATTGTAAATGCACTTATCAATTTATTTGATCATTCCATGATAGTGAGAATTTAATTAGTTTATTAGGATTTGATTTTTATTAGTATATTTTAATTTCTAGGGTTTCATGAGTCAATTGGGCCTGAGGTTCTCTATATATTGTAATTCATTTGATGAAAGAAACAAGTTGAATTTTGAGTAAAAATTTACAGACGCGTCTCTTTGGTTCTCTGAGCCATTATTTGAGCTTATCGGCTTGCCGTGGCGCTCATCCCGACTCATCAACTGGAACCTCCATAGCCGGTTGTGGCGTCTTCACGACTTATCGATCGGTCTTCCATCCCCGATCGTGGTGTCTCCATCACTCCCACCTTCATGGCTCCCGAAATAGTCACCGACGGCTCCGAGGCTGCCATCACCATCTCTTTAGATGGAGTGCATTAACCACTTGTACCAAGTTTAAAGTTCTTTTTGCTTAACTAACCACTTTTTGCCTCACCCAAGGCTATAATGTCTCTCCACCATAAAGAGTCTTTCCTACCCCCGTCTCTCACCTTCATTAGAAATCAACTTAGAGCATAAATTGTTGGATCATTAATCCAATGTTGGCCTTATATGTTAATAATTATGTATTGTGGACTGTAACTTAAGATTAAGCCCAATTAAAGTTATGTAATTAGGTTATGCTAAAGTGGGCTTATGAGTATCTAACAGGGTGTGGGCCTTTAATGTGTAGAGACTAAAGGGTAATTCGAATTTTGTGATGAGCTAATTTAGAAGCACCAATAGACAACCCTAGTTAGGGTTCTATAAATAAGGAGGTTATAGTTTCCAGGTCACACGACAACTTTTGGAGCCGTTTTTACCGGGCATCCCATTATCAGGAAGATACAGAGAGAAGACTTCGGTATTTTCTAATGATTAACATGATTAGTTCTGGTTTTAGAAGAACTATTACGGATCTAACGTAAATCCCCACATCTGAGAATCAAAATATTCCTCCAAATAGTTTGGTTATCTTATTGACATCTCCACTTCAACTTAGCCAATAGAGAGCGGTATTAAAAAAACAAAAGTTTTTTTTTTACTTCGAGCCTTCCTTCGCTCTTTTGCTTACAAATTGTATCCCAAGAGACCCAACAAATCTTTTCACACTTTTATCGCGAGAGACCCAACAAATCTTTCTCCAAATATTATCCCAAGGATGAAAATCACCTGTCCCAATACTGCTGTCTCACTCCCTGTCCCACCAATAAAATGTTTCCATGTCATTTAAAATTCCAATGACACAATTAACTTTGAGTTAACGAAAATTAACACACACTGCAGCTCCCCATCCACCGTAACAATTCCTAGCTTTGAATCTACCCCCTTCCCAAGCCGCAACAGAGAGATATGCACTCCACCACTAACCAACCTCCTACTTTTCTTTTTTGTTACTAATATAACCCCTCTTCCCTTTCCTTTGTGATGTGTTTTGGTATTCTTTATTCAATGAGCTTTTTATAAGGGTTGATGTTTTGTATGAGCTCAAAAAATATTTATAAAATTGTTGAGAAAGTTGAATTACCCCCTTCTGATAGGGGTACCCACTCACCCAGCCCTTTTGCTTTGAATTGTTGAGAAAATTGTTTATAAAATTGGAGCTTTGGGACTTCAAGCATAAGGCCTTGTTTCAATAATACTCAGTGCAAAATGTTTAGGCAAAAACAAAGAATAAGTAGGAGATGCGGATGATGTTAAAGAGGTGATGTTGCTTTTGTTAACAGGCCAACAAAGAAGAAGGAGATGTATAGTGTCGAAGAGGTGTTGTTGATTTTGTTAACAGACCAACGAAGAAGAAGGAGATATTCACGTCAAAAAAAAGGATGAGATCGTTAACAAGTTTATTGAAAGTTAAGGGTGAATGTAATTTTAAATGACATGTCAACATTTTATTGGTGGTACATGATGTGAGACAGCACTATTGAGACAGGTGATTTTCATCCGGAAAAATGGATGCATAAAAAGTTGACACGTGTAAAGGTATGTAGTTAGGTTCCTTATATTGGTAATTGATTGATTCAAAATAGTAACCAAATTGGGAATCCAAAAATCTAGGAAACAATGGATTAAGTTGGAGAGCTGAAACACGTAACTTTTTTTAGGCTTAAATATATGTTACTCCCCTGCAAATATACCAATTATCCACTTACCCCTTATAAAAATAAAACTCTTAAAAAAGACCTTGCAAATATAAACCGTTTACGGTTACCCCCTGCTGTTAGATTATGTTGACAGCGTTAAGTGTATAATGGGTATAAACAGTTTACGGTTACCCCCGGCAAAATATAAATCATTTACGGTTACCCCCTGGAGGGGTAACTAGAAACAATTATTATTTGTAAGGTCTTTTTTCAGAGTTTTATTTTTATAGGGGGTAAATGGATAATGAGTATATTTGCAGGGGGTAACATATATTTAAGCCTTTTTTTATACTCAAGCAGTCATTAGAAAAAAAAACACAATAAGGTTCGTGGCCCTTCATCTTCCGTCGGGAATTTGGTGTATAGATGCAAATGTGTTAAGGGATGAAGCAATGATGTTTATGAAAGATATTTTTTTCTTCATCGAGGTGGAAAATAGTTGGTTCTTGGGGGACTATTAAGTGGTAAAAAACTCGGGGCAAAAGCTTACCCTTAGCCTCTTAAAATGAGGAGGCTGGTCATCGGCGGCTGGAGATGGCAGAGTCAGTAAGCTCCGAGCCTGTTTTCGCTGTAGGAGGGGGACGTCATCTTCTTCATCCTCATCATCTTCATCGTTGATGTGGAAAATAGTTGGTTCTTGGGCTGCGTGAATGGAAGTCGTTAGCCGAGGATAGTAAAAGTATTGAAAGTAATAAAACAACTAAGTCGTATTCGGTAAAGTCTATGTATATTCATCTGTCTCAGCAACGAAACATGACAGGTGTAGCAGCTAATTCTAATGGTTTAAGTGCTGAAATATGTGCTGGAATTTGGCAATCTGCAGTTCCATCCAAGATCCACATATTCTGTTGAAGAATTTTTACTAACGCACTTCCTACTCGTGAATTACTTCTTAAGCGCCATGTCCTGAATAATGATGAGGCTGCTGCTTGCTGTTTTTGCTCACAGCAAATAGAAGATTTGGCTCACTTATTTGGCTCTTGTGTGGTGGCGAAACGAGTGTGGGAGAAGGTGAGTGACTGGGTCGGGTTGCAACAATCAAATCATCACAACATTGTCCGTCCGTCTCTATAGTGGTGTGCATCCTCATGTGCCTAGCACACCCCATCATGCTGCATGGGTGCCGCCGGCGCCGAGGGAATTAAAGTTTAATGTTGATGCGGCTATTTTTGACACCCAAGATAAGTTTGGCGTGGGTATGTGTGTGCGCGACAAGAAGGGAGCATTTGTTGCGGCGAAGACCATGACCTTTGGCGCTGTCCCAACCCCTCAGGAAGCAGAGGCAACCGGAGCGGTGGAGGCTATTAGGTGGCTTATTGAGCGTGGAGTCCAGCGAGTTACCATTTAATTGGATTGCTTACCAGTTGTTAACGGTATCAACTGAAACCAACTTATAACTACTGAAGTCGGCTCTATTATTAGGAGTTGCAAATCTTTGCTTTCTACTTTACAAAACCATCGGTTTAGTTTTACTAGGAGACAAGCAAATGTTGTGCTCATACGCTTGCTAGAGCATCAACACTTCATGCTTGTTCCATGATTTTTGATTATGTCCCAACCTGTATCCGTGACATTATTTTAATTGAAATGCAGTAGTTTGGTTTCGATAAAAAAAAATAGTTGGGACTTTTATAGCGAAATAGTTGATGAGAGTTATTTTCAGGAACTTTGTACGCCTTGGAAGGATGCTCTTGTCATCAAGTTACTCGGCAAGACCATAGGGTATCCGATACTCAAGGAACGATTGAAGAAGATGTGGAAACTCCAAGGAGCTTTTGATATTATGGATGTTGATAATGGCTACTACATGGTTAAGTGTGAGCACTTAGGTGATAGAGAGACTATTATCTCCGGAGGGCCGTGGATGCTATTTGATCATTATCTTGCAGTTTCTCAGTGGACACCGGAGTTTACGTCGCCGCATGCTAAGATAGAAAGGACAATGGTATGGATTCGCTTCCCTGGGTTGAGCTTAGTCTACTATGATGAGAGTGTCCTTTTAGCCTTAGCGGCAACTGTGGGAACGCCGGTGAAGGTGGATACGAATACGCTGAATGTGGAAAGGGGGCGTTTTGCCCGCATTTGTGTCGAAATTGATCTCACCAAGCCGGTGGTGGGTAAGGTGTGGGTCAATGGCCATTGGTATAAAGTCCAATATGAGGGACTACACATTATTTGCGCAAATTGTGGATGCTACGGTCACCGTATAAGAGATTGCAGTCAACAGAGCATTCTGGTAGTAGAATCCCATCCTACTGTGGTGGCGGCGGCCAGAGAAACAAGGACTGATGAAGAGCAGCTGGGAGAAACTAACCTAACGCAGTCACAACAAATAGGGGCGAAAAATAAGGAAATAGACGAAGTTCATGGGGACTGGTTGGTGGTTACTAGAAAAAAAAGGAGTAATGGAACCACAAAATTAGCGCAACAAAAAAGCAGTAACAACCTCCAGCAGAAGAATACGGGAAATATTCCACCACTTGGTCAACTCACTATCAATAAAAAGGTGCAGGCTGGCACTTCTATATCTGGATTAAATAAAGAGAAGTGGGACCACCAAGGGTCCACTATTGATATTAATCAAGGTAAAAAACAACGGTTTGATAGGGTGAGTAAAGAGGGCACTACTCCTGGAGTTAATGGTAAGCCAAATGATAAAGGAATTGCTAAGGTTGGGCCAATGAAAGTTAATGGGCCAAACAAAAATAGGCCTGCCGCAACAAGTGTACATTCAGGGCCATCTACTGGAGGCCCACACGCCGTATTGGTCACGACCCGACCCACACAATTGGGTGTCTCCACGGATATGCACATTGAGTCCACGAACGTTCCTCTCCCGAAAACGGCGCTGCAACAAATCCCACCAGCGACGCCGGTCATAGATGGCGACGGTGCTGACGAGCCAACGGCAGTGGACGGTTGCTGTGACACGATTCCAGAAACTACTACTCGTTGGGAGCCACAACCTGAAGCGATGGATCAATAGGTACGGTGTTGGGAGTCTTCACGTGTATTCTGGGTTTTTAATGATCAGTTTCAATAATGTATCATTGCTCTCCTGGAACATTTGGGGAGCTCACAACAAGAAGGCTCGCAGACATGCGATGGATTGAATTAGGAGATATTCACCAACTTTCTTGATTATAATGGAAACACATGTAATTTTTGAGAAAACTAGAGCTTTTTGGAGCAGAGCAGGTTATTCACAGGTAGCAGTTAGGGAAGCCAGAGGACAAGTTGGGGGAATTTGGATTTTACAGCATGTCGGCAGCAACATCAATTGCACGATTGTGGACTGTTTTGCGGATTGTATTACAATTGAGTTGTCATTGGGGCCTGATCACTGGTATCTTTCGGAAATCTATGCTAGTTCTACTTATACATCTCGGTTGGAGCTCTAGAGTCACCTTATTTATCTTCGTGGTCAGATTGTTGGTCCTTGGATGATCATTGGGGATTTTAACGAGATCATTCATCCTAATGAACAGAGAGGGGGGAATTTCTATCCTACTCGTCCTAATGGTATGCTGAATGTAATTGATCAGTGTCACATGGCCGATATGCCTACTACTGGGGGCACCTTCACTTGGAGACACAAATGTCGGGGACAAATAATGGTGGCAAAGAAGCTGGATAGAGCAATTGCAGATCTTGATTGGAGGCATTCGTTCCCTGATGCCTTCATTGAGGTCCTGTGTCGCTTCCACTCTGATCATAATCCACTCCTTCTTCGTTGTGGGGGGCTACCGGAAACATTTGGCGCTCGACCCTTTCGGTTCGAAGCAGCTTGGATAACGCATCCCGACTATGCCGATGTGGTCAGAAATGCCTGGGATAGAGATTAGACGAGTCCAGTCACCAGTCTTCACAATGTCAGAGATGATTCTTTGGTGTTTAACAAGGAAGTCTTTGGGTGCATTTGGAAGAGGAAGAGAGAACTGGAGCGTCGGTTGAAGGGGATACAGAGAACCCTGGAAAGAATTGACTCCGCTAGACTTGTTTATTTGGAGAGACAACTACAACAAGTCTATGATGCAATCCTTCTACAAGAGGAAATTTTGTGGTACCAAAAATCTAGAGAGAAATGGATACTACTCGGTGACCGGAACACTAAGTTTTTTCATGCTCAGACTATTATTCGCAGGAAGCAGAATAAAATTCATGGTATTACTTTACAGGATGGGAATTGGTGTATTGAGATAGTATTCTCCAGGAGGAAGCCCAAGCTTATTTTAAGAATTTGTTTTGCAGTAGTGTCCCTAGCCACCCAACAGGGTCTTTGTCTATTGATATAAATATACCCACCTTGAGTGATGCAGCTATTCTTGACCTGGTGAAACCAATCCCACGAGAAGAGGTATATGAGGCTGTCCACCAAATGCTCCCGTTTAAGGAACCTGGCCCCGACGGATTCCAAGGTATTTTCTTTCGTCAATACTGGGAGATTGTAGGCGATGATGCATTTAATTTAGTATCTAATGCCTTTATTACGGGCTCCTTTGACCCAAATATAGCAGCCACTCTTGTTGCTTTAATTCCTAAGATAGATGACCCTAGAACTTTTAAGGACTTTCGGCCCATTAGCCTGTGTAATACCCTCTACAAATTAATTACGAAAGTTCTGGTTCAGAGATTGAGACCACACCTAGAGCATATTATTGGCCCTTATCAAAGCAGTTTTCTTCCGGGGAGGGGAACTAGTGATAATGCTATAGTGCTGCAAGAGGCCCTCCACTCCATGCATAGTTCTACAAAGAAAAAAGGGGATGTTGCTTATAAAATTAATTTGGAAAAAGCATATGACCATGTTAGTTGGGAATTTCTAAAGAAGTGCCTCCTTGATTTTGGTTTTCCCTCTATAACAGTTAAGTTGATAATGCATTGTGTCTCTTCTGCCCAATTGTCTCTTATTTGGAATAGGAAACTTTTACCTGCCTTCTCTCCAACTAGGGGCCTTCGCCAGGGTGACCCGTTATCCCCTTATTTAATTGTTATTTGTATGGAAAAGTTGTCCCATGCAATAATGGCTGCTGTAAATAAAGGTAAATGGAAACCATGCATTTGTCCCGAAATGGACCTGCTCTCTCACACTTGTTTTTTGCAGATGATGTCCTTCTTTTTTCCAAAGCAACGGCATCTCAAGCAAATATTGTGGCTGACCTCTTCTCTAATTTTGCTCTACATTCTGGTCTTAAAGTGAGTGTTAGTAAATCCAGGTCCCTGTACTCTAAAGGTGTCACACAATCAGAGAGGAACATGATTGCTACAATCACAGGTATCAGAGAAACTACTTCTTTCAGCAAATATTTGGGCTTTCCGATGTTTCAAAGGCGAGTTACCAAGTCTGATTTTAACTTTATTGTGGAAAAACTCCAATCTAGACTTGCTTCTTGGAAGAATAAATTGTTGAATAAAGCAGGTCGCCTAACCTTGGTAAAATCTGTGTTAAACTCGATTCTGGTTTATTACATGCAAGTCTCTTGGCTCCCGCAATCTACATGTGACCAGATTGATAAACTTATTCGTGACTTCATTTGGAAAGGCTCCAACAATCGGGGAATCAATCTAGTGGGGTGGGACACAATTACCAGAAGCAAGCAGTGTGGTGGCTTGGGTGTTCGAGTGGCTCGTGACATGAACACAGCCATGTTGGGCAAATTGTTATGGGATATTCATGCTGGCAAGGACAAGTTGTGGATCCGGTTACTGACTGATAAATACATGCACCATAATTCTATTTTGCAGGTACCTAAACGCAATGGCTCTTACACATGGAATTTGATCATGAAGTCCAGAGATGTTTTCAAGGACGGCTTCGAGTTTCGGGTGGGAAATGGTGACTCCTCATTCTGGCAATCACTGTGGACACACTTTGGTGCCCTTGCCAAACTTGTTCCATATGTAGATATACATGATATTCACCTTTCCATATCTGATGTGTTTTCCAACGGTGTTTGGAATCTGAACATTCTTTATACACAGCTCCCTCAACATATAATTGATCATATTCTAGGATTGAATATCATCCTTAATCAGAAGGTACCCGATGCTATGATTTGGTCCGGGAATACAGATGGAGTTTACAATGCGAAGAGTGGCTATACTTGGCTTCAGGATCACAGAAGCAGTGACTTGGCTGCTAATAGTTTGATATCTTGGAAGTGGATTTGGGGTATACCTGGGCCTGAGAAGTTAAAGCTTCTAGTGTGGACTGCTTGCCATAATACAATACCGACGGCTGCTATGTTACACCACCGAGGTATGTTGAATACACCTATTTGTAAGAGGTGTGGTATTTTTGATGAGACAGTCCTACATTGTTTAAGGGATTGTTCTCACGTTAGGAGCATCTGGCTGGCTATTGGATTTGATTCTGTTGCTTTTTTCAATCTTGTTGAACCGATGGACTGGTTTAAATTCGGAATTCAGGCTAATAATCCTCATGTCTTTCTTGCTGCTGTTTGGTGCCTTTAGTGTGCAAGGAATGCCGTTGTTCTCGCATCAGAAACGCTTCATAGCTATTCCCTCAAGCTTCAAATTCACAATCTTGCCTCTCTAATTCTGAAGTGCTTTATGGGTGCGGTGGCTCTGCAAGCTACTCCGAGATTAGTGTCCTGGCATCCATCTAGGGACAATATCATTACTCTTAACGTGGACGGCAGTAGTATTGGCAATCCTAGTAGGTCTGGGTTTGGTGGCCTGCTGAGGAATGGGTCTGGTGGTTGGCTAGGTGGTTTTGCGGGGTTCATTGGGATCTCCAACAATCTCCATGCTGAGCTTCTCGCCTTGTACAATGGTCTACTCTTTGCTTGGAGCAGAGGACATCAGTCACTTATGTGTTATTCGGATTCTCAAAACGTTTTGCAACTTATTATGAAGCCTCTTAATAGGTGGAGCAAATATGCCACAATAATTCAAAGTATTAAGGACCTGATGCAAAGGAATTGGTGTGTTCAATTATCTCATACGCTCGGAGAAGGGAACGCTTGTGCAGACTTCTTAGTGAAGATTGGTGCTGCTGGTAATAACCCTTGGATCGTCTTTGAAGCCCCTCCTTGCGGTTTGTCTGCTCATCTCCAAGCGGACAGTGCTGGTGTTGAATTTGTTAGGCTGTAGTCTTTTTTCCTTCTGTTTTTTTTGGTTTCTTTTCCTACTCTATCAAAAAAAAAATAATCAATTAGATAAAATAAAAACAAATTTTTGCCTGTTTTCTCGCGTATTTGTTTGGAAAAAAGTCAAGAATAATGGGGGTTTTGTTGTTAGAACAATTTAAGAAGCAAAAGTCAATTAGAATCAAAATCAGTGTTTTCAAAACCGGCTCGGCCTGGTCGGTCGGACCGGGCTAACCGGGAACCGGGTGGGTAACCGAGTCAGTTAACCCTACGGATCGGAAATGCACCAATCCGGTGGAAACCGGCCAAACCCGGCCTGGTTTTGGCAAACTCGGTGACCCGGTGGGTTTGTGTAACCCGGACCGGGTTGTGCATTCGTGATGAAAACAGAAACAGAATTTTTATAAAAATTCGTAGAAAAGGCTTGGGAGAGGTTCGAACCTCTTCCCTTTTGAGTCAATCTCTAAGGAAGTTAACCACTGCACCACCTATTGATGTTGTCTATGTTGCGCACGTGAAACACATAACATATAACATATATTACATGGGCTTGCCACAATTCAAGCATTAATTACTAATTAGTTTTTTTTTTACGTTACTAATTAGTTTTTCTTTTCTTTTTTCGATAAGTTACTAATTAGTTTTTCACCATACACATTTCATGGTTGATTGTATTTCCACCTGTTGTTGCGATTGTTTTGGATTTTTTGGGCATTATGTATAATTGTTTAATTTTAGTAAATTAAATTTTAAAGGTATGAAATTTATAGGCCTTGAAAATTTGGAAATTTTTTATATGGGTCTTGAAAATTCACGAAATACAGACCGGGTCCGAGTCATGCGGTCCCGGTTTTGATCATGCGGTTCAACTGTCGACCCCTCGGTCCGACCCTTGACCCAGTGACCCGATACAATCACCGAGTCGGCCACCGGTCCGAGTTTTAAAACATTGATCAAAATATCAATTCTCTCTCAAAAAAATTCATTCTTTTTTTAGATCTTACCATCGAATTTGACTCATTTATTGCAATATGTTGTTTAAAAAGTACAAATGGTAAAGCTGGTAATTAATTGGGCATGTCTTTGTAACTAATCAGGCTTGTATCAACAAATTCAGTATACTAATGATAATCTGACCGACTTGATCGACAACATCAAGATACTTTGGGAGCAAAGAGGTATCATGAAAAGGAGGGTCAGTTGGTCCCTCCCCTTTAAGACAGTCATGAACATCATCTCCAATATGAAGCGCAACTAAAAGTGCATCTACGTAATTTCCTCTCGTAAATTCTCCTTGAAGAGCTTCAATCGTATCGAGGGCACCCGTTTTTTCATCAAAATGAGCTAAACACACTTCATAATGGTATTTTGCCACCTTATTATTACTACTTTGTGCAACTAGTGTCTTGATCAGATTGAGAGTGTTGGTTACATTGGCATAAGCTATGTTAATGGTGTATTCTCCAAAACTAACGAGATCTTTATCTCTACTGGGCTTTGATTTGAGAAGGGTTGAACAAAATGAAGGGTTTGTCACTTTCTTACAAATAGTTTCCACATCTACAACTTTGATTGAATAGGAAGATACTACGCATAAAAGAAAAACCACGAGAAGAGAAGAGAAATGAGACATAGTTCTTTCTCTTAATTCTTTCTTTTTAGAGTAATTTTAGTGATTTGCTTTGGTTTCATTTCTCATTGGCCATTTTATATATAGTTTTCAATCAATTGAAAACAAGAGTATAATTAATTTCGTAAATCTGAATTTGTTATTTTCATTAATTTCGTTGAATCCAAAACAGATAATTATACGTCTTAATAATGAGTTGGACTTTTTAACAAAAATAACAGTTGAATATTTATTAATATTTGATTACATTAAATATATATATATATTTATATATATTTGTATATTTAGGAAATAACCCTTTTTAGTCAAAAGAAGGTCATTTTAGAAATACGAAAGGAATCTTGTAAAAAAAAGTAATACCAAAAGGTT
This sequence comes from Astragalus glycyphyllos, assembly GCA_963573325.1. NCBI lineage: Eukaryota > Viridiplantae > Streptophyta > Magnoliopsida > Fabales > Fabaceae > Astragalus > Astragalus glycyphyllos. The sequence continues at coordinate 41,474,498 of OY754310.1, forward strand.
ATTCATTAATGTTATTTATTAATGTTATATATAATGTATTCAAACATTAATAAATAACCTTTCGTATTACTTTTTTTTAAATGATTCCTTTCGTATTTCTTTTTATTGAAAGCTTTAAAATGTATCTAATGAGAGTCGAACCCACTATGCCTCCAGTAGTTATTTCCTTTCGCATTTTTAAAATGACATTCTTTTGACTAAAAAAATGTTATTTCCTATATATATATATATATATATATATATATATCTATACATTAAATATGCAAAAAATTTATAAATATCGTAATATAATAAATTAAATTTATTATGTGGATTTGGTGTTGATCTAATTTGACACGATTAAGAAAATAATAAATAAATTGTCCGTTGCGAAATTCCCATTTTTTGAAGAAATGTTCAATATTTTTTTCTTAACTTTTTGGTCTAGAAGGAGTCTTTGACCCCGTTACGGTGTCCAGGAGGAAGGGTCCTTGAAATATCCAGAGTTCGACCGGAAAGTAAGTAAAGTCTGACTTCAATTTATTTCATCTTCAGGGATCGAACCTGAGTACTAGCTGAGTCCATCTGATGAGATCCTAAGTGCTCTAAGCATGTGGAAGGAATCATACAAAGAAAATGAAAAATATTCAGCTCCTAATCATGGGATAACCAGTATTTTCTATTTTTATTTTTAATTTTCGTATTTTATTTTAATAATATAATTATAGGTGTCTTTTGATCTTTCCTAAGTTAGCTTTTGGGTTTTAAAGTCTTGTTAAGTCATTATTATGTGGATTTTTTATGAGGACATCGAGTCAACAAAGTTGCTAACCAAACAAAGTTGCTAATCAAAAAAAATAGTCGGAGCAAAAAAGGAATTAGAAGATCAAGTCATTTATGGCGCATTCAATGTCAAATCCACAAGATTAATTATGATTGTGTTTCATTTTCTAGGTATTAAATATTGTAAATGCACTTATCAATTTATTTGATCATTCCATGATAGTGAGAATTTAATTAGTTTATTAGGATTTGATTTTTATTAGTATATTTTAATTTCTAGGGTTTCATGAGTCAATTGGGCCTGAGGTTCTCTATATATTGTAATTCATTTGATGAAAGAAACAAGTTGAATTTTGAGTAAAAATTTACAGACGCGTCTCTTTGGTTCTCTGAGCCATTATTTGAGCTTATCGGCTTGCCGTGGCGCTCATCCCGACTCATCAACTGGAACCTCCATAGCCGGTTGTGGCGTCTTCACGACTTATCGATCGGTCTTCCATCCCCGATCGTGGTGTCTCCATCACTCCCACCTTCATGGCTCCCGAAATAGTCACCGACGGCTCCGAGGCTGCCATCACCATCTCTTTAGATGGAGTGCATTAACCACTTGTACCAAGTTTAAAGTTCTTTTTGCTTAACTAACCACTTTTTGCCTCACCCAAGGCTATAATGTCTCTCCACCATAAAGAGTCTTTCCTACCCCCGTCTCTCACCTTCATTAGAAATCAACTTAGAGCATAAATTGTTGGATCATTAATCCAATGTTGGCCTTATATGTTAATAATTATGTATTGTGGACTGTAACTTAAGATTAAGCCCAATTAAAGTTATGTAATTAGGTTATGCTAAAGTGGGCTTATGAGTATCTAACAGGGTGTGGGCCTTTAATGTGTAGAGACTAAAGGGTAATTCGAATTTTGTGATGAGCTAATTTAGAAGCACCAATAGACAACCCTAGTTAGGGTTCTATAAATAAGGAGGTTATAGTTTCCAGGTCACACGACAACTTTTGGAGCCGTTTTTACCGGGCATCCCATTATCAGGAAGATACAGAGAGAAGACTTCGGTATTTTCTAATGATTAACATGATTAGTTCTGGTTTTAGAAGAACTATTACGGATCTAACGTAAATCCCCACATCTGAGAATCAAAATATTCCTCCAAATAGTTTGGTTATCTTATTGACATCTCCACTTCAACTTAGCCAATAGAGAGCGGTATTAAAAAAACAAAAGTTTTTTTTTTACTTCGAGCCTTCCTTCGCTCTTTTGCTTACAAATTGTATCCCAAGAGACCCAACAAATCTTTTCACACTTTTATCGCGAGAGACCCAACAAATCTTTCTCCAAATATTATCCCAAGGATGAAAATCACCTGTCCCAATACTGCTGTCTCACTCCCTGTCCCACCAATAAAATGTTTCCATGTCATTTAAAATTCCAATGACACAATTAACTTTGAGTTAACGAAAATTAACACACACTGCAGCTCCCCATCCACCGTAACAATTCCTAGCTTTGAATCTACCCCCTTCCCAAGCCGCAACAGAGAGATATGCACTCCACCACTAACCAACCTCCTACTTTTCTTTTTTGTTACTAATATAACCCCTCTTCCCTTTCCTTTGTGATGTGTTTTGGTATTCTTTATTCAATGAGCTTTTTATAAGGGTTGATGTTTTGTATGAGCTCAAAAAATATTTATAAAATTGTTGAGAAAGTTGAATTACCCCCTTCTGATAGGGGTACCCACTCACCCAGCCCTTTTGCTTTGAATTGTTGAGAAAATTGTTTATAAAATTGGAGCTTTGGGACTTCAAGCATAAGGCCTTGTTTCAATAATACTCAGTGCAAAATGTTTAGGCAAAAACAAAGAATAAGTAGGAGATGCGGATGATGTTAAAGAGGTGATGTTGCTTTTGTTAACAGGCCAACAAAGAAGAAGGAGATGTATAGTGTCGAAGAGGTGTTGTTGATTTTGTTAACAGACCAACGAAGAAGAAGGAGATATTCACGTCAAAAAAAAGGATGAGATCGTTAACAAGTTTATTGAAAGTTAAGGGTGAATGTAATTTTAAATGACATGTCAACATTTTATTGGTGGTACATGATGTGAGACAGCACTATTGAGACAGGTGATTTTCATCCGGAAAAATGGATGCATAAAAAGTTGACACGTGTAAAGGTATGTAGTTAGGTTCCTTATATTGGTAATTGATTAATTCAAAATAGTAACCAAATTGGGAATCCAAAAATCTAGGAAACAATGGATTAAGTTGGAGAGCTGAAACACGTAACTTTTTTTAGGCTTAAATATATGTTACTCCCCTGCAAATATACCAATTATCCACTTACCCCTTATAAAAATAAAACTCTTAAAAAAGACCTTGCAAATATAAACCGTTTACGGTTACCCCCTGCTGTTAGATTATGTTGACAGCGTTAAGTGTATAATGGGTATAAACAGTTTACGGTTACCCCCGGCAAAATATAAATCATTTACGGTTACCCCCTGGAGGGGTAACTAGAAACAATTATTATTTGTAAGGTCTTTTTTCAGAGTTTTATTTTTATAGGGGGTAAATGGATAATGAGTATATTTGCAGGGGGTAACATATATTTAAGCCTTTTTTTATACTCAAGCAGTCATTAGAAAAAAAAACACAATAAGGTTCGTGGCCCTTCATCTTCCGTCGGGAATTTGGTGTATAGATGCAAATGTGTTAAGGGATGAAGCAATGATGTTTATGAAAGATATTTTTTTCTTCATCGAGGTGGAAAATAGTTGGTTCTTGGGGGACTATTAAGTGGTAAAAAACTCGGGGCAAAAGCTTACCCTTAGCCTCTTAAAATGAGGAGGCTGGTCATCGGCGGCTGGAGATGGCAGAGTCAGTAAGCTCCGAGCCTGTTTTCGCTGTAGGAGGGGGACGTCATCTTCTTCATCCTCATCATCTTCATCGTTGATGTGGAAAATAGTTGGTTCTTGGGCTGCGTGAATGGAAGTCGTTAGCCGAGGATAGTAAAAGTATTGAAAGTAATAAAACAACTAAGTCGTATTCGGTAAAGTCTATGTATATTCATCTGTCTCAGCAACGAAACATGACAGGTGTAGCAGCTAATTCTAATGGTTTAAGTGCTGAAATATGTGCTGGAATTTGGCAATCTGCAGTTCCATCCAAGATCCACATATTCTGTTGAAGAATTTTTACTAACGCACTTCCTACTCGTGAATTACTTCTTAAGCGCCATGTCCTGAATAATGATGAGGCTGCTGCTTGCTGTTTTTGCTCACAGCAAATAGAAGATTTGGCTCACTTATTTGGCTCTTGTGTGGTGGCGAAACGAGTGTGGGAGAAGGTGAGTGACTGGGTCGGGTTGCAACAATCAAATCATCACAACATTGTCCGTCCGTCTCTATAGTGGTGTGCATCCTCATGTGCCTAGCACACCCCATCATGCTGCATGGGTGCCGCCGGCGCCGAGGGAATTAAAGTTTAATGTTGATGCGGCTATTTTTGACATCCAAGATAAGTTTGGCGTGGGTATGTGTGTGCGCGACAAGAAGGGAGCATTTGTTGCGGCGAAGACCATGACCTTTGGCGCTGTCCCAACCCCTCAGGAAGCAGAGGCAACCGGAGCGGTGGAGGCTATTAGGTGGCTTATTGAGCGTGGAGTCCAGCGAGTTACCATTTAATTGGATTGCTTACCAGTTGTTAACGGTATCAACTGAAACCAACTTATAACTACTGAAGTCGGCTCTATTATTAGGAGTTGCAAATCTTTGCTTTCTACTTTACAAAACCATCGGTTTAGTTTTACTAGGAGACAAGCAAATGTTGTGCTCATACGCTTGCTAGAGCATCAACACTTCATGCTTGTTCCATGATTTTTGATTATGTCCCAACCTGTATCCGTGACATTATTTTAATTGAAATGCAGTAGTTTGGTTTCGATAAAAAAAAATAGTTGGGACTTTTATAGCGAAATAGTTGATGAGAGTTATTTTCAGGAACTTTGTACGCCTTGGAAGGATGCTCTTGTCATCAAGTTACTCGGCAAGACCATAGGGTATCCGATACTCAAGGAACGATTGAAGAAGATGTGGAAACTCCAAGGAGCTTTTGATATTATGGATGTTGATAATGGCTACTACATGGTTAAGTGTGAGCACTTAGGTGATAGAGAGACTATTATCTCCGGAGGGCCGTGGATGCTATTTGATCATTATCTTGCAGTTTCTCAGTGGACACCGGAGTTTACGTCGCCGCATGCTAAGATAGAAAGGACAATGGTATGGATTCGCTTCCCTGGGTTGAGCTTAGTCTACTATGATGAGAGTGTCCTTTTAGCCTTAGCGGCAACTGTGGGAACGCCGGTGAAGGTGGATACGAATACGCTGAATGTGGAAAGGGGGCGTTTTGCCCGCATTTGTGTCGAAATTGATCTCACCAAGCCGGTGGTGGGTAAGGTGTGGGTCAATGGCCATTGGTATAAAGTCCAATATGAGGGACTACACATTATTTGCGCAAATTGTGGATGCTACGGTCACCGTATAAGAGATTGCAGTCAACAGAGCATTCTGGTAGTAGAATCCCATCCTACTGTGGTGGCGGCGGCCAGAGAAACAAGGACTGATGAAGAGCAGCTGGGAGAAACTAACCTAACGCAGTCACAACAAATAGGGGCGAAAAATAAGGAAATAGACGAAGTTCATGGGGACTGGTTGGTGGTTACTAGAAAAAAAAGGAGTAATGGAACCACAAAATTAGCGCAACAAAAAAGCAGTAACAACCTCCAGCAGAAGAATACGGGAAATATTCCACCACTTGGTCAACTCACTATCAATAAAAAGGTGCAGGCTGGCACTTCTATATCTGGATTAAATAAAGAGAAGTGGGACCACCAAGGGTCCACTATTGATATTAATCAAGGTAAAAAACAACGGTTTGATAGGGTGAGTAAAGAGGGCACTACTCCTGGAGTTAATGGTAAGCCAAATGATAAAGGAATTGCTAAGGTTGGGCCAATGAAAGTTAATGGGCCAAACAAAAATAGGCCTGCCGCAACAAGTGTACATTCCGGGCCATCTACTGGAGGCCCACACGCCGTATTGGTCACGACCCGACCCACACAATTGGGTGTCTCCACGGATATGCACATTGAGTCCACGAACGTTCCTCTCCCGAAAATGGCGCTGCAACAAATCCCACCAGCGACGCCGGTTATAGATGGCGACGGTGCTGACGAGCCAACGGCAGTGGACGGTTGCTGTGACACGATTCCAGAAACTACTACTCGTTGGGGGCCACAACCTGAAGCGATGGATCAATAGGTACGGTGTTGGGAGTCTTCACGTGTATTCTGGGTTTTTAATGATCAGTTTCAATAATGTATCATTGCTCTCCTGGAACATTTGGGGAGCTCACAACAAGAAGGCTCGCAGACATGCGATGGATTGAATTAGGAGATATTCACCAACTTTCTTGATTATAATGGAAACACATGTAATTTTTGAGAAAACTAGAGCTTTTTGGAGCAGAGCAGGTTATTCACAGGTAGCAGTTAGGGAAGCCAGAGGACAAGTTGGGGGAATTTGGATTTTACAGCATGTCGGCAGCAACATCAATTGCACGATTGTGGACTGTTTTGCGGATTGTATTACAATTGAGTTGTCATTGGGGCCTGATCACTGGTATCTTTCGGAAATCTATGCTAGTTCTACTTATACATCTCGGTTGGAGCTCTAGAGTCACCTTATTTATCTTCGTGGTCAGATTGTTGGTCCTTGGATGATCATTGGGGATTTTAACGAGATCATTCATCCTAATGAACAGAGAGGGGGGAATTTCTATCCTACTCGTCCTAATGGTATGCTGAATGTAATTGATCAGTGTCACATGACCGATATGCCTACTACTGGGGGCACCTTCACTTGGAGACACAAATGTCGGGGACAAATAATGGTGGCAAAGAAGCTGGATAGAGCAATTGCAGATCTTGATTGGAGGCATTCGTTCCCTGATGCCTTCATTGAGGTCCTGTGTCGCTTCCACTCTGATCATAATCTACTCCTTCTTCGTTGTGGGGGGCTACGGGAAACATTTGGCGCTCGACCCTTTCGGTTCGAAGCAGCTTGGATAACGCATCCCGACTATGCCGATGTGGTCAGAAATGCCTGGGATAGAGATTAGACGAGTCCAGTCACCAGTCTTCACAATGTCAGAGATGATTCTTTGGTGTTTAACAAGGAAGTCTTTGGGTGAATTTGGAAGAGGAAGAGAGAACTGGAGCGTCGGTTGAAGGGGATACAGAGAACCCTGGAAAGAATTGACTCCGCTAGACTTGTTTATTTGGAGAGACAACTACAACAAGACTATGATGCAATCCTTCTACAAGAGGAAATTTTGTGGTACCAAAAATCTAGAGAGAAATGGATACTACTCGGTGACCGGAACACTAAGTTTTTTCATGCTCAGACTATTATTCGCAGGAAGCGGAATAAAATTCATGGTATTACTTTACATGATGGGAATTGGTGTATTGAGATAGTATTCTCCAGGAGGAAGCCCAAGCTTATTTTAAGAATTTGTTTTGCAGTAGTGTCCCTAGCCACCCAACAGGGCCTTTGTCTATTGATATAAATATACCCACCTTGAGTGATGCAGCTATTCTTGACCTGGTGAAACCAATCCCACGAGAAGAGGTATATGAGGCTGTCCACCAAATGCTCCCGTTTAAGGAACCTGGCCCCGACGGATTCCAAGGTATTTTCTTTCGTCAATACTGGGAGATTGTAGGCGATGATGCATTTAATTTAGTATCTAATGCCTTTATTACGGGCTCCTTTGACCCAAATATAGCAGCCACTCTTGTTGCTTTAATTCCTAAGATAGATGACCCTAGAACTTTTAAGGACTTTCGGCCCATTAGCCTGTGTAATACCCTCTACAAATTAATTACGAAAGTTCTGGTTCAGAGATTGAGACCACACCTAGAGCATATTATTGGCCCTTATCAAAGCAGTTTTCTTCCGGGGAGGGGTACTAGTGATAATGCTATAGTGCTGCAAGAGGCCCTCCACTCCATGCATAGTTCTAAAAAGAAAAAAGGGGATGTTGCTTATAAAATTAATTTGGAAAAAGAATATGACCATGTTAGTTGGGAATTTCTAAAGAAGTGCCTCCTTGATTTTGGTTTTCCCTCTATAACAGTTAAGTTGATAATGCATTGTGTCTCTTCTGCCCAATTGTCTCTTATTTGGAATAGGAAACTTTTACCTGCCTTCTCTCCAACTAGGGGCCTTCGCCAGGGTGACCCGTTATCCCCTTATTTAATTGTTATTTGTATGGAAAAGTTGTCCCATGCAATAATGGCTGCTGTAAATAAAGGTAAATGGAAACCATGCATTTGTCCCGAAATGGACCTGCTCTCTCACACTTGTTTTTTGCAGATGATGTCCTTCTTTTTTCCAAAGCAACGGCATCTCAAGCAAATATTGTGGCTGACCTCTTCTCTAATTTTGCTCTACATTCTGGTCTTAAAGTGAGTGTTAGTAAATCCAGGTCCCTGTACTCTAAAGGTGTCACACAATCAGAGAGGAACATGATTGCTACAATCACAGGTATCAGAGAAACTACTTCTTTCAGCAAATATTTGGGCTTTCCGATGTTTCAAAGGCGAGTTACCAAGTCTGATTTTAACTTTATTGTGGAAAAACTCCAATCTAGACTTGCTTCTTGGAAGAATAAATTGTTGAATAAAGCAGGTCGCCTAACCTTGGTAAAATCTGTGTTAAACTCGATTCTGGTTTATTACATGCAAGTCTCTTGGCTCCCGCAATCTACATGTGACCAGATTGATAAACTTACTCGTGACTTCATTTGGAAAGGCTCCAACAATCGGGGAATCAATCTAGTGGGGTGGGACACAATTACCAGAAGCAAGCAGTGTGGTGGCTTGGGTGTTCGAGTGGCTCGTGACATGAACACAGCCATGTTGGGCAAATTGTTATGGGATATTCATGCTGGCAAGGACAAGTTGTGGATCCGGTTACTGACTGATAAATACATGCACCATAATTCTATTTTGCAGGTACCTAAACGCAATGGCTCTTACACATGGAATTCGATCATGAAGTCCAGAGATGTTTTCAAGGACGGCTTCGAGTTTCGGGTGGGAAATGGTGACTCCTCATTCTGGCAATCACTGTGGACACACTTTGGTGCCCTTGCCAAACTTGTTCCATATGTAGATATACATGATATTCACCTTTCCATATCTGATGTGTTTTCCAACGGTGTTTGGAATCTGAACATTCTTTATACACAGCTCCCTCAACATATAATTGATCATATTCTAGGATTGATTATCATCCTTAATCAGAAGGTACCCGATGCTATGATTTGGTCCGGGAATACAGATGGAGTTTACAATGCGAAGAGTGGCTATACTTGGCTTCAGGATCACAGAAGCAGTGACTTGGCTGCTAATAGTTTGATATCTTGGAAGTGGATTTGGGGTATACCTGGGCCTGAGAAGTTAAAGCTTCTAGTGTGGACTTCTTGCCATAATGCAATACCGACGGCTGCTATGTTACACCACCGAGGTATGTTGAATACACCTATTTGTAAGAGGTGTGGTATTTTTGATGAGACAGTCCTACATTGTTTAAGGGATTGTTCTCACGTTAGGAGCATCTGGCTGGCTATTGGATTTGATTCTGTTGCTTTTTTCAATCTTGTTGAACCGATGGACTGGTTTAAATTCGGAATTCAGGCTAATAATCCTCATGTCTTTCTTGCTGCTGTTTGGTGCCTTTAGTGTGCAAGGAATGCCGTTGTTCTCGCATCAGAAACGCTTCATAGCTATTCCCTCAAGCTTCAAATTCACAATCTTGCCTCTCTAATTCTGAAGTGCTTTATGGGTGCGGTGGCTCTGCAAGCTACTCCGAGATTAGTGTCCTGGCATCCATCTAGGGACAATATCATTACTCTTAACGTGGACGGCAGTAGTATTGGCAATCCTAGCAGGTCAGGGTTTGGTGGCCTGCTGAGGAATGGGTCTGGTGGTTGGCTAGGTGGTTTTGCGGGGTTCATTGGGATCTCCAACAATCTCCATGCTGAGCTTCTCGCCTTGTACAATGGTCTACTCTTTGCTTGGAGCAGAGGACATCAGTCACTTATGTGTTATTCGGATTCTCAAAACGTTTTGCAACTTATTATGAAGCCTCTTAATAGGTGGAGCAAATATGCCACAATAATTCAAAGTATTAAGGACCTGATGCAAAGGAATTGGTGTGTTCAATTATCTCATACGCTCGGAGAAGGGAACGCTTGTGCAGACTTCTTAGCGAAGATTGGTGCTGTTGGTAATAACCCTTGGATCGTCTTTGAAGCCCCTCCTTGCAGTTTGTCTGCTCATCTCCAGGCGGACAGTGCTGGTGTTGAATTTGTTAGGCTGTAGTCTTTTTTCCTTCTGTTTTTTTTGGTTTCTTTTCCTACTCTATCAAAAAAAAAATAATCAATTAGATAAAATAAAAACAAATTTTTGCCTGTTTTCTCGCGTATTTGTTTGGAAAAAAGTCAAGAATAATGGGGGTTTTGTTGTTAGAACAATTTAAGAAGCAAAAGTCAATTAGAATCAAAATCAGTGTTTTCAAAACCGGCTCGGCTTGGTCGGTCGGACCGGGCTAACCGGGAACCGGGTGGGTAACCGAGTCAGTTAACCCTACGGATCGGAAATGATCCAATCCGGTGGAAACCGGCCAAACCCGGCCTGGTTTTGGCAAACTCGGTGACCCGGTGGGTTTGTGTAACCCGGACCGGGTTGTGCATTCGTGATGAAAACAGAAACAGAATTTTTATAAAAATTCGCAGAAAAGGCTTGGGAGAGGTTCGAACCTCTTCCCTTTTGAGTCAATCTCTAAGGAAGTTAACCACTGCACCACCTATTGATGTTGTCTATGTTGCGCACGTGAAACACATAACATATAACATATATTACATGGGCTTGCCACAATTCAAGCATTAATTACTAATTAGTTTTTTTTTTACGTTACTAATTAGTTTTTCTTTTCTTTTTTCGATAAGTTACTAATTAGTTTTTCACCATACACATTTCATGGTTGATTGTATTTCCACCTGTTGTTGCGATTGTTTTGGATTTTTTGGGCATTATGTATAATTGTTTAATTTTAGTAAATTAAATTTTAAAGGTATGAAATTTATAGGCCTTGAAAATTTGGAAATTTTTTATATGGGTCTTGAAAATTCACGAAATACAGACCGGGTCCGAGTCATGCGGTCCCGGTTTTGATCATGCGGTTCAACTGTCAACCCCTCGGTCCGACCCTTGACCCAGTGACCCGATACCATCACCGAGTCGGCCACCGGTCCGAGTTTTAAAACATTGATCAAAATATCAATTCTCTCTCAAAAAAATTCATTCTTTTTTTAGATCTTACCATCGAATTTGACTCATTTATTGCAATATGTTGTTTAAAAAGTACAAACGGTAAAGCTGGTAATTAATTGGGCATGTCTTTGTAACTAATCAGGCTTGTATCAACAAATTCAGTATACTAATGATAATCTGACCGACTTGATCGACAACATCAAGATACTTTGGGAGCAAAGAGGTATCATGAAAAGGAGGGTCAGTTGGTGCCTCCCCTTGAAGACAGTCATGAACATCATCTCCAATATGAAGCGCAACTAAAAGTGAATCTACGTAATTTCCTCTCGTAAATTCTCCTTGAAGAGCTTCAATCGTATCGAGGGCACCCGTTTTTTCATCAAAATGAGCTAAACACACTTCATAATGGTATTTTGCCACCTTATTATTACTACTTTGTGCAACTAGTGTCTTGATCAGATTGAGAGTGTTGGTTACATTGGCATAAGCTATGTTAATGGTGTATTCTCCAAAACTAACGAGATCTTTATCTCTACTGGGCTTTGATTTGAGAAGGGTTGAACAAAATGAAGGGTTTGTCACTTTCTTACAAATAGTTTCCACATCTACAACTTTGATTGAATAGGAAGATACTACGCATAAAAGAAAAACCACGAGAAGAGAAGAGAAATGAGACATAGTTCTTTCTCTTAATTCTTTCTTCTTAGAGTAATTTTAGTGATTTGCTTTGGTTTCATTTCTCATTGGCCATTTTATATATAGTTTTAAATCAATCGAAAACAAGAGTATAATTAATTTCGTAAATCTGAATTTGGTATTTTCATTAATTTCGTTGAATCCAAAACGGATAATTATACGTCTTAATAATGAGTTGGACTTTTTTACAAAAATAACAGTTGAATATTTATTAATATTTGAATACATTAAATATATATATATATATATATATATATATATATATTTAGGAAATAAACCTTTTTAGTCAAAAGAAGGTCATTTTAGAAATACGAAAGGAATCTTGTAAAAAAAAAGTAATACCAAAGGTTATTTATTAATGTTATATATAATGTATTCAAACATTAATAAATAACCTTTCGTATTACTTTTTTTACAAGATTCCTTTCGTATTTCTTTTTTTCGAAAGCTTTAAAATGTATCTAATGGGAGTCGAACCCACTATGCCTCCAGTAGTTATTTCCTTTCGTATTTCTAAAGTGACCTTCTTTTGACCAAAAAAATGTTATTTCCTTTATATATATATATATAAAATTTTTGCTTATTTAATATACATATATATATTAAATAAGCAAAAAAATTATAAATATCGTAATATAATAAATTAAATTTATTATGTGGATTTGGTGTTGATCTGATTTGACACGATTAAGAAAATAATAAATAAATTGTCCGTTGCGAAATTCCCATTTTTTGAAGAAATGTTCAATATTTTTTTCTTAACTTTTTGGTCTAGGAGGAGTCTTTGACCCCGTTACGGTGTCCAGGAGGAAGGGTCCTTGAAATATCCAGAGTTCGACCGGAAAGTAAGTAAAGTCTGACTTCAATTTATTTCATCTTCAGGGATCGAACCTGAGTACTAGCTGAGTCCATCTGATGAGATCCTAAGTGCTCTAAGCATGTGGAAGGAATCATACAAAGAAAATGAAAAATATTCAGCTCCTAATCATGGGATAACCAGTATTTTCTATTTTTATTTTTAATTTTCGTATTTTATTTTAATAATATAATTATAGGTGTCTTTTGATCTTTCCTAAGTTAGCTTTTGGGTTTTAAAGTCTTGTTAAGTCATTATTATGTGGATTTTTTATGAGGACATCGAGTCAACAAACTTGCTAACCAAATAAAGTTGCTAATCAAAAAAAATAGTCGGAGCAAAAAAGGAATTAGAAGATCAAGTCATTTATGGCGCATTCAATGTCAAATCAACAAGATTAATTATGATTGTGTTTCATTTTCTAGGTATTAAATATTGTAAATGGACTTATCAATTTATATTTGATAATTGCATGATAGTGAGAATTTAATTAGTTTATTAGGATTTGATTTTTATAAGTATATTTTAATTTCTAGGGTTCGATCCTCGCCTTGGGCATGGAGCAGCTTTAAATCCTGGGTTCAGCTGTCCCACCCTTCGAGGTGCCTCCAATCCAGCGAGGGGATTAGTCACTGCGTTCGGCGGTGGATACCCTTGTCTAGACCAAAAAAATTCTAGGGTTTCATGACTCAATTGGGCCTGAGGTTCTTTGGGTCAATTGGACCTGAGGTTCTCTATATATTGTAATTCATTTGATGAAAGAAACAAGTTGAATTTTGAGTAAAAATTTACAGACGCGTCTCTTTGGTTCTCTGAGCCGTTATTTGAGCTTATCGGCTTGCCGTGGCACTCATCCCGACTTATCAACTGGAACCTCCATAGCCGGTTGTGGCGTCTTCCCGACTTATCAATCGGTGTTCCATCCCCGATCGTGGTGTCTCCATCACTCCCCCCTTCATGGCTCCCGAAATAGTCACCGACGGCTCCGAGGCTGCCATCACCATCTCTTTTGATGGAGTGCATTAACCACTTGTACCAAGTTTAAAGTTCTTTTTGCTTAACTAACCACTTTTTGCCTCACCCAAAGCTATAATGTCTCTCCACCATAAAGAGTCTTTCCTACCCCCGTCTCTCACCTTCATTAGAAATCAACTTAGAGCATAAAATGTTGGATCATTAATCCAATGTTGGCCTTATATGTTAATAATTATGTATTGTGGACTGTAACTTAAGATTAAGCCCAATTAAAGTTATGTAATTAGGTTATGCTAAAGTGGGCTTATGAGTATTTAACAGGGTGTGGGCCTTTAATGTGTAGAGACTAAAGGGTAATTCGAATTTTGTGATGAGCTAATTTAGAAGCACCAATAGACAACCCTAGTTAGGGTTCTATAAATAAGGAGGTTATAGTTTCCAGGTCACACGACAACTTTTGGAGCCGTTTTTACCAGGCATCCCATTATCAGGAAGATACAGAGAGAAGACTTCGCTATTTTCTAATGATTAACATGATTAGTTCTGGTTTTAGAAGAACTATTACGGATCTAACGTAAATCCCCACATCTGAGAATCAAAATATTCCTCCAAATAGTTTGGTTATCTTATTGACATCTCCACTTCAACTTAGCCAATAGAGAGCGGTATTAAAAAAACAAAAGTTTTTTTTTTACTTCGAGCCTTCCTTCGCTCTTTTGCTTACAAATTGTATCCCAAGAGACCCAACAAATCTTTTCACACTTTTATCGCGAGAGACCCAACAAATCTTTCTCCAAATATTATCCCAAGGATGAAAATCACCTGTCCCAATACTGCTGTCTCACTCCCTGTCCCACCAATAAAATGTTTCCATGTCATTTAAAATTCCAATGACACAATTAACTTTGAGTTAACGAAAATTAACACACACTGCAGCTCCCCATCCACCGTAACAATTCCTAGCTTTGAATCTACCCACTTCCCAAGCCGCAACAGAGAGATACGCACTCCACCACTAACCAACAAAGAAGAAGGAGATGTATAGTGTCGAAGAGGTGTTGTTGATTTTGTTAACAGACCAACAAAGAAGAAGGAGATGTATAGTGTCGAAGAGGTGTTGTTGATTTTGTTAACAGACCAACGAAGAAGAAGGAGATATTCACGTCAGAAAAAAGGATGAGATCGTTAACAAGTTTATTGAAAGTTAAGTGTGAATGTAATTTTAAATGACATGTCAACATTTTATTGGTGGTACATGATGTGAGACAGCACTATTGAGACAGGTGATTTTCATCCGGAAAAATGGATGCATAAAAAGTTGACACGTGTAAAGGTATGTAGTTAGGTTCCTTATATTGGTAATTGATTGATTCAAAATAGTAACCAAATTGGGAATCCAAAAATCTAGGAAACAATGGATTAAGTTGGAGAGCTGAAACACGTAACTTTTTTTAGGCTTAAATATATGTTACTTCCCTGCAAATATACCAATTATCCACTTACCCCTTATAAAAATAAAACTCTTAAAAAAGACCTTGCAAATATAAACCGTTTACGGTTACCCCCTGCTGTTAGATTATGTTGACAGCGTTAAGTGTATAATGGGTATAAACAGTTTACGGTTACCCCCGGCAAAATATAAATCATTTACGGTTACCCCCTGGAGGGGTAACTAGAAACAATTATTATTTGTAAGGTCTTTTTTAAGAGTTTTATTTTTATAGGGGGTAAATGGATAATGAGTATATTTGCAGGGGGTAACATATATTTAAGCCTTTTTTTATACTCAAGCAGTCATTAGAAAATAAACACAATAAGGTTCGTGGCCCTTCATCTTCCGTCGGGAATTTGGTGTATAGATGCAAATGTGTTAAGGGATGAAGCAATGATGTTTATGAAAGATATTTTTTTCTTCATCGAGGTGGAAAATAGTTGGTTCTTGGGGGACTATTAAGTGGTAAAAACTCGGGGCAAAAGCTTACCCTTAGCCTCTTAAAATGAGGAGGCTGGTCATCGGCGGCTGGAGATGGCAGAGTTAGTAAGCTCCGAGCCTGTTTTCGCTGTAGGAGGGGGACGTCATCTTCTTCATCCTCATCATCTTCATCGTTGATGTGGAAAATAGTTGGTTCTTGGGCTGCGTGAATGGAAGTCGTTAGCCGAGGATAGTAAAAGTATTGAAAGTAATAAAACAACTAAGTCGTATTCGGTAAAGTCTATGTATATTCATCTGTCTCAGCAACGAAACATGACAGGTGTAGCAGCTAATTCTAATGGTTTAAGTGCTGAAATATGTGCTGGAATTTGGCAATCTGCAGTTCCATCCAAGATCCACATATTCTGTTGAAGAATTTTTACTAACGCACTTCCTACTCGTGAATTACTTCTTAAGCGCCATGTCCTGAATAATGATGAGGCTGCTGCTTGCTGTTTTTGCTCACAGCAAATAGAAGATTTGGCTCACTTATTTGGCTCTTGTGTGGTGGCGAAACGAGTGTGGGAGAAGGTGAGTGATTGGTTCGGGTTGCAACAATCAAATTATCACAACATTGTCCGTCCGTCTCTATAGTGGTGTGCATCCTCATGTGCCTAGCACACCCCATCATGCTGCATGGGTGCCGCCTGTGCCGAGGGAATTAAAGTTTAATGTTGATGCGGCTATTTTTGACACCCAAGATAAGTTTGGCGTGGGTATGTGTGTGCGCGACAAGAAGGGAGCATTTGTTGCGGCGAAGACCATGACCTTTGGCGCTGTCCCAACCCCTCAGGAAGCAGAGGCAACCGGAGCGGTGGAGGCTATTAGGTGGCTTATTGAGCGTGGAGTCCAGCGAGTTACCATTTAATTGGATTGCTTACCAGTTGTTAACGGTATCAACTGAAACCAACTTATAACTACTGAGGTCGGCTCTATTATTAGGAGTTGCAAATCTTTGCTTTCTACTTTACAAAACCATCGGTTTAGTTTTACTAGGAGACAAGCAAATGTTGTGCTCATACGCTTGCTAGAGCATCAACACTTCATGCTTGTTCCATGATTTTTGATTATGTCCCAACCTGTATCCGTGACATTATTTTAATTGAAATGCAGTAGTTTGGTTTCGATAAAAAAAAATAGTTGGGACTTTTATAGCGAAATAGTTGATGAGAGTTATTTTCAGGAACTTTGTACGCCTTGGAAGGATGCTCTTGTCATCAAGTTACTCGGCAAGACCATAGGGTATCCGATACTCAAGGAACGATTGAAGAAGATGTGGAAACTCCAAGGAGCTTTTGATATTATGGATGTTGATAATGGCTACTACATGGTTAAGTGTGAGCACTTAGGTGATAGAGAGACTATTATCTCCGGAGGGCCGTGGATGCTATTTGATCATTATCTTGCAGTTTCTCAGTGGACACCAGAGTTTACGTCGCCGCATGCTAAGATAGAAAGGACAATGGTATGGATTCGCTTCCCTGGGTTGAGCTTAGTCTACTATGATGAGAGTGTCCTTTTAGCCTTAGCGGCAACTGTGGGAACGCCGGTGAAGGTGGATACGAATACGCTGAATGTGGAAAGGGGGCGTTTTGCCCGCATTTGTGTCGAAATTGATCTCACCAAGCCGGTGGTGGGTAAGGTGTGGGTCAATGGCCATTAGTATAAAGTCCAATATGAGGGACTACACATTATTTGCGCAAATTGTGGATGCTACGGTCACCGTATAAGAGATTGCAGTCAACAGAGCATTCTGGTAGTAGAATCCCATCCTACTGTGGTGGCGGCGGCCAGAGAAACAAGGACTGATGAAGAGCAGCTGGGAGAAACTAACCTAACGTAGTCACAACAAATAGGGGCGAAAAATAAGGAAATAGACGAAGTTCATGGGGACTGGTTGGTGGTTACTAGAAAAAAAAGGAGTAATGGAACCACAAAATTAGCGCAACAAAAAAGCAGTAACAACCTCCAGCAGAAGAATACGGAAAATATTCCACCACTTGGTCAACTCACTATCAATAAAAAGGTGCAGGCTGGCACTTCTATATCTGGATTAAATAAAGAGAAGTGGGACCACCAAGGGTCCACTATTGATATTAATCAAGGTAAAAAACAACGGTTTGATAGGGTGAGTAAAGAGGGCACTACTCCTGGAGTTAATGGTAAGCCAAATGATAAAGGAATTGCTAAGGTTGGGCCAATGAAAGTTAATGGGCCAAACAAAAATAGGCCTGCCGCAACAAGTGTACATTCAGGGCCATCTACTGGAGGCCCACACGCCGTATTGGTCACGACCCGACCCACACAATTGGGTGTCTCCACGGATATGCACATTGAGTCCACGAACGTTCCTCTCCCGAAAACGGCGCTGCAACAAATCCCACCAGCGACGCCGGTCATAGATGGCGACGGTGCTGACGAGCCAACGGCAGTGGACGGTTGCTGTGACACGATTCCAGAAACTACTACTCGTTGGGAGCCACAACCTAAAGCGATGGATCAATAGGTACGGTGTTGGGAGTCTTCACGTGTATTCTGGGTTTTTAATGATCAGTTTCAATAATGTATCATTGCTCTCCTGGAACATTTGGGGAGCTCACAACAAGAAGGCTCGCAGACATGCGATGGATTGAATTAGGAGATATTCACCAACTTTCTTGATTATAATGGAAACACATGTAATTTTTGAGAAAACTAGAGCTTTTTGGAGCAGAGCAGGTTATTCACAGGTAGCAGTTAGGGAAGCCAGAGGACAAGTTGGGGGAATTTGGATTTTACAGCATGTCGGCAGCAACATCAATTGCACGATTGTGGACTGTTTTGCGGATTGTATTACAATTGAGTTGTCATTGGGGCCTGATCACTGGTATCTTTTGGAAATCTATGCTAGTTCTACTTATACATCTCGGTTGGAGCTCTAGAGTCACCTTATTTATCTTCGTGGTCAGATTGTTGGTCCTTGGATGATCATTGGGGATTTTAACGAGATCATTCATCCTAATGAACAGAGAGGGGGGAATTTCTATCCTACTCGTCCTAATGGTATGCTGAATGTAATTGATCAGTGTCACATGACCGATATGCCTACTACTGGGGGCACCTTCACTTGGAGACACAAATGTCGGGGACAAATAATGGTGGCAAAGAAGCTGGATAGAGCAATTGCAGATCTTGATTGGAGGCATTCGTTCCCTGATGCCTTCATTGAGGTCCTGTTTCGCTTCCACTCTGATCATAATCCACTCCTTCTTCGTTGTGGGGGGCTGCCGGAAACATTTGGCGCTCGACCCTTTCGGTTCGAAGCAGCTTGGATAACGCATCCCGACTATGCCGATGTGGTCAGAAATGCCTGGGATAGAGATTAGACGAGTCCAGTCACCAGTCTTCACAATGTCAGAGATGATTCTTCGGTGTTTAACAAGGAAGTCTTTGGGTGCATTTGGAAGAGGATGAGAGAACTGGAGCGTCGGTTGAAGGGGATACAGAGAACCCTGGAAAGAATTGACTCCGCTAGACTTGTTTATTTGGAGAGACAACTACAACAAGACTATAATGCAATCCTTCTACAAGAGGAAATTTTGTGGTACCAAAAATCTAGAGAGAAATGGATACTACTCGGTGACCGGAACACTAAGTTTTTTCATGCTCAGACTATTATTCGCAGGAAGCGGAATAAAATTCATGGTATTACTTTACAGGATGGGAATTGGTGTATTGAGATAGTATTCTCCAGGAGGAAGCCCAAGCTTATTTTAAGAATTTGTTTTGCAGTAGTGTCCCTAGCCACCCAACAGGGCCTTTGTCTATTCATATAAATATACCCACCTTGAGTGATGCAGCTATTCTTGACCTGGTGAAACCAATCCCACGAGAAGAGGTATATGAGGCTGTCCACCAAATGCTCCCGTTTAAGGAACCTGGCCCCGACGGATTCCAAGGTATTTTCTTTCGTCAATACTGGGAGATTGTAGGCGATGATGCATTTAATTTAGTATCTAATGCCTTTATTACGGGCTCCTTTGACCCAAATATAGCAGCCACTCTTGTTGCTTTAATTCCTAAGATAGATGACCCTAGAACTTTTAAGGACTTTCGGCCCATTAGCCTGTGTAATACCCTCTACAAATTAATTACGAAAGTTCTGGTTCAGAGATTGAGACCACACCTAGAGCATATTATTGGCCCTTATCAAAGCAGTTTTCTTCCGGGGAGGGGTACTAGTGATAATGCTATAGTGCTGCAAGAGGCCCTCCACTCCATGCATAGTTCTAAAAAGAAAAAAGGGGATGTTGCTTATAAAATTAATTTGGAAAAAGAATATGACCATGTTAGTTGGGAATTTCTAAAGAAGTGCCTCCTTGATTTTGGTTTTCCCTCTATAACAGTTAAGTTGATAATGCATTGTGTCTCTTCTGCCCAATTGTCTCTTATTTGGAATAGGAAACTTTTACCTGCCTTCTCTCCAACTAGGGGCCTTCGCCAGGGTGACCCGTTATCCCCTTATTTAATTGTTATTTGTATGGAAAAGTTGTCCCATGCAATAATGGCTGTTGTAAATAAAGGTAAATGGAAACCATGCATTTGTCTCGAAATGGACCTGCTCTCTCACACTTGTTTTTTGCAGATGATGTCCTTCTTTTTTCCAAAGCAACGGCATCTCAAGCAAATATTGTGGCTGACCTCTTCTCTAATTTTGCTCTACATTCTGGTCTTAAAGTGAGTGTTAGTAAATCCAGGTCCCTGTACTCTAAAGGTGTCACACAATCAGAGAGGAACATGATTGCTACAATCACAGGTATCAGAGAAACTACTTCTTTCAGCAAATATTTGGGCTTTCCGATGTTTCAAAGGCGAGTTACCAAGTCTGATTTTAACTTTATTGTGGAAAAACTCCAATCTAGACTTGCTTCTTGGAAGAATAAATTGTTGAATAAAGCAGGTCGCCTAACCTTGGTAAAATCTGTGTTAAACTCGATTCTGGTTTATTACATGCAAGTCTCTTGGCTCCCGCAATCTACATGTGACCAGATTGATAAACTTACTCGTGACTTCATTTGGAAAGGCTCCAACAATCGGGGAATCAATCTAGTGGGGTGGGACACAATTACCAGAAGCAAGCAGTGTGGTGGCTTGGGTGTTCGAGTGGCTCGTGACATGAACACAGCCATGTTGGGCAAATTGTTATGGGATATTCATGCTGGCAAGGACAAGTTGTGGATCCGGTTACTGACTGATAAATACATGCACCATAATTCTATTTTGCAGGTACCTAAACGCAATGGCTCTTACACATGGAATTCGATCATGAAGTCCAGAGATGTTTTCAAGGACGGCTTCGAGTTTCGGGTGGGAAATGGTGACTCCTCATTCTGGCAATCACTGTGGACACACTTTGGTGCCCTTGCCAAACTTGTTCCATATGTAGATATACATGATATTCACCTTTCCATATCTGATGTGTTTTCCAACGGTGTTTGGAATCTGAACATTCTTTATACACAGCTCCCTCAACATATAATTGATCATATTCTAGGATTGAATATCATCCTTAATCAGAAGGTACCCGATGCTATGATTTGGTCCGGGAATACAGATGGAGTTTACAATGCGAAGAGTGGCTATACTTGGCTTCAGGATCACAGAAGCAGTGACTTGGCTGCTAATAGTTTGATATCTTGGAAGTGGATTTGGGGTATACCTGGGCCTGAGAAGTTAAAGCTTCTAGTGTGGACTGCTTGCCATAATGCAATACCGACGGCTGCTATGTTACACCACCGAGGTATGTTGAATACACCTATTTGTAAGAGGTGTGGTATTTTTGATGAGACAGTCCTACATTGTTTAAGGGATTGTTCTCACGTTAGGAGCATCTGGCTGGCTATTGGATTTGATTCTGTTGCTTTTTTCAATCTTGTTGAACCGATGGACTGGTTTAAATTCGGAATTCAGGCTAATAATCCTCATGTCTTTCTTGCTGCTGTTTGGTGCCTTTAGTGTGCAAGGAATGCCGTTGTTCTCGCATCAGAAACGCTTCATAGCTATTCCCTCAAGCTTCAAATTCACAATCTTGCCTCTCTAATTCTGAAGTGCTTTATGGGTGCGGTGGCTCTGCAAGCTACTCCGAGATTAGTGTCCTGGCATCCATCTAGGGACAATATCATTACTCTTAACGTGGACGGCAGTAGTATTGGCAATCCTAGCAGGTCAGGGTTTGGTGGCCTGCTGAGGAATGGGTCTGGTGGTTGGCTAGGTGGTTTTGCGGGGTTCATTGGGATCTCCAACAATCTCCATGCTGAGCTTCTCGCCTTGTACAATGGTCTACTCTTTGCTTGGAGCAGAGGACATCAGTCACTTATGTGTTATTCGGATTCTCAAAACGTTTTGCAACTTATTATGAAGCCTCTTAATAGGTGGAGCAAATATGCCACAATAATTCAAAGTATTAAGGACCTGATGCAAAGGAATTGGTGTGTTCAATTATCTCATACGCTCGGAGAAGGGAACGCTTGTGCAGACTTCTTAGCGAAGATTGGTGCTGCTGGTAATAACCCTTGGATCGCTTTGAAGCCCCTCCTTGCGGTTTGTTTGCTCATCTCCAGGCGGACAGTGCTGGTGTTGAATTTGTTAGGCTGTAGTCTTTTTTCCTTCTGTTTTTTTAGGTTTCTTTTCCTACTCTATCAAAAAAATAATCAATTAAATAAAATAAAAACAAATTTTTGCCTGTTTTCTCGCGTATTTGTTTGGAAAAAAGTCAAGAATAATGGGGGTTTTGTTGTTAGAACAATTTAAGAAGCAAAAGTTAATTAGAATCAAAATCAGTGTTTTCAAAACCGGCTCGGCCTGGTCGGTCGGACCGGGCTAACCGGGAACCGGGTGGGTAACCGAGTCAGTTAACCCTACGGATCAGAAATGCACCAATCCGGTAGAAACCGGGATAACCCGGCCTGGTTTTGGCAAACTCGGTGACCCGGTGGGTTTGTGTAACCCGGACCGGGTTGTGCATGTGTGATGAAAACAGAAACAGAATTTTTATAAAAATTCGCAGAAAAGGCTTGGGAGAGGTTCGAACCTCTTCCCTTTTGAGTCAATCTCTAAGGAAGTTAACCACTGCACCACCTATTGATGTTGTCTATGTTGCGCACGTGAAACACATAACATATAACATATATTACATGGGCTTGCCACAATTCAAGCATTAATTACTAATTAGTTTTTTTTTACGTTACTAATTAGTTTTTCTTTTCTTTTTTCGATAAGTTACTAATTAGTTTTTCACCATACACATTTCATGGTTGATTGTATTTCCACCTGTTGTTGCGATTGTTTTGGATTTTTTGGGCATTATGTATAATTGTTTAATTTTAGTAAATTAAATTTTAAAGGTATGAAATTTATAGGCCTTGAAAATTTGGAAATTTTTTATATGGGTCTTGAAAATTCACGAAATACAGACCGGGTCCGAGTCATGCGGTCTCGGTTTTGATCATGCGGTTCAACTGTCGACCCCTCGGTCCGACCCTTGACCCAGTGACCCGATACCATCACCGAGTCGGCCACCGGTCCGAGTTTTAAAACATTGATCAAAATATCAATTCTCTCTCAAAAAAATTCATTCTTTTTTTAGATCTTACCATCGAATTTGACTCATTTATTGCAATATGTTGTTTAAAAAGTACAAACGGTAAAGCTGGTAATTAATTGGGCATGTCTTTGTAACTAATCAGGCTTGTATCAACAAATTCAGTATACTAATGATAATCTGACCGACTTGATCGACAACATCAAGATACTTTGGGAGCAAAGAGGTATCATGAAAAGGAGGGTCAGTTGGTGCCTCCCCTTGAAGACAGTCATGAACATCATCTCCAATATGAAGCGCAACTAAAAGTGAATCTACGTAATTTCCTCTCGTAAATTCTCCTTGAAGAGCTTCAATCGTATCGAGGGCACCCGTTTTTTCATCAAAATGAGCTAAACACACTTCATAATGGTATTTTGCCACCTTATTATTACTACTTTGTGCAACTAGTGTCTTGATCAGATTGAGAGTGTTGGTTACATTGGCATAAGCTATGTTAATGGTGTATTCTCCAAAACTAACGAGATCTTTATCTCTACTGGGCTTTGATTTGAGAAGGGTTGAACAAAATGAAGGGTTTGTCACTTTCTTACAAATAGTTTCCACATCTACAACTTTGATTGAATAGGAAGATACTACGCATAAAAGAAAAACCACGAGAAGAGAAGAGAAATGAGACATAGTTCTTTCTCTTAATTCTTTCTTCTTAGAGTAATTTTAGTGATTTGCTTTGGTTTCATTTCTCATTGGCCATTTTATATATAGTTTTAAATCAATCGAAAACAAGAGTATAATTAATTTCGTAAATCTGAATTTGGTATTTTCATTAATTTCGTTGAATCCAAAACGGATAATTATACGTCTTAATAATGAGTTGGACTTTTTTACAAAAATAACAGTTGAATATTTATTAATATTTGAATACATTAAATATATATATATATATATATATATATATATATATATTTAGGAAATAAACCTTTTTAGTCAAAAGAAGGTCATTTTAGAAATACGAAAGGAATCTTGTAAAAAAAAAGTAATACCAAAGGTTATTTATTAATGTTATATATAATGTATTCAAACATTAATAAATAACCTTTCGTATTACTTTTTTTACAAGATTCCTTTCGTATTTCTTTTTTTCGAAAGCTTTAAAATGTATCTAATGGGAGTCGAACCCACTATGCCTCCAGTAGTTATTTCCTTTCGTATTTCTAAAGTGACCTTCTTTTGACCAAAAAAATGTTATTTCCTTTATATATATATATATATATAAAATTTTTGCTTATTTAATATACATATATATATTAAATAAGCAAAAAAATTATAAATATCGTAATATAATAAATTAAATTTATTATGTGGATTTGGTGTTGATCTGATTTGACACGATTAAGAAAATAATAAATAAATTGTCCGTTGCGAAATTCCCATTTTTTGAAGAAATGTTCAATATTTTTTTCTTAACTTTTTGGTCTAGGAGGAGTCTTTGACCCCGTTACGGTGTCCAGGAGGAAGGGTCCTTGAAATATCCAGAGTTCGACCGGAAAGTAAGTAAAGTATGACTTCAATTTATTTCATCTTCAGGGATCGAACCTGAGTACTAGCTGAGTCCATCTGATGAGATCCTAAGTGCTCTAAGCATGTGGAAGGAATCATACAAAGAAAATGAAAAATATTCAGCTCCTAATCATGGGATAACCAGTATTTTCTATTTTTATTTTTAATTTTCGTATTTTATTTTAATAATATAATTATAGGTGTCTTTTGATCTTTCCTAAGTTAGCTTTTGGGTTTTAAAGTCTTGTTAAGTCATTATTATGTGGATTTTTTATGAGGACATCGAGTCAACAAACTTGCTAACCAAACAAAGTTGCTAATCAAAAAAAATAGTCGGAGCAAAAAAGGAATTAGAAGATCAAGTCATTTATGGCGCATTCAATGTCAAATCAACAAGATTAATTATGATTGTGTTTCATTTTCTAGGTATTAAATATTGTAAATGGACTTATCAATTTATATTTGATAATTGCATGATAGTGAGAATTTAATTAGTTTATTAGGATTTGATTTTTATTAGTATATTTTAATTTCTAGGGTTCGATCCTCGCCTTGGGCATGGAGCAGCTTTAAATCCTGGGTTCAGCTGTCCCACCCTTCGAGGTGCCTCCAATCCAGCGAGGGGATTAGTCACTGCGTTCGGCGGTGGATACCCTTGTCTAGACCAAAAAAATTCTAGGGTTTCATGACTCAATTGGGCCTGAGGTTCTTTGTGATGTGTTTTGGTATTCTTTATTCAATGAGCTTTTTATAAGGGTTGATGTTTTGTATGAGCTCAAAAAATATTTATAAAATTGTTGAGAAAGTTGAATTACCCCCTTCTGATAGGGGTACCCACTCACCCAGCCCTTTTGCTTTGAATTGTTGAGAAAATTGTTTATAAAATTGGAGCTTTGGGACTTCAAGCATAAGGCCTTGTTTCAATAATACTCAGTGCAAAATGTTTAGGCAAAAACAAAGAATAAGTAGGAGATGCGGATGATGTTAAAGAGGTGATGTTGCTTTTGTTAACAGGCCAACAAAGAAGAAGGAGATGTATAGTGTCGAAGAGGTGTTGTTGATTTTGTTAACAGACCAACGAAGAAGAAGGAGATATTCACGTCAGAAAAAAGGATGAGATCGTTAACAAGTTTATTGAAAGTTAAGTGTGAATGTAATTTTAAATGACATGTCAACATTTTATTGGTGGTACATGATGTGAGACAGCACTATTGAGACAGGTGATTTTCATCCGGAAAAATGGATGCATAAAAAGTTGACACGTGTAAAGGTATGTAGTTAGGTTCCTTATATTGGTAATTGATTGATTCAAAATAGTAACCAAATTGGGAATCCAAAAATCTAGGAAACAATGGATTAAGTTGGAGAGCTGAAACACGTAACTTTTTTTAGGCTTAAATATATGTTACTCCCCTGCAAATATACCAATTATCCACTTACCCCTTATAAAAATAAAACTCTTAAAAAAGACCTTGCAAATATAAACCGTTTACGGTTACCCCCTGCTGTTAGATTATGTTGACAGCGTTAAGTGTATAATGGGTATAAACAGTTTACGGTTACCCCCGGCAAAATATAAATCATTTACGGTTACCCACTGGAGGGGTAACTAGAAACAATTATTATTTGTAAGGTCTTTTTTAAGAGTTTTATTTTTATAGGGGGTAAATGGATAATGAGTATATTTGCAGGGGGTAACATATATTTAAGCCTTTTTTTATACTCAAGCAGTCATTAGAAAAAAAAAACACAATAAGGTTCGTGGCCCTTCATCTTCCGTCGGGAATTTGGTGTATAGATGCAAATGTGTTAAGGGATGAAGCAATGATGTTTATGAAAGATATTTTTTTCTTCATCGAGGTGGAAAATAGTTGGTTCTTGGGGGACTTTTAAGTGGTAAAAAAACTCGGGGCAAAAGCTTACCCTTAGCCTCTTAAAATGAGGAGGCTGGTCATCGGCGGCTGGAGATGGCAGAGTTAGTAAGCTCCGAGCCTGTTTTCGCTGTAGGAGGGGGACGTCATCTTCTTCATCCTCATCATCTTCATCGTTGATGTGGAAAATAGTTGGTTCTTGGGCTGCGTGAATGGAAGTCGTTAGCCGAGGATAGTAAAAGTATTGAAAGTAATAAAACAACTAAGTCGTATTCGGTAAAGTCTATGTATATTCATCTGTCTCAGCAACGAAACATGACAGGTGTAGCAGCTAATTCTAATGGTTTAAGTGCTGAAATATGTGCTGGAATTTGGCAATCTGCAGTTCCATCCAAGATCCACATATTCTGTTGAAGAATTTTTACTAACGCACTTCCTACTCGTGAATTACTTCTTAAGCGCCATGTTCTGAATAATGATGAGGCTGCTGCTTGCTGTTTTTGCTCACAGCAAATAGAAGATTTGGCTCACTTATTTGGCTCTTGTGTGGTGGCGAAACGAGTGTGGGAGAAGGTGAGTGACTGGGTCGGGTTGCAACAATCAAATCATCACAACATTGTCCGTCCGTCTCTATAGTGGTGTGCATCCTCATGTGCCTAGCACACCCCATCATGCTGCATGGGTGCCGCCGGCGCCGAGGGAATTAAAGTTTAATGTTGATGCGACTATTTTTGACACCCAAGATAAGTTTGGCGTGGGTATGTGTGTGCGCGACAAGAAGGGAGCATTTGTTGCGGCGAAGACCATGACCTTTGGCGCTGTCCCAACCCCTCAGGAAGCAGAGGCAACCGGAGCGGTGGAGGCTATTAGGTGGCTTATTGAGCGTGGAGTCCAGCGAGTTACCATTTAATTGGATTGCTTACCAGTTGTTAACGGTATCAACTGAAACCAACTTATAACTACTGAAGTCGGCTCTATTATTAGGAGTTGCAAATCTTTGCTTTCTACTTTACAAAACCATCGGTTTAGTTTTACTAGGAGACAAGCAAATGTTGTGCTCATACGCTTGCTAGAGCATCAACACTTCATGCTTGTTCCATGATTTTTGATTATGTCCCAACCTGTATCCGTGACATTATTTTAATTGAAATGCAGTAGTTTGGTTTCGATAAAAAAAAATAGTTGGGACTTTTATAGCGAAATAGTTGATGAGAGTTATTTTCAGGAACTTTGTACGCCTTGGAAGGATGCTCTTGTCATCAAGTTACTCGGCAAGACCATAGGGTATCCGATACTCAAGGAACGATTGAAGAAGATGTGGAAACTCCAAGGAGCTTTTGATATTATGGATGTTGATAATGGCTACTACATGGTTAAGTGTGAGCACTTAGGTGATAGAGAGACTATTATCTCCGGAGGGCCGTGGATGCTATTTGATCATTATCTTGCAGTTTCTCAGTGGACACCGGAGTTTACGTCGCCGCATGCTAAGATAGAAAGGACAATGGTATGGATTCGCTTCCCTGGGTTGAGCTTAGTCTACTATGATGAGAGTGTCCTTTTAGCCTTAGCGGCAACTGTGGGAACGCCGGTGAAGGTGGATACGAATACGCTGAATGTGGAAAGGGGGCGTTTTGCCCGCATTTGTGTCGAAATTGATCTCACCAAGCCGGTGGTGGGTAAGGTGTGGGTCAATGGCCATTGGTATAAAGTCCAATATGAGGGACTACACATTATTTGCGCAAATTGTGGATGCTACGGTCACCGTATAAGAGATTGCAGTCAACAGAGCATTCTGGTAGTAGAATCCCATCCTACTGTGGTGGCGGCGGCCAGAGAAACAAGGACTGATGAAGAGCAGCTGGGAGAAACTAACCTAACGCAGTCACAACAAATAGGGGCGAAAAATAAGGAAATAGACGAAGTTCATGGGGACTGGTTGGTGGTTACTAGAAAAAAAAGGAGTAATGGAACCACAAAATTAGCGCAACAAAAAAGCAGTAACAACCTCCAGCAGAAGAATACGGGAAATATTCCACCACTTGGTCAACTCACTATCAATAAAAAGGTGCAGGCTGGCACTTCTATATCTGGATTAAATAAAGAGAAGTGGGACCACCAAGGGTCCACTATTGATATTAATCAAGGTAAAAAACAACGGCTTGATAGGGTGAGTAAAGAGGGCACTACTCCTGGAGTTAATGGTAAGCCAAATGATAAAGGAATTGCTAAGGTTGGGCCAATGAAAGTTAATGGGCCAAACAAAAATAGGCCTGCCGCAACAAGTGTACATTCAGGGCCATCTACTGGAGGCCCACACGCCGTATTGGTCACGACCCGACCCACACAATTGGGTGTCTCCACGGATATGCACATTGAGTCCACGAACGTTCCTCTCCCGAAAACGGCGCTGCAACAAATCCCACCAGCGACGCCGGTCATAGATGGCGACGGTGCTGACGAGCCAACGGCAGTGGACGGTTGCTGTGACACGATTCCAGAAACTACTACTCGTTGGGAGCCACAACCTAAAGCGATGGATCAATAGGTACGGTGTTGGGAGTCTTCACGTGTATTCTGGGTTTTTAATGATCAGTTTCAATAATGTATCATTGCTCTCCTGGAACATTTGGGGAGCTCACAACAAGAAGGCTCGCAGACATGCGATGGATTGAATTAGGAGATATTCACCAACTTTCTTGATTATAATGGAAACACATGTAATTTTTGAGAAAACTAGAGCTTTTTGGAGCAGAGCAGGTTATTCACAGGTAGCAGTTAGGGAAGCCAGAGGACAAGTTGGGGGAATTTGGATTTTACAGCATGTCGGCAGCAACATCAATTGCACGATTGTGGACTGTTTTGCGGATTGTATTACAATTGAGTTGTCATTGGGGCCTGATCACTGGTATCTTTCGGAAATCTATGCTAGTTCTACTTATACATCTCGGTTGGAGCTCTAGAGTCACCTTATTTATCTTCGTGGTCAGATTGTTGGTCCTTGGATGATCATTGGGGATTTTAACGAGATCATTCATCCTAATGAACAGAGAGGGGGGAATTTCTATCCTACTCGTCCTAATGGTATGCTGAATGTAATTGATCAGTGTCACATGACCGATATGCCTACTACTGGGGGCACCTTCACTTGGAGACACAAATGTCGGGGACAAATAATGGTGGCAAAGAAGCTGGATAGAGCAATTGCAGATCTTGATTGGAGGCATTCGTTCCCTGATGCCTTCATTGAGGTCCTGTGTCGCTTCCACTCTGATCATAATCTACTCCTTCTTCGTTGTGGGGGGCTACGGGAAACATTTGGCGCTCGACCCTTTCGGTTCGAAGCAGCTTGGATAACGCATCCCGACTATGCCGATGTGGTCAGAAATGACTGGGATAGAGATTAGACGAGTCCAGTCACCAGTCTTCACAATGTCAGAGATGATTCTTTGGTGTTTAACAAGGAAGTCTTTGGGTGCATTTGGAAGAGGAAGAGAGAACTGGAGCGTCGGTTGAAGGGGATACAGAGAACCCTGGAAAGAATTGACTCCGCTAGACTTGTTTATTTGGAGAGACAACTACAACAAGACTATGATGCAATCCTTCTACAAGAGGAAATTTTGTGGTACCAAAAATCTAGAGAGAAATGGATACTACTCGGTGACCGGAACACTAAGTTTTTTCATGCTCAGACTATTATTCGCAGGAAGCGGAATAAAATTCATGGTATTACTTTACATGATGGGAATTGGTGTATTGAGATAGCATTCTCCAGGAGGAAGCCCAAGCTTATTTTAAGAATTTGTTTTGCAGTAGTGTCCCTAGCCACCCAACAGGGCCTTTGTCTATTGATATAAATATACCCACCTTGAGTGATGCAGCTATTCTTGACCTGGTGAAACCAATCCCACGAGAAGAGGTATATGAGACTGTCCACCAAATGCTCCCGTTTAAGGAACCTGGCCCCGACGGATTCCAAGGTATTTTCTTTCGTCAATACTGGGAGATTGTAGGCGATGATGCATTTAATTTAGTATCTAATGCCTTTATTACGGGCTCCTTTGACCCAAATATAGCAGCCACTCTTGTTGCTTTAATTCCTAAGATAGATGACCCTAGAACTTTTAAGGACTTTCGGCCCATTAGCCTGTGTAATACCCTCTACAAATTAATTACGAAAGTTCTGGTTCAGAGATTGAGACCACACCTAGAGCATATTATTGGCCCTTATCAAAGCAGTTTTCTTCCGGGGAGGGGTACTAGTGATAATGCTATAGTGCTGCAAGAGGCCCTCCACTCCATGCATAGTTCTAAAAAGAAAAAAGGGGATGTTGCTTATAAAATTAATTTGGAAAAAGAATATGACCATGTTAGTTGGGAATTTCTAAAGAAGTGCCTCCTTGATTTTGGTTTTCCCTCTATAACAGTTAAGTTGATAATGCATTGTGTCTCTTCTGCCCAATTGTCTCTTATTTGGAATAGGAAACTTTTACCTGCCTTCTCTCCAACTAGGGGCCTTCGCCAGGGTGACCCGTTATCCCCTTATTTAATTGTTATTTGTATGGAAAAGTTGTCCCATGCAATAATGGCTGCTGTAAATAAAGGTAAATGGAAACCATGCATTTGTCCCGAAATGGACCTGCTCTCTCACACTTGTTTTTTGCAGATGATGTCCTTCTTTTTTCCAAAGCAACGGCATCTCAAGCAAATATTGTGGCTGACCTCTTCTCTAATTTTGCTCTACATTCTGGTCTTAAAGTGAGTGTTAGTAAATCCAGGTCCCTGTACTCTAAAGGTGTCACACAATCAGAGAGGAACATGATTGCTACAATCACAGGTATCAGAGAAACTACTTCTTTCAGCAAATATTTGGGCTTTCCGATGTTTCAAAGGCGAGTTACCAAGTCTGATTTTAACTTTATTGTGGAAAAACTCCAATCTAGACTTGCTTCTTGGAAGAATAAATTGTTGAATAAAGCAGGTCGCCTAACCTTGGTAAAATCTGTGTTAAACTCGATTCTGGTTTATTACATGCAAGTCTCTTGGCTCCCGCAATCTACATGTGACCAGATTGATAAACTTACTCGTGACTTCATTTGGAAAGGCTCCAACAATCGGGGAATCAATCTAGTGGGGTGGGACACAATTACCAGAAGCAAGCAGTGTGGTGGCTTGGGTGTTCGAGTGGCTCGTGACATGAACACAGCCATGTTGGGCAAATTGTTATGGGATATTCATGCTGGCAAGGACAAGTTGTGGATCCGGTTACTGACTGATAAAAACATGCACCATAATTCTATTTTGCAGGTACCTAAACGCAATGGCTCTTACACATGGAATTCGATCATGAAGTCCAGAGATGTTTTCAAAGACGGCTTCGAGTTTCGGGTGGGAAATGGTGACTCCTCATTTTGGCAATCACTGTGGACACACTTTGGTGCCCTTGCCAAACTTGTTCCATATGTAGATATACATGATATTCACCTTTCCATATCTGATGTGTTTTCCAACGGTGTTTGGAATCTGAACATTCTTTATACACAGCTCCCTCAACATATAATTGATCATATTCTAGGATTGATTATCATCCTTAATCAGAAGGTACCCGATGCTATGATTTGGTCCGGGAATACAGATGGAGTTTACAATGCGAAGAGTGGCAATACTTGGCTTCAGGATCACAGAAGCAGTGACTTGGCTGCTAATAGTTTGATATCTTGGAAGTGGATTTGGGGTATACCTGGGCCTGAGAAGTTAAAGCTTCTAGTGTGGACTTCTTGCCATAATGCAATACCGACGGCTGCTATGTTACACCACCGAGGTATGTTGAATACACCTATTTGTAAGAGGTGTGGTATTTTTGATGAGACAGTCCTACATTGTTTAAGGGATTGTTCTCACGTTAGGAGCATCTGGCTGGCTATTGGATTTGATTCTGTTGCTTTTTTCAATCTTGTTGAACCGATGGACTGGTTTAAATTCGGAATTCAGGCTAATAATCCTCATGTCTTTCTTGCTGCTGTTTGGTGCCTTTAGTGTGCAAGGAATGCCGTTGTTCTCGCATCAGAAACGCTTCATAGCTATTCCCTCAAGCTTCAAATTCACAATCTTGCCTCTCTAATTCTGAAGTGCTTTATGGGTGCGGTGGCTCTGCAAGCTACTCCGAGATTAGTGTCCTGGCATCCATCTAGGGACAATATCATTACTCTTAACGTGGACGGCAGTAGTATTGGCAATCCTAGCAGGTCAGGGTTTGGTGGCCTGCTGAGGAATGGGTCTGGTGGTTGGCTAGGTGGTTTTGCGGGGTTCATTGGGATCTCCAACAATCTCCATGCTGAGCTTCTCGCCTTGTACAATGGTCTACTCTTTGCTTGGAGCAGAGGACATCAGTCACTTATGTGTTATTCGGATTCTCAAAACGTTTTGCAACTTATTATGAAGCCTCTTAATAGGTGGAGCAAATATGCCACAATAATTCAAAGTATTAAGGACCTGATGCAAAGGAATTGGTGTGTTCAATTATCTCATACGCTCGGAGAAGGGAACGCTTGTGCAGACTTCTTAGCGAAGATTGGTGCTGCTGGTAATAACCCTTGGATCGTCTTTGAAGCCCCTCCTTGCGGTTTGTCTGCTCATCTCCAGGCGGACAGTGCTGGTGTTGAATTTGTTAGGCTGTAGTCTTTTTTCCTTCTGTTTTTTTTTGTTTCTTTTCCTACTCTATCAAAAAAAAAATAATCAATTAGATAAAATAAAAACAAATTTTTGCCTGTTTTCTCGCGTATTTGTTTGGAAAAAAGTCAAGAATAATGGGGGTTTTGTTGTTAGAACAATTTAAGAAGCAAAAGTCAATTAGAATCAAAATCAGTGTTTTCAAAACCGGCTCGGCTTGGTCGGTCGGACCGGGCTAACCGAGAACCGGGTGGGTAACCGAGTCAGTTAACCCTACGGATCGGAAATGCACCAATCCGGTGGAAACCGGCCAAACCCGGCCTGGTTTTGGCAAACTCGGTGACCCGGTGGGTTTGTGTAACTCGGACCGGGTTGTGCATTCGTGATGAAAACAGAAACAGAATTTTTATAAAAATTCGCAGAAAAGGCTTGGGAGAGGTTCGAACCTCTTCCCTTTTGAGTCAATCTCTAAGGAAGTTAACCACTGCACCACCTATTGATGTTGTCTATGTTGCGCACGTGAAACACATAACATATAACATATATTACATGGGCTTGCCACAATTCAAGCATTAATTACTAATTAGTTTTTTTTTTACGTTACTAATTAGTTTTTCTTTTCTTTTTTCGATAAGTTACTAATTAGTTTTTCACCATACACATTTCATGGTTGATTGTATTTCCACCTGTTGTTGCGATTGTTTTGGATTTTTTGGGCATTATGTATAATTGTTTAATTTTAGTAAATTAAATTTTAAAGGTATGAAATTTATAGGCCTTGAAAATTTGGAAATTTTTTATATGGGACTTGAAAATTCACGAAATACAGACCGGGTCCGAGTCATGCGGTCCCGGTTTTGATCATGCGGTTCAACTGTCGACCCCTCGGTCCGACCCTTGACCCAGTGACCCGATACCATCACCGAGTCGGCCACCGGTCCGAGTTTTAAAACATTGATCAAAATATCAATTCTCTCTCAAAAAAATTCATTCTTTTTTTAGATCTTACCATCGAATTTGACTCATTTATTGCAATATGTTGTTTAAAAAGTACAAACAGTAAAGCTGGTAATTAATTGGGCATGTCTTTGTAACTAATCAGGCTTGTATCAACAAATTCAGTATACTAATGATAATCTGACCGACTTGATCGACAACATCAAGATACTTTGGGAGCAAAGAGGTATCATGAAAAGGAGGGTCAGTTGGTGCCTCCCCTTGAAGACAGTCATGAACATCATCTCCAATATGAAGCGCAACTAAAAGTGAATCTACGTAATTTCCTCTCGTAAATTCTCCTTGAAGAGCTTCAATCGTATCGAGGGCACCCGTTTTTTCATCAAAATGAGCTAAACACACTTCATAATGGTATTTTGCCACCTTATTATTACTACTTTGTGCAACTAGTGTCTTGATCAGATTGAGAGTGTTGGTTACATTGGCATAAGCTATGTTAATGGTGTATTCTCCAAAACTAACGAGATCTTTATCTCTACTGGGCTTTGATTTGAGAAGGGTTGAACAAAATGAAGGGTTTGTCACTTTCTTACAAATAGTTTCCACATCTACAACTTTGATTGAATAGGAAGATACTACGCATAAAAGAAAAACCACGAGAAGAGAAGAGAAATGAGACATAGTTCTTTCTCTTAATTCTTTCTTCTTAGAGTAATTTTAGTGATTTGCTTTGGTTTCATTTCTCATTGGCCATTTTATATATAGTTTTAAATCAATCGAAAACAAGAGTATAATTAATTTCGTAAATCTGAATTTGGTATTTTCATTAATTTCGTTGAATCCAAAACGGATAATTATACGTCTTAATAATGAGTTGGACTTTTTTACAAAAATAACAGTTGAATATTTATTAATATTTGAATACATTAAATATATATATATATATATATATATATATATATATATATATTTAGGAAATAACCCTTTTTAGTCAAAAGAAGGTCATTTTAGAAATACGAAAGGAATCTTGTAAAAAAAAAGTAATACCAAAGGTTATTTATTAATGTTATATATAATGTATTCAAACATTAATAAATAACCTTTCGTATTACTTTTTTTACAAGATTCCTTTCGTATTTCTTTTTTTCGAAAGCTTTAAAATGTATCTAATGGGAGTCGAACCCACTATGCCTCCAGTAGTTATTTCCTTTTGTATTTCTAAAGTGACCTTCTTTTGACCAAAAAAATGTTATTTCCTTTATATATATATATAAAATTTTTGCTTATTTAATATACATATATATATTAAATAAGCAAAAAAATTATAAATATCGTAATATAATAAATTAAATTTATTATGTGGATTTGGTGTTGATCTGATTTGACACGATTAAGAAAATAATAAATAAATTGTCCGTTGCGAAATTCCCATTGTTTGAAGAAATGTTCAATATTTTTTTCTTAACTTTTTGGTCTAGGAGGAGTCTTTGACCCCGTTACGGTGTCCAGGAGGAAGGGTCCTTGAAATATCCAGAGTTCGACCGGAAAGTAAGTAAAGTCTGACTTCAATTTATTTCATCTTCAGGGATCGAACCTGAGTACTAGCTGAGTCCATCTGATGAGATCCTAAGTGCTCTAAGCATGTGGAAGGAATCATACAAAGAAAATGAAAAATATTCAGCTCCTAATCATGGGATAACCAGTATTTTCTATTTTTATTTTTAATTTTCGTATTTTATTTTAATAATATAATTATAGGTGTCTTTTGATCTTTCCTAAGTTAGCTTTTGGGTTTTAAAGTCTTGTTAAGTCATTATTATGTGGATTTTTTATGAGGACATCGAGTCAACAAACTTGCTAACCAAACAAAGTTGCTAATCAAAAAAAATAGTCGGAGCAAAAAAGGAATTAGAAGATCAAGTCATTTATGGCGCATTCAATGTCAAATCAACAAGATTAATTATGATTGTGTTTCATTTTCTAGGTATTAAATATTGTAAATGGACTTATCAATTTATATTTGATAATTGCATGATAGTGAGAATTTAATTAGTTTATTAGGATTTGATTTTTATTAGTATATTTTAATTTCTAGGGTTCGATCCTCGCCTTGGGCATGGAGCAGCTTTAAATCCTGGGTTCAGCTGTCCCACCCTTCGAGGTGCCTCCAATCCAGCGAGGGGATTAGTCACTGCGTTCGGCGGTGGATACCCTTGTCTAGACCAAAAAAATTCTAGGGTTTCATGACTCAATTGGGCCTGAGGTTCTTTGGGTCAATTGGACCTGAGGTTCTCTATATATTGTAATTCATTTGATGAAAGAAACAAGTTGAATTTTGAGTAAAAATTTACAGACGCGTCTCTTTGGTTCTCTGAGCCGTTATTTGAGCTTATCTGCTTGCCGTGGCGCTCATCCCGACTTATCAACTGGAACCTCCATAGCCGGTTGTGGCGTCTTCACGACTTATCGATCGTTCTTCCATCCCCGATCGTGGTGTCTCCATCACTCCCACCTTCATGGCTCCCGAAATAGTCACCGACGGCTCCGAGGCTGCCATCACCATCTCTTTAGATGGAATGCATTAACCACTTGTACCAAGTTTAAAGTTCTTTTTGCTTAACTAACCGCTTTTTGCCTCACCCAAGGCTATAATGTCTCTCCACCATAAAGAGTCTTTCCTACCCCCGTCTCTCACCTTCATTAAAAATCAACTTAGAGCATAAATTGTTGGATCATTAATCCAATGTTGGCCTTATATGTTAATAATTATGTATTATGGACTGTAACTTAAGATTAAGCCCAATTAAAGTTATGTAATTAGGTTCGGCTAAAGTGGGCTTATGAGTATCTAACAGGGGTGGGCCATTAATGTGTAGAGACTAAAGGGTAATTCGAATTTTGTGATGAGCTAATTTAAAAGCACCAATAGACAACCCTTGTCCGGAGAAGATAAAGTTTATGGTGTGAACAGCTTGTCATGGCGCAATCCCAACTGCAACAATGCTTCACCATAGAGGAATGTTGCAAAGCGCTATCTGTCAGAGGTGTGGCCTTATCGACGAAACAGTTCTTCACTGCTTACGAGACTGCATTCTTCCAAAGAATTCGTGGTTGGCGTTGGGTTTTGATTCAGTCTCTTTCTTTAATTATAATGATCCCATGGAGTGGTTCAAAGCTGGTATTCGTGGCATTAATCATCATTTATTCCTTGCTGCTGTTTGGAGCCTTTAACGAGCTAGAAATGGTTCGGTTGTTGCCGGTGATATAATTAATAGCTATGCTCTCAAGTTATCAATTCATAATTTGGCTGCCCTTATCTTGAAGTGTTATACAGGTACTACATCTCAGGAATCTCCTCCTCGGTTTGTCACTTGGCACCCTGCTAAGGATGACAGAATAATTCTAAATGTTGATGGTAGCAGCCTTGGTAATCCTGGGAGATCAGGTTTCAGTGGTCTTATTCGCAATGGCAATGGTAGTTGGCTTGGAGGTTTTGCAGGCTCCATTGGGATTTCAAATAACCTTCATGCTGAACTTTTAGCCCTGTATCACGGCCTCTCGTTTGCTTGGAATCGTGGATATCGCTCGCTTGTGTGTTACTCTGATTCTCAGAATGCTATCAGCTGGTTTCAATGCCTCTTAACAAGTGGAGTAAGTATCACTACAAAAAAAACAGGGATTAGCGAGGGAAATTTCCCTCGCAAACTGACCAAAATCGCTAATGGTCATTTGCGAGGGAATTAGCGAGGGACAGGTTCCCTCGCTAATCCAATTAGCGAGGGAATTTAAATCCCTCGCTAATTAGCGAGGGAATTTTCCCTCGCTAATTCCATCGCTAATTAGCGAGGGATTTTAATCCCTCGCTAATATTGAGGGACACGTGGTCAAGTTCGGACAGCCACGCGTCCACTATTCCCTCGCTAATTCCCTCGCTAAATCCCTCGCTAATTCCCTCGCTAATTCCCTCGCTAAATCCCTCGCTAAATCCCTTGCTAATCCCAATTTTTTTTTTAATTTTTTTTTCTGCTAAACCTATTTTTATTTTTTTATTGATAGACCTGATTTTATACCTGATTGAAATAGCTAAAACAGTTTTAATTCCATCCAAATCAACATAATATAAATCCAAATCAACATAAAATCCGAATTAAAACAACATAATATCCGAATCAAAAATAACATAATATCGAAAATAAAAAAGTACTGAAATGTCAAACTATCCTAATAGCTGCCTTCAGACTCCTCTGACTCCTCTGACTGCTGAGCTTGCTCCTGATCTTCCTCCTCATCTGGAAAAATATTCTTGCTCTTAAAATAGTTATACATCAGCTCCTGTCTCCTTAGCACCTTCGCATGGTCTGCCCTCCAGCCCCTAACCTCCGCATGAGTATCCTCCAGCTACTGTTTAGTAGATTGCAGCTCCTGCCTAAGCTACTCTGTCTCCGCATCTGACTTAGTAGAAGCTGGTCGACTGCGTCCTCTGCTGCTCCCGGCCCCAGACGAGCCTTTAGAACCCATAATAGGATCCATTGGCCCAGTACCATACAGACGACCCTTGTACCAACCAACTAATTTCTCCCAATTGATGTTTGCCAGATCTCGCATCTCAGGAGGAAGTTCACCAAGTGAGGCAGGGTCCCAGCTCCCCTGAGTCAGCTGAGACATGATCTCATTAATTTGCTCCTGTTTTGCATAACCACAGAACATAGCATAATTAGCGCTCCATTTTAACAAAGCAACTTTATATAATACAAATCAAGTTGTATATTTACCTGGGTAATCCTGGCGCGGTCATCAACATACTCGTTAGTCCCTTTCCTCAAATGGGTGACTCTATGCAACTCAGGAGCAGTGATAGGGCGTCCTGCCTTCAAACTCTGTAAAATGAAATACATTTTCAAATATTGCAAACTAATTAACCAATGTAAAAATAACACAAAGATTTTTAAAATAATATACCAATCTAAGAGCATGTTGAGCCTGGTTGACGGACCCGCAAGTGTGAAGCGAGCCACCCTTCTCTGAGTTTCTATTCTTCTTGGCTGCTTCAGATTTTGCTTTGAACTTTGTTGTAGCCCAATGAGCCTGGAAGGCATTCCAAACTTCTTCACTCATGTAGTTTGTCCGCTGATTTTTAGCCCGCAACTTATAAAGCAAATCTGATAACTGAGCGCTCATCCTTTTATTAAAAACTCTTCCCACTTCTTCATCATCTTCTTCGCGCCATGTCACTTTACCCTAAGTAAAACAAAAATATGTATTAGTAATTATATTAAACATTAAATTTAAACTAACAATATAAGTAATGACATAATTGACATTTACCCTAAAGAATTCCAGCAGTTCCTTCTTTTCCTCGTCAGTGACCTTAGCCCACTTTGAACGAAACTTTTGAAAGTACATTTTTCGGATGACACGGGTAATGTTCGATGAAGCTACCTTTGCAGGAAGAAGCCTGCATAATGAAAGATATATCAAACAATCAAATATAAGTCATTCCATAAATTAACTTAAAAAAAAAAAACAAACAAAATACTTACGCGTCACCACTGGGATAAATGACCTTTAGTTTAACACCATCGATAACAACCACCTCCACCGTCTCTTCATCGATGTCAATATCATCCTGCTCGGGCTCAATATCAGGATCAATATCATCCTGGGGCGATGGGGTAGGCATAGATAACCAAGCTGGTCTGCCCGTATGTCCAGATGGTGCGCCCATATGCCCTGCTGGTCTGCCATGCCCAGATGATGAGCCTATATGTCCATGTGGTGCACCCATATGCCCAGATGATGGGCCCATATAATGCTCATGCGAGGGTAAATGAAAAAATCCGGGACCAGATGGAGACGGAGGTCGTGGGGCAATCGGCTCGGTACCTGGTGGGCTCATATATGATGTATGACCCTGCCTCATGTTCCCAATGTTGAGAACCACCTCACGATTACGACGATTACGCCTCCTCTTGGGAGGTTCATCGGCAATCTGCTTCCCTACACGTCTCGGTGGGTCAGAACCTCCTGGATCCATATCTATGAAAAAAGAGAAACCAAATGTGATACTAACAACATTAATGATGTATATTATAAATAAATTAAAGAAACTAAATTAACAAGAACAATCATGATATATTAATGATTCTAATAAATTTAAAGACAACATAATGAGTCAACATAAGAAAACACAAGAACAATAACTCTAATAAATTTAAATACAACATAAGATTAATAAAATTATTCATCTTCATTGTCTTCTTCATCTTTTTCATCTTCATCTTGCTCATATTCGTCATATTCATTCTCTTCTTCATCTTCATTATGTTCTTCATCTTCATCAACGTCTGCTTCAACTGCTTCAACTTCTTCAACTAGGAATTGATCATCACGTAAGGAGTCAATCTGTTCAACTTCAGTTACCTCATTTACTCCCGAAATTTCATCCACCTGATAAGGAACGTCATCCTCCGCATCATTAGCTTCAATGCGACCCCGAGGTTTTGTCTTAATTGCAACACACCATCCTCTCCGAGTTGATGGATATGGAACATAATACACCTGCCTCACATTCTCTGCCATGATAAACGGATCATAAAGTTTATACCTTCCATTCATTCGAATGTCCACGGTATTACATTTTGGATTCAATTTTGTTCCTCTAACTGATGGATCAAACCATCTACAGAAAAACAAAACTATTTTTTTTCATAGTCTAACCGTGGGTATTCAAGTTCATATATGTGTTCAATCACACCATAGTAGTCATTTTCACCTCCTCCAGTTTCCCCTTTAACATATACCCCACTATTAATTGTTCTTTTTCCCTCACTCCATGATTGAGTGTCAAATTTGTAACCGTTAACTAGGTATGTGTGCCACTCGGTCACCTCAAGAAAAGGACCCTCAGCTAAGTTCCTCAAGTGTCGGATTTGGGGAGTTGGTTCCGCTTCATAAACCTAAGTAACCACATATGGAAAAAATAAGTCATGTCTCATATCTACTTTAAACATATGACATTAAAATTAGTTTTATCTACTTACTCTAGCCTTAAACCAAGATGGAAAATTTTCATGTATACGAAT
Source organism: Astragalus glycyphyllos (assembly GCA_963573325.1). Lineage (NCBI taxonomy): Eukaryota > Viridiplantae > Streptophyta > Magnoliopsida > Fabales > Fabaceae > Astragalus > Astragalus glycyphyllos. Next base: position 41,515,889 of record OY754310.1, read on the forward strand.
AGAAGATTCTTCAGCGCCTATACCCTCAATTCGTAAGAATGCACTGCAAAGGAATTATTCATATATTGAAAGTTGATCAAACCTTGATTTAACTTCATACTCTAAAGGTGTATAGATTAAAAATGAAATTGGAGCATACTTACTCAAGATATGGTTTAATTTCCGTGCAATTGATCAAGACATGAACATGTGCTGATTTATGCTCTTTATCTGATAAGTAGCTGGTTGACTTCTTTCCGGAGGGGCGACCAGGTTTGCTAAATACAGATAAAGCGAGCGGGTGTCTTTCTTCTTCAACCTCCATTTGGTTTCTATTATTTGTTGACAACATAAAGTTGTTGAAATAATGTGAACAAAAATAAATTGTTTCACAGTGTACGTAAGCTGCGCAGATCGATCCTTCAACTCTAGCTTTATTCTTCACCGATCGTTTATAATCACCCATTAACCTACATATATATGAACGAAAGACACTTCATTAATCTACATATATATATATATATATATATATATGAACGAAAGACACTTAATTGAAATAGATAATTACCTCTCAAATGGATACATCCACCTATAATGAACTGGTCCACCAAGTCTTGCTTCATACGCAAGGTGAACCGGTAAATGCTCCATGGAATCAAAGAAACCGGGAGGAAATATTCTCTCCAACTTACAGATAATGAAAGGAATATTCTGCTCCATCTTAATAAGATCATCCCTTCTCAATGTTGAAGAACACATATTTTTAAAAAATTGACTCACTTCAGTAAGCGGTTCCAAGACACACTTTGGTAATGAATCAAAAGCAATTGGAAGCAAACACTCCATGAATACATGACAATCATGACTTTTCATCGCATACATCTTCCCGGTGTTCACATCGGCGCATCTCGCAAGGTTAGAAGAATAACCATCTGGCATCCTCAATCCTTTCAACCATCGACAAACATCTTTCGCTTCATTTGGTGTCATACAATATTTGGCTTTGGGTTTGAACATCTTCCCATTAGGCATTTCCACCAAATTCAAATCAGATCGATGTTTGCTACAATAAAGAGAAGAATCCAATCTTGCCTTATTATTGTCTTTGGTTTTATCTTTTGCATTCATCACAGTGGCAAATACGTTGTCAAAGAAATTCTTCTCAATGTGCATAACATCAAGATTGTGCCTCAACAGATTATCTTTCCAATATGGGAGATTCCAAAATATGCTTTTTTTTGTCCAATTATGCACCCGTCCATAACCATCCAATCGGGTGAGCTCCCCTACCTCTGTGGCTTGTGGCAAATCCATAACTCTGCTCCAGATTTCACCTGATGTCAACAAAGGCGGTGGTCCATCTGTTTCAACTACCCCTTTCTTGAAGGCCTTCTTGTTCTTTCTAAATTTATGATCTTGTGGTAAGAATCTACGATGTGAGTCAAACCAAGAACTCTTGCCCCCGTACTTTAGCGTAAACGCCTTTGTGTGTTCTATGCAGTGGGGACATGCCAATTTACCGTGAGTCCCCCAACCAGACAACATACCATATGCAGGAAAGTCGTTAATTGTCCACATCAATGCCGCTCTCATCATAAAAATTTTCTTTCGTGCTGCATCATATGTCAAAACACCCCCCCCCCCCACAATCTCTTAAGATCATCAATCAGAGGTTCCAAAAAGATATCAATATTAGCCCTTGGATTGTGTGGACCAGGTATAAGACAAGTCAAAAACATATACGGCTTAGTCATGCACATCTCAGGAGGAAGATTGTAAGGGGTAACAATGACTGGCCAACAAGAGTAGGGTGACGCCGATGCTTGGATATATGGAGTAAATCCATCAGAGCACAAGCCAAGCCGAACATTCCGTGGGTCTGAGGAAAAATCAGAATGCACTTCATCAAAGTGCTTCCATGCTTCACTGTCAGATGGGTGCCATAAAATGTCCGAGGTACACTTATTGTCATAATGCCAAGTCATTTTCTGCGCAATTTCGGCCAATGCAAACATTCTTTGCAACCTTGAAACTATAGGCAAATAGAACATCGACTTTATCGGGATTGGTTTATAATTACGTTTTGCCCCTTTACGATCGTGATACCTCGGTCTTCCACAGAATTTACATTCAAGTAGCTCACCATCGTTTTTACCAAATTCGTTGTTGTAAAACAACATGTGCCCTTCTGAACAACAATCAATCTTCTTAAAATTCAATCCCAGCTTCGAAACTAACTTCTTTGCTTCATAATAACTTTTGGGCAAACTATCCTTATTAGGTGTCGCTTCCAACATCATTTCAGTCACATAGTCTAAACCCACCTCAGAAATATTACTCATCGACTTGAGAGATAAAAGCTTCACACACATAGATAATTTTGACTGTGGGGAGTCTTCAAACAACGGTTTGTTCGAATCTATTAACAAGTTATAAAATCTTTGTGCTTCTTCATTTGGAAGTTCATCATAATCATCATATTGAGGCTCATCAAATGGCACATTCACCCTAAGACCATCACAAATCATGTTTTCCATCAACTCAAAAATTTCATTACGTGCAACACCAAAACCAGAACTGCTTGAAGCCCCTGCATCAAAATTTGGACGTCCTTTTTCTCCATGTTCCACCCAAATCCAATAATTAGGCTTAAAACCCCAACGATACAAGTGCTCTCTAATTTCATCATCGGTCTTAATAGGTATTCCGTCGCATTTTAAACATGGACATCTAACCCCCTTTTCCCGTCTAGCCAATTCATGTGGCCACGCTACAACAAGAAACTGTTCAACCCCAATTACAAAACTTTGCTTTAAACCCGCTCGTCTAGGAAATAACCGATCATACACCCAATCACGATTAAATTCATACCAATTCATCTACACATATTTAAGAAAATGTGTTAGATTCCCATAACATTCCCAATAACCTATCAAGTTAGTGGCATCGATATGATCTCAGTGGAGATGATTCCGAACCGAGTATGGGGGTCAAGGACAGCACAAAACCCTTTTCCATCCAAGTAGTGAAGGAAGTTATTTCATATAACTCCCAACCTTACCGTTGTTAGTATCGTCTCGCAATTATCTCAATGGAGATGATTTCGAGCAAATTATGGGGGTGAGGGACAGCACCTCACCCTTTTCCATCAACACCACACAGTCATCTAACCTAGGGTTCATCAAAACAACAATTAAACAATTTTCAATTAACAACTCTAAAATAATACACTTTTCAATTTCAACTATTTGACACAATTAACAACATACACAATTTTTAATTCTCAACAATTTTCAATATAACTCTTCTCAACAATTTCACTTTAACAAATTTAAATTCATTTTTCAATTACTAACATTCACATTTCACAATATTCACTCAATTTTAACTCATATTTCACATTCAATCCTACAACTCACATTTTACAATATCACTTAACCAATCCTAACCAATTCACAACAACACACAACAACAACAACAACAAATAATTCAATCCTAACTAATTCAAAACTTAACACACAACAACAACAACAACAACAACAAATAATTCAATCCTAACTAATTCAATCCTAACCAATTCAATGCTAACCAACAACAACAACAATTTATTTTAAAAACAATAATTTATTTTAAAAACTAACTGTTATGAGCGAGATTGACGTCCGGTGCGGTGGTTCGGTGACAGTGCGATTGTAGGCTTCAAACACCAAATTTCAATCCTAACAAATTTCAATTTCAAGCAAACAATAAATAAATTAAAACAACTTCAATAAATAAAAAATTAAAATTATAACAATATCATAAAAAGTGCAAATCAAAACTTACAAATTGAGGGAAATGGGAGCTCCGGTGGTGGTGGTGGTGGTGGTTTCGTGGGTGGTGATGGTGGTGGAAGAAGAGGCAAATCGTGAGAGAGAGAGATAGAGGAGAGGAAAGGAATAGGAGCTCCGGTGGTGGTGGTTTCGTGGGTGGTGGTGGTGGTTTCGTGGGTGGTGGTAGTGGTGGTTGTGTGGTGGTGGAGTGGTGGAAGAAGAGGGAAATCGTGAGAGAGGGAGAGAGGAGAGGAAGAGGAGTTCCGTGGGTGATGGTGGTTTCGTGGGTGGTGGTGGTGGTGGTTGTGGTTGTGGATTTGAGAGAAGGGGGTGAGAGAGGGGAGTATTCGGATGGGTGGTGAGAGAGAAGAGTGAAGAATGAAGTGAAGAGTGAGAGAGAAGAGTGAGGAAAAAAAATTTAAAACGGTTCATTTATTAAAGTTAGCGACGGATTTTGCGAGGGAACGCATTCTGTCGCTAACTGTCACGTGTTCCTAGGCACTGCAACGGACAAAAATTAGCGAGGGATCCCCAATTTCCGTCGCTAACCTCCTTAATTTTCGTGCCCACGAATTTGAATTGGCGCCTAACGATTTGCGAGGGCCAATTCCCTCGCTAATGACCCCTAATTCCCTCGCTAACCTTAAAAAAAACGAGGACCCTATTCCGTCGCAAAATCCCTCGCTAGTCTCTGTTTTTGCGAGGGACAGGGATTCCCTCGCTACTGTCCCTCGCAAATAATGTCTTTTTTTGTAGTGTATGCTGCTATTATTCAGAACATTAAAGATTTGCTACACAGAGATTGGCCCATTCAAGTGTTTCATACGCTTCGGGAAGGAAATGCTTGTGCGGACTTCTTAGCTAAAGTCGGAGCTACTGGTAGTGATCCTTGGATTGTTTTTGACTCTCCTCCTCCTGGCCTGTTGTCTCACTTGGCAGCGGATGCCTCGGGTGTTGAGTTTGTTCTAGTCTAGTTAGTTTTTGTTTTCCTTTTTTCTTTTTGGTGCTCTTTCCTTCTTGTATCAAAAAAAGAATAAGTATATAACATATAAAAGCAAGAAAAAAAATACAAGTTTAACAAATGGAAGGTTAATAGAAAGCTTGGCAAAAAAATTTAACGCTAAATGATTATATATATATATATATATATATATATATATATATATATATATATATATATATCATATAAGCAACACCTTCACATCAATTAAGGTGTGACTCAGTTGGTTGCAAGTGCCAAGGTTGAATTCTAGAGGGGAAGTTCGAACCCTAGGTAAGTCATTTTTGCCTAAGGTCAAGTGCAGAACCGGATCAACATACAGACCGAGCCGGACAAGGCTCCGAATCCTGGTGGGGCCGATCGGACCCGCCGGTTCGGTCTGGTTTTGATAACACTGCTTGCGTGTGAGTGGCTAACGGCTTAACGCATTCCATCTTAAGGGACAGACTTTGTTAGTATTCATGTTCAATCACCAACGATGAAACATATTGAAGCCTGACTTTACTTACCTGCCAACCAAACTAGTCCTTTCCCGTGAACACCGAAGTAGGTAAAAGACCTCTAAACTAAAAGAGTCTCTAAACTAAAAGAGTCTCTTAAAATTCCAATCCAATACAATCCTCCAATTTTAACAATCCGATATGATCACTTGTGAATTAATCATTTTTTTAACAATAACTTATGAATTAATCATGGTATTCCCAAAGAAATGGACAATAATACCCTTGTGATCTCTTCTTCTCTTGCACGCTTGATCCGACGGGTGTATTAACGAAGGAAACAAACAGGAGTAAAACATAACTAACACACAAGCTCTTTCTCCCTTTTTTTTCTTCAGATTCTGCCAAAAATCTTTTTTTGAGGAAGAGATGGTTCTGTCTCAGAAGCTTCACGAAGCATTCAAAGGCACTGTCGAGAGGATCACAGGTCCAAGAACCGTTTCCGCCTTCAAAGAAAAAGGAGTTCTCAGTGTCTCTGAATTCGTCACCGCCGGTGATAATCTCGTTGCCAAATGCCCCACTTGGTCCTGGTAATTTCCCCTGTTTTCCTAATTAGGGTTTCGTCGTTCTTCTATTTGGGTATTTCAATTAAATTTGCCTTTTTAATTAGTCAAATTAAATAATAATACCTTTCAATAGGGGTTTCGATTAGGGTAGAAACATTAGCATCGTTGAAGGATGTCATAAAAGAATGGGTTGAGGGTTCTTGGTTGGATTTATTTATGTTCATTAACAATTAGAAAACTAAGAAATTTTACTCAGCATGTGAATTATGACTATGACTATTACAAAAGCCCTTACTAGTTGTTAATTCACGTGATTCTATTTTTTGCATAATAGGGAATCAGGTGAGCCAAGCAAGAGGAAGCCATATTTACCAGCTGAGAAACAATTCTTAATTACTAGAAATGGTATGCTTATCGATCTGAGAGATCCTTTTTTATATTATGATGAATATTCTTCGTTTCTGTTATTTCTTTTATGATAATTGTATTTCTCCATAATTATTGTCCATTTTGGCCCTGTTTGGATATACAGTTTAATTAAGCGTTTATGCTGTAAATGCTTATCATGATGTAAGTGTTTATCTATAGGCTATTTCTATAATAAAAGATAAGATAAAAGTCAAACTATTTTCATGTATTCTATGCATAAGCTCTCTCAAATAATCTCACAAGTGTTTAATGCTAGTAGATAACCCTAATAAGCCGATTCAAAGAGGCTCTTGTTATCTTGTCTTGAGGTGTGTCCTAACTCATGCTGATTTTTGAAGTTGCTTTGTTGTTAACAGTGCCTTGTCTGCGTAGAGCGGCATCTGTTGAAGAAGAATATGAAGCTTCTGGAGGGGAAGTTTTACTTGAGGATGAAGAGAACGATGGGTGGCTAGCAACTCATGGGAAACCTAAAGGTGTGTGTTGGACTGGAGCCATAGATAATTTGCTGCCAGGGCTTTTATCCTTTGATCTTATACCTTTGCAATTTTTTCTTCAGAAACCAGATCTGATGAAGATGAGAATTTACCATCCATGGAAAGCCTAGAAATCAGCAAAAATAGTTCTATTAAGCAAATTTCTTCTTACATGGGAGGTGGGGAGGATGATGATATTCCGGATATGGCAGAGTTTGAAGAAACCGACAATGTTATTGAGACAGACCCTGTAAGTTGATACTGCATTTTTTGAAGCATAATCACTGTTTCCTAACTGTCCTACAGTTCTTTGTCATTTTCAGATCAAAAGATCTAGTTTCATTGAATCAAATAGACACATATTGTCTAGTATATTTAGATGGGATATCTTAGCATGTTTTGAGTAAGTCATATTAGGCTGATTATCCTTGCGATTAGATCATGATTAAAAATTAGATCCTGGTAAAAAGTAGACATGTAGGAAAAGAAGTTTGGAAGAGAGGTCCTAATAGCAGTTATGCAGCTGCTTATTGGTGTCCTTTGAGGATACATTGTTGGAGATTAAAGGGGCAATCACTTTTTCAGAATAACCTTCATGCATATGATCAAGGGGAAACCAGAGTTTCTATCTCTTTTTTTATTTGTTTATGTTAGTATGGGTCCCGATCTCATTAGTTAGTTACCCAATTAATTAGTTAATCAGGTATTACTAAGCCATGCGTATTTTTCCCATTAAGCAATGATTTATATAAATAAGATACTGAGAAGAGGTTGAGAGGGAGGGGAGATCTCTTCATATCAGAGGGAGTTGGGGCCTTTGGACATAAAGAAATGCAGCCCCTCAAAGCTTCGGAGTTTTGTAATCAAGGGGATTTTGATTTTGGCCATACTCTTACTTCATTCCCTTTTCCTTTTAGAAGGCTATATATTGATCTTCTCTAACGACCGAAATCAACAACAATCAAAGCCTTTTCCAGTCAGGTAGGGCATGTTATTTGGATGAACTAATGCCATAATGTAATGTCATGAATCATATCTAAACCATTTAACTCCATATCTTTCTCGAATGGCTGAAATCACTTGTTTAAATTCAGTTGCTGACTTGCTGTTAGCCTCTCAAAAGTCAAGACAAATCAATTGAGTGACAAGAAAGAAATCAAAGAATCTGAGTATTGTTGCTTTGCCAATGGGAAGAGTTCCCTTCTTATAAATGTAGTAACAGTTTGACCACAAAAGTTAACAACCAACCCTCTTCCCTCTCTCCTATATGTATTTAAACTCCCAACCGTCTATTGTACCAGCGTAACCAATTCCCTGAATTTCCCTCCTTTCCTAACAGTTCCCATTTATTATCAAGCACGATGCTCTGGTTTGTTTGCTAACTCATCAATTCTAAACTGAGACTTGGATATCTTGATTGAGCGTGTTACATTACAATGATCTCAAATGACCTTAGAATCACGTGCTAATCGGGCTTATTTTCTCAACTCCTCATTCACACATAGAACTGTGATGGTTGAGGAGGTCATTTGAGTTAAATGACCATTTAGCATGTAACTTTAAATAGGCATGCATGCCGTGACACACCTGAATGTGATCCCCCTAATTTATTTTGAATTTTAACTTACGTAGTTTTAATTATTGACATAATCTGTAATTACATTATATATAATTCGTCATTAGCTATATGTTTGGAACTGATCTGAGAAATGTGACTTATGCCATTTATTTTTTCTTATGCTGAATGGAGGCCACTCTTCAGTCCACATATCTAGTAGCTCACGAACCAGATGATGATAATATTCTGCGAACCCGCACTTACGACGTCAGCATCACGTAAGATGGGCTTCAATATTTTTTAGATCGGTAGATGAGCTTCAATATAATTTTTCACGATTGTCATTTGATGCATGTTACTCTCTAGTCTCTACTTTGAACCGTCAACTGTATTTATTAAATCTCTCCCTCTACCTGACAAATGCTTTATGACTTGTTGCAAATGTTTGGAGTATCGTCTTGCATCAATAAGGGTGTCTTTTCCACCCTAAACTTGTTTCATAGGATAGGGCTATGTTAATGGCCTCGTTTTGATGTTCTCTGATCATGGTTGCTTCAACAAAATTCCTATTTATGATATGATGAAAGATTGGGTAGCCTTGCTTTGCTGCATTGTTCAGTTTTTTCCCTTCGTGTTCCGTGCTGTATTTCCTATTTGATTTTGTTACTTACGGTGGAAAGTTGACACATTCAAAAAAAATTCCAGTTATAAACAGTTATGGGGAACAGAAACCAGAAGCATGTTTAAACCAAATCTTTTAAAATTATAGATCGGAAACATGTTACTAAATGAGTTTTGTTGTTTATTGGTGTTTATCTATGAAAAAAATAATTCCGGACATCGGGAACTGCAGAAGTACTATAATTTTTATTTCTTGGAGGATGTCTTATGATCCTCTCACAGTTGTACCTTCCCACTTTTCTCTTCAATGTTTTGCAATCCCCCAAATAAAAATTACTTCATCTCAAACAAATAGTTCACTGGCAATGTTTTTAAAAGGTGAACTTTGCATGTTTTGCAGGTATGATAAATATTATCAAACACCTCGTGTGTGGCTTACTGGATACGATGAGGTTTGTTTTTTTTCTTTTGATCCTAGTAATCGGTTACTTTTGACTGGTCCACTGGGTTATGGCAAAACTACTAGAACTAGACTTAGCATTACTTTTTTTTTAATCAAATGAACGCAACCGGATGTATATAGCTGGATAAAAAGACCCGACCCATCCATAACATGTGGATGATAATGAACATATTCTTCCTATTTTGTTGAATAAGGATTGAATCACTTGCACAGTTGCACAGTTCCTCAACATCTATGATTCACAGGGACTGCAAAAATGTAGTGGTGTCTGACATTAGTGTCAAACATGAAAATTGAGAATTTTCTTGTCCTGTTTTTTTTTTTTTTTGACAAGTGTCCTATTTTATTTTTGTTTACTGGCTTGATGCTTTTATTATTTACGTTAAATAGTTGTGAGTAAACCCTTCAATCATTTCAAATTCCATACTTGCAAACCTAGTCTACTTGTTTAGTGATTCCGCTTTTGTCTTGTGGCAGTCAAGAATGCTATTGCTACCAGAACTTGTCCTTGAAGATGTTAGTCAAGACCATGCACGCAAAACGGTTAGATTTGGCATACCAATTGATTATGGATATGCATACTTGCAGACACACACAACACTTCTGGAGTATGCTACGTTTATGTGAATATGATATTTTTTTAACTAAAAATATTGCAGGTAACAATTGAGGACCACCCTCACTTGCCTGGGAAGCATGCATCCATTCATCCATGTCGACATGGAGCAGTGATGAAGAAAATCATTGATGTGTTGATGTCACGAGGAGTTGAGCCTGAAGTTGACAAGTAAACCCTTTGTTCTTAATATTATTGTTTACATTTGCAAATAGAATTGATCCATATGAATGATGTAAATTGGTATTTTCTATAATTTTATGTGACTACTGGTAATACCATCTGCTTTTTCCTTAGTTATTTATCTTTTACCGTACTTATTTCACTTATATTATTTCAACATCTTTGATTTTCTTTCATGTTTCTAGTAACAGTTGTCGAGTTTTCTCGAGATCTAGTGTAACTATGTGCTTGGGATACCATGTTGAATTCTAATACAAGTTTTCTTTATGAATTGACATTGTTGGTGGTCATTTAACAGCTCGTTATATCTTTTTGACATATGGATGATGTCGTTTTTATTTTATTTTATTTTAGAGGTCAACCACTTCACTTGGCCTACCTAATAATGTAGAATTTACACTGAGTATTCAGTGAGACTTGTTCTTGAAGAAAAATATTCTAGTTCACGAGTCCAAATGCATATTTGTTCCGGATAACTGCTATATATGAGGTATATAATTGCAGATACTTATTTTTCTGTAGGTACCTATTCTTATTCTTGAAATTTATGGCATCTGTAATTCCAACAATCGAGTATGATTACACCATGGACTTTGATCTTGGTAGCTCCAGCAGTTGACTAAGGTAATTGGGATTGCTAGTCATATTTTCTTGTCATTTGAATTCAGTATTTATTCCTACTATTTTTTCCTATTTAAATGCTTAACAAGTGATGGTGTCCCATGCTGTAAGTCATGTAAATGTCAGTGCAGTTACTATTTGGTTCATGCATATATCTCTGCTACTATCGGCAATGTTCTCGTAAGTATTATACATGTGTTCGCTCATAGATGCCTATTAATTTCTTATTTAAAAAAGATCTCACCGTGGTTACCAAAATAGGGATTTATGATGGTTAACTTTACAAACATGTATCCTGTCTTGTGTTCACTATATGCTAAAGCTGAACAGGTGGTACCTCAGGGTATCCCATCCAGTGGCGGAGCTTGCCTAAAATATTAGGGGGTACCGTAATTGTTAACTAAAATATTACTAAGAATAAAATCAATTTATCACATTTTAATAACTTGTACCTCCATCCCAAAATGTAAGCACCATTCGGAGGGTTTACTAAATTTGTATAGTTTTGAGACTAAATTAGAGAAATGGTGATAGTTAAAGGACCAACCGGAAAGTTTACTAAATAATACTAAAACTAACATAAAAATAAGCCCTTTGTCAAAAAAAACATAAAAGTAAGCCTAAGTAAGGCAATGGTCGAAACAAGAGTACTATTATTTTGGCTGTTGATCTAATGCCGCTTTGATTTTCACGTGTGTCCATTGATTTTTGACAACAAGGCAAGGGTCAATATGTCAAAGTAAGCCAAATATTGGTTTTAAGAATAATAATAATAAACATGTGTCTGGAAAAGGCACTACTTAACATTGGGGAAGATGATGCTTTCTCGGAATCGGTAAGGACACACACCGACTTAAAAACAAGGAAGAAGGAGTAACATACGGAGGACGGCGGAGGAACAACGACAGGGACAGAGAGGAACGTTGGATCTTATGGGCTTGTGGCTTAGTATTGGTGTATTAAAAAAAAATTCTACTATCTTGGGGGTACCATGGCTCCTTCCCGCTCTAGGGAAGCTCCGCCACTAATCCCATCGGCTTCAACCTTTCGAGCCGACCATAGGATTAATCCTCGGTTCGGGACTATGTCACACTAAAAGCTCCCTGCCCCTCTCTTTAAGAGTATAGTCCACCCATTGGGTGTTCTATTATATTTTCATGGAATATATTAGTTGTTATGATTTATACGTTTTTTTTTGCCTTTTCAGATGGTAGCTGTGCATTCAAGTATAACACGGGCATATTCTCCATCACCAACAAGTTTTTCTTTTGTGCCAATCAAAACTGTGTAATAACCCTTGATTGTTACCTAGTTATTGTACATGTATTGTAAATTGTTGCCATGTGAGCCTTGATTGTCTGGATGGATGTTGGACAAATTCACTTAACAGATCTGTACATAATTTGACATGTCATTCTGATTTCTGAAGACTCTCTCCTACAATATAGATTGGACAATAGTTCTTTGCTGGCTTCAAGTTGCTTGCTTTTTTCCTTGGTTAAATTGTCTTGTTTTCTAATTCCCTCGCTATGTATGGAGACTTGATTTAGAAAAGAAAACAATGATTATTTTGTGAAAGACAATAACAGTCCATCATAAATAATGCCTAATTTTTATTAAACCCCGTTTACTTTGAAATTATTATTTTGTGGATTATTATTATTATATTAAGGCTCGCTTTGGATAAATAGCATAATTAGGGATTATTTTAATAAGTTGTTTCTATTAGTCTTTTCAAATAATTTTGCAAATCCTTAGGTCACTAAACAAATAGAAATAAGTCAATCCAAAAAAAACTTTAGATATATTACTCGAGTGATTTTCAATTTAAAAGGAGAAACTAGGAAAGAAAAATAACACCAAAAACAAAAGGAGAAAATAGTAGGAAACTACGAAACACTAAAACACGTGCACCACCGTTTTCCTTCAAGCTAGGGATAACATAAGCCATCTTATATTCTGCAACGTGCCTCTCAAGAACATTGGCTTATCCCATAAGAGAGATCAACTCCATAAAACCAAATGGGTACTACACATTAAACGTACCTTCCCACACCCTAACTTTGCCAACCAATAATCTGCCACAAACATTATATACTGTTTCATCGAACCCCATTCGTCCCTAGGAGAGCACACATTAAAAATAATTCATTTAACTTTGCTTGAGCTCCAATATTAAAATTTGGAACGGAAAGAGAATATAATTAAAATATTTTAATAAAATAAAAAGTGATAAAAGTATAAACTAACAAATACATTAAAATTAGATAGGGGTTTATTACAAGTTGTATTAAGTACCCTCACGTAACTAAACTTGCACATTTAGTTATCAAATAAAATAAAATTAGATAGGGATTTATTATGCAGAACAACAAAAGGCTACTCTTGATTATAAAGACAGAGGTGAAAAAAATAAGATTCGATAGGGGTTTATTATGAAAAAAACAAAGCCTATTAGGTGGACAGCTAATTCAAGATTTCAGATGTATTCCATAATAATATAGGTTGAAGTTATTTTGGGGTATTTTGCTGAGGTGTTTTCCTTTGAAGTGTTCCTTGGTGTCTCTTGCATTTTTGACAATATGGTGTCTCTTGCCTATTTGTGTGAGAAAGCCTTATAAAAAAGAATTCATTCAGGCTAAAGTAAATGTGTTAGTGCAAGACAACAAAGAAAGCATTGTCACTGTGAGTATCTATGCCATTTCTCTATTGGCTCTCTTTTCTTCTATCAGTTTTTGCTGTGCTAGTATTCTCTCGCCTGAATCCTCCGACCAGCCTTATAAAACTGGTTATCATTTCCAACCTCCAAGGAATTGGATAAACGGTAATGTGCTTATAATTAATGTACCTTTATCTCCCTTTCTTCCTTGTCTTTAATTTTTTCCAATGAAATATTTTATCCCTCTGACAAATTCTTCTTTTGCTTCTTTTTTGCGTCAATTGACATGTTATGCTCAAACGGATATGCAGATCCTACTGGTTAGTTAATTTCTCTCACATAAATTCTCCTCAATAAATTTGTTTCCTTTTTCTGCATCCATCATAATATCATTTTTTTGAAAAATATCAATGTGATAATTTCAGAATTCTCATACAATTTTTTTTTACCAAAAAAACTAATAATATGTAATATAGTCCCTCCATTTTTTTCTTTTGGGACTTGACTCGTGGATTAAGGAGTAATTAATGACTTAATTAATTTAGTTTTTTCTACCTTATAATTTTTGAGGTTTTTAGATTTTCCCTTTCATTCTTAGTCCCAAATATTTTAAATCCCTCAACTTTGCTTATAAAAGTTGAGTGTTGATATTAGATGTTTAGTTATGTGTATGCGTGGATAGTTGCACTGAACATGACATGGATATTTACTGTGAGCATAGGTAGTAGTTGCACTTATGTTTAATTCACAATTCTTTTTCACTGTAAAATCTAATAATCTTATGAGTTGTGCATAGCATAGCATATTCCAAAATTGTCAGACTGAAAATATACAGAGGCATGCATAGCATATTCTCTACATAGTGGAAGAGAGTGACCATTCATTTAATCAAGATGTCCTTCCTTTCTATTATTGGCTAGAATCAAATCACTTACTAGAAATATTGCCAATCCAAAAAGAGAAATTTTCTGTTTTAAATTGAAGAATATAAAAAGGAAGTAGACCTATCTACTATTATTATTATTATTATTATTATTATTATTATTATTATTATTATTATTATTATTATTATTTATTGTGTGGATTTTGCAATTTTGTTAGGTCCACTGAGATACAAAGGATTTTATCATTTATTCTATCAGTACAATCCAAAAGGTGCACTGTGGGGGAACATAGTGTGGGCACATTGTGTGTCAACAAATCCAGTGAACTGGACCCCACTAGATCCTGCTATCTTCGCATCACAACCATCAGATATAAAGGGCTGTAGGTCAGGATCAACAACTATGCTTCATGGTAACAGACCAGCTATTTTGTACAGAGGAATTGACACAATGAGTCAACAAGTTCAAAATTTGGCCTACCCCAAAAATCTATCTGACCCATTTCTAAGGGAATGGGTTAAGTCGCCTAAAAATCCTATAATGGCACCGACTAATGCTAACAAAATCAATGCAACTTCATTTAGAGATCCAACTACTATTTGGCTTGGCAAAGATGGGCACTAGAGGTTGGTTGTTGGGAGCCAAAGAAAAATTACAGGACTAGCTATTTTATTTAGAAGCAAAGACTTTGTTAATTGGGTTAAAGATCAGCCAAAGGCACTGGAATATGGGAGTGTCCTTACTTCTTTCCAGTTTTTAAAGTTAGTCCATTGGGTGTGAACATTTCTTTGAATGGTGACAGTGTTAGGCATGTGCTTAAAGGTTAGCTTAGATGATAAGAAACATGATTATTATCTCATTGGGACTTATAATGTTGCCAAGGACAACTCTATCCCCGATAATAATGGATTTGAAGGTAACACTATTGAAACAATTTTGAGATATGATTATGGAAGATACTATGCGTAAAAGACTTTCTTTGATGATGGGAAGAATACAAGGATTCTTCTTAGTTGGGTCAACGAAAGTGTTGCTAATAGTAATAGTAATATCAATAAAGGATGGCCTGGAATCCATGTGAGTTTGGTCTTAATTTGTTTCATTTAATTTTTTTTTACTGTTGCTTGAATTTTCTAAAAAAAAGTTGGACCACATGACATGAGATAGACTACACAATTAACGTCGATAAAAAATAAAGTTGACCTGAAGCAATTTAGTTATTATTTTATTTGCTTACAAAATTTGCTATTGTAGTAAGTTTTCAGTTTTCACCAATAAAGAACATATATTGCAGGCAATTCCAATGGCTACCTATAGTATATGTATAGACACATATACAAATGGTCGTATTTGTATATGGTCTCTCTCTCTCTCTCTCTCTCTCTCTCTCTCTCTCTCTCTCTCTCTCTCTCTCTCTCTCTCTCTATATATATATATATATATATATATATATATATATATATATACACACACTAAAGTAATTTAAAACCTATGTTGTAAATTTTTAATTTTAAAATATATTTTGTGCTTGATTTCTATATTACAGATTATGAGATTTTGCATCTACTTCACCCTATCAATCCTCCAATTATCAGTCATATTAAAAGGGTGAATTAGTAGGGATGTATAATCAATGAGTCATCTCCACTATAATATAAAATGAGTATGATAAATTAGATTATTCAATTGTTTTCTGCATGCCGATGTTGAAATTTCATTTGAAGTGAATAATTTTAAAGATGCTGAAGTTTTGTACAATTGAATTGACCCCCAAATTCTATGTAGCCAAAAGGGTTCATCGATTAAAAGTGGATTATGACCATTTGGTATACTAATTTTTGCTTCAAAGGGATTACAAGATTTCACATCGGTGTTCTACAGAATATTCAGATACCAGCGAAAAAGTTTAGTGATATTGTGCAGTGACCAAAGCATGTTAATTAATTTGTGCTTGCTCTCTTCTAATTATTTTCATATATACACTAAAGACTTTCCCCTTCTATAACAAAATACAAATAAAAAAACTATATACTTTTTTTTATGGATTTAATTTATGAGTAGTATTTTTTTAAAACCAAATTTTACAATTTACAGAAATACATTCAACTATTGCATTGTGAAATTCGTAGAAAAGAGAAAAATTAATAAAAAAACAAAATTTTAATCAAATGACATACAAATAATGTCTAAATGTAATATTTAGATGTTAAAAACATTTTTTAATTTTTATACATTGTGTCGGTGTATAAGTGTTTTACACCATCTACCATTTACAAGTTGACATATTATTAAAAAAATTGAGTCAACTAATAACCACATTATATATCATCCATACTATAAAAGGTGCATGAGTGTAAAAATATTTACAACAACAATATTCACTACAAAAAAAGTAAAATAGTGACCGAAATATCAATCACTAACTAGTAAAAATTGGTCACTAAACGATTTTGTGACCGAATTAGCGACAAAAAAAAATCAGTTGCTAAATCACTGGTCGCTAACCATTAGCGACTGATTTGGTGACAGTTTCGTTAGTGACTGATTTGGTAACGAATATGTCCCTTAACTTTTTTGGTAACAGTTTCATTAAGCTCCTGCCTAATTTGATTTAGTGACTGATTTGGTGACAGTTTCATTAAGCTCCTGCCTAATTTGCACCAAATGATGAAGAAACTGAACTGTAATAGTAAAGTCTCAGCACATCGGTCGAATGTGGTCCATAAAAAAAAGGCAAAATATCTCCCCAGGTCCTTTAACTTATTTTTTGGTAACGAATATGTCCCTTAACTTTTTTTTGTAACGTCTAAGTCCCTTAACTTTTAAAAACGTTGCACCATGATCTCTTTTAACGTTTTTTTGTTAACACCGTTACAAAAATATTTAAGTGACTGTTAGATTGCTTATGTGGCTTTTTTTAATACTTATGTGGCAATTTATTTGCTGACTCATTATTTTATGATTATTTTGAATTAAAAATTAAAAAAAAATCTGAACATTCTTCAACCCTGTGCCCAACCATGCCGCCACCACTGTTGTCACCGAGCCGACCACCATGGCCGGTGTATTCAGCAATGAACTAAATTGTGTATTTAAATTTCAAAATAGACTGCATATTGGTTCGATAGGTTTATTCTTATGGTGTGGTTAATGCACAATAGTGGAAGCACGCAAAATAGGCATAGTGGAAGTGAAAGCAACTAAAAGCACAAAGATTCTGGTCATTGGAGAAACTGGGTATTCTTCGTGGAAGCAAGTGTTAAAGCATGTTACCCACTTTATATGAAGTGATTGTTTCCAGATCTGTTGATTTTTGTTTTTTTACACAAATTTCAAGGATCTGTTGATGAAGCACAAATTTCCACCGTCGATTGAACATTATCCTCATGAGAAAAAATGACAAAACTTTTGTTTTCAATTTCGGTTTCAATTTTCGTTTCAGATTTTCATTCCTATTTTCGTTTTCAATCTTCGTTTTCCATATTCGTTGATCCCTCTTCATCTTTGCAATAATTAAAATTGGAGAAGATAGGGTTTGGAAAAGGGGAAACCAATGGGGATAAAAAAGAAAATTCACAATTTTCTTAATTTTTAACTAAAAATAGTTATTAAATAATGAAATATCCTATGTGGCATGCCAAATAATCAGTCTAATAGCCACAATAAACGGTGTTAACAAAAAACGTTAAAAGGGACCATGGTGCAATGTTTTTAAAAGTTAAGGGACTTAGGCGTTACAAAAAAAAGTTAAGGGACCTATTCGTTACCAAAAAATAAGTTAAGGGACCTGGGGAGATATTTTGTCAAAAAAAAACAAGTACCAATTGAGTTAAGCAAATAGATACAGGCACAAAACACACTTTCAAGGAATAGAGGAAGACAGAAACTGAATTAGCATAGATGATGGCATAGATACAGACACAAAACACACTTATAAAATGGTCTCTAAATCAGTCACTAAAGTGACCGATTATATTTAGTCTCTAAATCGGTCACTATTTAGCGAATTTCTAGTAGTGTTTATAGCCATTAAACACATTGTTTATATTTTGTTAAAGGGATTAATATATTTAAACTTGATTTCTAACTCTTCATCTCTTATATAAATTATAGGTCTTCATTAAATAAAGATGATTATGACCTCGCTATTTATGGTGCTTTTGTAGACGTGGACATTCTTCATGAGAAGCTGTCATTGAGAACCTTAGTATATTCTATTTGTTGAACCCATTTGACACAGATTCTTTGTTTTATGAAGGAGTGGTGGTAAAGAATAAGATTTTTACTTTGGAACAAATGAAATGAAAAAAAAAGTATAGGAACAATATAAATAGACCCAAAAATGGGTACCACTATTTGTAACCAAGAAAATTGCTAAAACTAAGCTAAAAACTACATGAATGCACTAAGCCTTTCTTCAAAAATTATTTGATGTACTTATTTTTTGCATTCAAGGAATATATAATAATAATAATAACAACAATAATAATACTAAAAATAAAGAAAAGCGAAATGTGACAGTTTATTAAGGAATGAGATGCTGTGATTCACAAACTAGGCATCAACTTCCTCAAACATGAAAAGTCAATGTCTACATCTCATTCCGAAAATTTTCGATTCAAGTTGCATTAGAATGAAACTCGAAACTCGTGGATTCATTTTTTTGTCGAGACCAAGGTATCTACCGCCGAACGCAGTGACTAATCCCCTCGTTGGGTTGGAGGCACCTCGAAGGGTGGGACAGCTGGCCAGGGATTTAAAGTTGTTCCATACCTAAGGCGAGGATCGAACCCCGACGCTTGGTTAACGGAGGATGAGCCCCAATCGTTCAACCACACCCCTAGGTTCTGCGCATTCATTTTAAGACAAATTAAGTATTTTTTTAATTTCATTTAGAAAAATACGAAAAACATTAGACATATCTATGCACATCTTTTCGTGTAGCTTAGATGAAATGACAAATAAACACCATGAATACACACTATCATCTAGTAGTTGGCATCCTATGTTGCTGAAATTGCCATTACAACCAGCAATGAAAGACACATATCATGTGCATATAACATAAAGTCGAAAAATTTAATTTGTATACAAATAAATTTAATAGAATCGTCAGGGAAAGTGCGCAAGTTGCAATCATTTAATTAGGATCATAAATGATGACCATACATTAGCAATTTAGCATATCAATAAAATGACTTCATTGATTATTTTTAGAATATGATTTATTTTTTACAATTTTTTTAGAATATGATGTTCCCTACAAAAACAAACAACAAAAATAGTTCAAAAGTAATACTCGGGTTGATGTGTTGTTAGTATGATATGTGTCAACAATGCAGTCTTGAGACTAATGCAAAGTAGATTTTAGAGTGTGTTGCCAATAATGAGAAGAATGAGTCTTCCGAGTAGAGTTAAGAATAGTGATAAGAAAGCAGCAATTGCACAATAAAGGATGAGCATAATTCATAAATTAGAGAATAAGAAAGGAGAATTCTAATTCAAACTATAATGGAGATAATACTATAATTTTTAAACATTGAAAACCAATAACTGAAAAACATAAAACAAAAAATGAGTTGTAAAATAATGTTACATAGCAATTTGTAAGTAAAACATATCATCAAGATGCTGCACCCAACTTTTTAAGAGGGTACTTAAGAATTTACCAATTTTTAATGAATATTTTTCCTTTCATCACCAACAATATTTTTCCTTTCATGCACATCAAAACTCCTTAAAATCTTTGATTGTTACCTAGATATTGTACATGTATTGTAAATTGTGGTCCTAGACAGGGCCAATCTTGAGATTTGTCAATTTATTTTCATAAACTCATCAAGATAACCTACAAAACTAACTCATAACAAATATAAAAACAGCTTGACTTTATTTTATTAAAAAAAGTATAATAAACACTTATGTATAGGAGTTTATGCTATTTATTCAAGCGAAATAAAAAATATAATGACCCATAAAAAACTAATTTCAAAGTAAATGGGGTGTAAATACTAGGTTTTGTTTACTAGATATTGAACAAACAAAACCTAGTATTTACACCCCATTTACTTTGAAATTATTTTTTTTATGAGTCATTATATTTTTTATTTCGTTTGAATAAATAGCATAAACTCCTATACATAAGTGTTTATTATACTTTTTTTAATAAAATAAAGTCAAGCTGTTTTTATATTTGTTATAAGTTATTTTTGTAGGTTATCTTGATGAGTTTATAAAAATAAATTGAAAACAACTTATGGTCATGTCATAAGCTCTATTAGTTTTTTCAAATAACTTCATAAGTCCTTATGTCACTAAATAAGTAGATAAGTCAATCCAAACAAAACTACAGTTTGGATAAAACTTATTTTGAGTTTATGAAAAATAATTTATGCAAATAAATAAGTTTTTATGTATTATTCATCATCAGTTTGTCAAAGTAGCTTATGGAAAAACAACTTATAGAGATAACTTCTGTAGTGAGAACTTATGAATTAAAATAAAAACTTATTTATCTCCATAAGTTGTTTTTTCATAGACTCAAAAATAAGCTAATCCAAACGGACCTATATTGCTGGAGTACTTTACGTTCGAGTGAAACAAAATGTAAGGATAGAAGAGAAAGCGACATAATGTCAAAGAAAACACGTCCTTGTCTTCATTAACGAAACTACATAAACCATGAACTCTTTTGTCAAGGAAAGTTATTAGTGTCAACAAAATTTTCAGTACACTTTTATATTTGATTTTTTTTTTAAAAGATTAACATATTTTTCAACAATAATCCATTAATGAGATGGATAAAAATAAATTTGAAAAACCTTAAAATAATGTGTATTAAAAAAAATGTCTCTCTTTAACAGTAATGACTTTTTGTAATTTCAGAATCCTTCCTTTCATGTCACCTTGTTCACGTTTTTTTTTACTATTCTTTTGTATTGTATCACTAATACATTTTACACATTTTTTTTTATCTCTGTGGGACAGTTATTTTTTTAAAGTGTTATTTTGGTGAGTCCAAGTAGTTACATTTTTAGTATAAATAATAAATAATTTTGGCGTTGCTAATGCCTACATAGTTGAGCTTTGGGGGTTCTTGAAGGTCTTACATTAGCGTATGACATAGGCTTCAGACAAATTGAGCTCCAGCTAACTAGTGACATCCCTCGTAGTGTTGAAGGGTGTGGCCTCTTACTTCGTATTAGAAGCCTTCTCAGTTTGGATTGGATTGTGGTTATTTCCATGTGTATCGAGAAGCTAACATGGTAAAATTGTTTACCCTATCAACCAATCACAAACACATGATGTAATTGAGTTTTAAGGTAGTTGAAATAGGGTAAAATATATTTAATGACATGTCAATTTATGATTCGTTACATTGTATGTATCAATCTATCACAAAACATTGTATGATTTTTTCCATGAATACTATGTATATGGCTCTAGTTTTATGACAAACAGGAGTGTGTGTACACATTGTACGTAAAAACTGGGTCGATAATCAAAGGGGGAACCGATTCCAAAATCAGTGTGAGCTTCGAGGATGCCAAGAAGCGCTCGGTTCAGATCCCAAACCTGAAGTCATGGGGTGCTATGGGTGAAGGACACAACTACTTCGAGCGTGGAAATGTGGATGCCTTCACTGGACGCGGACCTTGCATCGGGTCACCTGTTTGCCGCCTCAACCTCACAACGGATGGGTCCGGGTCTCATCACGGGTGGTACTGTGACTATGTGGAGGTCACTTCCACTGGGCCCCACAGACCTTGCTCCCAAACTGCCTTTTTTGTTGACCAGTGGCTTGCTAAAGATGTTGAGCCTATAATCTCACAGTCGTTCTCGATGGTTGTCATCGTGTTGTTTCTCGCCGTCAAGCCTTTGTTGTTGGAAATCCTATGGCATCAACTTATTCTTCATCCACCGCACGATATTAAATTAAATGATCTCATTTTTCATTTTCTTTATTTTTATTATATCATCAGTCCATATTTTCTTCAAACTTTTCTTGGTATTCTTTAATTTAATTGGTGTTTTTCTTCTTTCTTTAATAAATGATAATATTCATGTTATTTCTTGGTTTTTTTGGGTATCCATGCATTGTTTTGTTTTTAAGTTAATCTTATGCTCATTTCCTCTTTAAAATGGATGCTATTTCATTTTCATTTTTTGCATTTTTTGTTGGTTATATCATTTTATGCATTTCGTGTACATTCACTAGTTGAAGATGGACATTAAACAGCACCATTTAGCATCGGTTGTTTGAACAGCCGATGTTAAATGTTGACCGGTGGCAATTTTGCAATTAAACCAACAGCTTAAGTTTTCTGTTAGATATTTAGCATCGGTTGTTATAATAACCGATGTTAAAAGTGCTTGCCTTGGTTAATTAACGTCGGATTCCTCTGTACCCGATGTTGTGCATAGTATATTGCATCGGGTATTGAAACACCCGATGCTAAATGTCCTTTTTGGGAACCAAAACAGAACTTTGTTTTCCCAATCCATCATGCGCTGTACTCTCTCTATCTCAGACTTCTTCTTCCTCCTCTCTCCCTCACTCTCTCTCTCTCTCGCAGAACACTCTTTGCCCTAAGCTCCCTAAGCTCTGTTCCACTCCATGGAGAAACACCAAAGGGAACACCCTCTTTGTTTTCTCATTGAAGCTCTGTAGGCGGCAAAGCAAACGTTGAGTGTGATGGCGCCTCCAATGTTTTCAGTCTTCACCCTTTCTGTTGCCCTAGTTTCCTTGCTTGTTAGTTTCGAAGTTGATTTTTCCATTGAAGATATCACTCCAAAATCTATCCCCATCGCTACCTAAATCATAAAACCCTTTTTCCTTTTCTACCCAAATCGCAAAACCCTTTTTCTTTTCCTCCCCTGGAATCGCGAAACCTCACCTTTCAATCGCAAAGTCATGGTCGCTCTTGTTCTCTCACAGATCGTAACGCAAAATCGTGTTCGTTCTCTCACATCTCAGGTACGATTTTTGTTTGTTATTTTGCTTCTCTTCTTAACATTGTGCGACAACAAGCAAGAATAGTTTCTGCTTCAATGCTTTCTATTCGTTTTTACTGCCTAACATTTTGCTTGATGCTTTGACTCATGTTATTTGCCCTAGGGTTTCTGTATATTGTCCAGATCTTGTGTGGCTAGAATGGGATTAATAGGTAAATAGTTGTTAGTTATAAGTGAAAGTATGGGGGCATCAGTATGTGGTGGTTTTGGAAATTTAAGGAAATTTGCTAGGTGTATTGCTTAATTGTTAGTTTTATTGATGTATTGTTTAAAGTTGTTGATGATATTCTTGAATATCATGCAGCCTTTAGCTGAAAATGGTTGACGAGTTATTGGAGCATTGGTGTCTTATGTTTCAGATAATTTATTATAATTTGTCTCACCTTTTAGTGACCTTTTAGTGACATTTACATTAGTTTGATGTTGTTTTTAATGCTTACAATTTTATTTTGCTTCTAGGAAATTGATCATACAGGCCTCTCCAAATCACAAATTTGCTACAGGGAATTTGCCTTTAATATAGAAATGCTACCACACTATGTCTTTGGTGTGTTTGGAAAGGTGCACCTCTTTTAGGCTATCTAGCATAGCATCAAAACTCTCAAACTCCCATTGGAATAGGTTCCTTTTTCACACAAGGTTCCACTGCCAATGAAGGCCATCGCAAAACTCCGTGTTAGCAACTATTTCGTCTTTTTGAACATAGAATTCGAAAAGAGAAATGTAGACGCGGTGTGAATGTAAAAAATATGATTTTGACCGAACTAAATATTTTATGCACACTTTCTATTGTAAGATCCAATGAATCGAGCTCAAAACACTTCGTATGCAGTCAACATTAACAAACTAATGAATTAAAATAAATACAAGGTAAAACTAACAAAACTTAAGTGAATGGCAAAAAGAAAGAAATTGAATAAGAAACTAGAAGTTAATGATAAGCGGAGGCAAACTATGCTTGCTCCCTTTTTCTCTTTTTTATAGTTGAGTTAAAATTTCCTTAGTTGTACGCATCAGAGTACATCATTCTCTTTTTTTACTTATATTCACAATTGGGCTTCTAAATTTAAAAAGTCAATTATTAAAAAAAAATGATAAAAACTATAAAGAAAAATAGTATCCAAAAAGGGAGCAATCACAGCGACTAAGGGGAAACAATAAAGGCTCCAATCCAAACCCCTTGGGGGTCCATCCATATTGAAACACCTAATGAGATGAGTGACCAAGCTTGGCCACAAAATCAACAACGCCATTTCCTTCTCTAAGGACATAATGGATACCAATGTTGGAGATGTTATCCATCAAAGAAGTAATTCGCAACAGAAGCGGTGCATAGGCATGGAAGCAATGCTGATCTCGGTTCTTAACTAACTGAATAACCTCTCCAAAATTAGTTTCACAAATAAGGCATCACCCTTCCCTTCATTAGAAGAAAGACCAGTAATCCACTTGCCATAGCTATCTCTAATGGCACCATCAAACACCAATACCATCAGCTGCACTTCAACTACCGTCAACATTCAACTTCACAAACCCCTCAGGAGGTGGTTCCCACTAAATAGTATCTCTATGAATATGATGTTGAGTGGTTGTTAGCTTCAAAGTTGACATATCCTCATGCATCCTATTTTTTATTTTATTTTTTTTGTTCGCATGTTTTGGGTGCGCAGCTTGCACCGACTTTGCCAATGATGTCGACAGTGTGGTTCTCCTCTTCCAACAGAGTTTCTACCACTTAGACCAACCATTGTTGGTATTACTTGACCCTTACATAAACGAATTATTAAACGTATTTTACGAATTTTAATTTTTATTTCTAAAAATTTAAAATAAATCTTGTAAAAAAAATTTAAAACAAATATTTCCTAAGAATCTAAAATCCTAACCAAACACTATTTCTTCAACAACATACTAATGAATTAAGTTTCCAACTTTTAATTAGGGGTGTTCAAAACTGAACCGACTCAATAGAAAACCGCAAACCAAACCAACCTAAACTAAAAACCGCAAAAAACCTATCTCTTATCGGATCAAATCGGTTTTTCTTTTGAGGCAACTGCATAGTTTGGTTCGTTCCCGCAAGTTTTTGTTTCACCAACCGAGCCAAACCAAACCTAAACCGCAAGTAAACCTATGACTTACCATCTTCCTTGACTTTCTCAATATTTGGACTTTAACTAACAACAACTCTCACTCACTTACTAACTGAAATTCGTTTTTGTTGTTTACTATCTCACATTTCTCACTCTAGAATTAGAAATATTTCTTTTGCTTAGACAAAAAAATAGCAGTATTTAGACTTATGATTAAATTAGTTAATTTTAAGTATATTTTAAATTATGTTTTGTCACTTGAAAAACCGAACCAATCCAAATTGCATTGGTTTGCTTTGGTTCAGGAAGTCAATCGAACCAAACCAAACTATATGTATTTTTACCTTGCAGTTCCATTCATTTTTAGACTCAAAACCAAACCAAACTAGGAACAACTCTACTTTTAATTATTTTTTCATGCAAGTCATTTACTTAAATTAAAATCAATGTAAAAAAAGTGCGTATGTATGGTTTGCTTTTACAAACATCATATCCGGTTACCACACGGACTCAAGATTCAAGATTCCTACTCTTGTACGCTTCTTATCTGCATCGCATATAATATAAGTATATAACCACTTAACTAGAGATTGCTCACGTTAGTTACTTCTAACTCGTACACTTCGGTGTCACTTTTCTCAATCTTCTTCCTCTTCAAAACCCTAATCCTCATTCCCCTCTTTCTCCAATTATCCATGGACGCTCTCGATTCCAACCCTCCCTGCGATCTACCTCAGCAAAACGACGCCGCATCAGAGTATCACAACCAATCGCAACACCAATCCGAAACCCTAATTTCCGATGCTCAAAACACCAACGGCATCAATGGAACTGATTACGATTCGCGGCCTCAGATTTCAAAACCATTAATCTCCGAGAATGGTTTGACTGGTAATACTCGTAGCGGCACCGATAAAGATCAATCTGGCGGTGAAGAGGAGACTACCAGCAAGCGTCGCCGTCGAAGCCGGTGGGACCCGCAGCCTGAGTCTAATGACCAGAACGGCGGTGAATTAGGCGGTGGAACGAAGAAGAGGAAGTCTCGTTGGGCTGATGATGAGCCGAAACCGTTGATTCAGCTTCCTGATTTCATGGGTGGTATTGAATTTGATCCTGAGATTCAAGCTTTGAATAGTAGGTTACTTGAGATTAGTAGAATGTTACAATCTGGTTTGCCTTTAGATGATCGTCCTGAAGGTGCTCGATCTCCTTCCCCTGAACCTATATATGATAATATGGGAATTAGAATTAATACTAGAGAGTATCGTGCGCGTGAGAGGTTACAAAAAGAGAGGCAAGAAATTATATCTCAGATTATAAAGAAAAATCCTGCGTTTAAGCCACCTGCAGATTATAGACCACCAAAGCTTCAAAAGAAGCTTTATATACCGATGAAAGAATACCCTGGTTATAATTTCATTGGGCTTATTATTGGTCCTAGAGGTAATACTCAGAAAAGGATGGAGAAAGAAACTGGTGCTAAAATTGTGATTAGGGGTAAAGGATCTGTGAAAGAAGGTAGGCTGCAACAGAAGAGGGATTTGAAACCCGACCCTTCTGAGAATGAGGATTTGCATGTTTTAGTGGAGGCGGATACGCCGGATTCGCTTGAAGCTGCTGCTGGTATGGTTGAGAAGCTCTTGCAACCTGTGGATGAGGTGTTGAATGAGCATAAGAGACAACAGCTTAGGGAACTTGCTGCTTTGAATGGGACCATTAGGGATGAAGAGTATTGCAGATTGTGTGGCGAACCTGGTCATCGTCAATATGCTTGTCCTACGAGGACCTCGACATTTAAGAGTGAAGTTGTTTGTAAGCATTGTGGGGATGGTGGTCATCCCAGCATAGATTGTCCAGTGAAGGGTGCTACAGGTAAGAAGATGGATGATGAGTATCAGAATTTCCTGGCAGAGTTGGGTGGTTCGGTTCCTGAGTCTGCAACAAAGTTAACTGCTACTTTGGCAATTGGTCCGGGCAATTCTGGAAGCAATCCTCCTTGGGCTAACAATTCTGGCTCTACTGGTAGTAGTACTACTGGTACACCACAAGCTGGCTTAGGGGCTGCTGCAGTTAAAAAGGAAATTGATGATACAAATTTGTACATCGGTTACTTGCCACCCAATCTTGATGATGATGGCCTGATCCAATTGTTTCAACAATTTGGTGAGATTGTTATGGCAAAAGTTATTAAGGATCGAATGACGGGTTTGAGTAAAGGATATGGGTTTGTGAAGTATGCTGATATAACAATGGCAAACAATGCAATTACAGCGATGAATGGTTATCGCCTTGAGGGTCGAACCATTGCAGTGAGAGTTGCTGGTAAGCCTCCTCAGCCTGTTGTCCCTCCTGGCCCACCATCCTCTGCCGTGCCCACTTATCCTGTTCCAAGCCAACCGCATGGTGCCTATCCGTCCCAACAGTATGCTACTGGCGGTCCCCTTGGTAGTGCTCCTCCAGGGAGTTATGGTGGTACCCCGGTCCCATGGGGACCTCCTGTTCCTCCTCCATACAGTCCTTATGCTCCTCCACCACCTGGGTCAACTATGTATCCTACGATGCAAGGTCAACCTATGCCTCCGTACGGTGTTCAATATCCTCCCCCAGGTGCCCCTCCCCAGCCCACAACTTCCAATGAACAGCAGAGTTACCCTCCTGGAGTGCAGTCTGATAATACTTCATCTACTCAGTCTATACAGACCAATATTTATGGGAACACAATACCTTCAATGCCACCACCAACTCCAATAACGTATCCCGCATCTTATGGATATCCGCCTTACTACAATGCCGTTCCTCCTCCTCCTCTCCCTCCCGCTCCTGCTCCTGGATCAACTCCAGATCAATCCCACATCATTGCAAATGCGCCTTGGGCCAGTAATCCTCCGGTGCCACCTCCTGCCTCATCAGATCAATCCCTGAGCATTGGAAATGTGGCAAATCCACCCATGCCTCCTAATTCATCAGAGAAGACATCGTATGGAGCTGATTCAGAGTATGAGAAATTCATGGCAGAGATGAAATGATTTAGTTTAATCATGATTCTAAGCTCCAAAAGGTATGTGTATGCTCTCTCTCACTCTCAACCTCAACGTGTTTGTGATATACTTCAGTATTCAATTCCTGAATTGTTTTAGCATCTGAAATAAAGATTAGTTTTCTTAATTAGTCATATGACATCCTTAGATTTTTGGAATCTCATTTCTTTGATTCTAAGAGATTAGTTCTTGAAAAAATTACTGCATATAAATGCTGGTTTTAGAAGGTTTTTCAGTCAATGAGCATGCAATGAAAACAATGGGGTTTTCCAATTGGAAACCTGTGTGACCAGAAGTTTCTACCTTTGAAATTGAATACATCCTAATACATTAATGCTATCAATTGGTTTTGTTTTTCTGACCTATGTTATATTCATTAGTACATCTTTAAATTTATGGCTTTGTTCTTTGACCAGTTTTAGATGGTATTTTCCTTCCCATCCCATGGTTGTTTTTATTAGCTATATATTTGTTTTCCTGTGCTTTTATTTTTGTGCCAATGGGGGGCATTAATGGCTGCAACCTGTTTACCAACTTTTTCACCTTCTAAATAAAGCTGGTTTGGATATGAAAAAATTAACAATTCTCTGTTGACTTTCTTTTACCTGAATTCCATTTGGTCTTCTGTAAAACTGAAGGGCCCTTACAGAAGAAAGGGAAAACTTTATGACTTTGTAAGTATATATGATATCTGCACGATCTGTTGGTTTATTTTCCCCTGCTAATGTGTAAATGTTCTGGTGTCCATTGGAGCAGAAACTAGTTACAGTTTAATGGTTCAGGTATAAAATCCCCTTCTTGATATGAACCCAAAAAAGGAGCCGCAGTAGTTTACGTATTATATTATTTGCATTTGGTAACTTCCTTATAATAATGGACATTTGAATGCATTGTTTTGCAGATTAAGTCTTATTCATTTTTTTCTATTTTTCAAATAATCTGTACCCAAGGGTTTTCGATTTTCATGCTATCATTATGCATAAAATTAACACCGACCTTCTGTATGTTTCTTTTATATTTTATCCTGATTTTACATCTCTTAACTCTTCATTGTTATGATGTAACGTTGTGACAGGCCTGATGTTTCTTGGAGCTCTTGTGAACCTGATTTCCTAACCTCTTGCCATGTCTTTCTTGGAAGTTTGGGACTCACTTCTTTAACCTTGCTGTACTGTTATGAAATTTGCAGAGAATTTGGGCTAGAAGTTGAGAAACAGTCTTCATACAGCAGGAGGCACCATCAAAAGCTTATTATTGTTATGATTACGATAAATCTTTTTCATTGTGTAGGAGTTACTGTCTGAATTATTCTGTGGCAATTTTATTGACTCACATTAATGTTTGTTTTGCTAATGTTTCCTTTTGAAACTTTGTTTGAACTTTTATGGCAGCTGGTACCCGGTGTTGCTTGTTTCTACTTATGTATTGTTATTTTCAACTCATTTAGTTCATTCTGTACTGATTCTAACTTAATAGTTTCGTCATTTGCTTAAATCTTTTTGTTGAGGACTAATTCTCCTAATCGCTTGATGCTGAAGCTGCCTTTTTCATGCCTTTAATCATACATCTCACCCCGAAGGTAATCATGCCTTGCCATTTATTTTAGGCATTTCGGGTTGGTATGACTTATAAGAGATTTTGTTTTTTAACAGTTCCAGTGTGACAGGTAAAAGAGTTCAAACGATTTCTATTTCTGGGATGATAAATGTCAGAGTTTGATGGCATTTTTACATTTTTCCTCATATTAAAAGCTTAGCTGACATGGTGTTGCGAACACCAAGTTCTTGTATCATGATACAGGCAATTATCAAGTTTCTCCTTTGTTTCTGAAGTGATCATCATGTCGTCCTGTTGACACATTCAATGTTATTGGGCATATGATGAAGGCTTGGGGTGAAAATCATTGTTGGTAGTGTTTGTTGTCTGCATATGCCTCGTTTAGCTGTGTTGCTGGGTGAAGATAGAGTAGATGATCAAAGAATTGGTCTTCTAGGAATTTGCCATGTTTTCCTACTTGATAACCTTCTCCTTTTGAATTATAAAACAAACAGTTGTGTTGTATTGTCGTTAGGGATATCAAAATTCTAATGAAGTTTTCAAATTAAACATTGCAATATAAGATCCTGGTCAATAAATCCTCTAGCTTGCTAGTTCTCTAGTGTGCTTATAAGATAAGGAAATAAATATATTGGTTCATCAGAATCTGTTTCTTTTCGGGCGCCAAAAGTAATAGTACGCTCAGCGTAGAATTATTTTTAGAAGAGAAGTATTATGCATCTAATAGGAGTTTACATGAGTTAATGATGAGTTTGTTGTGTATATTCTTTTTAAAGCATTACTTGGTGGTATGTTGATGACCTTATTTTTACAAGTTCTCTACAATGTCTTAAAGATCTGATTGATAGAGTTTAGTGTAATTTTAATATATATATATATATATATATATATTTGAGGTTTAGAAAATTTGAAATAATATGATAGATAATAATATAACATTTTAATCATACTTATTAACATTTAGAACTATTTTATAGTTTTCTTAATATAGAATTAAAAAAATAACCCAAGAGTTATTGGATTAGATGGTTTGGGTCTTTTTTAGCTCGAGGGATTAGTCTCCTATTGTAGTCCTACTCGGCTTAAGAGATTAGTATCTACAGTTGCGCGTAGAGGATATATAAAAAAAAAGAATTGAAAAGTAAGTCCTTCCACTTCCTCAAAAATTTTCCATACGAATATACCCATAAAAAAGTGGGAGATTTTTTTACCCTCATTTTGTATTTAATTGTTTTCTTGCAGCAGGTAATTTCATTAGAGGATTTTGCTGTAAGTTAGTCCTAAGTAATGCCCTTTTAGTTGGATTTTTGGGTTGATTTTGGATATCAAGATGGCAAAAGTTTGGGTCTCACAAATGTTGTGTTTGAGACATATTATTTGCCTAGTCAAAATGATTTTACAGAGAATCCCTTCAAGTCCTTCCTTTCATCCTCTTTTGAATGAGGCTCTTCACTACATTCACTTTGGTTGGAAAGTCAATGTTACTTATATTCTTAAACAAGCAAATGTATGTGTTAATGCAACCTTGAGAGTTCATTCATCTGATTACTTCGTCCAATACTTTGATGCTCCTTTTCTTAGGCTTAGCTTATTGATTTTGCTACAAAGGGAGTAAGTTCCCTATTTGTTGCTTCATAGGCTCTTCTTCTAGTCACCTTATGTTTATGAAAAATGTTTTATGAAAGTATTTTTATTATTTTTTCACCATCAATTTTGCAAAGCAAGAAACCAGTTAATGCTACCACGGCCAAACGATTATAAGGTTGTCTAGCTTGGCTTATTGATAACATCTTATGGGGGGTGAAGATAGGTCCATGATATACTTCTAATCTATTCGAGGTATTATCAAAAAATCTTTAAAAAAAAAGGGGTCTTATCACCTATTAGACGAGGGTTGAGATTCAACATGAAGAACAATGAACGTTATGAGATCTATTCTTGGCCTAATCGGTAGCCTGTATAATGGTGTGACCTCTTAACACCTATTTTAACACTTCTTTGTATACAATAACGATTCACAAACAGATAATCATTGTTTAAAATAATTGATTGCTTATATTAAAATTTAGTTTTATTACAACAATTTTTAAAAATTAAATCTACCTATATAACACAAACATAATCGTAAAATACACTAATACTTAAATATTTATCTAAAGTTGTGAAAAAGCCTATTAAACTCACTTAGCACATAGTTATAAGGATCACAGGTTACTCCTCCATTTACCCTCTTCTAAAGTCAAGGATATTTGAACTATTAGAGTCAAATTGAATGTAATTTACTCCCACCCAACCCTAATTTTTTTCCTAAAAAAAGAAAGAAAAATTGTAAGTGGAGAGACAGAAATACTTAAAAGGGTTAAATATGTTTTTGGTCCCTATAAATATAGTGAATTTTGTTTTTAGTCCCTGTAAAAATTTTTGAGCACTTTTGGTCCCTACATTTTTTTCCCGTTAGCACTTTTAGTCCTGCTGTTAATTTTTGTTGAACTGGCTAACGGAGCTGACATGTCCTTGCTAACGTGTCTATTTTTATGTGCTGGCCAAGGCCACATCCGTGCCACGTGTCTTAAAAAACCCAATTAAAAAAAACTTAAATTCCCCCTTTCTCCTTTCTCTCTCACGCCGCCATTGATGATTAGCTTCAGCTGAAGCTCTAAGGGGAGATGCAGCAAACCTTCTGAATCACCCAAAAACCATATCCTACCCATCAAAACCATGCCCAACAAAAAAGAACAACCGGGTTTGAAGGTTGAGGCTGAAGAGAAAGCTATTAAGGAGAAGAGATTTTAGATTCTTATATCTATATTAATGGCATTGATGAGGAGGAAGAGAGAAATGAATTTGTAATGGGTTATGCACACAGAATCGAAGTATCTTTTCAATTGTTTGTGAAATTGCGCTCTTCCCCTTCCCCTTTTACTATTTTTTAGGTTTTTTCCTCTGCTTCTTTCTTTGATATGTTTGCTGTTTCGGTTTATTGCTTTCTCCTTCTTCATCGATCTAATTCGCCGCACCTCAGAGATCGTCCTCTACGAATCGGTTTATGTTCTCACATCATCAGAGTTGATTTTTCCTGTAATCGCGCTCTTCCTGCAATAGCGTTTCTAGATCACTTCTGAAAGTGTGCATCTCCTTCAATTGCTGCACTGATTCTCTTCTCCTCTTCGATTACTGCACCGCGCGAGATTCTACTTGCTTTCGAGAGATGATTTCAGTATGGTGAGGAGGTGAGACATCGAAGATGGGAAGAGAGATACACGAAGAAGACCTATGTTTCTATTTTCAATTTGTTTTAATTTCATACGTGGATACTTAGGTGGCACATTTAAATGACGTGGAATCCTACTTAGCACGCCAACACATTAAAAAATGCCACATAATCCATGCCACGTCAGCGCCGTTAGTTAAAACTAACGGTAGGGACTAAAAGTGCTAACGGAAAAAAATGTAGGAACCAAAAGTGCTCAAAAAATTTTAGAGGGACTAAAAACAAAATTCGCTATATTTATAGAGACCAAAAACATATTTAACCCTACTTAAAACTAAAGGCCTATTTTATGGAATAAGCGCGTTGGTACGTGTAAATACAGTACTTCATTACAATTATATATATATATTTTATAGTGAAACCCTATCCATAAATACCTTATAATCGAACTGTTAAAGTTTCCCATTTTTATCTCTGAGGTTCCGTGTTCGAATCCTTCCTTCTCTCTTTTCGTCGAAATATTTCGATTTTTCTTTTCAGTTCAGCTGCGAAGCCATGGATAAGGATCCAAATCAGACCCCTACTCCTCGCCGGACGGTACACACAAACTCCAAATTTCTTTCGTTACCAAACTAAACACAGAATTCCTTTTCTCTAAAAGCGCTTTTCGTTTTAAATCGACGTTTTACTGTTTCTGTACAGGTCAGGTTCAAGCCGAGGAAGCTCAAACCAGCAACCAAAATGTAACTAAGCAGATGAATTCATTTCAAAATTCCGAAAATCACTTCAAATTTGTTATCTGATTGTTGAAATTGTTTTGATGCAGCGAAAGGCGTGATGAACAAAACGATGATAATGCAGAGAATGAAGCTCTAGTTCGTCGTATGAATGTAAGTTTCTAAGATAAGAAGCTTTTAATTATAATTTATTAAAGTTAATTAGATCTGAACTTGCGTTTTGTCAATTCTTAAGTGAACTCAATTGCAGTGAAATTAATATGCTGCAATTTCTATGGATCTTTATTCTGCTGCATTTTCTAGTGAATGAATTCAATTAGAGTGAAAGTTATATGCTGCCTTTTATCTTTACTTTTAATTATCATAAAAATTAGTTTCATTTTTCACCGGAGATTTTTTTTATTTGGCGAAAATTGGCTGTCTTTTATTTTTTATTTTTGAAAACAAAGGGCTTAAAGCCCCAACCAAAATTGGCTGTATGTTCACACTGTTCGTTAACTAATTTATTTATTTCTTATAAAAAGTTATCAATTAAATAGTTTGGACGAAATGTATTTTTGTTTACTGCTTAAATGTATTTTTCGTCCTTTAACTTTCTCAAGTTTCATAATTTTAGTTCTTTTATTTTATTTTTGATGATTTTGGTCCCCAAGTTTCATAATTTTAGTTTTCACACTTTTTAGTTGCACTTTTTTCTCAATATGGTTACTTTTGTTAATTACACTTTTGGTCCTCTAAATTTATAGATTTTGTCCACCTTTGCTCCTTAAAAATCTTGGATTTCAAAAAATTGGAAGATAAAAAATGCACAATCCACAAATTTTGAGAAACAAAAGTGCAATTAAAAAAACATAAAGAACAAGATTTTCAAATTCGAAAAAATTGAAGGACCAAAATCGACAAAGATAAAACAGGCAGAATAAAATTGCCAAGAAGAGAAAGTTAAGATACCAGAAATTTAATTAAAAGTAGGAAACAAATTGACGATTTTGGTCCCTCTATTTTATTTTTGTTGATTTTTGTCCCTTAAATTTTTCTATTTGAATGTTTTGGTCTCGATGTTTTTTTAGTTGCACTTTTAGCCCCTCAAAAATTGTGAATTGTGCATTTTCAGTCTCTCAATCTTCCGAAATTCAAGATTTTTTTTTTGTGACCAAAGTGCAAAAAATCTTCCATTTAAAGACATAAAAAATGCAATTAAAAAGTGTGGTGTCCAATGTAACAATATTAAGAAAATCCGAGGACCAAAATTGTCAAATATAAAACAGAGGGACCAAAATTGCGAAACCTGAAAAGATAAATACAATTCATCCTAATTTTTTTAAAAAAAAGAAGCAAAAAAATTAATCAATACTAAGCGCATGGGAGAGTTTTTTTTTAATGAGAACTTTTAAATACAAATTTGAACTTTTAACATTTTTGTGAAAAAAATGTTTTTCAAAAGGCCTCTCGTGTCTCATCAAAAAAAGCTCTCTCTTGCGCTTAGTATTGATTAATTTTTATTGCTTCCATTTTTTTAAAAAAAATTAGGATGACTTGTATTCATCTGTTCAGGTTTTGCAATTTTGGTCCCTCTGTTTTATATTTGATGATTTTGGTCCTCAGATTTTCTTAATATGGTTACATCGGACACAAGATTCATTCTAACTAATGTGGAAAATTATCATTCAAACTTAGAATTTCTACCCCGATTAAAGTGAAGAGGCATCTTATTCTTTCCCCTATTGCTTAAGTGACATTGATTTGTATTTTATCTACTTTGCAGGAGAATCTAGCAAGACGCGAGCCTAAAGTTGAGAGGAAATGTAACTTTTCATCACTTTACCATGAAAATGACTATTAGCTGAGCATTTTTACTTGCATGAAAATATCTTGGATTCCATGACTAGTTGATTCCTTGTGGCCTGCACTATTTTTTTCATCTTGTTTTTTGATTAGTTTTGGTGTTTAAAAACTTGCAGCCACTGCACAAGTTGCATTTGGCCCTGGAGGTTCATCATCTTCCCTGAAAACGTATGGCAGAGGCAGTGGTAAAAGCAGTAGCACTTCCACTGCTATTAAGGATCAGAGTGATACTCATATGATAGATGTTACTGATGGTCCTACTAATGCAATGACAAAGAATTCTACTAATGCGTCGGCAAGGAAAATTGAAAAAGGTTACAAGGAGCCATGGGTGAGAAGTTGCATCATTCACGAACTGCTGCGGCAACATGGTGTTGCTCCAGCAAGGACCATCTGATCTTAAAAAGCGAAGTGCTCTCTATTTAAATCGGACGGCCTTTGCTGGCGCAACACCATGCTGCCGCGACAGAGGATCCCAAGCCATCACTCATCTATTATCTTTCTCATACATATAAGTATCTGAACCTTGAATTTACCAACAGGATTATGAACACTCTAATTATCCCACTACTCTTCCTTGGAGGAAGCCCTATTCTGGAGATCCAGGTTTGTTCTCACATGCACGCACCAACAAATAATCTACTAATAGAATAAGTATTCAGTACTCACCTATGAAGCACTAACACGGACATGCCAACACCAATTTTTATTTGAAAAATACAAGTAATTGAAGTGTCGATGTCGGTATCAGACACGATATGTGTTTGACAGAGGTATTCTCAAACAGTCATGTGTTGGTTCCAAAGGATATCATACCATGGCTTGGCGCTAACAGTTTTTTCTTGATTTTTAATGCTGCAGAGATTCTTGATGAGGAAGAATTTGGGGAGGCTGCTGCTGGTGTGGAATACAATGAGAATACTATTAATCCTGCCAAAGAACTCGGGCTCTTGGTTAGTAGTCACACAACATATAACAAAACCCTGCATCATACAGACTAATGAATCACATTAAAATCACCTTTTGTCTCTTATATCGTGAACCAAAAATAGTATTAAAGGTAACTCTACCATCATTATTTAGATGTTATTTTTATATAATGGATTGATAATTTTTGAACAGGACAAGAGTGAAAAACAAAGGCTGTTTTTGGTTCAGCTTCCTCCTATGCCTTTGCTCAAGCAAGCAATGAGTATAAAGGGAAAGGAGAAAATTGGCACAACAGCAGCACAACCCAAATTGAATAATACCTTGAAAGAGATGCCAGGTGGATATATGGGCAAAATGCTGGTATACAAGAGTGGAGCAGTCAAATTAAAACTAGGTGGAACATTGTTTGATGTAAGTCCTATTCATGTTTATAAAGTAACAATTTCCATGCTTACCCCTACCCAATTGCAAAATTCATGCATCTTCTGCATAATATATTTTGATTACTTACATTGTAACTTTTAGTTATTGCATTTGATAACAGAATAGTTTTGTTTCTCATACAGGTGTCTCCAGGTTCAAATTGTTCATTTGTTCAAGATGTTGTCGCGATTGACAAAGCACAGAAAAGCTTCTGTGTTCTCGGACCGATTAGTAAAAAGGCGGTTGTAACTCCTGATATTGATTCATTTGAGCTGTAGAAGCACAAGCTAAATGTGACTAAGAGAAGATGAAGAAGTTGTTGTTGTTGATAAGGGGGATAATACAGGTACAAGTTGTGGCTTATGTGAATAGGGATAGTTTGTGAATATATGTGACTGCAAATGCCCTGATGGTTGGAAGTGCAGATTAGACATTAGAACTAGTATTTGACATTGTTGAAATTATCAAGCTTACTGTAATGTTTGGTAGGAAGATTAGCTCTTTGTATGTTGACCTAAAATTATTGACAAATGACTCTAATTTTATTCAATGCTTTTTGTCCTTTTTTTTATGTAAACTTTGTATTTCATTAATGAGAATAAGAGTCATTACGCATTAAAGAAATATTGAATATCAGTAACAAATGATTATTTTTAAGGAACTTCACTTCGTCGCTAAAATAAAAAAGAACTACAAAATAATTTTAGCTTCACTTTTAATTTTTTATTTTATTTTTAACTCTAACTATGAAGTAGTTTTAAAGTCCAAAAATAGGCAAGTCAAATATGTCCTTCAGTTTTTAAATCATATTCTAACTAACAAAATTATTTTTAAAATGCAGCAACTATAAAATATAACTCACTGTAAAGAACCAAAATAAAACGTGCAAAAATGTTGTCATTTTATTCTTCACCCATAACAATACTACTTTGAGATAATGTTCATCTAATGATGACTACTGCAGCTATTCAAGACAACAACAAAGGAAAAATGACTTCATAAGCCACCCTCAAAATAGGTGTGCAAAATTTCAATAAGCCACCATGACTTCATCAAGTCAATGACACCTTTCCATAACTTCTTCATCCACTGGAGCATACCATTCAGGCCAGTTACTCAGTCTGTAATTCAGGACGAGCTCCTCATCTTGAAGAGCCCTTGTTGTTACCAACAAAATTTCATATAATTTCAATGCTTATCTTTCAAAAAGATGTCCAAATTCCAAGCATTTCATTAACTTAAAATACTAAAAAATTTCATATATTTTCTCCAGGGATTTGGCAGTATTCTAGTTTGAAATTCAACTGGTCCTCAATCCTCATATTCAGATTCCTGTAGTATCAATTAAGAGGATATCAGGTCATTCACTTGTTTTTTCTATCAGAGAATTTTCCTTAACTAACAAGAAAAAATAGATAGGAAATAAAGTTGAAAACATACGAAATTGAAACTACAACCCAGTATTTGGTCACCAACTAGTATCAACACTTTCCAAATCAATCTTTACATATTGTAGATATGAGAAACAATTGAACACGGATTCAGTAATTCTCATTAAGAAGCAAAACATTAATCATGTACCAATTCAGTAATTCTCAGTAATTCTTGTGTAGGGTTTTTTTTTACCTCCACAATATGACTCTATACCCCCCACAATTTTCGTTATTCAGAAAATACCCTCATGAATTGATCTTTAACGGACTTACCAAATTAAAAGGTAAATCCGTTTTGGGAAAAAACCAAAAACGGATTTTTCTTTTAGTTAGATAAATCCATTTTAGAAAAAAATGCAAAACGGATTAAACCCCCACCATACTTAAATCCATTTTTGTAATTTATAATAACGGATTTATCTGTTTTGAATATTTTTCAAAACGAATTTATCAAATAAATAGATAAATCTGTTTTGTAAAATAATTAATAACTAAAAGTGATAAATCTGTTATTAAAATTAATTTTTTTTTAAATAAAATAGATATGAATATCGGTTGTCTTTTGGTTCCATTTAGTGTGTAGATATTCGTTAACACGTGAGATGGTGTACGCCGGGTGAATAATTTAGGCTAAAAAATCGGTTTTCGGACAACTTACTCCGATTGTAATGAAACCACAGCCATTAAATCCGAAAAAAAAATCAGGGATCACAAGTCCACTTCTATTTGGAATGCGGGGCTCAAATTCTAAAACTCCATCGTTTAATTTTTTTTATTAATTTTTTTAATTTTTCATAATCTCCAAAAAATCTAAAAAATTTGCATAACCTTATTTTTGTTTATTAGATTTTGAATGGTGTTTTTTTTTTTAATTTTTTAGATTAGTTTTGACTATTTAGCGGATTTTCATTAGTGTTTTTATAACCTTTTCTAAAAGAAATTAAATAAAAAATATATTATTTTTAATACAAAACTGATTTACCTATTTATTAAATAAATCCAATATTATAAATTACAAAACAGAGCTATGTAAATAATTTTTCTTCTAAACAGATTTATCTAATTTAAAGATAAATCCATTTAGAAAAAAACGCTAAAATGGATTTCTCTTTAAATTAGATAAATCCATGTGAAGAAATTTATAGGGGTATTCTGAAAATAACAAATTTTGTGGGGGTATAGAGTCATATTGTGGGGGTACAAAAAAAAACCTCTCGTGTATTGGCTCGTGCCTCGCCCACTTTTATCAATAGAATCAATACTGATTTTACAAATAATATGCAACAATAGCGCCTAGGGTTTGAAAAAAGTGCAAAAAAAACTAGGTCGTGTTCGACACAATGGGCTGCGTGAATTAGATAAGTGGACTTGGGCAGGCACTATGCTGTGCGAATGGTTGGGTTAGTGAGTGATTAAGTGACATGGTGCAAGAAGTAACAAAAGAGTGGTTGTATATGTAAAAATGTCCTACTACTCATACTTTGTAATTTGAAAATGTAGCCTTTAAATTGTACATTTGAACCTTCTCTTGCTTTATACCTTGTACAAACAACCTTTGTTGATCCTAGGAATAATCAATGAGTTTTTCTTTTGACATTTAAAAATTTTCAACATATTTTATTGCTACAATACAACTTTTAATGCATGTATAATTCAAATGAAGGGGAAAGTTGTTTCTTCAATTTTGAGTATTTTGTTGTTCAGAACATTCTCAATCTTTAACCTTCTC
Source organism: Astragalus glycyphyllos (assembly GCA_963573325.1). Classification (NCBI taxonomy): domain Eukaryota; kingdom Viridiplantae; phylum Streptophyta; class Magnoliopsida; order Fabales; family Fabaceae; genus Astragalus; species Astragalus glycyphyllos. The sequence continues at coordinate 41,556,204 of OY754310.1, forward strand.
GTCTCTTTAACTTTCTCAACTTTGAGCCTTCTTCAATTTTACATTTTTTTGCTTGTGATGTCCAGTGTTCACCAGATAGTGTCCTGGACAACATGTTGTCCACTACTGTGTCGTCCAGTACTTACCTTTTTGCGAATCACACGGACCCGCAGAGTTGTAGTTTCACTGAATGATTACTCTTCTGTTTTTAATTTATTTCTCATTTTCCAAGGACAATCATAGGGGTGTGATACTCGCTTAAAGTAATGAATCTGAATCACATAGGAAAATTATTTGTAACCTATTTGCAAAATTGTCTAGTAGAATGTATTAAAGACTACTATTGTGGTAAATAACATGTATGACTATGTCATATGAGGATTTCCCTTTATTATATGGCAGAAATTCTTTGTCAAATGCCTTCAGTTTCATTTCTAGTTCAACTTTATTGTGCTACATTTGGTATCTAAATGACTTGGGGTTCTCAGTTCCAACATTACTAGATTATGTTAACAGAGACATGAAGAAGAGCATACCACAGAAGGAAAAAAATTGAAAGAGTTTTTTCACAACTGAATTTGATGGTTGAAAAGAAGGTGGATGGGTTTACGGTGTTTCTTTATAAAATTGCAGCAAACTTGTGAGAAAGATGAACGATTAGATAGATAATGGAATTTTGTCATAAACAAACCGTTGCGGTCCAGCTCCATTGAGTATGATTGGGAAATTTTTAGGTACTATGCTGTATAAAGGAAGCTTCTGCGCCATATAAAGGTTCCTCCCGCCATTGTAAGCTGGAAGCCCGTGTCCCGGAAAACATTTCATAAGATTTCTCATGATTGCACGGTTGATTTCTGGAGATTTGACGTCAGGAGTTATCCTAACCTAAATAACCAAAATCATCAACACTAATTAGAAAAATATAATGACCATTGGAGAAAAAAGAAATAAAAATTAGATGTGAAACTTACATCGTACTGGTAAATATCATTCCTCTCCAAATGAACAACAGAGTGATTAGCCTTAAGAATACATCTAGTACCAAGTCTCCCTTTTGTAGGGCGAGGGGGATGACTTTTTGCCTCAAGTAATACAGGTGTTGGTGGCCTCGGTGCCATGTCAACTGTAGAGCTTTCACCCCCACTAAGTTCTTCAGTCTTCTTTCTCACCATTGCTGCAACACAAACGCAATATTGCTTAAAATTAGCATAATTCGAGCTACATCAAAAAAACTCAACACAATAGAACCATCAAACAACTCAACAATTGAATAGGAGAACCCAAAAGTCGGAGCATATACTTGCGACCTGTGATTTCGTTGTTAGGTTAGAAATGTATCGTTTGGCTCAATTAGAATATATATATATATATATGAAACTACTACATGGAGTGAGGTCACATGAGACGCATCGTTTGGGTTTAATATATTTTTATTGCATCATTGAATCATATGTTTTTTAATATATTTTTATTTTTATTGAATCATATGTTTTTTAATATTAATAGTGATATATCACGGTGTATAAAGTAAATGTGGTGCAAATAGTAAAATGAGATGTTAATAGTGAAATATCACGTTGAACCTGTTTCCATTAAATCAACGCACACGATTGAAGCAAGCCATTGAAGCAGGCTATTCGGTTACGTCATTGATGGCTCACTACAGGGTTGATGAACATGAGACCAATATCAGTTTTACACGGTTACTTGCTCGTAACTCTTTTCTTTCTCATTGGTAATATGTCCACACTCTTAATCACGACTATGAACGCATGTTTATACTATCTATATAGACAACTAACCATTGTTGTTCACTTTTGCGGTTATTAAACTCTATAACGACCCATTGCCCATTATATATGAATAACCAAAGTTCTATAATTAGGTGGTTAGAGCTCAAGTAACCAACGTTATATAATTATATGGCTAGTATAACGACCAACTATAACGACCAATTTCCTATTTTATATGAATAACCGAAGCTCAATAATTTAGTGGCTAGAGACAACTAACCAGAATTGTTTGATTTCGTGGCTAGTAGTAAACTAGGCAAAGTTAAGTGACTTCGTGGTTAGACGATACTAACCCGTGTCCGTACTTATGTGATTTTTAGTAACTTAGTAACATGTATGACAGCTACATAATATTGTCACCTTTTTTAGTTACAAGTATAACGATCAATTTCCTATTTTATATGAATAACTGAATCCTTGTTATTTGGTGGCTAGAGCCATCCAACCAAAATTCTTCAATTCTATGGATAGTAGTAAACTAGCCGAAGTTATGTGACTTCGTGGTTAGAAAAACTACATAATGTCCGTTGATGCTAGTATCTAACCACACCATAGCAAGTTTGTGGCTAATGTCACTCTAACCACATCCCTGCAAATCTGTGGTTAGAATCAAATTACCACAGTCATGGATATCGTTGGTTAGTTCTATCTAAACAATCAGTTGGTGAATAAAAAATAAATACAAGCTCTGAAAACATGATACATACCAATGTTCAGTGACAGTTCCTTCTGAGTGTGAAGAACACTTGGGTAGAAACCACGGCAAATTTCCACACCATTGCCTAACAGAACACTGCTCAGATCAAGTGAATAGCACGATCGTCCCACTTGAAAGTACCTACAAAATGCCTTAGTTAGCAGAATCAAACAAAACAAGTTGAAGTAAAATGCATTCAGAATACTGAACCTAGTATTTTGTTATCCATAAAGAAGATCATTTAGATCCTTCAAAAATGCATTTCTGTGACAGACTTCATCACCTTCAACTAAGTTGATGTCAACGTTGAATTTCAAACTGTATTACAATTATAAATACAAAAACTATAAGAAACCACACCTACTACACCCCTAATTACAAGTATATGAACTAACAAATGGAAGTAAACATAAACAAACCTTTGCGGTCCAGCTCCATCGAGTGTGATTGGGAAATTTTTAGGTGTTGTGCCGTATAAAGGAAGCTTCTGCGCCATATAAAGGTTCCTCCCGCCATTGTAAGCTGAAGCCCGTGTCCCGAAAAACATTTCATAAGATTTCTCATGATTGCACGGTTGATTTCTGGAGATTTGACGTCAGGAGTTATCCTAACCTAAATAACCAAAAGCATCAACACTAATTAGAAAAATATAAAGACCATTGGAGAAAAAAGAAATAAAAATTAGATGTGAAACTTACATCGTACTGGTAAATATCATTCCTCCCCAAATGAACAACGGAGTGATTAGCCTTAAGAATACATCTAGTACCAAGTCTCCCTTTTGTAGGGCGAGGGGGATGACTTTTTGCCTCAAGTAATACAGGTGTTGGTGGCCTCGGTGCCATGTCAACTGTAGAGCTTTCACCCCCACTAAGTTCTTCAGTCTTCTTTCTCACCATTGCTGCAATACAAACGCAATATTGCTTAAAATTAGCATAATTCGAGCTACATCAAAAAAACTCAACACAATAGAACCATCAAACAACTCAACAATTGAATAGGAGAACCCAAAAGTCGAAGCATATACTTGCGGTTATTAAACTCTATAACGACCCATTGCCCATTATATATGAATAACTAAAGTTCTATAATTAGGTGGTTAGAGCTCAAGTAACCAACGTTATATAATTATGTGGCTAGTATAACGACCAACTATAACGACCAATTTCCTATTTTATATGAATAACCGAAGCTCAATAATTTGGTGGCTAGAGACAACTAATTAGAATTGTTTGATTCCGTGGCTAGTAGTAAACTAGGCGAAGTTAAGTGACTTCGTGGTTAGGCGATACTAACCCATGTCCGTACTTATGTGATTTTAAGTAATTTAGTAACATGTATGACGGCTACATTATATTGTAACATTTTTTAGTTACAAGTATAACGATCAATTTCCTATTTTATATAAATAACCGAATCCTTGTAATTTGGTGGCTAGAGCCATCCAATCAAAATTCTTCAATTCTATGGGTAGTAGTAAACTAGCCGAAGTTATGTGACTTCGTGGTTAGACAAACTACATAATGTCCGTTGACACTAGTATCTAACCACACCATAGCAAGTTTGTGGCTAAAGTCACTCTAACCACAGCCCTGCAAATCTGTGGTTAGAATCAACTTACCACAGTCATGCACATCGTTGGTTAGTTCTATCTAAACAACCCGCAGCATTGGTGTCTGGCCATCATATAGCCAAACGTTGGTTAGTGCTATCTAGCCATCGTCCTCCACGTTTTTTGTTATTGGCATCTAACCATTCTCCACCACATTTATGGTAGTATGTATATACACACACTACCATAAATAAGGCCTATTATTATGGAAGGAAAATAGGGGATTTGCTGATCAGTTTTCAATTTTATTTGCTAATAATTAAGGCCTATAATTATGGATGGATAATAGAAGATTTGCTGATCAGTTTTTTTCCTAATTATTATGATGGATCTTACCTTTTTACCCTTTAGTAATAGTTACTAAACATAATGTTTAGTAATATAAACTAGACTCTCCTCAATGATATTGTCTATCTTCTATCTCTAATTAAACTGTCTATAGTTTCTAAACAAATTTATTAGTACATTTAATAAGAGAAAATTAAAAGAAAAATATCAAACTTCATCGGTATGAGGCCACCATGGAGTTTCACTAGCTTCAAGGTTGTGTTGAAGAGATACATCACTTTTTCAATATATTTAAAAAGTTGTTTGCTGCTTATAAACGAGTCTGGAGGGAGTAGCTCTGAAACTAAAGATAATCTAACACCAGCTGCAACAGAGACAGAGAAAGAAAATAAGGTTAGTATATGCTGGCCAAATAAATAATGCTCCAAATTCTCCACAATAAGGTTATGTAACAACAGCTTCACCTACTGACAAAAGCATATAGTAGACAATATAAAGAACTGAATATCGGAACGGGTATTGAAGCAAAAAATGCTACAAATTTGTCTGAAAGAGACATGAACAAATAATTACACGTGGAATGTAAAAATGCAAGAAACTCAGCACAAGAATTTAAGTGTAGTAGTATATTACCAAAAATCATGAATATGACCATAAATGCACATGAAATACGCTCCTCTTTTTTGATGCCTACTTGAGTTGGACCAAGTAGGCCTACATTTTCACTTGGTATAAAGACACTGCTGCAAGTCGCTATGCACACACTCTTGATATAAAGGCCAAGATCAGCTCGACGAGGTCGAAAGGCACTTGGAACCACGTGTGAAGACAGGAGGTGTGATCTGACCTCGCCAAGCTAATCTTGGTCTATACATCAATAGGGTGTGAATAACGAAGTGTTGCAATGTTCTTATTAGGCTTTTGGTGCGAAGCCCATTTGGACTGACCTAAATCAATCCAGAACTCACAATAAACCAGTACTACATAAGTATCTACTGTAGCGCAATAATCAAAATCGAAAGACAGGTGCGAGAGCGCCCGTCTTTCGCTAGTCTCTTTTGGGCACTTTGATATTGGTTGACTTCAGTAAATACTTGCATAGTCGTAGGGTATGTGTGAGTTTTTTTATGGAGCGCAATAAAGGCCAACATAATCTTATCGAATGACCACAAATCTAAATAGCAGTTTGTAGGTGATACCCACCAATAACATAAGTATATGGACTAAGAGGTGAATATGCTTTCATGAACAACTCCCCAATCTTTTCCATATCTCCTATTTAACTAATTCGAAAAAATATCCTTTAAAAAATAGCAAGGTATATGATCAAGGCGTCTGCATACCGGTGAGCATAAAGAAACTCTTCTATCCGTGAATGAACGATGTATAAGAACTGCTGATAAGTATTTGCGCTAAAAAGAGGATAAGTTACACAAATGAAAATAAAACCATAAAGAAAATATGTTTTTGCTACAAATGTTATGGTCTGGTCATGTTAAATCATTGCTTCAATGGTAGACCAAAAAGTGATTCAGAATTTGGAGTTTTTTGTGTTTCCCTGCATTTTATAAAAAAATTGTCAGAATTTGTTTTTATCTTTAAAATAATGCACTGAAGCCAAAAAAAATACTTAATAATTTTGTGTACAGACCTTGCTAGGATTCTTTTTAGTTCTTCATAAAAAATTGATCAATCACTTCTCTTTTTTTAATAAACTACAACGTCAATCACACATGTTAGTAATAATAATATTTAATATATTGTATATTTATTATTTTTAATGTCACAAAGTTAAGTTAATGTAAAAAAAACAAAAGTAAAAGAATACTTGGAGAGTGCATATATTTTGTTTCAATTGAAATGCGCTAACATGATCGTCGCCCCTTGGTTTTACATCTTCGTCCTCCCTACTATTTGAAAAAGAAGGTAGTGCTCATTTAATGTAAAAAGACCTTGTAACTAATTCTATGATTGAATAAATAAAACCTCATAACAAATAATTTTTGTAAAGGAATCATTGTGCATTGCTTATCAGCCTCTTTCTTCATTAGTGATAATTCCCTGTTTATCAAGTTCCAAAGTTGAGTCTTGTCTGTTGACACTGTGGCACCCTAACCAATAGAGTATAGTTTTAGACGATGAAAACCTTTGACAAAGAAATGTAGAGTATTATTTTGATTTATAATGTATGGAAAAAATAATATTGAAGTGTTATTTTATGTAGATGAAAAATAACCTTGTTGTCAATGGGCACAATAGGTGGTGGTGGTGGTGATATTTTATCCTTCCATATGTTCCATTGCTCTTCAAAGTTTGCCGCCTAAAAATAATTGTAACACATATGTGTCAATATATAAATGACAATAACAAAGTCAAACATAAATAAGCTTAAAAATAACCTTATTGTGTGTGTAGATGTCCAAATTACTTGTTCTCAACTTTCGATGTAATTGGACGGTCTGTTTGTACTTTAGTTTGCCTGTGCATAATAAAGTTATTAATTACCATATGTATGACAAAAAAATAATTTGTTGTATGCTAAAGATATCTTATAGACGACGAAACTTCCATTTAAAACAAAAATACCTGAGTTTGAGATAACAAAATATATTTGTAGACAACATTTTTAGTGAAGTTTCCACTTTCTCCTTCAATATTTCCAACTTTGATTAGGATTTTTGTTGTAGCCATAGAAACACCTATTGATAAAGTAACATATAATTGACCATGACTGAACACGGGTCATGGAAAAGATGCCAACATTTGGAATTGTCTGTCCTTGAGCCTTATTTATTGTAATTGCAAAACTTATTCGCACAGGAAATTGCATCCAGATAACCACAAAAGAAAGTCCTGCAGTCTCGGTTGTCTTGTGCTTAATCTAGGTAAGAAAGCTCTTTTACCAGCATTACTGCCTGTTAGGATTTCCACATCCAACAAATTCATGAAAAAACCACGACATAACAACCTTGTCCCCTTGTAGAGGCCAGATTTAGGGTTGATGTTTCGCAACAACATCAAAGGTGCTCCCTTTTAAACCTTTAAAATATGTGGTGGCAAACCACCTGGTGAAATTGAGTGCAAGTATTCATGTTGATATAAAGTGTGGGTGTCCCCTTCAACCTCGTCAAATGATAGCAAATTATGCTCTTCTCCGGGGAATTGATCGATAATCATGTTATTCAATTTATAAACGTCGTCATTTCTTGGTGTGAGTATGTCTCTTTGAACCATGTAAGATGCATCCCATTCATGTGATTCTAATTGAGGGAATGTTTGTTGTATGAGATTTTGAATTGAAGCTTCTCCGTCCCATGGTATTGCAATTTGGTCGGGGATCATCACCAAATCATCATGTACAGTAGGTTCAATACCATCACCAATGCGCATAAGAAATTGTGAAAAATCTTGATCTTGCAATGCTCGCATACTTTGCCGCAAATGTAGGACCTTTGTGCTGACCCATATATGAGACTTGACAATGGATGAAGATATCAATTGTGCCTTAGTACCTTTCTGGATAACAGGAAGCACTTGGTAAAAATCACCTCCCATTATCATCACTTTCCCCCCAAAAAGAGCATCACAGTCTAGAATATCCTATAGTGTTCTGTCTAATGCTTCCAACCCATACCTGTTAGTCATGGGTGTTTCATCCCGAATGATTGTCGTTGTTGCTCTAATAAGTTTTGCAAGGTCGGATTGTTTACTTATTGAGCAAAAAGATGATGGCTTTAAATTGAGAGGTATCTTAAATCGAGAATGTGCAGTTCTACCACCAGGTAACAATCTTGCAACGATACCAGATGAGGCTACGGCTAAAACTATTTTTCCTTTACTTCTCAAAGTTGCAATGACAACACGGTTAAAATGATTTACCTGTACCTCCTGGTCCATCCACAAAAAAACTTGGCTCTGATTATGATCAATAGCATTCATGATGATATTGTAAGCAGAGAGTTGGTCATTTAACCGTTGTATAGACTCTGAATCTTCAATAGGTATTTGGACCAATAATGACAACACGGTTAAAAAATGATTTACCTGTACCTCCTGGTCCATCCACAAAAAAAAACTTGGCTCTGATTATGATCAATAGCATTCATGATGGTATTGTAAGCAGTGAGTTGGTCATTTAACCATTGTATAGAATCTGAATCTTCAATAGGTATTTGGACCAATATCTCCTCTTGTATAACCCTTGGCATCAAAGTATCTTGATTTGTCTCTAATGTTAATGCCGGCAAATCAAAATTTGTGATTTGTTTTCCGTGTTGAAGTAACAGTTCATTCAAATCCCTCAGTAACCTATTTGTCAAGGTTGATGCCGTAGTAGTGCTAATGGAAGGATAGTCCTCGACCATGTAGCTGTAAAAATCATTCTAGAGGCTTCTGACATCAGTTGGTTCAGAAAAAATTAAAACAGTGACAAACGATTCTCTAAATGCACATGGCTTTCATAGTTTTGATGCTTCAACCAAACACTCGCGAGTGCAATTGGTCACTCTCTAGAAAGCCTTGTTTGCTCAGTTGCTTTTTTGAAGGTCTCACAGGGTGTGTCGTTCACAGTTAGTAGGTATTCCCAACTTGTTGGACCTCTTATATGTGATAACAAAACCCGCGGGTAGAACTTCTCCCCTTCTGAAGGTGATACTGTATAGATCCGACCAATAACTCTGACTTTTGACCTTCTTCGATGCCATTCCTTCTCCTTGCTTTTCCAACAGTAATATTGTGGTATCTCTCTATACAGATAGTTCCTAGATGGGGGATCTCTGAGATTTAGTGCAAAGAATTCAGTCAACATGGTTTTGGAATTACGTTCATCTAGCACATTTGTGATTCTTTGATGATTATAGAATCGCACTTGATGACGGCCGAGTAAGTGAATATGCAATCTCTCAACAGAAGGATATAATCGGTAAAGTGTGAACCTAAATATCCTCCATAAAGCCTGAGGAGGACAAATCCATCTCGCATCAACATACTATTGAACCTCATCCATATTTGATCCTCTATGAACCTCCATTGCAACTCGATCAGGTCCCTTGTACACATACTTATACAAATATTTTATGCTTTTGATGCTACTGCATACTTCAACGTTAACGTGGCAATTATATTTTAGTAACAAGGGTTGTAAGGAACAACCCATCTGTTGTCAACTGTCACATTTCTGTTTAAAGATATTGGTTGTCATTCATCGTCTGTACTCTGGATATGAGTCATTGCCCTGACGTGTCTCATGTACAAAATTCTTTGGAAACCCTTTTTTACATTGACCTTTCTTCATACATGGGGATTTTGGATTTAGTAGTGTTCCGCAGGGGCCATAGATCATGTGCTTTAGTACTGCTTCATGTAATTGTGGTTCATCTTCAAATTTCGGTATTTCAGCCCTGACCAATGTATCATATTGTTCTGGATCACGTAATCGGTCGTTGCTATCTAAGATTCACAACATATGAACATGTGGGAGTCCCCGCTTCTGAAATTCAGTGACATACATGTAACTTTTAACCTTTCCCAAGACCCCTTTATTAATCACATCATCCTTTAGTTGCTCAAATTTTGCTCGAAATATTTTTCTTATTAAGTCTGGATGATCATGTGAACCTTGGAAAGGGCCAAGTTCAGATGCTATCTCAATCCAAGTAGGATTGTAGGTCATCGTAAGGAAAATATCAGGTTTACCATCGTTGAGCACAATATTCATACCATTTTCATAACGTTGTGTCATGTCTCGACGACTATCAATGAATGATGATGGCAATATTGTTCTTTGTCTGGTGTTATCTAGAAAAAATGTGTCGGGTGTAGTATTTGTTATATATATATATACGGTTTAAAATTGATAAGGTAAAATGTGTACCTGTAGAAGTTTCTCCTACATGCAATCCCTGATACAATTCAGAGCGTATCGTATTTTGGTTGGATCGAATCCATCTTAACCTTCCTGATTCAATCTTCACATAGTTGTCCACAACATACTATTTTAAAAGACGTCCCGCTTTTAATAATATGGAAGAATCGTTGGGCCGAATCTATATATTCAATTAAAGAATAGCACTGTAAGTAAGCTTAATTTTAAGAAGACAACTTGCAAATATTTGTAATCATGTTGATACATACCTGAAGCATATAACTGTAATATTGACAACATGATGTCTTTCGACCATTAGAACTGTTGGTGTCGATGTCCCAACTATACGTTCCAAAAGGTAATAGTAGGGGATATTGAAGAGGATCATAAAACCCCTTTGTTTCTTGAACCCTCTTTAGATTTTCAGCATGACTTATGACATTGATATTCCTTTCGACTGCCATTGATTCTGCATCTCCACCGACAATAACTGCTGCAACTTGCGAAGCAGTTGGGAGAGTATAAGGTGGTTGATTAGCAGGACGCTCTTTAATGAGAAGGGTGCACTCTTGGATATCTGGGCGTAGTGCAAGTTGATTGAATACATGGACAAAAGAATTGTATCGATGGAGAATTTGTTGCAACTTATGGACTATATTTTGATTAAGTTGTGGGTTTTCTTGCATCCTGTATTGTAATTCGCGTTGAGTATCATAGATGTACAATTGCAAAAAACGTGGCCTACAACCCTCATTTGGATAGAATCCTCCTATATTGTGATATATTGCACCTTGAGCACGAAAAGTATATATACCATGTTCGGTTGCGACAATATTTTCATCTAGATGGACACCAAGGGAAGTGAATGAAAGAACATGGTTATAGCTTCTTATATGTTGCCTAAAATGTCTTCCTTCAGCTAATTGTCTGAAAACATATCTAGCAACTCTTGAGGAGCAGTAGGTATTGCAAGCGAGACCTTCCCACCAGACCAACACATATCATTTGGTTCGTGGTGAAATTGTCGTGCATTGCCGTGTCTACAAGTTCTTGGTTGAGGCATTTGGGACATGGCCATCATGGCGTTGTTTCGCCAATTTCGAGCACAATTGTGTGTTGATCGGTATCTATGTTGTCATTCTGTGTTAGAACAAACTACAACTATTATATATATGTGTATGTGATGATAATAATCATCGTAAAAACTAATGGCCATAGATCATTAGAATCATGTCTTTTTGCATAATACATGATTAAAATCATGTATTTAGGCATAAGGTGCAAGCATTTTTGAATATTGTCATATAATGGTATATATAGAATTTACATAATATTATTTTATTATTTTATTATAATATTATTAAAAAAAGACATAAGAAGTACTAAAATAATTAGAGGGTTATTTTTTAATGAAACTGAAAATAATTCATCATACCTCGATTAACACATTGTGGTCCAACATAACTGGAATCCATTGTATGCCCATTTTGCACATCAGGCTCCGCCAAGTTTGAATTGTCTTGGATATCCTCATCTTTCATATCTATATTTTTAAAGCAACTGTAAATTACTATCTAACTGGATTTCAAAGCGGTAATGTGACTTTCTATTTTAAAAACAGTGGACTTACCATGTATAGATTCACTAACATATGCTGTATTTGGTCCAGCTTCACTTTCATGCATTCCTTGAAAGGTAGTTGTTGCTGAGTTATGATCTGCATCCATTTAAGTGTAGATTAAGGGCGATATTTTTTGTGATTAAATTAAAAATAAATTTTATTAAAATATTTCTAAAATAGTAACTTACCGTGTGTAGATTCATTAATATGTCTTGTATTTGATCCAGCTTCATTATCATGTGTTCCTTGAAAGGTAGTTGCTCCGGTGTTATGTTCTACATATGAGTTTAAATAGGGAAAATGTTCAATATATTTTTGGAGATAAACATGTGAAACATAAAATTTAATAGTATATTTCATTACCTGTAGTGCATGTCTTGACTTGTATTCCTTTCGCTTTTTGTTGCTGATAGTTTGATCTCCTTCGTGATAGTTGTTGTTGTCTTTGTTCCATGCTTAATCTTTCCCTTCTATTTCTTGCAAATTGTCTCCATCTTTCTCGTTGATGTTGTTGCGATTGTTGCCTTATGGTATTTTCCATGCTATAATGATATTATAATCCCTAGCAAATTTGTATTGTATTCGGAGGATTAGTCACAATTAGTAATAAAATTTAATTTATCAACTATAAAGAGCAACAAAAGCCTTATCTTGTAAATGTACAATACATGAAGCATCGAGATATATATTCACGCACATCAACAATTGTTCTTCCTTCTTCCTCTTTGATCACTAGAGTTGGACCATGTTGTCAATCTTGACTGGTATCTTTGAATTATATCCTGTTCAGTGTTTTGATTTTTCAAAATATATAAAAGATACATGATTTTATCATGCGATGTTCATCTAGATTCCATAAAATAATAGCTGATTCATCTTCTAAAAAAATGAAGAGAAAATAAATCATCAAAACTCTCCTACACTTCAGAACACATACTTGGATCCCAAAATTAAACAAAAATCCAAAAATTATCAAAATCATAGCAGCACACATAGGAAAGTCAAAATAAATAAATAAACATCAAAAGATTAATTTAAAAGCTATTTGAATTTTGACTTGTGAACAAACCTCATGTTCCCATCGAAAAGTACAACGCTCCAAATCATTTATATTTATAATTTTTATAATAGGAAGATAGAATGAGTGAGTTAGAGGCGGATATTGAAAACAATCTAGTGGTATAAATCACCCTCTTGCATGATTAATCAATTAAGGAAACTAAGATTTTATTTCTTAGATTTACACTTCTTACCAATTCTGAACATGGGACCAACATTTTCTTTCCTATTCTGCTTATTCATCTTTTCCAGGCTGAAGAGGAAACAAAAGCTTAAATTAGAGAACCACTACTACTTTCCGCCAACTGGTGTTCTTCTTTGCAAGTTAACATTGAAAACGATGACTAAAAGACTATTAATTATTGCGAAGGGTTAAGGGTATAATGAAAACGAAGACTTAAATGACTATATATATTTTGTTGCTGTTGTTGTTATCAATTATCAATCATTGGACCAACAAGGATTGGTTTGAGCGAGGACTAGGCTCGGATCCTACCCTGAGGTCTCAGATTCAATTGTCGGGTGTGCAAAAATTCTAGTGGGAGGACAGAACTACACAGACCGACAAAGTAGATTAGACACCAACAAAGCCGTTGGATACTACGCATCAATATCAAGATAACCAAAAAAATCTATCAATAGTTGGAGGATTGGAGTACTATTTTTTAGCTTAACAGATAATGTGATAAAACAAGTTATCAGTTTTGTAGATAAAGAGGTGAGAGAAATTTTTCAAAACTGAAGTTGATTAAAACCTACTAGAGATTATTAATATCACAAGAGAGATTGAACGGTTTGGCAACTGTCAATTGAGAAAGATATGTTGGAAAATTGATGTTGATGTGATTATATGGTTTCAAGTTCTAACTGATATAATACCATAATGGATAAACAAAAATATGTGGATCTAGACAAGTAAATATAAATATTTATTTAAGTTACGTCCAAAATCAATATATATGGGAGACTCAAAAAATAAAATCAACTTAACTCCAGATCATTTCGGAGAATAGGAACAAAAGGAAACATTAAAATGTAGGAAATGAAGACACATAATCGAGATGAAACGTAATTTCTTCAAAAAATCTTGCTAGTTACCTCAAAAACTATATTAATCAATTTTTGCACACTAAAGTAAGAGTAAGAGTAACATACTAGCCCTTTTCGAAGACCATACTTGCTTGTGATTTCTGAAAGAGTTCGGCCTTGCTACAGCTTCATATGAGAAAAATATACCCTTTCTTGATTTCAACTTGACAAATTTGAGTAGTGGAAGATATCTTGAAAATTAAATCATTAGTATTGTAAAGCGAGATAAGCACTAAGGGGTACGCGAATGTGTTATGTTTTGGATAGTTAAGAGACATGGAATTAATGAGGTGTTTACCATTTTCCTAGCCGTGTGGTTTAGTATTCTCAAACAACACCCTAGGAAAAATTGACAAAGTTACCGGATATATCAAAAATAGGTATCGTGCTACTGCATAGTCAAAGTTTTGAAGAAAGAGTTGCATCTTGCTCAACCTTTCCACTTATTTGAAAATCCATCAGGCTATTATAAAAAATTCTCAGAGCTATTATAAAAAATCAACACGTTACATTACTTGATCGTTTGCCTCGCCTTTAATGCTGGTAGCAGCCGAATTAGGTGAAACCCCTTCCCAGGATCCCTTTTTATTATTGGGAGTTGGGGAAGTAGAAGAGATACAGGTTGATGCATAATGATATTACAAAGAATGCAAAGTGAGAAATCAATTAGTCATACAACATCCAAAGAATAACATATTCAAAATCAACCGTCGTTGTTGAGTAATAGTAACATTCCAGCCCCTTTCGCAACTCACGATCTCAACAATAACTCGATACACAACAATCGCAAACGCCTTTAGGACTTTAATCAAACAATGCTAAGGATTTTTAGACTAAATAATGGGTACAAGTGAAAATCATTAAAACTTAAACTAAAAGGGTCAATTTTCTCAAAGATCTATTCCCACTTTAAGTTGAAAACCATTCATTTTTTTTTGTACCAATAAAAAACCATTCCTTTTTGTTAAAACAAGACTTTCTCTTCATCCTTAAAGTGCATAATTTTCTTCAATTTTTTTGAACAATTGTTTTTCGTAACGCTTCAAAGCTGCAAACCTTGAAAACAAATTTGAACTTTCTAGTTTAATCATTTTCTAAGGAAGTAAAATGAATCTAAAGGCTGAAAATTAAAATTTTAACCTTTAAAGTATTTTCTTTTCCAAAGTTAGAACTTTGTTCACAAATTTTTTTTAAACACTTTTAAATATAGATTGTAAAAATCAAATTTGCTTCTCAAACTCTCTAGGCTTGTAATAGTAAAATGGAGATGAAAATAAATAATAAAGAGATAAAGAGAAATGGGAGAGATGGATCAGTTATGGGAGAGGTAGATGATGAGAAGAAAACATTGGTATAAATGATGATGAGAATGAGACATAGTTGATGGGGCAAAAAGGAAAGTCACGAGAATAGAGGGGGAGAGGAACGAGGGAGTAATAGAATGAGAGATATTAAAAATAAAACTTAGTGTGAGATGGGGTGGGGGCGCTGCTGAATTTATATTTGTAAGGGGGAAACGAATTTGATTTTTAATTTAAAAAAAATAGTAAACAAACTTAAGGAGTCCAACAAATATCTAGATATTTTGTGAAAATATTATTATTATATTATAGTTATGTTTTAGTTAGTGTTTTTGGTAAATGAACATCACGTTGATGTAGAATAAGTTATTCTAAAACCCTAATTTTGATGATGGCACCTAAATATCATATTGCTTTGGGAGTTTGTGTAAATGTAACATTTGAACATTTATGACATAGTGGGTGAGACTAATAATTCCTTGTGGCTAGGGAACCAATCCTGTAGGCATGTAATCAGTGGGCTGTTAGATGAAGTTGAATTGGTTCAGATTTCAAACTCATTAATTTAGCTAAATATGTTGTGAGCTGTGGATCACGATCGACTGCAATCAAGATCGGCTGCAGTCACAACATTTTTACACTCAACAACCATTAGATCTGTTAATAGAAAGATCCTGACTGTCCATTTAATTTTCTTAAAATAATAAAGAAAAATTAGTGTTGGAGAGAGATAGACTACGCTGAGAGCAGAGGATCAGCATCCATGAGCTGTTTATCAAAATCGAACAGCCAAGGTTCCCTAACAGAGGATATCCAACTGTAGGGAATTTAATTCCATAATGTTGGTTTTGAGAGCCTATGAGGATCAAGTTTAGGAAGGGAAATGGATTCCGTACAATCATGCATTTACGCAGTTATAGCTAGATCTCGGTCATCCGGTCTTGATCAGATGTCTAATATAATTATAATTATATGTATAGTTATTGAGCTTGAAATATGGACCATTAGATCTAGATCTACTTGCGCTCGATGTGTTGACTGCATGACTATAGGATTTCTTGCCTATTAGTGCTCGTGAATTGTCAAATTTAGAGTTAGTTTACGATTCAGCTGCTAATTACTTCTATTTTTATATAAAATAAAGTTGTGGATGTTTTGTAAAAAGGAACTTGTATAAAAAATAGATAAACTATACTTCTTAGTCACTTGTCTTTAATTATTTAGGATTTAAATTTTGTCCCTCCTTTATTTTTGTTCCAAGATAATCCTTTATTTTTTATAATAACTCTTTTAAAGTAGGGGACCATTTTGAAGACAAAAATAAAAATAAAAGAGTAACCATATTGGTATAATTTTTTCACATAAGAAACCATATTGGAGGAAAAAGTAAAAAACTAAACAAATCATAAGTATTATAAATCGTGAGTTTATCCACATCCACATAGGCTTACAACTAAGACCAATCAAAAAAAGACACACATCTCCATTAAAATACGTGGCATCTCCACCTAAGCAAGGTCAGCGCCACATAAGCTATATGATGAATCGGACGGCCAAGATCTCTTCATCCGAAATTAAATAGATTTTAATTAATAGAAAACGGACGGCTACGATTTGTATTTCCTGACACGTAATATCCAACGACCAGGATATCTTAAAATTGCGGCTGGGTTTCTTACGCAATTAAAAAAAAAATATCCACGAAAGTTCAATTTTGGTGAACCATAATCTTCAGTTCAATTTTGTTTTTGCTTTGTTGTCAAAAAAGCTTTGATACCCACGTTCGAGTATACTATCTCAGATAGATGGCATTGGTAACAAATTGTGTTTGTAACTTTAAACAAATAGTAATACAAAAATAGAATATCAGAATTCAGAAGTTCCATGGAAAAGTTAATATATATTGTCATTTGTCAAGGGGCCTTATTAATGATGTTATTATTATCTACTTTGAGTATTTGAGTGTTATGAAGTTTATGATTGATTTTTGGTTTGTACATGATTTTCAGAAAGTTTTTGTGTAAAGGGTCTTCTGCATATCTAGAGGATGTTAAAGATATTTGAAGCTGTCTTGCAGCAATATACAGGGATACATGGTCTTAGCTTTTGGAGTTTTGCAGATGAAAAGTAATAATTCAGTAACAATTAGCATGAATTTTAGTCTTTGATATTGTTTTTCTCCCGATGTTTGTCTTTGACTATCTTGCAAATGGTAGCCATCAAAGCATCGGAGCATATTCCTAGCTAGGCCTTATTAATTTTGATTTTATTTACGTATATAGTCATTTTTTTGTATACTGAACTGTCTTCGAAACACATATGGAACCAAGAATCTGACAATATATTAGGACAATTCTCATTATTCTTTTATCTAAATCTATATTATAGATGAGATAGATGGATATATATTTTGCTACTACCCTTTCTATGCTAGAGAAATAGTAACCCAGTATAAAGTAACAGAGGCTTGAATGTATATGGGCCCGTTTGGATGAGCTTATTTTTGAGCTTATGGAAAACAACTTATAGAGATAAATAAGTTTTTATGTTAACCCATAAGTTCTCACTAACAAAAGTTATATCTCCATATGTTGTCTTTTCATAAACTACATTGACAAACTTATGAATAATACATAAAAGCTTATTTATTTGCATAAGTTGTTTTTCATAAGCTCAAAATAAGCTCTATCCAAACGGGCCCTATATCTATTCACCTATTTAATTATAAACTTTTTGACGAAAAGCAATAGTAGAGCGTGTAGGTGAATATAGTGCAAATGAAAAATTTAATACTAATAACACGTATAAAATTCATCATATTCTATTTAAATTTCATCGTGTTACTTTTGTTTGATTTGGAGTTTCAAATATAGTATTGACATACTTGGAGTCCAAAAAAGAGGATCCAAATGGAAGTCTCATGGGAACAAAGGTACCTCTTACTACTGTCATTTGTTAAGAAAGTTTAGTTGCCTATATCCCTGCAAGTATTGCTTTTTAGTTCTTTTTCATTTATATGGCAGTGTGGCTCAATATGTACTAATTGAGAGCCTAATGCTGATTTATTTTGCCTTTGTTCTATTCATTCTTAATTATTTTATTTTCCCCAGTTTTTGCTAAAGCATTGATAGAGTCCCAATCCACTCCAATCTGAAACCCACAATTAAAACCGAGAATGAGCATAGATTATCCATGGGACTCAAGAACAGTAAACAAATTATGGCATAGATTATGACCAACAAACAACGGAACTAAGCAAGTCCGATCTATATTATGGCATAGATTATCCAATAGAAAAGCACCGTAAACAAATTGAATACATGCACCAACAAATCCAAATTTAAAATAATTAGATATTTCTGTCATCAACTAATCCAAAGCTACGTTAGGCAAGTACTATAACCTGATCAGAATTAAACTAATCAGCAAGGCAAACAAATCAAAAGCTACGATAGGAAGATAATATAAACTAATCAGATTCACAAATTAAAAACATCAACCAACAAATTCAATATATATACCGACAAACCCACACAAAATCGTTTGTAATAATCGTACCTTTGGTATTGATTTGTCAGCCGTTTGTTGCGGAGACCTTGCGGTTGATCGCAACCCATGATGTGAAGAAGATGATCCATAAGTTGTCTCCATTGTTGATTTTCGAGCAGGAACACTGACTGAACTTTCGCAAATTCGATTGAGAGTGATATCATAGAGGTTGGGATTAGTGGGAAGAAGAAGACGAAAGTAGTGGAAGACGTCGCATGAATAGTGTTTAGGTTTGGAAAGTTCAGTTCAATTTAAACCTACAATACAGATATACCCCTTAATTTCGTTAAAATACTGAAAACACCCCTTGTTTTGAAATATACCCTTTTCTATTTTTTCTTTTGCTGCAAATTATGGTTTATAATTTGAGTATTTAAAAATCACCTTTTTATATAAACTGTTTGATAAACTTTATTTTGGTAAAAAATCTAAATATTTTTAATAGATAATCACTTTAAAGAGTTACTAAAAAATTCAATATAAGAGATATAATAATATTATAAATTCGAATGTGAATCGTTTTTCAATTAGCACTACTGTTATTCTTAATAATAATAAACAATAGTAATTGTAATCACAACTGCGTTAGAACAATATATGTATGGAATAGTGTCTTCACTTTACTAAATAGTTACATAAATATATATAAATTTAAATTTATTTTATTCATTGAAATAGTTGTTTTCAGTATGTAATATTTATCTAAATATATTATAGTCAATTTAGTACTAACATATAATTTTCATTTCTTTTTCAAAACTTCAATATAAGAGATATAATAATATTATAAATTCGAATGTGAATCGTTTTTCAATTAGCACTACTGTTATTCTTAATAATAATAAACAATAGTAATTGTAATCACAACTGCGTTAGAACAATATATGTATGGAATAGTGTCTTCACTTTACTAAATAGTTACATAAATATATATAAATTTAAATTTATTTTATTCATTGAAATAGTTGTTTTCAGTATGTAATATTTATCTAAATATATTATAGTCAATTTAGTACTAACATATAATTTTCATTTCTTTTTCATTTCTTCACTTTTTCAAAAAATTTACAACTGCGTTAGAACAATATATGTATGGAATAGTGTCTTCACTTTACTAAATAGTTACATAAATATATATAAATTTAAATTTATTTTATTCATTGAAATAGTTGTTTTCAGTATGTAATATTTATCTAAATATATTATAGTCAATTTAGTACTAACATATAATTTTCATTTCTTTTTCAAAAAATTTACAAAATAAATTTCAAATGATATACCCTTTTAAACCTACAATACAGATATACCCCTTAATTTTGTTAAAATACTGAAAACACCCCTTGTTTTGAAATATACCCTTTTCTATTTTTTCTTTTGCTGCAAATTATGGTTTATAATTTGAGTATTTAAAAGTCACCTTTTTATATAAACTGTTTAATAAACTTTATTTTGGTAAAAAATCTAAATATTTTTAATAGATAATCACTTTAAAGAGTTACTAAAAAAGTCAATATAAGAGATATAATAATATTATAAATTCGAATGTGAATCGTTTTTCAATTAGCACTACTGTTATTCTTAATAATAATAAACAATAGTAATTGTAATCACAACTGCGTTAGAACAATATATGTATGGAATAGTGTCTTCACTTTACTAAATAGTTACATAAATATATATAAATTTAAATTTATTTTATTCATTGAAATAGTTGTTTTCAGTATGTAATATTTATCTAAATATATTATAGTCAATTTAGTACTAACATATAATTTTCATTTCTTTTTCAAAAAATTTACAAAATAAATTTCAAATGATATGTATACCCGTGCTGGCACGGGTGATACATACTAGTTTAAAACTAAAATAAAGATAGAATACCAAAAATATAATTTAGCCAAAAAGTTAACAGGATGTGTAAGAGCAACAAAAACTTACGATATTGAGAAAAATATTCATCAATATAATCTTTATCACAACCTAACCAATTTAACATTATCTTTGTGAAAGATACAAATATGGCAGTAAGCTGTTAAAATTATTGTGAAAAAGTTTGCTAAGAACGGACTATAAAGTTTGCTAGAAAAATTAACGCTAATTTTATTGTGTCAGTTGGTGTAATCTAACTGACTTAACATGATAAACTTTAGCTAATTATCGACAAAGGTTGATCCAAGTGGTAACTGGACTTAGATCCCACCCAAAGGTCTCGAATTCGATTCTTGGGTGTGGCAAAAACTTTCTTGGGAGAGGTGAACCACACGGGGCCGGCAAAGCCGGGTACTCATGGTCAGTCAGATTCCCCGACGTAGATTAGTCGTCGGTAAAACTGATGAAAACTACACACTAATACCATGGTAACGAAAAAAGGGTGATGGTATTTACTAGCAACTTTCTGTTGCAAATTACAATTAAAGGACAAGTAAGCTAAGCTATGAGGAGACAAATCCTATTAAGCCTAGTTGATAAGCACATATGCTATTTAAAGTTTGCAGAGAATTAGGATCTACATAGGTTAAGTGATCAATTAGGGCACTTCTTTGTCAAAAAAAAATTAGGATACTTTAATTGAGTTCATATAGTAACAAACCTTTTTAGCAATATATCACCAGAAAAAAAAAACCTTTTAACAAAATATGTTTTTTCTCTTGGATTTGCAATGGTGGAATACTTCTGGTTTGTTTAACACTTATAGTATTGTTTCCTCTTTATATTAGGTTGGAGCATCCCTAGTGCTCCTATTTAATACATGTTTTCTTATTAAAAAAAGTGTCTTGTTTTGTTATTCACTTATTCTTACTTTTCTTTTTTTACTAGTTTTTGTTTCTCTTTATATAGTTTTATACTCTCAACATAATTTTGTAAAAAAAGTATCTATTTACCATAGTTTTTATTCTCTCAAAATCTTAACTGTCCAGTTTCTCGACTGTTGTATCGACAATTTCAGCGACATGGACATGTTGAGAATATAGATTCAAACCTGAGTGTGATCGTGTAATAGTGTGTAGTGTTTATTAGCAATTTTATCAAAGTTGGCAAAAAAATCTTAGATGTTTATACTAGTCATTTAATTTCTTAATGCAGATTTATATATTAGTGTTTCTTTATTCAGATTCAAAAAAATATTTTTTAATATATCTATCAATAAGAATATTAAAAATGAAAGTAAAAAAAATTAATTCATGAAAACTTTAAAATTATTTATTGCTCTGAAGTAGTATTTGACAATTACAAGCATTTAATGTAAAATCTATTTTAAGAGATAAAATAATAATTATTTAAGAAAAGCATTAAAAATTGTATAAAATAAAGTTGTGATGTGATCCCTAATAGATTATAGTTGATTACAATTTAAAAGGCACGACAGCAACTAATACCGTTGGTCTAATGATTTAATCTACTTTAAGACACGAGAGTCGATCTGGTGCTCCCGGGTTCAATTCCCACACTGGATAAACTCAGTATTGGTCAGTGTGAAATTTGATCATAAGTACAAGCGGAGATTAATCTTTCGCGGAGATTAATCAAGTTTTAAAATTAACCTTGCAAATATTAAGTGTTTCTAGTTAGGCCCCTCTGTTAACTTTCCATCCAAAAAAGCTGACGTGGCTAACGGAATGCCACGTCAGCAACTAGTAAATGGCTGCCACGTGGCGCTTACATGGAAATGCGGTACCTCTGTTACTTAAAAAAACAGTTTTGTTGGGAATGGGTATTGAACTTGCAACCTCTTACTCATCCCCACTTCCTTAAACCATTGGACTAGCTAATGACTTGCGATTACAATGTCGACCATAGCAAAACCCAGAAACAATAAAAAATCTTCATCTTCAACCCATGAAACTGATTCATCATCTTCAACCTATTTTTCACAGAAACAATTCATTACCTTCAAATACCCATGAAAAACTCATAAATCGAATTACGAAATCTGGGTTCAAAAATCAAACCCAAGATCGAAATTGCAGAAATTAATCGAATTAATCAAACCAAGTTCAAGTTTGTTTCAATGGAACACGGAATGGGTTTATGGGTTTCTAAAATGGAAATTTTCGTTTTGATTTCGTTTTGAATTAATTTGATTTTCTGCTCCTTTGATTTCCTTTATAACGATGAATTTTTGGGCATATTTGGTGATGAATTTCTGGGCATATTTTGTTCCAGGTACTGTTTTTTGGTTTTATGCTTTTATATGTTTATTCCTTCTCAATTAGTTTGTGTTTTTCAAAGAAATGTGTTTAGATATAAGAAACACCTTCCTGTGTTTGTGTTTTTTTGGTGCTGTTAACATTGAATATTGGAATTGGAGAGTGGCGGTAATGAATCAAGAGAGGTCTGGAAGATGTGTTTGTAAGTGGGTTAATAATCATGAGTGGTGGTAATGAATCAAGAGAGATCTGGAAGATCTGGTTTTAAAAAATTAAGTGGCAATTATGTATTATATATTTGTAAGTGGTTAATAATCATGAATTCTCATGTGGCTCAGTGGTAAGGAGGGGTGCGAGCCACTAGGAGGTCATGTGTTCAAGCTCCATTGGCCACAAAAATGATAATTTTAAAACACTTATCATTTACTGGTTGCTGACGTGGCTGTGGTGACAAGGAATGGTGACATGGCATTCCGTTAGCCACGTCTGCTTTAACTAATAGAGGAAACAAGTCAAAGTTAATATTTGCAGGGTAAATGAATTATGGTAACATTTGTATGGGGATAAATGATATTTAAGCCTTAATTTAATTAACTTAAAATACTAAAAATTTCATATATTTTTTTTAAGGGATTTGGCAGTATTCTAGTTTGAAATTCAATTGGTCCTCATATTCAGATTATTGTAGCATCATCAATTAGGAAGAGATGAAGTCATTCACTTGTCTTTTGTACGAGAGAATATTCTTTAACTAATAGAGGAAACAAGTCAAAGAACAGACATGACGCAGCAGTATTTTAGGTAGTTTGATAAAAACAAGAGACCCAATTTAATGCTTCCCACCAAACAACTCACGTGCTCCACTAATTATTTCTTTCGGCTTCCTCATCTTCCACCATTTGATAAAAACAAGCTGCCCAATTTTATGAATTTTTTTTCATACAATTTAAATTTTTTGGGGACGCAGTCATTCATAAGATGAACGGTTTTGGTCTATAAGACGACAACAGAAATTCGTAATGCAAATTTTTTGTTTTTGTTGCTTTTTAAATATTTATAAATAAATTTTTTTAGTGACACACAATAGAATTGGAGCAGAATTCCACGTGGTTCACGAGGATTGGTGCGAGGCGAGCCATCACAGTCAGGAAGCGGAGATGTCGAACATACTCTGGTTATAAGTGTACGCACTAGAGTGGGGTTAGCCGGTCACACTTTTGTACGTGATAGGCGTGTCTGGGGTCGAGAGGGTGGTTCCCGTATTGATCAACAGTCGAATCAGGATCATAGAGAGTATGATGAGGCTCCTGATGCTGAGCAGTTTATGGAGGCTGAGGCTGAGCCTGACCAACATGAGCATCAAACGGAGGAGCTAGATTTGGGTCCTAGGGACCGCTCGTTGTTGTTTCGAGTTCGTAAGCACATGGTGTCAAAACTTCATATAGGACGGATAATAGTTTTAATAAATAATTTAAGTTTTTGTATTGTCGTTTAATATAATTTTTTAATTGATTTTTAATTTTTGTTTATATTTCTTTTAATAAACACTTAATTTTTTTTGCATTGTTGTTAAACGTATGTTATTAATATATTTTTGGCTTAAATGTACTTTTGGTCCCCCTATTTTATTTTGGTCAATTCTGGTCCTCCTATTTTACAAAATTGTGCAATACTGACCAAATTGATATTTTAATCTCTAAGATGTTGATGTGACAAAGCTTTATTGGCGTGCCACTTCATTTCTTTAATAAAAACATCTACTTTAATTTTATATTTAATAAAATATTTATTTAAAATAACTAAATAATTTTTATATGGCTTAAATAATTAAATAATTAAATTTTATATTTTCCAAATTCACGACCTTTCTTTTCAGAAATCCAATTTTTCCCAAGTTAATTCATGATGTATTTAAATTAGAATATCCCAAAACAAATGCAAGGTTCATTATTTTAAATAATATTTTATAAAATTAAAGTAAATGTTTTTTAATAAAAGAAATGAAGTGACATGCCTACAAGGGTTAATCAATTGTCGTGTCATTTAAAATATTGACACATCACCAACTTCTTAGAACTTGAAATTCTAATTGGGTCAACATTGCACAATTTTGTAAAACAGGGGGATCAAAATTGCCCAAAATAAAATAGAGGGATCAAAATAAGGGACCAAAAGTGCATTTAAGCCTATTTTTTTATACATATATACAGAATCGTGGGGAAAAGAAGATTCTGGCACACAGTGGAAAATTAATTAAACTGCAACCTGAAAAACACTATGCGGGTGTTTATCAGTGGTTATATAAGTCTAGTCTACATGAGTTTGATAGGACAGCTTTGAATATCGTCAATCACTAGCTCATTTCAGCACTTATCGAGAGCTGGCATCCACAGACCATCTCGTTTCACCTACCCTTTGATGAAATGACAATCACGTTGGACGACGTGTCCAACTTGTTGCATCTGCCGGTGACTGGCAGATATTTAGGTTTCCTTAGGCCACATTGACTATTGAAATGGCCATTCAAGCGTGGTTTTAGTTGATGGGGATTCATCAGATTGATTGTGCGAGGGAGACACAACATACCAGAGGACCATACTTCAGGTTCATTTTTTAGAGGATTCCTACATAACACAATTGGCGTTGGGTAACATGGATTTTGTTGCACGGGCATATCTGTTGCTTTTGTTGGGATACACCATTGCAGACAAGAGTACCACGTATGGAGGTTAAGCGTCAGTGTTACAGGTAAATTTTGGTTGTTACTATTTAAGTTTACTTTTTGTTAATATAAAAATTAAGTTTACTATTCAAATTTTGGACCAGATACGTCAATTTTTGTTGACCAGTTTTTGCTCATATTCTGTAACGGGGGAGTATGTATGTTGCTTGATTTCAGCAACCGAAACTGAAAGGAAAAATCGAAAGTAAACAAACTTTCTAACTGTAAAGTAATCCATAGTTAACGGATAACTAGCGTACTAACTAATGAGTTTAGTGAATGAGAGGGTTTTTTTTAATAAGCTAGTGAATGAGAGAGTTTAGTTTCAATAAAGATTTATATGCTGTCAAAAAAAGTTATAAAGATTCATTTTTACTTTTTTTTATAAAAAAATATTTAGTTTTACCTCTCATCGATTTTGGAGATTTTTTTATTAGGCAAATATTGACTTTCTATTCACACTCTTAGTTAACTACTCCCTCTGTCCCATAATATAAGGCCCCTTTTACATTTTTTACGTATATTAAGAAAAGTTGGTAGAGTAATTAATATGTACAATTTGTGAGTGATTATTATTAAATTACCCTTTGTGTGTAGAAGTATTAACGAGGAATATATTTGGAAAAAGAGTAATAAATTTATCTAGATATTTGTAAAGCGACTTATATTTTGGGACAAATAAAAGTGTCAAATGAGGCCTTACATTTTGGGACGGAGGGAGTAATTTATTTATTTCTTTATAAAAAGTCGTCAACTAAATACTTTTATTGATCAAAATAGAAAGATTGCACTTAAATGAAAAAGAAGATGAACCATTTTTTTGAAAAAAAATTAAGTTAAAAAGACCAAATTATTACATGACGGTAGTCTTAAATGACCAAATCATTACAAGACAGATGATACGTAGGCTCCGTCACGACCACATTAGTTCTATTAGTGCCAACTTGGGTTTTTGGTAACGAAAAATGAAAAAATGACTAACGATGTACACATTATGTAACTTAAAGGACCTAAGTGATACAAAAAAAACTTAAAAGACCAACTTGTTACAATTAAATAACTTAAAGGACCTCTAGTGTAATTTTGCCAATTAACTAACATAAGAAATAGCTAACATAAATCTTTAAGAAATAGTCTACTCAAATATATGTAGTATATAAATTACTCTCTTTTAATACTTTTAAGATAGCTAAGACAATGTTTAAAAGAATTTGAATTAAATATTTTATTGTAATTTTTAAATATATCATAACAATATAGATTGTTTGTAAGTGAGTCAAAGAATTAACTGGATTTGGGCTAGTAAGTGAGTGAGAGTTGAGTTTTAGTTGCATTTGGGTTAGTAAGTTAGTGAGGAAGATTGTAATTCAACAAGCCTTAGTGTTACTTGCGGTTTGGTTTGGTTTGTTCGGTTTCTGAAATCAAAACCGCGAACCGAACCGAACCGAACCGCGTGGTGCAACGAAAAAAAGAACCGAACTAAACCGATTAAAAGAGGTTTTTTGCTGTTTTTGGTTTGGTTTGGTTCGGTTTGCGGTTTGTCTATTGGTTTGGTTCGGTTTTGAACACCCCTAGTAGATAGTAGATAGCAGATTTTACACTATCTACCAATTATATATAGGTTGACACATCATTAAAAAGAAGTTACTCTAATAACAACCTGATGTGTCATCTCTAGCATGTTTGTTATTGCTCGATAGTGTAATAAATTTACAAACATGCTCTTTTTTTGTACAGTTTGAAATAGAGAAAAAACGGAAAAAGAAAACTAGAAACGAGCAACGGACACCCTCAAAGCCTACAAGTCCAGCAGGAGGAAGGATGCTTTCAAACATGCTTGTATATACTAATTAAACTCAAACTTTATTTATTATTTAATTTAATAATAAATAATTATTTAAATCTTATACATACTTTTACAACAAGTTACTTACTCATGCATTCAAAAAAATACTTGCTTATATGCATTTCGTATGTGACTCATCAAGTCGAGACCACGTGGTATGTTCTGAGAGCCTTAGTCGGCTTGGACGGTCTAGCATTTAAGCAATAAATATACACTAAAAACTGGAATAACTTTTTATATTTAGGACTAAAATTAACTCCAAAAATCTCCGTATAATAGGGACCCGAGGGAGTAGCATTAAGTCATTAACAGTTAGTGAACTGTATAAGCTTTTAACCAAATCCCTAATAAAAAAGGCGCGAAATGGTATAGTTCTAAAACTTCATTTGCAAGGTTCCATCCATTATTTCAAATCTCGCAAATTCTCCTTTCACTTGAAACATTTCGATCTTCGTTTTTCTGAGTTGTTGCGTTTCTTCTTCTTCATCCCGTTCAACTCCAAAGCCATGGATAAAGATTCAAATCAACCTCCCCGAATTGTAATTTCTTTCACCGAATTTCTTTCTTTTCAAACAAAAACAACACCGAATTCTGTTACTTTGAAAGTGCTTTTCGTTTTATTGCTTGTGCAGGTCAGGTTCAAGCCGGCGAAGCTCAAATCAGCAAGAAGAATGTAAGTCAGCAGATGAAATCAGTTCAAAATTCCGAAAATCACTTTACATTTCTTGTTATCTGATTGTTGAAATTGTTTTGATGCAGCGAAACGCCTAATGAACAAAACGACGGAAATGCAGAGAGTGATGCTCTAATTCGTGTTATGAATGTAAGTCTTTAAGATAAGGTGCTTCTAATTATAATTAATTTAAGTTAATTACTTTATCTGTACTTGCGTTTTGACAATTCGAAAGTAATTTAATAATCAACCTCACGAATTTCAAGACAGCGGATCTTTATTTTGCTGCATTTTCTCATTATTATTACATTTATTATAAAGATTTACTAAAAGATTACTATTACTGTATTAGAGTTTGAGAAAGATGGAAATGGAAATGGAAAGCATCATTTTATTGATTGAAGAATATGTTATGTTGTTTGATTGAAATGGAAATGGAAACTGAAAGGAAAAAACAGAAAGGAGAATTTTTTTAGGCTTACCTGATATCCATTTACCTCCGCTTCAAAAAACACGCTGTAAAATATAAAATTATCCAGTTACCCCCTCAAACTTGGGTGGTAAATGGATAGTGGCAACATTTGTAGGAGGTAACTGGATAATGTTATATTTTGCAATGTTTTTTTGAACTTTTTATTTCAGGGGGTAAATGGATAATGACAACATTTACAGGGGTGACAAGTATTTAAACCATTTTTTTAAATCCTCCTAAGTCCTCCGATATATTTTTTGAGTTCTCCTTTTTATTTCAAAGAGAGCTTTTGAAATAAACAATTATTCACAAAATGTTAATAAAATATGTCATTCTGTACCTACGTGTTTGGCTTTGTTTATTTCAATGTCTCTGTCTGATTACAAAAAATTTATTCACTGTTTTAAGATTTTGGATTAAGAGATATTGTTAAACTCATTATATTTTGTCACTGAGCCTGTAAGTGAAGAGGCATCTTTTTCTTTCCCTTATATTACACTAAAGGAGTATTAATTTGCATTTTATCTACTTTGCAGGAGACTCTTGGCATACGTCAGCCTGAAGTTGACACGAAATGTAATTTTTCATCAGTTCTGCAAAACATTATTGTTCATCTGTTTTCAATTTTCATAACCTTCTAGTAGTATATCAAAGGACACTGCAAAACATTTTTTTTTTTTTTGACAAACACTGCAAAACATTATTAATTACTCTATTTCATGAGAGTTGCATATTGCATTGCTTTTTGAAAAGGTTTGTGGTTGTTGTAGATATTTTTGAAATTAAAGGTAGACTTGTGCTGTTGGATTTAGACACTTGTCTAAATTCTAAATCACTTTACCATGCTGAGCATTTAAACTTGCATGAAAATATCTTAGATTCGATTATTAGTTGATTCCTTGTGGGTGGCCTGCACACAATGATAAAACTACCATCACTTTCTGAAAGACTATTTTATTCATCTTTATTTGATCCTTAGTTTTGGCGTTTAAAACCTGCAGTCAGTGCCCAAATTGCAATTGGTCCTGGACCTGGAGATTCATCATCTTCCCCGAAAACAGATGGCAGTGGTTACAAGGAGCCATGGGTAAGAAGTTGCATCACTCACGGGCTGCTGCGGCAACATGGTGTTGCCCTTGCAGGACCATCCGATCTAAAAAGAGAAGTGTTCTCTTTTTAAATCAGACGATCCTTGCTGGCGCAACACCATGCTGCCGTGACAAAGTATCCCAAGTGATCCGGGAGGATCTTCGTATCTTACGCAATATGATATTAAATATATCATATTATATTATCACAATAATTTAAACCATTAAAACTTTTATGGTTTAAAACATTTAGTTTTAAACTGATCAAAGTTAATGGTTTACATTAACTGAAGAAATAAACCATTTATCTTTTATGGTTTATATTCATTTGTTATTTTTAGTTTCTATTTTAGGAAAAACAGTTTTATATATAAACTCAACGATTGTAATGAATGAAAAAAAAAAAAGAGAAGAGCAATTAGAATCAGTTTCTTAATCTGCTTCAATCTTCTTCTTTCTCCCGTCTATTAATTAATTATCCTCTTGTATTAAGAAGTCCACTTCCAAGAGAAGTAGTGACACTTCTTTTCCTACGAAAGTTCTATCTCCTAGAAGTTTTGGATCACCAAGCCATTATCTTTCTCATACATATAAGTATCTGAACCTTGAATTTACCAACAGGATTATGAACACTCTAATTATCCCACTACTCTTCCTTGGAGGAAGCCCTATTCTGGAGATCCAGGTTTGTTCTAACATGCACGCACCAACAAATAATCTACTAATAGAGTTAGTATTAGCAAAAGTCAGCTCCAAATGATACATTAACAGTTCTGTTGATGAGGCAGCCATTCTTGATGAGGAAGAATTTGGGGAGGCTGCTTCTAAAGTGGAATATGATGAGAATACTATTAATCCCGCCAAAGAACTCGGCCTCTTGGTTAGTAGTTAGACTGACATATATTTAAAGTAATTCTACCATCATTATTTAGATTTAACTTTGATATAATGGATGTTTTTGGTTCAGCTTCCTCCTATGTCTTTGCTCAAGGAAGCAGTGAGTACAAAGGGGAAGGAGAAAGAACATCCCAAATTTAAGACCTTGAAAGAGATGCCAGGGGGATATATGGGCAAAATGTTAGTATACAAAACTGGAGCAGTCAAATTAAAACTAGGAGAAACCTTGTTTGATGTAAGTCATACTGTATTTACTATGATAAGTGCCAAATTGGTTTAATTTTCCCCTTGTGTGATTCAATTTATTTGTAAAAAACATTCTAACTTTTAGTTACTGCATTTGATACTAGTTGTGTTTCTCATACAGGTGTCTCCAGGTACAAACACGGAAGGTGATCAAGATCTTATCGCAATCGATACCAAACAGAAAACATTTTGCATTCTCGGGCCAGTCAATCAGAAGGCGGTTGTAAGTCTTGATCTTGATTCAATTGACCTGGAAAAGTTCTCTGACTTTTTGTGGATGAAGGAAAAAAGCTCTTTGACTAAGAGAATGAAGAAATGTTATTCATGAAGTACAGAAGAAATGGTTGTGCAGATTAGACACTAGAACTAGTATTTGACATTGCCGATATATCAAGCTGGTAGGAAGATTAGCTCTCTGTATATTGAGAACTATAATCATTGACAAATGACACTTATTTTCTTCAATGCTTTTGGTCCTTGAATTGTATGCAACCATTTTATGCAAATGACTTCTCTACCATTTTATGCAAATGATTTATGTCTAAGAATAAGAAATAAGAGAATAAGAAAAACATAGAATAGCATTTAGAAAGTTCTGCTAAGAGTCCATAAGAATTGTTTGGTGATGTAGTCAAATAATGTTGTCCCCTATCTATGGACACGGCTCACAACTACAATCAACAAGACTATAATGGAAAGCATGAAAGAAGTTCTCAGCTTCTCATTAAAGGGTCCATCTCCAGAGTCTTCTGAATGTGAATCTGTCTTGTTAAATGCGTGTTGAAACAAATTGATTACAAACTGGGTGATTTTATCAATTACTACCATGAATCTGGCACTGGCAGTATTTAATAACCACATCAAAACATTTGTTGTATCATGAGGGTCATTGTTAGCAATCTCATCTAGACTCCGAAGATCTGCAAAATTCGTATCCAGATTAGTCAAGTTGTGAATCTTATGTAATTTTAGGAAGTGTGATTATAATGGCCGCAAGCCAGTAAATCATAGTTCTATAACATAAACAATACAATACTGCAAATGAAATTGAATCAAGAAGTTACTAGCAATTAACAGCAATAAAATGAAAACTTAAACACCAACCTGAAGAGATTAACTCCCTCAGTTCCTGAACAACTTCATTGTTCAGAACAGCATCCCAAACAGCTCCGTCAGTTGATAACGATTTTACTAATCTCTGCAGCAAAACATTTTTTTTAAGCATGGCGACAAAAAGTAACCAAAATCTTATTAAAAAGGGGGGAAAATAGGAAACAAAATCGTAGGGAGACAAGAATCAAGACCCATGCAAAAACAAAACCTCAGCAGCAAAACATTAGTAATTGAATATCTATAATGGTTGAAGTCAGTAAGTCTCATAGTTAGACTATCTCTTTTTGATCTATCAATAGCCTGAAAGTTCGACCCTCCCATAAGAACTTTGCCACAAACACAGTTTATTTCTCATTACACATAGGAGAAAAACTGCAATACATGTTAAAAGTCAAAACAACGTAGCTCCTCTAAAAGCTTGTTTCATCAAATCCTTTCCCAGAGTGCAGAACAGGGGTATGTATATAATTTGCGATTTCTAAATATGTTTTGACAAAATAATAAAAAATGTGATACTATTAAGGGGAGATTTTGGAAGAGTTTAATTGTGTTTGTCTTATGACATAAGCTCATTGTGTATGTGTTTGGAAAAGCTTATGAGAATAGCTTATGATGCACTAATAAGCTATTTTTAACTTAATTTCATAAGCTCTCCTGAACGGGCCTATAGAAACAGTTTATAAAAGTTTATGTCGAAATTCCACTCTCAATTATAGAAAAAGTTTATATACGTAAGAATTAAAATGATAAATAACAACTTATTAAGTTATGTTACCGAAATACCCCCTAAATAGATTCATTATGGTCGATAACTTCTGAAATGATCAAACAGGAGCAGTTTTACCGACCCAAGAGTTTCTAGAACAACAAATAGTAAATGTTACTAATTTTATTTCTTTCCTTTTGTGTGTGGAGTTACAATAAACTATAACACTTGCAAGGGGATGAGAAAAAATTAACTATTAAGTGTGTGATTAGCAGTAGAATTACATAAAGTATGAAGTGGTTCCAAAGGAAGGTAGTCACATTAGACTAGACTACAAGATTTGCTAAAACTTTGTTATTCAAATCTGAAGTAAATGAAACAGATGAAGCTCTACTTAAGTTGAGCAACTTAATTTTTTTTTATAAATACATTTGATTAAAATAAGAGTCATAGACCATAGATTGCACCTGAACAGATGGATCATTCTGCAATAACTGAATTGCATAATAAACTCTATCAGATCCATTAGCTTGTAGTATCATTGAATTATATGGAGACATAGATGGTTCTACCCAGTCTGTCTCTGGGTCATCTTGAGAAACTTGGTCAGCATGAACTAGCTCATTGTCCTGAAAAGTCTGGATACGCGAAGCAGGCCCCAACACCCTGAACACATACTGAGATGTATCACTGATCTGAAAGAACGTAATTGAAAAAGAGAACATAATTCTCGCAAGAGAGAACATAATTGAAAAAGATAAGAATATTTAAAAGTTGTGAAAATTTGCAAGAATGAAGTTAATTAGACAAAAAGAAAATCTAAAGAAAGCACTAATGAGTCAGCATTAGTGATTAATATACATTCAGGCTGAGCAATGGATAAAATTTTTTGGTTAGCAAAGCAATCAACTCAACTACACCATGAGTCAGCATTGAAAGACTTGGAAAACGAATACAATAGTTATGCCCAAATTAGGATTTTGATGACTAAAGTTCAGTTAAAATACACCAATCCCATCCTACTGATCTAGAACTCAATCAGGCTATGACAGAAATAAATATGATAACAATGACAATTGACAACCATAGCTTCTAAATTAAATTAATAGACTTCCAAAATGAGAAAGTAAAGGATAATGAAGACAATTAAGGCCGGATTTAAGTTGGCATATGAACAATTTATTTGGACTTATTTATTTGTATAAGCACTTGTAAGAGTATTTAGAAGAGCTATAAAATTAGCTTATACATCCATAAACTGTTTTCAGCGCATATCAATAAACTCTCTAGCATATCTTATGAAAATAGTTTAACTAAATTTTCAATTTGATTATACAAAAGCATTTAACTGAGCTGTTTATCCAAATGCACCCCATGTAGTTTATATGACAAGAAATTAGATATGGATTTCCACTAGGCAAACAAATGAACAAAACAATATGATAAAGTCAACAAATAGTGCCATTAGTAAGCAAATCAGAACTGTTGGATGAAAATCCAAACTTTTCAAATTCCAATCCTAGCAAATTAAATTAAAAACAAAACTCAAACTGTTAATTATCTGATCTTCATCCAATCCAACTGTAACAACTAGTCAATTTTGTTACTGTAGCAAACAGTGTACATATATATATATATATATATATATATATATATAAAGGATAAAAAAGTAACAATGAGATGAAAAAGACAGTGGCATAAGATTGAAAACATCGTTATCATTATCAATACTAGTTCTAGCAATAGCAATCAATCAATCAATGATAAAAAAATAACAAATTGATGATATGAAAAAAAGAAGAATGAAAGTGAAATGAAAGAAGAAGAAGGAAGGGTTACTTACCGTTGGAGAGAAGAGACCGCATAATCAACTTCGATTTCAGAAGGAACAGAGCCAATGAAACGACCAGAAAAGCAACCGGCAGAGGAATCGGCATCATCATCATGGACGGAAACCCAATCAGAGTCGTCGTCGTCGGAGGTGGTTTGACTGTGAGTGAAGAAAGGATGCAAAATAGGGATATGTTGGTTGTTTTGATATTGAGAAGAAGAAGAAAAAGAAGAAGATAAGGAAAGAGGAATTGACGAGTTGCGTTTTGGGGTAAGGGTTGAAGAAGAAGAAGAAGAAGAAGAAGAAGAAGAAGGGTCGTGTCGGCCAGTATAAACGTCAATCCCGGAAGATGTCGTTTTGGTTTTTCTAACACTTGTCGTCGATGATGATGATGATATGGATCCTCCTCCTCCGCGTCTCATGCCTCTACCGCCAAACAACATCGTGTGAATAATACTACTACTTGGGGGCAAGTGGAAGTAGAACAACACCAATGGTTGGCTCTTATATTTTCCACCCAAACAAACGCAGAATCAACCACTTGTTGTTTACAACAAGATAGACAGACATTCCAAACCAAATGTCGTTAAAATTTTCGTAAGGTAAAAAGTCAATATATTTAGTTTACATTTAGACTAAACTAGTAACAATTTCAATTCAATTCAAAATTAAAATTTTACAAGTTTTTTTTGACGCAAGTTAATTGTTCTGAAAATTAAGGTTAATGAATTTTAATTGAAATGGAGATTGTAAAGTTTACGAATAACCTATAATAGAATAGAATGAGGAAGAGACACATGATAAAATTTAAAATGATAACTTACTTAATTATGATGTGTCAAATTGTGATTGGTTGATAACGTAATCTTTTTTCACATTGACAGTGCAGACAGTGGCTACTTAATGGCAACACGGGGAAGACTTCCCACCTCACAATCCTATGGCACCACGGGGAAGAACTCCCAGGATGACCCCGCGTCTGCAAAGTCTGGCTGAGATACCGACCCAGTCACAGCCCACTCCTGAAGGCATTGTTGTTACGACGGAGGAGACTGCACCCGTCCCGCCTCCCGAAACGGTCCCTCATGCAAACATTACAATACCTGCTACCGTAGACCGATGTGCAACGATTCTTGGACCTACTCAATGAGCGGGAACAGACTTTGGCACAACAAGAAGAACTATTGACACAGATCGGGGAAGGATTTCTTCGCCGCAAAAGGAAAGCACATCGCCAGAATCTCGCCGGAGAATCAAGTCGCACTCAGAAGATCAGCAAGTCGCTCTCAGAGTGTGTAAAAATAGCGGAAGGATTAAAGAAAGGAGAACCCCTTATATACTGGGCCTGGGTCGAATTCGAAACGACGCGACCCCTCACTTCACGCATTAAATACATTATATTTATTTATGTAAATAATATATTAGAATAGGGAAATTAGGTAGTTTTGATATTGCCATTAATCTATAGTTATTGTAGAGATTGTGTACTGATTCTCCAAATGTCTATATAATAGAATCTCCGTAGTGTAATTGAGACACACGTGGTATTCAACATATGTCTCTCAGTTTTCTCATTTAAAAGACATGAAAAGATGGCATTCTCAACACACCCTTAATATCATCAAACTTTAATTCAAGCAAACATTCACAGTGTTCACTAGCCTTGCGTACTGTTCCGGATTGGGCCAAACCTGAGGAACGTTGGGCCTAGCCCATTTACCGTACTCCGCCCGTCCGTGTCCACATCCAATCTGCATCCAACAGTCAAGGCTATCCCGACCCATCCAACGGTCCGGATACGGCGTCGCGGTCTATAAATACAGGACACCTCCACCATTTCCAGGTACGCACTCATTCCCCTCTCGAATTACCTCCACTTCCCTTGCTGACTTAGGCATCAGAGTGCTTGCAGGTACCCCACCCGAGGCACGGGAGAAGATCACCTCGGCCAATCCGAGGTCCAAGCTCATTCACCCGAAGTCAGCTCTACATCCTCGCAGAACGCCTCACTCCGACATCACACTCCGTACTCTGGTACCGAACATTGGCGACCACAGTGGGAGCTATTCACTCGCTTCCGAACTCACTCTCAGTTGAACATGCCTCCGCGAGGACGACCACCTACCCGATCCCAATCTCGGGTGCAGAGTGTTAACCCCGGGGTCCAACCCCAAGCTACTCCTGAAGGTCACGTCCAGAGCATCCTTGAGGAAGTCCCGGCAGTTCCCAACTCTAGCCGGCTTCCACCACCTGCCCCAGTGTCGCAGGTCAATGCCATTCCAGCGCAACTTCAAGTTGTCAGCCAACTCCTTGACGTGCTGGAGCGACGCAACCAAGGTTTAATGAAGCAGGAAATGGCCGCCTTCGCCCGAGCTACTGCGGCCCAGCTCCAGCCTATGGACCGACTCCCCCAATCTCCACCTCAGACCGTAGTTTCTCGGAGACGTCGGACATCGCCTCCCCCAGACGACATTCCAAGCGACATTTCACCACCAGTTCGCAGAGAAAAACGGCGTGGCAAACCTCCGACTCCGCCGTCACCACTGAGGTCAGAATCTCTCGGCAGCTCGGGCAACCCTTCCTCAAACTCGTCCTCTTCGTCCCGAGACTCTTCTCCCCGCAGAAAAGGAGCTCATAAAAGCAAGTCCAAAAAGAAGAACGGAAAATCACGAGCCAGTCCCTTTATCCCCGAGATCGCTAACTGCCGTATCCCGAAATCCCTGGAAAAGTCTCCCAGGCTAAATGTATACGACGACAGAGGCGACCCTGACGAACATGTGGACACCTTCGATCTGATGCTTGATTACCGTGACGCCTCGGACCATGTCCGATGCAAGCTGTTCCCTCTTTCCCTGTGCAAGTGCGCCTTAAAATGGTACCGAGACTTGCCTTCGGCGTCAATCTCGGGCTGGAAGCAGTTCACAAAGCTATTCTCATCTCGCTTCACCGCTTCAAGGGTAAAGCCCAAGTCGGAGGATGTGCTGCAGGGGATCCGGCAAGGGGAAAAGGAATCCCTAAGGGATTACATAGAGCGGTACAACCAGGTCGCAGATGATGTACATCAGCTCTCCGACGACATCAGGGTTCTGTTCATGAGGCACGGCCTCCGAAAGGGTAGCCTCTTTCAGATCAGTGTCGGACTACGCAAGCCGAGAACCCTCGATGAATTCTTGAGGCGAGCACAGCATTACATTGACCATGAGGAAGCCGACATCGCAGACATTTCCAACGCAAGACCGGCGCCGGGCAAAGGGAAGAGCAAGATGGACGCTGGGACCGGCACGAAAGAGTGGCGCGGAAGACATGTAGAGTATTCTGAACTCAACGCCACCAAGGAAAGAATCCTGGCCGAATGCGCCAGCACCGAGTTCCGATACATGAAGTGGTCGGCTCCAATTCCCCAACGCAGAAACACCAACAAAAAGGCTTATTGTAGGTACCACCAGAGCAGCAGTCACGACACAGAAGCCTGCAGGGTGCTAAAGGATGATATTGAAGACCTAATTGAGAAGGGAAAGCTAAAACAGTATCTGAGGTCGGACGATAAGAAAAGGGAAAGGTCTCCCAAACACTCGCCACAGAAATCAAAGGCCGCGGTCAACGAGGTAACAAAATCTCCTGCAGATAGCAGTGACTCCGCGAAGGAGGCGCCGAGGTCCCAGAGGCCGCGACCCGTAGCTATGGTCATCATGGGGGGCTACTCCATGGAAGTCAGACGGACCAAACGATCCATAAAGCGACACTGGCAGGAGGTCCTCAGCGTCGGAGCTGACCCGACCTCTCCATTGATCAAGACAAACAGATCGCCTCTATCCTTTGCCGTCTCTGATCTCCTCCGAGGTAAACCCAACGAGGAAATCCCCTTGGTTATTTCTGCAGTCTTAGCCGGGGTCGATGTGAAGAGGATCCTTGTTGACCAGGGAAGTTCGGTAGATATTCTATTCAAGGAGTTGCTCCCTAAGCTGAAAATTTCTGAGAAGGACCTGTCTGAATACCAAGGGTCCGACCTGGTGGGATTCAACAATTCCAGGACCCGACCTCTAGGTTATCTCAAACTAAGGGTAACCTACGGAGAAGACAAGCTGTCAAAAACCATAAAGACAAGGTTCCTGGTGCTGCCTTGCCCCTCCCCGTACCACTGCATCATTGGTTGACCGACGTTGGGGAAGCTCGGGGTTGTCGCCTCCACTGTCCACCTTAAAATGAAGTTCCTTTCGGAACAAGAAGAGGTAGTCACAGTCCCTGTGGACCTCGACGTTGCAAAGAGGTGCCAGTACCTCTGCCTAAAGTCGGAACGTCAGGCCGAAAAAGAGCAGGCACTCGCTGTAGTCAACCTGGAAACCAAGAAAGGGTAATGAGGGCAACGACCCAAGAGGAGGATTGAAGACAACAAAAGCAGATGACTAAGCATTTGACTGTACTCGATCCCAATCTGTCTTCAATGGAAAAGATTGTAGAAATATGCTCACTTTCAATTTTTATTGCTATGTGCGGACTAACTCGTAGGTAATCCATCTCCGGCGACGCCCCTCTTACCCGAGTCCGACCCGAGCTGGCCACTCGACGAACTACGGTTTGTGGCGAGGCCCATGTCCTTGCCGACTCCGAGCTTAAATGCTCAGTTGGGAGGCGCACACAGGCCCACAGCGGCTCATGTCCCTGTGACCCTTAATCTCGCCTCGAGCGAGCAGCCTTCCCTCTGATCTCTGAGCTCAAATGCTCCATAAGTGGCCGAAGGAAGAAGTCCCCAGCGGCTTCGACCAAAGACCTTCCCTCTGATGTCCGAGCTCCGTGCTCCACCAGGGGCTGAAGGGACCTCCGATCTCCGAGCTCTGTGCTCCATCAGGGGGCGAAGACTCCCCTGATCTCCGAGCTCCGCGCTCCATCAGGGGGCAAAGACCTCCCTGATCTCTGAGCCACACGCTCCATCAGGGACCAACAAAGAGAACTTACAACAGTTCAAGGAAAGACACTCAGGTAATCCTAATCTCGGCCTCGGTCACTCTCATCTCACTGATAGTCACTTACAAGCAAGAAATAAATAAATAACGAGCTACTTCAAAACAAAGTGAATTTTCATTGATGTAGAAAAATATTACAAGAGGGGGGCCAGTGGCCAATATTTACATGTACAAAATATTATAAGAGACCAGGGAAGAACATTCATTCTGACACCTCCGTCCCGAAGCCAAAGAAAAGCGCTTCAGCATCTTCTAAAGAGCCTCCCGGCACCGGCTTGACCAGATTCCCTTCGAAGACCTCGTTTTGAGGGACCAACAGGTCCATTGGTAAGTCAGGACTCACCACGGCCAGGAGACTCTTGCATCTCTCAAAACCAAGCAGAGCCGAATTGTCCACCTTGACCTCGGTAGAAGAGCACTCACCCCGGAGCTTTTCGATCTCGGCACAAAGAGCGGCGACCTCCTCCCGGACTCAGGCCTCTTCGGCTTTTGCCTATGTCAATTGCGCCTGAATCTCCTCAGTTTCCTTTGCCTCGGCCTGGCCCAACTGCAACTGAACCTCGAGGTCGGCAATTTGTTCCCCGACCGTAGCGAGATAATTGATGGTGGCCCGGAGAACACGGTTCTCTTCTATGAACTCCTGTTTCTTGACATCCCGGCAGTACTCGAGCTTATCAGTCCAGTCTAGGAGATCCCCTTCCAGCTCGCAGTTGACGGCTTCAGCCCTCTCCAACCTCCGAGAAAGCTTCAAAATCTCCGGATACGACTCCAACTCCTCCAGTTCCAGGAACAACTTAAGAGCTGTCTCAACTACCCTAAGGCGGGCTTCTAGGTCGGAATCAGAAGGAACCTCGGAAGGAAGTTCAGCTGCAACCTCGGCAGGTAAGTGTTGTGCAGAAAAGTGTGTGCAAGTATACACAGTCTAAAAACAAGTAATATAATGATAAGAAGAGATCGTACCCACAGGGATTTGATTAATTTTAAAGAGTTTAAAGTTGTAGTAATACTAGTGACAAAAAGGAAAGTAAAAATAAAATTAAGTTGGTAAGGTTGTGGTGTGTACAAACAGAATGTAAATTAAAACAAGTAAAAGATGTTGTGTTTCAATTAAGAGAGAGATGGTTGAAATACTCTTTCCTAAGTAAATTCACTTTGAAAGCATTATGTTATATATGATGTTCATGCAATCATTGCTCCTGCAATGGATGCTGTAATAAAATGACTTGTGCATTTCTGCAACTATCTTCAGGGTTTTGTTATAAGTCTTATGTCTAAGCCCTTAATAAGTTCACCCTTGTCTTTTAAACCCTTACAGAATCATCCTATGGACTATGCTATCTTATGTCTAAGTCTTAGCATGGTTTTAACAAAGTTTCCCCTTATTAAAACACTTATCCATATTAGTTCTTGAGTTGAAATCACAAACCATTTCTGTATTTATGACCCTACTTATCCTAAGTGATCAATCTCAAAATAAGTTTGAAAGAATTATAGCACAAGAACCAAATTGCAAGAACATCAATATAACATAATAACTATTCAAAGCTTCATTACAAAGTTAGGGTATTCCAACCAAAAGGTATTTAGTTCATGCTTAACATAAGTAGGCACATATAAACAGAATGAGACATGTTTATAAGAAAGAAAATACAAAGGAAATAAGATGAGATAGGAATTACACAATTGATGATCCTTTGCATATTCTACCTAGCTTATGTTGAGGAAGTCACCTCTCAACAATGAAAACAGCAACAAGAACTCCACGAGAAGAGAAGGAAGAAGTTGTCACTTTCTTTCCTGCTTTTCAAGCTTTGTTGAGTACATCTAACTCTAAAAATAAAATGAAACTATCTACTAAACTTTGGAGATGGAGAGAATATGATATCCCTTGAATGAGGAAGAGGGGATGTATTTATAGGCTCCATGAAGTGAGTTTGCCTTGGTCACCAAGCTGAACTATGGTTACTTTTCCATTTGTCCTCAAAAAGCATGATTATAAGTCCCACCAACTATGAAGAGTGGTCCAATGGTGTGAAGACAAGTGTACTTAAAAAATTACAACTTGTTGTCTAAGGGGGCTGAACTTGACGCTGCATCCATCCACTTGTGCAACTTGCACTTACAACTTGACATGCTGACATCATCATCAGAGTGCAGGAGCATTCTGTGTTGTGGTCATTGCTGGTGCAATGATTCTGTCTTTTGTTGAAATCCTTATTGCTGGTGCAATGACGTCTGAACCCATTGCAGGTGCAATGGTTGCTGGCACTATTGCAGGTGCAATGATTGCTGCAGCAACTGAACAAACACATAAAATACCACAAATCATGATAATCAATGATGATGAGTTCCTAACTTAAGGATGTTGTTTTTCTTTTGTTTTTCTTTATTTGATGCTATATAATTACTGAGTTCTTTACAATAATTTAGATTTGAGAGCATATATAACTCTATATAAAATAGAGTTATCTCACCCACAAACTTAAACCATTGCTTGTCCTCAAGTAATGACTTAAGAAAAAATTTGAAATCCTTGGGTTTCGTCTTTTTAGAATATCAGATCAGCTAAGCCCTTTCAAAAACTTATTTGTCAATGAGTGCATTCTTTAGAAACTTAATCTCTTTTGTTTCCCACAAAGTTTTGTGAACCATGGGTTTTTCAAACCTCCAAAATTATTAGGGCTCTTTTATGTGAGTGTGTGACTTCACTGAACTTCAGATTAGTCCCTAACTAATTTTGAAAAGTCCATTTAGCTTTTGGATAGAAAAAGTTTGCTTTTGATCAAAACTAAAAGATTTTTCAAAATAGAGAACAGACTAACAAATTCCATAAGTGTTGGGGGGCTTCAAAGCACAACAAAGGGTCTTTTCAAGCAAATTCAATTTATGTCAGTGCTTTCTAAAAATTGGTGGTTCCTTATTGCAGGAGCAATGTGCTTGTTGAATTGTAGGCACAATCATTGCAGGTGCAATGATTGCTTATGAGATTTTGTTGCTCCAGCTTCTTTCTTTGAAGTGTGTAGCTACATTGTCCTCCTCGCTGTTCCCCTTTTTGCATATTTTATTTCTTGCTTTTTATTCCACTTTTTTCTTCTTTTTCTCTTTCTTTTTCATGCAATTTTTGGAACGGATACAGCTCATATGATTTGGATCAATGTAGCTTTTTTCATGATGGTGTATTCTGTAGATGGATTTGTAACCTTTTGCACTGACTTTCCTAAAAATTGAATTACTTAGCCTTAATTTTCATTGTTGCACCCCCAAGCTTATTTCTTTATGCTATTCTAAATTTTTAGTAGAAATTTAGCATTTGATCTTGGTTCACTAGGACTACCCTTGGCATCCACTTACTTTCTAGTTTAATTTGGTTCGTCTCTTAGGTTCAGTGAGTTTAAGTGTTGAAGCAAAAATAATTTTAATCATTATCCAAACCTAGGCTACAACACTTAATGTTTTAACAAAGAAATTGGTTTCTTGAAAATGCACTTGTTCTTTTTCACAAAACAGAGTTTCAGCTGATCATGCTTCTCAAAATGTTACTCAGGAATTGTTTTCCAAAATTTATTTTCCAACTCTCTACTATCTAGCACAAAACACACATATAATATCATACTAAAAACATTCATATCAAGCATATATATCATATGTTCACAAAATATAGCAAAATATTAGTTATTCTCTTTCTGGTTGTGTGGGAGGTGATTTTTGTGTAGGGATTTCAGTTGTTTGAGTGGGGGATTTCTGTCTTGGTGGTGATTTTTCAATTGGTGGGGTGGGTGGGTTTGGTGAGGGTGATTTGGTAGTGGTGAATGGTGGAGGGCTAGTGTTTTTGGGTGGTGATTGAGTTGTAGTGGTGGTTTTTGATGTGGATGCCTGTTTTGTTCTGTATTTCTTCCTTGGGGCCTTCTCCATGATTACCTCTTCTTCTGTTTCCTCCTCAGTCTGTGTTTCTGACTCATCTTCCTCTTCATTATTTTCCAATTCTCTTACTGCCCTTCTATCTTCTTCTTCCTCACTTGTGTCCAACAGATCCTCAGATTCTAAGGGTTCTTCTTCTTCCACCATTTTCTTCTTTCCTTTAGCCTTTTGTTGTTGTTTTTGCTTCCTAACTACCTTGCCTCTTTTTGGTTGTTCTTATTCTTTTTCTTCTGATTCCTCTCCTTCTTTCAATACCCAGTCAGGAAAAATAGGCGTTGGGAGATTGAATTGCCCATTTGTCAGGTGTTGGAACATCACACTCTGCCATATCAGTTGCTCTTTTTGAAATTTCCAAACAGCACGTTGCTGGAGCGTGAATTGCTCCTGCATTGAACTGCTAGCACCTTCCCTGTGTACTTTGGTTCTTTCTTTGAAGTTGGTAGCAAAGGGACCAGGGGGAAAATTTCTTGATTCACTGCTGTCTATTGTTACCTCAGCTTTTATGCACAATTTGGTAATCAGATATGGGAAGAATAAATAGCCAGGATCTTTGTTTTTGCATGTTAAAATATTCTTGGCAATTATTCTTTCTATGTCTATGTTCTGTTCACATAGGATTGCATCAACAGCTAACATTCTTTCTTTCTTGATGGATGAAGTGTGTGATGTGGGAAAAAGTGAGCATGCAATGAACAAATGTCATGCTTGTGCTTCAGGTGTAAGATATTTACTTTTCATGTTGTACTCAGTGGCTGTGCACCTTTCCCAAACAACATCAGACTCAGCAATTCTTGATTTTACTCTATTCATTTCTATCAACATTTTCAACTCTTTTTTCAAATTCTGTACCATTATACCCTAGCAGGTATTGATCATTGATGACCATAGAATCAAATTCTACTCTTTTTCCTCTAAAAGTAGAGTAATAAAGTGGCTTACCAGATTTTTGATCAGGGATACCTGCATAGAATTCACGAATAATGGGAGTGCAGTAGGAGTCTCTATTCTTGACAACGGATTTCCATCCCAAATTGTTCACAGTAGAGTTGAAGGATTGTGCTGCATCAGCTATTCTGAAACCTCTTTCTGGCAAACACTCCATTCCCCAGAATTTTGCCCCTTCCTTGCTGATGGTTGCAGGAGCAACAGCAGTTGCAGTTTTCTTTGTGATTTGGGTTGATGCTCCTGCATCACCAGTTGATCTTCCAGATGTTTTGAGTGCTGATTGCTTTCTCACCATTTTTGATTTTGTTGGAGCTTTGAAATTTTTGGTCTTTTGGAGAAGATGAAAATGTT
The DNA here is from genome assembly GCA_963573325.1 of Astragalus glycyphyllos. Lineage (NCBI taxonomy): Eukaryota > Viridiplantae > Streptophyta > Magnoliopsida > Fabales > Fabaceae > Astragalus > Astragalus glycyphyllos. Next base: position 41,600,972 of record OY754310.1, read on the forward strand.
TTGTGGGTTGAGAGGTTATGCACGAGTGAATGATCTGAGAGAGAGAGAGTAACGGTAACAATTGCTGATCGTGGGTGGTTTTAAATGGAGAGGGAGGTTATGGGTAATGGGAGGTTAGGTTAAGTGAGTGGGTTGTGATTTGACATTTAATTTGACCGTTAAGTATGGTGGGTAGGCATGCAGAAGGACGCGTGGAGGTTTAGGTGGCATAGACTGTTTGTGGGTTAAGTTAAAGACTGTTTAAATGAAGAAAGGAATGTCTCAGTGAAATTGCTGGTTTAGTGCACGTGCAATTAAATTCCATCCATTGCAGGTGTAATTGCTCTTTGTAATGCTGGTGCAATGGATACTCCCCTCATTGCTGGTGCAATGGATGCACCAGCAATCCTATCTCCTGCAAAAAGTTTCAAAATAAAATAAAACACGTGATTAAGTTAGTAAATCAAAAATTCATGGGTTGCCTCCCAGAAAGCGCTTGATTTAAGAGTCCTTCAGCCTGACTATCTCCATTTTGTCCTATGGATCTTGGAGATGGGTGGTGATTCTGTTCCTCACCACCTGGTCACCATGGTACATCTTCACTCTTTGTCCATTCACTTTGAAAGTGGTGTTGGATTTTTCATCAAATAATTCTACTGCACCATGAGGGTAGACTTTTATTAGCTTGAATGGTCCTGATCATCTTGATTTGAGATTTCCAGGGAATAATTTGAGCCTGGAGTTGTAGAGTAACACCAAACTGCCTTCAATCAGTTCCCTTCTCCGAATTTTTCTGTCATGCCAGGCTTTTGTCTTGGCCTTATAAATTTCTGCATTCTCATAGGCAAAGTGCCTGATTTCTTCAAGTTCATTGATCTGCAGAAGTCTTGAATTACCTGCTTGGTCATAATTGTGGTTGAGCTTTTTGATTGCCCAATATGACTTGTGTTCCATTTCCACAAGTAGATGGCATGCTTTCCCATAAACTAACCTGTATGGAGACATTCCCAGGGGTGTCTTGAATGCAGTTCTGTATGCCCACCAGACATCATCTAAGTGCAATGACCATTCTTTCCTTGTGGGTCCAACCATTTTCTCAAGTATCCTTTTGATTTCCCTGTTGGATAATTCTGCTTGTCCACTGGTTTGTGGATGGTAAGCAGTTGCCACTTTATGCTTCACTCCATACTTGGCCAAAAGACTTTCAATGAGTTTGTTGCAGAAGTGTGACCCTTCATCACTGATAATTACCCTTGGAGTACCAAATCTAGTAAATATGTTTCTTTGTAGAAACTTACTTACTGATCTAACTTCATTGTTTGGCAATGCCACAACTTCTACCCATTTAGAAACATAGTCTACAGCTACCAAAATGTATAAGTTATCAAAGGAGGGAGGAAATGGTCCCATGAAGTCCATTCCCCAAACATCAAAGAGTTCAACCTCTAAGATATTGGTGAGTAGCATTTCATGTCTATTTGAGATATTCCCAGCCCTTTGGCATCTGTCACTGTTCTTGACCAACTAATATGCATTTTTGAATAGTGAGGGCCAATAGTAGCCTGATTGCAACACTTTAGCTGCAATTCTTGTGTTGCCAAAATGTCCACCATAAGGTGCTGCATGACATTGCAGGAGCACTGCTTGTTGTTCCTGCTCTGGTAAGCATCTTCTGATGATCTGATCTGGACATTCTTTGAAAGGGTCATCCCAATAGTATTGTTTAACTATATGGAAGAACCTTTTCCTCTGTTGGTAGGTCATGTTGACAGGTACAACTCTGCTTGCAAGATAATTCACAATGTCAGCAAACCAGGGTGTTGCAGTTTCTATTGCTGCTGCAATTCTTGCTTCTTCCATTGCTGGTGCAATGGATGCACCTACATCCTGTGTTGTTGCAGAAATTGCCAACAGCTTCTCATCTGGAAAACTTTCTTTGATTTCTCCCCCTGTGGTACCTGCACTTTCATTCTCAAGTCTAGACAAGTGGTTAGCAAATTTGTTCTCCACCCCCCTTGTGTCATGAATTTCAAGATCAAATTCTTGAAGGAGGAGAACGCACCTAATTAATCTAGGCTTTGCATCTTTCTTTGAAATAAGGTACTTAATGGCAGAATGATCTGTGTAAACTATTACCTTAGTGCCAACTAAGTAAGACCTAAATTTGTCAAATGCAAAGACTACAGCTAGTAGTTCTTTTTCAGTCACAGTGTAATTAATTTGAGCCTCTATGAGTGTCTTGCTAGCACAATAAATGGAATGGAAAACTTTGTCATACCTTTGCGCCAGGACTGCTCCTACTGCAAAGTCACTAGCATCACACATCAACTCAAATGGCTTACTCCAATCTGGTGTGACTATAACTGATGCTGTTACTAATGCTTTCTTCAATGTTTGAAATGCTTCCAAGCAATATTCATCAAAATTGAATGGCACATCATGTTGCAAGAGTTGGCATAATGGCTTTGAGATCTTTGGGAAATTCTTAATGAATCTTCTGTAGAGGCCTGCATGTCCCAAAAAGCTTCTGATACCCTTCACAGTAGTTGGAGGAGGTAATTTTTCAATCACCTCAATTTTTGCTTTGTCAACTTCAAGGCCTTTCTTTGAAACTCTGTGGCCTAAAACAATGCCCTCTTGGACCATAAAATGGCATTTTTCCCAATTTAGAACTAGATTAGTCTCTTCACATCTATTGAGGACTTCTTCCAAATTGGAAAGACATAATTGAAATGTCTCCCCAAACACTGAGAAGTCATCCATAAACACTTCCATTGAGTATTCAATGAGTTCTGAGAATATTGCCATCATGCACCTTTGGAATGTTGCTGGAGCATTACATAGTCCAAATGGCATCCTTCTAAAAGTAAAGGTGCCATAAAGACATGTGAATGTTGTCTTCTCTTGATCTTTAGGGACAATAGCTATCTGGTTATAGCCTGAGTACCCATCTAAGAAACAATAGAATTCTTTGCCTGCTAGCCTGTCTAGCATCTGATCAATGAAGGGCAGTGGAAAATGGTCCTTCTTGGTTGCCTTGTTAAGTTTCCTGTAATCCATGCATATTCTCCACCCTGTGACTGTTCTTGTTGGTATTAATTCATTCTTTTCATTGGCTACTACTGTCACTCCACCCTTCTTTGGTACACATTGCACAGGACTTACCCATGCACTATCTGAAATTGGGTAGATTATGCCAGCATCTAACCATTTGATTATCTCCTTTTTTACCATCTCCCTCATAACTGGATTCAATCTCCTCTGACTTTCAATGCTGTTTTTGGAATTTTCATCCAAAACTATTCTGTGCATGCAAATGGAGGGACTGATTCTTTTAATGTCTGACATTTGGCAGCCAATTGCCCTTTTATGCTTTCTCAGGGTAGTAATAAGATCATGCTCTTGCTTTTGTGTTAAGTCAGAAGCAATGATCACTGGCAAAGTATTATTTCCCCTAGGAAAGCATATTTAAGATGCTTAGGCAATTCTTTGAGCTCTAATTGGGGAGGTGCCTCAATTGAAGGAATGTTTCTTTTGAGCTTTGAATTATCAAGCTCTAATGATTCATATTTTCTTGCCCAAACTTCCTTCACAGTAACTTCTTCTTGCATAATTTCACTCTTCAGTTCATTCCCTAGTTCTGGTATTGCTCCTGCATCTGTCGCTCCTGCAATAGATGCTAATGCATTTGTCAGATGATCCTGCTTTTGAGTGAAATGTTGTTGTATTGCTTGATCCAAGGACACAATGAGAGAACATTCTTCAACATCTTCATTTGGGTATTTGAGAGCATTCATGATGTTGAATTTGACTTCTTGATCATTGACTCTCATGGTCAATTCTCCTTGTTGCACATCAATGAGTGTTATGCCAGTAGCCAGGAATGGTCTTCCCAACATAACTGGTACATCCTTATCTGCATCAAAATCAAGAATAACAAAATCTGCAGTAAACACAAATTTGTCAACTTTGATTAAAACATCTTCTATGATCCCCTCAGGGTATGCAATTGACCTATCTACTAACTGGAGAGTCACAGTTGTAGGTTTGGCAATTCCAATACCTAATTGAGTGAATAAGGATTTAGGCATTAGATTTATACTAGCACCTAAATCACATAATGCACGACTAGTGTAATGTTTCCCAATTGAGAATGGTATAGTGAGACTGCCAGGATCTTTTAATTTCCTGGGTATTTTGTTCTGCATTATCATGCTGCATTCTTTTGACATGGCTACTGTCTCAAATTCTCCCAACCTTCTCCTCTTGGTGAGCACATCTTTCATAAATTTTGTGTAATTGGGCATCTGTTGTAGTGCTTCAACAAGAGGCACATTGATGTGTAATTGTTTAAGCACCTCAAGGAACTTACCAAATTGCTTCTCCTCATGTGCCTTCTTGAGTCTTTGTGGATAAGGAGGAGAAGGGTATTCTGGTACTAACCTGGGTGGTGCTGACATGTTTCCTGATGTTGTAGTTTTTGATGCTCCTGCATCTGCTGGTTCTTCATCTGTTGCTTCAGCATCTACTGCTCGGCATTGGATGCTTCAGCATCAGTTGTACCTGCATCAGAAACACTCTTTTCTTTCTTATTTTTTTTCTGTTTTTTCATCTTTTTTCTTTTTCTTCCTTTTCTACACCTTCTGTTGCATAAGGTTCTGAGAGATCTTTCCCACTCCTCAGAGAAATGGCTTTGCATTGCTCCTTTCCATGCTTTTGTGAGGTTGATGCTTCTGTGGTTGATGGTAGTGAACCATTTGGCCTTTGATATAGTGTTGTAGCCAGTTGCCCCACTTTATTTTCCAAGTTTTTCAGTGAAGCATCATGAGCTTGTCTTGCAGTTCTGGTTTCACTGATAAATGCATCAGTTTTGCTCATGTATGCTTTGAACATTGCTTCCAAGGAGTTATCATTTGCAATTGGAGGAGCCTTCTGATAATTTTGATAATTCTGGGATTGGAAACCTGGTGGAGCTGATGGTGCTGCAGCATTGATTGCTGGTGCATTATTGTTGCTTCACTTGAAGTTTGGATGATTTCTCCAACCTGGATTGTAAGTGTTAGAATAAGGATTGTTGTGTTTGTTATATCCCACATAGTTAACAGATACAGGGTTGCTTGGACATTCTTCATACAAGTGACCACCTCCACAGTAGACACAACTTGTGGAACCTGGAGGTGCTTGTTCTATTGCAGCAGCAGTATCTGGCATTGCTCCAGCAATGGATGCTGGTGCATTGTTGTTGTTGAGGTTCTTTATCATGTTTGTGAGTGATGCAACTTGAGCTGCTAGTGCTGAAACTTCACTGATTTCACGGACCCCAACTGTCTTCTTTTGAGCACTGCCCCTCTCTGTGGGCCAACTGTAGCTATTGGTAGCCATTTTTTCAATTAATTCAGCAGCTTCATTGTATGATAAGTTTAGTAGCACTCCTCCAGATGATGCATCTAACATGAGTCTGGTTTGGGGTTCCAAACCATTGTAGAATGTTTCCATTTGTATTATGACAGGGATACCATTATGAGGACATTTTCTCAAAAGTTCCTTCCATCTTTCCCATGCTTCAAACTGTGATTCACCTTCTTTTTGTCTAAAGGCAGTAATTTCATTTCTCATCCTGGCATTTTTACTTGGTGGAAAGTATTTTGCAAGAAATTTTTCAGCTAAATCATTCCACTCAGTGATAGAGTTAGGCTCTAGTGAGTTTAACCATGCCTTTGTTTTATCCTTGAGGGAATATGGAAAAAGTTTTAGCCTAAAAGCATTTTCTGAAACACCAGGGATGATAAAATTGCTACAAATTTCTAAAAATTGCCTTAGATGTAAATGAGGATCCTCTTGTGGAGAACCACTAACTTGGCCCACTGTTTGAAGCATTTGAAACATCATAGGTTTGAATTCAAAATGTGGCGCATCTATTTGAGGTCTGACTATGCTGGTTTGCATGTTTGTTTGGTCAAAAACAACATAGTCCCTCATTGGTCTGTCCCTATCATTTATCATACCTATTGGACCCATATTGTTGAACTGGTTTCTGTAATTGTTTTCTGAATCACCATGAATAGATCCTCTGCCTCTACCTGAACCTCTGCCAGAACCATGATGAGAGTCTTCTGCTCCTAGATCAGACATTGTTTGTCTACATGCTTGTCCTTGAATCCAACGCAACCTTCTGAGTCTCCTTTCTATTTCAGGATCTAACTGAAATTCTGGTGTGTTAGATCTGGGCATATGCAGTAGCAACTATTGCTGGTGCAATGGTTGCAGGTGCAACACTTTGCTGGTGCAATATCTGTTATACCACAAGGAACAAACAACCAGAGTAAAATTGATCACCAAACTACTACTAAGTTAAACACTAAAAAATTATTGGCAATCCCCGGCAACGGCGCCAAAAACCTGTGCAGAAAAGTGTGTGCAAGTATACACAGTCTAAAAACAAGTAATATAATGATAAGAAGAGATTGTACCCACAGGGATTGGATTAATTTTAAAGAGTTTAAAGTTGTAGTAATACTAGTGACAAAAAGGAAAGTAAAAATAAAATTAAGTTGGTAAGGTTGTGGTGTGTACAAACAGAATGTAAATTAAACAAGTAAAAGATGTTGTGTTTCAATTTAGAGAGAGATGGTTGAAATACTCTTTCCTAAGTAGATTCACTTTGAAAGCATTATGTTATATATGATGTTCATGCAATCATTGCTCCTACAATGATTGTACCTGCAATGGATGCTGTAATAAAATGACTTGTGCATTTCTGCAACTTATAAGTCTTATATCTAAGCTCTTAATAAGTTCACCCTTGTCTTTTAAACCCTTACAGAATCATCCTATGGACTATGCTATCTTATGTCTAAGTCTTAGCATGGTTTTAACAAAGTTTCCTCTTATTAAAACACTTATCCATATTAGTTCTTGAGTTGAAATCACAAATCATTTCTGTATTTATGACCCTACTTATCCTAAGTGATCAATCTCAAAATAAGTTTGAAAGAATTATAGCACAAGAACCAAATTGCAAGAACATCAATATAACATAATAACTATTCAAAGCATCATTACAAAGTTAGGGTATTCGAACCAAAAAGTATTTAGTTCATGCTTAACATAAGTAGGCAAATATAAACAGAATGAGACATGTTTATAAGAAAGAAAATACAAAGGAAATAAGATGAGATAGGAATTACACAATTGATGATCCTTTGCATATTCTACCTAGCTTATGTTGAGGAAGTCACCTCTCAACAATGAAAACAGCAACAAGAACTCCACGAGAAGAGAAGGAAGAAGTTATCACTTTCTTTCCTTCTTTTCAAGCTTTGTTGAGTACATCTAACTCTAAAAATAAAATGAAACTATCTACTAAACTTTGGAGATGGAGAGAATATGATATCCCTTGAATGAGGAAGAGAGGATGAATTTATAGGCTCCGTGAAGTGAGTTTGCCTTGGTCACCAATCTGAACTATGATTACTTTTCCATTTGTCTTCAAAAGGCATGATTAGAGGTCCCACCAACTATGAAGAGTGGTCCAATGGTGTGAAGACAAGTGTACTTAAAAAATTACAACTTGTTGTCTAAGGGGGCTGAACTTGACACTGCATCCATCCACTTGTGCAACTTGCACTTACAACTTGACATGCTGACATCATCATCAGAGTGCAGGGGCATTCTGTGTTGTGGTCATTGCTGGAGCAATGCTTCTGTCCTTTGTTGAAATCCTTATTGCTGATGCAATGACGTCTGAACCCATTGCAAGTGTAATGGTTGCTGGCACTATTGCAGGTGCAATGATTGCTACTGCAACTGAACAAACACATAAAATACCACAAATCATGATAATCAATGATGATGAGTTCCTAACTTAAGGATGCTGTTTTTCTTTATTTGATGCTATATAATTACTGAGTTCTTTACAATAATTTAGATCTGAGAACATATATAACTCTATATAAAATAGAGTTATCAGTAAGGCAGGAGTTCTTGAATTGTAGTGGTTCTTTTAGGAGGGGGAAGGTCATCCGTGTTCATAGCAGCCCGTTTCCTTCTTGAAGAACCCGTACCCCTTGCTGGAACTCGGACAATGGGATCTGAATCCCCATGGTGTCCAGGCACCTCGCACAAAAGAAGTACCCAACCTCCTTTTTGGGCAGTCTTGTCCAAGCCGGCAACTGATCCGCGCTCTCCAGGCGCAAGTTTTGCTCTTCAGGCGCGACAATGTACTTTTCAAACTCGGCCAGGGCAGCGCCGTGCAGCTTGGAAGCAGTGTCTAGCACCTCGTAAGAAACCCAGTTGTACAGACTTGGGTTAAATTGGTACTCAGCAGCGTCGGACCCGGGCGCATTGGAACCACGGGCCTCGGGAGCAGAATTTGGTGAAGACCCTTCTAGGCTAGAAACTCTCTGATCCTCCACAGATGAACTTGGCATCTCAACGTTTGACATCGGGAAGAATTTGTGATCTCGGAAGCGAAGTTTGAAATCGGAAAGGTTTCTAAGAAAATCACAACTGACCTCGCGCGGGGAAGAATCTCAACTCGCTCAAAGATAACAAGTAAAAGAGAGAAGAGCTCACACTGAGCTTATATACCACAAGGGGCTCGGAAAACTAACTGTCGTGTCTAATCGATGCATCTCTTCAGATTCTGACATGGGAAACTGAAACGGCAATGATGACCCCTGTCTTCCGAAACGCCGCCTGCTCAAGACACGTGGCACTGCAACCACTGTTTCTCCAAAATATGTGACAAGCCGAGGCCGAATTCTGGCACTCCCCGACCTCTACTTGGGGGGTCACTGTTCCGGACTGGGCCAAACCTGAGGAACGTTGGGCCTGGCCCATTACCGTACTCCGCCCGTCCGTGTCCGCATCCGATTCGCATCCAACGGTCAAGGCTCGCCCGACCCGTCCAACGGTCCGGATACGGCGTCGCGGTCTATAAATACAGGACACCTTCACCATTTTCAGGTACGCACTCATTCCCCTCTTGAATTACATCCACTTCCCTTGCTGACTAATTAGGCATCAGAGTGCTTGCAGTTACCCCACCCGAGGAGCGGGAGAAGACCACCTCGGCCAATCCGAGGTCCAAGCTCATTCACCCGAAGTCAGCTCTACATCCTCGCGGAACGCATCACTCCGACATCACACTCCGTACTCCGGTACCGAACAGGTACTAACTCCGCCTCCGAGATTTGGCTCACACGGAAAACATGTCTAATTATATAATACTTGTTCCTTTTCTCCATCAGCAAATGATGATGATCGCATCAAAAAGATTCTTAGAAGATCTGTGAAGTGTTTCAGATATACTCTTTCTGTATTTATGTTTTGCATGTTGAATTGTCGAAAATAGTAGATAATAATGATAACCAAAGAGGGAAATTCGCGACGTAGACCAGCGAATTTGAATATCTCTTCTAGTAAAAAAAAAAGGAAGCTGATTTTTTGAGGAGTATAAGCTTGTGGATGAGCTTTGAGAATTCTTGGTGGCACTTTATAGATGCATTGTTCATGGACTATAATGCATAATCGATCTTGTTTTTGGGACAAGAAATATATTACATAATCAAATTTGTTAAAATTTGTCGTTGAAACCAAAGGCCTCTTTATTTGATAGTTACTAATATGCTAATATAAAAATAAAAATAATATAAATTGTTCAAAATATTTGTTAATTAATGTTAATATATAAATATATATATATATATATATATATTTGAAGCTAATTAAAATATGTTATTATATACAACAAAGTAGCGGTATTCACGGGTTGGTTTTGATGGATTTTGACTAAATCTGTTATCCGAACCAATCATATTTAATCAGTTTGATTGTTAGTGCGATGCTTTTCTTCTGTGTTTCATATTAAGAATCATAGGATCGTACATGCATAAATCAAATCCATAGGAGAGGTAGAGAGCATAGGAATACTCATGAGGTAAAAGAGGTAAAAACTTTTTATAAGGAATCATATTGAAAAAAGATGGTAAAAGTGATCACAATGTGCTCTATATATAGAGCTCTAGGAAATACTAACTAACTACCAAATTACTAATTAGTCCCTAAGAGAATGTAACACCTTTTAAGTCACTATTATTTTTAAGGGTCATACTTCGTACAACCCCCCCTACTCAGTAGACACCCCATAATGGCGTGAAAATACCAGAACACCCTTAATGAAAATTGCAATTTCTATTTTTTTTTTTAAATTCAAACTGGTTCGGCGAACGCTTGGCCGAACCAGTTCGCATCTGGATGCGCCGAAGCTGTTAAATTTCACGCAGACACCCCTTTTCAGTTTTTAATAGGTTCGACCAAGCGTGGGCCGAACCAGTTCGAATTCTGAACAGCCGAACCCTCCTGTGTTTGGTTTTTTTAAATTTTCCTTTAGCCGAGTTACATAGAACGATAAATTAGGTATTTCGGAACGATAATTTACTAAGTTTGAACAAACGTAACGATAAATTGAATAATTAACTATCGAATACTAATAAACACAACAAAAAACTAAACACATAAATATAAGTGGAATAATTCATACAATCCGTGCAATATAATTCATACATATAAACATAAGTAAACAATCCGGAAAATACAACAATATAATCCCTAAAGACCACTACTCTGTGTCCCTCTGTTGGGAGACACAGCTAAACTTCCTAAGCCCTCGTGCCATAGTCCTAGTGAGTTGCTTCAGCCGGTCAATAATGGTCCAGCCACGGGTCCCACGGAGATGCCCACCGTCCCTAAGAACCCCCTCCAGGTTGTCATAGAGTTGCATAATCTCTGGCACATTCTATAATACAAAAAAATAACCATGTCATTGACAAAACAGGATAAAATAACAAATGATTTAATAACACTGTAAGACTGAAATAAAGGATCATACCTGTCTAACATAACGGTCAACGGGGTAGTTGTCGGCGCAAATGTATGGGTGGGATACCCTCATATACCATGCAAAGTACTCCTCAACAATGTCAGGCATCCCATCCACCACTGAGTCACCACGCGGGACAAGGTGCAAGTGGAATTCTATCCATGCTTGATCAACTTGCTCCTTTGTCACTACAGCCCGTCCACTAGGCCTAGGGTCCTCTGGGATGCCCTGAATCCAGCCAAACTGCCTGACCACTCGATCTGGGTTATAGGCCAACATGCTCCCAGCATGACGCAGATGGCCCTTAAATAAGGCCAGGGACTGAATAGGCCTGTGCTGAGTAAAAGGCATCCAGGTGACCTCCTCTGACCTTAGGTGATCCAGGGCTGCCCTGAAAGTTGGCACTGACCCATCAGCCCTCTTGCAGTCCCACCTTTTAGCCCGTGGCTGGTCTTCAGTGTACCCCTCAACCAACCATTTAGTGCCAAATATCTGCCCCTGCAAATGTTCAAAAATCCAGGCCTGTGATAAATAAAAAACCGGGTTAGGGATCCAACATATAATAATTTACATAAACTTATATCAACTGAAATATAAAAACAAATAAAGTAAAATACATACCTGAAGGAGAGTGGCAAATTCAGCAATCTGTGAAGTCGAAGGGGAAGAGGCATCTGTCAGCTGCTGGTATAGGTGAGCCAGTTCCATAGTCCCCCAGCAGTACTGACCAGCATTCTCCAGCTCTCTGATCATGTACAAGTCACCAACTGGAAGGTGGAATGTGTTGGTCTCTCCGTGCCACCTCTCCACGAAAGCAGTAGCCAGGAAATGGTTGACTGTACCAAACCCCACGTCATGAAGGGGAAACAGACCAGACTGAACAATGTAATCCATAATCTGAGGATGAATCTCAACATCCTCCATTGAATGATTATGAACTTTTTTCTTACCCCCATCCAGAGGACGCTTCTGCATTGGGCATTATAAAAAAAATATAATCAATAATTAGATAGATGTAACAAATCAGACTTATTAATAACTTGAATTGTTAAGAAATTTGAAAACTTACCCAACCGTCCCATAATCTCCGAGCAACGTGAGACCCATATATAAGAATATAGGACAGATCGATCGTCTGCCCCTCCAGCATAAGGGAAAGTAGATGATCTGTCGGGAGCAGTAGATGCCTCGGGCAGGCCAGTGTCAGGCGGCGGAACATCAACATCGGCAGCAGAAGTGGAAGGCCGATGAGAACTTGATCGGCGACCCTGAGATGGCCCTTCCACCTGAGCAGCAGCATCAGTGTCTAGGTCATCATACTGTAATGGCTCATCAACTGCAGCATCAACTGGATCATCAACCGGAGGCTCATAGTTAGTCTCTATCTCTTTGCCGCGTCCACCACGGCGTCCACGTACGCGTCTAGGATGCTCCAATTGCCGGCCACGGCGTACGGACGCAGCCGGACGAACTCTCTCCTCATCAGCCTCAGGCTCAGTCTCTGCTTGCCTCCGGCCAAGGCCACCTCCTCTGGTGTTAGCCATACTGAAAATAGGAAAAAAAAACTCAGTTAAAATGAAAAAATTCATCATTCAGCAACAATCAGGGTGGTTCGGCGCACCCAAAGCCGAATAGGTTCGGCACACGCGTGAACGAACCGATTCGGAGCACGCCTGGCCAAACCACCCCAAAATAGTTCGAAAAATAGGGGGTTCAGCGCATGGCTGAACGAACCAGTTCGGCCTCTACTGCGCCGAACCACCCAAAACAGCAAAAAAAAAAAGAAGAAATGGGCGAAGAGGAAGAAGAGGGACTGTACCTATACTTCAATGGAAGGAAATGTGCACTGATTGTTGATGGAGAACGAACGAAAATGATGGATTGAAGGTGAGGGGTGTGGGTTCGGCGCAATAGTGGTGTTTTAGGGAGAAGGAGAAAGTGAAGGGGTGTGTGAGGGTGAGAGGGAATAGAAGAGAAAAAAAATTATTTTAAAATCAGGGGTATTTTGGGAATAACGCTGGTTACGGGGTGTCCATCGAGTAGAGAGGGGGTTGTACGAAGTATGGGCCATTTTTAATAGCCTCCCTCAAGCTAATATTGGGATCACCATATCAGCTTGAAATACAAGCAAATAAGCCCAACAATAAAAAAAAAAAAAAGCAGACAACAAACAGCAATTTCATCCCAAACCAAGTGAAATGGCCCAATATGCAGAGGTGACCAAAGAGTCCCTTAATCCAACCAAGGAAGGCCTAAAATGAAGTGGCCCAATGTTCTGGCCCAAAGTTAGCCCAGACCATCAGAGAATGTGATTGCACGGAACCAACAGAATCAGACCGGAAGCTTCTCAAATGTCACCGAGGTCATGTGGTTGAAATCCAAGACGGAGGAGGTCCCATGGTGGTTCTAGCGAGGAAACTAGGTTCCACAACAACGATAACCAGTAGCATGAATCATGGAGCTCACGTGGCGGTGGATCTGGTGGCTTGTGCAGAACTACTTCTTGCTTCCTTCTACTCTCTTTACTTGCTGCTTCGTTTCCATCTTTGACGAAGGAAATGCTCCAATATGGTGTTGTGAAGATGAAGTCGAACCATACGAACACAGAGCAATTGAAGACAAAAGGATTGGGAAATGATTTCGCACAAACGAAATCATCACTGTCATTAAGGAGAGAGAGAAAAATTCGATTGAAGAGAGAATGGGAACGGAAGGTTTCATCACCGCAATGAAGAAATCTCTTGGAATCCATGAGAAAACTATATTTCAGATCCAATTCTTTGTCTAGCGTTCATTGAGTAGCGAAATTCCTGCAAACACAAACAAAAACAACTTCGCGAATCTGATTGAAAAGATCGTAAAGTTGTGAATCATTCAATTCGTTGTCGAGATTGCCGAAAAACAACGATGACGTAACCAAATCGTTCGCAACCAGAGCCCCCTTCATTGTAAAGCTGCACTCAACCGTCTTTTCCAGCGATGGCACAACGATTGACGGCGATACCAGTTTTCCGAACATGAAGCATGAATGATGAAATTGATCTGGTGCGATCTTGGGAACCAGAAAATGATCTGGTATCAACGAAGCTTCCTTCTCAAGATTGACGGTCTTGGATCTGTGTTCAGAAAAGGTACTAGTCATTGTTAACCGTCTTATGCGTTTCTTCATCATTAACTTCTGGATTCAAGACTGATGATGCATCACCACACATTATGGTTTCTAGCTTGACTATACTCCAATTGTTGCATCCAAAGACGAAATCGCTGGAGCGAGATCCAAGATCCTTCACGATGCCAGATTCAAGAATCGCACCTCTGTTAACATTGTCAGCAGAGATCAGATTCTTGGAAGGTGAATAACCAGAATTAAGGAAACAAGTTATTTCCCCAATTTTCACACTGGAGTCACTAAATTTTGCTACGATTAAAATCAGTGGATCCACATAAATTGCATCAAAATCAGAATCTTGACAAAAACAGCCAAACACGATATTGAGGTAATCGTTTTCTTTCTCAATCAGTGAGGCATCTTGTAACACTTGAATTTGCGTCATAAATATATTGATTTTACTATGCTCTGTATTTAAGGAATCTAATAATGTTTGTAAATTTCTATTTGCCGATTGCTCACTAAACATACGATATGTGCTTTTTGCATACTACTAAATATCTTATATCATATATGAAAGTACTAGTTTGAGTTTCGACAGGAACAACTAACATAGTTTTGTCTTAGACTAAGTTGTCGGATGAAATTGTTCTCCGAAACGAACTTTTTCGTGATCAGATCACGACGAAACTCGAGATATGAGCATTTTCTAATATTTTAGAATTTTGAGAATTTTCTTAAAATTTTTCGAGTACAAGAAAATATTTATGATTTTAGAGAGACCGAAATCGAACAAAAACGACGCTAGATCGAAAATCCGCATTACGTCGAAGGATTCCAAATAGAGAGAGGATTATATTTGTGCAATGAAAAATATTAAGTTGGAGATGATCCGATATCATTTAGGAGCTTTCACTAGGAATTTTACCGCTCGACCGATTTCTCGACCGAGACGATTGCTGAACCGAGACCAAATAGATTAGTAATTATTAAATGATTAGTATTATAATATAGTAGTAGAAGAGATATTTTTTAAGGATCAATAAAATGGTGCCACCTAGATTAATGGATAAGATCAAAATTTTATTTCCTTGAATTAATTAATATTATGATTATTAGGTGTCATAATATGATTAGCTATTAAGTTTAATGGATAAGGATAAAAAGATAATTTTAGTTTCACATCCTTTCTCTATAAGTTATAGTAGCATTGTTGGCACCATTCTCTACACGTGTTCACTTTTCCAATTATCATATAGTCTCTTGAATCAATTTTTAAGCTTGAAGGAGAAAGCATGAATCAGGATCATCAAGATCCATGAGTTCCAAGTTTTGATCAAAATATGAATTGATTTTCTTTCTTAGTTCTACCAAGTTTTGTCATGATCAATTCATGTTGTCATGATCAGATTTTTCTCCCCTTTAAAAAGTAGTTCACGTGAGATCTCTTCCTCACCACATAATCACTATTAGTTCTTATCTTCATTTCATTAATCGTTTTGTTGTTGTTATTATCTCCAAGACTTGAGTCAAGAACATTTCATCACAATTGTTATAACTTCCTCTCCCAAAACTGAACTGAACTTTAGCCACCTTTCTCTCTATTTTTACATTTTTTTTTATCTTCATTCTCATCTCATCATCTTGGTGGCTTATTCACATGTAAGGGAGGGAAGTGGATTTGTTGAGAATTAGTGAAGCAACTTTCAACTTCTCCTTTGCTCAAGTATTGGCCACCTCTGTTGAGTTATTGGGTTTTTCCATGATCGAGCGGATACTTCAAGCGGGTCAGTGAGTTTCAGTGATTTTAGGAATGCATTTGAGGTAAGGGCATCTAAATGATTATTCGTTATATTGTATGTTTATATGTGGAATGTCGTTGAGACAAGTGTTGTTGATGTGCTTGACTGTTGTTTGTTGATTGTAATATGTGTAGTATTGACTATGTGTGGTTATGGTTGTTATTGAACTGACGTTAATTGATGAACTTGTATTCTTTTGTTGAAATCATGATTGATCATGGCATTGAGGCATGCATTGGATTTTTGGTATAGACACTGGTGGGTTGTTCCAGTGTCTTGGGAGCTAGTGGGTTGTCCTAGCCTCCCTGCCTCCCGTGGACCAAAATATACTGGTGGGTTGTCCCAGTTTTTAATACTAGTGGGTTGTCCTAGTATCCGATGCTAGTGGGTTGTCCTAGCATCCTCTTCCACAAATAAAAAGGGAGTGCAATCGTGTGCACACGTGAATTCATGCATTGACATGGCTTCGGATTTATAAAGAATTTCGTTTACATATGTACTATGTACTTATATATATTAAATATTTCATGTGGTGTATATATTGTTGTTGTTATACATTGGTTTAGAAGATAACCCTTGCCTGTGGTACTCCAATTCTATGGATGTTACCCAGCCCTGTTTTCGTAGTGGTGACAACGCTAGTAGATGGGCTATCAATGCGGTTGGAGGTTACTGCCAGATTGTCGAGGAATTATTATCATGTGGATGCGTGACATGTCATCTACAGTCACTCTATGTTTCAGACACTTGGGTTAGTGATCAGCGATAGTAGTTTGTTGGCTTTGGTGTTCCCTAATGATATATTGCTCTTGGAGCAGTAATGTGAGTATATGCTAAGAGTACATTAATGGTATGAGTCGGTCCTGGTTTAGGGCATTTGTGTTTTAGATGTATTCATTTCTTTAGATGTATTCACATTTTCAATTTGTATCTTTTTGGAAAACATGATTCTCCTTAGAGCGATATTTATGAAAAATTTACTTGAAAACTCAGTATCTGTTATTTTACAATCATGTGTCAAAATGTTGCATTACTTTGATTTGGAAAGAAGTTTTCGAAAAGAAAAAAAAAAGTTACTCATGTTTTCGGAAAGGCAAGAAGAGTATTTCTCAAAACATCATCCATTTAGAGGTTGGTTCACTACGTAGCTCTCCGAAAATCAGGGTGTTACACATCTTCCTCTTCAAGATCGACAAACAACCATGGTGGAACTTCACCTTTCGCATCGCTGAAATCAGAGTTGGAATCGGAATCAGAGTCGGCATCGGAAGCATAATCCTCATCTCTTGGGTATCGCTCTGATACCATGTTAAGAATCATAGGATCGTACATGCATAAATCGAATCCATAGGAGAGGTATAGAGCATAGGAATACTCATGAGGTGAAAGAGGTAAAAACTCTTCATAAGGAATCATATTGAAAAAAGATGGTAAAAGTGATCTTACAATGTGCTCTATATATAGAGCTCTATAAAATACTAACTAACTACCAAATTACTAATTAGTCCCTAAGAGAATGTAACACCTTTTAAGTCACTAATATTTTTAATATTTGAAAATGTTAAGGGTAAGGGTTTGGCCTTTGGGAAGAAATACACATACTTTTTTTTTTTGAAAAAGGAAATACATACACTTGGAGTGGAACAACATGAGTGAACAGTGACGAGTAAAATGATTAATGCATGAGAACCATTGTGACTTGTAAAATTGTGATGATGAGATGAATGTGGACGTGGTGTTGATAGTGGGGGAGCCTAGGAAATATACGAAGCTTAATGCATGATGGAATGTGTAGCCTTGAAAATAACGTATCATTAATAATGTATCATTAATAAAATACTAATATAGCTGTTGTCGTCAAACTCTTAGGTCCTAGCCGTGGTATCGGTCAGAGGTTTGGACAGTCTTTGATTCCTTTTTCTTCAAGCAATTGCGTCGAAGAGGGAACTCTGCTCCTCAACTATGGGTTTTCTGACTCCTCTAGAAAGGGTCAGGCAAGGTGAGAAGGGAAGCGAGTGTTGGATTACTACGGCTAATGCATAAAAAATAAAGTAAAGGCAAAAAATGCGATAAAGAAGATAAATGAAATAAACATAGAGTTTGATTTGATTGATGTGTGTCCTTTACAATTCACTCTAATGCTATATATATACACAGGCCCTCGTCGGCCACTAAGCTAGCCAACATTTGCCTGTCGTTGGATTGATCTAGGATCAACGGTTCTGACTGCTTCATAGGCCTTCAACGAAGCGAAGTAACTCTCCACGATCCCCACTGGCACGGTTAGTGGGGTGAGTGTTCGTTGCTCCAGGTTTTTCGGCCTCGCTCTTCCGTTTGAACTTCAACCGTTCCCACGTTTTTTCTATCGTGCCGTGTCCTGCCTTCAAAGTAACCCCCATCCTGCATTGGCCGTATGGTGGCTCGGCTATCCTGGCCCTTCCTTAGGTAATGGTCCAGGCATCCGAGCCACCGAGGCCTTGGCACTCTATAGAATGGGGTGGTCACTTTTCCTCGGCTTAGCTTATTGGTCCTTGGGAATAATCCTCCCTCGGGGGTTCCCTCTACTTAACACGCCCCGAGGACCTTCTTGGGTTCACTCTTCTTCGGCGAAATACCTTTTTTATCCCTTGTCATATGGCTTGCCTTCACACCGTACTTCCCCCTTTTTTGGTCCTCGGCCTACGACCCATTTATTTTTTGGGTGCTAACAATTGCCCCCCTTTTTGTGCTGTCGTGCGGCCTCCAGGACGTGATTGACGGTACGAAAACCCTTTGATGTGATCTTTGGAATGACGGTTAGAGGAGACGTAACCGCTGCTACGTGGCACTTGGCGCCTCGCACGAATCGAAGCGGTTGCGTGACGGTTTCCAAAGGGACGCCGGTTGAGTTCTCTGTGAAGCTATAAATAGCCCTTATCATTACCCTTGCACGGTTATTTAACCTTCCGGAACTCTTTGCTTTCGGCTCCCCTGCCCCCTTTTCCTCAGATCAAACTTCCCCTCAAACTTTTGTTACCCCTTTCTTGTGAACTAAACTCGTTTCCACTCTGCTTGTTGTTTCCTCCTCCGTATGACATGCCCTCCCCCTCTGACTTACGGGTTTTGGGCCACGACTGCGGCGGTGACGTTGCTACCTTGGGTTTTTCATCCTTCTCCAAAGGCCTTCCCCCTGAAATCATCCTCTGGCATGTTTCGGTTGTTGCCGTATGGAAGGGGGGTCATTTTGACCGCCATTTCCTGGGCTTGCAAGGGTTTCGGTGCACTAATACTTGCCTCTGATGTCTTCGGTGGCCTGCCCATCCCACCGGGTTGTTTTACGATGGCAGAGAGCGGGGGAATGGGCTATTGCTACCGGCGAATCATTCTGATTTCAAGAGGGAATCCTTTACCAGTCCTAACTTTCATGTTGTACTTCAAGGTTCGTCTGCGGACAGCTATTACACTCGGTCTCTTGGCGGTTTAGGGAGGACCTCATCGCTTCTTCCTCCAGTTAAGTCACCAACGAGCCTTCAGCATTTCACTGGGTAGTCTAGTGTCTGTTAAGGGTTTTTTTTTACGGGGTACTGACGATGTATGATTTTGCTAGCATCGGGCCATCGGTGTGTTGCGAGCCATTCTGACAATATCTTGTATGTTAAATCCATCTTTCCATTCCTCGCATACTTTCCCATAGAGTAGGATAATATGCTTTAAGGTATTTGCCGTTTATTTTCGTTTCAAATTCTTCTTCGTCTAGAGTGATTAGACGATAAGCTCCACCGTGATATACTTCGCTAACGATATATGGCCGTCCCAATTCGGGGACCACTTGCCCAACTGGGGGTCTTTCCTCCCTAGTGGCAAAATGGCCTTCCATACGAAGTCTCCTTCAACAAACTGCTTTGGCTTAACGTGTTTGTTGTAGGCTCGGAGAGGTGGAATTTGATTCCATGGCTGCTCCACCGGGGTACGGCTGACTAGGAGGTAGACTTGCTGAGCCAGGTGGGTTCTGGACCCATGTCTGCTGACTCGGGCAAAAACCACTGTTCCAGCCAATCCCTGATTCCGCGGCGAAGGCTTGCCCCCCTGCGTAAGCCGGATAGTTAGCCGCGGTAGAACATACATAAGATGATCCTTGCGGCAGGCCCACCAGGCATGCTGCCTCGGGCGGCCTTCTGGCCAGTTGCACCTGTCCCTGCTGAAGAGAAGCCGTGTTAGTGCTATTCGCCAAAAATTGCCCCCCAGTGTTGGCAGTGGCAAAAGTACTCGACTGAGGAATCGCAAGGTTAGGAATTACCTGATAAGAGTACGCCTGCTGAGTCCCAGTCATGCTTCCACTCGGTGGACACTAATGCATGCCTCCCATAGGATTATAGGAAGATGCCTGCTGAGGTCCAGCAAGGGTGGTGTATGGCGGGGCCTGGTGCGGTCCTCCCAGAGAAGAAGGTTGTCCTCCCTGTGGTTGGCCGGAGACAACATAGTTCATGATGCTACTGGCTTGCGCAGCACGTCTCTGTTCCACTTCTTTGGCCTGTTGCACTTCATTGTGCACCATAGGTTTCACTATGTCAGCCAATTGGTGGGACAATTGATGCATGATATCCTGGATCCCCATGTCGATTTGCTGCCGAATAAACGACGTGGTCATGACCACAGGCTCCTCACAATGCTGTGGGGAACCGTCGTTAGACTCAGCGCTAACCGTGAGGGGAGTTGCCTCCGAAACACTCGTTAGCTCAGTGTTTCTCATTTTCGTGGCAGTTACCTTCTTTGATGTCGATGCTGGCTCCATACTTAGGTCTTTGCCGGAGCGCAAGTGCATACGCCAACCGTAATCCAGTCCAGGCGAATCAAACGGAAGCGTTTGCTCACCTTTTCCTGTCCCACTGGGCGTGCCAATTTTTTGTTGTCGTCAAACTCTTCGGTCCTAGCCGTGGTGTCGGCCAAAGGTTTGGACAGGCTTTGATTCCTTTTTCTTCAAGCAATTGCGTCGAGGAGGGAACTCTGCTCCTCAACTATGGGTTTCCTGACTCCTCTAGAAAGGGTCAAGCAAGGTGAGAAGGGACGCGTTGGATTACTACGGCTAATGCATAAAAATAAAGTAAAGGCAAAAAAATGCGATAAAGAAGATAAATGAAATAAACGTAGAGTTTGATTTGATTGATGTGTGTCCTTTACAATTCACTCTAATGCTATATATATATATATATATACACAGGCCCTCGTCGGCCACTAAGCTAGCCAACATAATTTGCCTGCCGTTGGATTGATCTAAGATCAACGGTTCTAACTGCTTCATAGGCCTTCAACGAAGCGAAGTAACTGCCCACGATCCCCACTGGCACGGTTAGTGGGGTGAGTGTTCGTTGCTCTAGGTTTTTCGGCCTCGCTCTTCCGTTTGAACTTCAACCGTTCCCACGTTCTTTCTTCGTGCCGTGTCCTGCCTTCCAAGTAACCCCCATCCTGCCTTGGCCGTATGGTGGCTTGGCTATCCTGGCCCTTCCTTAGGTAATGGTCCAAGCATCCGAGCCACCAAGGCCTTGGCACTCTATAGAATGGGGTGGTCACTTTCCCTCTGCTTAGCTTACTGTTCCTCGGGCATAATCCTCCCTCTGGGGTTCCCTCTGTTTAACACGCCCCGAGGACCTTCTTGGGTTCACTCTTCTTCGGCGAAATACCTTTTCTATCCCTTGTCATATGGCTTGCCTTCACACCGTACTTCCCCCTTTTTTGGTCCTCGGCCTACGACCCATTTATTTTTGGGTGTTAACAATAGCGCACTAGTTTAATAGGATCGGGCAAACAGATTGGATTGGATTTATTTACTTTTTAAGTCTGTTATCCTAACCAAACTAGTACGAGTTTTAATGAGTTGGTTTGGATTTGATCCGATCAGAAAAATTATCTGAACCAAACACTTCGGTTTGATTTGGGCTATGGGTGGGTTTGGATTTATCCAAACCATTGAACACCTCTACAGCAAAGTATGTTACTGATTATATTTTTTTTAATAAATCACTATAATTTTAAGTTTGGATCACCCAAAAGCAATTTTGATCTTACTAGTCCAAACAAGAATTGATAAAAAAATAATTTTTCCTAGGAATATATCTAAACAGAAATTACCCTAAACTCAATTCTCTTTTCACTAAACTCAATTTTACAAAATCATTTCTATTAAAATCAAATATTTTAGCTAGAGCTGTCAAAATGAGCCCAGCCTGACGGGGCAGCCCAACCCGCCCGACAAAATAGGTGGACTGGGCCAATAAATATGAGTTATGAAAAAATTTAGTCCGAACCGCCCGGCCGGAAAATTTAGAAGCCCGTCATGGGCCAGCCCGTTGGCTGGACACTTTTTTTAAAAAAATGAGAGCAATTACATATTTTTTGCTAGAGTTCAAATTTTGTGCCACCACAAAACCAAAAAACCATGTTTACTTGATACTCCAAAATAGGCCACGTACCCGTGTCGGATACGTATCTGATACCGATACCTGTCGAATACTTTCGGATACGTATTCTGGGAGTATCCTGGAATTTATATTTATTTTTACATTAAAAAAACAAGATACTTATCGGATACTTGAGGGACACTTTGGAGATACGTATCGTGGGAGTATCCTGAGATGTCTCTTGGGCGGTAGACTGTATATCTTTTGTGACATGTTCGTAGGAGGAAGAATATATTTTAAAATGGGCGGGGAAAATACATTTAACTATGCTTACTTATTTTGATCAGAAGTATCTTTTTTGTAAATGTGATCATATCTATTGAATATTATGAGCAATTGTCAATTAGTAAAGTGAAGTATCTTTAGATTTGTTTTATATTTTAAAATTTTGATTTAATTTTTTATTGAAGTATCCATGTCGTATCGTATCTTGATTTTCAAAATTTTCCCGTATCCACGTATCGTGTCGTATCGTATCCCGTATCCGGGCTTCATAGTGGGTAACAAACTTGCATTTCTCTTTTTTCGGTTGCCAAATCAATAACTATGGAGGAGCTTTTATGGTATGTTTGGAAGGCATGAAAGTTGGAGGAAAGATTGAAGGGAGGAATGAAAGATTTTTGGGAAGTGTGCTTCCATTGTTTGGTTTGCAAAATAAGAGGGAGGAAAGAAACCTGAAATGCGGGTCCCATGTCAAAAAGTGTTTCCTTCCAAAATGAAGAGAAAGCATGGAAAAACACATTTTATAGTTAAAAGATATAAATAGCCTTATTTTATATAAGAGTATTTTCTTACATATGCATGCACTCCATAAGGGTATTTGTGTCATTTAAGAAATATATCGCGTTCTTTCCTTTCACTTTCTACTCACTTTCACCTCTACCAAACAACTTAACAATCATCTCACTTTCTACTCACTTTCTATTCATTTTCATTCCTTCAACAATCTTTCCTCTTACTTTCTTTCCTTCAACTTTCTTTTTTCATCCAAACATAGCCTTAGTTTCCATTTCAAAATTAGGAATTTCCAGTTTTTATGACGAAAAATTTTTTTAACCAAACATGTGTCCATTATCAACATTTCATTGGATCGTATGGATTGAGAAAAGTCAAATCAAAATATCAATACCACAAGTTCAAACCCAACCACATATTCAATGATGGGCCCTCCTTTAAATTAGTCTGGAAAATATTCTTAAGAAAATTGATTAATTGTATGAAAGTATTTCATAAAAATTATTAAAATTATTGACTTTTTTTAGAAGGTGAGGTTTATGTTGTCTTTTAAAAAAAGTGAGTAATTTACCCAACCTAAGCTACATTCCTCAAAATTTGACATATGTATTCCATTAATTTAATACCAACGTCATATAAACGTACAAATATACAAGTCAGTCATGCAGTTTAGTGGAATCTTCATTTTAGGCGAGGTCTAGGTTGTCTTTGAAAAAACATGGGTAACTTATATAATTTTACTTGTGTTTGCTCAAAATCTGACACATGTATTCCACTAATTTAATATCAACATAATGTAAAAGCACAAATATATTTTAATTGTCATAAATAATGAATTCCACAAAAAAATTAAAAGAAAATCGCAGATTTTATTAATACAACATCATATTCTGTAAATAACACACTTTTTTCTAAAGGTATTTTAGAATTTACCTTTTAAGAAACATTCACATCTAACAAGAGCTAGTAAGAAAGTTGATGAACGGAGACCAAAAAGTCCCAAGTGATATTGCAACACAATAGTTAAGGACTAACACTATTACACAAAATTTCTATTCTTTAACAAGAGACCAAACTGAACATATAGTCTGAATCAGAGTAAGCAAAAGCAACACCACTGCAGCAATGGTAGAAGCTATTCTCCAAGGAGTGCTGAAGTACTCATGTATGAATATAGCCTTGTATTTGTTGAGAGGATTTTCATAGAAAGCATTTAAGCTAAGGCATAGAGAATGATAGCGTGAATCATTGAGATCAGGCATGTAAACATTTTTGCTAAGACCATTAATCATTGTAGCCACTGAACTAATATCACCCATATAATTGATAATTATTCCCGCCTTAACTAAGATGCTCACATCTTTCTCTGTATCGATTAGCAAATCGAGGATTCTTAAGTACTGACCAATGTAACCTGAACCAGTATAGTGACAATCCTCAAATGCTAATATATTCTTGAGGTATATTTCTGTATTGTCACCCACACCAAGACATGGCATTTTCAACACACCCTTGATTTCATCAAACTCTAAGTCAAGCAAACATTCACCGTCTTTCCTAACCTCGAATTTTAACCCCGCCTCCGATAACTGGCTCGAGCTGTATACATGATCAATTTTTTTTCTTTCTTTTTTTGTTTTTGATGATGATGGTGATGATGATGGCATGAAAAAGATTCTCAGAAGATCTATGAAGTGTTTTGGAGATACTCTTTCTGTATTTATGACGTATTCGTCCTTTAGTTCTTTAAAATATTGGATAGTAATTGCAACAAAAGAGGGAGATTCATGATTTAGAACAGCAAATTTGTATATCTCTTCGAGTACAAAAAACGGAAGCTGATTTTCTAAGAGTAGCAACTCATCCCTAATGTCATTACACAACCTGTGTTTTGATAATATAGGGTCGTCTTCCTCCGAACTTTCAAAACTAAGGTCTCTAAGAAAAAGCTCAATTATGAAGCAGGCATCAGTTATAATAATCTTTAGAAAATCATTGCTGTTATAGATAATAGGCCCTACATAACAATTCCGAATTCTATTTTCCAACTCTTTAAGTTTTGGAACAAAATCCTCCACTGATAATTTGGTTCTATTTAGAAACCCTCTCAAATATTTCAGTTTGAGATCTTCCATTGACCACAAAATATTGTTGTCCCTAGTAGCTTCGGGGCGACGTGGATTGTGAAAAGGACCAATGGAAATGATTTTAGGAGTATAAGCTTCTGGACGAGTTTCTCGAATGCTTAGTGGGACTTTATAGATACATTGCTCACCGACTTCACACGTTTCTGGAGGATCTACTCCTTTAAGCATTTCAATCAATTCTGTTTCCAGATCTTGATTTTGTTGTGGTCTTTCCTCCATTCCCTTCAAAATTCTTACATGGCTTGGTCAGTTGTTCGTTTTGACAAACAGCCTCAAAACAATACTAGTATTATATATGGGAAGTTGGGAACTACTAGATTTTACTTGTATTAAACAAAAAACAAATCATTAATGTAAACATGGTATAGTATATAGAAAGAAAAAAGAAGAAGGGAAGGAACCTGATTATCAAGTAACGAAGGAAGGATTAATGAATTTTCAGTGTAGTTTGTTGCCGCGGATCCCAACTCCATTCTCAAGTCTCAATATCTTCAACTTAAAATCAACTCTTAATTTATAGATAAGGACATTGGTCTCATTTTTTTTTTTTATTATGTGGTCCTGCGTGAGTCAACAACAGTAATAGCAACATAATCATGTGTTTCTCTAGTACCTAGTACATCACGTGCCATTTTCAGATATGTCAATTCAACAAAGCTGGCATTGCAACGCCGATTATCATGTTTTTATTGTGTGTTATTTTGGTCTCTGTCGTTAAAAAAAACTTTCAATCTTTGAAGACTGACTTTAGAGAACCTAATATACAGTGCAGGGACCAAAATGACACACAATAAAAACATGAGAGGCGAAAACGAGAAAAAAAAGATAAATGGTCAAAGTGACACCAACCCCAAAGATAAATGGTATGTTTGGTAGCTAAGAAAACCTAGAGAAAAGAAAGGAAAGGAAAGAAAAGTAGGGGAATATTCCATTTTCCTTTGTTTGGTTGCCATATAAAATAAGAAGGAATGAAAAGTTTTAGTGGGTCCCATTTTGAGAAGAAAAGTAAGGGAAAACACTTTTTTATCCAAATGACATATTTAACCTTGCACTGAAATTAATGCATTGCAATGTAAAAAATATTTTACTTTTTTAATAAAGGTTAGTTTTGTCATTTCATACATATACACTTTTCTTTCCTCTTATTTTATCTCCTACCAAACAAGGGAAGAGAAACATCTCATTTTCTACTCTTTTTCTTTCCTTTCCCTTACCTTTCTTTCCTCTCATTTTCTTTTTTAACCAAACACACCCAAAGGGCCAAAACTGCAATTTAGCCTAATTAATACAACGTGATGTGTTTGATTCCTTTTTTTATAAGCAGATGTGTTTGATTCCTGATTTCTAAATTTTTGCGGAAATTTAAATTAAATTTTTAAAAAATTGATTTTAGATATTAAAAATATCAACATAGAGGTTCGAACATGCATACTTTAAACCAGATTTTGGAAATAATACTGCTGAACTATAGCTGCCATTTTGTCTTCATTGAACTTATACTTTTTCAAATGAAAAATTAGCTGTACATTAGAAATATTATCGCGGGTTTTACTGAAAACAGAAATGTTAAATTTTTCACATTCAAATTAATATGATCTAACTAATTCTTTACAAACAATCCATTTAATTTAATTTATTACAATCAATTTAGTCATAAGAACGATATTTTTAGGGATGTTCACGCCAATTAATTAGATCATACCAAGTTTAATTTTTTTATAGGCTTAATTACAGTTTTGGTCTCTATATTTTCAGCAACTCACGATTTTAGTCTTCCAAAAAAAAACTCACGAATTTATTCCTCTTATTTCCACCAACTCACGATTTTAGTCCCTCGAAAATTTTTTTGACGAATTTAGTCCCCCAATTTTCCTAATTAGTAAAATCAAAGTCCCTCTCTAATTTGGTCAAAATTGGGGTTAAGATGTAAGTCACTTATTCTGTGTGGCTGACACCACTATCCTCCAACTCAATCGGTCAGTCATAAGAACTAAGTTACTACTATCCTCCAACTAAACCGATTAGTCATAAGACCTAAGTCACTACTATCCTCCAAGTCAACCGGTCATTCATAAGACCTAACTCACTACTATCTTCCAAGTCAACCGGTCAGTCTTAAGACCTAAGTCACTACTATCCTCCAAGTCTACCGGTCAGTCATAAGAACTAAGTCACTACTATCCTTCAAGTCAATCGGTCAGTCATAAGAACTAATAAGTCACTAATATCCTCCAAGTCAACCGGTTAGTCATAAGAGCTAACTCACTACTATCCTCCAAGTCAACCGGTTAGTCATAAGACCTAAGTCACTACTATCCTCCAACTAAACCGGTCAGTCATAACACCTAAGTCAGTACTATCCTCCAACTCAACCGGTCAGTCATAAGAACTAAGTCACTACTATCATCCAACTAAACCGGCCAGTCATAAGACTTAAGTCACTACTATCCTCCAGCTTAACCGGTCATTCATAAGACCTAACTCACTATTATCCTCCAACTCAACAGGTCAGTCATAAGACCTAAGTCACTACTATCCTCCAAGTCAAGCGGTAAGTCATAAGACCTAACTCACTACTATCCTCCAAGTCAACCGGTCAGTCATAAGACCCAAGTCACTACTGTCCCCCAAGTCAACCGCTTAGTCATAAGAACTAAGTCACTACTATCCTCCAACTAAACCGGTCAGTCATAACACCTAAGTCACTACTATCATCCAACTAAACCGATCAGTCATAAGACCTAAGTCACTACTATCCTCCAACTCAATTGGTTAGTTATAAGAACTAAGTTACTACTGTTCTCCAACTAAACCGATCAGTCATAAGACCTAAATCACTACTATCCTCCAACTCAACTGGTTAGTCATAAGAACTAAGTTACTACTATCCTCCAACTAAACCGATCAGTCATAAGACCTAAGTCAATACTATCCTCCAACTCAACTGGTTAGTAATAAGAACTAAGTCACTACTATCCTCCAACTCAATCGGTCAGTCACAAGACCTAAGTCATTACTGTCCTCCAAGTCAACCGCTTAGTCATAAGAACTAAGTTACTACTATCCTCCAAGTCACTTAGACATGGCCTTTGTTTTTGGATACATATAACCAATCACTTGGAATTTTTTTTCCTCTGGCTGATGAATTGTACTATCACTACACTATTATTTGAATCATACAAAAGTGTAGGGAATGCAATCATACATGTTTTGAATCACTGCACTATTATTTGAAAGACACAAGAACGTACTACACTATTATTTGAATCATACAAAAGTGTAGGGAATGCAATCATACATGTTTTGAATCACTGCACTATTATTTGAAAGACACAAGAACGTGGTATAGTATATAGCAAGAAAAGGATTGATGAATTTTCAATGTAGTTGTCGCCGCGGATCCCAACAACTCCACACTTTGCATATCTTCAGCTTAATATCAACCGTTAATTTATAGATACATTGCTGTCATTCTATTTTATTTTTTTACACGCAAGGGTATAAGTATGCTATTGAAAATTGTTGTTAAATAATTTATATTTTTTTTTGTGAGAATAATTTATATTTTGTAAATTAGTAGAAAAACTCGTGTATAAGTAAATGATGCTATTTTTTTGTGATTTGAAAATAATATTTAAACTATCAAAAATTCATATTAATTTGTTATTTTTAAGAACAATATCATTGTCAAAAAACAAAAGAACAATATCATATTGTGGTGATTTGTCTCTCACTGTTGGTTGCCTTGGCAATTTCAGTGGCACCGGGACGTCAGTTGCTGAGTTCAAACTCAGGTGTGAGCAGTAGCAGTGTGTGTGTGGTGTTTATTTTTCATTTCATATAAGTAGACACTCTAGCTCTAAATATGACGATATTAAAGATCATATCATAACATGGTCACTTCAGGTCATATATTTGGTCAAGGCAATACACTACTGAGTCACCTACCTCCTAATCAAGATTGAGTAAAAAAAAAATACTCGAAGCTTGGAGAGTAGTGCTTGTAACAAAGATATCTCAATATCAACCCTACATATTTTTGGGTTCTTCCCCTTTTGCATTTCTGCTATCTATTGTTTTCCATCAATTCTACTAACTTTTATATCAGATATTGCAGCAGCCAATAAAGAGAATTATCAAATTTTCCCTCCCGAATGTAACTTGAATTTTAGCAAGATAACTCTTTGACTCCTTGTCTTCAAAGCAATATTAGCAACACCCATGCAAATCAATCATTCAATGCAACAACCTTCAATTTCATAAACTTGTTAGTAATTCATTCCCCAAGTTATAAAACAGTATATATGTAAACATCATTCTACTGATAAAAGTGATAACCAACTAAACTAATGAGAAAATTATCTTGTTCACCAGAAATGATTTTGCTAACTTTTACAACAACAAAATTTAACGGCTAGTCATATAATATGATAATATACGTGAAGAAGGCATATGCTAACATACTCACACTTGCTTTTTAGTAGTAATATTTAGCAATGTATACACTTTGTATTTGGACTAAAAACCAGGCATATGCTAACGCACTCTTAATTGCTTTTTAGCAGTAGTATGTTAGCAATATATATTTTCTATTTGGACTAAAAACCACAGTTTAGAAAATCGGACTGGTCAGTTGAACCATGAATCGGAGAGGGAAGCGGTTCGGTTGAGACCCAAAACGGTTGAACATTTAAACTGCTATAACTGGAGAACATACAGTTTAAAGCAATCACTCATGTTGCTAAAGCTATACATATCCAATACGGGACTAATTTAGGAGCAATAATGCTACTCAAACACTCTTAGTTTTCATTAAAAGGCTTATTCATCATTTCTCTCTCCCAAGCACTCTCACATAAACACTCGCTTTGATGTTGTCATGTCTTTCATTGTCACGTTCATCCTTTTTCTTTCTATGTTGCTACTCTCTGTAGTAAGTGTTTTTACAAAAAAAAAATGGTGGTTGCAGTAGGGACTATAAACCACCTCCTTAACTTTTAAGTATATTTCCGGCCATAATGTCTTTTTTATACTTTAAAAGAGTATACTAAAGTATTAGTAATTTAAATTAAGTTAACTCTAAATAGTTTGGAAGCTGAAATATTAACGGTCGAATGGATGTTATAATTGTATTCAGAGGACAAATTCGAGTAGGATGTTATAATCGTTGTGGAGTTTGGGGGCTGACTGCGGCTTGAGGGTGAGAAACGAGTGAGTGGGATGAGTGTGGATGTTATAATCGTATTCAGAGGAAGAAGAAAGAAGGAACCGGGTCGGGTTGGATCCATAGGCACGCACGTTTGGGCTGGGGAGTGGGTGGTGCTCCTAGCAGAAAAAGGGGGTTGTATGCGTATAAGAAGCCCAAAATTCTAGTTTAATTCATTTCTAAAACTCAATTTCACTACAACTATTATTTTAACACCTCACTAGCCTAAAATAACTTATACAATAAATATCATAATAATAAAAATAATAATAATAAAAAAAAAATTTATAAGATTAAAATAAATATAAAATAACAATCTTATATTACCGGTAGCATATATAAAAAATAAATTTAAATATGTTTCCAACAAATTTTAATAATTAACTCAAACACCACAATAATTTAAAATAATTCAATTTTATTAATTCAAAATAATTCGTAAACAAGCACTTACCAAAAGGACCGCAACGCACGAAAAATGGGGTGTTACACTATACATATCCAATGTGGGACTAATTTAGGAGCAATAATACTACTCAAACACTCTCTTAGTTTTCATTAAAAGGCTTATTCATCCTTTCTCTCTCCTAAGCACTCTCATATAAACACTTTGTTTGATGTTGCCATGTCTTTCATTGTCACGTTCAGCCTTTTTCTTTCTATGTTGCTGCTCTCTGTAGTAAGTGTTTTTACAAAAAAAAATTGGTGGCTGCAGTGAGGACTATAACCACCTCCTTAACTTTTAAGTTTATTTCCAGCCATAATGTCTTTTTTATATTTTTCATTTCTTCCAATTCTTCACCACTTAATTTATAATATTATATATTTGCATTTTATTGTATGTTTACTACTTATAACATTTATTCCAATTCTTCACCACTTATTTGTATTTTATCACTTAATATATAATATAATCAGTGCGTTCACTAGTTTAATGACCGCTCTGGTTCAAACACGATTAAACCGTTGAACCTTGAACCATTGGCTTCTCCAAAAGTTGTCCGAACCAAATGCTTCAATTTGGATTGGGCAACAGATTGGTTCGAATTTACCCAAGCCACTGAACATCCCTAATCAAGAATACTTTTTTCTCTAAATAAAAATGTCAAAAAATATAATAAAACTTCAAATTTGTTTGTCTAAACAGTTGTTAACTTTTTTTTCCACACAGTTAATATACACGTTTTCTTTTTTTTACTTTGAGCATTATAGATTTATTCAATAAAAATGTCTTCCGGTCTAAACAAAACCAAATGTCTTTCCTATTTTTAAGTGTATCAACCAAGGACAAAAATGAACCAAAAGATGTTTTTACTCGTTGAGAGTTTATTTCAGAAATTTATAATTTCAAAAAATGAGAAAAGAAAACGTGAATTTCATTATTCAGAGGCAATAATAATGTGACATTTTTTCCAAGATTTTTTTAACGAACCTTGAAAATTCTGGAATGTAACATATTTTAAAAATTTTAACTAATGATATTAGAAGAATTGGCTATAAAGAAGAAAGAGTAGTCATTTAAATTTTTCTAAAATTAATGCAGAGATAAATCGTTAAATTATAACAGAATTTTCAAATATAAAAACTACTTAGAATATTAAATTACATTTAGCCTGTCACATTAAGTTGTTTCTAAGTGAAAAAAGAGTTGTGTTTTTCCACGTGCTTTATTATTATTATTATTATTATTATTATTATTACGTGACATGTCTAAGAGACTAACATCTAAGAATTTGGGCCTTAAAATACATTCTAAAATGTATTTTTAATAATTTGTAAAACCTAATATTATGGCTGTCGAAAAAAAACCTAATATTATTAAATTTGAAATGTAAAATACAATAAAATAGATCGAATATGCATGAAAGCGATTTAATAAGTGATTCATTATAATTTTGTAAAAAAGTGATTAATTATGCTCTGGAGTGGGCCGAAGCCCAATCTAGCTGCAAGAATGAAGAGCGGCCCAACGAGAAAGGGCAAGAAAGTGGAAATGATGAATTGACGGCACAGATGAATCTGTACAGCCATCCAACGGTCAAGCGCGATTCACGCGCACTATATAAGCATTCATTGCGTCAGTTGTCAGGTACACACTATTCACTCGTATTGCTACTCTGCTCGTTCGCTCCTGACTTGGGCGTTGGAGTGTATTTGCAGGTACACCCGCCCTTTTCCTCTGGGCGTGGAGCACGGGCCAAGCAGCAAGCAGATAAGGTTTGATACTCTGAGTAATATCCATCAGGCGAGCTCATGTACAGATCATTTGGCGACCACAGTGGGAGCCCGCGCGTTTTCCACCATCCTTTCAGATGCCACCAAAGGCACCTCGAGGCCTACCAAAGGCCGCTACTCGTCTTCAAAGCGTGGTCGAGATCCCTGCTCGACCACCACCAACAGGTGTAGCAGGCACCAGCACCGTCCCGTTGATCCCTGCACAACAAGTCACGGTCGAACTTCCTGCAGACCTGGTTCAAGAGCTGCGAGAATTACTGCACGACCGGAATCAGGCTTTAAATCGCAACAATGATCGACTTACGCAGTTAGAAGATCAGATCGCCTCAAGACGAGCACACACGGCTCCAGAGCAACGACCTCATCATGAGGGTACATCAGCTTTGCGAGCACATCTTTCAAGGGCTTATCGATCGCCTCCGCGTAGGCAACTGGTCCATAGATCTCCACCCCCAAGGAGGGGACGAGGAGGAGGACCCACACCGCCAAGAAGAACTCCATCTACCTCTGATTACACTTACTGGCCTGAAGAATCCTCGCATGAAGGGTCCTCTTATGGATCAACTAGTTCACCCACTGGCTCTCGCAGCCGATCCAACGAGCGATACACATGCCGGTCAAAGGATTATTCCAATAACCAACAGCACGGTCATGTAGCCCGCCACTCGAAGGAGCGACCGCGTCGTAAAGAAAGGGGAGATACCAGCCTGGGATATTGAAGAACATGGTATCCATTGAAGATAAGAGAGAAATGATTAAA
This sequence comes from Astragalus glycyphyllos, assembly GCA_963573325.1. NCBI lineage: Eukaryota > Viridiplantae > Streptophyta > Magnoliopsida > Fabales > Fabaceae > Astragalus > Astragalus glycyphyllos. Next base: position 41,634,261 of record OY754310.1, read on the forward strand.
AGACTCTAGTATTCAGTAAAGGGAATTGATACAAAATGATAAGAGTGTTTCTAAAATGATTACATGAAGCCTTTTTATAGGCATATACCAACTAATAACAAACTCACTTGTAACTACCAACTATCTAACAAACTCACTTGTAACTACCAACTAACTATCGCCCTAACTTCTAACTAACTATATATCTAATAGTCCCCCGCAAGCTAGAAGTTATTCACAACACTTCTAGCTTGACATGAACAATAGAGAGATACATCAAAACAAAGGAAAATTACAATGATTCATAACTAATCAACTACTGTGAACCTTGAACTTTTAATCTTCACATTTGACAACAACCAAGGGCCTTAAGGAATTCACATCTGGGGTCGATCTTGCAACAAACTTGCACTGATATTTCATAAGCATTTTCAGCATGCTCTCTTTATTCATCACTTGATAAATAACCCTTTGTTAAGCCATGTGAACCCATGAGTGCAGCAGAAAATTTCCGTTGCAGAAACAAAAACAGAAACTGGATCAAGAATCAATCCAATAAGAGACATCAATTTCAGAAAATCGAAATCGCAAAGAGAAAAGGAATATCACGATCCAAAATGAAATTGAAACTCGACTTCAGATCACAATCATCGAAAATCAAAATGAAAAGAGGATAATGAAGCGGAATGCAAGACAGCGATGTGAAAGAACGCCAGAACGCGATAACGGAGAAATTGAAATCGAAATCAAGAAAGTGAAGGTTGAAGTCGCAAATCAACCGAGAAGACGAAAATGCAAATCAGGAAATGAAATTGCAAATCGCACATGAGGAAATGGAGTTGCAAATCGCGAAATAAAAAATGATAAAGAAATACGATGCAACAACACTAATCCAGAAGAATGACGAACACAAAATTAAATTGCGAAACAGAATCGCACGAGAAGAGTGCGTGAAGAAGATGAAGAATAGAATCAAAATGGATACAAGAATAAAAAAAGACAAATAGTAAAAAGAAAACGATCTGAAAACGAAATCGTAATGTAATCTTGAAGTGATGAAGAAATCAGAATCGCAAATGGGAGAAATCGGAAACGCGATATCGAATTCAAGAACGAAACATAGAACACGAAGCAAAAAGAAAACAATGCGGATAAGAAAGGTAGAGAAGGAAATGAATGAGAAGAAAACTAATAAAACGAAAAAGAATTTACAGCGGAATTCAGATTCAAGGTGGATACCATGTTTGCTCTCATACCATATTGAAGAATATGGTATCCATTGAAGATAAGAGAGAAATGATTAAAAGACTCTAGTATTCGTTAAAGGGAATTGATACAAAATGATAAGAGTTAACCAAAAAGATTACATCAAGCCTCTTTATATAGGCATACACTAACTACTAACTAACTCACTAATTACTAACAAGTTATATATCTAATATGGGACCGTACACAAGGGAGATAGATGAATTTTGCATTCCACACTCGTTGCAGAAACCTCCGTCCGATCTTAAGATGTACAGCGGCGTGAAAGATCCGGACGCCCATTTAAAGCACTTTGACATTATGATGAAGAATAGAGGAGCGCCCGGACCCGTGAAATGCAAAATCTTCCCCCTCACTCTAGAAGGGTCAGCGCTGGAATGGTTTACCGAGCTACCATTTCATCTTGGGAGCAGATGGCTAGGGCGTTTACCGCCCGTTTCACGACCTCTAGAATCAAACCAAAGTCCCAAGATGTTCTGATCGCGATCAGGCAGGGTCCAGATGAGCCTTTGCGAAGTTATGTGGAGAGGTTCAACCGAGAAGCCGACCAAGTCCGGAACTTAGATGACAATCAAAGATTATTCTTCTTAAGGACGAGTCTTTTGAGGGGAAGTCGCTTTGAGGTGGAGGTAGGACTCCATGTTCCCAGAGATCTGGAGACGTTCCTTAGACGGTCACGAAGATTCATGAATTATGAAGAAAGAACGACCGCTATGGAAGTAGCTGAGGCGGGTATGAATCAACGCTTATGACCAGAAAGGGATCAAAAGGGCAAGGAAGACTATGCTAACACCCGTCCAAACAAAGAGAGCAGGATCAAAAAATTCGCTGAACGCACCAAGCTGAATACCTCGTACCGAACATATTAGCAGAATGCGCAAATACAGAGTTCAGGGATACCAAGCCACCAGAACCCCTCGTTCTTAAAGAGGGGCAGCGCCCTTCGAAGAAATATTGCAGGTATCACAAAAGCAACGGGCATGATACTAATAACTGCATGGCTCTGAAAGATGATGTGGAGGGGTTGATCAGAAGAGGGAAGTTGACTCAATACGTAAGAAGAGATCAGGCTGAAACACGAGGAGAAAGGCAGGTTGTGTAACGCCCTAAAATTTAATCAAATTATTTCGAAGTTGGATTGCCGTAGGATAATTGTAAGAATTGAAATTATGGGCGTAGTAGCTATGTTGAAAACGAGTTAGATGATAATCACGTGTTGTGGGCTAGTTAAAAATAGCATTGGGCCCCCTTCCTATGTGGATAAAGTCCCAAATAATTTAGCCCATTATGTTTCTCACTTATTATAAGTGGAGAGGATTAATTTAGGGTTGAGAGAGAGAGGAATTTCGGATTAGAGCAGCCACCAAAGAGAGAGAAAAGAAGAGAGAAAACAATTCCCGTTTTTCTCAAACCTGTCACCGTAAAATTGCGATTCCGGTTTTGTTAACCGTTGGATCGTCTTCGTTTTTGGGAAGCAGGTTCTTGAGATATAGTTCTACACTTTCACCGTTCGGATCTTCGAAACGAGTTCTGAGGAGAGAGATATTGGCTTCGCACTGAAGCTGCAGTTTGGGGGAGTCGCCGTATTCGGAGATCGAGGAACGAGACTAGGAGGGAGTTTGCGCCACCATAGTTGAGGTAAGGGTGGGCTTAACCTTGATAATGGGTTGATGATAATTATGTGTGGGTAGTCTAGGGTTTTGTTGAATTGTTCGTGTCGTTGCATATCGTGTTTTCGTTGAGATTGGTGCTTTGATGATTATTGCACGTTATTGTGATTTGTTTCGTTATTTGTTGTTGCGTGATTGTTGTATCACGATGATGGTGTTGTTATTGTTCGTGTTTTTGTTGTTGCTGTGCGTGGTTGATTGTTGTTGTCGCGTTGTCGAATTGTCGTTTTTGTTGTGGTGGTTGCGGTGTCGTTGCCGTTAGGGTTTGGTGTTTGGCAATTTAGCGATTCTGGACACAGGTTCGGTTTTTCTAAAACTGGCGCTGTTTGGTAGATCCAAAAATTATGAGGTTGATTGTTTTTGAAAATAGACTTAACGCCGGTCGTTTTGGCACTGGTTTCGTCAAATTCGGAGTTGTATAGCTCGAGTTATAGGCGATACAAGTTAGGTTAAAATTCTGGAAACGATTTGGGTATAGATTCGGTATTTCGGTGACTGGGAACGTTGTATTGACCGAAAAATTATGTGGTTTATTTTTCTGGAAAATAGACTTAATGCTTGTTAATTTGGCACTGGTTTGGTTGCGTTTAGAGTTGTGTAGCTCGAGATATGAATTCCACAAGTTAGAGTAAGATTCTGGAAACAATCTGGACACAGGGTCAGTGTTTTGGTTACCACGTTTTCAAAAGAACTCCTTTTCGAACGAATCCAATTTCCTTGAAAACTAGACAAAATTTGCCCCAGTTTATGCACAAGTTTCATGCAATTTGGTTGAGTTTTGGTCACTTTGGAATTGCTTGAATTTGAAGGACAGAAACTGTCCTCTTTTGCAACTAGCCTGTGTGCTTTTCGAAAACTGTACCTATTGGACACTCTCCTTCAAAAACTGAACTTAGGGATGATAACCAGACCCATAGGGCTTTCCAACAAGTATTTATTTGTTGAAATCCGATGTCGTTTGCTATTTTAATTAATTCGCTGAAGTAGGTGCGATGTGCCTAGGCGTTGTGCGCCAGTCTTGTGCGTGGTGTGCGTGCGTTATGTCCGCGTTGTGGAGCCGTCTGGTGTTAATATTTCAGGTGCGGTGCTGGTATGCTCAGGAGAGTTTAGTGGTAGCTGTGATGCTACAACTTGGTGCTATTTTTGGTGAAATCATTTGTTTTGATTCTGGTGATATAGTATTTATTTTAAATACTTGTTATGGTGAGTTGGTGCATAATCATGGTGTCGCATTGTCATATGCATGTTTTGGTGATATAGGCTCTGCCTCTGGTGTTTATTGGTGATATGCCCGTCGTGGCTCATTTTGGTGATCGGTACCGCATGCATATGCCCACTGGAGGGGTTGCATATCATCCCGTTGTCTATGAATGTTATAATTTTGGTGGTTCACTGTCAAATGGATTTTTCCTTTGGTATCTGGTGCTGTGATATGGTGTAATTGTATTGTGTTGCTGTAGTTACCTGATGCTAGCATATTTTTATCATCTGCTTATTACCTCTGTTAGACTCACCCCTTCTGCTTGGAATGTTGCTCTCATGCGGCAACGCTGCAGGTGATCGCTAGTGCTCGTGGAGGAATTGCTAGGTTTTGCTTCCTCTCTCGTTTGGGTCTGTGTCAGCTCTGATATGTAGCACCGGGGAGTCGTTAGTTATCGTTTTGAACTATTATTTTAGTTATTGGAAATTGTTTTAATTTATTTTGGAGATGTCTTTAATTGTTAATTCTGGAGATGTTTAAACTGGTTAATATTTCCGCTGCTTGGTGATTTCTTTTATATAAATTATTTTGGAGATTTTCCTTTTTTAAAAATGGTGAAAAAATGTAGCGCCCTTCGAGGTGACTCTGATAATTGTCTATTTAATTGTAATAGTAAAGGGGGGTGTTACATTAGTGGTATCAGAGCAGTTCGGTCTGTCCGGCCAAGTTGTCGAGTCGTCGAGTCGAGTAACACTTGAGTAATTGTTACTCGTTTCTGGTTATAGTTTCTGTTGCAGTGTTAGGTTGAGATGGCAGGACGGAACGATGCTGCACTCGCTGCTGCTTTGCAGGCTGTGGCTCAAGCTGTGGAGAATAACCCATGTGCTGCTGGTGATGCTGGGTCGCGCAGTTTGGCTACGTTTCAGAGGGAGAATCCTCCTACCTTTAAGGGCAAGTATAACCCTGATGGTGCTTTGGCGTGGCTGAAAGAGATGGAGAGAATCTTTCGTGTTATGGATTGCTCTGAGGCGCAGAAAGTCAGGTATGGTACTCATATGCTGGCAGAGGAGGCTGATGACTGGTGGTTGGAGGTGAGGCAGAGGTTGGCGACTGTGAATGAAGAGGTCACTTGGGCTGCGTTCGGCAGAGAATTTCTGAGAAAGTATTATCCTGAAGATGTCCGTGGGAAGAAAGAGATTGAGTTTCTGGAGCTGAAGCAGGGTAATATGTCGGTGACTGAGTATGCTGCCAAGTTCATTGAATTGGCGAAGTTCTATCCACATTATGGTGAGGCTGGTGCTGAATTCTCCAAATGCATCAAGTTTGAAAATGGGTTGCGGGCCGTATAGAATGTCTGCATCTGAATTGTCAGAACTGAAGAAGCAACTCGAGGATCTGCTTGAAAAGAAATTTGTGAGGCCAAGTGTGTCGCCGTGGGGAGCTCCAGTGTTGTTGGTGAAAAAGAAAGATGGTAGTATGAGGTTGTGCGTAGACTATCGGCAGCTGAATAAGGTGACTATTAAGAACAAGTATCCGCTTCCGAGGATTGATGACTTAATGGATCAGTTGGTGGGTGCTCAGGTGTTCAGTAAAATAGATTTGAGATCGGGTTATCATCAGATCAAGGTGAAAGACGAAGACATTCAGAAGACAGCTTTCAGAACCCGTTATGGGCATTATGAGTATTCCGTGATGCCTTTCGGTGTGACTAATGCGCCGGGAGTGTTCATGGAGTACATGAATCGTATCTTTCGTGAGTATCTGGATCGGTTTGTGGTGGTATTCATTGACGACATCCTAATTTATTCTAAGTCAGAAGAGGAGCATGCAGAACATCTGAGATTGGTATTGGAAATTCTGAGGGACAGGAAATTATATGCGAAGCTGTCTAAGTGTGAGTTTTGGTTGAAAGAGGTTAGCTTTCTGGGTCATGTTATTTCGGGGAATGGAATTGCCGTGGATCCGTCTAAGGTTGATGCCGTGTTACAATGGGAGTCTCCGAAGTCAGTTACTGAGATTAGAAGTTTTCTGGGTCTGGCAGGTTACTATAGGAGGTTTATAGAAGGATTTTCGAAGTTGGCACTTCCGTTGACTCAGTTGACTTGCAAGGGTAAAGCTTTCATCTGGGATGACTGTTGTGAAGAGAGCTTCAAAGAATTGAAGAAGAGGTTGACGACGTCTCCTGTTCTGACGTTGCCTAATCCGGAAGAGTCGTTTGTGGTGTATTGTGATGCTTCCAAGATGGGGTTGGGAGGTGTGCTTATGCAGAATGGTAAGGTAGTTGCCTATGCGTCGAGACAGTTGAGGACTCATGAGAAGAACTACCCTACCCATGATTTAGAACTTGCTGCAGTTGTGTTCGCGTTGAAAATTTGGAGACATTATCTGTATGGTTCGAGGTTTGAGGTGTTCAGTGATCATAAGGGTTTGCAGTATCTGTTTGATCAGAAAGAGTTGAATATGAGACAGCGCAGATGGTTGGAGTTGCTGAAAGACTATGACTTTAGCTTGAACTATCATCCGGGAAAGGCTAATGTGGTAGCTGACGCTTTAAGTCGAAAGACGTTGCATATGTCAGCAATGATGGTTAGAGAACTCGAATTAATTGAGCAGTTCAGGGATATGAGTTTGGTTTGTGAAGTGACGCCTCAGAGTGTCAGATTGGGGATGTTGAAGATTGATAATGAATTCATGGCTAGCATTCGAGAAGCTCAGAAGTTAGATGTTAAATTAGTTGACCTGATGGTTGGGATTGATCAATCCGAGAATAAAGACTTTGAGTTGGATGCGCAGAATGTATTGAAGTACCGTGGGAGAATCTGCATTCCTGATGATGAGGAGATGAAAAGAGCAATTTTAGAAGAAGGTCATAGGAGTAAGTTGAGTATCTATCCGGGAGCTACAAAGATGTATCAGGATCTGAAGAAGATGTTTTGGTGGCCTGGTATGAAGCGTGATGTGGCGCAGTTTGTGTATTCCTGCTTGACTTGTCAGAAATCGAAGGTTGAGCATCAGAAGCCTGCTGGGTTGATGCAACCGTTGGAGATTCCGGAATGGAAGTGGGATAGTATTTCTATGGATTTCGTGATAGGGTTACCTAATACTGTGAGGGGGCACGATTCGATTTGGGTGATTGTGGATAGATTGACGAAGTCTGCTCATTTTATTCCTATCAATATCACGTATCCGGTGTCGAGATTGGCAGAGATTTATATTCAGGTGATTGTGAAGTTGCATGGTGTTCCTTTGTGCATTGTGTCTGACAGAGATCCTAGGTTCACTTCTGATTTCTGGAAGAGTTTGCAAGAAGCGTTGGGTTCTAAATTGAGATTGAGTTCAGCTTATCATCCTCAAACTGATGGGCAGACAGAGAGGACCATTCAGTCGTTGGAAGACTTGTTGAGATCTTGTGTTCTTGAGCAGGGAGGTGCGTGGGATACTCACCTTCCGTTGATCGAGTTTACTTACAACAATAGTTACCATTCTAGCATCGGGATGGCACCGTTCGAGGCATTGTATGGTCGGAGATGTAGGACTCCGTTGTGTTGGCATGAATCTGGGGAGAGTATTGTTCTTGGACCCGAGGTTGTTCGAGAGACTACTGAAAAGGTGAAATTGATCCGTGAGAAAATGAAAGCGTCGCAAAGTAGACAGAAGAGCTATCATGATAAGAGAAGGAAGGATTTAGAATTCCAAGCTGGTGATCATGTGTTTTTGAGAGTCACGCCTATGGCTGGTGTTGGGCGTGCATTGAAGACAAAGAAGTTGACTCCTCGTTTCATTGGACCGTATCAGATCACTGAGAGAATTGGTAATGTTGCTTATAGGGTGGCCTTGCCGCCTAATCTTTCGAATTTGCACGATGTATTTCATGTGTCGCAACTTCGGAAGTATATTTCGGATCCGTCCCATGTGATTCCGATGGATGATGTGCATGTGCGGGATAATCTCACTGTGGAGACAATGCCTGTGCGAATTGAAGATCGTGAAGTGAAGACTTTACGTGGCAAAGAGATAAACCTGGTGAAAGTGGTCTGGTTAGGAGCTGCTGGTGAAAGCATGACATGGGAGTTGGAGAGCAAGATGCGAGAGTCCTATCCCGAGTTGTTCGAATCAGGTGAATTTTCGAGGACGAAAATATTCTAAGTAGGGGAGAGTTGTAACGCCCTAAAATTTAATCAAATTATTTCGAAGTTGGATTGCCGTAGGATAATTGTAAGAATTGAAATTATGGGCGTAGTAGCTATGTTGAAAACGAGTTAGATGATAATCACGTGTTGTGGGCTAGTTAAAAATAGCATTGGCCCCCCTTCCTATGTGGATAAAGTCCCAAATAATTTAGCCCATTATGTTTCTCACTTATTATAAGTGGAGAGGATTAATTTAGGGTTGAGAGAGAGAGGAATTTCGGATTAGAGCAGCCACCAAAGAGAGAGAAAAGAAGAGAGAAAACAATTCCCGTTTTTCTCAAACCTGTCACCGTAAAATTGCGATTCCGGTTTTGTTAACCGTTGGATCGTCTTCGTTTTTGGGAAGCAGGTTCTTGAGATATAGTTCTACACTTTCACCGTTCGGATCTTCGAAACGAGTTCTGAGGAGAGAGATATTGGCTTCGCACTGAAGCTGCAGTTTGGGGGAGTCGCCGTATTCGGAGATCGAGGAACGAGACTAGGAGGGAGTTTGCGCCACCATAGTTGAGGTAAGGGTGGGCTTAACCTTGATAATGGGTTGATGATAATTATGTGTGGGTAGTCTAGGGTTTTGTTGAATTGTTCGTGTCGTTGCATATCGTGTTTTCGTTGAGATTGGTGCTTTGATGATTATTGCACGTTATTGTGATTTGTTTCGTTATTTGTTGTTGCGTGATTGTTGTATCACGATGATGGTGTTGTTATTGTTCGTGTTTTTGTTGTTGCTGTGCGTGGTTGATTGTTGTTGTCGCGTTGTCGAATTGTCGTTTTTGTTGTGGTGGTTGCGGTGTCGTTGCCGTTAGGGTTTGGTGTTTGGCAATTTAGCGATTCTGGACACAGGTTCGGTTTTTCTAAAACTGGCGCTGTTTGGTAGATCCAAAAATTATGAGGTTGATTGTTTTTGAAAATAGACTTAACGCCGGTCGTTTTGGCACTGGTTTCGTCAAATTCGGAGTTGTATAGCTCGAGTTATAGGCGATACAAGTTAGGTTAAAATTCTGGAAACGATTTGGGTATAGATTCGGTATTTCGGTGACTGGGAACGTTGTATTGACCGAAAAATTATGTGGTTTATTTTTCTGGAAAATAGACTTAATTCTTGTTAATTTGGCACTGGTTTGGTTGCGTTTAGAGTTGTGTAGCTCGAGATATGAATTCCACAAGTTAGAGTAAGATTCTGGAAACAATCTGGACACAGGGTCAGTGTTTTGGTTACCACGTTTTCAAAAGAACTCCTTTTCGAACGAATCCAATTTCCTTGAAAACTAGACAAAATTTTCCCCAGTTTATGCACAAGTTTCATGCAATTTGGTTGAGTTTTGGTCACTTTGGAATTGCTTGAATTTGAAGGACAGAAACTGTCCTCTTTTGCAACTAGCCTGTGTGCTTTTCGAAAACTGTACCTATTGGACACTCTCCTTCAAAAACTGAACTTAGGGATGATAACCAGACCCATAGGGCTTTCCAACAAGTATTTATTTGTTGAAATCCGATGTCGTTTGCTATTTTAATTAATTCGCTGAAGTAGGTGCGATGTGCCTAGGCGTTGTGCGCCAGTCTTGTGCGTGGTGTGCGTGCGTTATGTCCGCGTTGTGGAGCCGTCTGGTGTTAATATTTCAGGTGCGGTGCTGGTATGCTCAGGAGAGTTTAGTGGTAGCTGTGATGCTACAACTTGGTGCTATTTTTGGTGAAATCATTTGTTTTGATTCTGGTGATATAGTATTTATTTTAAATACTTGTTATGGTGAGTTGGTGCATAATCATGGTGTCGCATTGTCATATGCATGTTTTGGTGATATAGGCTCTGCCTCTGGTGTTTATTGGTGATATGCCCGTCGTGGCTCATTTTGGTGATCGGTACCGCATGCATATGCCCACTGGAGGGGTTGCATATCATCCCGTTGTCTATGAATGTTATAATTTTGGTGGTTCACTGTCAAATGGATTTTTCCTTTGGTATCTGGTGCTGTGATATGGTGTAATTGTATTGTGTTGCTGTAGTTACCTGATGCTAGCATATTTTTATCATCTGCTTATTACCTCTGTTAGACTCACCCCTTCTGCTTGGAATGTTGCTCTCATGCGGCAACGCTGCAGGTGATCGCCAGTGCTCGTGGAGGAATTGCTAGGTTTTGCTTCCTCTCTCGTTTGGGTCTGTGTCAGCTCTGATATGTAGCACCGGGGAGTCGTTAGTTATCGTTTTGAACTATTATTTTAGTTATTGGAAATTGTTTTAATTTATTTTGGAGATGTCTTTAATTGTTAATTCTGGAGATGTTTAAACTGGTTAATATTTCCGCTGCTTGGTGATTTCTTTTATATAAATTATTTTGGAGATTTTCCTTTTTTAAAAATGGTGAAAAAATGTAGCGCCCTTCGAGGTGACTCTGATAATTGTCTATTTAATTGTAATAGTAAAAGGGGGGTGTTACAGGTTGCCCGTTCACCTAGAAAGGGAAAAGAGCATGTGGACGAGGCAGTCAAGGTCGTAGAAGAAGACGATGATGAAGACATTGTGGACACAAAGAAATCAAGGGGAAGACCAGTCGCCATGGTAATCTCCGGAAGAATTCCCACTGACGCCTCGACCAACAAATAGATCAAAAGAAGATGGGACGAAATCATGAGCATCGCCTCGACCTCCATTCCAAGACCACTTTCTATGCGACCATCCATCTCCTTTGGAGACGAGGATCTCATTGATGGGACGCCCAACTACGAAGTACCCCTGGTGATAGTCGCAGTGATGGCGAACATGGAAGTTAGACGGATACTGGTTGATCAAGGGAGCTCAACAGATATAATCTTTGAAGACCTATTGGACGTGTTAAAAATCTCAAAGGACGACCTGAGGCCGTATAGAGGGACAGTATTAATCGGGTTCAATGGGGCTTCTACGACCCCCATAGGACGAATAGAGCTGATGGTGACCTTTGGGGATGATACTGTAGAAAACCCCCTTTGCAGAACGGTCAGAACGGATTTCATCGTGCTACCATGTAAATCTGTTTATCAATGCATCATTGGTCGACCAACCCTTGCCCGTTTGGAATCAGTGCCATCCACCGTCCACTTGAAAATGAAGTTTTACACCAAGGCTGGGGAAGTCGCTACCCTTCAAGCAGATTTATTATCCGCAAAGCGAGCTTTTCTTTTGGGATTGAAAGAAAAAGGCAAAAAAGTAGCAAAAGAAATAGAGGAAGCAATGAAAAGTGGCGAACAAGTAAACTTAGCTGATTTGGATGCCCGTTATGATCCAGATTGCGAGGAAGAGGAAGGGGACGACCTTCTGACTAAAGAACTTAAAAAGAGGATTAACCGACCAGAACCAGATGGAGAATTTTGTCATGTGCAACTAGGGGACGATCCTGGCAGAACGATTAAGGTAGGAAGGGACCTCCCCCCTGAAATTCGTGACAAGCTCGTCCAATGCTTAAGAGAACATGCAGATCTGTTTGGCTGGAGTGTGCCGCAGATATGCCCGGGATTCCACCACAAGTAGCCTGCCATCATTTAGCAGTGGATCCAGGAGCAAAATGGGTGGCTCAAAGAAGAAGAATTCAAAAAGAGGAAAAGACACGAGCAGCGTGCAAAGCCGTCGAAGACCTGCTCGAAGCAGGGTTCATCAAAGAGGTAAAATACACGACGTGGCTGTCCAATGTCATCTTAGATAAAAAGGCGAACGACAAGTGGAGGATGTGCGTGGACTATACTGACCTCAACCGAGCATGCCCGAAGGACGCTTTCCCCGTCCCAAGTGTAGATCGCTTGGTCGATAATGTGAATGGATATAAGATCTTGTCCTTCTTAGACGCCTATTCTGAATACAATCAGATCGCCATGCACCCACCCGATTAGGAAAAGACAACATTCATGACAGATAGAGGGAACTTCTGTTACCGATTCATGCCTTTCGGACTAAAGAATGCTGGGGCGACCTACCAGCGTATGATGAACCATGTTTTTTAGAATCAGATAGGAAAAATGGTGGAAGTGTACTTAGATGATATGATTATCAAAAGCAAAGAAGACCGAGCTCATGTAGACGACCTAAAATAAGTATTCAGGGAGGCCAGGAAAAACTCATTAAGATTTAACCCAGAAAAGTGCACCTTTGGTGTAAGAGCGGGCAAGTTCCTGGGATTCTATCTCACAGAAAAAGGGATAGAAGCCAACCCAGACAAGTGTCGAGCAGTAACGGAGATGAGGACGCCAACGACCAAAAAAGAAATACAGAAACTCAATGGCATGGTGGCCTCCCTCTCTCGTTTCATTTCAGAAGCAGCTAACAAATCCTTGCCCTTATTCAAATTGTTAAAGAAGGAGTCTGCATTTGAATGGACGCCCGAGTGCGACGAAGCTCTCGAACAACTGAAGACGGCCTTCGCAGAACCTCCAATTTTGACAACTCCAGAGCTTGGAGAAACTCTATATTTGTACTTATCTATCACTGACGAGGCTCTGGCCGCTGTTTTGGTGCGAAAGGAAGGAACAAAGCAGAATCCAGTCTACTTTGTCAGCAAAGTACTGCAAGGACCCGAGCTTAGATATCAAAAGATTGAGAAATTGGCTTTGGCATTAGTTGTATCAGCCCGAAGGCTGCCACCGTACTTCGTGGCTCATCAGATCGCACTGCGCACCGATCAACCCATCAGACAGATTCTGCATAGACCAGATCTAGCGGGCAGAATGATCAAATGGGCGTGGAATTATCAGAATTTGGGATCAAGTATGAACCTAGGTCAGCCACTAAAGCACAAATCGTGGTTGATTTTATTACGGAGTTGACCCTGGGGACGGAGAACCCAGTTCAGGATTCGTGGACTTTGCACGTTGACGGATCATCCAATAGTAAAGGCAGTGGAGCGGGCTTGATTCTTGAGAATGAAGAAGGAACGACCATTGAAGTCTCCTTGGCTTTCTCGTTCCCAACCTCCAACAATCAGGCTGAGTATGAAGCCTGCATAGCAGGATTGTTGCTCGCTCTAGAATTTAATGTAAAAAGGGTAGAACTCCGATCAGACTCTTTACTAGCGGTCTCCCAGATCAAAGACGTCTTTTCAGCTAAAGACGAGATCCTCCAGAGATACTTAGCGAAGGTCAAAGAGTTTATGCAAAAATTTGAGTACGCTGAAGTCAAACACGTCCCTAGGGCAGAGAATGCTAGGGCGGACATCTTATCCAAGCTCGAAAGCACCAAGAACCCCGGCAATCATAGAAGTGTAATACAAAAAGTCCTATCTCAACCAAGTGTAGGGCTGGAGACCGCCCTGGGAGCGGACGTATGTGAGATCGATTCAGCATCATCCTGGATCGACCCCATCTTTAACTACATAAAAGACGGGGAAGAGCCTGAGGATCGCAAAGAGGCTGCGCTCGTTCGTAGACGAGCAACGTCCTACTCGATAGTTAACGAGCAGCTTTATCGAAGAGGCTTCACCCTGCCCTTGCTCAAATGCCTTCTCCCGGCAGAAGCGAGCTATGTGTTGAAAGAAATTCATAAGGGCATCTGTGGGAACCACATGGGTTCACGAGCGTTGGCTAAAAAGGCTTTGAGGGCAGGCTATTACTGGCCCACCATGGAGACAGATACAAAAGACTTAGTCAAGAAGTGTGACAAGTGTCAGAGACACGCAGATGTTCACATTGCTCCTCCGACCGAGTTCAACAGTATGACTTCTCCTTGGCCGTTTGCATGGTGGGGAATTGATCTATTGGGACCTTTCTCCCTCACCCCTGGTCAGCTCAAGTTTCTGATAGTGGCAGTTGACTACTTCACCAAGTGGATTGAGGCCGAACCATTGGCCACAATTACTTCAAGAAATTGCCTCAAGTTCGTCAAAAGAAACATTTTGGTACGGTTTGGGATCCCAGAGGTCATCGTGTCAGATAACGACACGCAATTCACCGATCGAAACTTCCCCGAGACTTTGGTCGAGCTAGGTGTGAAACAGCGTTTCACATCGGTAGAGCATCCGCAAACAAACGGGCAGGCGGAACCGGCCAACAGGGTCATTCTGAGAGGGCTGAGAAGAAGATTGGACGAAGCCAAGAGAAAATGGGCAGAGGAGCTCCCTTCAGTGCTATGGGCGTACAGAACCACACCACACTCAACTATAGGAGAATCCCCCTTCAGGATGGTCTATGGGACGGACGCTCTAATTCCTGTGGAGATGGCAGAGTTAAACTGGAGGACGAGCAATCCTATGCAGCCGTCCGAGAACGAGCAGGCCACTAGGGAAGAGCTCGATCTAGTGGAAGAACTACGGAGCAAGGCAGCCCTGAGAGAAGCATTGGTTAAGCAGAATGTGGCAACAAGACATGACACCAAGGTCGTTCCTAAGTCCTTTGAAGTAGGACAGCTCGTCTTACGAAAGGCAGATATCGGCCAGAGGAATGCTAGCCAGGGCAAGCTCGCCCCAAATTGGGAAGGTCCCTACAAAGTAGCTGCCAAGACGGGCAAAGGAGCATATATCTTGCAAACCATGAGTGGAGGAATGATTTCAAACACTTGGAATGCAACAAACCTTAGGAGATATTTTACTTGATGCCTTGTAAATATGAAAGAATGTCATGTTACTACTTAAATGATGAATGAAAACCAAAACGGGCGGGACACTCTTTTTCCCTATGGGGTTTTTTATTGAGACCCGCTCGTCCGTCAATAGAATGACGAGGAATTTCTTAAATTCTTGATTCTTTAAAAAGTTGTTAATTGATCCAATAACAAATGATCCCTTAAGCGAGTTAAGTTCAAACCGAGTTTGATAAACTACCAAGGGTGAAACTTAAGCGAGCTTAAGTTCGAACGCGCCTGATAAACGAGCTAAATCTAAAGTAGAAACTTGGTAAGCTGTTTACGAGCATTCACGCAAAATTTAGCCCGTGCTAAATGGCCAAAAGCAAATTAAAATCAAACTTAGAAAAAGGCCGGGCTCCACAAAAAGGTTACACAAAAAGTTACAAAAAAAAAGGCGACCACTAGGTCCCCAGTGAAAGCAGTAGAATACATTTTTCAAAAGAAATAAATAAGAGCGAGACAAGTCACTCTGGACGGCTATAGATGACCGCTTCTTCTTGGATGACATTTCCATTTTCATCTTTCACTGCAAGGCGAACAATATGCCCGCTCTTCAAAAAATGATCGTTTCTCACGATCCCAGGGTTAATCACCAGTGTGGGATAACAATACTGGATCTGAGCAACAGACTCGTCAAACCGCCCCTTGGCAATTGAAATGGTCATGTCTTCCAGAATCTCTAGCTCATCCTTAACTTTGTCACGCTCGCCCTCCACGGCCTTCAAATCTTTCTTTATGCCGACCACCTGTTCCTCCAATTGGGTAACCTTGGCAGACTGCTAGGTCAAACTGGCAGTAGCGGTGGCCAGTTTGGCCTCAACATCTACCTTGGCTTTTATGGCCGCATCACGTTCAGAAGTGACCGTGCCAAGTGCATCCTTGGTGGGTTGGAGAGCGACCTCAGCCTCTTCAAGTTTTTTCTTGGTGCTCTGCTCTCTAGCTCTGCTCGCAACTCTGTGATACGACCAAGAGCAGATTTATACTTATCAGTTTTATCTAAGAGGTCACCCTCCAACCACAAATTATGATGGACTAAACGCATACCTGCTTGACATTCAGCCTCCTCAGACTTATAGCGAGCAAGTTTTTGAGAAGCGGCCTTGGCAAGTTCAGACATGAATAAAAGGGGGTCCTCGCGAAGGCGTTCAAAATCGGGTTCCCTGAGATTGTCTAAATCTAGGGATGGCTTTCTTGGTGCTTCTTTGCTCCTCTTGGACTGGGGAGGGTCAAGGTTGATTTGAATGGCTTCGACGGAGTTTTGCACCCGATCTCTTTTCTTGGATCCTAAAACCGATCCACGTTCGCGAACAGGAGATTTCTGACTGCCCTCAATGTTAATGTTGTAAGATGGGGAATCAGCAAAGGTAACCTTTTTAGCTTTTCTAGACTTGGTCTTGAGCAATAGAGCTTCAAATCCAACGCCTGACATCTCAGCTGCAAAGTCAAAAGAAAAACGGTTAGAAACAAGTAGAGAATAACGACGAAAATAAATGGGCAAAGAAACAGTCACACCAAGTTTATGTTGAGTGTGCTCAAAAGTCTTAATGCAACCAAACTTATTACAAGGGATAATTTCCCCGGGCATCCAAGTAACCAATGTCTCCAACATTTTGATGCTCTCAAGGTCGTACTCGTTGAGCCTCCTTTGGTGCCTGTAGTGAATGGTTTCGCGATCGTAATGCGAATGAGCCCAGCCGAGGGGGAACTTCATGGAAGCAATGTGGCCTTGAACGTCCAAAGTTCCAACCATTTCGCGAGCTCGATCATTAACCGGAACGACCCAGAGGAAAGCATGCCTCCAAGTCTTGGCAGATTCGCAGAAGGGCTTGAACAGTTTGATCGTACCCTTACGACTCTTCAATGAGACTTGCTCCCAGCGCCTGGGCTCGCTCTTCACCTCCACAGTACGACTAACGTCAAACAAGGTAAAGAAGAGGCGACAGTTGATATCACGGTCGAGAGCGGTCATCACCACCTCAAAATATTTGATGAGCGCCCAAGCATTAAAGTGGAGTTGAGAAGGGGCAACCCCAAGAGTCCTTAGAACACGTCTTTGAAAGAAGGTAAAAGGAGGTCACACTCTCAAGTCTCGGAGGGTGTTGGTATACATGATGAACTTCAAAGAAGTGGGAATTGTGGTCGCGTGCTCTTCGGGCGAATGCCTTCGGCCCTCCACTCTTGGTCGCCGTAACTGATCAACTTGCTAAAAAGAGGCATCATTTCGTCACCGGGCGGAAAGACTGAAGATTGCTGAAGGATGGCTGAAGAAATCCAAGAGCGATCATCATCGAGCCTGCCTTTCCAGTCGTGCTCTTCTGGCAGCATCTCGTTGGTCGAAACAGGGGGAGGCGCGGGGTTCGCATACCTCTCGTCCCCCTGAGGTAAATTCTCCCGAGGGGACTGAACGGTTTCAGAGGTATTTGATGAGGAAGAGCGACCATAAGATGAGGAGGTGGATAGATCAGTTGAAGAAGAAAAGGTCTCAGAAGAGGGAAGCTCGCTCATGTTAGCATCTCCAGAACGAGCAGCGCATTCAGCCATTTTAGAGGAAGGACGACCAGAAATCCTAGCCATTTTCTTTGTTCGCGCCAGTACCCTACCCTGCAATGAGAGGGAAAGTCAGGATCACCCTAAGCGATGATTTGCAGAAGGGGGCGACAAGGTCAACCCCGGGCCTGACACCCCCTCCTCGCTCTATATAACGAAAGCAGACATAACGAGCAAACAAGGATCTAAAAAGTACATACCTGGAGTAGGAGAAAAGTTCGGGCTCAAGGTAGTATGCTCCTTAATGAGTAAAATCAAACGACCAGAAGAATGAAACCGCCTGAGAGGAAGCTCGTGCACGGGTAAACACCTGGCCAGAATCACAGCAAGTTTTTGGTCGCCGCGGGAGGAAGTTACGCTCGCTTTTAGAGTATGGAGGGTAGAAAGTAAAGAATGAGGAGAAAAGGGGGCAACGTATTTATAAGGACCAAAGTGCAGGCAGGCGAAACGACGCGACCCTTCGCCTAAACACGCCTTGAAAACTGAACCATCATTATAACTACACGCCGCCATTTTCAAAAATCAAGGGATTATTAATGACTGACAAGAAAAAGGAGGCGTCACTTCGTTTCCGCAGCCACGTGTCACAAATCTAAAAGCAAGATTGATTAAAATCTGAGACTGACCGGGCTAAGACCCTCGGAGGCAACAAAAAACGGGCAAAGTTCAAGCCTACGCCCGTCTTGAGCACGATCTTGGCTTGGGGGGCAACTGTTCTGGAGTGGGCCGAAGCCCAATCTAGCTGCAAGAATGAAGAGCGGCCCAACAAGAAGGGGCAAGAAAGTGGAAATGATGAATCGACGGCGCGGATGAATCCGTACAGCCATCAAACGGTCAAGCGCGATTCACGCGCACTCTGTAAGCATTCATTGCGTCAGTTGTCAGGTACACACTATTCACTAGTATTGCTACTCTGCTTGTTCGCTCCTGACTTGGGCGTTAGAGTGTATTTGCAGGTACACCCACCCTTTTCCTCTGGGCGTGGAGCACGGGCCAAGCAGCAAGCAACTAAGGTTTGATACTCTGAGTAATATCCATCAGGCGAGCTCAAGTACAGATCAAATTATAATACTCATAAACTTCTCCTGACATAAAAATTAAATCAAACCAGTCACTTAACTTATATTCATAATGAAATTTTTTATATAATATAAGTTTTTAATTAATTATTTTTTTATTTTTATTTTTTTAAAAATTGGGGAGGGGGAAATTTTAATAGTCAAAGTGGCACTAATTAATTTTTTTTAGAAAATATACTTAAATAACTCTTAATCAAAAAGTCTTTGAGTGTTGATAAATTAAATAATTTTTTGGAATACCTTGGATACATTAGAAAATCATTTTATTTAGTCTTTATTATGTATAGTATCTACAGAGCATTAATTACAAAAACTGATATTAATTACCAAATTTTTGTAGGAGTGCCACGTGGAATAGCAATAAATGAGATGCATTCTCAAATGTTATATATATAGATATAGATTATTATTATTATTATTATTATTATTACTACGTGACATGTCTAAGAGACTAACATCTAAGAATTTGGGCCTTAAAATACATTCTAAAATGTATTTTTAATAATTTGTAAAACCTAATATTATGGCTGTCGAAAAAAAAACCTAGTATTATTAAATTTGAAATGTAAAATACAATAAAATAGATCGAATATGCATGAAAGCGATTTAATAAGTGATTCATTATAATTTTGTAAAAAAGTGACTATTTATAATACTCATAAACTTCTCCTGACATAAAAATTAAATCAAATCAGTCACTTAACTTATATTCATAATGAAATTTTTTATATAATATAAGTTTTTAATTAATTATTTTTTTATTTTTGTTTTTTTAAAAATTGGGGAGTGGGAAATTTTAATAGTCAAAGTGGCACTAATTAATTTTTTTTAGAAAATATACTTAAATAACTCTTAATCAAAAAGTCTTTGAGTGTTGATAAATTAAATAATTTTTTGGAATACCTTGGATACATTAGAAAATCATTTTATTTAGTCTTTATTATGTATAGTATATACAGAGCATTAATTACAAAAACTGATATTAATTACCAAATTGTTGTAGGAGTGCCACGTGGAATAGCAATAAATGAGATGCATTCT
Organism: Astragalus glycyphyllos; assembly: GCA_963573325.1. NCBI lineage: Eukaryota > Viridiplantae > Streptophyta > Magnoliopsida > Fabales > Fabaceae > Astragalus > Astragalus glycyphyllos. Next base: position 41,653,814 of record OY754310.1, read on the forward strand.
CAAATGTTATATATATATAGATATAGATGTGGTCCTGCGTAAGTCAACACTAATATAATGAGCTAGCTATTTCATCACGTGCCATTTTCAATACTGAATTCAATCATTGTGCCTTAATAGCACAACAGAATCCCTTGGTGTTTCCTTCGTCCCCAGGACCATTCGGTTGGCCTCAACCGAAATCTTCAAAATCACAGTGTCTTAAGCAATAAAAATCTTTTTCGTTTAATATTGTTAAATTAATCCTCGACAACGGCGCCAAAAACTTGTTGCGTTAAAAACACACTTAGAGCAAGTGTACTCTTTCGCAGAAGTAGTATAAAAGAATATCGTATCCACAGAGATTAATTAACAAGTACTAAACTACTTAAAATTATTTATTGTTTAGACGAGTGATTAATTGAGATGTAATTGAAACAAAGAAATAAAAAGTAAGCAAATAACAAATAATAAAATGCAAGATTTAATAGATGGAGAGAGGTCTAGGGTCGCGGTTTCACTTACAAGCTTCGATTCCCCTATGTCTAATTCTACCTGAATTCCCTTATTCTATTCAATTACCAATCCCTTTACTAAAGCTACTAATCCGTTTGGTCATTCGCGATTAATATTCTTTTTCCTAAATTAACCCTAGTTTGGTCATGCTAGAATTTAAATTTAAGAAAAGCATAAAGTACAAAAAGGTTGAATGATTGGAAGACTAAATTAAAGTTTGGTCATGCATTAATTATAGCCCCAATTATCCTATAGGTCCACCAACTAATTGCAGTACGGTCGCTGATCAACTAATTGATTATGAACATGAAAAGGGTAGTTAATCCTAATTATGTGATAAAAACAATAGGACAATATTAATTGAAATAAAACTAGGAATTCAAAGTAGAAATTAAAACATAAAGAGATTTCTAAACATGCAAGATCCACCTAAGACCCTAGAAGAGGATTTAGGTGTCCATAATAATAAAGAACAATAAAAGAAAAATAAGGTTCATGAATTACAGAAATAAGAATAACCCGGAAATAGAGAAAGTCTTAATCTTTGTCTTCAATCTCCTTCTTTTACTCCAAAGCTCTTTCACGGTGCCGAAAAACTCTTCTCTCCCTCCGTAGTGTTTGTGTAACTATTGTTTGTTTATGTGGTGTGTGGCTCTCCCATTCACAAGTGAAGCTCTCCTTTTATATTAGTTCCTTTTCTTTCTCTCCAAGCAAATGATCAAGTCAAGATTGCTTCCACTTTTAATTGCAAGATATGTCAATCCCTAAATATTAGGATTTAGATCCTTCCTAAATATGTGTTGCTTGCTCTCCACTCCATGCCTCTTTCTTTCTCTCCAAGTCACATGTGCATCACTTTTAATTGAAATTTCCAAGAGGATCTTCTTCTTTTTATCACTGTGGGCCTTCTTGCATTAATGGGCTTTGTGTTTGTTCTCTATTATTTGTTAGTCTTTCTTCTAATTTCAGCCCATATTTGTGTCATTTTTCTTTTTCTACCTTTCTGCAAAAATAGAGTAATTTAAGTTAGTTATTTATTTAATCAATAATAATTACTCTAAAAATGACTCAAAAAACATCTCTAAAAGAATGCACTAAATTAGAGTTTATCAATAAGTCGGGGTCTTTTAAATTTTGCTTTGGGCCTCCAGATGTGTTGGGCCGACCCTGAACATAGCCTTGTATTTGTTGCGAGGGTTTTCATAGAAACCATTTAAGCTAAGGCATAGGGATAGATAATCTGAATTGAAATATTGCATGGAAACATTTTCGCTAAGATTATTAATCATTGTAGGCTTCTACCCACTGCATTAGCATCACCCATCAATTTGGAGGCCCTGTTCAAAAACAATTTGGAGGGTCTGTTCAAATTTTAAAAATTGGACTATGTTCAAATGATTAATGAATAGGGAGTTTGGGATGGTTCTCTAACGAAGTTTCGTTCCTTGGCTCAGCGGTAAGTAGTTTATCAAGTAGGCCGATGTCTCAAGTTCAACACCTATCTTAAAGAATCAGACCGACGACTAACTCGAGGAAGGGTCGTAATTTGATATATATGATCTCAAAGATAATATCACGTTATTCAACGATCAGATTGATAAATTTCATTGTCTATATGAAGTTATTAATTGGTGTAAGTGGCTAAGTTTGACACCTGGTGTCAATATATCCTAACTCAGATTATATAACACTATCAATGACTTATTGGTAATTAGTGTTGCATAGTATATTTTTTTTAAACGTAATGAGTGTCGCATAGTTAATAGGTTAAATTGTAGTTTTGGCCCTTTATCTTTGGGGTTGGCGTCACTTTGGCCCTTTATCTTTTTTTTCCTTCTTGTTTTCGCCCCTCATGTTTTTATTGTGTGTCATTTTGGTCCCTGGCGTTAAAGAAACTTCCAATCATTGAAGACTGACTTCAGAGAACCTAATATACAGTGCAGGGACCAAAATGACACACAATAAACATGAGGGGCGAAAATGAGAAAAAAATATAAATGGCCAAAGTGACACCAACCCCAAAGATAAATGGCCAAAACTGCAATTTAGCCTAGTTAATACAACGTGATGTGTTATATTCCTTTTTTTTATAAGCAGATCTGTTTGATTCCTGATTTCTAAATTTTTGCGGAAATTTAAATTAAATTTTTAAAAAACTGATTTTAGATATTAAAAATATCAACATAGAGGTTCGAACACGCATACTTTAAACCAGATTTCGGAAATAATACTGCTGAACTATAGCTGCGATTTTGTTATATATTTTTATAGATAAAAAACTAATTTTTTTGGCCCTAAAAAATATATATTGGGCTTGGGCCCTATGCGGTAGTAAAGGCTGGACTGGCCCATGGCCGGCCCTGCATCCAATTAACAATTTTTTTCTTGTCAACTAAGATACTCATATTTTTTCTATATTGATGAGAAAATCAAGGATTTTTTTGTTTTTGTTTTTTGAAGCAAAAATCAAGGATTTTTAAGTATCGAAAAATGTAAGCTGAATATGGAAGTGAGATTCGTCAAATGCTAATATATTCCTGAGGTATATATATTGCGTTAATTGTTTTTTACTAAAAAACCCCTAATTAATTATTTAATAAATAAATAAATAAAATATTAATTAAAGAAGAGAAGGGTTACAACTCTTGGAATACATATGTTAATTGAGGAGAGAGGAATTATATGTAAAGGATAAAATAGGAAAGGTGGTATAAATAATAGACATAGTTAATGAGATTAACTAAGGAAACTAACTTTCTTAACTCTTGTAAAAGGGTTAAAGGGGACTTACATTTTGTAATGGAGGAAGTAATTCTCTCTCGCGTATATTAAGAGAGACATTTTTTATAGTATTAACAATGAAAATATCATTCAACGTTTTTAGAGTATGAAAATGTATCAACATAGTATAGCAAAAGTGGTAGATACATAGGCTCCTTAACCTTGTTACGGGGTCGATTCCTGACCGGTGCGTATGGAAAAAATACCAGGTGGAAGAAGTCAACATCTTAAATGGATCTCAATACCTCGGGGGATTAGTCTCTGCAGTTACGCGCAGATGATACATTGGTTCACCCAAAATAAGAATATGAAAATATATATAGATTTTTGACAAATGAAATTATATATAGATAACAACTTTACTTACCAAAAACTTAGATATCTTTTCAGAGTTTTTTGGATACATACATGATTGTGGTTTCTAAAACCTTTTAATTTTTTCTTTTGTAAAATATTATAAATCAATTAGTTTTTTTTGCCCCATCAAAGAAATCCGCACACAAAAACATTCAATCAAGATTCAATAACGACTACCGCATTTTATTCAAATTGTCAAAGAGACCTCCATTTCCAATATCACATACTAAAAGAAAAATTAAAGATACATCACATGAGGTTAAGTTGGTCTGCAAATCAGAACTTTATTTTTGACAATAATGGTGCGGTTTAGACTTTACTAAAGGATTTGCGGCATGGGTCATCGACTCTTCCAAAACTTCGGCTTCATACCTTTTGGTGTCGGATCTGTCTTTAACGTTGAGAACGAGACAGTTTTTTTTTTATAAGCAAATGTTAGTGGGGGTGGGGGAATGTTAGTTTCCGGGGTTTGAACCCTGGACCTCCTTCTTGCAACTCCTTCATGTCCCTTAGCTTGCCAGCTGAGCTACCTTCCTGGGACATTGAGAACGAGACGGTATTTGGTGCAGCGAACATCCTTTTTATCACCATCGATGATGTTCCCAAATTTAAGGGTCTTTTTATTTTTTGTATCATAATTTTGAACCGCGAATTTTGCTATGTCTACCATGAGAGGATCGTTGAGGTTGATTTGAGACCCGGTTGTATGTCTTGCCTTCAACTTCTTTGTCATATTTTGTAACCGCAGATTGTGCTATCTCTGCCACGTGAGGATAGTTGATGTTCTTGATTTGAGTACCCCCGCCGACAATACTTTCCTTCTTCTTGTCAGCGGCGAAGGCCGTCGACACAGAGGAAGAGAAAGACAAGGATGATAATGTTGTGAAATTTCATTGGTAGCTACTTTTTTTGTGTGGGATTTGTTGTTTTGCTTGGTTTGGTGTGTGTGATTTCTAATGGGGTTCATTGTGGCTATTTATAACCAGCAGCCCGGTTACTACATGTGAGTACTAGCACTATACTCATGCATACGTACGGGTGTTGTCGTACTATTTTTATTAATACACTTAGACGTAATTTAATTAGTCTGAACATTACCACGTGAAAATTAAGATTAATTAAAGTAGATAAACAAAAAGTTTTAAATTGTAATTGAGTTAGTCCAAACATCACTCCGTAAATATTTATTAGCAATATGTAATATTTCCCGTAGAGATTAAAAAACAAAATTGTATTAAAGTTTCAAATTTTCTAGATTGTAATATTTCCCGTATAGGCTAAATAAAACTTATTGACAGAGAAAAATAGAATATTACAAAAATGAAGAAGACATGTAGATGAAATTTAAGTAGATATATTGTGAAAAATAGAAAAATGAGACGGAGTTAGAGAAAAAAGAGTGAAAAAATGTGTGAGGAAGATTGAAAAAATATGAGAGTTGCCCACTCACTATTGAGTTGCCCCTTGGAGAGAATGTAGCACATGTTTTTTTTGGTAGGGGAAACATACGTTTTTATTGAGGAAATAAGTTTGGATCCTCTGTTGCCTCTACACGGTACAGCAGGCAGCAGAGGATCCAAATCGACAAAATAGTCGAAATCAGAGTAAGGAAAAGCAACAACACTGCACCAATGGTAGAAGCTTTGAATTTGTTGCAAGGGTTTCCCTAGAAACCGTTTAAGCTACGACATAGAGAATGATAGTATGGATTGAAATGTGGCAAATTGACGGGTTGATCTGGTATTTCTTGCACAAGGACAAATCGCAATTTGACTCTATCTAGATCCTAGATGTTGCCGATAGTTTTTAAAGTCCATGAGCTTGTCGACAGATTTTAATGGTCAAGATGCGACACTTTTTGACGACACAAATGTTGCCGACATTTTTTAATGGCCACACGATCTTGCCGACACTTTTTAATGGATGTTAGAGCATTCACAATGGTGTTCCTTATAGTGTTTTTTCCTTATTAAGGATCATCCTTATTAAAGAATACCATTATAGGCAAAAAGAAATATGTTCCTTATAAAGAAAAAGAAATATTTTAGCAAAACCACTGATTCCTCCTGTATTAGCGTGCAACACAGCTGTAAAATTAAATAATAAAGTATTTTTCTTTTTTTTTGGTATTAATAATAAAGTATTTTTCAAGAAGTAATGATTACTTCTATGACAAAACTTACAGTAAATGCATATATGAATTGAAAATAGAAACTGAAGTTATGCATCTATGGTGTTTATCTGACGGGTTCGGTCACCGCCGGGAGAATTTTTGACAACCTATCCGCCCATCAAGGACCATTTTTAACCAAAAATAAAAAACCGACTACCCGTTAAACCGATTTGATCTACCCGTTTTTGCATTTTTTAGATCGGATTGTTCGGATTCCGGGCGGGTCGGATGTGTTTGTCCACCCCTACTCAACACTAGTACGGAGTATAGTAATGACCTAGCTAGTTCATCACGTGCCATTTTCAGACATGTATATTCACTGCAACGATGACATGCAACGCCAATTAATTACTATTATTGTTTTCTCTGTGTTTGAAAAAGGAGAAACACGTGATATGATATTTTTTTGGTACAAGTGTTGATTGATATTTTTGTAATAGAAACACGTGATATGTTTTTTTTTATTGTTTTTTTTAAACAAAAGAAATGGATATGGAGACTCGTTAAAACCTTCTGATACAAAACCATCCTTAGGGAAAAAGCATTAGGAAGGAAAGAATTTCACCTAAATTTTATTGATAAAAAAGAGAAAATATATAAGAAACATGGGAGACTAGACCAAAACCTATGAGCGTAAACATCGTTATAACTGAAAAAAATAGAAGACAACCTCTAGAGGTCTACAAAAGCATCATTATGACGACTCTTATCCCAACCAGGTTGGCACCGGAGTCATTTACAATCATTTGCAGCACACCAAAAATAGTATCCAAAACGAAAACCCAATCCATCAAAGGAATGAAAGAATTAACAAAATCTGTAGTTACGCAAACCTAACCTATTCCTGAAAAAGTCCTCAGCAATGAAGCTCGAGATGAGATACCACCAAGTGTAAACAACTGTTCCATCTATTGCGAAGCTTCCAAGGAACAACATTACAGTTCTTAAATGCGAAAATAACTAGTTGAGAGTCACATTCTAACCACAAGGACGACCAATCTTTATCAAAAGCAATCTCGATAGCCAACATAGCCCCAATAAGCTCAGCATGCAGTGCATAGTTGTTGCCTATGGAGGCCAAAAAACACCCAAGAATATCAGCACTTCTATCTCTAAAAATACCACCACAAACATAAATATTGAATGGTTATTACAATACGACACCAATTAATCATAAATATTGAAGGTTTTTTTTTTTACAATAACGTTTATTCAACCAAATTTTTCCGGCCAAGAATAGCAAAAAACCATAACCAAGTTTTTTAAGTCATTAACCAACTTATTTTTTTACCGTTTTCTCGGCCATTGACTAAAAACTATGAAAAAGTAGGTTGATTAATGGCTTAAAAAACTTAATTAATTGGTGTTGTAACATGGTTTTTGGACTGGAAAAATTTGGCCAAATAACATTACTCTTTTTTACCCCCACTCATTCACAATATATCCCCACAATTTTTTTATTCCAACAATACCCCTAATAAAAATGTTAAAAATGGATTTAACCCATACTTAAATCCGTTTTGAATAAAATAATAAGTTAGGGTGTGTTTGGATAGTTTAAAGTGAGCGGAATGGAATAAAATTTTCATTCCATTGTTTGGGAACTTTACAATGGAACGAAACAAAGCTCCCATCTCACTGTTAGGACAACGAACGGAACAGAATCAATTATAACCTTTTTATTCCCTTTTATACCCTTTAAAGACCATTGCTCAAATTGTAACTCTTGTTAAACTTAATTAGAAAATTAAACAAGCAGGAAAAAGTTATCCCAATTTATCAGCAAGTAACAAAGCTAATTAACTCTTGAGTAAAAAATAACACAAAATCTCATTTTCATTTTGCTTCATTTTTTTTCTGCAATTTCAGTTTTCTTTACATGCTTGGTATTACATGATGTAAATAGTTAGCTAGTCCTTTATTTAACTCTAGTTAGGTCCAGCTAATCATAGTTGTAACTGTATTAGTTTTGCTAAATTAAGAGTTAGTTGGTTAGCTAGTTTACCATATATAAACAATACTTGTACATTGTAACAGTTCAGTTTTACAATGAATAAAATTCTCTTTCATAATTTTTCCTCTCTCCTTTGGCATTGTGAACTCAACATGGTATCAGATTGAAGATTCTTTCGCGCTTTTTTTCCTTCGCTTCCTTCATCTTCTTCTTTCTCATCTCAATTTCTCTGCAAATTTCTTGCTGTATCACCACAACAATGGTGATTTCTTACTCTGATTTTGCTACAAATCCCTCCAATCCATACTATATGCATCCGAATGAGAATCCTTCGCTTGTTCTTGTTCAACCAGCGCTTGATAACAAGAATTACCAGATCTGGTGTCGATCGATGAAGGTGGCTCTTATCTCCAAAAACAAGGTCAAATTCGTTGACGGCACTCTTTCACCTCCTCCTATCTCCAATCCTCTCTATGAACCATGGATTCGATGCAACAACCTCGTCCTCTCATGGCTTCAACGTTCAATCTCTGAAGACATCGCAAAATCTCTCCTCTGGTGCGATCGCGCTTCTATTGTGTGGAAAATCTTGGAGAATCGCTTTTCTCAGGGGGATATCTTCCGCATTGCTGACATTCAAGACGAATTGGCTCGTCTTCAACAAGGAACTCTTGACATTTCATCGTATTTCACCAAATTGATGACGCTTTGGGAAGAAATTGAGAATCTCTGCCCAATTCGTGATTGTACTTGCGCTATACCGTGTTCTTGTGGTGCTGCTACAGATCTACGCAAATTCAAGGAGCAAGATAAGGTAATTAAGTTCTTGAAAGGTCTCGGTGATCAATACTCTCATGTTCGTTCGCAAATTATGCTGATGTCTCCACTTCCGAAGCTTGACAATGCCTTCAATATGGTGCTTCGACAAGAACGACAGTTCAATCTCCAATCAACCACCGATTCTTCAATTGAGAATCAATCGTCGGTGAATCACTTCTCTCAAACGCCTTCTCATCCTTTTAACAACTCTGGTCGTGGTCGTGGCCGCGGGAATTCCTCTGGTGGCCGTGGCAACCGGTTATGCACTCACTGTGGTCGCACCAACCACACTATTGAGACTTGCTTCATCAAACACGGTTATCCTCCTGGTTTTCAACATCGTAAGTCCAATTCCTCAACAAATGCATCTGCTGGTAATGCTTCTGTGGTGAACTCCGTTCAAGATTCCGGCTCCACTCAATCTGACTCATCATCATCTGCTTCCACATCAACAGCTGCATCAAGTGCTTCTTTGTCCACGATTCAAGAGCAATATACTCAGATTTTACAGTTACTTCAACAATCAAACTTGCAATCCACCTCACCTTCCTCAGTTAATTCCGTTTTTGCTACCAATTCTGTTTCCCATACCTCTTCCTCTCCCTCATCTGGTAAGAACCTCAACAAACTCCATTGTGATAGAAACGGCCACTGGTGGATTGTTGACACCGGTGCCACTGACCACATAACTCATATCTTTGACAATTTCTTTTCCACATACCACATTGCACCCAAATCCATGACCATGCCTAATGGTGACACTGTCACTACTACAATAGCTGGTTCAGTTTTGCTATTTGGTTCCCTAGTCCTTCATAATGTCTACTACTTTCCTTCGTTTCATGTCAATATTATTTCAGTCACTACTCTGTTTGATTCCACCTTATATGATGTGAAACTCTATCCTAATTGTTGTGAAATTTTGCAGCTATTTCATCCCAAGATGACTGGATTTACAGCTAGGAGGATTGGCAAATTGTATGTGCTTGACACCAACTCACCTTTGGCTCCATCTCCTACATCTGGTTCTGTCAATACCTTCATCTCTACTCATTTAGATTCTGCTAAGAATGATCCTGCCACCATTTGGCATTTTAGATTGGGACATTTAAGTCCTCATATACACAAATGTATTTCATCTCAATTTCCCTTTGTAACTTTCAATGACAATCATAAACCTTGTAATACTTGCCATTTGGCTAAACAAAGAAATTTACCCTTTGCTCATAGTAATACTAAATCTGTTGCCATTTTTGATTTAGTTCATGCTGATATTTGGGGACCTCTTTCCACCCCTTCCATATGTGGTCATAAGTATTTCTTAACTCTAGTAGATGATTACAGCAGGTTCACTTGGACAATTTTCATGAAAAATAAAAGTGAAACCATAAATCACCTTGTCAATTTCATTATTTTCATTGAAACTCAATTTAATAAGAAACTAAAATGTATTCGCAGTGACAATGGTCCTGAGTTTCTCATTACTAGTTTTTACCTTTCTAGTGGCATCATACATCATAGGTCATGTGTTGAGACACCTCAACAAAATGGCATCGTGGAAAGAAAGCATCAACACATTTTAAATGTGGCACGTGCTCTTTCCTTTCAATCTCATCTACCTCACAACCTTTGGCATCTCTCCATACAACAAGCCATCCATATCATCAACAGACTTCTCACACCTCTGTTGAACAACCTCACACCTTACCAAATGCTTCATTCTACTCCTCCCAGTCTTATTCACTTAAGAGTTTTTGGCTGCCTTGCATATTCCTCAACCTTGCATAACCATAGAACCAAATTTGAACCAAGGGCAAGAAAATCCATTTTCCTTGGCTATAGAGAAGGCACCAAAGGCTACCTTCTATATGATCCAATTACTCATGAATTCTATGTTTTAAGGAATGTTGTCTTCCATGAAAATGTCTTTCCCTTTGCCTCATCTCCATCTGACAATAACTCTGTCAGTGACAACAATGATACTACTGCTACCTTAGACACACTGACATTCTCACAGACCTTCCCTCAACCTTAACTCCACCAAATGACCCTCCCTCTCCTCCTTCTTATCAACATTTACCTCCCTCACCACCTGCCACCACCTCTCCATCTTCTCCTCCCACTCCTGCACCAACCAGAAAATCAACTAGAATCACTAAACCCCTTGCTTACCTCTCTGAATATCACTGCAATTTGCTGTCCTCAAGGCTGCCAGCATCTAACCAAGGTACTTCTCCTTACCCTCTTTCTTCTGTACTGTCATATGATAAATGTAGTCCACCTCACAAACAGTTTTGCTTGTCCATTAGTTCCCTTACAGAACCCAAAACCTATAAACAAGCTTGCAAGCTTGATTGTTGGAATGATGCTATGAAAACTGAGTTAGATGCTCTTGCATCCACAAACACTTGGTCTGTTGTTGATTTGCCTGCAGGTAAGCAACCAATTGGTTGCAAATGGGTCTACAAGATCAAGCATCATGCTGATGGATCCATTGAAAGATACAAGGCTCGTTTGGTGGCCAAAGGATACACTCAACTAGAGGGTGTGGACTATTTTGATACCTTCTCACCAGTAGCTAAGCTAACAACAATTCGCACCCTTCTCTCTGTAGCTGCTATAAAGGGATGGAACTTAGAACAACTTGATGTCAACAATGCCTTCCTTCATGGTGATCTACATGAGGAAGTGTATATGGATCTACCTCCTGGGTTATTGACATCTGATCATTCATCCAATAAAGTCTGCAAGTTAAATAAGTCCTTATATGGACTAAAACAGGCTAGTAGACAGTGGTACTCCAAGTTATCTACTGCTCTCATCTCTCTTGGATACTCACATTCTTCTGCTGATCATTCTCTATTCACAAAGCTGCATAATTCTCATTTCACTGCCCTTCTAGTCTATGTTGATGATATTGTCTTAGCAGGTGATGATTTGCAGGAAATACAATCAGTCAAAAAATTCCTTGATTCAAAATTCAAAATCAAGGACCTTGGCAAGCTTAAATACTTCCTTGGATTGGAAGTTGCAAGATCTACTCAAGGTATATTTTTCAATCAGAGGAAATACACCTTAGAATTGCTTGAGGACAGTGGCTTATTGGCTACTAAGCCTAGTACTACTCCCTTTGATTGTTCCTTGAAGCTTCATGACAGTGAATCACCTCCTCATGAAGATGAAACAGCTTATAGGAGGCTTGTTGGAAGACTGTTGTATTTAACTACAACAAGACCTGACATTGCCTTCATTGTTCAGCAACTTACTCAATTCATATCTAAGCCTTTACAAGTTCATCATTCAGCAGCAATTAGAGTTCTCAAATATCTCAAAGGTGCTCCTGCCAAGGGCTTATTCTACTCTTCCTCATCTACACTCAAACTCTCTGGCTTTGCAAATTCAGATTGGGCAAGTTGCCCTGCTACTCGCAGATTAGTGACTGGTTATTGTGTCTTCCTTGGCACATCTCTACTGTCCTGGAAATCCAAAAAGCAATCCACAGTCTCAAGGTCAAGTTCAGAAGCAGAATATAGAGCTTTGGCTAGCTTATCTTGTGAATTACAATGGCTGCAATATTTGTTCAAGGATCTTCACATCTCTATTGATCAACCTAGCTCAGTATATTGTGATAACAAGAGTGCTATCTACCTTGCTCACAACCCAATCTTTCATGAGAGAACAAAACATATAGAAATTGATTGTCATGTCATTCGTGAGAAAATTCAAAATGGACTCATACACCTTCTGCCAGTTTCTTCTGCTGCACAATTGGCAGATGTACTTACCAAGCCACTGCCTGCTCCCTCCTTCACTTCATTGGTTTCCAAGCTTGGCCTATTAGACATCCATAGTCCAGCTTGTGGGGGGCTATTACATGATGTAAATAGTTAGCTAGTCCTTTATTTAACTCTAGTTAGGTCCAGCTAATCATAGTTGTAACTGTATTAGTTTTGCTAAATTAAGAGTTAGTTGGTTAGCTAGTTTACCATATATAAACAATACTTGTACATTGTAACAGTTCAGTTTTACAATGAATAAAATTCTCTTTCATAATTTTCCCTCTCTCCTTTGGCATTGTGAACTCAACACTTGGTTTCATTTTACTGCAATTTCAAAGCATTTTATATTGTTAGTAAAAGAGCCATGTTATTAATTTATTCATTTTGAATATAAGTGACGTTAAGCTTTTTATATAATTAGTGAAAGAGCCATGTTATTAATTTATTTATTTTGAATATAAGTGACGTAAAGGGAATAGCAAATTAAATAAAAAACTACTTTTTGGTTACAAAATAAAAAGCTACTGATTCAACAAAAACTAAAACGAAGTAGCAGGCTTTTAAAAAAAGAAAGAGATAGTGGTGTTGTATAGGCACTGTGATAACAAGTAACGAAAAGAAAAATTGATGTTAGTGATGTAGTATTATGAAGCTGTGACAGAAGCACGTTAAAAAGAAAATAGCAGCGTAAAAAATCGAAGCGTAGGATTATAATATAAGTAAAAGGGATACATAAGTAACAACTTAAGGAGAGTGATTCCATCTCATACTCCTGATTTAGAGGGGAACCAAAATGAGGGTAATCAATAGAATGTGTTTGGAATAGATTTCATCACTTACCATTCCATTCCATAACATTTTTAAATAACCAAACAATAAAAGATTAAATCATTCCATCCCATTCCACTCCATTCCATCTCATACCACCAATCCAAACATGCCCTTAGGATCATCCAAAAGCAAATTTGGTCTTACTTGTCCAAACAAGAATTGATAAAAAAAATTCCCTAGGAATATATCTAAACAAAAATAATGTTAAATTCAACTCACTTTTCACTAAACTCAATTTTACAAAATCAATTCTAGCCACCACAAAGCCAAAAGACATGTTTATTTGAGATTGTGGGTAACAAACTTGCATTTCTCTTTCTTCGGTAGACAAAATCAACAACTATGGAGCTTTTAGTTTCTGTGAGTTTTAGCCTTCAAAATTAGGAATTTTCAATTTTTTTGATGAAAAAATCTTAACCAAACATGTGTCTATTATCATCATTTCATTGGATCGTATGATTGAGAGAAGTCAAATAAAAATATCAATACCACAGGTTCAAACCCACCACATGTTCAATGATGGGTCCTCCTTTAAATTAGTCAGGAAGATTTTGTTTTGAAAAAATTGATTAATTGTATGAAAGTATCTCATAAAAATATCAAAACTATTGACATTTTTTTAGAAGGTGAGATTTAGGTTGCTTTTAGAAAAATGTAAGTAATTTACCCGGTTTAAGTTGCATTCCTCAAAATTTGACATATAAAACCCATTAATTTAATATAAATGTCACTTAAGTGTACAAATATACAAGTCAATCGTATGATTTTGTGAAATGTACCTTTTAGATAAGGTCTAGGTTGCGATCGAAAAATGTTGGTAACTTATCTATAAAGTCATCACTTCTTTTCAAAAAAGCATCAATCGCATTGAAGTAGCTTCGAATATTCCTTTGTTTAAGAAACTTCGCGGTCTTGTCTCTTTAAATGCTCTGGATTATATGGTGAAAGAGTTTGAGAAATCGACTTCTGGGGTTGGTCATGACAGAGGCAGATGTGGATGCATTATTCGGAAGACACATCTTCTTCCATGTGCTTGTGAGATAGGTGTCTATCATATCTCCGGTTCTTCTATTCCATTGGATGTTTGTGGATGATCATTGGAAACAACTGAGTTTTGATTCTTTAGATGAAAAAACCTCCCAACAAAAATCCGATGGATGTGATATTTCTTATCAAATGGAGATGATATGGGCCAGATTTAATAAGATGACAGAGGATGAGAAATTTGTTTTGAAGAAACAACTAAATGAGCTTGCATTCCCTACTACTTCTTCAATGGTTCCACCACCATTCAAAGTCAAAACAAAAGGTGCACCAAAGAAGAAGAAACAGAAATTGTATGATGCGAAAAGAGATTTATCTGGGTGGGAGCATGTAGATGAGAAGGTGAAACTCACTCAAGAATCTGGAACTTCTATCAAAAAATCATCACAGTTGAGTTCTTCCAAAAAAACATCTCAGCGGTCTTCTAAATTATCTCAGGGTGCCAATAAAAAAGTAACAAAGAAGGGCGAGATTTTAGTGAATTTACCGAATGTTCCTCATCATTTGCGGTCTTATGTGGAAAATATTGTTGATGTTAAGAATGATGGCAATTGTGGGTTTCGAGCGATTGGGGTTGGTCTCAATTTGGGTGAGGATAGTTGACCTATCATTAGGCAAGATTTAATCAATGAGACAAAGGAAATGGATGCACTGTATAGTTACATGTTTGGGAAGGACCGACTTGCAGAACTTCGAAAAGCATTGACTATTGAATACCACGGATTTCAGCAGCCGGATAAGTGGTTGACTTTGCCAGAGATGGGGTTCTTTATTGCAACAAAGTATAATGTCGCCCTTGTTCAACTGTCTTTGAATATGAGTTATACTTATTTGCCTTTGAGAGGTACCTATTCTTCTTCGAAGTATAAACTCATATATATTCTGAACATTCGGGATTCACATTGGATGCATATTTCGATGTCTTCTGCCTGTCCGTTACCCCCCATTATTCCGATGTGGTCCCATAATCGATCAGAGGATTCTACTTCATGGTTGGATCCGTATACCGGTCGTTTTGCCCTATGGCTGACTACAGCTCCTCCGGTGATTCCGACCGATGCGCCCACATGTGTAAACTCATCCGATGATTCGGACGATTTAGCCGGCCTACATTGACACTGTATGTTTCTTGTATATATTTTACCACTTTTTTGTAACTATTATTATTTGTCCATATCTACACCGTTGATTATCGTTCGAAGTCTCACCCTAACCGTTAAAATTAATGCAAATATTATTATGAAAAAAGTAAAAAAAAAAAAAAACTTCAATCCAAATCGTATATACCTAAGTGTGGGGTATATACGACTTGCATAATAAGGAGTCGTATGTACCCCCACACCTATGTATATACGATTTGATGAATAACAAGTCGTATACACCCCTATATACGACTTGTATTTTAACAAGTCGTATATACCTAACCATCATGTATAAACGACTTATAATTTTAACCCACATCGTATTTACTTAAATTACGGTATATATGACTTTGATTTTATTAAAGTCGTATATACCTATTGAAAGGTATATACGATCAAGGTCAAATTTGTTAAGGGCATTTTCGTTAAAAAAATTTATGTAAGGGTAGATGAGAAAACTGTGGGGGCAAAAAAAAAACCCTTTTTCAGATATACTAGTATAATGAGCTAGCTAGTACATCACGTGCCATTTTCAGATATGTCAATTTAACCACGGGCACTGCAATGCCAATTATTATTGTTTTCTCTGTGTTTGAAAAAGGAGAAACACATACTATTACAATACGGCACCAATCATAAATATTGAACAACCACACATAACTCTAAGGTACCTTTTTTTGGTACAATCTAGCTAATCTCTTCTCTTCTTATAAATGCCAGTTCCATTTTCAGCTGTTTTTTGAAACCAACAATGTGAACACAAACATGTTTCAGCAAAATGCACCTATGTGAACACAAACAAGCAATAGTGACTACTGACTACATTTAAAAAATGGAAGCATCCTTCCCATTCCTATTTTACTGTTTCTAGCACATGCACCTATAGCCCTCTATATATCACTTCTGCTATAATCTACTATTATAATAATAATAATAATAATAATAAGTAAGTAATCTACAACTATTAATAAAGTGAATTCTAAACAAAACTGACATTTTGGTGTCAGATTTTTTTAATCAAAATATCCTTACTGTAAGTACAAGTTTCTAATAAACGATAATCACTCACTAACACATCAATACATAACCACCCATTAACACACTCACATGAAAGACGGGCACGATGCCCGTCTTTCCCCCTAGTAATAATAATAATAATAATAAGTAGCAACCAACCCACTACCAAATTTACTAACATATCATTCTTCCATAAGTTACAATGTTAGAATAAAATGGTCATTTGAGCACTAAAACACAAAACCACAAATTCAGCTTTTATTTATTTATTTTTAAAAAAAGGTCTGATGTCCTGCACGTTTTTTTTTCATTTTTTCCTTTTTTTTTAAAAACTGATTTTATTTTTAAATTTTTTTTCTTTAATTTTACTTTTAAACTTTTTTTGACTTTGTTTTTTAAATTTTTGTAATAAAAATTAATTTTTTTCCAGTTTTTTATAATCTACTCGAACTACTAAAATTAATTAATTTAACCACTGACAATTGTAAAAAAGTAGTTACTTCTAACTATAGATTCAAATTATTTTTTTCAATAAATTAATTTATTAAATTAGTATTATATACTCAATAATTAAATAACCTAAGATTTACTATTTACTATAATCTCTCTATTAAAACTATTAATAGAGATCAATTTAACTACTAAGAATTGTAAAAAGAAGGTGGCAGGAGTGGCAACAAGAGACTGGCAATGAGATCGGCAACGGGAGCGACTACAAGAGAGACAACAGGAGCGCCAATGGGAGTGCATATTTTACCTTAAATCTCATTTTCCTTTTTCTTCATTTTTACTCATCTAAGTTTTACTATTTACTATAATCCCTCTAATCATAAAACTATTAAAATCAAAATCAATTTATATAACCACTAGAAATTGTAACAAATAAAATTTTAACAACTACCAAAATTTACAAAATAACTTTTTTATAATTAAATGAATATTATTAATTTCATAAGAACTCTGTTTGAAGTCGTTTTCTTGTGTGGTTCAAGAGGGTGAGTTCTCAGAAAACTAGACAATGGAAGGAAAGTGGCATTTATGAAGCTATCCAACTGAGCGAATTGAATTTGCTATTCAATATCCCCCAACTGCTTATTATTAAGAAAATAATTAAAAGAAAGACGACTGAAATTAGGAAAAGCGATGAGCCTCTTTCTTCACAACCTCCTACCAAAACTCATAAGGGCCGTTTGGATAGAGCTTATTTTGAGCTTATGTAAAACAACTTATACAAATAAATAAGCTTTTATGTATTATTCATAAAGTTGTTAATGTAGTTTACAGAAAAACAACTTGTGAAGATATAATTTTTGTTAATGAGAACTTGTGAATCAACATAAAAACTTATTTATCTCCGTAAGTTGTTTTTCATAAGCTTAAAAATAAGCTAATCCAAACGGCCATCAACAGAAGTATCTCCCGATTTTTCTGGCAATAAAATCACCACGAAAGGCCATACCAAGTTAGATAGTACACTCTTATACCTTCCGAATATTATTACCACAAACTTCGAAATTGTTGATTTTTTATCTTCTTTAATTATTTTGAATTTCCTTAACGTCCAAAGAAGGGAACCCCAAAGCGGAAAAATAATGTTTCAGAGAATCCTCAGCCTCCCAAAAAATTGAGGGAGGGAGTTATTTAATTCGATGAAGCTTTTTCTTTTCACATTGTAAAAGCGTCTCACTCTTTCCTTTTGTCTAATAATGTTGTCTAACACTGTAAACCTTCCTCATCTAGATCATTAAGTTGATCGAACATAAGGTTCCAAAAATCCTCTACAAGCAAGTTATTTTGCCTCTGAATTCTTAAGGATTGAAGATTAATTTCTACAAGCAATATATCATCTTGACCAAAGAACATATAGCCAGTATTTTCCTAACACACATTGGCTAACAAACATATAGCCACCACTGATAGCTATATTACGATCTCAAAGCCATACTCTGTTGTAGGGGTGGAAATTTCTATCCGCAAGTGGGGATCCCTGCAGGGATTGCCCCGTTTGGGGCCCCGTGGGTGATGAATTTTTCCCCGTGTGGGCGGGGATGGGGGAGAAAACCTCCCCGCAATCAATTTGGGGATGGGGACGGGTCCATATCGCCCGCCCCGAATATATTACATAAATGTTCTTGTTATATATATATATATATATATTATATTCTTTTTTTTGAAGCATAGATATATATTATATTTTAAGTAATAGATTTTTTAGTCTTCTTAATATGCATTTTTAAATAAAAAGATCAATAAAATATTAAATTGCGTTAAATCTTATATTTTTATTCTTACCTTTATACTTTTTAAATATTAAAATATCAAAGTAAGACTAAATTTTATATTTTTTTATATTTAATGTTAAACTTTTGATTTTTAGTTTTATTATATTTTAATTTTAATTTTTGCTAACTTTAAATAAATTCTTGTGGTCTCCGCGGGGACTGCGGGGATCCGTGGGGATGGGGATGGGGAGGAAAACTCCCTCAAGTGGGGAGTGGGGATGGGGATGGGCGACAATATGGGAGGCGGGGACGAGGAGCGGAAAGTACTCCCCTGCCCCGCCCGGCCCGGCCCAGCCCCATTGCAATCCCTACTCTGTTGAGGCTTTTGAAAATGTTTTTTCAATGCTTGAAGACAAACTCCTCGATCTCCAACTGGTTCCTTTCGAACCATCTTTATTCAAGTCCCGAAGTTTCAGTTTATGGAAGCATGCTTATTTTGAGAAGCTTCGGCCTTCTCTCGAATGCAACTTGGCCGAATTTTCAAAGAAGACCCCTACCAAAAGAAAAGGTAAATTTGAACTCCATACCGTAATTGGTTTGTCCCTTGCTTGATCATTTATTAATGTTGATTCTTTACTTTGCGGCTTTAGATCTTGCTTCTTCTTCACAAAGGAGAATACCACAACCGACAGGGACTTTATCTTTGAAGAAATTGAGTGCTTCTAGAAAACGAATTGCATCACCTGCCCTGATTCGAAAGAGCAAACGTCTTCAAAGTTTCACTTCGCCCATATCTTGTTCAACTGCAATGGAAGTTGATCTTACTCAAGGTTCTTTTTCTGACGCGAGTTTGGAGGTAATTCCCACACATTGATGATGTTAACTCAATCTTTCTTTTGTGAGTTCATTCTAAGTTCTCTTTCTGTGACTTTTAGGAACCAATTTCGAGCCTTGCCTCTACTCCATTGTCACGTTTTTTGGCAGCAACGACCCAAGATGAGCCAAATGTCATAGCTTCAAACGATTTTTCGCGCGCGACACTCCAATGTTCGAGCCTTGCCTCTAAAGTTTCCTCGAAGCTATAATTATATGTACTAGCGGAAGACGGGCGCTCCCGCGCCTGTCTTACGCTTTTGATTATTGCGCTACAGTAGATACTTATGTAGTAGTAGTTTTTTATGAATTCCGGATTGATTTAGGTCAGTCCAAATAGGCTTCGCACCAAAGGCCCAATAAGGACATTGCTGTAAGTCGCTATGCACACACTCTTGATATAAAGGCCAAGATCGGATCGGCAAGGTCGAAAGGCGCTTGGAATCGCGTTTGAAGACATGAAGTGTGATCTGACTTTTCGACCTCGCCAAGCCGATCTTGGCCTAGGCCTATACATCAAAAGTGTGTGCATAGCGACTTGGAGGAGCGCCCGTCTTCCGCTTTTGATTATTGCGCTACAGTAGATACTTATGTAGTATTGGTTTATTGTGAGTTCCGAATTGATTTAGGTCAGTCTAAATGGGCTTCGCACCAAATGCCCAATAAGGACATTGCAGCACGTCATTATTCACACCCTATTGATGTATAGGCCAAGATCGGCTTGGCGAGATCGAAAGGTCAGATCACACCTCATGTCTTCACATGCGGTTCCAAGCGCCTTTCGACATATAAAAATCCGCTTTTATACAAATAAATATCCATTTGGACTTCCACATTTATGTTCCAACTTCACCCGAACATAAATGGGAAAAAGCCTCAATTAACAACCTAACACTGTGTGTAAAAAGAAACCAAAGAACACAATTGAAATATCAAAATGAATGGAAGTAAGTATTAACTTGTCAAATCTAAAAGGACATCAACGAAATTATAGGTTTGTGCAATTACCCGAACTAATTACCACCAATGTGCGTAAGAAACCCGGTTGGATTACATACTCCTGTAAAGAGAAAAAGGAAACCACCCAAAAGAAGGCAATGCAATGCAAATTAGTTAGGCTAATTGAGAAAGCATAAACAAAACAAACCGTAAAATTTGGATGAGTGGAATACCGCTTGGCACGTGTAAATAGTTTGAGTGGAACTGTGAGGGGAACTGAGTAATTGATAACCGTGAGGGAAAATAATAGGGAGGGTGATGGGTGGTTATCATTAACGTGTAGGAAGTTGCAAGACTAAAATACAACCGCTAGTTTTGCCCGTGTGTATTAGTAATAGTAAGGGTATAATAGGAAAAAGAAAAGTGGAAACCAAAATACAGTTTTTTTACTGAACTCTCTTTATAGATTAGTATAGATTACTCGAGTATTATTCCTCAAATATTATTTCCTTTGTCCAATTTTCGAACTCCCTTTTAATCAAATTGATACAATTAATGCTTTTGTATGTCCAATTTCCTCTGTCCAATTTTCGAACTCACTTTATGCTATATTTGGTTCAAGAGAGAAATAGGAGAGAGAGTGAGAGAATAGAAAAAGGAGTGAGAAAAAGAGTAGATTAAATATGTTGTTTGTTATTATTATGAGAAAAAGAGGAGATACCTCTCTCTTTTGTTTGGTTGAAGAGAAAGTGAGATGATAGATACTGTATTATTGATCAACAGACAACAATACTCTTACTTCCAAATAAAATATCAAAAGAAGGATACAATGATAATTTTATTAATCAATTTTTCTCCTTCCTTCTTCTCTTTCACTCTTTCCTACATCTCTACTCCACCAAACAAGAGAAATTACTTGTCTCTTCCCTATTTCTCTCTATTCGACATCTCTATCCCCAATTTTTTCTTAACCAAACAAGTCATTAATAATGAATAAAGGGAAAAATAAATTAAATTAAAAACGATAGAGAAAATGAAATACTATTCAAAATGATATAAACTTGTGAAAAAACATTATAAAGTAGTGATATCAAACACTTACGACGAGTTATCTGTTGGAAAAAATTCTGCTAAACGCTTATTCCATGACATTGCATTGCCAAGTAGAGAGGTGGTACTATGAAATAAGAGTGAAAATGTATGAACTAATTGGTTCAATTTGATAAGTCAGTACAATGGTTCAAAAATTTATATGTGTTACTATCTCTCCAGTTTTTTAGCCACACAGATTTATCTATAAAAAGAAGAAAAGCAGAACTAAGAGAAGGAAAAAAATATAGTGCGACTGAACCATAATTCATACGAATGACTGTTAATATAGAATCATCTTGTTTACAATGAATTTTTACATAAACAAATGAATTTGAAATAGTGATTAAGAGGACTCAAATTAACTTCTTATGTTTTAGGTTGACAGGATTGTAGTGCAAGATTATGGTTATATCACTTATATATGCGTGTATGAGAGTAATAGAATCGAGATTATATTAAGTTAAGAACAAGCAAAACAAGACTAAATTTGACAAAAGAGTAAATTGAATTGAAGTTAAAAGTGGCTTAGAACATATTCTTAGATCCTGTGTAATATTTGTTAGAGGAACAAGTATTATAGACTGACACTAGACCTATGTCCGTGCGTTTGCACCAGGCCATTTAACCGGATCTAACTTAAACGTATTCATTCATACATATATTTAGAGACAAAGCATTGAAATTATAACAGTTATTAAAATATTCCCAATGTTATAGTTGCTCTGAGCTCGTAGGAGATCAATCCCTCTCCTAGATCATTATGGCATATTAGTACGCAATCCTTACTCGATCCTTAAAACTAACCAGTTATTGCTATGTGCCTCGTATGACCTAGGTCGAATCTAGGGTTGTGAGACTATAGGAGACACGATAACAGTAGCAATATTGAATTTGTTAAAATTCGTTGCTGACACCATAGGCCTATTTATTTAATATGCTAATATAAGGTAAAAGAAATATAATATAAATTGCACAAGATATACGTTAATAGGCCTATTTATTTAATCAATGTTTTGAAGTTAATTAAAATATGTTACTTCTCAAAAAAAAAAAATAAAGTATGTTACTAAAGAGTGAATATTGTAAAAGTAGAAGCAACACTTTGGTTGATTCTTTCTACCGCTAAATGTAAAATGAACAACTAACAAGTGCTACTAAGAAAGTCACTGAATGGTGACAAAAAAGTCCCAAGTGATATTGCAACACAATAGTTAAAGGACTGACACTATTACACTATCTTCTATTCTTTAAGAAGTGACCAAACTGAACATATAGTCTGAGTCAGAGTAAGCAAAAGCAACAATACTGCAGCAATGGTAGAAGCTATTTTCCATGGAGTGTTGAAGTACTCATGTATAAACATAGCCTTGTATTTGTTACGAGGGTTTTCATAGAAACCATTTAAGCTAAGGCATAGAGAATGATAGTTTGGATTGAGTCTTGGCATGGAAACATTTTTGCAAAGATTATTTATCATTGTAGCCACTGAACTAGCATCACCCATCCAATTGATAATTATTTTCTTGTCAACTAATATGCTCACATCTTTCTCTGTATTGATGAGAAAATCAAGGATTTTAAAGTACTGAGTAATGTGAGCTGAATATGAAAAGTGACATTCCTCAAATGCTAGTATATTCCTGAGGTATATTTCTGTTGTGTCATGCACATGAAAACATGGCATTTTCAACACACCATTAATATCATTAAACTCTAAGTCAAGCAGACATTCACTGACTTCACTAACCTCGAATGTTAACCCTGCCTCCGATAATTGGCTCGCGCTGTATACATGTCTGATTGTATTATTCTCTTGTTCTTTTTGTCTAAGATCAAATGATGATGGCATCAAAGAGATTCTCAGAAGATCCGTGAAGTGTTTTGGAGATACTCTTTCTGTATTTATGTTCTGCAATTTGAATCGTCGAAAATAGTAGATAGTAATTGTAACCAAAGAGGGAAATTCGTGATTTAGACCAACAAATTCGTATATATCTTCTAGTACAAAAAAAGGAAGCTGGTTTTCCAAGAGTATCAAGTCATGCTCTATGTCATTAAACAGCCAGGGTTTTGATAATATAGGGTCAATTTCCTTCCAATTTTCATATGCATAGTTTCTAAGAAAATGCTCAATTATGAAGCAGGCATCAATTATAACAATCTTTAGAAAATCACTGCTGTTATAGATAACAGACCCTGCATAACAACTTCGAATTCTATTTTCCAACTCTTTAAGTTTGAAAGCGAAATCCTCCACAGATAGTTTGGTTCTATTTAGAAACCCCCTCAGATATTTCAATTTGAGATCTTCCATTGACCAGAAAATATTTGTGTCTTCGTTAGCGCCGCGGCCACGTGGATTGTGAAAAGGACCAATGCAAATGATTTGAGGAGTATAAGCTTGTGGATGAGCTTTGCGAATTATTGGTGGGACTTTATAGATACATTGCTCATGGACTTCACACGTTTCTGGAGGAATTACTCCATTAAGCATTTCAATCAATTCTATTTTCAAATCTTGGTGTCCACTCATAGAATCATTTGGTTGTGATTCTTCCTCCATTTCCTTCAAATTTTAATAGCTTGTTCAATGGTTCATTTTGACAAACAGCCTCAAAGCAAGATTACCTATGGAAAGTTGGGAACTAGATTTTACTTCTATTAAACAAGAAACAAATCGTTAATGTAAACACATACTTTACTATTTAGTCTCTAAACTTTTTTTTGACCAATTTAGTCTCTAAACTATAAAACGTATTCAATAGTTAATAAGTTTATCCACGTCTATCAATTTAGTTCGAGGTTTAATTCATTAAACAAGTCTGGCCCGTAAAGCCTACTAAGTAGATTTTATGTAATACTATTAAGTAAGATGGGAAACAAATTTATCAAATACTGTATATATATTCTTATACAGATTTGAAAGAGACAACAACATGGTACAAGAAGAAGAAAGAAGAAGGGGAGGAACCTTTTACCTGATAATCAAGTAACGAAGGAAGGATCAATGAATCTTCAGAATACTAGTTTGTTGCCGTGGATCCCAACCCCACTCTGAATATCTTCAACTTAAAATCAATTGCTTTATATAAGTCAGATAAATAAATTGGAAAAGTCAACACTGAGTTCATGTAATGCAAAGCCCGTCTTCAGATTTGTCAATTCAACGAAATCGGCACCGCCGCCAATTATTACTTTGTCCGTGTTTAAAACTTAGGTGTGAGTTAGGTGTTTTATCCATATTGGAAACGACAACAACTACATATATAGCGAATCTAAGTCTTATGTTGGAAATATGAGAGGGTGCATGTATTTAACGGTGGAGATTTAACCACTTCATAAAATTTGAGAGTCTTCCACTTGAGAGTATAGCAGATACTGAATAAGCCAGTGGGTTGAATTTAAGTGTTATGTAAAACTACCAGTTTAGTTAGTTTATAAATTGAAGTGTCCAGGAAGTTGGTCTCCGTCAATGAAGCTGGGCCGAGATGATACCACGGTGTGATGCCAAACTTGCTCCAAATGTTGTTTCGACTTCCGAGATGTGCTCCTTCACGTTGATCTGACGAGGGGTTGTACCTGCACACACTCCGACGCTCAAGTAAGTTCAAAGAAAAAGTGGCAGGGAGTAATAAATGTGTACCTGACATATTGATGGGACGACGTATTTCTAGGGAATTGTTCCAATGATGTAGCGTGATTCCATTAGTGAGGCGCGTAGTCCTGGAGTAGCATGTGGATCGTGCGATCGAACGAATAGATCTTGAACGTATATTCCTTTGGATCATGGGCCCAAGTCGCTGATGCTGGATCAATTCCCTATGACGAGGCCTATTCCAGAACAGTTGCCCCCCAAGCAGGGTCGTTACTGGAGGAAGCCCTCAGTTTGAAACCTAACATCTTGTTGAATGCTAGCTGGGTTTCGTAAAAAATTAAGTCGGTCTGCCCCTTGTCAGAGGCGCGTGTCGGCAACACATCGTTATTGCGGATGTTGTCGATCTGACAGCCCTTTTGGTGTGCGTTGAACCGACGTCCAGATTCTTGGTGGATCGAGTTAAGTTGACAATTAAATCGGACCGACTAGGATTAGTTTACCTTGGCGAACCTGGGTTTCTTGACCCTGCTCAACCGACTGCTCTTCATGTTTCCCCTCGAAGCATATCAGGGTGGATAACCGGGATTGGTGTTTTGTAGGCGAATGGGGTCGTCACATTTTTGTCAGTGGTATCTGGAATAAGATTGGATGGAATTAGAACATGTCGGGAGGTTGGGTGATTTTTGTTGTATAAAATAGGGTAGTGCAAGTGTACACTGTCCAACAATTAATATAGTAGAAATAAAGATCGTTCCCACGATGATTAATGCTTAAATAGTGCTTAATTTGATTAACAAAATAGTGATGGTAACAAAAGTAAAGACACAAATATTTGGTAACAATCACAGCAATAAAAGTAAAGGGTAATAAAGATCAGATGATGAGAACAAATTGAGATGCTTTCACTTTTGTAATTTCATTAAAATGCAATTAATGGTATGTTCAATGCTGCAGCATTAGGTGCTGCAGCAATAGATGTATTTTGTCAAATACTTCACACTAGGGTCTCCTCGCAAGAGTTTATGTCTAAACCCTAAAGGAGTACGCCCTAGGCTGCTAAGGCACCCGCAGTATTCACCTTATGGATTTTGCCCTCCTATGTCTAGGGTTTAAGCAAGGAACATTAAAATGTTTTCTAATGAACACAATCCATATTATCTTGTGAGTTAAATTTACAAACCATGTCTGAATTCATAAATGCTACGTAGATTAGTTGGCCATTCCTAATCTAAGATGGGAATATTACCATACACAAGATAAAATGCTTAATATTAAACAAACTTCATTAATAACATAATAAATTCATTACATTAGATCCAGCACCTCAACTATGAGTATTTAGCTCATGTTGAGAAACCTAAACGAAGGAAATAACTTAAACATAATTGTTGAAGCCATACTACAAAAATCAAGGATAGAAATTATACTAATAATGTTGAACCGAAGAAGAGAACTCCAAAGGGAACAATGGAGAAGCAATTCCAGCTCTTCAATGTAGAAATCAATCAAGAAGAAGTAGCTCTAGTTATGCTGCAGCAACAAATCCAGCAATTATATCTTTTTGTGATTTTGAGGTGAGTTTGCACGAAAATGGAGAAAGCTATTTCTATACCTTCCCCTTTCGGCCAAGTGTAAGGAATGAGGGAGAAGAGCAGCTTTTTATAGTGAAGGGCACATGATCCTAGGTAAAACCCTAAATGGGAGGCGCCATTTGTCCTTATGTGTGCTCAAAGGACCATTGTGCCCAAAATTGGGATGCATCATGGAATATTCTCATTAAGGTACGCACACACACGCACATTCCCTGACGTCAGCTGTCCTTTGCCTTGAAACCAGCGCCTCATCATTTTCTCTTTCATCTTTCGCAATTTGGCAGTGTTGCGACATCTAATGCTGCAGCAATGAATTAAAAAGATCAAAGCACACAATAGGCACCAAAGTGCCATTTAATAAAATTTCCAAGTCTACACCTTATACTTCTTCTAACACACAATATTTACACTAATAATCACTACTTTGCTTAAGAATTCACAATGATTTAAGCTTGGAAAACAAGTAATAACTATCATAAATGAGAGTTATCAATTTTCTGAATACTAGGGTTCAGTGGTGAAATTCGGTTATAGCTCGTTTGCAGGATTGGCCACGTGCAGATTTCCAACCGTTGGATCTTGTGGTGATAAATGATTGCCAATCGTTGATGTGAGGAATGGCGTTTGGGATTTTTTGATGGATCGAATAGTCGTGTCATTATGACCATGTCTGTGCAGCCTTGTTTTGTGTTGATGCAATTATTACTCACTAGGGCTACGCTGATTGGGTTTTGCCCTTTCGAATTCCCTCGCCACGCTATAAATAAGGGAGGCTCTATCCTCATTTGTACATGTTCGTGTGGGTTTCTCCACTTTTTTCCTCCTTTAAAAGAAGTGTATTCCCAAGCGGAGTTTCGAGTTACAAGCGATCTGTGGACGAGTTCCTGATCAATCTTCTTCGCCGCACCAAGTACTTTTCAAATCTTCTCATTTTTCGTCTTTTTACTCTTCTCCCCGGTCCCTCATCTGGTCGTCTTGGCTGATCGCGATAAGCTAAAAGATCTGGAAGCTGAGATCCCTCGAAGGCTAAGCGTCTGGTTCGGGGCCGCCACAGAAGTCGTCCCTCCACTAAAGAATCAGGAGACCTTGAGCAACTCCTAGTTGTTCCCCAGGAACAACTCTAACTTTCGAAACCAAGCACCCCGACACCACTAGAGTTATGTCATTATTAACATGTTTGTGCGACCTTGTTTTCTGTGATGAGACAATTACTACTCGCTAGAGCTGCGCTGGTTGTGTTTTTCCCTTTCGAATTCCCTCGTCACATTAGAAATAAGGGAGGCACTTTCCTCATTTGCTCATGTTCGTGTGGGTTTCTCCTTTTTTTTTTCCCTCCTTTAGCTGACGTGTATTCGCAAGCGAAGTTTAGAGTTCCTAGCAATCTATGAACGAGTTCCTAATCAGTCTTTTTCGCCTCACCAGGTACATTTGAAATGTTCTCATTTTTCGCCTTTTTACTCTTCTCCCCAGTCCCTCAACTGATCATTTTGGTAGATCGCGATAAGCTGAAAGATTGAAAAGTTGGGATCCCTCGAAGGCTAAGCGCCAGGTCTGGGGACACCACAAAAACCGTCCCACTACTGAAAAATCAAGACACCGCTAGAGCGACGCGCGGCGGTTCCCTAAGAACAACTCTAATTGTCGAAGCCAAGCACCTTGTCACCACTGAAGTCATGTCATTATGACCATGTTTGTGAGACCTTGTCACAATGATTTAAGCTTGGAAAACAAGTAATTACTATCATAAATGAGAGTTATCGCACCCCCAAACTTGAACCATTGCTTGTCCTCAAGCAATGACACTTGACAAAGACAGACACAAGACTAACAAACATTAGACAGTTGATTCAAACAATTAGCAGTTAAATAGAATAACAAGTTGAGCATCAACTTTCAGATTGGTCACTCAATTGCAAGCCTTCTGATTAGCAAGTTCCCTAGACTACTCCTGCTCATGAATAGTGTGTATGTGACACTTATCTTAATTCAGACCATAGCAAGGTTCAAAGCTTCACTTAACTAAGACTAGAGAGGTTTCCTTTTGAGAATGCCAAAGATTTTCAAAAAGAAGGGTAGGCTAACAATTCAAGCACAAAAAGGGGGAATAAGCATGACAAAGGGCTTTGATGTAGCAATCCAGAACTCTAGGTCAGTGCACTTATTACAACTTGACATAATAGTGTTGCAGCAACAGATGTTGCAGCATCACAGACTAACAAAAACTCTTTGTACATACACTTAATTATTACTATGTTGTATTGCCCTTATTCTATCCTCACTTTTCTCACAGATTGGTCACTGATTTCGACTAAAACCAAAGTGTGTCTCCACAAATTGGCCTCCCTACTTCATGACCAACCTAACTACCAGTTCTCTTCCTTTTGACTGAAACTACAATGGGTCACCATAGAATAGTCTCCTTACTTGGTTTGAAAAGGCAGCTTATTTATCTCTCTCTGTTTTTTATTTATTTATATATGAGCAATATACAACAAATTACACTTAATTTATACCTTGGTGTTTTATAACATAGCACAATACAATTGAATTTCATTCACAACTTAAACTATGTGCACATGTCCTAATTCCATTCCTTCATGCTTTGCCTTAATATAGCTCAAAGAACCCCCAAACTTAGTTTCTTACGCTACCCTAAGTTTTTAGTAAAAATTTGGCAATTTCCCTAGGTCTACCAACATCTATCTTAGTTTCAGATCATTTTTGACTTACTAAGTTCCTACCTAAGTTTATGTTAAAGTGTGGGAGCAAGAGCAGTTTAGTTCACTCTTAAACAGGGGCACTAATCACTCATTCCTCACCATTTCATCATTAAGTTTTTGCTCAACTAAAATTTAAAATAATTCATTCAACTGACTAGGCAAACAGATTACTAAAGTACACAGACAAGACTATAGGTCCTCCCCCCTACTTAAGACCTTGCAGTGTCCCCACGGCTCATGCATACTAAAGGGAGGCCTATTTTTCAAAGTAAAAACTAACAGAAACAGACAAACATACAACTAACACAACTGTTGAGTGCTATTATAGAACAAAAGCACTCAACATGTTTATTCCAGAGAAAGCAATAAAAACAGAATTTAAAAGACATAAACTTAAAGAGTTTAAGGTGCAAGGGCTCCTGGTTTTGTTCTTGGGCTTGATCTGGTGGCTCCTCCTCTCTTTGGCCGAGGCATATGTACCTTCTGCTTCTTGGGCTTCGGACTAGTAACAACATCAGAGGTTTCTGTTGCTGCAGCAATATTGCTGCAGCACTGGTACTGTATCTACAACAACAGCACCAGTATTAGAAACATCTACCTTCTTTTGGGCAGTCACTGATGCAGCTACAAGCTCCAAGGCTTCTCTTGCAATCCTTTCATCCTCAGCTTTCTTTTGCTCCTCAATTGCTGCAGCATCAGCATCTGCAGCATCTGCAATCTCCTTGACCACAGCTACAATTGTGGTTTCTGTTTGTTCATCCTCTTTTTCAGTGACCATGGCAGCATCAAGCTCTTCTTCTTCTGGCACTTCCTCAAGCTCCCTCTTCCTTGTCATATGCTTTGTCCTTGACTTCCTTGTCACTGATGCAGCAACAGATGCTGCAGCAGGTGAAGTGATAGCATTAGATGGCATTGATTCAACTTCTTTTTCTTGGGTTTCATGTGTGGGTGATGGTGGTTGTTTTTCAGGTTGGGGATTGGATTGGGTAGGTATTTCAGAGGTGGGTTGGTTGACAGAGGTTAGGATGGGTTGAGTGGTGGATGTGGAAGGAATGTTGGTGGCTTTGGTGATATTTTGTGTTGGTGGTGGATCCATCTCAATGTCAGTTAAATCATCCCAATCTGGTTCTCCATCTTTGTTGTTTCCCTCATCTGGGATGGAATCATCATCTACATCATCACTTTCTCTATTCAACTGAGCCATGATTTCTTTGTTCTCTTGCTTTTCTCCCTCACTGAGTGACTCTCCGTCATCAGTTTCTAGCAGATCCTCTTCTTCTTCTCCAACCTTCTTCTTTCCTTTTTTTATTGCTTTTCTTCTTTTCAACTACCACTTCTTCCTCTCCTTCCTCATTGGCATCATCCTCAAATAGGTTTGCATCAATTACTTCATCATCCAGGACCCATTCTGGGAAAACAGGAGATTCAATTCCAGAAAATTCCTTCAAATTTGTATTGAGCACAGGATTCAACCATTCATGTTGCTTTCTCATGAATTCCCAGACAGATCGTTGCTGCAACATAAACTGTGGCAGCATGGTGGAATCACCAAATGCTGCAGTAGCTTTTGTTTTTGCTTTCAGCACAGTGGGAAATGCAGCAACAGGGTAACCCTTCTTTTCTCCTGTAATCTCCACCCCTGCCTTGACATAAAGGTCAGTTATGAGGCAGGGGAAAAATAAGTATCCTGCAGTTTTTCCTTGACAGACCAGAATCTCTCTATTAATCAGTCTTCCAACATCCACGTCCTTCCCTCCAAGAATAGCATCCAGAAGCATTATTCTCTCCTTCTCAACATTGGTGGTGTGAGAAGTTGGCAATAACGAGTGCTTCCAATGTTGAACCACACCATAGCATCGTGACTCAAACTGCTCCCCCTAACCTTGAATTCATTTGCACTGCAAGGCTCCCATGGTGTACCAAGAATAGTAATTGCTTTCTTGACAGCCTCCATTTTTTTCTTGCCCCAATTATTGAAGTTCTTGGAGAATGCTCCTCTGACTTCTGCAAAATATTGGGGTTTTCCTTCCTTTGGTGGCGCAATTCCTGCATAAAAATCCCTTACGACAGATGGGAAGAAAAATGAAGGGTGTTGTACCAATTTTTCCCACCCTAGTGCCTTCATAGTGGATGTGAACACATTAGGGGCGTTTTGCATCACGAAACCCCTCTCTGCCCAGAAGTTCATGCCTTGGAATTTCTCAGGATCATTGGCTTCAATGCTCTTAGTGTTTTTGCGACGCGCTTGGCTTGATTCACCACACCCAGTTGTTGATTGGCGCTTTCCAGAGGTTTTGGTAGCACTAACTTTAGTTCTTGCCATTGTGGTTACAGCACGAATTGAGTGAGGGAATTTGAGAGATTTGGGAATTTTAGGAATTGATCGCATGCAATGGGGAAGTGGTGAGAGAATGGGAGTGAGTGGGTGGTTATAAGGGTGTAGATGTGACAGTTTTGGAAGTTTGGCGCACTCATTTAATGAGATAGCCATTGGTTCTTGGGTGAGGTGTATGGAGGAGATTAAGTGATGGGACGGTTGAGTGAGTGATAAGACCAATCAGTGACAGTGCATCAGCTTTTGGAAATAATAACTGCCCTTTTTTTCACAATTGCCACTTACTGCTGCAGCAACATTGCTGGATGCAATGCTGCAGCATCAACTGCTACCACACCCTCAAACTTCAGTGCACCACAATTTAATTTCCTGCAAAACAAACATAAAAACAACCAACAACAACTAATTTATTAGTTAAAACCCTGGGCTACCTCCCAGTAGCGCTTGGTTTAAGAGTCCTTAGCCAAACTTCCCTCTAAGATTAGAGATCCTTCAACTCTGTGGTGATTTTGCTCCTCACCACAGGTTCTCCAAAGTATTGTTTCACCCTTTGACCATTGACCTTGAATGTTGACCATGTAGTTTCATCATAGAGATCTACAGCACCATGAGGGTACACCTTCACTAATTTGAATGGCCCTGACCACCTTGACTTGAGTTTAATAGGGAACAATTTGAGTCTTGAGTTGAACAACAACACTTGACTACCTTCCACTAGCTCCCTTTTCTGAATTCTCTTATCATGGCAAGCATTAGTCTTTGCCTTATACAATTCAGCATTCTCATAAGCAAACTGCCTCAATTCCTCCAATTCATTTAATTGCAATAGCTTAGCTGCCCCTACCTTCTCATGATCAAAATTGAGCTTTTTGATTG
Source organism: Astragalus glycyphyllos (assembly GCA_963573325.1). NCBI lineage: Eukaryota > Viridiplantae > Streptophyta > Magnoliopsida > Fabales > Fabaceae > Astragalus > Astragalus glycyphyllos. Next base: position 41,686,450 of record OY754310.1, read on the forward strand.
CCCAATGAGACTTGTATTGAAGTTCCAGAGGTAAGTGATAAGCTTTTCCATAAACAATTCTATATGGAGACATTCCCAAGGGAGTTTTGAAAGCAGTTCTATAAGCCCATAAAGCATCATCAAGATGATTAGACCACTCCTTTCTAGTAGGCCCTACCATTTTGTCAAGCACTCTTTTGATCTCTCTGTTGGATAACTCTGCTTGACCACTAGTTTGAGGATGATAAGCAGTTGCAATCTTGTGCTTTACCCCATACTTGGCCAAGAGTGTTTCAATCAATTTGTTGCAGAAGTGATGTCCTTCATCACTAATGATTTCCCTAGGAGTACCAAACCTTGTAAAGATGTTTTTATGCAAGAACTTGCTAACAGACTTGGCATCATTATTAGGCAGAGCCACTGCTTCCACCCACTTTGATACATAATCCACAGCAACAAGGATGTAAGAATTTCCAAAGGAAGGGGGAAAAAGGTCCCGTAAAATCCATACCCCAAACATCAAAGAGTTCAACCTCTTAGTTGTTTGTTAATGGCATTTCATGCTTGCTTGAAATGTTCCCAGTCCTTTGGCAATTATCACATCTCTTAACCAACTCCTGAGCATCCTTGAAAATAGTAGGCCAATAGTAACCAGATTGCAGCACCTTTGCTGCTGTTCTGATACTCCCGAAGTGTCCTCCATATGGTGCGACATGGCATTGCTGCAGCACCACGTGCTGTTCTTCATCAACCACACATCTTCTTAACAGTTGGTCAGGGTACTTCTTGTAGAGAAAGGGTTCATCCCAAAAATATTGCTTGACAGTATGAAAGAAACTCTTCTTCTGTTGATAGTTCATGTCACATGGCACCCCTTTGCTGACAAGAAAGTTGACAATGTCTGCATACCAAGGTGCTGCAGCATCTGTTGCTGCCGCATCAATGGCTAACAATTGCTCATCAGGGAAGCATTCCTTGATTTCTCCACTATGATTACCTGCACTATCACCTTCCAATCTAGACAAATGATCAGCAACTTGGTTCTCCACCCCCTTTTTATCTTTGATTTCAAGATCAAATTCTTGAAGGAGGAGAACCTATCTTATTAGCCTAGGTTTTGCATCTTTCTTGGCAATCAAATACTTAATGGCAGAGTGATCAGTGTAAACTATTACTTTTGTGCCGACTAAGTATGATCTAAATTTATCGAATGCAAAAACCACAGCTAATTATAGTTCTTTTTCAGTGGTAGTGTAATTTAATTGAGCATCTACAAGTGTTTTGCTAGCATAGTAAATAGAATGAAAGACTTTTTCATACCATTGGCCAAGGACATCACCTATGGCATAATCACTAGCATCACACATGAGCTCAAAAGGCTTGCTCCAATCAGGAGTCAATATCACCAGAGCAGTAACTAGAGCACTCTGCAGTTTCTGAAATGCTACAGCACAAAAGAAGTGTCATGCTGCAGCAATTGACACAATGGCTTTGCAATCGTAGAGAAGTCTTTAATGAATCTTCTGTAAAACCCAGCATGTCCCAAGAAACTTCTAACACCTTTAACATTGGTTGGAGGATGCATCTTCTCAGTAACCTCAACTTTAGCTTTGTCAACCTCAATTCCCCTTTTAGAAATCTTGTGTCCCAACACAATACCCTCTTGGACCATGAAGTGGCATTTCTCCCAATTCAATACCAAGTTGGTTTCTTCACATCTATCCAGAATCTCTTCTAAATTGTCAAGGCATAATTGGAATGTTTCCCCAAAGGCAGAGAAATCATCCATAAACACCTCCATAGATTTTTCAATAAAATCAGAAAAAATTGACATCTTACACCTTTGAAATGTTGCTGGTGCATTGCACAACCCAAATGGCATTCTCCTAAAAGCAAAAGTACCATAAGGACAAGTGAAGGTAGTCTTTTGTCGATCTTCAGGCACTATGGGTATTTGATTGTAACCAGAGTAACCATCCAAAAATCAATAGAACTCTTTACCAGCAAGTCTATCAAGCATTTGATCTATGAATGGTAGAGGGAAATGATCTTTTCTAGTGGCCTTGTGGAGCTTCCTATAACCCATCCCATTCTTGTTGTGGAAACTGGCCATTCTTTTGTGGCCTCCTTGTTGTGGAAACTGGCCATTCTTTTGATTTTCAATATGGATTCTGGTTGTAATTTATATTTTTGTGTTTTTGGATATAAAAGGATGAATAATGGGGAAAGGGAGTGAAGAATTTTGTGGGTTTTGGGATGGGGAGTTTAGGAACAGTTTAAGACTAACGAGAAGAATGAATTGATTTTTGAATTCGTGAAGAAGTTGGTGTTTAGGTTAGGGGCGCCACCTCGGTCTAATCCAAGACAAGGATAAGCCTATGAGTGTGAGGATCACCACAAGAAAAGGAATTCTTGATAAGATCGAATAAGCTGGTCCAATCCAGAACCAAAGAGTATGAACTCAAAATCTTTGATAAAGTCTTTCTCTTTTCATTGACACTTATACTCCCTATTTATAATAAGGGAGGTTCTTGCTAATACAAGGAAAAAATAAAGGGTATTCAACAATTACAAGAATACTAGACAAAACAATTTAAGAAAATATCATAGTTGATTTGGCATTGAATGCACAATTAATGATTAGGATCTTCTATTTCCTTTTTTGCTCTGATTGTCTTGATGTGCCATAAATGTCTTGGATCTTGTAATATTTTCTCCTCTTATTGCCTTTCTTGATTAGCAAGTTTGCTTGGTTAGCAAGTTTACCTTTCTTGATTAGCAAGTTGCTTGATTAGCAAGTTTGTTGACTCCATCAACTCACAAAAATATGTTCCACACATAGACCACTTGAAGTGGATTAAACACACTAAAAAAAATTAACTTAAAATGAAATAACTTAGTGCCTTGGTCCCAAATAAATCAATTGGTCACATGCACTTTTTATTGAATAAAAATGAAATAGCTTTGGGGCCTTTGTCATGCAAATTGCGCCTCCTCCATAGCTTGTATGACAAGCATGGTTTTCGGTGCAATTACATTGTTGCCCTCTTTTGCAATAGTCTTAGTCATGAATTGGACTAAGCTTTCTTGGACTTTCTTTGATCTTGCCCTAGTCATCGGACCTCCTAAGCTTTGAATGGCATCTTGGTGCTTCATGTCCTCATCATTCCCTCCCTATTGAGAAGAATTCGACCTCGAATTGAAATCTTCATCACCTACATCAAAAGGAGACAAGTCAGCAACATTGAAAGTGGCACTAACATCATACTCACCGGGAAGGTCAACTTTATAAGCATTATCATTTACTTTGGCAATCACTTGAAATGGGCCATCCCCCCGAGGCATTAACTTTGATTTCCTGTGTGATGGAAACCTTTCTTTCCTCATATGAATCCAAACCCAATCTCCGGGTTCAAAAGTAACCTGTTTACGCCCTTTGTTGGCACTTTTGGCATAACTTTCATTTTTCTTTTCAATTTGCAATTTGATTTTCTCATGCAAACCTTTGACAAATTCAGCTTTGGCTTTGCCATCCTTATGCTGCAAGAGAGATGTGTTAGGTAAAGGTAAAAGATCAAGAGGAGTTAAAGGATTATAACCATACACAATCTCAAATGGGGAGTGATTTGTGGTACTATGGACAGCCCTATTATAAGTAAACTCAACATGTGGCGGCCATGTTTCCCACATTTTCAAATTCTTTGACAGCACGGCCCTTAAAAGGGTAGAGAGAGTTCGGTTTACTAGCTCAGTTTGCCCATCAGTTTGGGGATGACAAGTTGTAGAGAATAGTAACTTAGTTCCCACCTTACCCCACAAAGTTCTCCAGAAGTGGCTTAGAAATTTACTGTCTCGGTCGGACACTATGCTTTTTGGTAGGCCATGTAGGCGTACCACTTCTTTGAAAAACAAATCAGCAATGTGGCAGGCATCATCCACCTTTTTGCATGGAATGAAATGTGCCATCTTTGAGAACCTATCGACAACAACAAAAATAGAATCTTTCTCGTTCTTTGTTCTAGGTAAACCAAAGACAAAGTCCATTGAAAGGTCAATCCAGGGATATTCAGGAACAGGTAGTGGGGTATACAATCCATGGGGCATAACTTTGGATTTGGCCTTTTTGCAAACAATGCATCTTTCACAATATTTTTGCACGTAAACTTTCATGTGAGGCCAATAAAAATGTTCTTTCAAAAATTCCAAAGTTTTAAGAACACCAAAATGTCCCATTAAGCCCCCCTCATGCGCCTCTTTAACTAAGAGTTCTCTAATGGATCCTTTTGGCACGCACAACCTTTTTTCTTTAAATAAATAATCATTGTGCCTAAAAAATCCATTATGAGCAGCATGCACACATTCAACATATTTAACTGAAAAATCAAGATCATGCTCATACAAATCCTTAATGTGCTCAAGACCAAAAATTTTAGTTTCAAGGGTAGAGAGTAATGCGTACCTCCTTGAAAGTGCATCAGCCACAATATTGGCTTTACCCTTCTTATGCTTAATCACATAAGGAAATTGTTCCAAAAATTTAACCCATTTGGCATGCCTCTTGTTCAACTTACCTTGTCCTTTCAGGTACTTCAGGGACTCATGATCACTATGAATGACAAATTCTTTTGGCAGCAAGTAATGTTGCCATGTTTGCAATGCTCTTACTAATGCATACAATTATTTATCATAAGTTGAGAAGTTTAGGGCAGCCCCTTTTAATTTTTCACTAAAATAAGCAATTGGGTGTCCTTCTTGCATCAAAACAGCCCCAATTCCAACATTGGAAGCATCACACTCAACTTCAAAAGATTTTGAAAAGTTAGGCAATGCTAGAATTGGTGCTTGGGTGAGCTTTTCTTTAAGGTTAGAAAAAGCTTTTTCTTGTTTCTCACCCCATTTAAAACCAACTTCTTTTTTAACAATTTCATTAAGAGGAGCCGCAATAGTACTAAAGTCCTTGACAAACCTCCTATAGAAACTTGCTAAACCATGAAAGCTTCTTACCTCAGTTGTACTTTTGGGAGTTGGCCACTCTTGGGTTGCCTTCACCTTTGCTTCGTCCACATGTACTCCATGAGAGCTTATGACAAAACCTAGAAAAATAACTTGATCCGTGCAAAATACACATTTTTCCAAGTTTGCGTACAAACTTTCTTTTCTTAACACATTTAAAACAGTCTTTAAGTGAGTGCAATGGTCCTCTAAATTTTTGCTATATATCAAGATATCATCAAAATATACAACAACAAATTTTCCCAAAAATTCCCTCAAAACATGGTTCATTAATCTCATAAAAGTGCTGGGTGCATTAGTTAATCCAAAAGGCATAACTAACCATTCATATAAACCATATTTAGTTTTGAAAGCAGTTTTCCATTCATCCCCTTCCCTAATCCTAATTTGATGGTACCCACTTTTCAAATCAATTTTGGTAAATAAGCATGCACCAAACAGGTCATCAAGCAAGTCATCTAACCTAGGTATTGGATGCCTATACTTAACAGTGATATTATTAACAGCCCTACAATCAGTGCACATTCTCCAACTACCATCTTTCTTAGGAACTAAAATAACAGGGACAGCACATGGACTTAAACTTTCTCTTACCCAACCTTTACTTACCAATTCAGTCACTTGCTTCTGTATCTCTTGCGTTTGTTGCGGATTGCTCCGGTAGGCTAGTCTATTAGGCAATGAGGCCCCTGGGATGAGATCAATGTGGTGTTCAATCCCTCTCAAAGGTGGCAGCCCACTTGGTACATCCTTAGGAAACAATTCCTCAAATTCCTGCAAAAGAGAACTTATGCAATTTGGCAATTCTTGGGTGTTAGGTAAATTTTCTAGCAAGGCCACCTCTTTGCTAAAAACCAAATATAGGGGCGGATTTGCAAAAATAGCATTTTTAACCTCCCCTTTTGTCGCCATCAAACTTTCTTTCTTTTTTTCATCAATCTTTTTTTTGTCACTCTTTTTTCTCTCTTTTTCTTTGGCGATCTTTTCTTCTTTTTCTTTTTCTTTTTCACATTTTTCTCTCAATTCTTTTTGATCAGCTCTCACCTCACTTGGAGTCAAAGGAGCCAATACAATTAGTTTTTCATGATGGACCAATGAATACTTGTTGGTACGCCCATCATGAATGGCCCCTTTGTCAAATTGCCAAGGTCTTCCCAACAAGACATGACTAGCTTCCATGGGAACTACATCACAAACAACCACATCCTCATATTTACCAATTGAAAAAGAAATTTCTACTAGCTTATCTACAATCATTTCAATATCATTGACAAGCCATTGAAGCTTATATGGTTTGGGATGTGGTTTAGTTTCTAGTTGGAGTTTAGAAACTAACCTTGTGCTAGCAACATTGGTACAACTTCCACCATCAATAATAAGGGAACATACCTTGCCTTGTATGAGACACCTTGAGTGAAATATGTTCTCCCTTTGTGTAGTATCTTCCTCCTTTACCACAGCTTCCAACAACCTTTTCATCATACCACTAGGCATTTGGGTTTCCTCCTCATCAAAATCCCCTTCATACTCTTCAGTCCCCTCATCCTCCTCCTCATTCTCCTCTACAAGCATAAGTCTTTTGGTAGGACATTGAGATGCAATGTGTCCTAAACCTTGGCACTTGAAACACTTAACAACCCGGTTAGTTGAAACAATTTGAGAAGGACTAGTTGTAGTGTTTTGACCTTTTGGATCAGCCATGGTTTCTTTGGATGATGAAGTACCTTCATTCTTAACATTGCTCTTCCAATTTTGAGGATTGGAAGTAGTAGTGCTCCTTCTTATTTGTGCTTTCCTCTTAAGTTGTTGTTCTACCTTTGTTGCTTGATGAACTAAATCGTCTAGTTGGGCATAGTGTTGTAGTTCCACTATGTCACTTATATCACGATTTAGACCGTGCAAGAATCTGGCCATGGTTGCTTCTTCATCTTCCACCATATCTGCTCTAATTTTCGCCACCTCCATCTCCTTGTAGTACTCATCAACACTTTTGTTGCCTTGGGTGAGCTGCTGCAATTTGTTGTGCAACTCTCTGTTGTAGTACGATGGAATGAATCTCCTCCTCATGAGCCTCTTCATCTCCTCCCAAGTGGCAATGACTGGCTCATGGTACCTTCTCCTCTCCTTTGTCAATTGATCCCACCACACCAAAGCGTAATCTGTAAATTCAATGGAAGCAACCTGCACTTTTTGAAGATCAGTGTAATTGTTACAGGAAAAATTTTGTTCAATCTTAGTTTCCCATTCCAAATACACATCCGCATCATTTTTCCCAACAAACTGTGGTACTTTTATTTTTATACCACCCAACCTATCTCCTCTATGCTCTTCACGCCTTCCTCTCCCCTGAGCCTCCTCGTCACCATTATTTTGTCTGTTTTCTAATTGAGCAATTCTTTCATGTATACCTTCAACTTCCTGTTTCAAAAGTTCTTTCATTTTTGCCATGAGGGCTTCTAGTAGTAATTGATTTTGAGAATCCATAACTCTTATCGGTTCTTTAAAGAAACCAGCAAATGATCAAAACAAAGAAAAAAACAATTTCAAATAATAATCGACACACACAAAAAGCTTGGAATTGCAAAGAAAAGTCTTGAAAACAAGGTTTGTGGGTTAGAATAAGGAAGAGTAGAATTTCAGGGTATAGGTTTTTTTTTCTTTGGTAGGCAAATCTCAAGGTATAGTAGTAACTAGTAAAGAAAAAAAAACAACCAGAATTTTTTTTTTTGATTTTTTTTTTTCGAATTTTTTTTTTGGTTTTTTTTTTATTTAAAAACTCAAAAGCAATAGAGATGTAAACAAAACCTGAAATTGGTTGAATAAATTAGAACCTTGCTCTGATACCACATGGTGGCCTCCTTGTTGTGGAAACTGGCCATTCTTTTGATTTTCAATATGGATTCTGGTTGTAATTTATATTTTTGTGTTTGTGGATATAAAAGGATGAATAATGGGGAAAGGGAGTGAAGAATTTTGTGGGTTTTGGGATGGGGAGTTTAGGAACAGTTTAAGACTAACGAGAAGAATGAATTGATTTTTGAATTCGTGAAGAAGATGGTGTTTAGGTTAGGGGTGCCACCTTGGTCTAATCCAAGACAAGGATAAGCCTATGAGTGTGAGGATCACCACAAGAAAAGGAATTCTTGATAAGATCGAATAAGCTGGTCCAATCCAGAACCAAAGAGTATGAACTCAAAATCTTTGATAAAGTCTTTCTCTTTTCATTGACACTTATCCTCCCTATTTATAATAAGGGAGGTTCTTGCTAATACAAGAAAAAAATAAAGGGTATTCAACAATTACAAGAATACTAGACAAAACAATTTAAGAAAATATCCTAGTTGATTTGGCATTGAATGCACAATTAATGATTAGGATCTTCTATTTCCTTTTTTGCTCTGATTGTCTTGATGTGCCATAAATGTCTTGGATCTTGTAATATTTTCTCCTCTTATTACCTTTCTTGATTAGCAAGTTTGCTTGGTTAGCAAGTTTGCCTTTCTTGATTAGCAAGTTGCTTGATTAGCAAGTCTGTTGACTCCATCAACTCACAAAAATATGTTCCACACATAGACCACTTGAAGTGGATTAAACACACTAAAAAAAATTAACTTAAAATGAAATAACTTAGTGCCTTGGTCCCAAATAAATCAATTGGTCACATGCACTTTTTATTGAATAAAAATGAAATAGCTTTGGGGCCTTTGTCATGCAAATTGCGCCTCCTCCATAGCTTGTATGACAAGCATGGTTTTCGGTGCAATTACATTGTTGCCCTCTTTTGCAATAGTCTTAGTCATGAATTGGACTAAGCTTTCTTGGACTTTCTTTGATCTTGCCCTAGTCATCGGACCTCCTAAGCTTTGAATGGCATCTTGGTGCTTCATGTCCTCATCACCCATGCACTGTCAGATATTGGATATACAATGCCAGCATCAAGCCACTTAATAATCTCTTTTTTCACAACTTCCTTCATGATGGGATTTAATCTCCTTTGCCCTTCAGTACTATTCTTAGCATTTTCCTCAAGAATGATTCTATGCATGCAGATGGTAGGACTAATCCCCTTTATATCAGCCATTTGCCACCCAATTGCCTTCTTATGCCTCTTTAGGGTAGTAATGAGATCATGCTATTGACTTTTGGATAAGTCAGAAGCAATGATGACAGGCAATGTATCATTTTCCCCTAAATAGGCATATTTAAGGTGTTTGGGTAACTCTTTAAGCTCAAGCACAGGAGGTTTCTCAATGGAAGGCACATTCCTTTTAAGATTTGAATCCTCAAGCTCAAAAGATTCATACTGTCTACTCCAAATTTCCTTCACAGTAGCCTCCTCATGCAGCATACCTTCTTCCACAAGCTCACTTTTGTCAATTTCAGTAAGAGCTTTCACTAAATGTTCACTTTACTTGTGGAAGTGTTTCTAAACCACGGAATCAAGAGACACCACAAAAGACCACTCCTCAGTTCCTTGGTCAGGAAACTTGAGAGCATTCATCACATTGAATTTATCTCTTGATCATTGACTCTCAAAGTCAATTCTCCTTTTTGCACATCAATTAGAGTTTTGCCAGTAGCCAAGAAGTGTCTTACAAGAATTATAGGCACTTCCTTATCTGCCTCAAAATCTAAAATCACAAAGTCAGCAGGAAAGACAAATTTATCTACCTTTATTAAGACATCTTCAATGATTCCTTCTGGGTATGCAATTGATCTATCTGCAAGTTGGAGAGTAACAGTTGTAGGTCTGGCAACCCTTATGCCCAACTGAGTGAAAACAGACTTAGGCATCAAATTGGTGCTTGCACCTAAGTCACAAAGAGCTCTGCCAGTATAGGTTTCACCAATTGAACAAGGAACAGTGAAACTGCCTGGATCCTTCAACTTGCTTTGAAGCTTGCTTTGCATGATCATACTACATTCCTCTGTCATAGCCACTGCCTCAAATTCTCCAAGTCTCCTCCTCTTAGTAAACACATCCTTCATGAACTTTGCATAGTTGGGAATTTGTTGAAGTGCTTCTACTAGAGGAACGTTTATGTGAAGTTGCTTTAGCACCTCTAGAAATTTGTCAAATTGCTTGTCTTGCTGAGCCTTCTTCAACCTTTAAGGAAAAGGAGGAGATGGAACAGCTTGATCAGCAACTGGTGATGGAACTGGTGCAGCATCAGATGCTGCAGCATCAATTGTGACAGCATCTGTTGCCTTCTTTTTCTCATTTTTCTGATTTTTTTCTTCTATGTTGGTGCCATCACTAGGATCAGTAGATGGTCCATTCAAGTCCTTCCCACTCCTTAAAGATATAGCCTTGCCTGTTTCTTTCCCTTTTGATGTTGATGGTTCAGTAGTGGATGGTAAAGATCCACTAGGTCTCTGGGTAAGAGCAGTGGCTATTTGACCAAGTTGATTCTCCAAGTTCTTTATTGTAGCCCCTTGAGTCTGATACTGAGTTTTTGTTTCATTCATGAAAGCCTTGAGCATGGCCTCCATAGGGCTCTCATCTGCTGCCTTGGGTTGAGCAGGGAATCCTGGTGGTATTGCAGGAGCTGCAGCAGATGTTGCATTGTTGCTCCATTTGAAATTTGGATGATTCTTCCACCCAGGATTGTAGGTAATCCCACATAGTTGACTGAAATAGGGTTTGAAGGACATTCTTCATACAAGTGGCCTCCTCCACAGTACACACAACTAGCAGAACCCACAGGTACTTGTTCAATTGCTGCTACAGTAGGCTCTGGTGCAGATTCAGTTGCTGCAGCAAGTGTTGCTGCAGCACTGGTTGTACTCATGTTTTTGATCATGTTGGACAAGGATGCAACTTGAGCAGATAAAGCAGTAACTTCACTCACTTCATGCATACCAGCAACTTTATTCTGAGCACTAACCCTGGCTGTTGGCCATTGATAACTGTTTGCAGCAATGGTTTCAATACGATCATAAGCATCTTGGTAAGAGCCATTCAGCAAGACTCCCCCAGATGAAGCATCAAGCATCAGTCTAGTCTGAGGTTCCAATCCATTGTAAAATGTCTCTATTTGAACAACCACAGGCAACCCATTATGAGGACATTTTCTAAGCAACTCTTTAAATATTTTCCATGCTTCAAACAATGTTTCAAATTCACTTTGTCTAAAAGATGTAATTTCAGTTCTCATTCTGGCATTCTTGATAGGTGGAAAGTATTTGGTCATAAATTTTTCAGCCATCTCATTCCAAGTAGTGATAGAGTTCGGTTCTAAGGAATTCAACCAAACCTTAGCTCTATCCTTCAAGGAATATGGAAAAAGTTTGAGCTTAAAAGCATCATTAGTCACACCAGGGAGAATGAAATTACTACAAACTTCTACAAATTGTTTCAAATGCAAATGTGGGTCCTCAGTAGGTCCTCCACCAAATTGCCCAATTGTTTGAAGCATTTGAAACATCATAGGCTTAAATTCAAAATGAGTTGTGGCAAGTTCAGGCCTTACTATGCTGGTTTGCATAGTTTGAGGGTCAAAAATTGCATAGTCCCTCATAGGTCTGTCCCTGTCATTAGCCATGCCTATGACTGTTTCATTCAAGACTTGTTGCACATGAAAAGGTTGCCTAGGTTGCTCATTTGCAACTATGGTGTGTCTTTCTGAATTGTGGTTACTAGGAGGTGGTGTTCCTGGTTGAGATCCTCCATGATGTGAAGGTGGTGGTGTAGCCATAGTAACAGCTCTACCCAATGAAATAAGTCCTGAGTGATCTTGCAACCTTCTCAATGAAATAAGTCCTGAGTGATCTTGCTCCCTAAACAATCTTTCAATTTCAGGATGATGTTGATATTCTGGTGAACTACGCCTGTGCATATGCTGCAGCACCAGATGCTGTAGCAATCTAATACTGAAACACCCAGAAACAGAACACCCAAATTAGCAACAAAAATCACTAGTTTCCCAATTAATTAAACAGTATATTAAACTATTTAATCCCCGGCAACGACGCCAAAAACTTGTTGTAAAAAAAAGGGTAGTGCAAGTGTACACTGTCCAACAAGTAATATAGTAGAAATAGAGAGCGTTCCCACGAGGATTAATGTTTAAATAGTGCTTAATTTGATTAACAAAAAATAGTGATGGTAACAAAAGTAAAGACACAAATATTTGGTAACATTCACAACAATAAAAGTAAAGGGTAATAAAGATCAGATGATGAGAACAAGTTGAGATGCTTTCACTTTAGTAATTTCATTAAAATGCAATTAATGGTATGTTCAATGCTACAGCATTAGGTGCTGCAGCTATAGATGTATTTTGTCAAATACTTCACACTAGGGTCTCCTCGCAAGAGTTTGTGTCTAAACCCTAAAGGAGTGCGCCCTAGGCTGCTAAGGCGCCCGCAATATTCACCTTATGGATTTTGCCCTCCTATGTCTAGGGTTTAAGCAAGGAACATTAAAATGTCTTCTAATGAACACAATCCATATTATCTTGTGAGTTAAATTTACAAACCATGTCTGAATGCATAAATGCTACGTAGATTAGTTGGCCATTCCTAATCTAAGACGGAAATATTATCATACACAAGATAAATTTAATGCTTAACATTAAACATACTTCATTAATAACATAATAAATTCATTACATTAGATCCAGCACCTCAACTATGAGTATTTAGCTCATGTTGAGCAACCAAAAAGAAGGAAATAACTTAAACATAATTGTTGAAGTCATACTACAAAAATCAAGGATAGAAATTATACTGCTAATGTTGAACCCAAGAAGAGAACTCCAAAGGGAACAATGGAGAAGCAATTCCAGCTTTTCAATGTAGAAATCAATCAAGAAGAAGTAGCTCCAGTGATGCTGCAGCAACAGTTCCAGCAATTGTATCTTTTTGTGATTTTGAGGTGAGTTTGCACGAAAATGGAGAAAGCTATTTCTATATCTTCCCCTTTCGGCCAAGTGTAAGGAATGAGGGAGAAGAGCAACTTTTTATAGTGAAGGGCACATGATCCTACGTAAAACCCTAAATGGGAGGCGCCATTTGTCCTTATGTGTGCTCAAAGGACCATTGTGCCCAAAATTGGGAGGCATCATGGAATATTCTCATTAAGGCCCACATACACACGCACATTCCCTGACGTCAGCTGTCCTTTGCCTTGAAATCAGCGCCTCATCATTTTCTCTTTCATCTTTCGCAATTTGGCAGTGTTGCGACATCTAATGCTGCAGCAATGAATTAAAAAGATCAAAGCACACAATAGGCACCAAAGTGCCATTTAATAAAATTTCCAAGTCTACACCTTATACTTCTTCTAACACACAATATTTACACTAATAATCACTACTTTGCTTAAAAATTCACAATGATTTAAGCTTGGAAAACAAGTAATAACTATCATAAATGAGAGTTATCAATTTTCTGAATACTAGGGTTTAGTGGTAAAATTCGGTTATAGCTCGTTTGCAGGATTGGCCACGTGCAGATTTCCAACCGTTGGATCTTATGGTGATAAATGATTGCCAATCGTTGATGTGAGGAATGGCATTTGGGATTTTTTGATGGTTCGAATAGTCGTGTCATTATGACCAGGTCTGTGCAGCCTTGTTTTGTGTTGAGGCAATTATTACTCACTAGGGCTACGCTGGTTGGGTTTTGCCCTTTCGAATTCCCTCGCCACGCTATAAATAAGGGAGGCTCTATCCTCATTTGTACATGTTCGTGTGGGTTTCTCCACTTTTTTCCTCCTTTAAAAGAAGTGTATTCCCAAGCGGAGTTTCGAGTTACTAGCGATCTGTGGACGAGTTCCTGATAAATCTTCTTCGCCTCACCAAGTACTTTTCAAATCTTCTCATTTTTCGTCATTTTACTCTTCTCCATGGTCACTCATCTGGTCGTCTTGGCTGATCGCGATAAGCTAAAAGATCTGAAAGCTGAGATCCGTCGAAGGCTAAGCGTCGGGTTCGGGGCCTCCACAGAAGTCGTCCCACCACTAAAGAATCAGGAGACCTTGAGCAACGCCTAGTTGTTCCCCAGGAACAACTCTAACTTTTGAAAACAAGCACCCCGACACCATTAGAGTTATGTCATTATTAACATGTTTGTGCGACCTTGTTTTCTGTGCTGAGATAATTACTACTCGCTAGAGCTGCGCTGCTTGGGTTTTTCCCTTTCGAATTCCCTCGTCACATTAGAAATAAGGGAGGCACTTTCCTCATTTGCTCATGTTCGTGTGGGTTTCTCCTTTTCTGTCCTCCTTTAGCTGACGTGTAATCCCTAGCGATGTTTAGAGTTCCTAGCGAACTATGAACGAGTTCCTAATCAGTCTTTTTCGCCTCACCAGGTACATTTGAAATGTTCTCATTTTTCCCCTTTCTACTCTTCTCCCCAGTCCCTCAGCTGGTTGTCTTGGTAGATCGCGATAAGCTAAAAGATCCAAAAGTTGGGATCCTTCGAGGGCTAAGCGCCAGGTCTGGGGACACCACAAAAACTGCCCCACCACTGAAAAATCAAGACACCGCTAGAGCGACGTGCGGCGGTTCCCTAAGAACAACTCTAATTGTCGAAGCCAAGCACCTTGTCACCACTGAAGTCATGTCATTCTAACCATGTTTGTGCGACCTTGTTTTCTGTGCGGAGGCAATTATTACTCGCTAGGGCTGCGTTTGTTGGGTTTTGCCTTTTCAAATTCCCTCGCCACGCTATAAATAAGGGAGGCTCTTTCCTCATTTGCACATGCTCATGTGGGTTTCTCCGGTTTTTTCCTCCTTTAGTCGACATGTATTCCCAAGCGAAGTTTCCAGTTCCTAGCGATTTGTGGACGAGTTCCTGATCAACCTTTTTCGCCTCACCAGGTACTTTTCGAATCTTCTCCCCAGTCCCTCAGTTGATTGTCTTGGCTATTGCCTTTGATGTTATGTTCGCTGGTATTTTGGTGACGAAGCCTTACTGCCATGTGCAGGGGCTTCTTAGAAGGAGGGAGTTTGCAACACTTCAAATTTCACTTTAGACATCATGAGTTGCTCTGCCGGAGTTGAGCTTGCGGTTTGAAAAGCGTCGCGACCCCTCAACTTCTTATGGAGAGGGCCCAAGACATTCTTATGGGAACAAGCTTCGCGTGCCTACTCTCTGTCGAAGTGGATTCTTATGGTGATTAGTGAAAACTTCTTTCCTGAAAGTAAGCTCCCCACGTGTAGGTTGTGTCATGGCGAAATCCAAGTTGATCCCAACCAAGTTTCCCTCTGCTTTCCCGACTCAGGAGGAAGAAAAGTATTCCAAAAGTTGGGCCAACATTTTGGTGAATGGTTCCACCAGTAGCTTGACCAGTCATGGCTCTGTTTCGGATTCCGACAGCCACATTAGAGAGGCCGACGAACAACAGGATCCTCCGAGATTGGACGATGATCTAGTAGGGGTTGCAGATGAGTTCGAAGTCGAGGTCTCTGAGGCTAGCAGTTCAGAGGAAGTTTCAAGCAGTGATGCCGAAGTTGAAGATCGCCCCCACGATTAAATGATGATGATGATGACATCAAAGATTCTCAGAACATTTGTGTACTGTTTTAGAGATACTAGTTTTGTATTTATGTTTTGCATGTTGAATCGTCGAAAATAGTAGATAGTGATAGTAAACAAAGAGGGAAATTAGCAATTTAGACCAACAAATTTGTATATCTCTTCTAGTACAAAAAAAGGAAGCTGATTTTCTAGGAGCAACAAGTTGTGCTCAATGTAACAAAACAGTCAATGTTTTGATAATATAGGATAATTTTCCTTTCGATTTTTGATCAAAAGTTTCCAAGAAAATGCTCAATTATGAAGCAGACATCAGTCATAATAATCTTTAGAAAATCATTGTTGTTATAGATAACACGCCCTGCATCAGAACTTTGAATTCTATTTTCCCACTTTTTATGATTGAAAGCGAAATCCTCCAAAAATAGTTTGGTTCTATTTGGAAATTTTCTGTGATATTTCAGTTTGAGATATTTCAGTGACCACAAAATATTGGTGTCCCTGTTAGTGGCGTGGTCACTTGGATTGTAAAACGGACCAATGGAAATGATCTGAGGAATTTAAGCTTGTGGATGAGCTTTGCGAATTCTTGGTGGGACTTTGTAGATGCACCGGTCATGGTGTACGTTTCCTTCAAATTTCATAGCTTGCTCAATGTTTAATTTGTACAACGCAAGATTATATATGGGAAGTTGGGAACTAGATTTCACTTGTATTAAATTAAACAAGAAGAAACCTTCAGTGTAGTCACTATAATATCACACACTGTTATATTTAGTCTGTAAACTATGAAACACATCCAATAGTTAATAAATTTATCTACGTCTATAAATTTAGTCCCTAAGCGACAAATTTTAGTTATTAAATTGATCGATGAGCATAAAAAATAGAGATTATGTTTCATAAGTTTTTATATTTTTAAGGACTAAATAAGAGAAATAAATATACTTTAAGAACTAATTGGGGATTTACTCATTGAACAAGTCAAACCTATAAAGCTTACTTGGAGTTCAATTTGGGAATGAAGATGACGATTTTTTTTGGTAAAATTGCCATGTTATTACTCCAAAATACAGTCACTAATGCTAAGGAGGCCACATCACTAGTTAACAAACAACTCAGCAACCATTAACCAATGCCAGCTAAAGATGCCATGTTCTACACGGAATTTTGTATAAACATAAAGGACCAAAAGTGCATTTCCCTATAATTTATTATCTTTTATTTAGTAAATCAATATAGTTTTAAGTTAGGGTCCATCTTAGTAATTTTACACCCAAAAGCAATTTTGATCTTACTTATCCAAACAACAAGAATTGGTAAAATCATGTTTTCTAAGAATATATCTAAACATAAATTGTGTTAAATTAAACTCCTAACCAAACTCAACTCTACAAAATCAATTTTGTCAAAAATCAATTTTCCTACTGCAGAACCAAACTGCCACCCAATATCTCAACCTGAATTTGTGGATACCCCATAAATAATTCATGAGCCCCAGATTGTACAACCTACCCCACTTTTGAAAACTGTCCCGAAGGCCCAAACTGTCTCATAAGCCCAAACTGCCTTAGAGGCCCAAACTCCCCCACAGGCCCAAATTGTAATTGATGTTGAACAGGGTGACCAAACTGAAATTGTGCATGAAGCACAAGGGGACCAAAATGAAATTGTGATTGAAGCACAAGGAGACCAGACTAACACTGGGATCCTCGTTCAGATAGAAGTGAAAGAACAAAGAGTAATTTTAGAAGAGGTGGGCCACGAAGTTGGGGATGATAGTGATGACACTACCCTAAAATCTAAATTTGAAGATTTTGATGGTGAGGTGGATCAGAATGATGGTTTTGAAGAGGTCTAGCGAGAAGAACAAGTGGTTGAGGAGGAGACGAGTAAGAAGAAGAAGAGGTGTATGTAAGGAAGGATGTGATTGGGTTGCCCAGTGTTCCAAACTGCCTCATGAGGGGACATGGTAGTTAAGGACATCAGTTGACCAACATACATGCAACATGGAATATGAAGTGAATATGATGAGGTCAAGTTGGTTGGGAAAGAAGTTATATTCACCAGTTAGGGAGAATCCTATAATCAAATTAAAAAATATTGTAGACAAGACACATGAGAAGTGGAAAGTTGGTGTTAGCAGGTCTAAGGCATATAGGGCTAGCTTATTGGACAATTGCAAAGTTGTAGCTTATTGGCAATTAAGATTGGTTGGTACCTTTGGAAAGAGGGTTTGATCCTTGCTGCTGGCATTTTCATAGGTTCTTAGCATTTTATTTGTGTCTCTTGTATTGCCCATTAAAAAATGAAATAAATTCTAAAATATGAAGGATAAAAACAAAACGGCAGCTGCTGGAATCAAACACGGATACCTTTGCCACTAGACTACGTCAGTAATTCATTTAAATGAGCGCAAAACATTTATATATTTAGTATTCGCGATTAAATGCCATGTAATTGGTTTTTTTTTAAAAAAGTGAAATGCCAAGTAATTTAATGAAGGACAAAAATTACATGTAATTGTTAGAACTTTTTTGGCAAATTTTTTAAAAAAATTAAAATACCATGTTATTAAATATATTCCACGTCAGCAACTACCACATCATCAGATAATTGACATGTCATCAACCATTAACTTAGGTGGACGGAAGGACTTAAGTGAAACAATTTTGGGATGAGGGGCCAAACTGAGAAAAAAAGACTTAAAGGACCAAAGCGAAACAAATAAATAATTTAAAGGACCAAAAGTGTATTTTAGCCTTTTATATACTTTATGAATTAAGTGAAACAGAGTGCAAATTCAGGAACTAAATTGTGTGATTATTATTTCTTTAATTGTTAGAAATGAAAAAAAATTGTGAGGTTGAGTGCAAAGTTATATTTTCAGGGGGGTCAAAATACAAATTATATGAGAAGGCAAAAGCTTATTATTATTTTGAGCAATGCTAATTAGTACGACTGGTTTTTATAAGAAATGGAAGAATTAGTACGTGTCAAAATTTAGAACAATAAACAAACAAATATGTTATATCGACTTGGCAGAAAAATAGAGTTATTTAATAATAAAACAGGTTCTAATTGTTTCGTACATTATCTCTACGTAATAATAAACATTTCTCTTTTATTTTTGAGCCTATTGTATATAATCGTTTAGAATGGCCTGAATGGGAGC
The DNA here is from genome assembly GCA_963573325.1 of Astragalus glycyphyllos. Lineage (NCBI taxonomy): Eukaryota > Viridiplantae > Streptophyta > Magnoliopsida > Fabales > Fabaceae > Astragalus > Astragalus glycyphyllos. Next base: position 41,705,102 of record OY754310.1, read on the forward strand.
AATGTTATAATTGTGCTCTGCGCTCGTGGGAGATCAATCCCTCTCCTTGATCATTATGGCATACTAGTATGCAATTAATCCTTACTTGATCATTAAAACTAAATAGTTACTCCCTCTGTCCCATATTATAGGACATTTGGGCCATTTCACACAAATTAATAAAAGTAGTTAATTTTGTATGAGAAAGATAACTTATGAGTGATTTTTGATAACTCTATTTTATATAGTGTTATTTATGTTCCCAAATACAAATTATTGCAAGATCCTCAGTAATTAAGTCATGTCAAATAAAGAAATACAAAAGAAAAACATAAATTTATGATGAAGAGTTTGGGGATACATCATCACTATATTTCATATGACTTGTGGTATTTTTTGATGTGTTTGTTCAAATGTTGCAGTAATCGTTGTCCCTGCAATAGGCACACCAGTCGTTGGCCCTACAATGATTGCTCCTGCAATAGTCATTCCAATAGAAGCAGAAGCATTGCACCAGCAATACAAAGAGCATCTGTTGCACCAGCAATCATTGCCCCAGCAATGTTCACAACTCAGAATTCCCCAACAATTTTGTGATGATGTCATCATATCAAGTTGCAAGTGCAAGTTGCTCATGTGGATCGCTGCGGAACCAACTTTGAACAATCATAGACTACAAGTGGTAACTTTTGAAGACAAGTGGCAAAGGAAACCCTAAAATCAACTTGGCGCCCAAGACAACTTCACTTCATGGAGCCTATACATACATCCCCTCTTCTTCATTCGAAATCATCTCAAAAATTCCATCTCAAGTATAGTTCTAAGTAGTAGATAGTTTACTTTAGTTGAAGGAAAGAGAGAAAGTGACAACTTCTCTCTACTTTTAGTTCATTTAAGTGTTGTTGAATTCATTGTTGTGAGGTGATTGCCCCAGCATTGCTAGGCAGATGATGCAAATGATCTTCAATTGTGTAGTTTCTCTCTTATCTTCTTCCCTTTGTATTTTCTTTCATATAAACATGAATTCTTATGTTTGTATGTGCTTAGTTTTGTCAAGCATGAACTAGACATTTTGGGTTGGGATGCCTTAACTTTGTAGTGAACCTTTGAATGGTTATTATGTTATCGTGATGTTTGCAATTTAGTTCTTGTGCTATACTTCTTTCAAACTTATTTTGAGGTTGATCACTTAGAATAAGTAGGGTCATAAATGTAGACATGGTTTATGATTTGAACTCAAGAACTAATATGGATAAATGTTTTAATAAAAGGAAACTTTGTTAATTCCATGCTAAAACCTAGACATAGGATAGCATAGTCCATAGGGTGATACTGTGGGAGCTTAACATACAAGGGTGAACTTATTTAGCGCTTAGACATAAGACTTGTAATGAAACCTTGAAGATAGTTGCTGAAAAGAATGTATCCATTGCAACAACATCCATTGCAGGAGTATCATGAATAACATAATACTATCAAACTGAATTACCCAGAAAAGAGCATTCCAACCATTTCTCTCAATTGATTCACAACACATTCTACTTTGCTTAATTTAAATTCTGTTTATACACACACCACTCATACTTTGTTTTATTTGTGATCTCTATTATCACTAGTATTACTGCAATTTTAAACTCTTAAAAATTAATCCAATCTTTGTGGGTACGATCTCTTCTTATCATTATATTTCTTGTTTTTAGATTGTGTATACTTGCACACCTTTTCACACAACAAGTTTTTGGCGTCGTTGCCGGGGATTGCCATTAGTTTTTTTTGTTTAACTTAGTAGTAAATTAGCGATCAATTTTACTCTGGTTGTTCGTTCTCTGTGATACAACAACTATGGCACCAGCAACCATTGCACCAGCAATCTTTGCCCCAGCAATAGTTGCACCAGCATATGCTCAGGTCCAACTCATTAGAATACTAGTTGGATCCTGAAATAGAGAGGATATTCAGAAGGTTGTGAAGAACTCAAAGACAGAGAGGCAAATCTAGACCAACAATGTCTTATCCAGGAGATGGTTCTCACCATGGTATTGGTTGAGGTTCAGGAAGGGGTAGAGGATCTGTTCATGGTTCACACCCCGATCAAGAGAATGATTGCAGAAATCAATTCATCAACATGGGTCCAATAGGTATGATAAATGATAGGGACAGATCAATGAGGGACTATGTTGTGTTTGATCATCAAACCATACAAACCAGCATAGTCAGGCCTCAAATTAATGCAACTCATTTGGAATTTAAACCCATGATGTTTCAAATGCTTCAAACAGTAGGTCAATTTAGTGGTTCTCCTCATGAGGACCCTCATTTGCATCTAAGACAATATTTAGAAATATGTAGCAATTTCATCATCCCCGGTGTTACAGAAAATGCTTTCAAATTAAAAAAAAATTCCATATTCCCTCAAGGATAAAGCAAAGGGTTGGTTAAACTCACTGGAGCCTAACTCTATCACTGAGTGGAATGATCTAGCTGGAAAAATTTTGGCAAAATCTTTTCCACCAAGTAAAAATGCTAGGATGAGAAATGACATAACCTCTTTTAGACAAAAAGAAGCCGAATCACTGTTTGAAGCATGGGAAAGATGGAAAGAACTGTTAAGAAAATATCCTCATCATTGTATCCCTGTCATAATACAAATGGAAACATTCTACAATGGTTTGGAACCCCAAACAAACTCATGTTAGATGCATCATCTGGAGGTGTGCTACTAAACTTATCATACAATGAAGCATCAGAGTTGATAAAAAAGATGGCAACCAACAGCTATAGTGGGCCCACAGAAAGGGTCAATGCTCAAAAAAAGACAGCTGGGATTCATGAAATGAGTGAAGTACCAGCTCTGTCAGCTCAAGTGGCATCTCTCACCAACATGATAAAGAACCTCAACTCCAACAATGCACCAGCATCCATTCCTGGAGCAATGTCAATCACTGCTGCTGCAATAGAACAAGCACCTCCAGGAACAACCAGTTGTGTATACTGTGGAGGTGGACACTTGTATGAAGAATGTCCAAGCAAATCTCTCTCTGTTAACTATGTAGGATACAACAAAAACAACAATCCTTATTCTAACACCTACAACAATCCTTATTCCCATTCAAATCCTTCGTTGAATACTTCTTCCCAAGTGCTCTCAAGTTATTCACTATCAGGTTCAATTTCTGGTGCATAGCTGCCACAGATTCACCTTCCTTCATCTTGAAAGTTTCATACTCAGAAGTGAGAACTCTAATATTTGTATCCTTCACTTGACTCGTACCAACATGTGTTGCTTCCAGACAGTCCCAAATTTCCTTGGCTGTTTGACATCCTTTCACCCTTCCATATTCTTCTTCACATAGAGATAGGTGAAGAATATTCATTGCTTTAGCATTGAGAGATATTTTGTCTAGATCAGGCTTTCTCAGCTCACTCAAGTCAATGGCATAAATATCTTCAATAGGTACTTCCTCAGCTGAACCAGTAGCTTGAGATTTGGTAGTATCTCCCTCAGTAGCAACACCAGGTTTAGTAATCTTAATTCTCATAGGAATGAGTAGTCCATCAACAATGATCCTCCATAAAGTGAAATCTATAGCCTGCACATGACATTTCATTCGACTACTCCAATAGTCATAGTTAGTCCCATCGAACACGGGTGGCCTTTTGAAGGACATGCTCTCTTTCATAAATGAACCCATGATCACAAAAAAATTGCGAGATGTTAAGCTCTATATGCAATTTCTAGCTCTTGATACCAATTGTTGGACTATATGATAACCTTAGAGGGGGGTAAATAAGGTTATATGCTAAAAAGAAATCGTTTTAATTTTTGAGAAATAACGATGCTAGTTTAAATCGAATGCGAAAAAGAGGATTTAAACTATATGTAACAACTATGCAACCTATAACAATAGGCCGAGACAATTACAATGATAATGAAATCTAAGCGCGATAATATCAAATGCAATGACAGTTAACAATTATAAAGACAACGCAAAGTAAAGATAAGGGAAAGAAGTACACCGTGATTTTTACGAGGTTCGGGATAAAAAGCCCTACGTCCTCGGCCTTCGGCTTTCCAACCTTCGGACTTCATAATAACCACTATATGAGAAGAACTTCTTCAACGTCTTACAAGCAAGAAAATCTCCTATAGCTATCACACCAATCTCAATTTCCCCCAAATTGAGAACCCAAGCTCCCCGCTAAGGATTTCGCTACAATTCAATCTCCCCGATTGAATTACCCAATAAAGCTCTCAGGATTTCACAACAATCAAGTATAGATGTTTACAATTGAAAACTAGGATCCAATCACTCAAGCAATATAACAATGATGTAGTTGAGAGAGATGATAGATTTGGATTCAACCTAACCAGTGATGAAGAACGTGAAGAATGAGTGTGACAGTGAGAGTTCGCGTTATGTTCTTTTTAGATTTGTGGGTTGTTATATTAATCATGAAAACCCTAATCCTATTTATAGGGATTGTAAAAATATGACTGTTGAAGCAATTTTTAACACTATTTTGATAAGTGAGAAATCGATTGATTGCTTGAAAGAAGCAAGCCAAAAATCGATTCTTCTCTTTAAAAAAGAGAGCCATGAATCGATTTTCTCTTTTTAAAACCAAGTCATCAATCGATTGTTTTCTTTCCAAAACAATTTTTTTTTAAAACTAATCAAAAGCAAAATCGATTTCTAGCTTTCTAAAACAAGGGTGAAATCGATTTGTAAAGACAATAGGAAATCGATTTCTAGCTTAAACTACACAAAGTCATCAATCGATTGTTTTCTTTCCAAAACAAGTTCTTTCAAAACCAATTAAAAAGGGGAAATCGATTTCTTGCTTCAAAGGAAAGAGGGAAATCGATTCTTGGCTTAAAAGAAATAGGGAAAATGATTTCTTGCTTCAAAGCCATGAATGGATTTTACACTTTAAAAACAACAAGTCATGATTCAAATTATTTCTTTAAAACAACTAGTCATTATTTATGCCTAACCTATTTAACATGCTTTTATATAAAATATTTTTCCAAGCCTAGCTCAATTCTCTTTTGAAAAATCATCTCTCAGCTACAAAAGTCATAAAGCTAATGTGACAGGATCTTACAAGCGTCATATGCAAAGCAATATAACACATAAGTCTTGAACGCCTGAGCAACTTCTCCTCCGAGCTGCTACACCTTAAGATATCATGTCAAGCGTCTTACAAGATATCATGTCGAGCTGCTACACTTTAAGATATCATGCCCTGTGCTTTGGTTCAACTATAAACATTAGTAAACAGATTGTAATTTGTTATCATACAAAACAAAGAGTGTTTGCCCTCGGTTCAATAGTTGTGAGGAGACTAACCTAGTTCTAAACTGGGAGAAGTGCCACTTCATGGTCCAAGAAGGCATTGTGCTTGGTCATAGAGTTTCAAAGAAAGGTATTGAAGTAGACAAAGCAAAAATAGAGGTGATTGAAAAATTGCCCCCTCCAACAACTGTCAAGGGTATTAGAAGCTTCTTGGGACATGCATGATTCTTTAGAAGATTTATCAAAGACTTCTCAAAAATTTCAAAGCCATTATGTCAAATCTTGCAACATGATGTGCCATTCCACTTTGATGAAGCTTGGATGGAAGCAGTTCTAAAATTAAAAGCATTGGTAATAGCACCAGTGATAGTCACACCAGGGGTAAGTGGTGTGACAAAGGTATGACAAAGTGGAAGTCACACCAGTTCTAAACTTTGTCATAACTTTGTCATACCTTTGTCATACTAGTGGTTTTGCAGTAGGAGCAGTCCTAGGGAAAAGGTATGACAAAGTTTTTCACTCTATATATTATGCTAGCAAAACATTAATTGAAGCACAATTAAACTATACAGTGACTGAGAAAGAATTATTAGCTGTAGTGTTTGCATTTGATAAATTTAGATCTTACTTGGTAGGCACAAAAGTAATTGTTTATACAGATCATTCTGCCATCAAGTATTTAATTTCAAAAAAAGATGCAAAGCTAATAAGATGGGTTCTCCTCCTTCATGATAAAAAGGGGGTGGAGAACCAAGTTATTGATCACTTTTCTAAACTTGAAAATGAAAGTGCAGGTACCAAGGAGGGAGAAATAAAGGAAAGTTTTCCAGATGAGAAGCTGTTAGCAATTTCTGCAGCAACACCTATTGCAGGTGCAACCATTGTAGGAGCATTCGTTGTAGGAGCAATTGATGGTGCTACACCATGGTTTGTTGACATAGTAAATTTTCTTGCAAGCAAGGTTATACCTGTGTTAACATCCATAAATAATTAAGTCGTGGGCCGAGGGATAAGAGGAGAAAAGAGTAATGTTGGTGTGAAGGGAAACCATACGACAAGTTGAAAAAAGGGAATTTTCCAAACAGATTGAAGTCAAGAGAGGTTCTCGGGGCACATTAATCGACAGAAGCTCCCTGAGGGAGACTTACGCCCGAGGACCAATGAGCTAAGCCGAGGGAAAGTGACAGCCTCAGCCTATAGAGTGCCAAGGCCCAAATGGCTCGGGTGCCTAAGCTATTACCTAAAGGGGCTAGTGAGACTGAGCTACCGAATGGCCGAGGCAAGGCGGGCTTTGCTTGGAAGACAAGATACAGCACGTAGATAGAACGTGGGAGCGGTTGAAGTTCAAGCTGAAGAGCAAGACCGGAAAACACGGGGCAACGAGCACTTACCCCACTAACCGTGGTAGTGGGAACGTGGACAATTACTCCACCTTGTTGAGGGCCTAGGAAGAAATGAGAGCCGTTGATCTTAGATCAATCCAACGACAGGCAAATGTTGGCTAGCGTAGTGGCCGATGAGGGCCTGTGTATATATATAGCAATAGAGTAATTGTACAGACACACATCCAGTCAATCAAACTCTACGTTTATTTCAATTTATCTTTCCTTTATCGCATTTTTTATCCTTTATTTTAACTTTAAGCATTAGTCAGTAGCAATCCAACACTCGCGTCCCCCTCTCACCTTGCCTGACCTTTTCTAGAGGAGTCGGGAAACCCACAGTTGAGGAGCAGAGTTCCCTCCTCAACGCAATTGCTTGAAGAAACGAGGAATCAAAGACTGTCCAAACCTATGGCCGACCCCACGGCCAAGACCTAAGAGTTTGACGACAAACAACAACCTGTCAACATGACTTATCAACAAAGGAAAAGATTTTTCCATATAGTTAAACAATACTATTGGGATGATCCTTTCCTTTACAAAGAATTTCCAGATCAAATAATCCGAAGATGTCTACCAGAGGATGAACAACAAGTAGTGCTCCAGCAATGTCATGCTGCTCCCTATGGTGGACACTTTGGCAGCACAAGAACTGCAGCTAAGGTATTGCAATCAGGTTACTATTGGCCATCACTATTCAAAGAAGCATATCAATTGGTAAGAAACTGTGATAGATGTCAAAGGACTGGAAACATTTCAAATAAGCATGAAATGCCACTCACCAATGTCTTAGAGTTTGAACTCTTTGAGGTTTGGGAATGGATTTCATGGGACCATTTCCTCCATCCTTTAGCAACCTTGACATCTTGGTAGCTGTGGACTATGTTTCTAAGTGGGTGGAAGTTGTGGCTTTGCCAAACAATGATGCCAAATCTGTGAGTAAGTTTCTGCAAGGAAAAATCTTCACTAGGTTTGGCACTCCAAGGGCAATTATCAGTGATGAAGACTCCCACTTCTGCAATAAGCTCATTGAAAACCTTCTAGCCAAATATGGGGTAAAATACAAAATAGCTACTGCCTATCATCCTCAAACAAGTGGACAAGCAGAATTGTCCAATAGGGAAGTCAAAAGAATACTTGAAAAAATGGTTGGACCCACAAGGAAGGAATGGTCATTGCACTTAGATGATGCCTTGTGGACATACAGAACTGCATTCAAGACACCCCTAGGAATGTCACCCTATAGACTAGTGTATGGAAAAGCATGCCATTTACCCGTGGAATTGGAGCATAAATCATATTGGGCAATTAAAAAGCAAATCACCATCACCACTACCAACAACCCCTCCACAAGAAAAATCACCACCATAACCACCCAACAAACAAACACCCCTCCCACAGAACCAGCAAAAGACCCGGAACAACCATAACTTGTCCAAACACAAGAAACAGAACAACCTTCTACAAAATCAACAACTGAGTAAATTGTCATTGTTGCAGCATCAAAAGCTGCAGCATTTGTCACTAATATTGAACATGCAGGTACAAAAAGAAAATTGGATGACATTCAAGAGACTCGTGAGGAAGAGGAGTCAAAAGAAGAATCTGAAGAAGAAGGAGAAGAGGAACCAGAGGAGGATCCAAAGAATGAACAACTAAAGAAGCCAACTGGAGCACCTGCATCAGTTGCCCCTGCAACTGATGCACCCGCGATGCAGTCTGCAACCATTGCACCAACAATATAGCCTGTCAGTGATGCCCCTGCAATCCAACAAGCAACATATGCCCCTGCAATTACATCTGCACCAGAAGCAGGAGCATCCAAACCAGCAACAACAATTGATCCTGCTGAAGCAGAAGCTACAACACAACTGGTGAAGCAAACTTTGGCTGCTCTTAAGGAGGATGAATTAGCTCAAATGAGGCAGAAGCAAGTTGCCACCAAAGTACCAAGTCCACCTCCAACAGTTGCTGCTGAGACACAGGCTGCTGATGCACCAGTAATGGATGCAGGAGCATCCACCCCAGAAGAGCCAAAGAAGAAAATGCAAAAAAAGACTAAGCTTGCTCTAGTCAAGGCAAGCAGCAGGCTAAGGAGTGGGACTCCTAAGCAGTAAAAGCTTTCTTTTTACTGACTATCTTTTCAGACATAACCATGGTTTAAATGTTTTTAAATAACCCTTGTTTTGTGCAGACTCATATCATCTCCTCTCCCACTATCTTTTTGCAGTGAGGATGTGACACCCTCTACCCCGTCATGGCATTTTAATAGCATGAATAGAAAGAATAAAACAACCAAAACAAAATTATGACTGAAACAAAAACTTTAATCCAACGAGGTAAAGTTGTCACATTCACAAACATGCGGAAATAAAAAAACTATAAATGCATCAACATCTAATTGAAACAAATAATCCAATCCCTGATGTCACAACGGTTCAGAGCTAACCCTTATAAAACACCTCGGAAAATAAACTTCCAAAACATAAACTAGCTAATCCTAACTGCGGATAACTCCGAGAGCAAAATCACTCCTCGGCTCCATCAACGTCAACATCTGCAAGCACATCCTCTATACATACACAATGGTGTATGCATAGCCACAACAAGGGGGTTAGTCATCATACACTCAAGTAGTTTTTATCGTAAGAGAGACAGATAAACAATGCTCTTTATAACAACAACTTGACGGAATAACAAGCATCACATACAGCATTTGTGAGAACATATAAAACTAACAACAACTAAATGCACTACCATGTGAAGATGGATTTACTAAGACCGTCACTTCATGCAAGTGGACCAACTACAACGAGGCCGGGATACCTTGCCCGTTTCGGAATACCTTGTCCGTAATACCTCATCAACAACAGGACCGGGATACCATGCCCGAACGGGATACCTTGCCCGATAGCGCCCTACTAACAACAAAGACAACACAAACAGGACCGAGATACCATGCTCGAACGGGATACCTTGCCCGATAACGCTCTACTAACAACAACAACAACGACACAAATAGGACAGAGATACCATGCTCGAACGGGGTACCTTGCCTGATAACGCCCCCTTAACAACGACAACAAACATCAACAACAACCGGAGCAACAATAACAACGACAATGTGGACACCATGATGCATGAACCTATTCAAATGTGGTGTCTAACAACATCAGCAACAGCAACAGCAACAGCAACAGCTTAAACACTTTAGTAAAAGTACTATTGAACAACAACAACAACAACAACCATTTGACAACTTTGGTATAAGGTATAATACTATTTAGCAACAACTTAGCAATTTAGTATCTAGTGAAATACTATTTAACCAGAACATCAAACAACTTAACAAATTTACATCGTCAACAACAACAACAATTTAGCAACTTAAGGTCAGTAGCAACAACAACAACTTAACATCAAAATAACAGCAGCAACAACTTCAACCAGCAGCAACAACGACTAGAACGTTACCACTTAACATCATCATAATCAACAACAACAACAACTTAACAACTTATCATCAACAACAACAACAACTTAACAACTTTAGTATCTAATGATACACTAATTAACAAGAACAAGAACAAGAACAACAACAACGATACAACAACGAGAGCAACCAGAATATCATCAACAACAATAACAATACCAACAACTTAACAACTTTAGCATCTAGTGTAATACTACTTAACAACAAAAAGAACAAACTTAAACAAGGACACCGGTAACAACAACACTATCATTCATTTTTCCAACAATCATATAGGTTCCTAAATATCACTAGTAGTAACTTTTCCCATCACAATGGCAATGGTACTAATTCGCTTAAGGCTGCGCGAAATTCAGGGATCATGGGACATCCCTATTGCTAATCTTCTCACCCACTCACTACTAAAGAGTCAAACTACCCCCTTACCTTGACAAAAGTACTCTATGGTATCAATAAGAACAAGAAAGTCTGCCGGTAGCGACAGTCCAGCACTCAACAGGCACGAAGGAAATTCCACAGGTTGTACAGAGAGTGAAATACGGCTGGACAAAAGCAATAGTAATTATAAACTAATTATTTTTGGAATTTCTCAAACTGCAACGAAGTCTAAAGGAACAAAAACTGAATTACGGTAACTGTCTCACCGAAAAAGGGGTCCGACGTCAACTTCACCGAAACGAAAAAGAGACTAGTGCTTCCCGAAGGTTTCGACGCGTAGAATCCGAAAACGACGTCCGTGTTTCCACCCGGAAACTGTGGTGGTCGGAAAACGCGAAATACAGTCCGCCCAGAGTGAAAATATGTGACAACTGGTGCTTCCTTTGATGAAATGGAGGTTGGAAACGGATTCAGAGGGCAATTTCGAGTTGGGTAGTGAAATTTGGGAACAAATGGTTGCCTGAGGAGAGAGAATGAAAGCAAGAAAGTGGGAGGTTGGGGGTTTGGGGGGTTCTGTGTGTGTTGGACGTGTTGTTGATGATGATCAACTGTTAAAAGGTTTTAAAAAAATATAGGAGAGACAAGGGGGTGAAGAGATGAAACTAGGGGGTGTGGGTATTAGATTCCCTTTTTTTTTCTCTTAAGAAACTCACTATCGTGAGTTAACCCCACCCATTCTTTTATTATTATTACTAGGGGAAAGACGGGCCCTTCGGACCCGTCTTTCATGTGTTGGTGGGTTGATGGGTGGTTATAGAAGTAATAGATAAATAATATATAAATAATAAATAATAATATAGTGAAATAGTGTTAGTGGGTAGTTATAAGGGTATTTTGGTCAGAAAAATCTGACACCAAAAAAATGAATTCCCTTTATATATAGGTATAGATTATTTTTTTAACATATAACTACTAACTATATAAATAATCATTAAATGATTATCAAACAGTAATAATCTAATTATTTAAAACTACTATTTGATACAATTAAAATACTTATATATCAATAAAATATATACTGATAGCAAAATAGGCATACACAAAATTATCACACAATTACTAATATATGCACATAAATTAAGTAATAAAACGGGGTGTTACAATTCTCTCCCCCTTAAAAGAATTTCGTCCTCGAAATTCCAACAAGTGCTAATAGACGAACGAACGTAATTCTCCAACTAGATGTTCTAAACTTCCTAAGGGTGGTACGTATTTCCTTAATTCTATACTCAGTATCTAACTTTAGAGTTCAAATAGATGTTGATAGATCTATATGGTACGCTAACTAATCTTATATGGGTTTCTAAGATCCACTAACAAACTAAAGTCATCTAAACAACTAGTGTTATCTATCAAATTTTTTTTTTGACAATGTGTTATCTATCATGTTGATCGCTATTGCTTTGTTTACCGGCGGTAAGTGATTGGGCGGCCGTCCCTCCTACTCGTCAGCCAGGTAACACAGGAAATAACAACCAAACATATTCTCTAGTGGTTTTTTAAGGATCCTTCATAGGGGCTTGAGCGTAAACATGTTGGTACCACATTATCGCCCTCAAGCTCTATTAAAGTTCCTTCTTATAGCATGTCATGATTCCGCTGCGCTACTCTGATAATCTAACTTGTAGCTATAAGCATTACTCGTATTCTACCTCCCTCATTTATCTTTACAGTGTCTTCATTAGGCTCACTCCTAAGATATCAACTTAAGTCTTACCATCACAACTATTACGTAAGGACTATATGGGATGGGAATCTGAGGGGGCATATACCTATAAATAATAACAGAAAATATCAGAGCGCACTAATAGTCTACTAATGGTTTGGTTAGCTTCCTATGACAACATCATTGTTCTATTATTCACAATCTTAACCAATTTGAAACTTTTTAGCACCACAAGCACAAACTAGAACAACCATATCCATAATTCATGTAGAGCTCACAACAAGTCTAATAGTTTCACCACAAAGTTTACAAAGTGCACAATGATTGCAAAAAAAAAATCACATAATTAGAGTTTACAGGTATAGACTATATATATGGAAGTTATGAAACAATTAGCGAAAATACAAAGTTCACAGTATTGTATGTCGAGGGAAATTTGACACATAGAACAAAACAATTAAATAAATAACATAAGAATGTAGTTAACATTTGAAACCATATTACATCTAATTACACACAATAAAAATCAATAGTTGTAGCATTTAGGTAAAAGGAAATTATTACTTATAGTGATTAGAATATTACAGCATGTTAAGCAAAGCAACAACTTAAAATAACAAAGAATGTGATTCCACAAACCACTCTACCCAAGACATAGTATCAACTAATTAAAATGAGTTAAGTGCCTATTGAGCATCCAACAATAAAAGTAAACTAATTTAATAGAATGTAGTCAGCATTCAAAAAGAACATTTTTAAGTGCCTAAATTTCAAACACTAATTCCGAAGCATTTTTTTTTTTAAACTCAAGCTTGCAATGTTGTACAACGCATAGTATGCTACCTTTAATCAAAAATAAATTCATGCAAAATTAGCTTGACTCCTTAAGATTACAGAGGTTTTCATGATGATAAATTAGCACTCGAGATATGTGCAAGGTGCAACACCAAAAGAGTAAAAGATATGAAACAACAAAACTAGCATTGTGGAACAATCCAATCATCCGCTTAAAATATATAATAAAAAAAATCACAAAATATCCAAGACCAAGGATTGAGGAGGATGGTACTAAGAGAAATCTCAATCTTAAACATTAGCAAAATAACTATATTTGTCAAATGTGAAGATAACAAGAACACAAAGGACAAACAAATTTCAGAATGGATGAGTATCTAATATCATACTATACAAATATATGAGTATGTGAGTACGTATGCAAGTGAATACAAATTTAATATCGAACACCAACAAAATAGTAAATAATGAATACCATATAGAATAATCATTAGTTTAAATGCAGATACAAGCCAATTCATAGCACCACAGAAACTTGAATCTACTTGTACCATTTTGAAGCATTGATACTCAAATAAGAATAAATTAACAATAACAATTACACAAACCTCATTATTAAATCAAACCAAATACATATATGAATAATTGGTAACGAAAGACTAGCAAAATAATGATTCGCAAGCAATCTATGTATGTATTTTATTCTTAGATAACAAAACCATGTAAGATGAATCATAAAATAAATAACCAAAAAAAAATTAGGACATAAAAACTCAGGGATTTATACAAGTTGATAGTTCATAGTCTCAAACTATATAGCATTGAAATTACAATACAATTCACAAGGAACACTTGCACACATATAAAACATGTTATAACAACGGGCATTATACAAGACTTAATTAACTTAACCAAACTAAAATAAATAGCTACCTGAATATCTAGCGTTAAAAATTAATCCAATAGAGTGCACAAGCATTCTCAATGCATATTGTTATTCTTAAATTTGAAAAACACGTAACACAAATCTTAACGATATAACAACCGAAATTTAATCATAAAAACTCGTAGATTTTACACATTTTAATCCTAGATCACAAACCACATAAACCAAATAATATATACAAACCATCCACATAAAAAAAATACATTTGATAGAAATTGAAAGATAACACAAGTTCACAGCTCAAGAAATTCTCAAAAAAATTGATAAATTAAATAGAGTTTGGAGTCACAGACTTATAACATTGAAGTTACTAAATAATTCACAAAAGTTACGGACGAAAGTAAATAATATAAAACATTGTTGACATTCAAAACCATTTATTTGATTGCACTCACAAAGATAAAAGAAATCAATAGTTATAGCATTTGAGCGAAGATATTATTACTCATATTAGTTAAAACATTGTAGCAAGCTAATAGTAAAGTAAAACCTTAAAATAATCAACAAAACACTTTTACAAGGAATTCGGCCTCAGACATCAATACATAAATAAAGCATGCTATTACAAAAGACTTTATATAAGAGTTAGTGCTAATTAATTAAAACAAAAACAAATACATAAGTGAGTATCCAACAACAAACTAGTTTAATAGAAGCTTACGAGTAGATTAAGTACACATTTAAATCTTAGATGACCAAATCACACAACACAAAAATAATATCATAAAAATAACACTAACAAAGTCAAATCATGGGAGTTTACAAGAATTCAAGGTTCACAGAACAAGAAAGTTACAGAATAGGAGGCAAAAGTACATATTTCACATAGAGAAGAAATAATAGACACACAACTCACAACTTAGATAAAACACCTAGTCCTATGAAAAATTCTGTCTAAGAATGATGGTTGTTTGAGTTCTCGATTGGACTCTAATATCTTTATATCAGCTCTAACTTTGATACCTTTCTCTAAGAATACCTATTACTCATCCTATTATCTTGAGAACTTAACCAACTAGTTTGGTCAGCCTCACGACTATCAAGAATCAAACAAGCAATGCCTGCAACTCTACTCAGAGTTCACACATCGGAAACACAATAGAAAACAAATACAGTCTGGTTAGGACCGAACTGCTCTGATACCACTTATTATGACACCCTCTACCCCGTCATGGCATTTTAATAGCATGAATAGAAAGAATAAAACAACCAAAACAAAATTATGACTGAAACAAAAACATTAATCCAACGAAGTAAAGTTGTCACATTCACAAACTTGCGGAAATAAAAAAACTATAAATGCATCAACATCTAATTGAACAAATAATCCAATCCCCGATGTCACAACGGTTCAGAGCTAACCCTTATAAAACACCTCGGAAAATAAACTTCCAAAACATAAACTAGCTAATCCTAACTGCGGATAACTCCGAGAGCAAAATCACTCCTCGGCTCCATCAACGTCAACATCTGCAAGCACATCCTCTATACATACACAATGGTGTATGCATAGCCACAACAAGGGGGTTAGTCATCATACACTCAAGTAGTTTTTATCGTAAGAGAGACAGATAAACAATGCTCTTTATAACAACAACTTGACGGAATAACAAGCATCACATACAGCATTTGTGAGAACATATAAAACTAACAACAACTAAATGCACTACCATGTGAAGATGGATTTACTAAGACCGTCACTTCATGCAAGTGGACCAACTACAACGAGGCCGGGATACCTTGCCCGTTTCGGAATACCTTGTCCGTAATACCTCATCAACAACAGGACCGGGATACCATGCCCGAACGGGATACCTTGCCCGATAGCGCCCTACTAACAACAAAGACAACACAAACAGGACCGAGATACCATGCTCGAACGGGATACCTTGCCCGATAACGCTCTACTAACAACAACAACAACGACACAAACAGGACAGAGATACCATGCTCGAACGGGGTACCTTGCCTGATAACGCCCCCTTAACAACGACAACAAACATCAACAACAACCGGAGCAACAATAACAACGACAATGTGGACACCATGATGCATGAACCTATTCAAATGTGGTGTCTAACAACATCAGCAACAGCAACAGCAACAGCAACAGCTTAAACACTTTAGTAAAAGTACTATTGAACAACAACAACAACAACCATTTGACAACTTTGGTATAAGGTATAATACTATTTAGCAACAACTTAGCAATTTAGTATCTAGTGAAATACTATTTAACCAGAACATCAAACAACTTAACAAATTTACATCGTCAACAACAACAACAATTTAGCAACTTAACGTCAGTAGCAACAACAACAACTTAACATCAAAATAACAGCAGCAACAACTTCAACCAGAAGCAACAACGACCAGAACGTTACCACTTAACATCATCATAATCAACAACAACAACGACTTAACAACTTAACATCAACAACAACAACAACAACTTAACAACTTTAGTATCTAATGATACACTAATTAACAAGAACAAGAACAACAACAACAACAACGATACAACAACGAGAGCAACCAGAATATCATCAACAACAATAACAATACCAACAACTTAACAACTTTAGCATCTAGTGTAATACTACTTAACAACAAAAAGAACAAACTTAAACAAGGACACCGGTAACAACAACACTATCATTCATTTTTCCAACAATCATATAGGTTCCTAAATATCACTAGTAGTAACTTTTCCCATCACAATGGCAATGGTACTAATTCGCTTAAGGCTGCGCGAAATTCAGGGATCATGGGACATCTCTATTGCTCATCTTCTCACCCACTCACTACTAAAGAGTCAAACTACCCCCTTACCTTGACAAAAGTACTCTGTTGTATCAATAAGAACAAGAAAGTCTGCCGGTAGCGACAGTCCAGCACTCAACAGGCACGAAGGAAATTCCACAGGTTGTACAGAGAGTGAAATACGGCTGGACAAAAGCAATAGTAATTATAAACTAATTATTTCTGGAATTTCTCAAACTGCAACGAAGTCTAAAGGAACAAAAACTGAATTACGGTAACTGTCTCACCGAAAAAGGGGTCCGACGTCAACTTCACCGAAACGAAAAAGAGACTAGTGCTTCCCGAAGGTTTCGACGCGTAGAATCCGAAAACGACGTCCGTGTTTCCACCCGGAAACTGTGGTGGTCGAAAAGCGCGAAATACAGTCCGCCCAGAGTGAAAATATGTGACAACTGGTGCTTCCTTTGATGAAATGGAGGTTGGAAACGGATTCAGAGGGCAATTTCGAGTTGGGTAGTGAAATTTGGGAACAAATGGTTGCTTGAGGAGAGAGAATGAAAGCAAGAAAGTGGGAGGTTGGGGGTTTTGGGGGTTCTGTGTGTGTTGGACGTGTTGTTGATGATGATCAACTGTTAAAAGGTTTTAAAAAAATATAGGAGAGACAAGGGGGTGAAGAGATGAAACTAGGGGGTGTGGGTATTAGATTCCCTTTTTTTTTTCTCTTAAGAAACTCACTATCGTGAGTTAACCCCACCCATTCTTTTATTATTATTATTATTTTTTTAACATATAACTACTAACTATATAAATAATCGTTAAATGATTATCAAACAGTAATAATCTAATTATTTAAAACTACTATTTGATACAATTAAAATACTTATATATCAAAAAAATATATACTGATAGCAAAATAGGCACACACAAAATTATCACACAATTACTAATATATGTACATAAATTAAGTAATAAATCGGGGTGTTACAGAGGACACTGTTATTCCTTAAGTTTGGGGGGGGGGGGGGGGGGGGGGCGATTAGATAATATTTTGTGAACTTATGTTATATGCTAAATATGTATGTTTTATGTAGTATTATATGTGTGTTAGAAAAACCAATGGTTTACAAGCTTTGTGGGAAAGTAAGGAGATTGAGTACTTAAAATTCACTCATTAAAATAATGTTTTAAAAGGGCCTAGCTGATCTGTTCTTCTGAAAGTAAACCTTAGTATTTTAATCTTGTTCAAGTGTCATTACTTGAGGACAAGCAATAGTTTAAGTTTGGGGGTGTGATAACTCTATTTTATATAGAGTTATTTATGTTCCCAAATACAAATTATTGTAAGAAACTTAGTAATTAAGTCATATAAAATAGAGAAATACAAAAGAAAAACATAAATTTATGATGAAGAAGAGTTTGGGGATACATCATCTCTATTTCATATGACTTGTGGTATTTTTTGATGTGTTTGTTCAATTGTTGCAGCAATCGTTGCCCCTGCAATAGGCACAACAATCATTGCTCCTGCAATAGTCATTCCAGTAGAAAGCATAAGCATTGCACCAATAATACAAAAAGCATTCGTTGCACCAGCAATCGTTGAACCAGCAATCATTGCCCCAACAATGTTTACAACTCAGAATGCCCCAACAATTTTGTGATGGTGTCATCATATCAAGTTGCAATTGCAAGTTGCCCAAGTGGATGGCTGATAAGTGCCTAATATACTTGAATTTGGTTTGAAATCAATGGAACTTATTGAATTTATTGAAATGAATTTGCTATTATTTAACCCCCAAAAGTGTTAGTTTCATTTAGTTTTTATTTAAGTAGGTGATATATGTGATTGTGAGTTTTTGTACATTTTAATCCCTTTGTGTAGCTTGAAACAGATGAAAGAAATAAAGATGAAGATTTGATAAAGAGTTCAAGCAAAAGATTGAAGAATGAAGAATGAAGAGAAAGAGGAATTTCTGGGCACTCTAGCTAAGCCAAATGTACTATGGCTAAGCCACATTGATGCATAGAGGAAGAAGTAAATACTGGGAAATCTGGCTAAGCCAAGGGTGTTCTGGCTGAGCTAAATAGAGACAGAATGTTGCTACGAAATGGGCTAAGCCTTTCAGGATTTAGCTAAGCCAGAACAGCTTTCTTCAAGACAGGGTAATCTTCAAATACACGGTTTGGCTTAGCCAGAAGCTATGTGGCTAAGCCAACGTTAGCCGACTTACTTTTTTTAAAACAAATATAAAGGCTTCTCTTCAGTTTTTTTTTTGGGATTCTGAAATCTAAAAAGGAGGATAACACAAGGGCACGAAGGAAGACAAGAAAGAAGTGAAGATTCATCATAGGGAAGCTTGGAAAAGTGGTAACTTTGATTGTTCTTCAATTCCTACTCTTGAATCTTTGTAAAGCTTCCATGGAAATGGATAGTTAAACCTCTTTTATTGGGATTAGATGTAATCAACTCTATTATCTATGTATGTAAACTGATCTTGAGTTATTCTATATTGAATCTATGTGTTGATTTAGTGATTTCATCTTATACTTAATGCTTTTGATAGCTTGATCACCTATTGAATGATTTGAGACATGATATCTTGTTGGAAAACTATCTATTGTGTTTGAACTAGTTGAAGTCAACTATATAATTTAAGATCTAGGAATAGAGTTGATTCTATAGTCTTGTTTACCCAATTTTAATGCTTTTGTTTATTCAAGTGAGTGAGGGATCATCATTTGCCTAATTCAATAGATCTTTTCTACTTTGATTAAGGAATTAACATTGTAGGATGACATGGTAAGATAAATCAATACTAGGATTTATATAGGATTAATGAAGGATTATTTACACACCTCTAGGTAGAGTTGATGAAATCTAATTCCAATGCTTTTAAGTATTTGAATCACAACCCTTTTACATTCCAAATTTCTGTTTTATGCAAACAACAATCATTTTATCTTTACACTTCACTTTAGCATAAGAATAGTTGAACGGCTCATTAGTATTATCAAATCCCTGTGGATACGACCCTGATACGATACACTTTTTTAGGACGACTGTAAGACAAAATTCACGTAAAAGTCTTATCATGACAGGAAGCTGATAAAAAGGGATTTCAAGCCTGGACAGCAGGTTTTATTGTTTAATTCCAGGTTGAGGTTATTCCCTGGGAAGCTAAAATCAAAGTGGTCAGGTCCTTTTGTGGTGAAAGAAGTTAGGCCATATGGTGCAATTGAAATTGTGGATCCATCCTCAAAAAGGTCTTGGGTAGTCAATGGGCAAAGACTCAAACCTTATTTTGGAGGAAGCTTTGAGAGGATTGCCTTGGTGATCCAATTAAAGAATCCATGAAATTAAGAGGCGTCAAGCTAGTGACGTAAAAGAAGCGCTTATTGGGAGGCAACCCAATTTTCTAACCTTTTCTCTTGCAATTTTAATTATCTTATAGATGTGTGTTTCGTTCGTTTTATTTGAGTTGATTTGTAGTTGTGTTTGTTTGTGATTTAAAGCATGTGAAAATAAAATATTTTGAGTTAAGGTGAGTCAATGAAAGGTGGGAAATGAAAAGAAAATGTTTCAAGAAGCATTCTGACTTGATATAGCTGAGCCAAACCTGAATAGGCTAAGCTAAATTATGCAGACAAATTTTTGAAAATTTTGCTGTCAAATTGGGCTGAGCCAAACTTGAGCGAGCCAAGCCAAATTATGCAGAAAAATTTTAAAATTTTTTGCTGTCAAATTGGGCTGAGCCGAATCTGAGAGGGCTTAGCAAAATATTGGATTTGTTTCTGACTTGTTTTAGCTCAACCCGAACCATTTTGGCTTAGCCATATATTAACGTTTTAAAAAAAAGAGAGAGAGAGAGAGAGAAAGAATCAGCCCCTTTTCACGTTTTTCTTCTACGCTTTTTCTTCTCTCTCACTTTCTTCTCCTTTCAACGTTTTCTTCTCTCTCACTCATGCAACAACTAATTTCTTCATTCAAGTCACAAATCAAGTAAGTAAATTTCTTTCTAATCCTTTATTTGATCTTGATTCTTTTTGTTGTTGTTGATTTAGGGATAGTTTATATAACAAATTTGTTCAACAATTGAAATCCCAAAATCCCAAAACCCTAATTTCGAAATTTATAGAGAAGGTTCAATTTGCCATGAATGGAAGAATTGCATGTTCTAGGTTGTTGTTGTTGTTATAATTCGAAATCCCTAAAAATGTGCAATATGAAAGATTTACATGCTCTTGGAAATCCCTAAAAATAGGCTTTGGTTGTTATTCATAACTTTTGAAATCCCTAAGAATCAATTTGTAATGAATGACTTCCATGTAAAAAGGGTGATTTAAAGAGTGCATTTTGATTGCATCTTGAAATTCCATGTTAATTTCTATACCCGTGTATGGTCGTTGATTTCCATATTCAAAGTTCTTGGTTGTGGTTGATAAAGTGTTACAATATGATGAATGTGTTGAATGCCACAAAGGATTTTTTTTTAGTTAATTTATGGAGAAAAGTTAGTCTTCATATGTTTCACCAAAAGAGTGTGCAAATTGAGAACATACAAAAGGAAAATCAAGGGATGAGGAATAGATGATTTTGAATTGTGATTTTGATTGAGGAGTAATGTTATTGAAGGAAAAAAGTTTTCTTTTATGAAGGTGAATGTTGTGTATTCAAAGGAAGAAGATGAAACACAAACTAGGTCTCACTTAGAATGTGTGTAATTTTCTAATTTTTGTTTTCAATTATATATTTACTCATGTGCAATTATACTGTGAATATTTGTGCAACATTGGTTCATGGAATTATCATAGTTTTTGAAGAAAATGTTGCAAGTTCATGAACTCTGAAATTGAACAAAGTATTGAAATAGATACTAATTTGTGCCGTGAGGTTCATGAATTAATTTGCAAATGCCACCAAAGAAAAGCAAGGCTCCAGCACCAAAGAAAAGTACTCATGCCAACCCTACTCCAAGGAAAAGAAAGGAAGGCCCTTCTTCTTCACACCATATTGATGTTGACATTGAAGATGGATTTAGGAGAGACAGATTCCGAACAACAAAAGCATTTGATAAGTTCTTGGTAATTGAAACTAGTAAGTTATTGGCCGAAAGAAAAGTGAATTTAAAGCTAGGAGATGGAGTTGGAGATGGCTGAATTAGAAAGGAGGAATTGGATAAAACTAGCTAATCCACCAGAGAAAATCAATGCTCAAATTGTCAAAGAGTTTTATGCTAATGCATCTTCCGGAGACAATTCCCAATCTGAAAGGGAAACCTGGGTAAGAGGAAAGATAGTTTTGTTTGACAGAGACACCATCAATATGTACCTTGGTGATCCCCTACCGGAATACAGTGAAAATCAGCTAGACAGGTACAATCGGTACTTAAAAAGTAATCGGTTTGATAAAGATGACGTGGCAAGGGATCTATGCATCGCAGGTCACACTTATCAAGATGAACCAGGAAAACCAAAGGCATTCCTATGGCCGTCACTGAAAACACTTACACAGATATGGCTCATATTTCTATGCTCCAATGTTTACCCAACTATGCATACGTCAGATCTTAAATTGAAGAAATCTTACTTGATTTGGAGCATTATGGTTAAGCATCTGGAAGTTGACATAGCACAGATTATTTCAGATAACATATTGAGTGTTGTCAAATCTGAAAATCCAAGAGTTTTACCATATCCAGCACTCATTACAGGTTTTTGTGAGTTTCAAAGAGTTCAGATACCGACCCACCCCATCTCAGTTCTCAATCCTCCACTCAATGCTAGTTACATCAAGAAAAATTGTGTAAACCCTTTGGAGAACATGCAGGGGCCGGTCAATAGGCCAAGACCACCACCACCAGAACCTAACCCACAAGAGCAACAATATCAGATGTTGATGAACCTGCTGAATGAACAAAGACAAATGATGATAGCCAACCAAGCAACACAACAAAGACATGACCAAAAGTTGGATGCCACTTACAGGGCTCTTTCATCTTTAAATGATTCTTTTTACAGGTTCTCTCTTCACCATGGTGGGGAAAATTCATTTCAATGGCCTACACCAACTCAGTTTGCTGCACAAGTAGCATGGCCCGAGGACGGTCCTATGTCCCAGGAGGGGGAGGAAGCAACACATGATGGAGCACATGATGGAGTTGATACTCATGTTCAAGGTGATACTAGAGATGCAAGAAGAGCAGAAGTTGAGGATGATTTCATGGAATAGCCTAAAGACTTGATCAGCCACCTTACTGAGTTCATTTTACATGCTTTAAATATTTTAGCTATTTAATTTCAGTACCTTATTTACCACTACTTATGTTTGGTTTGAATTATGTTTTGGATTTGTTTTGGTTGAATTTCTATTTGGAACTTGGAATTATTTTGGTGTTGAGTAAAATGAACCTTTTGTGTTATGTTATAAACACATTTTGGGTTAAGGCTTAGAGATTGATTTCCAGGTTTCAAAAGGATATGTGTAAAGGAATTTCTGACATGTGGTGGTTTTTGAAAAATGAAGCTTACATTTTAAGAAACTAGAAAGAAAAAGGTTTTTTGAAAACCTTTAATTCATAGTAAGATCATGTGGTTGCACTCATTGTCAGTAAAATCTGATACATTGCACAATCAAAAGTGGATTTTAACTTGGAATAACATGAAGTTGTTTGAAATCAAGACATACACATTTTGTGTGAATGAGTGAAACACATACACAGATTATAAATCTTCATTGTTTCATAGAAATTGATTTTGTTTGAGTCTCGTATTATTGCACAGGTCAAGGATACATGGAAAGGATCAGGGCTGTTTATTTCTATAAACCCACTAAGCCAAAAAGCCAACCCAATGATAATATCCTTTGCTTACCCAACTTTGAGCCTTAAAAGAAAAATTTTCTTTCTTAAAACAGAACCCTCAAGCCTAGTGAAAAAAAAAAAAAAAAAAAGAAATCTCCTTACCCTATGTTTTAGGATAAGAGAGCAACCTCTTAGGTGATGGTTTATGCTAAGTTGGGGAGAAAAGTTTAGTGTGAAATAAAAGAGTTTCAGGGCATTATTTGTGGTGTGACATAAAAGGGTTTAGGGCATTATTTGTATGTATAAGAAAATAATTTTCTTGATTAAAAGAAGATTGATCTGTTAAAAAAAAAGAAGAAGAAGAAGAAGAGTTATGTTATTTATTAGTACATTTGTAGTATATATAAGTGATTTCAATTAGTATGTAAATAGTGAATAGAACTCTTGGTTGCTCTTTTAAGCCTAAAACATATTTTGTTATCCAGAAAAACCAAGTCTGCTTGTAGCCCAGCCTCATTACAAGCCTGAAAAGACCCTAGTGATCCATGATCGAATTGACTGGTGTAGTGATTTAGAGACAGATAACAAAGTTGATTGAAGTGATTCATTGAATGATATGAGAGAAACATTCTTCCTACCTGGTTAGTTTAGAGAACCATACACTATTTGGTGAGAAATGTGTTGCTCTTGATTGAAAGACAACGAATTGTGTAACAAGTTAACCTACATGATGATACAAAAATTGTGTTTTGATTGATACTGTCAGTTGTGGGCATCATAAATCTTTGTTGAATTGATTGTTTTCACTTTACCTTAATAATTGATGAAGTTGTAAGGTAAAAACAAGCTTGATTGCTGAAAAACCATGATCATGGTTAAGATAATCTTGTTGTACATATCCAAGGTTTTGAAATTACTTTTTGGATTAGGACTTTTGTTTGAGGACAAACAAAGTTTTAAGTTGGGGAGAATTTGATAAGTGCCAAATATACTTGAATTTGGTTTGAAATCAATGGAACTTATTGAATTTATTGAAATGAATTTGCTATTATTTATCCCCCAAAAGTGTTAGTTTCATTTAGTTTTTATTTAAGTAGGTGATATATGTGATTGTGAGTTTTTGTACATTTTAATCTCTTTGTGTAGCTTGAAACAGATGAAAGAAATAAAGATGAAGATTTGATAAAGAGTTCAAGCAAAAGATTGAAGAATGAAGAATGAAGAGAAAGAGGAATTTCTGGGCACTCTAGCTAAGCCAAATGTACTATGGCTAAGCCACATTGATGCATAGAGGAAGAAGTAAATACTGGGAAATCTGGCTAAGCCAAGCGTGTTCTGGCTGAGCTAAATAGAGATAGAATGTTGCTACGAAATGGGCTAAGCCTTTCAGGATTTAGCTAAGCCAGAACAGCTTTCTTCAAGACAGGGTAATCTTCAAATACACGGTTTGGCTTAGCCAGAAGCTATGTGGCTAAGCCAACGTTAGCCGACTTACTTTTTTTAAAACAACTATAAAGGCTTCTCTTCAGTTTTTTTTGGGATTCTGAAATCTAAAAAGGAGGATAACACAAGGGCACGAAGGAAGACAAGAAAGAAGTGAAGATTCATCATAGGGAAGCTTGGAAAAGTGGTAACTTTGATTGTTCTTCAATTCCTACTCTTGAATCTTTGTAAAGCTTCCATGGAAATGGATAGTTAAACCTCTTTTATTGGGATTAGATGTAATCAACTCTATTATATATGTATGTAAACTGATCTTGAGTTATTCTATATTGAATCTATGTGTTGATTTAGTGATTTCATCTTATACTTAATGCTTTTGATAGCTTGATCACCTATTGAATGATTTGAGACATGATATCTTGTTGGAAAACTATCTATTGTGTTTGAACTAGTTGAAGTCACCTATATAATTTAAGATCTAGGAATAGAGTTGATTCTATAGTCTTGTTTACCCAATCTTAATGCTTTTGTTTATTCAAGTGAGTGAGGGATCATCATTTGCCTAATTCAATAGATCTTTTCTACTTTGATTAAGGAATTAACATTGTAGGATGACATGGTAAGATAAATCAATACTAGGATTTATATAGGATTAATGAAGGATTATTTACACACCTCTAGGTAGAGTTGATGAAATCTAATTCCAATGCTTTTAAGTATTTGAATCACAACCCTTTTACATTCCAAATTTCTGTTTTATGCAAACAACAATCATTTTATCTTTACACTTCACTTTAGCATAAGAATAGTTGAACGGCTCATTAGTATTATCAAATCTCTGTGGATACGACCCTGACACGATACACTGTATTAGGACGACTATAAGACAAAATTCACGTAAAAGTCTTATCAATGGCTGCGGCGCCAACTTTGAACAATCATAGACTACAAGTGATAACTTTTTAGGAACACTTGTTCTCACACATTGGACCCCTTCTTCTAAGTTGGTGGATGATCAAATCACACTTTTGAGTGGAAAAGGAAACCCTAAAATCAACTTGGCACCCAAGACAACTTCACTTCATGGAGCCTATAAATACATCCCCTCTTCTTCATTCGAAATCATCTCAAAAATTCCATCTCAAGTATAGTTCTTAGTCGTAGATAGTTTAGTTTAGTTGAAGGAAAGAGAGAAAATGACAACTTCTCTCTACTTTTAGTTCATTTAAGTGTTGTTGAATTCATTGTTGTGAGGTGATTGCCCCAGCATTGCTTGGCAGATTATGCAAATTAATGATCTTCAATTGTGTAATTTCTATCTTATCTTCTTCCCTTTGTATTTTCTTTCATATAAACATGAATTCTTATGTTTGAATGTGCTTAGTTTTGTCAAGCATGAACTAGACATTTTGGGTTGGGATGCCTTAACTTTGTAATAAACCTTTGAATGGATATTATGTTATCTTGATGCTTGCAATTTAGTTCTTGTGCTATACTTCTTTCAAACTTATTTTGAGGTTGATCACTTAGAATAAGTAGGGTCATAAATGCAGACATGGTTTAATTATGATTTAAACTCAAGAACTAATATGGATAAGTGTTTTAATAAAAGGAAACGTTGTTAATTCCATGCTAAAACCTAGACATAGGATAGCATAGTCTATAGAGTGATACTGTGGGAGCTTAACATACAAGGGTGAACTTATTTGAGCTTAGACATAAGACTTGTAATGAAACCTTGATAATAGTTGCTGAAAAGCACGTATCCATTGCAACAGCATCCATTGCAGGAGCATCATGAATAACATAATACTATCAAAGTAAATTACCTAGAAAAGAGCATTTCAACCATTTCTCTCAATTGATTCACAACACATTCTACTTTGCTTAATTTAAATTCTGTTTATACACACACTACTCATACTTTGTTTTACTTGGGATCTCTATTATCACTAGTATTGCTACCATTTTAAACTCTTAAAAATTAATCTAATCCCTGTGGGTACGATCTCTTCTTATCATTATATTACTTGTTTTTAGACTGTGTATACTTGCACACCTTTTCACACAACAAAAAATTATCCTTCATTAATGACATTGAGAAATAAATTAATAGAATTAGAAGAAGAGAGTTGTTAAATAATGAAGGGTATGATAGGAAAAAAATAATTAATGTGTCGTTAGTATCGTAAAACCTCATATAATATAGAACAAACTTTTTTGCCTAAAACGTCATATAATATGGGACGGAGGGAGTATTGCTATGTGCCTCGTATGACCTAGGTCGAATCTAGGGTTCTCAAACTATAGGAGATACGTATAACGTTTTTTTTATTCTTTAGACATGTATAACGGTAGCATAATTGAATTTGTTGCCAACACCATTGGCCTATTTGTTTAATATGTTAATGTAAGGTAAATGAAATATGATATAAACTGCACAATATATTTGTTAGTTAATGTTCTGATATTAATTAAAATATGTTACTTCGAAAAAGTACGTTATTGAATAATGAATATAGTAAAAGTTTTTATTCTTTCTGCCGTTGAATGTAAAAGCTATTGACAATTTTAAGAGGCATCCGCATCTAACAAGAGCTAGTAAGAAAGTTGATGAATGGAGACCAAAAAGTCCCAAGTGATATTGCAAAACACTAGTTAAGGACTAACACACCCTTGTTGTCATCAAACTTCAAGTCAAGCAAACATTCACTCTCTTCACTAACCTCGAATACTAACCCAGCCTCCGATAAGTGGCTCGCGCTGTATACATGTCCAATTGTATTATTCCCTTCTTCCTTTTGTCCATGATCAAATGATGATGATGTTGGCATCAAAAAGATTCTTAATAGATCTGTGAAGTGTTTTGAAGATACTCTTTCTGTATTTATGTTCTGCAAGTTGAATCGTCGAAAATAGTAGATAGTAACCGTAACCAAAGAGGGAAATTCGCGATTTAGACTAGCGAATTTGTATCTCTTCTAGTACAAAAAAAGGAAGCTGATTTTCTAAGAGTAACAAGTCATGCTCAATGTCATTAAACAACCAAGGTTTTGATAATATAGGGTCATTTTCCTTCCATTTTTTTGATCTAAAGTGTCTAAGAAAATGCTCAATGATAAAGCAAGCATCAGTTATAACAATCTTTAGAAAATCATTGTTGTTATAGCTAACAGGCCCAGCAAAACAACTTCGAATTCTATTTTCCCACACCCTTTAAGATTGAAAGCGAAATCCTCCACAGATAGTTTAGTTCTATTAAGAAACCCTCTAAGATATTTCAGTTTTAGATCTTCCATTAACCACAAAATATTTGTGTCTTCGTTAGCGCCGCGGCCACGTGGATTGTGAAAAGGGCTAATGGAAATGATTTGAGGAGTATAAGCTTGTGGATGAGCTTTGCGAATTATTGGTGGGACTTTATAGATACATTGCTCATGTATTCCACACATTTCTGGGGGTACTATTCCATTAAGCATTTCAATCAATTCTATTTTCAAATCTTGAACTTTCATCATCCAATCTGTTTTGTTTTAAAACCAAATCCAATCTGATCCGATTTTGCTTCAGTTTGGATTGGATTGGATAGGACTTCAGTTTTTATTCTTTAAAATTTCTTACAATACAAAATAAATATAATACCTATTTCATAACATCAAAAATCAAATATTATCAAAATAGTAAGTATGTTTTAGAAAAGTAATTAAATCATTAGAAAGTTGAAAGATAGATAGTCAAAAGTACATTATCAAAGTAGTCAAAATAAATTGTAAACAATAAGTGGGAAAAACATATCAAATGTAGGTACTATAGTAATTAAATTTATAATATGGCACTGCTTATGTGTCATATTTTAATGTGTTGGAAACTAAGTTTTATTTCCATGTCATTATTTTAATGCCACATAAGCTACTAAAAATAATAAACAAACTAGAAAAACAAAAAACCAAAAAAAAATTCCAGCAACCTTCATCTACACCATCACCATCCCTAACACCAAATCCCTAATTCCTCTTTCTCATTCTCACTCTTAATCCCAACATTCAATCATCAAGCAACGTAAACATAGAACAATTATTAAATCTCTGGCACTGATTGACGACAACCTCGAAGATTTTGTGTGTTTTTATGCGAACCAGATTTTTTTCTTCTAGGAGACGACGAACTAATTGAAGTGCGGCGGTGGAGGCATAAACCGTCGAAAGAGTTGAAAACCAGTTTCTTTGCAGGAAGGAGATGAAAGAGGAATCTCTTAAATAATTAGACACTTTGGGGATTTAATAATCTCTTATATAACAGAGCACTTCAATTCCGTTTTCCATTCTCTTATTTTTCAATTCCTTTTCCGTTCTATTTAATTAATGTCTTGGATCATGTACGAACAATAAACCAGTATTTTCCAGTGGGAAGAAATACATAGTTTTAGATGGAAAAGAATAAACATGGGTTTAGTGATTGGTATTTCGATAGTTAATGTATAGAGAGAGAGAGAGAGAGAGCTTACAACACTATAATAGGGTGTGAGTGCTATGTCACTGTTGTTCATCTGTGGTGCTCAAAGATTTAATCTCATGTCATGTTTCTCAATCGCGATGTTTTCACATGAGAGTTTAACGATTTTTCTAAAAACGTCTACAGTTTAGAGGTTAAAGGTTAAATGTGACTCGGATGATTGAATGCTCGGATTAAGAGTGAAAATGAGAAAGAGGAACAGAACAGAATCAATTATAGCCTTTTTATTCCCTATACCCTTTAAAGAACATTACTCAAATTCTAACTCTTGTT
Organism: Astragalus glycyphyllos; assembly: GCA_963573325.1. Classification (NCBI taxonomy): domain Eukaryota; kingdom Viridiplantae; phylum Streptophyta; class Magnoliopsida; order Fabales; family Fabaceae; genus Astragalus; species Astragalus glycyphyllos. The sequence continues at coordinate 41,734,889 of OY754310.1, forward strand.
AAACTTGGTAAATTAAACAAGCATGAAAAAAATTATCCCAATTTTTCAGCAAGTAACAAAGCTAATTCTTGAATAAAAACTAACACAAAATCTCAGTTTCATTTTGCTTCATTTTTTTTCTACAATTTCAGTTTTCTTTACATGCTTGGTTTTCTTTACATCCTTGGTTTCATTTTACTACAACTTCAAAGCATTTTATATTGTTTGTAAAAGAGCCATGTTATTAATTTATTCATTTTGAATATATGTGACGTTAAGCTTTTTATATAGTTAGTAAAAGAGCCACGTTATTAATTTATTTATTTTGAATATAAGTGACGTAAAGGGAATAGTATTAAACAAGTCAACAAATATGGATAAATCAGATTTGGTCAACTGTGACATGGCAAAAGATGCTGATGTGGACAATGTGACTCACTCAAGAGTGGAGAAGGATGGGAATGCACTCACACTCACACAAAAAGCATGAGCAGCTTAATTCTAGATTTTCTCACTCTCTTTTCTCTTTCTCACTCTTTACGGTTATGCAATAGATTCACCCTAGATTTGTTTTCTAGATTTTTCTTTGCATTTTTGATTCTCTGTTACTGATGTATGAGCAGTGTATGATGCTCCTCTCTTTTCGCTATATATTGAGCTATTGTACTGTTCCATTAACACATTGAATAAGAACAATCAATTTTCGTTCATCTTCTTCCTTATGCTCATTCCTGAGCAATTGATTTGTTACTAAGCTCTGTTGAGTTTAGATTATGGATTATGCTAAGTTTATGATGGTATCAGAGCAGTTGCTCTGAATACCTTGCCTTCATTTCATTTTCCCCCTTCTTTTCGTTCATCCTCTCCACTGTTGAAGAATGGCTCGTAACAACAATGGCGGTGGTGCTCAACCAGTACAATTGGTGGCTTCTCCAGCTCAAGATCCAACGAGCCCATACCACGTCCATCCAAGCGATGGTCCAAGTACTGCTGCGGTGACTCCGGTGCTGTGCGCAACAGGATCTAACTACCATAGTTGGGCAAGGTCGATGAGAAGAGCTTTGGGAGGCAAGAACAAGTATGACTTCGTTGATGGCACAATCGAGGTACCTGACTCTTCTCACCCTAGTTTTAAAGCATGGAGTAGATGCAACATGCTTGCTCACTCTTGGATCATGAATTCAGTAGCTGAATCCATAGGACATAGCATTGTTTTCCTTGAAAATGCTATGGATGTTTGGAAGGAGCTCAAAGAGAGGTACTCACAAGGCGATTTAATTAGAATTTCAGAATTGCAGTGTGAGATTTATGCCTTAAAACAAGGATCCTTAAGTGTGACAGAATTTTTCTCTGAGTTGAAAGTGTTGTGGGAGGAATTAGAAGCCTATATGCCAGAACCATGCTGTGGATGTCCTAGGAAGTGTGTGTGTAGCTCTGGGATAGAATTGGCTCAAAGTCACCATAGTTTAAGCAAGACCATCAGGTTCCTTACAGGACTTAATGAAAATTATGCCATGATAAGATCTCAGATCTTACTAATGGACCCTTTACCTAAGATCAACAAGATTTTCTCAATGGTGATACAGCATGAGAGGCAATATGCTAGCACTGATGAAACTAAGGTGATGAATGTGAATGCTGAGACAAGGAAACCTAGTCAAGGAAGAGGAAGAGGGGGATACTCATCCAACTATAACAGTAAAAATTCAGGCAAGGTGTGCACCCACTGTGGGAAAACTGGTCATACAGTTGAGGTATGCTACAAGAAACACGGTTTTCCTCCACATTGGCAGAAAAACACTGCTGCAAACTCTGTATCTGCTGATGCAAAAGGCAAGGAAGAGGCAAAGGAAAGCAAGATTGGCATCTCACAGGAACAATATGACAGATTGATGAGTCTCATTCAAGATAGCAAGCTCACTCAACCTACTGCTGGTGCAAGCAAAGCAAACATGGTAACAAACACTAGTATTTATGCTGATGCATATACAGGTATATTTCCTTTAGCTTGTTCTGTTACATCCACTCACCTTGGCTCCTGGATTGTTGATTCAGGAGCTACTGATCACATTTGTTGCTCCCTCAAACATTTTAAAAGTTTTAAAGCCATTAAACCTGTCAATATCACACTCCCAAATGGTAGCACTGTCATAGCTAGATATGCTGGAACCATTGAATTTACACCATATTTTTCTGTTCATAATGTCCTGTGTGTTCCTGGTTTCAACATAAACTTGTTCTCTGTTCCGAAACTGTTGATGGCTAATATCAAAGCTGACTTTACTGTTGATGATTCTGGTCCAAAATGTTATATACAGGATTTGAAAACCAGGAAGAGGATTGGTTCGGGAGTGATGTTTGAGGGACTCATATACCTAGAGATAGAAGCAAGGAAGGTGAATGGAGCTGGTGTTCAAGAAGGAAGTGAAAATAGTGCAGATAGACTCCCTGAATCTGCTCTGTGGCATTTTAGGCTAGGACATTTATCACCTAGTAGAATGAAATTGATGAGTAATGATTTTCCTTTTGTAAAGCATGATGAAGGTTCTGTATGTGATATTTGTCACTATGCTAGGCACAAAAGACTTCCTTATAGTCTTAGTACTAGTAGAGCTACAAAACCTTATGAAATAATACATTTTGACATATGGGGTCCTGTGTCTACTGTTTCCATACATGGCCATAGATATTTCTTAACTGTGCTTGATGACTATAGTAGATATATATGGGTTAATCTTCTCAAAAACAAAGGAGAAACTAGCAGTTACCTAAAATCCTTTGTTAATATGGTTGAAAATCAGTATAACACCAAACCTAAAATCATTAGAACTGACAATGGGCCAGAGTTCTTTCTACCAGAATTTTATGCCTCAAAGGGAATAATTCACCAAACCAGTTGTGTTGAGACACCTCAACAGAATGGCAGGGTTGAGAGAAAGCACCAACATATTCTTAATGTTGGGAGAGCTCTTCTCTTTCAATCCAAATTGCCCAAACAGTTTTGGCCCTATGCTATCCTTCATGCTGCTTTTATTATAAACTGTGTCTCTAGCCCTCTTCTACAAAACAAGTCACCCTATTTTCTCATTTATGGAAAGCTACCTGATTTAGAGAAACTGAGAGTCTTTGGTAGCCTATGTTATGCATCCACCCTTCAGTCACACAGAACCAAACTTGAGCCTAGGGGGAGAAAATGTGTTTTTCTAGGTTATAAAACAGGAGTACAAGGGGCCATTCTTCTTGACCTGAACAACAAACAACTCTTTATATCTAGAAATGTCATTTACCATGAGAAAATCTTGCCTTACAAAGGAACTCAACCTATCTCACAATGGAATTATTTTACACCAAATAACAGTGACAACAGTGACAGTACCTTAGAAGAACCATCCACACAGCAAGAAAATACTATCTTGACAGAAACAGAACCAGTTACTGAAGTCAGAAGATCAAGCAGAGAAACACACCAACCAGCATATCTCTCTGATTATATATGTAGTTTCTCAACATCCACATCCAAGGTCAAGTCCTCTACCTCAGGTACTCTATATCCTATTCAAAATTTCCACTCTATGAACAATTTGTCATCTGCACAAAAACAATACTCTGTCTGTTTGAACAAAAACATAGAACCACAGTCATATGAGGAAGCATGTAAAGATGCTTGTTGGGTTGAAGCTATGAGCAAGGAATTGGATGCTTTAAAAAAAAATGGGACTTGGGATTTGGTTGATTTACCAACTAATGTTAAACCAATTGGCAGCAAATGGGTTTATAAGGTGAAGCACAAGGCAGATGGCTCCATAGAAAGATACAAAGCAAGATTAGTAGCTAAAGGGTACAATCAAGTAGAGGGGCTTGATTTTTTTGACACTTTTAGTCCTGTAGCAAAATTAACAACTGTGAGAACACTGTTAGCAATTGCTTCTATGAAGAATTGGTTTCTACATCAACAATGCATTCTTGCTGGGGATCTCAATGAAGATGTATACATGGAAATTCCAAAGGGGGTGAATTGTACCAAGAATGCTCAAGTTTGTAAGCTCAAAAAGTCCCTATATGGGTTAAAACAAGCAAGCAGGAAGTGGTATGAAAAATTGACTCAGTTACTAATAGATGAAGGCTACAAACAATCACCATCTGATCATTCATTGTTTACTCTAAGTAGAGGTGAACATTTTACTGCATTACTGGTATATGTTGATGATGTCATTCTAGCAGGCAACTCTATTATTGAGTTTGATCGAATCAAGCATGTTCTTGATGAAGCATTCAAGATCAAAGATTTGGGAACTCTCAAATACTTTCTGGGTTTAGAAGTATCTCAGTCTAAGAAGGGAATCATGATTTGTCAAAGGAAGTATTGCCTTGATTTACTCAGTGATGCTGGTATCTTAGGATCAAAACCTGCTTTGACTCCTCTAGACTCAAATGTAAAGCTACACCAAGGCTCTGGAAAAGCTTACAGTGATGTGAGTGGTTATAGGAGATTGATTGGGAGACTGCTTTATCTCACCAACACAAGACCAGATATAACCTTTGCAATACAACAATTGAGTCAACACATTAATTCACCAACTGTAACTCATTATAATGCTGCCTGTAGAGTTCTCAAATACTTGAAGAATAGTCCTGGCAGAGGACTCATATTCCCCAGGGATTCTGTTCTTCAAATCTCTGGTTTTTCTGATGCTGACTGGGCCAACTGTTTGGACACCAGGAAATCTGTGACAGGATATTGTTTTTTCATTGGTTCTTCTTTGGTTTCATGGAAGACAAAGAAACAGCAAACTGTGTCTAGGTCCTCATCTGAGGCAGAATATAGAGCCCTTTCCACTGCTACATGTGAACTTCAATGGTTGTTGTATCTCCTTGCTGACTTGAACATTAAGTGTGACAGATTGCCTATACTGTTTTGTGATAATAAAAGTGCTTTACATATAGCTGCCAACCCAGTTTTTCATGAAAGAACAAAGCATCTAGAAATAGATTGCCACTTTGTGAGAGAGAAACTCCAAGATGGAATGATGAAATTGCTGCCAGTTTCTTCTAAAGAGCAACTTGCAGATTTTTTTACAAAAGCTCTCCCTCCTTCTGTTTTTACTCCTTTCATTTCCAAGCTTCGTATGATAAACATATATCATGGTCAAGCTTGCGGGGAGCTATTAAACAAGTCAACAAATATGGATAAATCATATTTGGTCAACTGTGACATGGCAAAAGATGCTGATGTGGACAATGTGACTCACTCAAGAGTGGAGAAGGATGGGAATGCACTCACACTCACACAAAAAGCATGAGCAGCTTAATTCTAGATTTTCTCACTCTCTTTTCTCTTTCTCACTCTTTACGGTTATGCAATAGATTCACCCTAGATTTGTTTTCTAGATTTTTCTTTGCATTTTTGATTCTCTGTTACTGATGTATGAGCAGTGTATGATGCTCCTCTCTTTTCGCTATATATTGAGCTATTGTACTGTTCCATTAACACATTGAATAAGAACAATCAATTTTCGTTCATCTTCTTCCTTATGCTCATTCCTGAGCAATTGATTTGTTGCTAAGCTCTGTTGAGTTTAGATTATGGATTATGCTAAGTTTATGAAATAGCAAATTAAATAAAAAGCTACTTTTTGGTTACAAAATAAAAAACTACTGATTCAACTAAAACTAAAACGAAGTAGCAGGCTTTTAAAAAAAGAAAGAGATAGTGGTGTTGTATAGGCACTGTGATAACAAGTAACGAAAAGAAAAATTGATGTTAGTGATGTAGTATGAAGCTGTGACAGAAGCACGTTAAAAAGAAAATAGCAGCTGTCGCGGGTTCGAGCTCTATGCTTGCTAAATTTGCTATTAATCTATAAAAAAAAAAGCAACATAAAGAATCGATGCGTAGGATTAATATAAGTAAAGGGGATAAATAAGTAATAACATAATTAAGGAGAGTGGTTCCATCCCATATCCCCCAATTTTGAGCCGAACCCAAATGAGGGTAATCAATGGAATGTGTTAGAATAAATTTCATCACTTACCAAGTAAAATAAAATAAAATAGTGGCAGAATTTGTAAATACCACATCATACTAAGTAAATTACACACAAATTTCTAATGGTAACATAGAAGTTACCTTTTTAGAAACATCCACGTCTAACAAATAGCTAATAAGAAAGTTGGTCAATGGTGACCAAAAAGTCACAAGTGATATTGCAACACAATACTTATGATTAAAAAAGTGGCAGAACTGTACCAATAGTCTGAATCAGAGTAAGCACAAGCAACAACACTGCAGCAACGGTAGAAGCTGCTTTCCAAGGAGTGTCGAAGTACTCATGAATGCATATAGCCTTGTATTTGTTGAGAGGGTTTTTATAGAAAGCAGTTAACCTATTGCATAGAGATAGATAGTCTGCATTGAGGGCTTGCATGGAAATTTCTTTGTTAAGATTAGTAATCACAGTATTAGCATCACCCATCAAATTGACAAGAATTCCATTGTCAATTAAGATGTTCACATCTTTCTCTTCTTTGATGAGATAATCAAGGATTGTCATGTACTGATTAATGTAACCTGAATCCGGATAGTGACATTCCTCAAATGCTAATATATTCCCAAAGTGTATTTCAGTTGTGTCATCCACATGAAAACATGGCATTTTCAACACACCCTTCTTGTCATCAAACCTTAAGTCAAGCAAACATTTACTGTCTTTACAAACCTCCAATTTTAACCCCGCCTCTGATAATTGACTCACCCTGTATAGATGATCAATTGAATTATTCTCTTGTTCTTTTTTTTCTTTCGGTAAATAATAAAAATTAAGTTGAAAAACACTGGCGCATTGTGAGCAGCACGGTATTGGATTCTTCTCGTGTTCTCTTTTTGGTCCAAGAACAAATGTTGATGGCTTCAAAAAGATTCTCATAAGATCTACGAAGTGTTTTGGAGATTCTCCTTCTATATCTATTTTGTGCATGTTGTATCCATCAAAAAAGACCGAAGTAATTCTAACAAAAGAGTGATTGAAAATTTGATTTAGACCAACATATTCGAATATATCTTTCAGTACAAAAAAAGGAAGCTGATTTTCTAAGAGTATCAAGTCAATCCTAATGTGACCAAGCAACCAAGGTTTTGATAATATAGGGTCGTTTTCCTCATTTTCAAGCCTAAAGTGGTGTCTAAGAAAAAGCTCAATTATGAAGCAGGCATCAGTTATAATAATCTTTAGAAAATCATTACTGTTATAGATAACAGGCCCCCCTGCATAACAATTGCGAATACTATTTTCTAAAAGTTGAAGTTTGGGAACAAAATCCTCCACTGATAATTTGGTTCTATCTAGAAACCCTCTCAAATACTTCAATTTGAGATTTTCCATTGACAACAAAATATTGGTGTCTTCGTTAGCGCTGCGACCACATGGATTGTGAAAAGGACCAATGGAAATGATTTTAGGAGTATAAGCTTGTGGATGAGTTTTGCGAATTTTTGGTGGGACTTTATAGATACATTGCTCATGGACTTCACTCATTTCTGGAGGATGTACTCCTTTAAGCATTTCAATCAATTCTGTTTTCAGATCTTTAGTTGGTTGTTGTGGTTTTCCCTCCATTTCCTTCAAAATTCATACATAGCTTGTTCAGTTGTTCATTTTGACAAACAGCCTCAAAACAATATTATACAGAGGAAGTTGGGAACTAGATTTTACTTCTATTAAATAAAAAACAAATCATTAATGTAAACACTAAAATAAAATATAACATGGTATAAAATATATAACAAGAAAAAAGAAGAAGGGGAGGAACCTGATTATCAAGTAACGAAGGAAGGATCAATGAATTTTCGGTATATCTTCAGCTTAATATCAACTGTTAATTTATAGATACATTGGTCTCATTCTATTTTTAACTTTTTTTATATAATGCGGTCCTACGTGTAGTATAATGAGAAACACGTGATATGTTGCTACCTTACAATATGGCACCAATCATATATACTGAACAACCACACGTAAATCTAATGTACCTCTTTTTGGTACAATCTAGCTAATGTACCTTTAATCAAACAAACCCTTTAGAAAAAACAGATTACTAATAAAATATGGGTCGATCGAAGCCGTAGAATGCTGATGATAATGGTGGGCAATGAGGCACATGCTCTTGGATTTCCTGAACATTGGGCGAGCTGGTGAGTTCAAGGGTATTCCATGTAATAGCTGACCCACAACAAGTCTACCTTGTTTTCCATTCCATTACTGAATCCAGTCATTGTGCCTTACTAGTCAGTCATCGTCCGCATTTCCTCGTATATCGAGCTCATAGGCGTCCAAATAGACAGGTTGATTTGGTATTTCTTGCACAAGGCCAAATTGCAGTTTGACTCTATCTGGACGACCCAAATGTTACTGATAGTTTTTAAAGGTCACGATCATGCCGACAAAATTTAATGGGCAAGATCTTGCCGACACTTTACAACAGCCCAAATGTTGCCGACACTTTTTAACGACCACGATTTTGCCGACACTTTTTATTGGATGTTAGTTGGACCACCCATTATTTTGATATTGGTGACTATTCATGACTACCGATTCCAGTATGTCGAAATCATACAAAAGTGTAGGCAATGCAATCATACATGTCTGGAATCTCTTTTTTTTTTATCTCTTTTTTTTTTTGACCAAATGTCTGGAATCTCTTATTATCAAGAACCTAGCTATAGTGTTGTAATGTACTTACACTGCACTATTATTTGAATCATGCTAAAGTATTGCCTTAATATACAAAAGAATGTTGCTATAGTGTTGTCTTTTTATACAAAAGTGTCGGACACTGAAATCACGACACCGTTATGAATTATTTGAATCCTGGCACTACGCTTACTAAACAAATAATAACCATTGGATTCTCAAACTTTTAATGAAATTTAATCTAATGGTTAGTATTGAATAAGGGTATTGTTGTCACAGTTATTATTTGTTTAATTAAATTAAATAATTAAATTAAATTAACCATTAAATCTGGCCCTATTTTTTAGAGACAGTTACAAAAATATATCAGAATTTGCTTCCACGTTCTTCTATTTCATGTTTCCTTTTTTTTTTACGTTCTTCTATTTTTTTTTCACGTTCTTCTTCTCTTTTCCGCGTTTTTCTTCTTCGCACGCCATTGCATCACGCAAAGGAAGTCACAAAAAGGCACTCACGCAAGGAAATATGCCGCGACGCACACCGTTGATGCAAAAACAGACACCGTTGAACCACAGCATTGAAGCATGCTCTTCCTATACGCCATTGATGTCTCATTATGCAGGTTGATTTCTTCTTCTTCTTCTTCTTCTTCTTCTTCTTCTCGTTTCCAGGCTGGTTTTGCTGCACTTAACCAATTGTTATGCAAAATTGTGATTAGTTTGGCATCTAACCACAGTTATGCATATCTGTGGTTAGTGACCACTAACCATTGCTATGCACATGTGTGGTTAGTGACATCAAACCATTGGCATCTAACCACTGTTATGCATATATGTAGTTAGTGGCCACGAACCGTTGCGATGCACATTTGTGGTTAGTGACATCTAACCATTGGCATCTAACCACATTTATGCATATCTGTGGTTAGTGGACACTAACCATTCCGATACACATTTGTGGTTAATGATATCTAACCATTGTGGTACAAATCTGTGGTTAATGAACGGTTTTTTTTGTGTGAAAAAAAACACTCAGATTTTTTTTGATAAAAGATGAAACGAGAGGTGCTTTAGCAAGAACGAACGAGAGAGGAATTCGTTTCGATGGTGAATTCCTTTAAGAAAGTACGAGAGAGATGGAACGAAAGTTTGAAGCGTGTTAGTAACGTTTTGATTTTGTTACCGTATTTGAAGCAAAATTTTAGCCAAAAATAACTCCCAGAAAATAGCGATATTGATTAACCATATTTTTAATTATTAGATAAGTTATCTATATACCCCTTTAATAAGAATTACTAAACATTTCCTTAGTACCGTAAGTCATACTATTCTAGCTATTAAAAGTTGTTGGCAAGATCGTGACCATTAAAAAGTATCGACAAAAAAATTATTAAAAAAATATGGATTAAAAAATTCTTTTTTACCATTTTTTATTAGAGGTATTGATATAAAGTGTTGACATTCGAATTAGGAAAACAGAATTATACTAGACAAATTTGCTAAATAATAGTACTTATGTGTTTAAAAAATGATTTTTTACCATATTTTGGACACTTTTTGTCATAAATTTATTAATTATTTGTCCCGATCAAATTTATGACCATCTAGAAGAGGTATAAATCTAATTTTTTTTTTAACGTGGAGGTATAAATCTGTTATGGTTATGGCACATAATTGTTCTCATGAACTGGACCCATTACCAAAAAGGCGCACATCAAAAACAAATCCATTTATCAATGGCCAAGATCACAACACACCTGATCCAACGGTCCGAATTCATTAGGTCAAACTCCACCAAACTATCTCGGAGCTCCATCCAAGGTCGGAGATACGGTACAGAACATTGGCGACCGCAGTGGGAGGATCTTGTACTCTAGTTTCTCTCCCATTCCCTTGATCGGCAATGGCACCTCAACTTCACCCGAGAACTCAAAGCGTTATCATAGGACCGTCTATGGAACTAGCCTTAGAGCCCGTCTTACAGCAGGTCGTACCACTGGGCACTCCAGAAGGATTTTTGGAAGACCTTCCAAACTCGTCCCAAGCCCGGAACCCATCAATGGCTCTGGTCTCCGGAAGCTCAATAAGAAACCGCCTTCCTCCTCCTCCCCATTCAGTCTCGGTTCCGGTCGATGTTGTTCAACAGCTCGTCCAACTATTGAACCGCCAAGCGGAGGCGAACCAGCAACGAAGTGACCGGTTCACCGAGCTTGAAGCCGAGGTGGCTAAGCTTTGGGCACAAAATATCCTGGACCAGTCCTCTCCTCAACGCGAATCTCCCGAAAGGAGAAATCCCACTCGAAGGCGTCACGGATCTCCACCTCGAAGAAAGCATTATCACAGATCGCCACCTCGCCGACTAAGGGGGAATGGTTCCCGTTCATCCTCAAGTCAGGAGGAATACGAGGACAACCCGGAATATTCTCATCCAGTTCACTCGTATTTAGCTTCCTCCTCTTCGAGACGACGTTCTCGAAGTCGGGAGAAGTCGCCAAGGCAAGAACGGCATTATCACCGATCAAGAAAGTCTCCTGATCCATATAGATACCACCGATCTCCGCCCCGTGAGAAAACAGCCAAGCGCAAAGAACCCTTCACTGAAAGGATCGACTACTTTCCAGTACCTAGGCACCTTGAAAAACCCCTTGAAAGATTGAAGTTGCAGGATGGAACGGGCGATCCTGACAGACACCTAGACTACTTTGATACCATGATGTAGTATCGAAATGTTCCAATGGAAATGAAGTGTCGTATCTTTCCTCTAACTCTGGAGAAAATAGCCTCGTATTGATTCAGGACCTTAAAGCCCAACTCCATTTCCTCTAGGGACCAGTTGGCAAAGCTCTTTTTAGCTCTGTTCGCTCACTCTAAAAGCAAACCCAAGCACAAGAAGGTTTTGGCGTCCGTAGTGCAGGGTGAGAACGAGCCTCTGAGGGATTACATAGAAAGGTTCAACAAAGAAGCTTCCCAAGTTCGGAACTTAAGCGACGACTTTCGACTTTACTTCATATCAGCCGGTCTTCGTGAAGGGAGCCTGTTTAAGACCCGCACTGGAACCTTTGAACCTCAGACTTTGCAGGAGTTCCTCCAAAAGTCTCAATGTTTCATTGATCACGAGGAAGGCCTCAAAGCCGGAAGAGCGGTCACCCAAGTCGGTCCATCTAAACCTCGCAGCGAGAAGGATTGGTTGCACTGGAACCTTGGGGATCGACAAAGAGGATCTCATACCTTACAGAGGAACGGCCTTGTCCGAATTTAATGGATCCCGAACCAAGCCACTTGGTCACTTGGAATTGATGGTTACTTACGGAGAGGAGCCGTTGATAAGGATTGTCAAAACAAAATTCCTCGTTCTACCTTGCCCACCAATCTACAACTGCATCATCGGAAGGTTGACTCTAGGAAGGCTCGGAGCGGTAACTTCCACCACCCATCTGAAAATGAAATTCCATTCAATCTGCAACAAATTTATCACCTTGAATGCCGACTTGGAGTCCGCCCAAAGATGTTTCTTTTTGCATATGAAGGTGGAAAAGAAGGCCATTGAAGAAGAAGGGGTTCCCCCTCCAGATTTTCGAAATGCAAAAAAATCCAAGAGTGATAGTCCAACTGGCGACGTGAACGTAACCGATCTGGACGCAAGATACGATCCAGATAGCTTGGAGGACGAGGGTGATGATGAATTGGCCAGAGAGCTGAAAAGAAGAATGAAGAGACCACAACCCGACAGAGAATTTGAAGAAATCTGACTCGGTGATGATCCAACAAGAACGGTTAGGATCGGAGCTGAGCTGACCTTTTCGACAAGGTGAATTCCGAGCTTGCCCAATGCCTAAAGGATCACTCTGACCTTTTCGCTTGGTCGGATGCGGACATGCCCCGATCCCTCTGGAGGTCGCCTGCCAGCAGCTCGCCGTCAACCCGGAAGCTAAGTGGGTCGCCGAAAGGAAGAGAGCTCAGAGCGGAAAAAAAGTTGTTGCCGCTGATAAAGCCGTGGAAGATTTAATTAAGGCAAACTTTGTATCGGAAGTCAAGTATACAACTTGGCTCTCCAACCCTGTAATTGTTAAGAAAAGTAATGGAAAATGGTGTATGTGTGTTGATTATACCGATCTTAATAAAGCCTGTCCAAAGGACACTTTCCTCGTGCCAAGCATAGATCGCCTCGTCGACAATGCCTCGGATTTTTGTTTACTCTCTTTTATTGATGCATACTGTAGTTATAATCAAATTGCGATGGACCCTCCCAACCAAAAAAACGGCATTCATGACTGACCGAGGTAACTTCGCTTACCAAGTTATGCCTTTCGGTTTGAAGAACACCGGAGCGACTTATCAAAGAATGATGAACAAGGTCTTTCAAAAACAAATCGGCCGCATCGTTGAAGTCTACCTCGACGATATGATCACAAAGAGTGAAAAGGAAGACACCCACATGGTCGACCTTAAAGAAATTTTTGCAGAAATCAGGAAAAACAGCATGAGATTAAACCCAGAGAAATGCACCTTCGGTGTCCGGGCTGGCAAGTTTCTCGGTTTCTATTTGACCGAACAGGGAATTGAGGCCAATCCGAATAAATGCCGCTCCGTAACAGAGATGCGAACACCAAGCTCCAAAAAGGAGGTCCAAAAACTCAACTGCATTATCGCCGCTCTGTCCCGTTTCATTTCAAACGCGACATTCAAGTCACTCCCATTGTTTAAGTTACTTAAGAAGAAAGAAGAGGAAGAATTTAAATGGACTACCGAACAAGATGAGGCCCTCATCCAACTCAAAAAAGTGCTCTCGGAGCCTCCAATCCTCACTCGCTCAAACAAAGGGGAAACGTTGTACTTATACTTGGCAGTCTCAGAAGAAGCTTTAGGCGCCGTTCTTGTCCGAGATGTAGAGGCCGGACAAAGCCCAATCTACTTCATAAGTAAAGCTCTGCAAGGATCTGAAAGTCGTTATCAGAAAATTGAGAAAATCGCATTTGCGTTAGTCGTTGCAGTCCGCCATCTCCAACCTTATTTCGTAGCCTATCAGGTGGTGGTACGAACGAACCATCCCATACGTCAGATCCTGCATGGGCCCGACCTTGCAGTAAGAATGATAAAATGGGCAGTTGAGCTATCTGAGTTTGTAATCAAATATGAATCCCGGACGGCCATGAATGCACAAGTTCTTGCGGACTTCGTGGCAGAAATGACCCCGACCGATCCTAAGAACGACGTTTGGATTCTCCACGTGGATGGTTCCTCAAACCCCATGGGCAGTGGAGCCGGGTTGATGTTGGAAAGCCCTGTCGGAGTCGTCATTGAAGTATCCTTAACCTTCAATTTTCAAACTTCAAACAATCAGGCAGAATACGAAGCCTACATAGCGGGTTTACGTTTGGCAATTGACCTCCGAGTTACTCAGGTCAGTTTGTACACCGACTCATTGTTAGTAGTCTCTCAGATAGGAAAGTCCTACACCACGAAAGAACCGATCTTGCAGCAATACTTAACTCGAGTTCAAGAGCTTTTGGCCCACTTCAAGTCAGCAGAGGTGAAACACGTCCCACGAACTGAGAATCAAAGGGCAGACATTTTGTCTAACCTTTCCAGTACCAAGATTCCCGGTAATCACAGTTCTCTCACCCAAGAGGTGCTTCGCAAACCCAGCGTTCACCTTGATCCGGAGTTCAACTCTTCCATATGTGTAATTGAGGCAGAAGCAAGCTGCCACCAAAGCACCAAGTCCACCTCCAACAGTTGCTGCTGAGCCACAGGTTGCTGATGCACCAGCAATGGATGCAGGAGCATCTACCCTAGAAGAGCCAAAGAAGAAAAGGCAGAAAAAGACCAAGCTTGCTCCAGTCAAGGCAAGCAGCAGGCTAAGGAGGGGGACTCCTAAGTAGTAAAAGTTTTCTTTTTACACGCTATCTTTTGAGACATAACTATGGTTTAAATGTTTTTAAATAACCCTTGTTTTGTGCAGACTGATATCGTCTCCTCTCCCACTATCTTTTTGTAGTGAGGACACTTCTATTCCTTAAGTTTGCGGGGGAGATTACCTAATATTTTGTGATATTTTGTGAACTTATGTTATATGCTAAATATGTGTGTTTTATGTAGTACTATATGTGTGTTAATTAATATTAGTCTATAACCAGTTTTTAAATATTATATGTGTGCTAAATGGACTTTTCAAAATTAGCTAGGAACCAATCTGAAGTTCAGTGAGGTCACACACTCACACAAAAGAGCAGCAATAATTTTAAACGTTAGAAAAACCAATGGTTTACAAGCTTGGTGGGAAACTAAGGAGATTGAGCCCTTAAAATGCACTCATTAAAAACATGTTTTAAAAGGGCCTAGCTGATCTGTTCTTCTGAAAATTAAACCTTAGTATTTTAATCTTGTTCAAGTGTCATTACTTGAGGACAACCAATGGTTTAAGTTTGGGGGTGTGATAACTCTATTTTATATAAAGTTATTTATGTTCCCAAATACAAATTATTGCAAGAAACTCGGTAATTAAGACATGTCAAATAAAGAAATACAAAAGAAAAACATAAATTTATGATGAAGAGTCTGGGGATACATCATCTCTATTTCATATGACTTGTGGTATTTTTTGATGTGTTTGTTCAATTGCTGCAGCAATCGTTGCCCTGCAATAGGCACAACAATCATTGCTCCTGCAATAGTCATTCCAGTAGAAAGCAGAAGCATTGCACCAATAATACAAAGAGCCTCAGTTGCCCCAGCAATCGTTGCACCAGTAATCATTGCCCCAGCAATGTTAACAACTCAGAATGCCCCAGCAATTTTATGATGGTGTCATCATATCAAGTTGCAAGTGGAAGTTGCCCAAGTGGATGGCTGCGCGCCAACTTTGAACAATCATAGACTACAAGTGGTAACTTTTTAGGAACACTTGTTCTCACACCATTTGACCCCTTCTTCTAAGTTGGTGGATGATCAAATCACACTTTTGAAGACAAGTGGAAAAGGAAACCCTAAAATCAACTTGGCGCCCAAGACAAGTTCACTTCATAGAGCCTATAAATACATCCCCTCTTCCTCATTCAAAATCATCTCAGAAATTCCATCTCAAGTATAGTTCTAAGTAATAGATAGTTTACTTTAGTTGAAGGAAAGAGAGAAAATGACAACTTCTCTCTACTTTTAGTTCATTTAAGTGTTGTTGAATTCATTGCTGTGAGGTGATTGCCCCAGCATTGCTAGGCATATTATGCAAATGATCTTCAATTGTGTAATTTCTATCTTATCTTCTTCCCTTTGTATTTTTCTTTCTTATAAACATGAATTCTTATGTTTGTATGTGCTTAGTTTTGTCAAGCATGAACTAAACATTTTGTGTTGGGATGCCTTAACTTTGTAATGAACCGTTGAATGGTTATTATGTTATCTTGATGCTTGCAATTTAGTTCTTGTGCTATACTTCTTTCAAACTTATTTTGAGGTTGATCACTTAGAATAAGTAGGGTCATAAATACAGACATGGTTTATGATTTGAACTCAAGAACTAATATGGATTAGTGTTTTAATAAAAGAAAACTTTGTTAATTCCATGCTAAAACCTAGGCATAGGATAGCATAGTCAATAGGGTGATACTGTGGGAGCTTAACATACAAGGGTGAACTTATTTAGAGCTTAGACATAAGACTTGTAATGAAACCCTGAAGATTGTTGCTGAAAAGCACGTATCCATGGCAACAACATCCATTGCAGGAGCATCATGAGTAGCATAATACTATCAAAGTAAATTATCTAGAAAAGAGCATTCCAACCATTTCTCTCAATTGATTCACAACACATTCTACTTTGCTTAATTTAAATTCTGTTTATACACACACCACTCATACTTTGCTTTATTTGTGATCTCTATTATCACTAGTATTGCTACCATTTTAAACTCTTAAAAATTAATCTAATCCCTGTGGGTACGATCTCTTCTTATCATTATATTACTTGTTTTTAGACTGTGTAGACTTGCACACCTTTTCACACAACAACTTTACAAAATTATCCTTCATTAATGACTTGTTAAATAATGAAAGGTATGATAGGAAAAGAATAATTAATGTGTCATTAGTATCGTAAAACGTCGTATAATATAGAACAAACTTTTTTGCCTAAAACGTCATATAATATGGGGCGGAGGGAGTATTGCTATGTGCATGCCTCGTATGACCTAGGTCAAATCTAGGGTTCTCAAAATATAGGAGACACGTATAACAGTTTTTTTTTATTCTTTAGACATGTATAACAGTAGCATAATTGAATTTGTTGCCAACACCATAGGCCTATTTGTTTAATATGTTAATGTAAGGTAAATGAAATATGATATAAACTGCACAATATATTTGTTAATTAATGTTCTGATATTAATTAAAATATGTTACTTCGAAAAAGTACGTTACTGAATAATAAATATAGTAAAAGTTTTCATTCTTTCAGCCGTTGAATGTAAAAGCTATTGACAATTTTAAGAGGCATCCGCATCTAACAAGAGCTAGTAAGAAAGTTGATGAATGGAGACCAAAAAGTCCCAAGTGTTATTGCAAAACACTAGTTAAGGACTAACACACCCTTGTTGTCATCAAACTTCAAGTCAAGCAAACATTCACTCTCTTCACTAACCTCGAACCCAGCCTCCGATAAGTGGCTCGCGCTGTATACATGTCCAATCGTATTATTCCCTTCTTCCTTTTGTCCATGATCAAATGATGATGATGTTGGCATCAAAAAGATTCTTAATAGATCTGTGAAGTGTTTTGGAGATATTCATTTTATATTTAAGTTGCAAGTTGAATCGTCGAAAATAGTAGATAGTAACCGTAACCAAAGAGGGAAATTCGCGATTTAGACTAGCGAGTTTGTATCTCTTCTAGTACAAAAAAAGGAAGCTGATTTTCTAAGAGTAACAAGTCATGCGCAATGTCATTAAACAACCAAGGTTTTGATAATATAGGGTCATTTCCCTTCCAATTTTTTGATCTAAAGTGTCTAAGAAAATGCTCAATGATAAAGCAAGCATCAGTTATAACAATCTTTAGAAAATCATTGCTGTTATAGCTAACAGGCATAGATAGTTTAGTTCTATTAAGAAACCCTCTGAGATATTTCAGTTTTAGATCTTCCATTGACCACAAAATATTGTCGTCTCTGTTAACGTCGTGACCACGTGGATTGTGAAAAGGACCAATGCAGATGATTTGAGGAGTATAAGCTTGTGGATGAGCTTTGCGAATTCTTGGTGGGAATTTATAGATGCATATTGCTCATGTATTCCACACATTTCTGGAGGTACTACTCCATTAAGCATTTCAATCAATTCTATTTTCAAATCTTGAACTTTTATCATCCAATCTGTTTTGTTTTAAAATCAAATCCAATCTGATCCGATTTTGATTCGGTTTGGATTGGATTGGATAGGACTTCGGTTTTTATTCTTTAAAATTTCTTACAATACAAAATAAATATAATACCTATTTCATAACATCAAAAATCAAACATTATCAAAATAGTTAAGTATGTTTTAGAAAAGTAGTTAAATCATTAAAAAGTTAAAAGATAGATAGTCAAAAGTACATTATCAAAGTAGTCAAAATAAATTGTAAACAATAAATGGGAAAAACGTATCAAGTGTAGGTACTATAGTAATTAAATTTATAATATGGCACTGCTTATGTGTCATATTTTAATGAGTTGGAAACTAAGTTTTATTTCTATGTCATTATTTTAATGCCACATAAGCTACTAAAAATAATAAACAAACTAAAAAAACAGAAAAAAGAAAAAGAAAAAATAATACCAGCAACCTTTATCTTATTCAATACACCATCACCATCCCTAACACCAAATCCCTAATTCCTCTTTCTCAGTCTCACCCTTAATCCCAACATTCAATCATCAAACAACGTAAACATAGAGCAATTATTAAATCTTTGGCACTGATTGACAACAACCTCGAAGATTTTGTGTGTTTTTATGCGAACCAGATTTTTTTCTTAAATAATTAGACACTTCGGGGATTTAATAATCTTATATAACATAGCACTTTAATTCTGTTCTCCATTCTCTTATTTTTCAATTCCTTTTCCGCTCTATTTAATTAACTAGTCTTATGACCCCGTGTGATGCACGGGTTGCGCTATGATCGACGAATGAAAAAACCGTAAAATAGTAGTATTTATTGTAAAGTGTTTTAAATAGGGATTAGCAATAGTAGTAAAAGGGTAAATCGGGTAGGAAGATTTAGATCAAATATGGTTAACCACTATTAAAAATATAACTCTGCAATTTCTAATTGGGATTTCCAGTTTGATGGAAAATCCTTCAAGGAACTGATCTTCTTCGAATAGAGGTTGTCAACCACAGAGAAATACGAACTCGCGCAGTTGGAAACACCAATGAACATTTTTATGCCTCGTACGTTAAGAAAGATATAAAATTAAAAATGAACACTAACAAAGACATTTAAATTGGCTTCTTTGGGATATGCGGAATGGGTGTATTTTTGCTTCAAAAACACCAAATTTGGAGTTCCTTGTGTCTAGGATTAAATCCTTGTCTTGGCGGTGGTTCCTTGAGAGGTCGAAAGGACCATCCTGTATGTATTATGAGTGGCATGTTTCCCCGCTATTGTGGGTCTCTAGAACCTAGTTCATTTGTATTTGTGTAAATTATATTGGCTAGGTCACCTATTGTGTCCTTAGCCTTCTATTATCTAATATATATGATCCTTTGCTTATTAAAAAAAAGACATTTAAATTGAACATCCTTCATAGATAATAAGAAGAAAAAGTCTAAAGAATTCTCTTTTTTTTGGTTACATGTTTTTTGGTTACAATGTCTAAATAATTCTAATAAAATAATCGATATTCATCAAATGTAAATAAAAATATAATGAGAAGAAATATAAGAATAAATTATTTTTTTAAATAATCAGAAAAATATGGCGGTACAAAATACACCGAGGAGAAATCTATGAGTATTTGTACAGTTTAATTTTCTCCGAAGTTAAAGAAGATACCACAATTAAAAAGTGAAACACGTGGGTATCATGTCTGGTTGGATGAAAACCCATGATAAAATAGGAGTCATTATACAAAGTTGAAAGAGAATGATGGAGGTTCTATTGTAAATGTGACAAAAGTTCCCGTTGAAAGAAGATGGGAGGTTCTGATGCCTGTTCGTGTAAAATAAACAAAATAAAGAAGACAACATAATTACAAAGTTAAACATGTGGGTATCGTGTACGGTTGGATGAAAACCACAAATAAAATAGAAGCATATATAGAAAGTTGTGAGAATATGATGTAGGTATTTTTTTTTACAAATGTGGCTGAAGTTCTGTTATTAAAAATTAAATAAGAAGATTATAAAATTAAAAAGGAACATTAACAAATACATTGAAGTTAAATATCCATATATAATAAGAAAAAAAAACAACAAATGTAAATAAAAATATAAGGGGAAGAAGTATAAGAACAAATTATTTTTTTTAATAATAAACAACATGGTCCTACAAAATATAAAGATAAAAAGCATAGAAAGAGATTAATTTTTTAAAGTGCTGAAATTAGTAAAAGGGTGAGTTGCATGGGTTAATGTCACAATATTATTGTTTTTTTTCCACCAAACCGGTTATTGAGGAAGGATATTTAAGTATTAGTACATTTTAAATTATTTCCGAATGCTAAAGCACCCCAAAATACACCGCTTAGTATCGCACTTTACGTACTTTGTAATGAAACTATTATTTTTTTACCAAACTGGTTATTGAGGAACAAACTTTGTGTATTTGAATCGTTAACATTTTTTCTAAACCATAAAGTACACAAAAACACATTGCTTAGCATCTCACTTTACGTATTTGTCATGAAATTAAATATATGTTTTTTCACGTAAGCGGTTATTGAGGAACAAACTTTACATATTTGAATAGTTTAAACTTTTTCGAACGCCAAAGTACCCCAAAATATACTGTTTAACTTTTCACATTATGTATTGTCGTGAAGTTAAATATTGTTTTCACCTAATTGATTATTGAGGAGTTAAATTTACGTATTTAAACATCTAAAATTTTTTCTAGACCGTAAAGTGTACGTAGTACTTAAATATTAAAAAAAAAGGAATAAGCAAAAAAAAAAAAGCAACCTTAAAATATATAAAAGAAAGAGTAACCAAAAATAAATAAATAAATAAAGAAAACGAAAAAAAAAAAACTGAAGTCATAAAAGAAAAAAAAAGAGTGGCAATTGGTGTAAATTTTGTTGAAATAGGGGATGATTTTATAGCTAGAGTTTGGCGCTCAAAATGCCAACTCGCTTATTAAAGAGAGATGTCTTGGATCATGGATGAACAATAAACCAGGATTTTTCATAGGGGTCGCAATTTCTACCCGCAAGTGGGGATCCTTGTTGGGATTGCCCCGTTTGGGGCCCCGTGGGCGGGGAATTTTTCCCTGTGGGGATGGGGGAGAAGATCCCCCCGCAGTCAACTTGGGGATGGGGACCGGGGGGGTGGGGCCGCAGGGACCCCGCCCCCGAATATATTACATAAATGTTCTTATTATAATATGTGATTTTAAATAAAAATATTAATAAAATATTAAATTGTGCTAATTTTTATATTTTTATTCTTACCTTTATACTTTTTAAATATTAAAATATCAAATTAAGACTAAATTTTATCGTTTTTTTATATTTAATGTTAAACTTTTGTTTTTTAGTCTTACTTTTATACATTTTTTCAGTTTTATTATACTTTAATTTTAATTTTTGCTAACTTTGAATGAATTCTTGAGGTCCCCGTGGGGATCCGTGGGGATCCGTGGAGATGGGGATGGGGATGGGGATGGGGAGGAAAACTCCCCCGACGCGGGGAATGGGGAAGGGGAAGGGGGACAATATGAGAGGTGGGGGTGGGGAGCGGGGAAGTACTCCCCGGTCCCGCCCCGCCCCATTGCAATCCCTAGTTTTCCAGTGGTAAGAAATACATAGTTTTAGATGGAAAAGAATAAACAATGGTTTAGTGATTGGTATTTCGATAGTTAATGTATATATATATAGAGAGAGAGAGAGAGAGAGAGATTACAACACTATAACAGGGTGTGAGTGCTATGTCACTGTTGTTCATCTGTGGTGCTCAAAGCTTTAATCCCATGTCATGTTTCTCAATCCTGGTGTTTTCACAAGAGAGATTAACAATTTTTCTAAAAATGTATAGTTTAGAAGTAAAAGGTTAAATGTGACTCAGATGATTGAATGCTGGGATTAAGAGTGAAAATGAGAAAGAGGAATTAGGGATTTGGTGTTAGGGATGGATGGTGATGGTGTCTTGAAGAAGATGAAGGTTGCTGGGAATTTCTTTTTGTTTTGTTTTGTTTTTAGTTTATTTATTTGTTTATTATTTTCTGTAGCTTATGTGGCATTAAATAATGACATGGAAATAAAATGTTGTTGCCAACTCATTAAAATATGACATATAAGCAGCGTCACGTCAGCACCGTTAGTGGATTTTAACATCTGGGACTAAAAGTGCAACGGAAAAAAAATGTAGGGACCAAAAGTGCCAAAAAATTTTATAGGCACTAAAAACAAAATTCGCTATAAAAGTAGGGACCAAAAACATATTTAAGCCTATAATATATAATTGAAGTTAATTAAAATGTGTTATATAAAACAAGTATGTCACCGAAGAAAATACAATATTATATAATTTTTTATCTTTTATTTAGTAAGTCACTAAAATTTTAAGTAGTACATCACTAGAATTTTAAGTTAGGGTGTGTTTGAATAGTTTAAAGTGAGTGGAGCGAAACAGAATGGAAAGGAGCGGAGTAGAGGAATAAAATTTTCATTTCATTGTTTGGGAACTTTACAACGGAACGGAACAAAGCTCCCATCTCACTGTTTGAACAATGAACGGAACAGAATCAATTATAACCTTTTTATTCCCTTTATACCCTTTAAAGAACATTACACAAATTCTAACTCTTGTTAAACTTAGTAAATTAAACAAGCATGAAAAAAATTATCCCAATTTATCATCAAGTGATCTGTACCTGAGGTCGCTTTGCGGTAAAGCTACTAAGGTCCAAGTCTTTTATGCTCGCTCCGCTGGTCGCTTCTCCAAGCTGGTGATGGTGGGCGGGTGTACCTGCGATTACACTCCAACGCCCAAGTCAGGAGAGAACGAGCAGAATAATATTACTAGTGAATAGTGTGTACCAGACAACGACACAGTGAATGCTTATATAGTGTTTGGAAGTTGCCTATGGCCGTTAGATCGTTTGTGCGGACCGATCAGAGCAATTCATTTCGGGCCATGCTCTTTGTCATTCTTAATGGGCCGTTTTTGTGCGTGAGGCCTGGATTAGTCTTCGGCCCACTCTAGAACAGTTGCCCCCCAAGCCAAGATCGCGCTTGGACGAGCGTAGGTTTGTTAGGTTTCTCGCGTTTTTACCTGTTGCGGGGGTATACTTTCTGATCGACCGTGCCTTTCGAACACGTGGTGCCTGACATGAAGTGACGTTTCTTGGTTCCCGGAAAATTCATCAATGGTGTCTTGAATTTTTGAAAAGTGGCTGCTTTTGTCATGA
Source organism: Astragalus glycyphyllos (assembly GCA_963573325.1). Classification (NCBI taxonomy): domain Eukaryota; kingdom Viridiplantae; phylum Streptophyta; class Magnoliopsida; order Fabales; family Fabaceae; genus Astragalus; species Astragalus glycyphyllos. The sequence continues at coordinate 41,758,157 of OY754310.1, forward strand.
TGACATTTCAATTTTCGAGGCGCGTGTAGGTGAATTATTGTATCTTTGTCTTCCTGCCTTCGGGTCTTATAAATATGTTTCCCTCTGATCTCCATTTTCTTCCTTTTGATTTACATCTCTCAACGCGAGCAATTTACATCTCTGAAGACGAGAAAAGTTTCTTCATCAAGGTACGTCTTCATACTTTTAACCGCTTTTAAGTCTTCGTAAACTTTTTTCTTAGGGCGAGGAGGGGGGTGTCAGGCCCGGGGTCGACCTTGTCGCCCCCTTCTGAGTATCATCGATCTTGGTGATCTTGACCTTCCCTCTCCTTCCAGGTTTCGTGCTAGCGCGAACTAAGAAAACCGCTAGGATCTCCGGCCGTCCTTCTTCAAATATGGCCGAGTGTGCTGCTCGTTCGGAAGATCTTTCTAGAACCCGCTCTTCCTCTTCAAACTCGTCCCTATCTGGCTTTTCCTCTTCCCCTACTGATTCTGAGACCTTGCAGTCTCCTCGTACTGATGTTCCTCCGTCTGAGAGACGTTTTAATCCGCCGCCTCCACCCGTTCCTCAAAACGCAACCCTGCCCGAAGAGTACGACTGGAGGGGTATATATGGGGAAGATCGCTCCTGGATCTCAAACTCTATTCTGTCAACATCATCGACCTTTCCTCCTGGTGATGACATCACTCGTTATTTTGACGAGTTGGTCGGCTATGGCGACCAAGAGTGGCAAACCGAGGGAGTTCCTCCTGAAGAACATGCAACCATGATTCCCAAATCTTTGAAGTTCACGATGTATACCAATGTCCTTCGGGATATGAGGGTGCGCCCTCCCTTTACTTTCTTTCAACGTCATATTCTAAGGGCTCTCGAGGTCGCCCCTTCCCAACTTCATTTTAACGCATGGGCCCTCATAAGGACGTTCGAGAACGTGATGGGCGCCATTGGTCGTGATATCAACTATCGACTGTTCTTTTCTTTGTTTGATGTTAACTGCACCGTGGAGTTAAAGAGCGAGCCCCGTCGATGGGAACAGATGTCGTTGAAACGTCGCAAAGGCACGGTCGAATTATTCAAGCCTTTTTGCGAGTCTGTCAAGCCTTGGAGACAAGCATTTCTTTGGGTCGTTCCCATTAATGATAAAGCTCGTGATATGGTTGGGGCTGTGGACGCTCAAGGAAATGTCATTTCGGTGAAATTCCCCATCGGGTGGTCACATTCCCACTATGATCGTGAATCCATACACTATAGATATCAGAGGTCGGCGCATATGATATTGAGAGCGTTAAGATTTTAGAAGCATTAGTCAGTTGGATGCCTAAGCGAGTTATTCTCTGTAACCCGTTTGCTCGTGCTCGAACGGTTACTCAAGTACAAAATAAGCTCGGTGATCGTCTTTCCTGATTTTCTCTCTTGATTGCTTGCTTTTTGTAGTTTCCTTTCGAGTTTTAACCGTATATTTTCTCTTCATGCAGCTAAGATGTCGGGTTGTGATTTCGGGTCCCTTATGCACAAGATTAAAGCGAGGAAAGCCAAGAAAGTTACTTTCCCCGACCCTCCTTCTGAGCCCGTTCATATCGATGGTGACAAGAAGTCCCCTGCTCGTGAGAATGATTCGAGCTCAAACTCAAAGAAGCGTGATCGGGTGCCCACTCCAGATGAGCCCGTACAGATTGACCTTGATTCCCCAAATTTCAAGAAGCCCAAAGAGATCCCAAAGAACCCCGTTTTAAACCTCGACGCTCTTGGTGAATCAGATTTTTCCCGCTTACGTGAAGACCCCCTTTTGTTCGCGGCAGAGATTGCCAAGGCCGCTTCCGTCAAACTTGCTCGTTTTAAGAGTGAGGAGGCTGAACGCCAAGCAGGTATTCGTCTCGCTCATCGTAATTTATGGTTGGAGGGCGACCTCTAAGACAAAACTGATAAATATAACTCTGCCCTTGGTCATCTTGCAGATCTGCGGGCTCAACTGGAATCTACCAAGGCAAAACTTAAGAACGCTGAGGTCCCCCTTCAACCCACCAGAGAGAAACTTGGCACGGTCACTTCTGAACGTGATGCCGCCATAAAAGCCAAAGCGGACGTCGAGACCAAGTTGGCCACCGAAACTGCCAACTTGACCGAGATGACTGCTAAGGTTACTAACTTGGAGGAGCAGGTTGATGGTTTGAAAGGCGATCTCAAAACTGCGACAGACGAGCGAGACAAGAAGGTCGTTGAGCTGGAATCCCTGGAGGACAAAACCCTTCAAATTGCCCAAGGGCGTTTTGATGAAGCTGTTGCTCAAATTCAGTATTGTTATCCTGACTTGGAAATCAATCCTGCAATTGTGAGTAACGATCACTTCCTGCGGGACGGGCAGATTGTTTGGCTCGCAGAGACGGATGGAAATGGTAACATCGCTCGAGAGGAGGAAGTCATCTACAGCCGTCAGGAGTGATCAGCTTCAAGTGTTTTTCGCTTTTATGCTTATCTTGAACGGGTTTTGTTCTCTTTCCTTTGGGGACTTTTATGTCGCCTCTTGTTTGTAATGAATTTTAATGGAGCCCGGCCTTCTCCGGGTGGATATGTTTAATTCGTATTTTTCTATGAATTTCCAATATCTTTTAAGTATAGCTTCGATCTAAATTTCTATATCGTAGAAGTCTTTGAGACGAGCTCTGCGTATGTGAATAGCTTACCAAGTTTCTACTTTGGTTTTAGCTTGTTTCGCATACATGACCAAATCTTTTGATCGTTTGGCTTTATTCTTAAGCTCGTTTTCATTTCCCTTTTTAGTAGTTTATCAAACTCGGTTTGAATTGAACTCACTAAAGGCGTGGCCCGTTTCTTGGGACAATTGATAACTTTAACAAGCAAGAATTTCGTATACTAGGAAATGCAAGGTATCTTTATTGATAGACGAGCAGACCTCATTAAAAACCCTCGTAGGGAAAAAGAGTGCCTAGCTGACCTCATTAATTTCTTTTGATAGCAACATGATATTCTTTCATATTTACAAAGCTTCTAGGTGAAATATCTTTTGAGGTTCGTAGCATTCCAAGCGTTGGAGATCGTTCCACCATTCATCGTTTGCAGAATGTACGCTCCTTTGCCCGTTCTAGCTGTGACTCTGTAGGGTCCCTCCCAGTTGGGTGAGAGCTTCCCTTGTCCCACATTTCTTTGACCGATGTCTACCTTTCGCAGGACGAGCTGCCCAACTTCAAATACACGGGGAACGACCTTAGCATTGTGCTTGGTCGCCACGCTTTGTTTAACTAGTGCTTCCCTCAAAGACGCTTTGTTTCTTAATTCTTCGACTAAGTCCAGCTCCTCCCTGGTCGCCTGCTCATTCTCTGCCTGCGGTCTTGGATTAGTTGTTCTCCAGGTTAATTCCCCTATTTCAACGGGAATTAGTGCATCCGTCCCATACACCATCCTAAATGGTGACTCTCTAGTGGTTGAGTGGGGCGTGGTTCTGTACGCCCATTATACAGAGGGTAATTCTTCTGCCCATTTTCCCTTGGCTTCATCCGCTTCCTTTAGAACCCCTTTCCCGAGCCCCAGGAGGTGAGCTCGCCTTGTTGATATCAGATCGGCCCGAATAGTAGAGACTTCTCGATCTTCAGTGTAGAACTTCATTTGAAGGTGAACTGTGGACGATACGGCCTCGAGGCGAGCTAGAGTAGGTCGGCCAATAATACTTTGGTAAACCGACTTGCAAGGTAGTACGATGAAGTCCGTTCTCACAGTCCTACAAAGTGGCCTTTTAGCAACGTCGTCTTCAAAGGTCACCATCAACTCGATTCGTCCTATTTGGGTCGTAGGAGCTCCATTGAAACCAGTCAACACCGTTCCCCTGAAGGGTCTCAGGTCTTTTTTGGAGATTCTCAACGCATCTAATAGGTCCTCAAAGATGATATATGCCGAGCTTCCCTGATCGATCAAAATTCGCCTGACTTCCATATTACCTATTACCGCAGCTACTACCAGTGGTACTTCGTAATTAGGCGTTCCGTCGATCAGGTATTCGTCTCCAAATAAGATAGTAGGTCGCTGAGGGGAGGGTGTTGGTGCGGCTATCGAGGCAATACTTGCGATCTCACCCCATCTTCTTTTGATAGATCGGTTGGTTGTAGCGTCCGCGGACGTGCCTCTGGAGATAACCATGATTCGCCGCGTGTGGTGTTGCTAATGATGGTGGAAAGCGTGCAGCCTCCCATTGTGGTCGCCAATTGATCTGTACCTGAGGTCGCTTTGCGGTAAAGTTACTAAGGTCCAAGTCTTTTATGCTCGCTTCGCTGGTCGCTTCTCCAAGCTGGTGATGGTGGGCGGGTGTACCTGCGATTACACTCCAACGCCCAAGTCAGGAGCGAACGAGCAGAATTATATTACTAGTGAATTGTGTGTACCTGACAATGACGCAGTGAATGCTTATATAGTGTTTGGAAGTTGCCTATGGCCGTTAGATCGTTTCTACGGACCGATCAGAGCCATTCATTTCGGTCCATGCTCTTTGTCATTCTTAATGGGCCGTTTTTGTGCGTGAGGCCTGGATTAGTCTTCGGCCCACTCTGGAACATCAAGTAACAAAGCTAATTCTTGAGTAAAAACTAACACAAAATCTCAGTTTCATTTTGCTTCATTTTTTTCTACAATTTCAGTTTTCTTTACATGCTTGGTTTCATTTTACTGCAATTTCAAAGCATTTTATATTGTTTGTAAAAGAGCCTTGTTATTAATTTATTCATTTTGAATATAAGTGACGTTAAGCTTTTTATATAGTTAGTAAAAGAGCCATGTTATTCATTTATTTATTTATTTATTTATTTTGAATATAAGTGACGTAAAGGGTATAGCAAATTAAATAAAAAGCTACTTTTTGGTTACAAAAAGCTACTTTTTGGTTACAAAATAAAAAACTACTGATTCAACTAAAACTAAAATGAAGTAGCAGGCTTTTAAAAAAAGAAAGAGATAGTGGTGTTGTATAGGCACTGTGCTAACAAGTAACGAAAAGAAAAATTGATGTTAGTGATGTAGTATGAAGTTGTGACAGAAGCACGTTAAAAAGAAAATAGCAGCTATTGCGGGTTCGAGGTCTATGTTTGCTAAATTTTCTATTAATCTATAAAAAAATAGCAGTATAAAGAATCGATGCGTAGAGCTCGAACCCGCAACATTTGCTAGTTTTTACAAAATCAATTCTGTTAAAATCAATTCAGTTAAAATCAATTTTAACCACCACAAAGCCAAAAGACATGTTTGTTTGAGATTGTGGGTAAAAAAACTTGCATTTCTCTTTCTTCGGTAAACAATATCAACAACTATGGAGCTTTTAGTTTCTGTTAGTTTTAGCCTTCAAAATTCTAGGAATTTTGATGAAAAAATCTTAACCAAACATGTGTCTATTATTATCATTTCATTGGATCGTATCATTGAGAAAAGTCAAATCAAAATATCAGTGCCACAACTTCAAACCCCACCACATGTTCAATGATGGGTACTCCTTTATATTAGTCCGGAAGTTTTTTTGAGAAAATTGATTAATTGTATGAAAGTATCTCATAAAAATATCAAAACTATTGACATTTTTTTTAGAAATGAGGCTTAGGTTGCCTTTAAAAAAAATTAAGTAATTTACCAAGCTTAAGTTGCATTCCTCAAAATTTGACATATATAACCCATTAGTTAATATCAACATCACGTAAGTGTACAAATGTACAAGTCAATCATATGATTTTGTGGAATTTACTTTTAGATAAGGTCTAGGTTGCTATTGAAAAAATGTTGGTAACTTATCTAATCTTACTTGTATTCACTCAAAATCTAACATGCGTATCCCACTAATTTAATATATATTAACGTAATGCAAACGCACAAATAATTGATAGAGATAATAGATTCCACACAAAAATAAAATAAAATAAAATAGTGGCAGAATTTGTAAATACCACATCATACTAAGTAAATAACACACAAATTTCTAATGGTAACATAGAAGTTACCTTTTTAGAAACATCCACATCTAACAAATAGCTAATAAGAAAGTTGGTGAATGGTGTCCAAAAAGTCACAAGTGATATTGCAACACAATACTTAAGGACTAACACTATTTCCCAATCTTCTTATGATTAAAAAAGTGGCAGAACTGTAACAATAGTCTGAATCAGAGTAAGCACAAGCAACAAGACTGCAGCAAAGGTAGAAGCTGCTTTCCAAGGAGTGTCGAAGTACTCATGTATGCATATCGCCTTGTATTTATTGAGAGGGTTTTTATAGAAAGCATTTAACCTATTGCATAGAGATAGATAGTCTCGATTGAGATCTTGAATGGTAATATTTTTGTTAAGATTAGTAATCAGAGTAGCCACTAAACTAGCATCACCCATCAAATTAACAAGAATTCCCTTGTCAATTAAGACGTTCACATCTTTCTCTTCATTGATGAGATAATCAAGGATTGTCATATACTGATTAATGTAACCTGAATCCGGATAGTGACATTCCTCAAATGCTAATATATTCCCAAAGTGTATTTCTGTTGTGTCATCCACATGAAAACATGGCATTTTCAACACACCCTTCTTGTCATCAAACCTTAAGTCAAGCAAACATTTACTGTCTTTACAAACCTCGAATTTTAACCCCGCCTCTGATAATTGACTAGCGCTGAATACATGATTAATTGGATTATTCTCTTGTTCTTTTTTTTTCGGTAAATAATAAAAATTAAGTTGAAAAACACTGGCGCATTGTGAGCAGCACGGTATTGGATTCTCTTGTTCTTTTTGTCCAAGATCAAATGATGAAGGCTTCAAAAAGATTCTCAAAAGATCTACGAAGTGTTTTGGAGATACACTTTCTGGTTTCATGTCGTTCATGTTGAAGCCGTCAAAATAGGTGAAAGTAATTTTAACAAAAGAGGGAAATTTGTGACTTAGACCAGCAAATTCGTATATCTTTTCCAGTACAAAAAAAGGAAGCTGATTCTCTAAGAGTATCAAGTCAATCACAATCTGATTAGACAACCAGGACTTCGACTTCGATAATATAGGGTCGCTTTCCCTCAAATTTGCACATAATTCAGAGTTTCTAAGAAAAAGCTCAATTATGAAGCAGGCATCAGTTATAATAATCGTTAGAAAATCATCACTGTTATACCTAACAGGCCATGCAAAACAACTACGAATTAAGTTTTCCAACTCTTTAAGTTTGGGAACAAAATAATCCACCGATAATTTGGTTCTATTTAGAAACCCTTTCAAATATTTCAGTTTGAGATCTTCCATTGCCCACAAAATATTTGTGTCATCGTTAGCACCGAGACCACGTGGATTGTGAAAAGGACCAATGGAAATGATTTTAGGAGTATAAGCTTGTGGACGAGTTTTGCGAATACTTGGTGGGACTTTATAGATACATTCGACTTCACATATCTTTGGGGGTACTACTTCTTTAAGCTTTTCAATCAATTTTGTTTCCAGATCTTCATTTGGTTGTGGATTTCCCTCCATTTCCTTCAAAATTCATACATAGCTTGTTCAGTTGTTCATTTTGACAAACAGCCTCAAAACAAGATTATATATATGGCACTGATAATTCAGTTCTATTATGACAAGTTTTTTTTTCTTTACAGGATTTTATATGGGAAGTTGGGAACTAGATTTTACTTCTATTAAACAAAAAACAAATCATTAATGTAAACATTAAAATAAAATAAAATAAAATATAACATGGTATAGTATATAACAAGAAAAAAGAATAAGGGGAGGAACCTGATTATCAAGTAACGAAGGAAGGATCAATGAATTTTCAGTATATCTTCAGCTTAATATCAACTGTTAATTTATAAATACATTGGTCTCATTCTATTTTTAACTTTTTTTATATAATGCGGTCCTACGTGAGTCAACACTCAAGACTAGTATAATGAGAAACACGTGATATGTACCTTACAATATGGCACCAATCATATATACTGAACAACCACACGTAAATCTAATGTACCTCTTTTTGGTACAATCTAGCTTATGTACCTTTAATCAAACAACCCTTTAGAAAAAACAGATTATTAATAAAATATGGGTCAGTCGAAGCCGTAGAATGCTGATGATAATCTTCGACCGGCGTAAATTCTATTGATTGGTTGACCGTCTCATAATCCTGATGGGTTGGCATGAAGGAGAAGGAGTGGCAGGCAGTGAGGCACATGCTCTTGGATTTCCT